>HG995358.1:3234149-4634077 GCA_905333045.1 Lysandra bellargus
ATTAAGCCCCAGATATTTCAAACTTGACCTAGATAATAATTCATTTTAATAGAACAAGACTATTGAGAGGTTTCAAAAAAATTGCAAAATACATTAAAATTAATGGATGTTCTGCTTTTTAAAACAAGTTTTAAACTTGTCATCAAGAATTTATTGTATTTTACAGAATTTTCTAGGTCTATTTAAATACATAGTTATCTAGTTCTATTTTACATAATCAACCTATTTACAACATAGAATGATTGTTGATTATACATAATTATATACCTACGTATTATACTTTAAAAATTGTTTTTTTTTTTAATTCCACTCCAAAATTCGGATCTCCCAAAATTCCTCACGTAATTTATAGATGCGCTTGCCTTTGCGCTTGCCTAGTAGAGCTATTTTATTCTCCTTATAATTATTTGTACCTACTTAATTAATTATTACTCAATACTCGAGAGTCGAGAATTACGTGTAGTAATAACGACACGAAGAGAAAATTTATTACAGACATAATATTTCGATTGCGAAAGGAATAATATTATAATGAAAATATTTTTTTTATAATGTGCAGCGTGCAACGTGCACTAATGTCATCAAATTATTTATAGGAATACGAGCCTTACTAGTTTAGTAATAAGTATGAAATGAGCGTGCTAAAATTTTAATAACCAAGCACAGTCCACGTGCAAGTTTCGAAATTCAATTATGTTATTATCGTCTGATATTAACCATTGATAAGTTATGAAATGTCCTAAAATTTTTGTAGATTTTGATCTATGTCAAGGACAAGGGCTAGAATCAAGCTATTTTGGGTACCTACATTAATTATTTACAAGTGGCGACAACGCGTCTAGCGCATGGCCATAGAATGCAGAACAAGAAAGGAATGGAGTCGCTTTTGAGTTTTGATGCTAATTTTATGCGTAGGTAAGCAAGGGCGTCGCCAGCCGATGGCGCATAGGGGGGGGGCAAGTTGAATTTACCTACTACAATTCATATTTTTCTCATTCTCTATTAATTAGAGTGGAATTGGTGAATTCATTCGAGTTTCTACGTACGGGAATGATTGTTCAAGGCTTGAATTTCAAGCAAATCAACTCAAAGACTTAGGACTTTGGTTGCATTATATTTGGCAAATTTTTTAGAATCTCTAGGGGCTGCCCCTCCCTGCCCCCCCTTGGCGATGCCCTTGGGCCTTGTGCGTAAGTACGTGAAAATAATACAAAGCTCTTTATCTCTTTATCAAAATAGATGTTTAAAATTGCTAATGTTTTAGTATGATTACTTTAAGTTAATATTATGAGTACACTTGAAGTTTCACAAAATATAAGAAATTCTATATTATAAGCTGTGAACACAGACACACACACACACAGTCTGTGAAGAAATTAGTCGTAATCACAAAATCAACATTTTGTATGGCCATAACAAGCTATCGCACGAGTTCTTTGAAAGTGATGAGTGTTGTTTGCTAAGGTGTTGGCCAACAATGTGTGCCGACTGTCAACTGACAAGTGCAAAAACATAATGTTGTAAGACCCCTTTCCGCATACAAAAAGCAAACCATGCAATATTTTAGTATGAAACAATTTGAACATAAAAACAGACATTGTTTTTTAATTTAACCCGAACGTCCCGAAGGCGTTATAAGAGCCCGGGTTACCCTCGAAATTCTCATACATACGTAATACCAAAAACATTTTCTCATACGAAAATATTTAACATGTTTGAGTTATTTTTCAGCTTAAAATAGTAATTACCTAGGTTCCTGTACAAAAATTAACTTCAAAATATATAAACACTAAAAAACAATTTTTTTGGGTATAATTTTTTTTACTAAATTTACTACTAAATATTTAAACACTAAAAATAGAGTAAAACACTAAAAAATATATAAATAAATATAAAATTTACTACAAAATATTTCAACTAAAAAATATTTTTTAGTATTAAAATATTTTGTAGTAAATTTACTATTTATTTATATATTTTTTAGTGTTCTACTCTATTTTTTAGTGTTTAAATATTTAGTAGTAAATGTAATAAAAAAAAAATTATACACAAAAAAATTTTTTTAGTGTTTAAACATTTTGAAGTTAATTTTTGTTCAGGAACCTAGGTAATTACTATTTTAAGCTGAAAAATAACTCAAACATGTTAAATATTTTCGTATGAGAAAATGATTTTGGTATTACGTATGTATGAGAATTTCGAGGGTAACCCGGCCCCTTAAGAAGGATAATGTATTTAACCGACTCCAAAAAAGGAGGTACTATGTTCGGTTTTACATTTTTAAGTAAGTTTTAATTAAGTTCGGTAAGTACCTACATTGAAAATACCTACATTGAGTGTAAAGTTAGCCTAAACGGTTGTCAGATTTGAGCTTGAGAGGGATCATCAATTCATCAGTCTTCGTTGTAAAGTTGTGATGGCTTGTCATAATATTGTAGATTCGGGCGTTTTGTTTTTTGAACAAAATCTAATCGTTTATTTGCTTATTTAAATAAGTCTTACACGGAAATTTTGTAAGAAAAACTACAAGCTTTATCATTATTTGAATGATATCGTCTTGAATTTATTGTACTTTATGAAAATTGCGTTATCATTTCAAACAAAACTTATCAATTAAATGCAAACATTTAAATATTTTAACACGATAAACTGAAAAAGTTTTTGTGCTAAGTAGGTACTTATTATATTTTTATTCCCAAAAAAAATTTTTTTAAGGACTCCGTATCTTTTGTAAAAACGGGACCCTATTATTGACTTCAATATCTGTCCGTCTGTCTGTCTGTTTCCAGGCTGTATCTCAAGAACGGCTGTAGCTAGATTTCTGAAATTTTCATAAATTCATATTGAAAGAGAGCTCCCATACAAAAAACACAACGTTTGCCTACTTCCACTCTATAACGAAATCAATTTGGTTGCAATGGTACGAAACCCTTCGTGCGCGAGTCCGACTCGCACTTGGCCAATTTCTGACGTTTTTCATAATATTTGTGCCACCAGACTTAAATTAGGTCTTTCACTCTTTAGTGACTTATCGAAGCATTTTACTGCATACATTTTAGTTTTTACCTGTGTTTTATAGCCAGTAGTAAAGCGACGCCTTATCATACTCATGTCAATGACTTACTTGAAACTCTTTTGAGGTTAAAGTTTGTAAGTACCTACTTACAATAAAGAATCATGAAATATACAAATTCTTGAAAAAAGTTAATTTGTGGACTAGCATTATTTTGAAAGATTTGCACTTTCTAAGGTTAACTTGCTAAAATTAAGAAAACGTTAGATATTGGTTTTTTTTTCTAAATTGATGAATTGGTTATATTAATGTTACTACTTACTGGTTCGATTAGCGTACCTTATATTATGTAGTTATAAAATCATTTTCGTTAAAAATATACACGCAGATGATCAAATATATAATAACAGAAACAATTGTTTCTGTTATTAAATATTTGGTAATATTTAATACATACCTAATTAGGTAGGCAAAAAATAAACAGATTATTTTCTATATATTTAATGGAAGTATCCACTCAGGACTCAGAAGTAGGTAAGGCATATGAACTAATAAGACGTACCTATTCATACCTACTCATTATTATATTATCAAGATTTTCTTTAGATATGATATTGAATGTACTGTCACTTCTTGGTGGAAATTCATGTTCAATTAAATAATTATAAATAAATAAAAATATACACTTTCCTTGCACTTATTCCACTTATTCCATTTTAATATATTTATTTTCTTTTACTAACTGGGAGGACATCAGTCTCTCTTGATTATAATATTTATTTATATTAGAAATTTAAACTTCGCAGCCAAGTCCTTCAGAAATCAGAATCGTTAAAATAATAGCCCATTAGCACATATTTCAATTCTTTTTTTTAAACTCGTTTATTTAATTGAGACAATCATTTTTGTCAGCCATTGATGAGGATGTTTACGCAAAAAATTGACACCAATATTGTGTTTACATTTAACGGTTTGAAAATGCCTATCAATTTCTGTTTCTTTCGATTCGATAGAAACGTCTCTTAGTTTAAAAACTTTATTTTTATATTTATTAATAAAAAATATATAAAAAAATAGTAAATTTACTACAAAATATTTACATTCTAAAAAATATTTTTTGGTATTTAAATATTTTGTAGTAAATTTACCATTTATTTATATATTTTTAGTGTTTTAATCTATTTTTAGTGTTTAAATATTTAGTAGTAAATTTAGTAAAAAAAAATTATGCACAAAAAGTTTTTTTTTTTAGTGTTTAAATATTTTGAAGTTTATTTTTGTACAGGAACCTAGGTAATTACTGTTTTAAGCTGAAAAATAACTCAAACATGTTAAATATTTTCGTATGAGAAAATGATTTTGGTATTACGTATGTATGGGAATTTCGAGGGTAGCCCGGGCTCTTAACTTAATTTATCAATCTGAACAAAATCTAACACAGTTCTCAAAAAAATATATATTTATAATCAGCATTTTTGTTTCATCTTTTTATTATTCGTAGGTTTCATCTTTATTACTTATTGCAACTATTTTCTTAAATAATTAATTCTCATTAAATTCATATTAATATATTATTAAGGTGTTATTAATTACATTTTTAATCAGTTATATTTTTGTTCGAAACTCATTAGTCATTAGTAATATAACTCGTTTGAACCAGTATAATAATTATTATTACTTACGTAAACGGTAAATTATTGATAATAATTATTGTCTGCTATTTGCGGTAGTATCTATAGTTCAAGCAATTTAAATTTTTGTTATTTTTATTTTAAATAAATATTTTTTGGGTACCCACAATAATTTTTGTTTACACATTTAACTTGACATAAACAATTAAAGGTTTTATTTTCTGATCTTACTATCTTAAATTATTTTCCTAAAATATTTAAGCTGTCGCAGCTACACTAATCTTATTTTAATAGTAAATCTGAAAAGAAAACAAAAAAAACTTACGCGGTGTATCAGATATATCATCCATAATCGCGAGTTTGCTCGGCCGCTTATCGTCGTCAGCTTTCAAGCCCATTTTCACTTTTGTTAAAAAAAAAAAAACTTTACACAAATCACAGATTATTTTTGTCCGATATTTTTTATTGGAGTCCTGTGCATATGTTTGAAAACCGCGCGTCAAATCATTATTCTGCTGGAGTCACGCCGCTCGATGGTTGCGAAGGTTGCAGTCGACTGCCATGGAGTAATGCTATTACCTTGTTTATAAGGCACGCGACTCGCGATCGTGATTGCCCTGATATTCAGCCCGTCAGGTGCTGAGATCAGTATAATTGACACATTTTATCACTTGGGATACGGTTATCGATGATAATGCTATCTGGATCTGCAGAAGTTTTCCCTGAATGTTCTTTTTGTAAGACCACTTTAAAAAATGGCAATTCACGTTATTTTATTTATTACTAGCTGTTGCCCGCGACTTCGTCCGCGTGGACTTCAGTTTATAGCGCGCGGTGTCAACAAAATTGGTGTAAAATTTAAAAGCTTTTTAAAACCCTGGTACCTACCCCTTAAATCAAAATACCCAAAAACAGCAGCTGTGTAGTGTGCACATAATATTTCATTTTTTTAAATTAAACTTTATACCGTTTGACGTGGGGGAGCCATGCTTCGGCACGAATGGGCCGGCTCGACCGGAGAAATAGCACGTCCTCACAGAAAACCGACGTGAAACAGCGTTTGCGCTGTGTTTCGCCGAGTGAGTGAGTTTACCGGAGGCCCAATCCCCTACCCTTTTCCCTTCCCTACCCTCCCCTATTACCCCTTAAAAGGCCGACAACGCACCTGCAGCTCTTCTGATGCTGCGAGTGTCCATGGGCGACGGAAGTTGCTTTCCATCAGGTGACCCGTTTGCTCGTTTGCCCCCTTATTGCATAAAAAAAACCCAAATTTAAAGCTTATTTAGACCCACATTACACAACTTTAGCTTTATCCATAAACTATATTTTATTTACATTGGTATATTTAAGGTTACGTCACTACATAGATAAAGTACTGAGTAGTGAGTTATTTAATAACGTGTATAACAATCGAAAGAATCGAAAAATGTGACCTAATATGGTACCATCACTTATAGAAAGACTTATGAGCAAGCGATAGCGCGATGTAGGCGACTCAAAGCGCCATATGTTGTGAATTTTTGGAAATAACTTATTTTTAACAAATTTACGCATTTTCACCCCCTTACAAGCCCTTTTTCCAGCTAAAAAGTAGCCTATGTCCTTTCTCAGGCTTTAGACTATCTGTGTATAAAATTTCATTACAATCGGTTCAGTAGTTTTAGTTCCGGACGGACGGACGGACGGAGTATAGATTAAGTACTTATATAAAAAAAATATTATGATCAACCATCACGTCTTTTGCCTGATTTAATTATAAGCTATCTTTTACCAATTAATAAATTTAATAAAAATTACTTCTCTGCAATGTACCATGAACCATCGTGTTATTTCGATATTATGATGAAGACGATTCTAGTATCTATAGAAGCAATTTGAGATGATAATGATTATGTAAGTTTATACTGTTTATAAGTAGAGGTCATTATTCATTAATCATGTAATACTAGACCTTTCATGGTTCGCTGCATGGCATAATTGCATGCTCCAACGATTCACTGAGGATGATAACTTTATGAATGAGATGCTTAGTTTAGTTTGTACTGCAGTAATCAGCCCTGGATTTAGAAATAGGCCGTATAGGCCGCGGCAGCATCCTAATTCCTAGGGGAGCGGCAGCAGATTTCGTACAGGGGGCAGCCGAAATAAAATGGCCTATACACGAGTATGATTTTTTTATGAAAAAAATTTAAATCAGGCACTGACTATAATATATTTTGTAAAATAAACGAAAGATTAATTAAAAATACAAATAGTTTAAGTATTGAGTATTGAGTTATTGACCATAATAATACCACCAAAAAAATAAAAATAAACCATATCCTCGAATAGTTAACTAAAAAAAGAAAAACTGCGATTGTTAAAAACACAAATAAGTAGGTGTGCAAAATGAAAATATTTAAAAATCATTAGGGCAATTCCATATGTGACTGACTCTACATTTGATACACTTTGCGTTTTATTTTCTCATAATATAATATCATGGTTAGTACTAAGTTGTTAATATTTGGTTAGTATTAATTTTAGCATCGCTTTGTAGCAGCTTAAACAAGTTAACTTATAAAGAAAAAATGCCAACCAATGTTGTATTACAATAGCATTTTTCCTACAACCTTTTCACTTTGTGATACACTTTACGGAAAAACTTTCACGTCTATTGATTTCTGCTTTAACATAGTAATTTTTATTTATATCATAGACTAAGGAAATGTATTTTCCTTATTCTACGTTTATATGTAATCATGGTGTGACGACGCCAGCCATCACAAAGCTCAGCTTTTAGCTAGTTTAGTACAAATATATAAACGTGACTAACACTACATGCAAAAGGAACTCGTTTTCGAGAGTGTTTGTAAATATCAATAATGGTACAGGTTCCCTAGAAAACATAGAGGAAAATAATACATCGGATACCTCGGATGCCTCGGATACCTACATTGGATGCCTAGAACAATTTTTGACTTGATCACTATCAAGCAAATATTTTGTGAGTAGCTTAATTTTGATAAGACAAACAATTTCGTAAAAATACTTACTTTAGTTTAAAAAAACTGTGTTTTAAGTTTTAACTGCATGATTAGAGATTAGAGAATATAATAAAACTGGCCAAGTGCGAGTTGGACTCGCCCATGAAGGGTTCCGCAGCAGCAATAAGTTTTATTTCTATAAAATTAAAAGGTTTTTGCGTTACTTTTATATTTTAGTTGATTTAATAAAAGTTAAATTAAGGTTTACCATTTATGACGTACAAAAAAAAAACAACATTTTATAGGACTCGTTCAAACCAATTTGCGTTGGTAGTTTTTATAATAATGTACATCATATATTTTTTTTAGAATTATCATGCCCCTACTTTAGAAGTTAAAGGGACACACATTTTATCACTTTGGAAGAGTCTCTCTCGCAAACTATTCACATTAGAAAAAAATGATATCAGAAAACTTAATATGATTTTTGAAGACCTATCCATAGATACCCTATACGCATAGGTTAGACGAAAAAAAATTTTTTTGATTCAGTTGTACCTATGGGGACCCCTAAAATTTTTAATATTTTTTCCATTTTTGTATCAAAATCTTAATGCGGTTCACAGTCTACATCTACTTACCAAG
Source organism: Lysandra bellargus (assembly GCA_905333045.1). Lineage (NCBI taxonomy): Eukaryota > Metazoa > Arthropoda > Insecta > Lepidoptera > Lycaenidae > Lysandra > Lysandra bellargus. The sequence continues at coordinate 3,242,405 of HG995358.1, forward strand.
TTTCAATAGCTCTTATAGTTTCGGAGAAAAGTGGCTGTGACATACGGACGGACAGACAGACAGACAGACAGACAGACAGACAGACATGACGAATCCATAAGGGTTCCGTTTTTTGCCATTTTGGCTACGGAACCCTAAAAAATGAAAGCAATTCTACGAATTTTGTTCCTTATGGAAAACATAACGATAAAAAGTTACTTAGATTAATTATTATTGTCAAAATTTTAATACCGAATCATTATTCATACTATTACAATAATATTATAATGTCAAACGAAATAGAACAACATAGCGTAAGCTGGCAAAACGATAAATAAAGTCCAAGTAACTTTCTACCAAATGCATCCGCTTTCCCGTTCCATAACTATTTAGCAGCTTGTGGCTAGATAAACTTTATTAGACACTGACGAGTGACGAGAATAACTGGCAGCCATTATGAAGTCTATAGATAATGACAAAACATGTCACGAGCTATTTAAAAAAAAGTTCTTCCTCTCCTACGCCACGCCGGCGGTCAACTCTCCTTCCGTCTACACATTTTCCATTTAATTTTACCCATCGCATTTAATTCTTATATCCTGATTTGCTTCTTAATTATTTAGTTAACCTATCGCCTGCTTTTGATTATGACTTGTGGTTGAGCCTGTCTAGACAAACACTTGTTTAGATAGGAGATTAAACACACGCTAATCCATCGCTAATCACTATCACTTTATTGACAAGTTAGACAACTGCGCAATACTGTACTTAGTGTTTTCGTGTAAAAAAAAAAATTGAAGTCTCCACGATACTTGTGTTCTTAATAAAACTGAATTTTGTTTTATTTCGGTTTTTGAACAAAATAAACAATTTTCACTTTTTTTATTCTTCGCTTTATACGTCAAACGACGAGTGCTACTTGACTTTGAAGTACGGTCTACTAAAATAAAAAACCTACATTTTTTATCGCACAAGTGCGAATCTATACTAATATTATAAATGCGAAAGTATCTCTGTCTGTCTGTCTGTCTGTCTGTCTGTCTCGCTTTCACGCCAAAAGTAGGTACTGAACCGATTGTAATGAAATTTTGTACACAGATAGTCTAAAGTCTGAGAAAGGACATAGGCTACTTTTTAACTGGAAAAAAGGGTTGTAAGGGGGTGAAAGTGCGTAAATTTGTTCAAAATAAGTTAGTTCCAAAAATTCATAACAAATGGTGCCAAGAGTCTCCTACATCGCGCTATCGCTTGCTCATGCGTCTTTCTATAAGAGGTGGTACTACGCTAAATCAAATTTTCCGATATTTTCGATCGTTATACACGTTATTAAATAACTTACTATTCAGTAGGTACTTTATCTATGTAGTGACGTAACCTTAAACCTACCAATGATAAATAGTTTATGGATAAAGATAAAGTTGTGTAATGGGGGGCTAAATATGGCATGGGCTGGCAACCAAACCCCCCCCCCCCCCCCCGCTGAAATCCTGGATTTACTTTTATCAATCTGCCCACTTAAGGCAAGGCTGTCCCTAAAATTAGCAGGTCGGTGTAAATCTGTCAGTGCCAATCTGCAGTGGCGGTTACGACGCTCGCCGCGTCCTTGGTATGGCGAAGTAGGAGAAAACTAATTATTTTATTAATGACCGAAGCTCAAGAAAGCTATCCTTTTTGTAAAAAAAATCATATCATTGTCAATGAAAATTACGAGATGTTCGAATTTGAAGTGTATTTTTATGATGATATTCAAGATTTTTTTACAGAATTACCATACTTACCATTTTCCAATATTTAGTTCGGTTATTTTTTTACTTTGTTCCTTTTTGAGTCTACATTAATTTTGGTGTTAGAGAATTCCACATAATTTCTTCAGACTGGAAGCTTAAAAATCAGTCTTTTCGAACTGGCCTGGCCTTAAAAGATATTTTGTTTCCAACACTTCATTTTACGCAGAGTAGATAACACGTTTTGAATTCCCACTTTCCAGGAAAATTGACGTTTATTTTACCTTCAGCCTTCCAGGGGGGGGGGGGGGGGGGGGGGCTACTGCCCCCCCTCGGTACGCCCATGTCCTCTAGGTATTTCTACGAGTTACTGAAAATTTGACGAGCCCACGTACTAGGTAGTAGGTAGCCGTTACTTAGGTACAAAATTGGGTACAAAGGATTTCTGCACGAAGAGTTCGTGGTGTAACTTAAATTATTTTTGTGTCCAAATTAATGGCTTTAAAAAAGGTTTCAAGCAAGGTTTTCCCTGTTGCACGCAGGAAATCCCCAAAAACTTGTTATCATTGTTTGTCTCTTTCAAGATGCTATATTTTAAAAAGAGAAAAAAATTTGAATTCCGCAGTTACAAACTGCAGTCATCGGCCATGAGTGTGACAGGCTGGTCGTAGTTACATAAATTTTTTGTGCTACTTGTTTGAATGATAATAATATTCAGTCTTAATCCTTCGATCGCGGATTCTTGGAAATCTGTTTACGCGGTCGAATTCGACCGCTTGGGGGTTGATAGGTTAAAGCGCATTTCACATTTGGGGCGATAACGCCCTTAATATTTTATTTAAAAAATGTTAGAATAAAATTTGGGCACCTCGTTAGTCGTAAGTCGTAAGTCGTAACATTAGATATTATTTTACCTACCTGTACATATCTGTGCTATACCACAGGCTATACAAATAATATAATATCAGTAAAGTTTAAGCTTTGTACATTATTACACTGTATGTTGTTGTCACATTAGTGATAAGACACAATCCGTGGTCCAGTGGTTTTGAGCGTGGCTCTTGACTGGGATCGTGTGGGTTCAATTCCGGCGTTGAAAACATTGTCATTTCCAAGTTTGGTTAGGGACAATGCAGGCTGGTTGGATCACCTGATGATCTGACAAGTAATATGTTCCATGCGCCGGATGGGCAATGGCCATGGGCATGTAAAAAGTCGGTCCTACGCCTGATCTCTCGCCAGTCGCCAGTCGCGTCGGTCGTCCGTCTCACTGGGTTTATATGAGTTTAACTTATGAGAGTAAAGGAATAAAGAAATCCCACCAAAAACATTTCATGTAAAAGTTACCTCGACGAGCACAAAAGGTTTGCCCTGTGAAAAAGACATCAGATCTAATGTAGAGCCAAACTTCTGAATCGACGCGGCCTAACTCTATCGATCCTAACTCCAACAAATTCTACATATCAGTAAGTATGTATGGCTTCACTATTTCGCTACCGTCGTCGTAGAGATGAGGCGAATATTTAGTTTCTGATCTGAAGTAAGTAACGAAACAGCCAAGCCATACAAGCCATACATACATGGACCTTGGACTCTTACTCTTTAATAGCACGCCTTTTTCAGAATTCGTCTAAATATCAACTATTTCTGTACATATACTACAGTCTTCATTACTTTGAAGTCGGTACCAGTCCCAAAAGTTTCAGATATTCTGACATTACTGAATTCACGATTAAATTAGCTGGTACCGACTTCAAAATAATGAAGACTGTAGTATATGTACAGAAATAGTTGATATTTAGACGAATTCTGAAAAAGGCGTGCTATTAAAGAGTAAGAGTTATTTAATACTTTTTAGTTCATATTACTATTGTTTTTACCTTGGAAGTCGGTTTTAATATTTTGTTAAAAAATAATTATTATTTTAGAGATTCCGCGCGGCTTCGCCCGCGTAAATTAGATATTTCACAGACAAATAGCCTATGATCCTTCACGTGCTCTACTTCCTATCTGACCCAAATAAGAGAAAAATTGCTCTAGTAGTTCGTAAGATAAGCCCTTTCAAATAATTTCCCCCGTTTTTTCCCCATTTTCCTCTATTTCTTCGTTTCTATTAGTCTTAGCGTGATAAAATGAAGCCTGTAGCCTTTCTCGATAAATGGGCTATCTAATACTGAAAGAATTTTTCAAGTAGTTCCTGAGATTAGCGCGTTTAAATAGGCCCTTTCAAATACTTTTCCCCCGTTTTTTCCACATTTTCCTCTATTTCTTCGCTCCTCTTAGTCTTAGCGTGATAAAATATAGCCTATAGCCTTCCTCGATAAATGGACTATCTAATACTGAAAGAATTTTTCAAATTGGACCAGTAGTTCCTGAGATTAGCGCGTTCAAACAAACAAACAAACAAACTCTTTCGCTTTATAATATTTTGGCGTATTTCAGATATATCAATAAAATATAAAGTATTAGACCTAATCAATTGAGACTTTGTATGTTCAATAAGTCTATTATTGACATTATTATATACTGAGAATATAAACTATCTGGAACATCGGAAACCAACTCTATAAGGGTCAACTTCCACTCACTCCCATTTTAGGGGATTATGAATTTATTTGTTGGTTGTATGCTCAACTAAGATTGTATACCAAATTTCAGCTTTCTAGCACTTCAGGAAGTAGCCAAACATTTTGATGACCATCAGTGTGTCAGTGACGAAATCGGTGTATTTTAGATATCAATAAAATCTAAAGTATGAAAGCTATCCAATTGAGACTTTGTATGCTTAATAAGTCATTGATGACATCATCAACGGAAACCAATTCTATGAAGATTCAAAAAACGGCGAACGGCCATTCTCAGGAGAGCAAAATTTACGTGTCCCGGGCTTGTATACTCTGTAATATTATCTTATTCAAGTATGTAATATTTTTAAACGGTAGATAGCAGTAGTATCTAGCTACAAACTTAAATACAGGCTTCTAATTTAAGTAATTCAGACTAAATTAATTGAAGTCGTGTTCAAAAACCATGTTTTTCTAACTACCGTAACGTGTCCCCACGCCAACTTGATCTCGAAACTTGCTTAAAATTTTTATAACGTACCTATTTAATTTAATCTATTCATGGTTTTAAACGCTTATAAACATTGGTTATCGCATTGCAAAATATCGACTCAATAGGCCCAGCCTATAAATAGTTATCATGAAATAATCGCTTATCCGATCAAAAGTCCTAATTACCGTAACACCTGCTGTTTTTGGATGCCCATCCAAAAATATCAGGGTTTGGCACATTACGAGTGCACGGGTTGCTTCTCCTTAGTGTGTGCCATGGCCCATCAGCGGTCCCACGTCGTTAATGTTAGTGTGCCGCCCATAAAGCACGTTGGTATCTAATTACCGTAGCTTTGGTTACAAATTTGTCTAATTACCGTAATCGTTACTTTTCAATTATGTTTAAATTAGATTTTTATTATGTATATTATGTTTATGTTACATAATTTGGCCTTCATACGTTGCCCTAAGCTAGTTTTTGTCAATTGTGTCATTGTATCGTTACGTAAAACACTACATTTGTCTAATTACCGTACCCATATATTTTTAAGTCTCATTATCCAAAAAACTTTAACTAACTGTTTCACGCCATATTTATTATTGTGTTCGTATTGTTACGGATACGGGCAGTTGTTTACCTGCGCGCGACAGTTGCACGTACTTTCTAGAAAAGTCCAACCCTTGTTTATGTGAATTGCGTGTTTACGTAAACAATCCAGAATGGAACGTTCCCGAAAGTATGGCGGGCCATATAAAAGGTAAACAAGCCGGCAATCAGTTCAGTTTGATACAAGCGATCATCAAGGCGACTTCGAAGTGAGAACAAGTGATCAATAGTGAGTGATTGTGATAGTGACCTAAGACTCGGCTACGACCTAGGACAGTGATAGTGCTCAGTGATTTGGATCTAGTGCTTAGTGTTTGGATTTAGTGATTTGTGTGAGCTAGTGTTTGTGAATAAAGTCTTCAAGAGAGTCACCAGGTCTTTCTCTCCGAATCCTTGAACCCTAGCACGCAACAGTATCTTTCATTTATTTAATATTTCAATGTGCCTACTGCCTAAGTCAAATCGACGAAGAAAAAAAATGGTTACGGTAATGAGGCAAATAATGCCAAACCGGAGAATGGCCGCGAAACACTTCGAGAAAAGGTAGGTAGTGGCGTAGTGCCCTTGCGCTTCGCTTGGCTCGTCTCGGCGGGCGCACTACAGATAATGCTCAAGTAAATAATTGTGCACTGCGCACACACTTGGGCACAAAAAATACTCCTGCGTAACAGGCCTGGTTTCCATCACACCGGCTACCGGCACCGAAAGCCGTGTTCGGGTATTATTATTATTATTAGACGCAATATATAATATTAGCTTAGACCCAAAGACATTTATCCTTATATTCTGTGCTTAGACCAATCATTTATCTAAGATGTACCTACCTACTGTGTGTAATTTTAGTAACATCTGACATCATGCTGTGGGTAGGTACCTATTAGGTAAGGTGCATTGGGGTAATGTCGTAAACTTTTTGGAAGAGTGAGGCTATTGTGTCATTGTTTCAGCTTTAGAAGACGAATTGTATATATTTTTAACTATAACTCTAACATTTCAGTTATAATAAACATATTTCCATGTGAATTGTATCTTTTATATTTCAAAAGTATTTACGGATTCTGGTATAACTACCCCTTTAAAATATAAACCCTATTTTTACTTTTCATGGGTAATTTCGAAAACTCAAGGGGTAATTTCGAATAACAGCGAAACACGACCTAATGTAAAAATACATTTAAGGCACACATTTATTTTTATTCTATTTTACCCCATACAAAAACATTGTGTATACAAGCCATAGCAGACACCAAACTAAGTTTTAGACTGAAAAATTTTCGAAATTACCCCATCGGGGACGCAGATGTCCTCAACATTTGGAGCAAAGAAGTAAATAGATAAGAACAATAAAAAAGCCAACACTAGATAATATTATTGTATTTATTTAAATTTAGTACCCATTTTTTTTTTTTTTCGAAAGGGTCTAAGCTACTGGTCTGGTTAAGACCATGGTAGTTTAATCGTGGCTATAACTAGTCTGTTGCTAGCTATTTTCATCTGACGTGGGGACACGGATCCCCCCTGCTCTTAACGCGGTAGCACAAACTAGCTGCGTACGAGTTATCGCGGTAGATGAGCTCAAGTTATTAATGTTATTGCATAAAAGAGGGCCGTCCCTCTCCCCTTCCGAGTCCGGTTGGGGTGACATACGCGTGTATGTTCTAATGTCAAAGTAATTGGTAGAGCTCTCTACGACAATGTCGCGGTCGCGGTCATGATTTAGGTGTGTTCCTATGCTATCCGCATGCGAACTCGAACCCGGGATCGAGCTCGGCACCGGATTTCGGTCGGTCTGTCTGTTTGTCGTTCGGGTCGTGTTAAGTCCTCGGGGAAGGCGCCGGCGTCGTCCCCGGTGCAGTACTAACCACGCGGGTGAGTGTGATTTGTGTTTGCGTAACTATTTAGTACCCAGCAAAACTATAAGTAACGAAATAAAATAGGAACACATTTTTTTGTTAAAAATAAAAATAATTTTTACCCAGTCTCGTAAATAGCTAAATCAAAATTAAAACTATATTAAAAAAAGGAAGTAGTTTTCAATTGCAGAGGAAAGGCGCGCCTTAGCTCTGTATTTAAAAACCACGTCAGCAATCAGCACCCGAGCAGTTGACACCTGCAAATAATAAAAGTGGCTTCTTCACTTAAACCATTTTTATATAGTTGTACAGGTTCCCTAGAACAATTTTTTTTATTACAATCAAGCTAATTTTTCGTGAGTAGCTTCATTTTGATAAGACGAACAACAATTTCCTTTGCGTAAATTCTTGAAAGTGGTAGCTAACAGAGATAGAACTATTAACCTATCAATATACAAAAATCAGCAAGTTAGGGTTGTGTTTTAGGGTTCCGTAGTCAACCAAGTTTTGTTGATTAATGAACTAAAACGACTAAAACAGAACCCTAATGAGCTGATTTTTTGTACTTATATTGATAGATTAATACATAGTTATAAAATTCAAGAGTAACCTTGTCCTACAAAATATAGAACAATCCATATTTTAGGACCATCAAATAGAAATATTAAAATTTAAATCCTTTCTATCTCTGTTAGCTACCATTTTCGAGAATTTACGCAAAGAAAATTGTTGTTCGTCTTATCAAAATGAAGCTACTCACGAAACATTTGCTGGATAGTAATAAAACAAAAAAAAAAATGTTTTTGGGAACCCGGATTATACTTAAAAACTGTTTTTATTTTTATTTTAACAACAATAAAAATTTATTCTACACGTCTATTCAAAAATACGTTTTATACCTCTCAATGTCGAAAATCGACATGATTTGTACGAGTCGAGTCAAGTTTGGACCCTGTATTTTCATTCGTTTATGTTTGTTGGTAAAGGCAGGTAAATATTTTATATGTTGCGCACCCCTGCAAAAGACTATGAAAAAATTATTGGGGAAATTTCGTTATCAAATTTACCCCACTGGGGTTATTTAGAATGTTTGTTAAAAATCATAGCTAGACCAACATTACATATTCTTAAGAAAGCAAAAAACGTCAAAGCTTCTTTAAAACAAACAAATTATTACGTAACTTACCTAATTTCTGTGTAAAACAAAACGGGGTAATTTCGATAATCCAAAAAAAAAAAAAATTGCACTTGGCGCGAAAAAATGAACTTAGCGCACACGCACTCCCGGCTGACGGCTCGAGGGAAGGGAAGCGGGGGAGGTGATTAAATTGGCGTCTCGGTAAATGTGGCCAGAGCTCAAAATTAATTTCTGTTTGGTAATTATTTGCCATTTTCTAAATATCCCCATTTTTTTTTTCCGAAGTTACCCCAATGCACCTTACCTACTTAGTAGTACTATTATACCTTAATAAATAAACAGTCAGCATATCGAAGTTCGAACTGAAATCTTTTTGTAAAGGCCCAATGGCACTTTCGTTTTGAATGTTTCGCGGACAAGCCAAAACCGGTACCCATTGTAATACAAAAAACAGGATCTGCAACATTTTTACCGTTTTGTCGAAATCGGCAGCTCGCGATTCTTAAAACTTGCATGCATCGGTTCTCGTTTGTGCATAGTCATTTTAAATAATTCATATTACAGCCCGCCGAACTTCAAAGTAATTTTACATCGGAGTTTTTTATGTTTGCTCGTTTGCCCCCTTATTTTGATAAAAAAAAAACAAGCAAACAGATCTCATGAACAGTAGTCACCAATCACACCAGTGACTAGTCTCAAGAACACGGGTGCTCTGTCGTAATGCTTTTAGAAATGCCTGGTCCTGTAAGACTAGCCTGCCGCCTGTTCCATCACTTTCTGATAAAGTGCCGAATAGGCTATTCACAGCTTTTTTGACACATTCTCCATACTTCATCTGTCAAGTTAAGTGGTGGATAGCCTATCAGGAAGTGGTGAGACAGGCCCTTAAGAGGTAAAATATTCCAATGAATATACCTAATACAAATCATAGAATGCTAAATAACGTCGATAAGCTGCAAAAGAAATATATCGGTCGCCTTTTACCAAACTTTTACGAACAAAGTCACAACTCACAGCATCTCACAGTGTTACTTAATGCTAAGGGCCTCTTTCACCACTTTCTGATAAGGCTATCCACCACTTTACTTGACAGATAGAGTATGGAGAATCTGTCAAATAAGCCTATCGGGCACCTTATCAGGAAGCGGTGAAACAGGCCATAAATAATTTATCTTGTAAAGTGTAAATAGATAAGTACTCGATAAACAGTGTTCTTATGTTTTACGATTCTTTTCACTTGTTTAAACAATAATTCCTACAATCTTCATACTCAGGTTCTTCTGTTAGGTTTCAAAAAGATTTTAGAACAAGCTATGTGAGCTAACTGCTAATCCAGAGATTCCCAAAGTGGGTTCCATGGACCCCTGGGGGTCAACAGGGTTCTTCCAAAATTACTTATTAATTATTATTGTTTGTAAACCCATCAATCCCCAAGCGTCACCCGGCTAATGCCTGCGATTCCCACGGGCCACGATCGAGGTATTAAATACATAGTATCAATTATCAACCTAACATAGGGCCATAGGCAAAAAAAACGGAATCCTTTTAAATTCGTCATATTATGACGACAGACAGACATAATAATATTAGACATATTATTATGTCTGTCTGTATATTTTCGGAGAAAAGTGGCTATGACAAGCCACTTTTCTCCGAAACTATGAAGCATGCTATATCTATACAATTTTTTTTTTCACAAGGTATATTTGGATAGGACAGCAAACAATTAGTTACAAGTTCTAGTGCTCAAAGGAGTTTACGCAGATAATCACGCGTATAGCCCAGATTGTACGATGAACAATCTAGCACTCTAGAATCTAGATGGGTAGTTACCTTAACTTAGGGTTGTCACACCTATTAGCCTTTGCCAAAGCAAAACTGTTTAGCCGGACGTTTGGGGAAAGATGTTGGACACCTTACTATAATTGAGGATCATAATATTATATTTTTGTTTCAGCATAAACATCTGCGATAAAAATTTATTGTTCTTTAATTAAATTTTAAATAGCGGTTTTTCTCGCCAAGTTAGTTACAAAAGTAATAAATCAACAAGTAGGAGAATTTTAACTTTAAGTAAATAATATTAAAATCTACAAGTAATAATGTTAATTTTGATCTGACAACCCTATAATACGTCTATAGTTAAGTTCGTTACGTAAATCACAAGTATAACAGTCGTATCAATAATCTAATCGCTAAAACAATTCCTCACTTATCTTATATCGACAAGATCTCTCCGGAAGATTTACTTGCCTATTGTATTTCTGTGTAACTATTAGTTCTATAGTTTATATCACTGTTACTGTTAAAACCGCTCGTTAATATTCCCTTTACTAGGTACTCAAATGACCAATGAGCTAAATGCTAGCTTTTCCCCGTAGTTTTGTCCGTTTTAAAGTTTTTCGGCCGTATGAATAAAAACTTAGCGAGAGTTTTAACTACGTTTTTACTATATTAAAACCTGTTATAAACCCTCGCTAAGTTTTTATTCATACGACCGTTTATCTTTAAGACAATGTTTTTCAACATGTAGGCCGCGAACCCCTGGGGCTCACGAAGCGTCGTTAGAGGGGTCGTCAAGGCGGTGTACTTACTATTCAGGCTACAATGCTACTAAATAAATGCTTATTTACCGCTCAACAAATAAATTCATAGGAACATTCTATTCTAAACGACTTGACTTAACACATTTACAAATTAGAATTTTGATTTTTGTGGGTTGGTGAGAGGAAGGTTGTGAGTTGTGACTTGTCGCGTCATTAGGATCACAATTTTATGGAATTAAATTTTTTGTTTACATTTGTAATACCTCCGAGTACATACACGTCATGTTTAAAACACGTAAACACTGTTATTTCAGTGTATGTAGGTAAATATGCCCACTGAATCACGCTCCCCATTCGTTTCACTTCATGGTGGCTCGGATTCTTTTGTTTCATTATGAGTAACGGCTAACGCTAATAACTTCAACAAACAATATTATCACGTGATTATCACCGTTATTTTTTTAAACGGAAAACAGTATATATTATACATAGTTCCTAGTTTATGAGCTACACTGCTACAGCCACAATTAATATAAGTGTACAAATTACAATAGAAAAACCGTCAATCGAACGGTGGACGTTTACAATCTTGAAAAAGATGTTTTTTTTTTAATTCTAGTAAATAGAGAATGAGCCAATTAGGTATGTATACTTAAGACGCTGACAACTGCCAATGACCTTGATCTCGCATTACTCTCGCATCTGTGTCGATTTTCATGCCAGAGAGACAGAGATGTGAAGTGTTCACTCGGTAGGGATACATTTTTCGTTTGTTAGAGGAAAAAATAAATATTATGGGAAATCTAGATGTCAGAACCGAAAATTAAATCCGGCAATCTTTGGATTTTTGTAAAAGGTATCAAATAAACAAATTTTTAAAGCATAGATTGTATTATTACTTTAGTTAGAACTGTTTAAAGTTCCTGAAAGATGTGACTTTCGTATTTTTTTTCATCCAGTAGGAGTACATTATTTTATTATTTAAATTCGACAAGCTTTTCCAAATATAATAAAAAATCACATATATTTTTTTGTGCCAATCAATGAAATACATACGTCTAGAAAACTGCACAAAGATGTCGAATTGGCAGCTGTCTTCCCTTTAGTGGAGTTGGCTTATTTGGTAAGTATTTTAATATTATCATTGACGATAATGAGGGTAAGTAAAGGTACTTATAATTATTACGTTTATAGGGAACAAAGATTTTGTATTTTTGTAAAAAATTGTTCACTTTAAAGAATCACAGCGAATATTTAAAACATATTTTCAGTGAACCCAACCAATAAATGAAATAATACTAAATACATTAAGTACTAAAAATACAAACTAAAATAAAATAATAAGTAATTAGTAATTTTGTGATAAGTAAGTACTTAATTCAAATAAATCAGCCAACCCTTTTAGCATGGGCCAAAGTAGAAACGCGAAATAATAGAAACACTGTGGAGATTTCGAATACCTATTATAATATGATGATTGTCAATTTAAAAAAAAGACTGGTTGCACTCCAGGAGTGCCGGCAGAAGTGAAAACTTGATTATTAACGTTGTGCATTTTTTTAACCCATTTTATATGAAAATCAATTTTTAAAAAATCGTCAATCAAGTTGTTTTGATCAAGTTTCGATCAAGGTTTCGATCAAGGTTTCGATCAAGTTTCGATCAAGTTTCGATCAAGTTTCGATCAAGTTTTGATCAAGGTTTCGATCAAGGTTTCGATCAAGTTTCGATCAAGTTTCGATCAAGTTTCGATCAAGGTTTCGATCAAATTTCGATCAAGTTTCGATCAAGTTTTGATCAAGTTTCGATCAAGTTTCGATCAAGTTTCGATCAAGGTTTCGATCAAGGTTTCGATCAAGTTTCGATCAAGTTTCGATCAAGTTTCGATCAAGTTTCGATCAAAGTTTCGATCAAGTTTCGATCAAGTTTCGATCAAGTTTCGATCAAGTTTCGATCAAGTTGCGATCAAGTTTCGATCAAGTTTCGATCAAATTTCGATCAAGTTTCAAATTGAGTTCGAGTTCGAGTTCGAGACGGACACAAAACACTACTCTCCAACCGTTCATTATTGGTAATATTATATAATTGGCCATTAAATATCCGTTATCGTGCACAAGTGCAGGTAAGATGGTGTCAAAACCAAAATATATAATTCCTGTGACATTTGGTGTGAATAACGATAAATAAGGCTATTTCTTCTGTGAGTTTTAACTAAAACATCGTTATAATAACTTTATTACTTATCCTATTCATTGGAATATCATTGTGTCTTTTTCAAATTGAAATGTATCAAATTTAACACTCTTTTGCCCAGTTTTGTAGCAATTAATGATGGTATTCCCTGGTATTACCGATAGTTGTCTACCCATACGCCATCTAGTTACTAAAATGGAAACTGTTTGACAATCAAATTAAAAAGTTATGAAAATCCCTCATTGTCTCGTATCGAGACTAGATATAAAGCATCCACTTGAAAACAAGATAGCGTTAATCCTGCAGCTTGTCAACTAGCGCAGATGACGTGTGACAGCCGCTACACCAATAGGAAGCGATTACACCTGCACGCCCCCGCGCATGCGTCTCATGAGCACGAGTCATGCGCGGTACACGGCGTACCCACAGACTTGTCAATGATAATATGGAAGTGATCCAAAGTTGTTGAGAACAAATACTTTAATCCTTTGCCGCGGCGCGCCTCCGAGATATTTGTCTTCACTTGTTATTGTCGCAAAATAAACGTTTTAAATGCCTATGTTTATGCTATCGGCCAGGATAACTCACCCCGCCCAATGCCAGGCAAAAGTCATTCAGAAAGCTGGCAAGCTATAAAATGATGTCAAATAATGTATAGTAGCTTATCTTATAGCAATCTTAGAAGATGTCAAAGTAGCAGCGCTGAAAGCAATTTTTTGTGATTTGTATGGGAAAGCGCCCCAGTGCCATGAATTTTTCCATACAAAAGTTTTAAAAAAAGTTGTTCTTTCAGCGCTGCTACTTTTACGGTCAACAGTCCACGAACGTCCACAATGTTATATATATAATTGGAATCTCGGAATCGGCTCCAACGATTTTCATAAAATTTAGTATAGGTATAGGGGGTTTCGGGGGCGATAAATCGATCTAGCTAGGAATCATTTTCATAAAATGTCATTTTATGTGTGTTTTTTGAATTTTTTGAATACCATGCGAAGCTCGGTCATATAGCTAGTAACTTTTAAATGAAACCCCCAAAAACATAATAAGATATTATTAGCAAACAAAACATGCTCAGTACCCACGAATTCTCAGAAGACAAGTGACTGCAAGTTTTCCTTGATCCTCTATTTAAAATTCTGTGGTAATTTAAGTCTTGAGTCCCTGATACTCTGGTGTCAGTGGTAAAAGAATGCTTCGTCAACATCGTTTATTATAATTAATTATAATAATATAGAGGTAAAGGGAAAGCGGATGATAGTATGATGGATCTGTCCAAAATCCCAGAAATATAAAATGGTATTTTATAATACATACCTAGTTTACCTAGGTACTTCTCTTTTCTGTATGTACAAAAATCTTGAGTAAGAGCTCCGCAAAACTGAAAATTATCGATAGCTCCTATTTCGCCCTATCAAGGACGCGGCGAGCGTTGTAATCGCCACTGTGCAGGCGCATATTGTCCTCCTTTACGTCGATATTCGTACTGACAGACATCGACCTGCTAATTTTAGGGTCTACCTGGCCCATGGAGCCTCTATATAATCTCCATGACCTGGCCTCAAAGAGTTAACTGTGAAAGTAGCAGCGCTGAAGTAGTTACTTTTTAGGGTTCCGTACCCAAAGGGTAAAAACGGGACTTCTGAAATTTTCACAGATTGTGTATTTCGGTTGCCGCTATAACAACATACTAAAAATAAAATAAAATTAATATTTAAGGGTGGCTCCCGTACAACAAACGTGATTTTTTCTGCCTTTTTTGCTCTATATCATGATATTTTCACGAGGCCCTTATTGTATGTCTACGTCAATAATTAATAATAATATTAAAATGAAATAAAAATTTTAGGGGGCTCCCATACAAAAAACACAATTTTGGCCTATTTTTGCTCTCTAACGGAACGGTCACACAGTCATCACAGTCCAACTCGCACTTGGCCGATTATTTGTATTTATTGTTACTCACACAAACAGAAGTTGAAAGCGTCTAAAAATAAGGAATACCTATGCCATACACACACCGCACCCAAAATTATCATTACTGATTACTTATGTAGTTCGATCGATTTACATGGTTACTAGCTGTCCCGGCAAACGTTTCTTTGCCATATTATATTAACTATATCGCCCGTATTATTTTATTGAATTAGTGACTAAAATATAAGTATGTCACCATGGCAACGTCCATCGCTATCCCGTGACCCGCGTCGCATAAACAATGGTCGCTCTTTATAGACAAATAATTTGCAATAAAATAAAATTGCGACTATAATTTGAGATTTAAACTATCCTATCTCTCAAGTTGGTTCGAACTGCACATGGTGTGCGAATTTTATTATAATCGGTTAAGTGGTTTAGGAGTCCATTGAGGACAAACATTGTGCCACGAGATTTATATATATTAAGATTGTTACATATAAAAATGTCCCACGTATACTCAATTAATACTTTGTTTGCTAAGAGGCATAACTGCTTTGATAAGTTAAGTACTAATTATTACATGCGTTAAACATTATCTTTTTCAAGGTAAACTGAACCGTGTTAGTTTCATGATGGCAGTCCATGAGAATTTACTACTGTAAATTGTAATATTCATTGTCGCAAATAAGTCCATCCATACTAATATTATAAATGCGAAAGTGTGTCTGTATGTCTGTTTAACTTCTTCACGCCAAAACCGCTGAACCGATTTTGCTGTTTCTTATGGGGATACTTTGAGTAAAAAGTACATAGGATTTTATCTTGCAAAATGTACGGTTTTCACTAGATAAACGGAGTTGTGGGCGTCATCTGATTGCTTCTATGTAGGGTTGCCATCACCTAAATTGCCATCGCCGGTCAGGCACGACAAAATTCCCGGACATTTGGCCTAAATGTGGTTATTTCCCCGGACACGTCCTCTCTAAACTGTTAATATTACGATTTACGTCTCGCCAGTTTTTTGCTTTTCCAACAAGAATTTGTAAAAACCTGATTAACTCAAAGTCCGTGCAAGAAACCGTGTGTATGCTTAACGTGTTTTTATCTTTCGTTTATTGCTGTTAATTTCTCTCAACAAAAGTGTCCGGATTTTACCCGGACACTTTTCAAAATCCCTTAGGACAAATCCGGGGAAATCCGGACGGATGGCAACCCTACTTCTATGAAGTTGAACTTTGACTATCTTATAGTTAGTCAAAGTGTAGCTGTATATCGAGTGTATAATATACAGTCAATATACAGCTCAAATTACCAATGTTTTTAATTAGGTTAAATGCATCTAGCAAACACGTCTAACCTAACCTTGTGAACAGTGCTTGTAATATCTTTGTCGATAATACACGATACAGTAAGGTCTAGACCAGAGGTTCCCAAACTTTTTTTCTCATAGACCACTTTAAACATTTTGCTGGATCCAGTGGACCCCCGATGTATATATTTTATACAAACTGTTCCTTTTTTCACGGTTAATGGTGACAAAAATTAAACTCGTCATTCTGAAACTATAAAACACCTTATTATGTTGTTAATGCTTTACGCAACACACTTGTTTGGTAATTTCTACTCGCCTATAGGAAACGTGCCTAATCTATTACAGAGATCTATTTTATTTATTGAGAATAGTTGCTACACCCAACATTACATCATAATTAGGTACGCGAAAGCATTCATTCACTTTTAATTGGTCATGAGTTCGAAGGCAGTCAAGGTTCTAGAAAATTCTGTGAATTTCTGTGTATATGTACCTACCTATAGATAGAGGGAAAGAGCACATGTATTCACACGCAATATTTAATCCATATCCATACTTACTAATATTACAATTATGCGAAAGTGTCTGTCTGTCTGTCTGTCTGTTACCTCTTCACGGTCGAACCGCTGAACCGATTTTGCTAAAATTTGGCATGGAGATTCTTTGAGTCCCGAGAAAGGACATAGGATAGTTTTAAACGAATTATGGCGCAACGAAGTTGCGGGCGTCATCTAGTAATCATATTCTATTTATAAGAGCTCTGGAAGTTGGAACACGAATTTCCAAAGTGAGTTCCGCTGTAGGTATGATTCGTTCTTAAATCTTAGCACAGTCATAGATCTTGATCTATGTCTGTGGTTCTTAGCGTAAAGTTTTAAAAATATTCCTTGATCCTTCTTCTCACATATTTTTATGTACTTACCTAAGACCTAAGTAGTCAGCAAATTAAGTGAAGTTGGTGATCCATAATCTATATCTATATCTATACTTCTATACTAATATTATAAATGCGAAAGTATCTCTGTCTGTCTGTCTGTCTGTATCGCTTTCATGCCAAAACTACAGAACCGATTGTAATGAAATTTTGTACACAGATAGTCTAAAGTCTGAGAAAGGACATAGGCTACTTTTTAACTGGAAAAAGGTGTTGTAAGGGGGTGAAAATGCGTAAATTTGTTCAAAATAAGTTAGTTCCAAAAATTCATAACAGATGGCGCCAAGAATCTCCTACATCGCGCTATCGCTTGCTCATACGTCTTTCTATAAGAGGTGGTACCATGTTATATTAAACTTTTCGATTTTTTCGATTGTTATAAACGTTATTAAATAACTTTCTATTCAGTAGGTACTTTATCTATGCAGTGACGTGATAAATTTAAATAGTTTATGGATAAAGATAAAGTTGTGTAATGGGGGGGCTAAATAAGCTTTAAATTTGGTATAAATAAAGTTTAAATTAAAAATTAAATATTATGTGCACACTGCACAGCTGTTTTTGGGTAGGTATTTTGATTTAAGGGGTACCAGGGTTTTAATTAAACATCAATTTTGTTGACACCGCGCGCTATAAACTGAAGACCACGCGGACGAAGTCGCGGGCAACAGCTAGTTTATAACATAAAATGTATTTGTTTAGGGGTTTCCTTTTCATAAAAGTTTGGAAACCTGCACTAGTAGTTGCCCACAAACGAAATTAATTTATGTTGTGGGACGATTCCCACACACAAAACACAAAATCGGTTTATTTTGTGTTTTGTTATTATCCGAGACTCAGTGTTTTTTTCTACGTAGTAACTATTTAGTAATCTGTGCACAAAGAATAAATTTCATCCAAATCGGTTCAGCGGTTTAAACGCGAAGAGGTATCAGACATAGGTATAGACAGAATTCGAATTCTTGACATTGGTATTGAATACGGATTACGGCATAGTAAAGGAGGGGAAACTGCGCTACGCTCCCGCCTTAGCCATCTAACCTTTTTTTTTTGACGTAGGGAAATGCTGTGACGCATTCCGCAGGGAATGGGGACTCCCAGTGCGGATATGTGGGACTCGCCGCGGACGAAAATGGTGTGTGCCGCGACCCTACCCACTAAAACTCTACGGTGCTCCTAGCTACCTGATGAAGCCGCGGGAACCGTACGACACCACTACTTCATCAGCGGGCGTCTGCTTAGTGGACTGCAGACTCCTCTCGATGGGAGCGTTTTACTCGCTCCCCAGGCCGAGCAGAGGGCCCAATGAGGGCTTGCTTCTATGGCGGGACGTTGTTGTCGCCATTGTTGGCACGACGTCTTCGTCTTGGCCGTCTTCTGGGGTCGAGCGTCTCCCTTTCTCTTATGCGCTCGGCCTCCTCCTTGGCGGAGATAGCTTCTTCGGCGAAGTCTTCCACCGCTTTCCAGTCCGGGCCACCGCGCAGCAAGGCTCGCACCAATGCTGGCAGCGTGATGTCAGGTCCGATTGCGGCTGTCAGGGCAGCGCGTTGTCCTATCCAGGAGGGACAGGCCGTCACGGTGTGATCGGCCGTATCCCTGTCCGCGTCACAATGGTGACAGCGTGTATTCTCCTTCCTTCCGACGAGCACGGAGTAATACATTGCTATAATTGCCTAAGAATCTGGGTGCGCGGTAGTGCACCCGCCGAGACGAGCCAAGCGAAGCGCAAGGGCACTGCCTACATTTTCTCGAAGTGTTTCGCCGTTTTTTGAACCTTCATAGAATTGGTTTCCGTTGTAGCAGATAGTTCATATTATCAGGATATGATGTCATCAATGGACTTATTAAGCATACAAAGTCTCAATTAAATAGCTCTTATACTTTAGATTTTATTAATATCTAAAATATTTTTTCACTGACACACTGATGCTCATCAAAATGTTTGACCACTTCCTGAAGTGCTAGAAAGCTGAAATTTGGTATGTAATCTAAGTTTAGTATAAAACCAACAAAAAAAAAATCATAAAATTGTAATTTTCGTCCCCCATCCCCTAAAATTGGGTGATGGAAGATGTCCCTTATAGAGTTGGTCTCCGATGTGCCAGATAGTTTATATTCTCAGGTTTATATAATGTTAATAATAGACTTATTAAACATACAAAGTCTCAATTGAATAGGTCTAATACTTTATATTTTATTGATATCTAAAATACGCCGAAATTTGGTTATAACTTATACGCCGTAAAATAAGTTTAGTAGGGGGGTAATTGAAGTTTAAATGAGACTGGTGAAAGTCTGGTGAAAAGAAAGAAATTTTATGAATAAGGACATAAAAGTTTCCACGAGATGGACATTAATTAAAAACGTCTTAATAAAAAATAAAAATCGGCCAAGTGCGAGTCGGATTCGCGCACGAAGGATTCCGTACCGGTATAGAGTGAAAGTTGACAAAAAATTGTGTTTTTTGTATGGGAGCCCGCCTTAAATATTAATTTTATTGCAATTTTATTATTAATTATTAAAGTACAAATATAATTAAGGATTTTGTGAAAATTTCAAGTGCCTAACTGTTACCATTATAGATTACGAGCAAAAAAGGCCAAAAAAATGACGTTTCTTGTATGGGAGCCCCCCTTAAATATTAACTTTATTTTATTTTTAGTATTTGTTGTTATAGCGGCAACAGATATACACAACCTGTAAAATTTCAGAAGTCTAGCTATAGCGGTTCTTGAGTTACAGCCTGGAGACAGACGGACAGACAGACAGCCCTGTGAAAAAGACATCAGATCTAATGTAGAGCCAAGCTTCTCAATCGACGCGGCCTAACTCTATCGACCCTAACTCCAACACTTTCTACATATCCGTAAGTATGTATGGCTTCGCTGTTTCGAATATTTAGTTTCTGAATTCTGATCCGAAATAAGTAACGAAACAGCCAAGCCATACATACATACTTACTGATATGTAGAATTTGTTGGAGTTAGGATCGATAGAGTTAGGCCGCGTCGATTCAAAAGTTTGGCTCTACATTAGATCTGATGTCTTTTTCACAGGGCAAACCTTTTGTGGTCGTCGAGGTAACTTTTACATGAAATGTTTTTGGTGGGATTTCAGTTCTTTTTGTAAGTTACTACTTGCTAGGCAGTCTTTTTAGTCTTTTTAGTGCTTTTAGGGTTCCGTACCCAAAGGGTAAAAACGGGACCATATTACTGAGACTTCTATGTCTGTCCGTCTGTCTGTCTCCAGGCTGTATCTCAGAAACCGCTTTAGATAGACTTCTGAAATTTTCACATATTGTGTATTTCTGTTGCCGCTATAACAACAAAAACTAAAAATAAAATAAAGTTAATATTTAATAAAATAATAATCCCATACTACAAACGTAATTTTTTGGCCTTTTTTGCTCGTAGACAATAAAGGCACCAGGCAGGTAGGCACTTAAATAATAAAATAAAACTATGTTAAAGCGGGGCTCATACAAAAAAACACAATTTTTGCCTACTTACGCTCTGATGTAGCGGTACGGAACCATTCGTGCGCGAGTCCGACTTGCACTTGGCCGATTATTTTTACTACATTGGGAAACATCTCTGGGGCGCAGCGGGAACTTATCAGGAGCAATTCGAAAAAATAAGAGTCTGCCTGATCTGGCCATTCTTGAGCCCCCCAGAGTCTACGCCCTGTGCCTGGGCACCGGTGGCACCGCCCTATTTACGGCACTGAGGACATCCCTCCGTATACGGCTGAAGGCAAACCGCAGATGGTTTTAGTGGGTAAGAGTCCCACATACCCCCGGGGTGCTTCAGCGGCTTCCCAAGCTTTTTTATACGATGACCCCCTGAAGATCAAGAAGTAAGAACTATCGCTAAAAATCTACCCTTTTAAAATATAAGGGCAGTATCATTACCTACATAATTATTGTAAATGTATTTGTACAGTGTGTTATTATAAACACCGTTATCTTTGAAACCATAGAATTATAACCTTTCTTATTGCTTGAAACCATCAAAATATGAACCCGTCAAAATGAACAACTTTTTCTATGAGAGCACTGATCTCCATTATAATAGCAGGAGATCACTGTATGAGAACAATAAGCCTGGGAACTCAAAAAAAAAATGCCGTTTTCTTACCCATACGGATGCCCGGATCAGCAATTTGTATGGGTACGACTACGAATAATAAAAATTAGGATTTTTTTGAGTTCCCAGCATTATTCTCATATAAAAAGTTGTTCATTTTGACGGGCTCATTTGATGATCTTGTATGTCTTATTTGAGTAAAATTAATTACTTTTTGTAAATATATAGCGCACAGCCGACAGGAGTGGACACAGATTAAGGATAATAATTAATACTTCAATGGGAGTGGATTATGCATGGATGCATGGGCGCCGGCAGGGGGTGCCAGGTGGTGCACTTGCACCACTTGGGAATCTCGGGATAAACAGGAATTATTGAAATAAAAAGCCGTCTGTTACCCTATTACCATGCCGTACAAAGATAGTTCGTAATGTTTCGGCACTAAAATATGCATTCTGTTGACGTAAATAGACAGTCACTTTTGTTCGTAAAAAGAAAAGAAAGAAAACTAAAAGGAAATTATTTCTGCCGGCACCCATGCATGAATGTGCCAGTCTATAATCTGTAATGTGCATGAATTACTCAAAGATCTCTAAACTTACATTGGAATTACTGCATCTCGCTCCGTCTCTTTCCGTCTGTAGCAGTACCTACACGTTCGTTCGCCGATTGAAACAAAGAAAACAACGTGCTCCGAAAGGAACACCCGCCGTCTTTGTATACGTCCGTCGTAGAAGATTGAAACAGAGAAGAAAATCGTTCTGCAAAGAACGTACGTTCGCAATAACGAAAGAAACCGTCCGTGTAATAATACCGGACGTGACCCAGCCCTGAAAAGGACTTTTTCTAATAAGAATTCTTCGCAACACTTCACTACGCGTCTCCACATCGTGCCTGCATCGAGAGAGGAATCTTCACAACATAGCTGCAGTCTTCATGGCATTGCGCGAGTTCCAGATCTTCACAAAATGGCGGCACAACTACTATTATTACCGGCGCGGCGCCGAGCGACAGAGTGACGACGTCGGTATGAAATTCGCGCGCGGACTGAATTCGCCGCGGCACGCGAGCCTATATTTATACTCGCGCGATACCAGCGCCACGTATCGCGGGACGGCCAGTTTCCCGCGCGGCTAATTTTTCCAACTTGTAAATATTTCTTATTCGATTTTTTTCTCTTTCTTGTTTTGTAAATATTTTTGTCTCTCTCTTTACATCTCTGTCTAATCTAGTTAAACAATCACAAATAACCTTTTTACCTTTGTACAGACTTGTAATAATAATAATTAACTCAAATTTTTGTATATAAACAGCACAGATTGTTCAATAAAGCACTTCAGTTCACCACAGTAAATCGAGTTTTACTCTTTACTCCTCCGACCTCTAGTGAACTCTTAGAGACCAACCGGTCCTCTAAACTGGTGACCCCGTGAACAACAAGCAACCTGGAGGAAAAAAACTCTGCAAGAAGAAAACTCTGCTTGGACAAAACGCTGCACGACGAAACGCTGCTCGGACGAAACGCTGCACCACGAAACGCTGCTCAAATTTCTCTACACAATGGAATCCAGAGGCGAATCCCTGCCCGAAACCTCGGCACTTACCAGCAACCCGGCTACGTCATCATCACAAGAGATCGCCGGCATCGCACTCTCCATGAGAATCCCGCCTTTCTGGAGGGACAAACCCAGGCTCTGGTTTGTCACGTTCGAGGCAGCCACCAGCAGTCTACAGAAGAACCAAAGTCAGCTCTCGCAAATGGTCATCGCTCGCCTAGAAAAGGAGGACATAGAACAAATCGCCGACCTGCTGTACAACCCGCCAGAGACAAACGAGTACCAAGCTCTGAAGGACCGGCTCATCTCCGCATACGAGGAATCTGACAGCCGGCAGTTTCAACAGCTGCTGTCAGACATGGAATTGGGAGACCAAAAACCGTCGCAACTACTCAGACGTATGCGAAACCTGGCTCGCAACAAGGTCCCCGATTCCACCCTACAGCTCATGTGGGCCAATCTCCTCCCGACAAGTATCCGCTCCGTCCTGGCCGTCAGCGAAACATTCAAGACGAAGACCACACTCGACGAGCAAGCTGCACTGGCCGACAAGATAATGGAGCAAAATGTAAATACTGTAAATAGCATTTCATCATCATCTCATCGTGTAAATAGCTCCGCATCACCATCATCGAACATCGAGTGCCTTCTCATAGAAGAAATTAGAAAACTCTCCCTAGAGGTCGCCGAACTGAAAAAACAACAGTTCAATAATAATAATTACTATCGAAGAGCAAATTATTATCATCACCCAAGGTCAAGACACAGATCATCATCAAGATTCCGGCAACGGTCAACTTCGCGTCCACGGTCTACATCACCATCACCATTTTGCTACTACCACAGCAAATTCGGGAAAGAAGCGCGAAAATGTACACAGCCGTGTACGTTCAACAACCCGGAAAACTAGACAGAACGTTGGCAGCGGCGGAATCCGGCGTTCACAACAAACAATACCGCCTATTCGTCACGGACAAGACAACGAATCTCACTTTTTTGGTAGACACGGGTGCCAATATATCCGTCATACCGAAAAAGAAAGGCCTTCATCTCCAGCCGCTACCTTTTCAACTCTACGCCGCCAACAACACCGTAATACCGACGTACGGCGAAAAAACACTAGAGCTCAACATCGGACTTCGCCGACCGTACAAATGGAAGTTTATCGTCGCAGCAGTATCGAAACCAATACTCGGTGCCGACTTCCTGCAGCACCACGAACTCATCGTCGACCTGAAAAACAGAAGACTCATCGACGGAAGAACCAGTCTACATATTAACGCTCCTGGACGCTACACGGACGTACCTACTGTCCGTAGTGTCGACAGCACGCAGTCGTATCACGACATACTAGCAGACTTCCCTGGAATCACACGATTGACAGCGATGAACATCACGCCGAAACACAGCGTCGAACATTACATCGAAACGTCTGGGCCACCGCTACACTGTCGCGCCCGACCGCTACAACCACATCGCTACAATCAAGTAAAAAAAGAATTCGAGAATATGATGCAACAAGGTCTCTGTCGCCCCAGCAAGAGCGCCTGGTCTTCTCCGCTTCACGTCGTACCAAAAAAGAACGGCGACATAAGGGTGTGCGGCGACTACCGACGACTCAACGCAGTAACGAAGCCCGACCGCTACCCTATACCACGACTTCGAGATTTCACTTTCCAACTCGCCGGAAAAGCTATCTTCTCGACGATCGACTTAAACCGAGCCTACCAACAATTACCAGTCCATAAAGAAGATATAGAGAAGACAGCAATCATCACACCATTCGGATTATTCGAGTTTCCGAGAATGTGTCCCGGCCTAAGAAACGCAGGCCAGACATTCCAACGTTTTATACACGAAATACTGCAAGGATACGATTTCGTGTTTTCCTTCATCGACGACTTGCTAATAGCATCCAGCAGCGAAGAAGAACATCGCCAACATCTACGGTGTGTTCTTCAACGCCTAGAAGAAAACGGGATCACAATCAACCCAGCTAAATGTGTACTCGGCAAGCAAGAAGTTAAATTCCTCGGCTTTAGCGTAAACAGCGACGGAATCAAGCCACCACAAGACAAACTACAAGCTATTGAAGATTTCCCGCTACCGAAAAACATAGAAGAGTTACGTCGTTTTCTCGGCATGCTAAACTTCTACCGAGACAGCATTCCGAACGCCGCTACTATTCAAGCCCCGCTACACGCATACCTACATAATGCGAAAAAGCGAGATAAAACACCGATCGAATGGAACGAGACATCGAAAGAAGCATTCACGGCTTGCAAAAATAGCATCAAAAACGCTGTTTTGCTCGCCCACCCGAATCACAAAGCACCGATCGCTATTTTCTCCGACGCCTCGGACACCGCAGCGGGAGCAGTAATACAACAATATTACAATAACAAATGGCAACCACTCGGCTACTTCTCGAAGAAATTTACTACAGCGCAAACGAAGTACAGCACCTACGATCGCGAACTTCAAGCTATCTACATGGCAGTAAAATACTTCAGAAAAATATTCGAAGGCCGAGAACTCATCATATTCACCGACCACAAACCATTGACATTCGCCCTACAGAAGAAAACATCGACATCCGAAACTCCGAGAAGAACTCGGCAACTACTTTTCATCTCCGAGTTCACGCACGACATTCGTCACATCAGCGGAAAAGATAACATCGTCGCCGACACATTCAGCCGCATAGAAACAATCAACACGCCGTCAGCTGTAAACTATGAAGAAATATGTCGCGCGCAAGAGCGAGATAGCACGCTACCTACACTGTACGGTCAAGAAAACTTAAGTTTCAAAACAACAACGCTACCTAACTCCGATATCAAGATTATATGCGGAACTTCAACAAAATACGTTCGCCCGTACATTCCGCAAGATTTTCGACGCGCCATTTTCAACTCTATTCACAACATAAGTCATCCTGGAACAAAGGCAACAAGAAAACTCATCGCGCAAAAATTCTTCTGGCCGTCTATGAACTCCGACATTAGCGAGTGGACGAAAACCTGCATACAATGTCAGCGAAGCAAAATACAACGACATACATCGAGCGCCGTATCGACTTTCCCGCAAGTCGATCGTTTTTCACATACGCACATCGACATAATCGGACCGCTAAGTACAACAGCGAGTGGTCATAGGTACCTACTTACTATGATCGATCGCTCGACAAAATGGCCTGAAGCTGTACCACTCACCGAGATCACCGCCGAAACCGTCGCAAGAACATTCTACGAACAATGGATCGCGAGATTCGGTTGTCCGACTACAATAACAACCGACCAAGGACGCCAGTTCGAGAGTCAGCTGTTCGTCAACTTAACACGTTGTATGGGAATCGATAAAACCCGTACAACGCCGTATCACCCGCAATCTAACGGCATGATCGAACGCTGGCATTGAAGTCTCAAGAATTCACTGAAATCAAGACTCATCAATAATAATACATCGTGGATCGACGAGCTACCTACAGTTTTACTCGGACTTCGCGCCGCCATACGAGAGGACACCGGAGTCAGCGCCGCCGAATTAACCTACGGCCGTAACTTACGATTACCGGCCGACTTCTTCGAAACAACATCGTCATCGAGCCTAGATCATACCTACATCGAGCAATTACGAAAAAACATCAACTCTATCAAACCGAAAAACAATGTACATCGCCACGGTAATCAACGCAACATCTTCATACATCGTGATCTACTTACGTGCGAATACGTATTTTTACGTATAGACGCTGTAAGAAAACCACTTCAAAGTCCGTATGACGGGCCGTACAAAGTTCTTCGACGAGAAGAAAAATACTACGTAATACAGCTACCCGATCGCACAGCAACAGTATCCATCGATCGTTTGAAGCCCGCCTACATACTGAGTGAAGATTACCTCGGCGAGTCAACGAGCAATGTACAACAGTCACCGGTAATTACCAACTTACCTAATACCAATGTACCTGTTACCTTACCTTCACATACCAATAATTTACCTCAAAATACCTCATTACCTTTACCCGTTACCTCATTACCGTTACCTGTTACCTCACAACCATTACCAAGTGCAACACCAGTCAAGCAGAAGACACAAGCAAGTCTAACACAGAAGATAACAAGAACGGGCCGTGCCGTCAGACTGCCGGTGCGCTTCGCTTGAGGGGGGGCACTGTAGCAGTACCTACACGTTCGTTCGCCGATTGAAACAAAGAAAACAACGTGCTCCGAAAGGAACACCCGCCGTCTTTGTATACGTCCGTCGTAGAAGATTGAAACAGAGAAGAAAATCGTTCTGCAAAGAACGTACGTTCGCAATAACGAAAGAAACCGTCCGTGTAATAATACCGGACGTGACCCAGCCCTGAAAAGGACTTTTTCTAATAAGAATTCTTCGCAACACTTCACTACGCGTCTCCACATCGTGCCTGCATCGAGAGAGGAATCTTCACAACATAGCTGCAGTCTTCATGGCATTGCGCGAGTTCCAGATCTTCACAAAATGGCGGCACAACTACTATTATTACCGGCGCGGCGCCGAGCGACAGAGTGACGACGTCGGTATGAAATTCGCGCGCGGACTGAATTCGCCGCGGCACGCGAGCCTATATTTATACTCGCGCGATACCAGCGCCACGTATCGCGGGACGGCCAGTTTCCCGCGCGGCTAATTTTTCCAACTTGTAAATATTTCTTATTCGATTTTTTTCTCTTTCTTGTTTTGTAAATATTTTTGTCTCTCTCTTTACATCTCTGTCTAATCTAGTTAACCAATCACAAATAACCTTTTTACCTTTGTACAGACTTGTAATAATAATAATTAACTCAAATTTTTGTATATAAACAGCACAGATTGTTCAATAAAGCACTTCAGTTCACCACAGTAAATCGAGTTTTACTCTTTACTCCTCCGACCTCTAGTGAACTCTTAGAGACCAACCGGTCCTCTAAACGTCCGTCTCTTGTCACGTCTCTTTCTAGTTTCTTTTATATGCAATGATATATTATATAAAAAACTCAAAGCAGATATGTTACTACCGCGCGCGTTGTGAAGCTTCAAATACGGGCCAATTGGCCCGTCCTTTATTTAGTCTGCATCGAACCATCGAACGCACTTCACGAACGTGCCGCGTCTTGTCTTACCTAAATAAATTGAAAATGACGTCGTGAGTGTTTCGAAAATGTACCAATTATGACTCAAAAGAAAACAAAACACATGGAATCTCTTACCACATGTCTTGATTGCAATAAATACCTCGATTATTTACATTTTCAATTATTTTTTCGAACAATCTGGAAAAAATCGAATTTTCGTCATAGCTCAGGCTAAGAAAGAGACAGCGATACGATTCGATGTTTAAAATCTCTTTTATGTAAATGGTTTTTCGTATCTTTTGTTTCACTTATCTGTCAAATTTGTCAATGTTTGCAATTTTGAATTTGAAAATTGTTCGGAACAGATTTAAGCCGGAAAATAGTATGAACGTAACAGATCTGTATATGTTGAATATCATTGTTTATAAGGAAATACGGTCTTTGACCTAAACTTAATATTTTAGACGTCTCACGTCCTAATCATACCCAGTACTTATGTTAGTTGAAACATCGTTATCCTTGAAACCATCAACCAAATGAGCCCGTCATTGAATTTTATTCTGGCTTTAAGTAGGAAGTTTAAATATATTTTAAAGACTAGAAAAAGTCTTTCATTTGTCGATGCATTTAATGTTTTAGCTCTCACTTAAATAAATTCTCAACAAATATAGAAAAATGTTTTCGGTCTATTTTACACATTTTTGGAGATATTTTAATGTTTTTAAGTACTTAAAAGTTATCATTTCTCTAAAAATTAAATACCGTAAAACGGGGTAAATTGGTCCAATCTTGACTTTCAACTGGAATTTAAACCATATTCCGTAACATATAGGGTACTTTTGGGTATATATAAGAATGTATGGTATGATCTTTTAGATGTTGAGTGGCTTAAAATTCTCCAATTAATGTCATATTTTGAGAAATTCAACAAAAACCCTATTGGATTCCAATTTACCCCGGACGGGGATAATAGGTTCAAGAGAGGGGTTAATCAGAATTTTGACTAGGGCTGTCACTCTATTTTCCAGAGTAAATATATATAAAAGAGAACACTTTAGGTAAGGTTTGTATTTAACCACACTACTTGCCCTTTTGAATGAGTTTATTAAAAAACATCGTTTATGTCATAATTATATTTATTGAAAATAAGTAACTTTAACTTAATGTCTAGGTACCTAACCAAAAATAATAAAACTTAATATTCATCTTTCAAATTAGGTAACGAAAAGTCTCTGTAAGGTATCCAATAGGTAGAAATAAAATTATTTTATGTATGTAATGTGTATGTACATACTGGCTGTACGCACGTTACTTTGAGGTTCGCTCTACTAGTTTCGGTCTCCGCATGATAAGTTGCTTATGCGCTGAGATCGCGAGCGCTCTGCGGCTCATGAACTATGACTGATGATATGACCCTCCGCAGCTCATAAGGTCTCCGTATGAGACAGAAACTAGTCGAGTAAACCTCGAAATTAAACGTGAGTACAATCGGTACCATCATAAAATAATGAGTATAACGCTCACGACAATTTAAATGTAAAAAAATATTATTCTTCTTCTTCTAAAATTTTCAAAATTTCTTCTGTGTTTTTATAAAAATTCAGACTTCTTTCTTGCTTTGGATGGGTTGAGTTATTTTTTTGGCGATTTCGTAAGGTGGAATTACTATTTATCTTCTTCAAAGGCAATGGCAATTTAAGTTTGATATCAGATATGATTTTAATTTCTGGCTTTGGTTTGTTTTCAATTCTTGTGAACTCTTCTCTTTTTTCTTCTAAACTCGTATTTAGAATTTTTTGGCTTTCGTTTTCAGTTTCGATAATAATTTCTTGACCATCAAAATTTTCCGCAAAAATAATTGGCATGTCTTTAATGGAAAGACCTAAAGGTATCGGATTCATTACTATGTTTGGGTCCCTTACTCTGACAGGCATGTCAAGTATATTAGTGTCATTTGTATATTTGCTTTGACCGCATGTTTTAACATCGGAATTTTTGTTTTCAGCGATTTTAGGTGTTGATTTTTTCCCAATGCCCTTCCCTTTTAAAGATAAAAGTTTTGAAGTAGTTTCTGCTGTCTGCTTTATTGTTCTTTTCTTTTTAGGTTTTTCAGGTTCCTGATTTTCATTCCTTTCTATTTCTTCAGCACTTACACTTTTTCCTGCCACCACATCTAGCTTTCTCTTCTTTTTAGGTTCTTTAATAGCTGTCATGGATCCGAAGCGCATTTCCTTCAAAAATTTTAAAAAACTGTCATTTAAAGCAGTTTTTGCATCTTCATCATTCATATCATCTTCAAGAGGAAGTCTGGCTAGAACTTGTTGAGCATCCAAGGGGACAATTCCACATTTCCTAAATCCAGCGGCAATGTTTTTTTCAGCATTTATACTCAGCTGATCCATTAATAATTTTAATAACATAGGAAAGCATCCCTTTGGAACACATGATTGTGTTCTCCCATAGTCGGTTTTTTTCCATTTATCCAATAACTGGCGCCAAATCATCTTCATAGGTCTAAAAACGGCAACGTCTAGGGGTTGTGTTAGGTGCGTCGAATTAGCCGGCAGAAAAATAAAAGCGATATCCTTCTCCTGGCATAGTTTTATAACTTCAAGAGACAAATGTGAGGATAAATTGTCTCCTATTAATACTTTCTTACCTTCTTTGTTTTCTACGAATGGTATAACTACAGTCTTAACCCAATCTACAAAACTGTCACCATCAAACCAACCAGATGAAGACCTGTTATATCTGGCGTTTTCCGGCCCTCTCGTCGTCCACGAATTATATAAATGAGCTGCCTTGTAGACGATATATGGCGGCAGGAAATCACCATTGGCAGTCGCTGCCATCATCAAAGATACTGAGCCCTTTGAGTGATTTACGATACGTTCTGGGTACTTGCACCCTCGTCTTACTATCACCTTTTTGCGACCGGGATCATCAGTCAGATTGGTCTCGTCATAGTTGATAATATTTTGAGTTGGCACATTCTCCAAGGACTTTTCCAATTCGGCAAAATATTCTTTTATTGTGTCTGGAGACACTGCCGCCCGAGATCTCTTAATATTCTGACAAATTCTTTGAGATATTTTATTTGCATGTCTCTTTAAAAACCCATTAACATAGTCTATACCGGGCATGTTGTTTTTGAATATTTTGTGCTTAATATTCATGGAGTCTAGATACATTTTTATTATATATCTAAAATCCGTTGTATCTAATGGGTAGCCCCAATCTCCACATATATTTAATTTTTCTACAATATATGACTCTTCTTCTTTGCTTAGTGCTATTGGCCTACCGTGAGGTTTCATATCACGATTTTTGTGGCGGCATAAAACTGATTTTGAAATATTAAATTTTTCAGCAACAGTATTTAGGCTATTATTTGTCAAAGCAAGCTCGTCCAGGGCTTGTTTTATTATTAATTGATCGTATTTTTTATAACGTTTAGCCCCTGGTTTGGCGACGTAGTTGCGAGGCATTCTGAAAAAGAAACATAATTTTTGACCAAAAAAAAGTTGCATTACCTATAATTTCATAAGCGTGAATGAACAAGAAAACTAAAAAGACAAACAATAAAAAAAAACCGCATATTCAGATTCGTGCCCACTTAAATGTCGAAGTAGGTAATGGTTTATAGCCAAAATAAAACAATGCGGTTCTTATTAGTTTTGTTAAAATCAAATATAATTTACTGTTTTATTAAGGTTTTGGTTTTTGACAACCCTATTTAAGGATCCCAATTTACCTCTTATGCAAACCAAATAACCCCTGTGTTGTTCCAATTATACCTCTTCATGTGCCAATTTCCCCCCTTCGCGTTCCTATTATATCCAAAATAACCTAAAAATTAGTGTTCGTCCAAAACTAATATTTCCAATGAATTTACTCAATTATTTAACTTACCTTCACGTTTTTTCAAACCACAACCCACTAATATGATCCAGATTACATAAATGTTAACACTTTTCTCAATATAACTCGTTAAAACTCAAAGTTAAAAAGCACATTATTCACGTGTCCACAACGACCTCACTTTGAATCCTTTTTTCTAGTGAAACGTGATTGGCTGGCTTCGTTACTAAGTGTAGCCAGTAGAAAAAAATATAAGTTCGTTCAAAAATACAAAAAGTGTTAACGTGTCTTCAAGGTAGTATTGTTACCACAGAACGTTTAGAAATGTTACTACTTTTGTTCCTATTTACCCCGGCGTTCCTATTATCCCCGTTTTACGGTACGCACAACATTCAACAAGTAAGTTTAACACACTTTTCGTTACAACTCTTAAATCCACCCAAACCCTTTTATCTTGGTTACGACGAGCGTTAATCTCTAAAAACTTTGCAAAAACCTTATAGTTGTATTTAGCTTAGCAAAGCAAACTTTCTTTTTAAAAATTGTGTATTTGGTTAATTTTCAACGTAAACAATCTGATAAGAGTCATTAAATAACAGGAACAAGTATTTTTCTGGACCGGTATTATATGGTGAAAAAAATTTTTTCTGGACCGGTATTATATGGTGAAATTTTTATTTTTAAATAAGTAACTAAAAAATGAAAAGCACAAAAAAATTTTTGGTAAACTTTGCAAGTTACAGTGTAAAAAAGAAAATAACACCTCAAAAACAAAAATTCATTCACTATTACAATTTTCGGAAGTTAAAACCTCTGGCGACTGCACTAATAGGCAACGTGTTTAGGAAATCGAAAATATTTTTTAAAATACATGTACCGCACCGATTTTAATCGGTGAGGTACATATTGTATATTATTGTCGATTGGACAAGTAATATGCATAGTCATGGGGGGGGGTTTCCGGACCCCCAGGACACCCCCCTTATATACGCCCATGCATACGGATGCCCGGATCGGCAATTTGTATGGGTATGAAGACGGATTTTTTTGAGTTCCCAGCATTGTTCTCATAGAAAAAGTTGTTCGTTTTGACGGGCTCATATTTTGATGGTTTCAAGGATAACGGTGTTTACACTCTAACATCTTGTATTTGCGAATCCTGAAAAGACCAGCATCAAGTTGAGGAGCTCATGGACTCAGGACTCAGGAGTCATCAGTCAGGAGTTATGCCCGGAACACACGAGGCTAGTTTTTCAAGCTAGGATAGCAAGCTAGTTTTTTATCAAACTGTCCTGGTTTGCTGACTTAGCTTGGAGCATGCTAGTTCTGTTTTACAAATGAAGATAGTTTTGTGTACACGAAGCTAGAAGTACTAGCTTGCTAGCTTACAAACACTAGCTTGCTATCCTAGCTTGAAAAACTAGCCTCATGTGTCCCGGCCCCCGGGCATAAGCATGCATAAGGGACTACGAAGTTAGGAATCGGGTAGCAAAAACAATATGCCAAATCTGATGACCTTTAGAGTTTTTTTATTTATTATCATTGCCTTTAAGCCTTTTGTATAAATGCCATAAATATGCCCATATTTTTCCAAATTTTTGTCCACTTGATCATATTCTAATTTTTTTTATTATAAGGCTGTATAATTATTTGTTATTGTCGACTTACAACAAAATCTTAAAAAATATATGTGCTCGGTGATTGGCGACGGTTCTCTATGTCGTTATAAGTAACCAATCAGGATACAGCTAGAAAAAGAATCAATTTTTTTATTGGTCAATGGAGAACTTCGAAAGGTTGCCCACTCTAAAATAATTGTTAAAACGGACATTGCAAAATTTACTTTTGATCCGCCATCTTAGATTCGTCGTGATCGTGAAACGCTTTGTGTGATTATTTTTTGAT
This sequence comes from Lysandra bellargus, assembly GCA_905333045.1. NCBI lineage: Eukaryota > Metazoa > Arthropoda > Insecta > Lepidoptera > Lycaenidae > Lysandra > Lysandra bellargus. The sequence goes on from HG995358.1 coordinate 3,276,173, forward strand.
TTAGAAATTTATGTTAATCATTTTTATTTTAGAAGCTGTGATATTATTTGTGTAAGCGTATTTATTGTAAACTTTAAAAGGTATATTCACAAGATGGGCCGTAAAAAGAAGAAGGCATCTAAGCCATGGTGCTGGTATCCTTTTCACTAAATGAATAATCGGATTATTATATTGCGACCTTCCTTGTTATTAATTGACCTACTTAATGTATATATCATATTTGCTTCTCATAAACAATGTTTTCCTTAGCACAGATTCAGGTATTGTAATAGGGAATTTGACGATGAAAAGATTCTGATACAACATCAAAAAGCAAAGCATTTCAAATGTCATATATGCCACAAGAAATTGTACACAGGCCCTGGGCTCTCGATACACTGCATGCAGGTATGTTGATATTTCAATTTGGCAGCTCCCTCTGCCCGCCTACGTCGCCCGATCTCCCATCGAGTATATTTTTTGACCAGTCCGCGTTAGGTTAGTGATATTTGGCAGCACTCGCGCCAAATTATGCAAATATAGCACATCCGTCTATAATTAGATTAATGTTTATACTCCACTAATGTGTTCATCAATTTTAGGTTCACAAAGAGGCCATAGATAAGGTTCCAAATTCTTTACCAAATAGGTCGAACATAGAAATAGAAATCTATGGTATGGAAGGTATTCCTCCTGAGGATTTGAAGGAGCATGAAAAGCAAAAGACAGGTATACACAACTTTGTTATCCCACTATCGGCTGTTATGGAAAAAAATGTATGTACATTTTTATATTTCTGCTTGGGAATTGGTAGCACTAGTGTTAAGTCAATGTTTAGTACTAGTTACTTAAACGGTGACAAGTAGCGCAGATTTTATGATAGTTTGTCTATTTAGGTGGAGGAAAAGTTTCAGACAGCGATGATGATGAACCGTCTGCAAAGAAAAAAGCCACACCAGCGCTGGTAAGATATCTATTCTTTTACCTTTCTAATTTAATAATAAATGTATTTATGATCAGGCAAATTATATTGTAGAACTTGATATTGTTGGATTTACATTGTAAAATCACAACATAAAAAAAAAATATGATACTTGAGTGCTTACATTTTATTCACAATTTGAGGCATAACTTAACATATTTATAAACAAACATTTTAAACAGAAGCTGTAATGTGTTTATAAATATAATATTTATGAATGTAAATGGAAACAACAACAAACAACAATGAAAAGAAAACAATTTGTTAAACCTAGGAATGTATTTGTTTTTAGTGTTCATTATTTCAGCGAGCACATATTTTGTATTTCAGGACTTCGCTCTGGAAGTATATCTCCCAGCGTGAATAGTCCTGACTGTTTCGTCTCCTTTTATGGAATAATCTAGACAAGGCGAGATTTAATTTTGTATATTTGTAAATAACAAATTTCCAAGATCCTATTCTTATAAGTTAAGTTTAACTTGTATGGGTGTGGCTATCGGTGTTGTTTGAAACATTAATCCATGACAATGCAAGTTATTTTTTTTAATTGATGATATATGTACACAAGATGCTTGTATTGTTTTTGTTTATAGTGTTAACCTAACTTCACTGATATGCCATAACCCAAATATAATTTAAAAAATTCTTTAATTTCAATCATCTGAATTTGGTTTTATTTTTTTATAATGGAAAGCCAATATAATGTATGTTTCAAAAATATTGAAGCAAATTAAATTACTCTATTAGTGACATCATATTATACTATCTTAAAATTAAAATATCACAAATAAGAATAATTCATAAGTGTAAGAATTAATTATCAGCTAAAAAGTTACATACTCTAGCTATCTGAACAAGGCATGGGTACCATATTTCATACGGCTTGATAATATGTACTTAAGCGCATGTAAACCACTGAATCTATATCAAGAACATGCTATACAATGAGCATGTGCTAGAGAACATGGGTTATTTATTGCTATTGCTGAAAAATCTTATTAACATACGGCTATTGCATGGAAGAAGGTAAACTGTACCCGACAATTACTGTCATGACTAGTCTTCAATTTCATCTATTTTGACTAAGGGACTGATTACTTAACTTTCATGGATATAAACTTTGTTATTTATAGTCACAATTTTTATAAAAAAACAATTAAAAAGAAGAAATGTTATAATTTATTTTTTGTGTTTAAAAATCTCAAATGTCACAACTACGACCTTGAAAGTTTATGTTCATGAATGTTAGAAAAACCAGTTGATTCCCAATTCTCATAGGTTTTTGACAAAATCCCGTTTTTGTCTGCAACTTTAGATGCGTTCGACTTTAAAACATGATTAGGTATGTCATAAATATTATGAGAATTTGGGCTTCAGGCAGACACTTGTTGGCAGAAACTATAAGAATATTGTAAAAATGTAGTATCTAGGCTTCGATTTATGATTAACCCTTTTATTACTTGTTACTTCAACATCTCTTCTTTCAGTTGGGGGCTGGTCCGTCGACTGTCACACCGGGGATCTTACCCACACCCATGGGCCCGGTACCACCTGGGATGTACCCTGGACACATGCAGATGAATCCTATGATGCAGCACTTCATGCAAGCGCCTAGGTATTAACTATTATTTATTTTGTATCAACAGTTTAGTATTTTTGTTTTTGAAAGTTGGTACATAAAATTCTTCATTGAGGACTAAAATAGCAACATTGAGTGACATCTAATAAGCCCCAGTTGCACCAAGCAGAATTTCTTTCTAGTTTCAATCCAAGTCAATAAGAAATTTTGAATTACTCTGATGTCCAGTCTGTCCCTTCAAACCTTTTTCCCGAAAAGGCGGAGAAAACGAGATAGAGTGATATGCAGCATAACCCATTACCATTTGAAATGTGAGACAGAAGATCAGTCCGCTTGATTTTAGTCAAAATGGTGGGAATATTAAGTTTTGTCTCAATATTTTGAATACAACATTTTTTGTCTTAGAATGATGATGCCGGGTATGCGACCGCTGTTCCCAGCAGTCAGTGTACCAACTTCCACACCAAGTAAACCAACCTTCCCAGCATACAGGTAACTTGCTTTTGTTTAAAACCCATTACTAGGTGCCCATGAGATATGGCATAATGGCTGTGTCAATATTAAATTAAGTTTTGTGTTGGCCTATATCTATAATGTATTATAAACTGTGACACAGTTAGTAAGCTAAAGTATGCATTTTTATTTTATATTGTAAAAATAAGATTTTTAACTTGAATGATACTTATAAAATTAACGTGTCCATTCCTAGTAGTAATGCCACAATAAGTGCACCACCAACCACATCAACGGCATCTGGGTCGGACACAAAAGAGAATGGAGACGTGAAGCCTCCAGCGTTGAATGCCTGTCCACTGGTGACTGCCACGGGTGCCGGCTCCAAGATCATCCATCCTCCAGAAGATGTGTCGTTGGAGGAGATCAGAGCGAGGAACTCCAAGTATCGGCCCAAACCCAAACCGGACCAGCCAGCACAAACCCCCACACCTACCATGATCACACCTAGTAGTCAGGCTGAGGTAATGTTGTCTGTTATTAAGTTCTTTTTAACCGGCTTCAAAAAAGGGGAAGGTTATTTTTTATTTGTGAATATGGCAAAAAATCTATAAGGATGACAATCTTGGATAAATAAATGGAAATGTTATTTTCTCACTTACAGCGTTATTCATAAAAAGTTGTTAATCAACGACTTAAGCATGACTTAACTAATTAGTTGATTAAGCCCTAAGAAATGATTAAAAATTTTATATTCATAAACGTTACTTAAAAGTTGCTTAACTAAACATCACTTAACTTTTTTTACTATAGCAATTTTTTGGTAGAAATGGTAGGAATCTGGCTGTATGCATGACGACGTCAAATAGTGAAGCCATCTAAAAAAAAGATCTGTTCTGTTAGTGTCAAGTGTCAGTGTGCTGTCAATCTTGGCGCTTCGATTTCGTAATTCGTTCGTCGATTTCACAGTTTACAGTTTCAACTTTCATCACAATTCACAGGTTTCAAAGTAAAAAAGTAGTTGAAAATTATATTAAACATGGACATAATAATTAAAAGAAACCGCGATCTTCGAACTGGATTCAACAACAATCTCGTCCTTCACAAGATCTTAGATTATTTCCGACATACATGTTTTATTTAAAAAATCTGTAGTTTTCTAAATTCTGCATCATCATCATAATATACAACCATGAGACCCAACCTTTGCTTATAAACTTTCACCCTATGGCGATTAAATTAATTTACATCCAACATATCCCGCTCAAAGTCATGTACACATAATATTATCTTCACCAAAATCAAATAATAGGCCATCGTAAAATCAATAAAATCAAAAAGACTCTTTGTAACAAAAAAACGCACGATCGTACAAATTACAATGACTGTCTACCTGCTCATGACCTTTCTCGCCACAACACAACATCTGTTTGCTAGGCCACCATTTTGCTATTTAAGCTCTTAAACAAGGGTGTGTGGGTGTTTAATCTGACAGCAATTTAAGCGTAAGTAAATAATAAACACTAAATAGCGTTTATGAATGCAATTTCTTGTTAAATATTATTTAAAGTTTTGCTTAAAATTAACTAACGTTTATGAATAAGGTAGTTAGTGTCTAAACACACTAGGCCGAAAAAACACGGCCGAAGTTCTGCATGATTACGCCTGCAATGTATTTTAAATTACCAATGACACACCATGCCGAAATTATGTCGCGTTATATTGTATGCGTTTGACATTGCTGATGTAATCATGCAGAACTTCGGCCGCGTAACTTCGACATGGTGTGTTTAGACACACTAAGTGTAATCACACTAGGCGGAATATACGCGACTGAACTTCCGTGGTCGATTTTACATTCCGACGCATTCGACTGATATGACACACGGTGAAAACGGAAATTACGCAGCATAAATTCAGTTGCGTAACTTTGTCCGAGTATTCAGTGTATCGGGCGCCGCCGAATTGACGCCGAAAAAAAAAACATTGCCGCCGCATCGCTGTCGAACTTACGCTCGACCGAAGATCGGCAGTACGCTATAACGCGACGTAATTTCGGTATGGTATTTTTCATCGGTAACTTAAAATACATTGCAGGCGTAATCGTGCCGAACTTCGGCCGCATATCTACGGCATGGTGTGTTTAGACACTAAAGGTTTCTTCCTACAAAAGCATTGAAGTCATTCCTACTAAAGATTGACAAAGGCTAGAGCTAGCAAGGATTGTCCCTAAGGACGTTCGCTGCGTTAAGCGTGCGCCCGGCGCTGCCACCCGCGAGGCCAGCTTGTTTCGTGTCATCCCATAGAGCAGCTCTACGTTGAGGGGGGTCAGCCGTCGCACGACGACTATGGCGAGCGCACGGCGCGGGCACACGCTCAACGCAGCGAACGCCCCAACATCTGTCACTGTTTCCAATTTCCATGCTATCGTATTTTCACTCAAGTTATACTAAGCCTGCTAGATAGCAGCAATAGTCATCATTTTACGTACAAAATGTTAGTAACTTTATTTACTGTCGCTATTTTAAGCTCTGGTGTGCTAAAACATCAGAACGAAGCAAACTTTTATTACACATTACACCCAGAAGTATTACAGTTACAGTAAAAAATATATTTTTTAGAGTTTATATATTTTGTAGTAAATTTACTATTTATTTATATATTTTTTAGTGTTTTACTCTATTTTTAGTGTTTAAATATTTAGTAGTAAATTTACTACAAAATATTTAAACACAAAAATATTTTTTTTTGTGTTAAAATATTTTGTAGAAAAATGTTGTGCGGGAACCTAGGTAATTACTATTTGAAGCTGAAAAATAACTCAAACATGTTAAATATTTTCGTATGAGAAAATGATTTTGGTATTACGTATGTATGAGAATTTCGAGGGTACCCCGGCCTCTTAAGGGTCCGTATTACGAAATTTGACGATTTTGCTGATTTTACAGACGTGATTTAACAGTTAAAATACAGTATTTCTATAAGTTTTAATGCACACCATGTAAGATCATTTCAATTATAATCTAATGTTGGAGCTAGATTTTTTATTTTTTAAGTATTTTTAAATAATCCAACTCAAACCCGCAACAGTTTTGTGATTTTTGCTGTAAAAGGTTTAGAATATCACCTGTTTATGGATTGTATTGACGTCTTAACGGTATGAAAAAAATACAATGTACTGTTGAGAAAGTAGTCTATAAAATGTTGGAATTACTTTTTACCACTTTGATATGAAATAGTTGAGTAAAAAAATATGTAACTCGGCAAAATTTTAGAGAAAATGGGCAAAGAATTTCTGGTAATTTCGGCAACTTGGAGCTGTTATTCATAAAAAGAAAATGACAGAAATAATCTATAGATAAAATTCTATCCAATTCGAGAAAAAAGAAAAAAAAACAAATTGTGCCAAAAAAACACGATTCAAAACAACCTAAATCTCACATTATATTTCTCGCCGCAAGTTCGAGTCGGCTTTCCGCGCTTAAATATATTTTAAATCTAATAATTAATATATATATTTTTTAGTCTAAACAGGGGAAAAAACCTAATAATATTTCTGTAGCGAACCTTTGCAATTTCGGCAAAATCGGCAAAATTTCGTATACGGACTCTTAATGTAAAATTGTCATCTGTCGGCTGGGTTTGACAAAACGCGACCAAAATACGTAGGTCTGCCACCTGCCTATGAATCAACTTTTTTAATAGTAGATATCGAAGGGGACGAAATTTGGCGACTGTACCTTTAAATTCACAAGCATATACCATCACGTTTCAGGTGGCCGCACACATGTCGGCTGCGGCGCAGATGTCCGCAGCGGCTTTGGGACGGCAGGCGGCGTTACGGCGCGCTCTGCCCGGCATGGTTGGAGTGTTACCCCAGGTCCGGGTGCCTGTGCCCGTCTCCCTGCCTGTCATGCTGCCCGTGCACCCGCAGCACATGCACATGCAGCAGATGCAGATGCAGCAGCAGATGCAGCAACAGATGCAGCAACAGATGCAGCAGCAGATGCAGTTCAACCTCATGCGCCCGCTCCAGCCCGGTCAGTACCACGGTTACACGCACACGTGAATTAAACATTCACAGATATACACGCACACATACAAGGGCTATTCCCGTTGCTAAAACTTGACAATATGGATCCATTTATGCTATATTTTTTTTTCAATATAATATGGAAAACTTACAGCTAAGTAATGTCGGTGGCAATTTTATGTGTAATCCTAATCAGAAAGGCAGTAACAGAAACAATTAAATACATGATATTGTGAACAGTCTTAATCATTTTTAGTTAAACAAGAATGTGTTGGATTTGATGCATCACTTGTATAACAGGGATTATGTCACTAGTGAAATAATAATCCCTAATCTTCTAATATATAAAATTCTCGTGTCACAGTGTTTGTGACACACAGCACGGGCTCCTCCAAAACAGCTCACTGCTCAACCGATTTTAATGAAAATTTTTATGTACATTCATTAGGCCAGAGAATAGGCTTTTATCTACTTTTTATATTGATACCAGAAATCATTTATATGGCAAAACAACATTTGCTGGGTCAGCCAGTCATAATAAATATTTTGTTCTCAATTATCTACCAGTTGTCCCATAGGCTATACTTGAGTCATACTGTTGTCAAGTTTTAACAATGAGAATTGAGCTTTATATTCACACATACACAATATTCCAATCCATGTTATGTCTATTTTTGGATGAGTAAGTCAGTCAGATTTGATACAATTTACTTTCTTACTCAATGGACATAACTTTGGACAAACCTTTTTTTAAAATATTAAATTATACTTGCGACAGTCTTCCATAGACAGTTGCTTGTCATGACCAATTAGTTGAACTGACTTACAAATATCCAATGCACTGTTCCATAGAAAGTATTTTTAAGTTTGCCAGAAGTTTACATGAGGCCTGATTGTTTATACTGCAGCTTATTTTGTTAGGTCATAAGTTTTTTACTAGAGTTTTGTTTATTAGGACATACATTTTTGAGTTTTTTTAATGGAATATATTTTTTTAGGATACATATAAGATTTTTGCGACAGTGTCTATTTTGAATAGGATTTTTTAGTTTAATGAAGTTTAGGTGTGACTTTTTATTCATTACTCAAAAGATCGGATTGCGATAAACTCTTTTATAATTATTTAAATTATACATTTTTGTTTAAAAGAAGTATTGACTGATTGCTTACCACATATTATATTTTTATACTTACCATATTGATCAACATATTATATATTTTTTATCAATTGTAATAATATAAGAACTGTTAACATTTTCATACACACATTGACTCATTGCATCATTAGGTATATAAGATACATATTATAATATTTCGACAAAGTTCTTAAGAGGCCTACATGGGTAACTTTTCTAATATAGTACATATCAAATTATGTAAGTTAAGTCATTATTGTAAACAGATTTGTAAGCTTTATTCTTAAAAATATTTTCTATACTCAAAATCGTATTTCATGACAAGCGTAAAAAAGAGTATTGTAGGAATATTTGTTACAAAATCTTGTCTACTACGATTTGTAAAAGAAATGTAGCACACGTTTAACTCGATCGCGCTTTTCTATCCACAACAGCTATGAGTGCTGTTTTACCCATCCTCAATGCTAGTTTGTCATCTTACTACAAGATGGCGCTTATCAATGCGGGTGGGTAAAACAGTCTCACGATACAGAAAAACGCGTTCGAGGTACAATTAATAATAGGAAGATGTTTCACCACCCTTTAATGAATAACTTTTGTTACTTATTAAGCTGTTTCATATTTTCAAATTGTTAACTAATTAATATTAAATTATTCAGGAGTTTGTATTCGCCAAAAGACATTTTATACTAGGTATAGAAAGACTGTTTAAGCCATTCCGATTTTCGAGTACTCTTTTTAGACGAAACGAATTTGTAAAATACAATTAGAACATTGCATTTACACTGGAGTTACCTAGGTTTTGTTTAGCGAATAAGTTTGATTAGTCAGTAGTAGCCGTAGCGCGACACACACTCAGTATTGTTACACAGACACCGACGTGGAAAATGGAGTGACTCGTGCATCTAGATTTTCAATAAAATGTGATTAGCCATTGTGTAATTTTGTTTTCTGTTTTCCACGACAGCTCCGACTAAATTTTGAAGCTCGTTGTCGTTAAACTTCTATAAAATGGAGCGTTGAGCGCGGAGGGGCCGCTTAGTTCGCTAGTCGAAACTCGCGCTACAGTCGGCGGTCAGGCCGGGGGTGCTCGCATACGAGACGGGTCCACAGCTAAACGTTAACGCTTCTGTAACCCCCTCAACCCCCCCCTAACACCCTTCTAACCCAGACCACGCCCCCGGGCCCCGCCCCCGGCGAGTAGACCGTACCCGCACGACCGGAGCCCCGGATCGCAAGCGGTAACTTTATTATTCGTTCCTGGATTTGCTTCATGTAGTAGCTCCACTCTCGATTCTCTGGTAGCGTCACACGATGTGACGGTTCGGTACACGGGTGGGTACTAATATTATTTACGAGTAGTTTGTCGCTTACGATGTGCATGATCGAGTAGCGGGCCACCGGGCGACCCGAGCATGACAGACGACCGTCGCAGAGTATTCGAGTGTGATTTTTTTCATGTGAACTATTTATCCTACCTACCTGTGCTCCTTCGCTTATCGCACCGGTCCCGCGCCAGGCGCGATCGACACAGGCGATTGTTACGTGCATACGTTCAGTCACACACCACGTGTGTTGGACCCGACGCCCGCGCCGTCTCCGCCCGCGCGCCGATCCTACACGCTCACATTCTAACACGGGTTGCGGAATACATTGCGAGCGAACATCGCTATTCGAACGCCCGGAGTCGAGTCTAGGGGCCGAGTGTTAGTTTATGCGGCTTCCTACCGCGAGGGCGCCATACTTCTGTTTACACACTCACGGTGAGAAGTGACAGTTGAGACAGACAGAAACTTAGTGATTCGAGTGCGCGGCGCAATACCGATGTTCGCTCCCTCACACTCGACACTGTATCGGCTAGGGGCGGGCGGCGCGGCGCGGGGGGGTCCCCTGTCGCCGGGCGCGCTGTCACGGCCGCGGCTGACCCAAGCGTGTGTGCAGGGATGCTGCTGCCGGGCGGGATGGGCGGCGTGATGCCGATGAGCATGTTCCCCGGCGGCGTGCCCGGCCTGCCCATGATGCAGCCGCGCTACCGATAGCGGCGCGGGCGGCGGCGGCGGCGCGGCGCAGGTAAGGCGGCGGCGGCAGGTGCGTGCGGGACAGGTGACTCCGGTCGCCCGGAGGGCTGGGCCGGCAGTTCCCTGCCCGCCCGAGCGCGCAGGCGACGCCCGTCACAACGCTGTTGTTGGATTGGCGGCCCCCTGTCCCTTTTACTTATTCGACGCGGACTCCCGAAGTGTGTAACTCGATGTTAAATTTTTGCCTTAACTTTTTTTCCGTAAGCGTTTCCACAGTTGTGACGTTCGCCTATTCTTTGTAGAGTTTTGACAGTTTTATGGATAATAAACGCTCTCGATATTGAATGTTTCGCTTTTTATTTATGACGTGTCGAGCTCGCCGAGCGCAGTGTTCCGACGGCACACCTATGAAATCGCTATATTTCCCGCGCAGGTAAGATGTCCTCTCGTCACTCACACACGCTTATGGGGTCTAATATTAATTTAGAATTTTATTGTAATTAGTAGTAATTAAAGGATTATGTTAAAAATAATGCATTTTTACTAAAACATCCGCCCAACGAGCTAAGAACGTAAATCACGACGTTCTGATATGTCCGATATGCATCAGTCTAGTTTAGTGTAGAATCGTTTAAAAAATATACTGAAATATAGCGATTTGTCTTAATAATTTTATATTATGTACATATAGTGCACCTTAGATACAGTAGTTCTTTACTCGCTATAAATGTTATTCAATGAACAAAAACAATTGGTAAGTTTTATATTTAAAATGTTAAATAAAACTGCATAATAGTTTAAGCCATATTATATTGATTATCATAAACATTCTCACTTGTAGACTGTAACACACTTATACACATCTACGTATTATTAAATATAGTATGTATTACCAAAACCCTACAGTAACAGGTTTATAAAAAATTTTACTTGTATAGCGATAAAAACCAACATTAACTGAATCAATAATCCTATAATAAAAATCACAACAGATAATTTCATAAGCGAACAAGTACTTACTGCTAAAATGGCAATTAAATTTAACAAAAAGATAACAGATCTCAATGAATGCGGTGTTAGACTTCAGACTACCCTCAATAAGAATGTACTTGTAAATGTTATACTAATACAATTTAAGGCCTATAAAATTTATTAATCTGGTGTTTCGCATTAAAGTCTGGATATAATCAGACTTTTTGAGTTCTTACAAGATAATAATTAACCTTTGGATGACAGTTTTATACTAAATAAGTGGGTAGTTTTAAAATTTAAATGATGTGGTGTCAGGGGTATAATGATAAGTTAGAGATTTTAAATTCTGCTCTGATACAAGTAAGTATTGATCTACAATATATATTAACTGATCGTAATCAATTAGTTTTATTTACTAGTAACAAAATTCAATGTAGCTAACTCGGATGAGTAATTAGTCGAATATACAAGGAGCAAAAAGCAGCACTATGAAGGCACGTCTAGAAATAAGTGGAATAGCAGTTACGGTGAAGAAAGAAATTAAATGAAGTATTGTATGTGACTTAATCGAAACTCCCAACCACGTCCAGAAAGGCTCATTACGGTAAGTATTGTTCATAACATCTATCATCCATTACTTGGTCTTTCAGCACTAATATTACATTAATATAAAACTACAAAATTTGAGCGCTTCAAAATTTCAGATATAATACTTAGGCTGGTTTTCATCAAGATTTTGACAAGGCTTTTAACCTATCGATTTACCAGAAATATAATACAAGTTGTCAAAATATAGATGAAAGAGCTTACAGTCCTACTGTCGACCATACAATTTAACTACCAGACTAAAATGTAAATCTTCGATATGTAACTGTTCGTTCGATTGTGAAAGTAAATAATATCACAACCTCACCAAGTATGAATTTTGACACTAAACTACTCCAACTCGTGAATAACAAAGACTAGTCGTGTTTCTATCAACGGATATACAATTCCCGACTAACCTAACCACTAACCAGTGCTGGATATGGCACCATAAATCAATGATATAAAATTCTAGTAAAGGAATCACAAAACTCTAATATAATTCTGATTTGGATAAAATCTGTAATGTGGGGTACCTAGGAACATCGTTGCTACTGTTTGTCTAGCACTGCAAGTTTGGCATACTACGACTTATCTAAGAAGTCCGGGGAAGGAGTTATGTTTCTGAACATGTCTAACGAAGGCGAGAGAGATCTGCCGAGATCGGGGCAGGGCGTGTTCGCCCGCGTCATGCTCTCGAACCGCTCCCTCATGGCCGCCACGTGGCCCGCCATTATGTTCCTATCGCTCTTCTCCTTGTCCGAATCATCGGTCATTTTGTCCATCATATCCGCGTCGGAGAGCAGCGAGACCTCGGACGAGGCGGTGTAGTACATCTCGCTGGCGGTCTCGTACGCCACCCCCTCGGTTTTTCTCTCCTCGCTCGTTATGGACTGAGTCTCCGCGAGTTCGCTACTCTGTCCCATCCCGTGATCACTTTCAGTCGCCCCTGGATCCATCGAAGGAGTGGTTTCTATCTCTGCAAAATCTTTCGAAGGTTCGGTGACTTCGGGGGGACCCGTTTTAATTTCTACTCGACAGGTCGCAAATTCTACGGCCTCCCCGGGACTGCTTTTAAATGCTGCGCGACAAGTCGCAAATTCCACTGGACTGGGAGCACTTTTTGTCGGGGCATGCTCCTCCGAACTCCCCGTATTCCTGTCCCCGTCGCTCGGCGCGTTGTAGAAAGTATCGGAGGCTGGAGCCGGCTCCGCTCGAGTGACTTCGGTTATGGAATCGTTCCACATTTCTAGCGACGCCTCCGCGATCGCAGAGTAGTACATCTCGGCCGCGACGTCCGCGGACAACGACGGTTCGCTCCACGTCTCTTCTGCGTCCGTGACAGTTTGAGACGCTTCAGGTTCCGGAGGCGCTTCGGTTTCCACCTCCTCGGTCTGGTCGTCGTAGTCGTACGAAGTCTTCATCGTCTCGCACAGCTTGTTGATCGCGTCGACGACGTCGCGGAGATCGCTTACATCGCTGACGTCGGGGGGCATCGGCTCTTCGATGGGCAGCGGGCGAGCGGAGATGGCGTCGGCGGGGCGGAGCAGCGCGCTGGCGGCGGAGAGCAGCGCGTGCGCCGGGTGGCCGCCGGCCGGCAGCAACGCGGTGGACGCGGCGCGGGGGGCGGGGCAGGCTCGGGGGGCGGGGCGGGCCCCCCGCGCGGGCTAGCACGCGCTCGACGTTCCCGACCACCCGTCCAGCGGCATGCGCAGCGGCGGCGCCGGCGCCTGCGCCTTGCCCGCTGTTACACGACCATAGTTTACTAAAAATACGGAGACAAGTATTAATACAAAGCCCTCGGCTACTAAGACACAGTGGTTCCACCAGAGCCCTGACTGACATGCGAATTGCGCAATTTGACTCCGATTCAGAAACTTTATCGCCATCCAATAAACGCTCTCCGCGCTACACATGGAGCCATGAACACACGATAAAGTTTAAGAATCCGAGTCGAACGAAATCTCCCTGCAGGTACTAAAATTATTGACCTATATTTTGTAACTTTACACCATCAGTGTCCTTGGTGGTGTGAAGTTATTGTACCAAAACCATTAAAACTGACAGGTACTACCAATAATAACTGACAGGTATTTCACCATTTCATGGCTACAAAACTTAGTAGCAGTGAGTAGTGACCGTTATACAAAGCATTTTAAGGTTTGTCCTTAATAGAATCATAATAAACCTAAACAAAAAAATATTCGTACTTAGGTTATCAGCAATTTTCTATTGAGCAATATTCAAATGGGCGAATGATGGTCAAACATTATGGTGCGCATACTAATGAAACGAATGATTAATTTATGAGGAAGCGACGACATATTTTATTGTTAGTTATGCCCTTAGCCGTAACGACGTGGATTCTAGGGATTCAGTAAAAACACGTTCTCCGTATATTGAAACATTTCCTTTTTTTAATACGAAATAGTACGGGAGCCCTAAAACATTTTTTTTCATTACATGAAGCTAATTTAATAGCTAATTTAATAACAAAATTTGGTTGACTACTGAACCCTAAAACGAAACCTTAACAAGCAGATTTTTTGTATATTGATTTTTTGCAGATAAAAATGTTGTTCGTCTTATCAAAATGAAGCTACTCACAAAAAATTTGCTTCATAGTAATAAAAAAAAATGTTCTAGGGCTCCCGTACTAAAAACGTTATTTTTAGTTTGCTTTAATTGTACGTCCAAAAGTACTTATTTATTTTCATTTTAAACTTATGTTAATTTCATGCAAAAGGAATTACCTAGCATGCAGGGCTAAATTTTAGTGCCAAATTTTGAGCATGCCATGCAGAAAACATTAAGTTAAACTTACCATTATAGGCATACCGAGAAATATCACCAACTTAAAATTCCAATGTAGTTTCTTGAAGCACTAATATTCTTTAAAATTAAAGGCAAAATAAATGCGTATAAACCAAGCACAGCAAATAAGTTACTTTTTATACTGGCGCTAGCATTTTTATTTTACTTTCTCTTTTTAGGACTTCAATGACTAGATATGCAAGCCGCAGTAAAATTTTTGCTCCATTATTTAATGACAATGTTTTTACCAACTGCCCAGGTATTAGTGGATGCATTTAACTGCGTCAAAAAAAAAGGTATTAGTGGATCATAGGAGATATAGTAAGACCGCTAGGAAGTCGCTAGGGGATACTCGGAGCAGAATTGGTGAAAACAAGCATTCACCAAATTTAAAAATGAGTCATGATAATGAAATAATCATAGGAGCAAAAATATTCCCAAAACCATTTGGGACTATGCATGAGTTATGTGACCCAGCCAACCACACGTTAGGATTTCAATGAAATGCACCAATTTCAATAATCGTTTCTCTTTTATTGATTTAAAAATATATAAAATTAAGGATACATCAACATATCACAAACTTTAATTGCTTTCGATTTAAAGCCATATATAAATCTCTTAACTTTAATTTTTAAACAGATTATACTTAAAATAATTATCATCTCCTGTCACAGATTTTGAATTAAGAGATTTATCGCTCGATATGAAACAAAATGATAAGCGGGGGGTTGCAATTACAATAAAAACAAAAATGGCACCACAATATTGTAACAGGATCACAACAAATATTAACTACATAATATAATTAGAATTAAATAGTATATAAATATATCTACGTGCAACTTTGTCGGGCAAATATTGTAAATATATATATATATATATATATATATATATATATATATATATATATATATATAATTATGGTCAGTTTACTTACACTTATATCAAAAGTAAGTGTTATATTTAAACTTTTGAATTCAGGACCGGGACACAAAAACACGATACGACGTCGTGTCGTGGGAATCTACGACGTCGCGTCGTAGAAATTCAAAGATGAGTTTCTACGACGCGACGTCGTACGATGTCGTGTCGTGGTTTTTTACGACGCGCGTCGTAGATTCCCACGACACGACGTCGTGTCGTGTTTTTGTGTCCCGCCCCTAAGAATTTACGGGAATGGAATCTTTTTAACGTAAGTACAATATTTGCCATAGACTTGAAAAAATATAATTATAATAATATTCTATACTACATATAAAATAATCCGCAACGCCACAAATGCCTTACCAACTATATCTTCACAATTTGGTGTTACTTGACTTTAATGAACATAAAATGAAGAAACTCCCATGGATTTATTAAAATGGCTACAAACAGAAGTGAATGACATGATAAGGTAGTTAATGAATGAAAATGTTTTTTTGGAATTGGAATGTTACGCTTTCAAAATATCTTAAACAATTTTGAATAAATGCCAATTATATTGCCAAACTAAAGTAATATTTCATCACTACAGATATTCAAACTCTCCTGTTTCATAGTCCATTGGACATGTTTCAGAATCTTATGACAAGGATCTTAATCACAACAACGCGTAAACACGTAAAGAAGGTATTTCAAACTGACACTTATCAAAAGAGAATGAAATTAGTCCTTAAATATTTTTTAATTATTAGATCAGAATAAACCACAGACATAGATCAAGATAGATACCGCATGCGTATACATTTCGCGTGCCATATCGCGTTCCCAAACGACGAGCAAAACGACAACAAATGCTATCGGAATCGGACGTCAATAGGAATTTTAAAGATGCCTAAATGTCTAATTGTGCTGTAGAAATTCGAATAGAAATGTTGGTCTAGATACTGGACACGTTTCTTATCATCGGTACGTCACAGTAAGTAGGAAAGAAGTGGCACGCTCGTTTTCATACAAATGGAGGGACATGCGGTATCTATCTTTATCTATGTATGTGGAATAAACAGACGCGAAGCAACGATGTACTACTACTTTGTTTGTTTTTAACTGATCCATACAAAAATATTTACTAGGTTATGGGAGAACCTACTTAATCAGTTAAAAATCATGCTTTGAACATGCAATTCAAATTATTATACTTATGCCTTAAATCAATTGCTATAAAAGATTAAAATATTGACTGTAGGTTAAAACACTACCTACCAAAATTAAAAAAGATACATCTACTATTATGCAGTTGTCTATCGATAACAATCTAATTTATGACTATCAGGAGTCAAAATGTGCGTTTCGCCTCTAAATAGTTCGAAACTGCTAGTACTAACCATGACTACAACGTTTGTAACATAGAACCATTCACGCCTACTTATTTTAACTACTCGAATGCCTCTTTTCACCAAACCTTTTTATCACCTAAGACTTATTTGACAATATAAGATATATCTCACATTAAAGCATTGATGAAGTTTTATAGATAGGCAGTGGTGCGATTGGTGAAAACGGGCATAAGACCTACTTCTCAAGATAATTAAGAACGCCAGGGTAAAATTATTCGTAGAAAATGTGCCTCAATTATTATTTTAATAATAATGAACGTGGTAAATTAATTAGTTTGTATTTGATAAACTACTAAAAATTTCATTAATGTACTTTCATTTAAAGGATCATAATAAAGCTTTGTTGTTTGGACCTATCAGTTCATTGTTACGTGATATAACAATGATAAAAATCGGCAGTGTTTGAATATCGATAAACTAGGTAGGTTGTGAAATAACTATCACGTTATTCCGGTCTTAGTTTTATGAAAGAGATGACATGATATTTTTGCCATTCGATTAGTCTGAACTAAGGCTGGCGCAAATCGAGTTTACAGAGTTAGATTTCGACTATTTTAGTATAGGCTCTTAGCAAATCTTAATTCACAGGTTGTATTTGTCACTCTAGATGACAAGGACAAGTATATTGTGACTTCGGCTTTTATTAGTTTCGGGATTCATTGTCACGTTATTGACATTACAGATGATAAAATGAACACTAAACTAACCGTTCAACGCGTAACCAACTTTTACTTCGCGCCATAATACAGACAAAACTGTTGCTGTTTGCGTGCGAGAGTAGAGTGAAAACATATTACCGGACGCTGGTCTCTGAAATATAGACTAAGAATTGTCTACAGATTATGGTCTGACCCGTGAAATGACGCATAAAGCTTCATATTTGATGTTGTTCTCTCATATGACTTCTTACTATGCCAGCGTCCCCGATAGTATGTTTCCACCTGTGTTGTACTATCAGAAAAGTTGATTCCTAGGCAGATGGGGGACCTACATATTTCGGTCGCTTTTTGGGCCTGTCCACATCCGAGTCACGACGTCATCAACGTGGAACGGTGCGATTAAACGTGGAACGGCACGGTGACGTGCAAATTTACGTCAACGTAACGTAAAATGCACATCACGATATAGCAACATTGTACGTCACCATGCCTTGTAAAACATTCTTCATTACTGATCTAGATGTGGACCGCTCAATGTGGACCTTTTGCTATTGTTAAAAACGGAGGAAGAGAAGAAAAAAGACGTACATTTTTACATTACGTTGACGAAAATTTGCACGTCACATCAACGTACTGTGCCACGTTACCGCACCGTTCCACGTTGACGTGGAGATGTGGACAGGCCCTTTGCCAAACCCATTGACATGATCCGACCAAATGACGTAGGTCCGTCAACTGCCTATTCATTCTCAATTTCCTCGATGGTACATCACTTGTACTTACCAGCACTCACGCTGCTGTAGCCCTTAGCGACCCTGAGGAAGGGGTCGGGCGGGGGGAAGGCGGTTTGCGGGTGGAAGAGCGCCGCGAACCGCGCCTCAAGCTCCGCACGCATTGACGACCCGCGCACCGGCACGGCGGGCGCGTGAGCGTCGGTGATTGCGCCCTGAAATTTCATTGTTATTATTTACTAACAGGCATTGTTCACTATTTTATTTTATTTACCAACAAGCTCTCATAGTCTCATAGTTTCATTTAACTATGAAGTTTAAATTGACATACAGGTTATAATAATTTAGGTGGACGGTAGGTACATAAATTGCTTGGAATGGGGGTAATTAGTAAAAAGCGTAATTTGCGCAATTCAATGCCGTGAACTAGCTGAGAGTATACTGCAAATATATTTTTTCCGCATACTGTAGATTTGATTTACTAATTGCAATTGTTTTTTCAGCTTGTATTGAAAAGGGCTTTAGAATCACTTAGACTGGCCATATACGAACCGCAAGTTGCAGTCGGGACCGACAGCTGCTCTAGAGCGGTCGCGTTGTGCACCGACCGCTCAAGAACTGCCCGAGCGGTCCGTGTATTGCGGATTCATAATTTAGTATGAAAAATTCTGATCGCTGTGCGGCAACCGCATCTTGCAGTCGGTTCTCGATTGCAAGATGCGCTCCGTCTATGGCCGGCCTTAGAGCCTGTCCACACGGCGCGTTGCGTAGACGCAGCGCCGCCGTTTGACGCATAGCCGACCACATGGGCGCTGCATCGTCGCAGCGTTATTACGAAGCAGTCTTGGCGTAAACACCCCCTCCCGCTTCGTCTCGGGGGCTGCTGTCCGTCATGTGTACGTTGCGACGACGCAGCGCGCCGTGTGAACACCTTGGTTATTTTTATGTAAAATAACGCAACGGCAGCGCTGCGTCGACGCAACGCGCCGTGTGGAAGCCGGAAGGGCTCTTAAATCAATGTTTTCGAGTCAACTCACGGGCAGCCGGTGATGTGGCGGGGGAGGCGGCGGCTGCGCGAGCGACGCAGCGCGCGTGGGCGGCGCGGGGGGCGGAGCGGCGGGCGGCGGCGGCGGACACACGCCCGGCGGACGCAGACCGCGCGGCGCACGGAGTGTACCTATGTGATATTAGTTTATGGTTGAGGTAACGTTTATATTTGGACATGTAAAAGTAATGTTAAATAAACATAGTGTTAAGTTGACTTTAACAGCTATAGTTCCGTTACGAAAATTATTTAGGGTTCCGTACACAAAGGGTAAAAACGGGACCCTATAACTAAGACTTCGATGTCTGTCCGTCTGTCTGTCTGTCTGTCTCCAGGCTGTATCTCAAGAAACTTCTGTCACAGATTGTGTATATCTATTGCCGCTATAACAACAAAATATACTAAAAACAGGGGGCTCCCATACATAAAACAAAATTTTGCCTATTTTTGCTCTATAGTAGTACGGAACCCTTCGTGCACGAGTCCAACTCGCACTTGGCCGATTTTTTAAAGTTATATTACGGAACTATATTATATTTGCACGGTGGACCGACGATTTGAAGAAAGTGGCTGGCAGAGGATGAATGAGGGCTGCCCAAGATCGGGATGGTTGGCGCTCATTGGGGGAGGCCTACGTTCAGAAGTGGACGGCAATAGGTTGATGATATAGTTGTAAGGTATTAGGGCCAACGCTAAAACACGGGCGGACGCGGACGCGGCCGCACGCGTCGGAAGACCGCCGCGTGCGAGCGGGCACCCGTCGCGTGCGCCCATCTCATTTAGCGCTGTTAGTATAATTTTTATCTCTAGCGTGTACAGTTGTGTCCAGTAGATTACCATGTATTATTTACTAATTTATTATTTGGCAAAAAGGCGTCAACGAAAACAACGTCGATTGCGAAAAGCGTGCGCCCGCGCCGTGTGCCAGCGCCGTCCGCCGCGCGTGTCACAGTCCGTCGCCCGCGTCCGCGCTCCGTCGCCCGCGTCCGCGCTCCGTCGCACGCGAGTCGCGACTGCGCTGCTCATACTATTTTTCATTATACACACGCGAGCGTGCGTCCGCGCGAGTTTTAGCGTTGGCCCTTAGTATACGAGGGCGGCACTGAAAATTTCGGGAATCAAGGAGGTGACACAGCAGTACTATTTAAAAATGTGTTTATTGCTTTTCGAAGTATTCTCCGCGAAATTTGACACATTTTTCCATACGATGGAACCAATCATTGAAGCAACCATTCCATTCGGAAGTTGGGGTCTCCAAAATGGCCGTTTTGTAGGCGTCCACAGCTTCTTCAGGTGATGAAAATCTCTGACCACGCAGTTTATTCTTTATTTTAGGGAAAGTATAGAAATCATTAGGGCTTAAGTCGGGGCTGTACGGCGGATGGTCTAATAATTATATGTTTTATTGCTCTAAAAACTCTTTTGTTCTGTGCGCGGTGTGAGAACTCGCATTGTCGTGATGGAGGATGATGCGGCGGTTGCAGTTCTCTTTACGGAGTTCAGATACGACCTGTGCCAAACAAATGCTAGCATACCATTCTGCATTAAGCGTTCTTTGTCCCTCAAGAGGAATAGTTGCAATATGGCCGGTTTTGGAGACAAACGTGGCCACCATTTTTTTTTTTTGCAACACTCCGTGAACGAACAATTTTTGTTGGCTTTAACTCATTTTCGAACACCCAAACTCGTGACTGGTTTTTAGTTTCGGGTTCGTACGCGTATATCCAGGATTCGTCACCTGATACGATGTTGTATACAGCATTTGAGGATCCTGCGTGGAATCTTTCGAGAGTTCTGACGCACCAAGTAACGCGAGCCGCTTTTTGCTCTTCACAGAGCAAATGCGGTATCCATCGGGAAAACAACTTTTTTAAACCTAATTGTTCATGCAATATTATTTGTATTTGACTCATGCCAATGTCTAAAGTTGCCTGAATTTCGCGGTATGTCACATGTCGATCTTCCTCAACCAGCTTACGCACAGCATCAACGTTTTCTTGGGTGACTGCAGTTTTTGGACGACCTTGACGGGGATCATCACTGAGCCTGACACATCCACGTTGAAATTCAGCAAACCAGCGACAAATTGTGATTTTGGATGGGGCTTCATCACCAAATGCAGAAATCATCCGATCAACACACTGTTTTTATGTTTAACCACTTCGAAAGTCATAATAAATCATCGCTCTTGAATTTTCTCGAGTCAATTCCATTTTCTCAACGACTAATCCTTCAGGCCCCGCGCGAGCACCGGTGATCGCGACAACAATAGAATACAATAGCAATTCCTGGAAATTCCGACTGAAGTACTAAACAAGTTTGACAAGACCGAGAATCTTTTTTTGAATAAATAAATGGTATTCGATTTTTAAAACCAAGGAGTTTTCAATTAAAAAGATTTTAATATGACAGGAATAGTGGAAGTATTCCATTCCCGATATTTTAGTGCAGCCTATGTACAGTAATAAATGATATGCAGCTAGTTCAGAGAACAGAAACCATCAATTTTAAATTGATGTTTAAAGTGGTTAATACTTTAAGGATAACCTTTAAAGAACCATTTAAATTGCTAATGCGTCATTAATTGTGTATCTCTAAATATGGTATAATAATAGTAATATAAAATGGTATAATAATACTAGGGTATTAAATACTCATTGTTTTCTGCGAAATTGTGCTAACTTTATGGGGGGTAGATAAAAAAATGCGATGTGAAATTTGAGGGTAGTTACCAAAATGCGAGGCCGGGTTTTTGGTGCCGACGGGGTGGTTCATTTGCGTCGGCAGCGGCTGCGGCGGCCGGTTGAGGTTGGGCGGAGAAGGTGGCGACACGGGTGGTGACCTAGAAAAACACATTTTTAACTTTTAAACAGCGCAAAATGGTAATATTTGATCGCCATCACGCAAGTCAATATGAATTAAAGGTGTAAAGATGTAACAAGTAATTAGTGATATTTATTCCGTTTTGATACTTTGCTGAATTAATACATCCTATAATTTAATTTTCTTTGTCAATCCTGTAGGATTGACAATGATGTAAGAAGATTTGCATGTATGCAAAAAAACAGCTGTATCATATTATAGAAGACGCTAAACCGCAAAGTGCTATAAAAAACATACTACGCTTATATAAGGTGAAACAAAACTAACTGATAAAATTAAGGGTGTGTATGTGTTCCATAGAGTTCACAGTGAAAGAAGCAGCGCCGAAAGAGCAAATTTTTTTCTTCTATGGGCAAGCGCGAGCGCGTCATGACTTTTCCATACAATTAAAAAAAGGTAACTCTTTCAGCGCTGCTACTTTCACAGGGAACTCTATATCCCCATACACACCCTAAAGTATTATCACTTAGTTTTTTTTTTTACATTCTGTATCTAGACACTAATAGTACATACCGCGGCATCCTCATGCTCTGCGCTCGCGCCGCCAACTTCCCATTCACAACCAACTTCTTGGGCGGCGGTGACGGTCGGTCAGGTGGGGTGTTGGTTGGAGGTTTCGGCGCTAGGTTCGGCTTGCCGTGGCTCACCCTTGGCCGCTCGGAGAGGTCCGATGTGGATAATGATGATGAGGGCGTCGGCGTCGGTGGCGCTGATGATAGCGACGTCATGGAACCACCTGCAAGTGAGAAGCATAAGGCAAGATATATCGATGCAAAAATGTAGGTAAATGGGGGTTTGGTGTTGTTTTTTTTTTTATTATTATTATTAAATAAGGGGGCAAACGAGCAAACGGGTCACCTGATGGTAAGTAACTACCGTCGCCCATGGACACTTGCAAGATCAGAAGAGCTGCAGGTGCGTTGCCGGCTTTTTAAGAGGGAATACGCTCTTTTCTTGAAGGTTTGCAGGTCGTATAGGTCCGGAAAAACTGTTGGTGACAGTTCGTTCCAGAGTTTTACAGTGCACGGCAGAAAGTTACGCGAAAAACGCACTGTGGAAGACTGCCACTCATCAAGGTGATGGGATGGTATGTTTTTCTCGTGGGACGATGGCGAAAAGTTGCAGGTGGTATGATTCTGAACAATTCCTCAGAGCACTCCTCGTGATACAACCTACAGAGGATGCAGATTGAAGCTACATCTCGGCGTAATTCCAAGGGGTCCAAGCTGTTTGAAACACTATGGCAGTCAAGAATTCGAGCGGCCCTTCGTTGGATACGATCCAGAGGGAGCAGTTGGTATTTTATCGCCCCTGCCCAGAGATGAGAACAATATTCCATATGAGGCCGAACCTGGGCCTTGTAGAGTTGTAGGCGTTGGTCCGGACTGAAGTACTGTCTCGCTCTGTTAAGAACACCAAGCTTCTTCGAGGCTAATTTGGCCTTACCCTCTAGATGATATCGGAACTGGACTTCGCTCGATATGTTGACGCCAAGTATCTCAATGCTAGGGGAGATGTTTAAAAATGTGCCCTCGAAACGAGGACATACGACCATTGTTGTATGGAATTTGAAGCATGATGTTGACGTAAGTGTCCTATTAGATTTTGTCATTCCAATAAACATAAGTAAGTTTTAACATTTTTGATGATATAGTTAAAAACTGTAACCTGACTGCAAGTACTAAATCGGATTAATAGTAACTATAAAACTACCAAGTTACAAGTACTCTTACAGTTACTACTGATCCGATTTTGAGTCTGACTGGCTAGTGTCCGACTAATCGAGACTGCCAAATCGCTCCCTTTAGCTTCGTCGTAGCCAAGAAAGCAAACATTTTTGAAAACAACTTTACAACTAGTCATTACTTTTTTCCGTGGTGCTTCTCCTCTTGTTCTGACATTGATATTCATACGATTTCGCTGTCTCCCACTTTGCTTGGCAAGGGAAATTCCTCCTACTTTTTTTTCTCCAACTCCTACCTTTTTTCTGATTAATTTCGTTGCGGGTCCCAAGACAGATACAGCTTGTCCCTTGAGCACTGCTGAGATCATATCAAAGGGATAACCACTGTTGATCCTAGCGACACAGGAATCGCAGTAGTGGGATGTGTGGTGGGGCGTTTGCCCGTTTAAAAAAATAGTTGTTACCTAGCGACGTTTGCGAGGTGGTGTGTAGCGAGCTCTTGTTGCGGTGCAGCGTTGACACATTAGGCGGCGGGGGCGGCTCGGGGGCTCTCTGCAAGTTCGTACTCCTGTCGACGACCGATCCCGTCGTTAGCACCGAATCCGATGAGCTCTGAAAAATGTTCATAATAGTTCGTAGAACAAAAAATAATTAAATGTTAAATACTGCACATTTCTTAAACTGTAACTAGCCCATAGGGGACAATCCATAAAGTACATCATACGATTTTCATGGTTTTTAGATCCCTCCTCCCCCCTTGTCACAGGTAGTCAGATTTGTGAGACACCCTAGTGTGACCCTATAAATTTGCAATTCTAAAAATTAAAACCACCTCAATATTTTAAATTTCGCTATTCAATTTATCACAAAACTTAGGACCCTTCCCCCTTCTTGTCACACTTAATTGACCCCCTCCCCCCTTTTTTAAGTGTAACATACTTTATGGATGGACCCTTAAAGTACAATATTTGGTAGGTGTAATAAAATATGTAATATGTTTTTTAAACTGTGCTGCTAACGAGTTTTAAGGATAACGCTGTTTGTAGAAATTTTCCTACATCAACTTCAATAATAGCACTCAATTAATGTGGCTAGATGGATATTACCCACTAATAAATTTACGTAACATAACAATAATATTATAGACAAATTATTTAAAGTTAAACGTTGTGTGGGACATCTCCAATATAAACAAAATATATTTTAAATCAAAACTGTCTAAAATAACATATTTAATATTTTGTACCACCCACTAAGACTATAATGGGGAGAAAGGCTCCCTGTAAGAGAACTCCCACAGCTTCTTGTTTGAGAGCTATCTGCCTATTTAAGGAATCACAAATTTATGGTTTATTTCATATTAATTGTAAATGCACAAGACGCATTACTACATAAATATTAAATAACTTTTATATTTTGTGTTTTTCGATTCTTTCGATGACATCAAAAATGCTAAGTATTCTATCGAATAGGGGAGCATTATAATATGATCAAAATCAATATTCATAATTTGATTTCATTGGGTTAGATGACTCGCTTGTTTAAACAAACTTTCACGACTTAAAAGCCTGACAATGCTTAACAAATATCAACATCTATACTAATATTATAAAGCGGAAGAGTTTGTTTGTCGGAACGCGCTAATCTCAGGACCTACTGGTCTGATTTGAAAAATTATTTCAGTGTTAGATAGCCCATTTATCGAGGAAGGCTATATGCTATATTTTATCACGCTAAAACTAATAGGAGCTAAGAAATAGAGGAAAATGTGGAAAAACGGGGGAAATTATTTGAAAGGGCTGATCTCACGAACTACTGGAGCAATTTTTCTGTTATTTGGCACAGATAAGAAGTAGACCACGTAAAGGATCACAGGCTATTTTTTGTGGAATAATTTGTCTGTGAAATATCTAATTTTCGCGGGCGAAGCCGCGCGGAACGTCTAGTATAATTATATAAGACGCTACCTGTACGTGTTTTTATCATTGTGATGTCACGAACATAAGATCATCAACAATCAGTGCTCGATACAATAGAGAGAATAATGAAGATTGCATAGAACAACATGTACTTATCTACTCGGTTATTGTTTCGTCTACCATCGCTTGAGATAGAAATATCGTGGTGTTCTCGAGTTTTTGCGTGGAAAATGTTTAGCTACTTGATTATTAGACTACGCATACGAATTCGCGCGATGTGTCTGATACGTTTTGAAAGTGTGGCATTCCATCGAGTTTAATGTTAAAAACAATGAAAGGAAAAACCTCTGTAATTTTGTCGTCAGGCGAATAAAATATACCATGAAAACCAGATGACGACAGAGTGTGTTGAGACAAAGAACACTTATAGAACAAGAGGAAAAAGGCACCTAGGGCAGCTGATCAGCTGTTAAGATGCTTTCAGAGAATATTCCTTTAAGATAACAAACAGGACTTTGCAACCACAAGAATATTCATTGAGCCAAGTTTCCGTAATTTAAACAAAATTCAATGAATCATAATGAGTCAGATCGTGGCCTGTCCACAGTACGGACATACAATGCGTTGAATCATCGAACAGTAACATTGACACTGCGATCAAGGATAATTGATCCTTAGTTTTCCTCCACCGATTGACGTTAATGTATTCAAAAAATGTGTTGGAAACAACGCGTAAAGTAAGAATACAGCATTGTAAATAAGGAGAAAAAGCCATTATCTATAGACTATATCTTTCTGAAGACATGAGTTTCAACTAAGTAATAATGGGAGGTTTTGAGGGTTCGTAAATCCCGCACCACCGTTGCGCTAAAACTCGTTTATCGCCGGAACTGTACATTTTTCGGGAAAAAAGTATCCTATGTGTATACCAAATTTCATCGAAATCGTTTTATCGGTTTAGGCGTGAAGAGGTAACAGACAAGACATACTTTCGCATTTATAACATTAGTATGGATATGGATTTTAAGGACAACACTTAATAAGTCCGCAAGAAAAATAAACGAAGCTGTCGCAAAGGCAATATTGTTTGGCAAAAGTTCAGAAACGAGTTCTCGCACAGAATATCATTAAAAGTTGAAGTGGACAGTAACGGTAGCAAATAAATTTTGATAAAATTAATTAATGATCAATAAAATATGCAACTGGAATTTTGATGCAAAACAAAGCTCTTTTTGGACAAAACCTTAATACGACCAATGCACATAACAAAGGTAGGTCAGTTACCTTTCCTAACCTAATTCCTCCCACGCATTACAAGATGGGGGTTTTACATATTTTCTAGACAGATCTAGAAACGAGAATACCTGATACGCTTGGCTAAAAATATTTTTGTGTAATAAATAATTACATGAGATCTTAAATTATTATATAAAATAATATATTCATCTGATAAAATAAGGACAGTGGGTGATAAAGTTACTTCACTGTACGTGTGCGAGAAGTTCAAGGCGTCATCTTTTCCCAATCGTTTATAATGTGGCACTTACTAATTCGGCCAACGGTGATGCGAGTGCCGCGAATTCGTTTTCAACATTTGGTCAAGTGACTCACTGTGTATAAAAGATTATATCATACAAGAATGTGGTTTTAATTCACTATTCAACTATAACTATGACAACAATTCCAATAGTCAATTCGAATGCTTCTTGATGTGACAAAGAAAATTCTCATTATATAATATATATGGACGCTTCACACCACGTCAGTCTGGCCCCGTGGTAAGTACCTGAAGGACTTGTGTTACAGGTACCAGACAACGGAAATATATTTAATACTTTTATACTATACATACATTTAAGATTTTTATTATATAATACACATATTTAATACACATCCATGACCCAGGAACTTTATAAACTTTTTTATTCTGTCGGCGGGACTCGAACCCGCGATCTCCGGCTTGAGCTACCAACGCGCTCACCACTGCGCCACGGAGGTCGTCAAACGTGTTTCCAACAAAGAACATAATAAGTTTATTCCATAATATTATCATGGGGAACAGAACCGAGCTCTTCCTTGGAAGTTCAGTGACGCTTCTGTCACAAGGAAGCTAAGACAAGTGACATGAGTAATGGAGGTGCGGCGATTACGCACAACTCACAAGTAAATAGAAATCAGGTAATTGACTATGGAACTGGTGACTAAGTAAAGGTAGAGGACATATACCACATAAATACACTTGAACGTCACTGGAAAATACCTAGTTGAGAAGACAAAACAAGTAGACGAGGCAACAATCGAGTAACGGTTACATAAAGCCCTAACGAAAATGAAACCACGCCTATTAGTCTTGCAAGGACAACCGGTAATGATTAGTGGTAATGATTTAATTTGAAGAAACGGAACTAGGCCTTCAAACTCATCAAGATTGACGTATACGTCGATACCTTGGCCTACAACGATGCTTGATAAATGATAACGCATATTCACGCGTACTTTGACGTAAGATTTACAAGTCACTAACAACCTGAATAAAAAAATACAGAATAGATAGAATCATACCAAAAAGTGGATAAAACATACAATTTTCGTCTAAAAGAAGAATTAAAATACTAGTAGAAAAATGCGAAATGTTACTTAATCATTACAAATACTTCTTCTTTATCTAACACTTCCTTATCAATGAAAATTTATCGTCTATTGATAATATTTATTTTCTGCGATCATTTTGATATAATAATATTTGTCTAAAAACATGATCATATTATTTTCTACTCCTACAAGACAAATGATTTAACTCCTATTACGACAATGCCTTCAAAAATTTAAGATTCTAATTCAGTTGATATACTTACTTAAAAGATAAAATACTTTCACTCCAAAGAATAACTGTAGCTAGAAGGGTTTAGAAATTCACAAATTAAGTAAATATTATGTTCGAACATATAAGTAATTTCACCATTACAATGATAGTAATCTTGAATTACAGTTGGAACTTCGAAATAATCTTAGTGAAAATTATTAAGGTTAATGACCAATAAAATGTCAGTCACATTAACGTGTGAAAAATCTTATCTAAGCATTGTGTTAACCGAAAATATAAAACTGTATTACGCTCGTAAAACTTGTCTTGCGATACATTAATGTGTGCAAACTGCTGAAGAAAGAGACAGGTGGAAAGAAATGAACTAGATGACGCCCGCAACTCCATTGCGCCAAAATTAGTTTATCGCGCGGGAACTGTACATTTTTCTGGGATAAAAAGTATCCTATGTCCTTTCCCTGGACTCAAGGTATCTCCATGCCAAATTTCAGTCAACTCGGTTCAGCGGTTTGGATGTGAAGAGGTAACAGACAGACAGACACACTTTCGCATTTATAATATAAGTATGGATAATTGCAGTCTGCACTGCTAAGTGGAATTATTATAGCTATATAAAAATGTGGTGAAGCAGTGGCGAAAAATTAAAGCAGTTTGTACTTCCGTTTTCTTTCATAAATGTTCCTGACGTAGCCACAAAGCACGTTTAGATCTCTCTCTCTCTCTATATATATATACTTTATAGATAGTCTGAAGTCTAGACAGAAATATGCGAGCTAGCAAATTCAGCCGCGCTTCTGTGAGCTCTCCCAAGCAGACCGTTCCTAAATTAGATTCTTTGGTTTCTTTGAAGGACCCTTTCTTTGTGATTTCGCTCGAGTAAAAGTTTAACTCAACGAGTGAATCATAAACATCTGCGTGACAAACAGCGGATTCATATCGAAAACGGCCGTAAGTTTCTAGGTAAGTAGATACTCAAATATAAGAAATAAACTCCAATACTTCCAAATCAGATTCTGATGGGCTGCTCGTATTCATCACGTTAATTTTAATACTAAGCTTTCATTGACAATTTAATAATAACAAGCTAAAGCCTAAAAGTTTGTGTAATTTGCTTCAAGCAAAGCGTCAAATAAATTTATGAAATCGATAAACGGCACACGTTGGTCAGTTAAGTTAACCTTAGTATAAACGGACTTTATCTTACATTGCGATGTTCAGAAACGCACTTTCTTGGTTTATCGAATCAATAGCGCTATTGAATAGATAAACGGCCGTTAAAAGTTCCTCAGAAACCGGGCATAAGTGGTTTAAATAATATTGACAAGTGACTTTGTGAGTAGCAACTAGCATTCCTTCTTTTTCCCTGTTCAAACTTTTCAGCTTCGATCCTCCATCACGTCGTTTTAAGTAAGAGGGAAGATTAACACAGAATCAGCTATAATTTCTTCTTTAGATTCATCCCTTCATTAAAAATTTCGATTAAGAGAATATCCTAGTCCTAAATTATTCTGATTAATTTCGTTACGGGTCAGGCTCTCTGGGATCATGGGTAGAAGTCAAAATAATCGACCGTAACTCACATGAAATCCGGTTAGTAACGTTACTCACCTGACAGAAATTGTTACTCACAGGAAAATTAGGATGCTTCCACATTGAAACAAAAAATACGTAAGTACATATTTTTATTTATTGTTAGACTAACATAACTGGTAAAATCGATAAAATATGATGTTTTAACAAGTCTTATTAATAACCACAAAGTACGAAGGACAAACACACGGTTTAAAATTTTTTTTCTCGGTACTTTATTTGTCGCTTAGCATTAGTGTTTGGCGCCATCTAAAAGAAAACATATTTTGAATCTTTAATTTATGCACAAATATTCCAAATCCCAAAACTACAAAATTTCCATGAATATACAGACAAACACACACACACACACACACAGACATGACTATCTATCTAACTAGGAAGAGAAATTTCTACATAGGTAACTTCCTCAAAAACAAACAATGTTTTAAACTCGTAAGTTTTCGAGAAAATCATGAAAAAAAATAAACAAATTTAAAAACATGAAACTTTATTGCGAGATCGTCTTTCTGGGTGAACAATTTTCAGACCAATACGACCTGCAAACCTTGAAGAAGAGAGACACACAGACATGACTATCTATCTTAAACTAGGAAGAAAAATGTCTATATAATATGTAACTTCCTCAAAAACAAACAATGTTTTAAACTCATAAGTTTTCGAGACAATCATGAAAAAAAAAACAAATTTAAAAACATGAAACTTTATTGCGAGATCATCATTCGAGGTGAACAATTTTCGGACCAATATGACCTGCAAACCTTGAAGAAGAGATCCTTTAAAAGGCCTTCTGATGTTGCGAGTGTCCATGGGCGACGGTAGTTGCTTTCTATCAAGTGACCCGTTTGCCCCATTATTTTATTTAAAACAAAACTAGTTATTAATTGCAGATACATATTTTACTATACAAACTTATTCAATTTATACAATAACAATAATTTTATCAATATGAATTAGCCCTAAGTCGTGTTACGTGATCTACAGGAAGAAAAAAATATGAATTTTAACATCTAAAATGTATCGTCATAATAACAAATATCTTATATTGAAAACAATTCCTCTGTGTTTATGATCACCAAAACATATTATTTCAGACTGTGTATCCAAACTCGCGTAATTTACTTTAGAATTTATCTAGACTTACCTTTATTCACAGGAATATTTTAGGCATTTTCTTTTGTGCTTGCACTTTTTCCACCAAAACTGAATGAAGTGATATGCTGGCGTTCTAAAAGTTACGTGATGTGATCCAACAGTTTTGTTGGAATAAAATATAATTGCGACATAGTAGAATTCCTTTTCGGGAGCGCCTAAAACACCGTTATCTACCGGAGCTACTCACAGGAACGCTATTTGGTATTTTATTATGAACAGTAATTTTATAATAATAGGCATAGTAAATAATGGTTATAATAAATGAAAACAAAGATCTAGACACCGTTTTTTATTTTATAGTCTATAATATTGCAAAATAGTACCTAGTTTTGAATATTTTACTATGTTTAAATTATCAATACGCAAGAGGACACTTTCATTTTGTATGGAACTGAAATTACTGACTTTAGTTTGATGATATTTTTTCGGTATAGTTATGTTCTTAGCATTACAAAAATGTCTTGGTTTAGTGAAAATTAATTCTTTTAACTTAATAGGTATTATAACTTGTTATAACCCGACATTTTTTTAATAAGCTAAAAACAGCCGAGGACACATATTTTTTCAAGTCATGTACGATTATTTTGACTTCTACCCTCATATCAAACGGTTTTCGTGGTTGGATACCGCTGTCCTAGCAACCGCGGACACAAGAGGTACAGTGGTGGGCCAAAGCCCGTTTAATTCGTCAAGCTCCATACGGTCACCGGTGAACGAGACACAATAGAATATCTATTGTGTCTCGTTTTCCCACGATCGACGGGTTAAAAAAATACCATTCTACCAAACGTCCATGATGATGTTTCAGGACGTGCCCCATTGTCCCCATTTAACTGTGGTTCAATTATATTAATGTGGAACAGTGTCGGGACCAATCTCATTAATGTTGAGCACGAATAGATACCGCCGCGCCGTCATAAACGTTATCGAAGCCAACTGTTCCGACCATTGCCATATTGTATTTTTTAGCAGTTATGCAAAGTATGGTCGCTTTTTTGCCAGTTAGAGTTTTGTTTTAAATATTAAGGGCCTGTTTCACCGCTTCCTGATAAGGTGCCCGATAGGCTTATTTGACAGATTCTCCATACTCTATGTGTCAAGTTAAGTGGTGGATAGCCTTATTAGGAAGCGGTGAAACAGGCCCTAAATGTTTCCCGCTAACTAGTTCGCGCAGAAATATGTTTTATCACGCGGAAAACTTTTTTATTTTCGATATAAACTGTCCTGTGTAATCTCTCGGGTACTTATCAAAATCTGTTGAGCGGTTAAAGCGTAAACAAATAAATATGTAATAGGCATACTTTCGCATTTGAGGATGGAAGTACAAATAATAAAAATAATCACGAAAAAGCAAACTTTCATTCATCAACA
This sequence comes from Lysandra bellargus, assembly GCA_905333045.1. Classification (NCBI taxonomy): domain Eukaryota; kingdom Metazoa; phylum Arthropoda; class Insecta; order Lepidoptera; family Lycaenidae; genus Lysandra; species Lysandra bellargus. Next base: position 3,308,906 of record HG995358.1, read on the forward strand.
TTTTAACATGTTTTTTATGTTCACGTCGTGAAGAGCAGATACTATCCTAAATAAGAGGTTAACTGAGAAAGTTAAATAAATATTTTTAACAAATTATTTTAATGAGAAATTATTACAAAATTTTAAACAAATAAGTACGTGAAGAATATGGACGAATATTTTGGTGTTTATTATGTTAAACGCTTTCTACATCCTTGCACAACCAGTTTTTTTTTTACATTTTTCGGTCACGTATTAAATAGACATAAGTCACCTAAATCCCAACAATATTCCATTATTTTATTTCTAAATGGACAAATCATTATAAAATGTATGTTTGTTGCATAACATATTAACATGTTGGATGCGAGTAGCAGGAGATCGTTCATCTCGGCGTTTATTGAGAGAGGCCTATGTCCAGCAGTGGACGAATATAGGCTGTTATGATGATTGATGCATAAATAACATTTCCTATTGTGTGTATTGTTTAGGTTTTTTTTTTTTAAAGAAGGCAGGTCGCTATAGCCCTGACGTCACTGCGACCCATGAGGATCTATTGTAACTCCTTCGCACTAGAGAATCATCCCCAACCCAACGCTGCTCATAAATTGAACGATATGGTTGGGGTTGGTGCCACGAATTTCCTCTGTGGATGAGTATACGTGGCGACCAAGGTGCCTGTTCCTGCTCTGTAGTAGAGCAGGACAGTCGAGGAGAAGGTGAATAGGTGTTTCATCTTCCTCCTCACAGAATCTGCAAGTCGTTATGCTACAAATACCCATTCTGTTTAGGTGTTTGTTGAGCTTGCAGTGCCCAGTTAGGCTTCTGGTAAGGATTCTTAATTGGTTCCTACCTAAGGTGAGCACTAATTCTGATAGTTTCTTGTTGAAGCCAGGAATTAGTGTCTTGGAGTGTTCAAGGCCAGGGGTCTCAGCCCATTGCTTCCTGCATAGTCTGTGGCCCCATTCCTTGAGCACTTGTTTTGTGGTACTGGGAGTTATACCACAGACTGGTTCTGGGCCATATATGAGACTCTCGGCCCCAAGCCTAGCCAGTTCGTTAGCGGTTTCATTGCCGGGGACGTAACTGTGGTCCGGGGCCCATACTAGGCGGATGTAGTTGTTCCTTCCCAGTATGTTTAGCGTCTCAATGCATTCCAGAACTAATTTGGACGAGACTTCTGCAGCAGTCAGTGCTTTAAGTGCAGCTTGACTATCGGAGAAGATAAAGACGTTTTTATTAACTAGGGCCATCTCCAGGCTTTCTAGTGAACAACCGAGGATAGCGAAGACTTCAGCCTGAAACACGGACGCAAACTCCCCCAAACAGGCGTATTTACCCTTTGGTGGCCTGCCCCCGTAGAATCCGGCTCCCGCACGGTTGTCTTTCCTTGATCCATCCGTGAACCAAACTATGTCGCTAGGGCGGACATCGATTGGGATTTTATTTAGGTACAATGTACATCTTAACTTTAATTAAGTTTTGGTAAATAATGGGGAGCGATCCTCATTCCCTGGACATTGTTCCATCAGGAGCAAAATAACTTTAAACGGATCTTTAAGACTAACGTAGGTGTTACCACGTTAGTCACTCTCACTTGGTTCTACAATCTACCTGTAACCACTAGTGATACCTTATCATTGATAATTTCTGTGTTCGATCGATATGCCTTATTAATTTCTCAATAACAATTATCTAAGTCGGACAGGAGTAAAAATAAGCTGCGCATAACCTACTATTCTAATAATGGTTTTGGAAGACTATCGCAAAAATTCTATGCGGGTTTTGCGGCATTTCCACAATCGTAGTTCCAATGTTTTCTTACTTATCCTTGATTATGATAATCATTAAATGTGATAAGACTTGTGATAACACAATCAACGTAAGCGAGGATTTTTTCTAGTTGTTCGCAAGTACAACACGTAGAAATAAACTTGGAACCTGCTACTAAGAATTTTCTTAGAACGAGGAGTATAATATAATATGTAGTTCACTTCTACGCGTTATAGCAAAATATAATATTATATGCGACGCAATTGCAATATCATTCGCATGTTATTATTGTTCTCTTCCCTCTTTAGATGACTCACAGACATTCTGTTATAATAAATATAATTGCAAGTTTTTTAAAGGTAGGTATGCTATTTAATTTTTTCGAATTTTCGAAGTCGAATGCTCTACTAGGCGCAATCCATACTAATATTATATTATAAATGCGAAAGTGTGTCTGTCCGTCTGTCTGTCTGTATGTCCGTCTGTCTGTTACCTCTTCACGCTTAAGGCGCTATATTGAAAAAACGGTCCTTTTTGACGTAATACTATAGGACCCTCAGAAATGTTACAAATCTGATAATGAGATATGCATATCTTCATAGCCTTATCTAGGTTTGAGAAGAACCAGAAACACGATACATTTTGCCTCGATACATTTAATTTTCGAAATGACCTCCTAAAAATACTAAATTTGAAGATTATTTTCAAACGAAAATAGATGTATTGTAGGAAATTAGTCTAATTGATAGACACATTTGCAACTCAAAATCGTATAGAAGCATTTTGCTTAAATGCTCCTAGTTATTTTTAAATGATTATAATTACGTTTTTTCGCATGTTTTCCGAGCGAGCCGATAGCTTCTGGCCGCAGCGTATTCACGACTTTATAGTCATACAAATTAAGTATAAAATTGCCCTTGCGGTAAAATTACTTTCGATAAAGCGCCTTAAGTCGACGCCTTGATAATTTGGCTGTAGCGATGCCGATTTTTCTCAGCAATGACTAAAGCTAAGAAACTAAAGTTCATTGTCAGTATTCATCATGTCTTTGTCTTTGAATTGCCCATAGCATAACACGATTGGACAACTTTTATAACACAGAATTATCAATCGAAAAGACCTCTGTAAAAAAAGGGATTCCTATTTTTCCAACAGAGGAGAGTGATTTAAGGTTCCAAAATTTGTACATAAATTGGTTGAAGCATACACTTTAATATGTGCATAGCTTATATGAAATGTATTTATGGTTTTTAAATTACGCGACAAAAACCATTTTTTTGCTTATGCCCTTTCCAGTTTTTGCTGTTCCATTGCTTGTTTTCTATGAGAGGCCGGCCCGGCCTCTCATAGAAAACAAGCAATCTAAAACATATCCAACACGGTTTCTTACTTTAACGCGGCGTCACCTTAAACCGCTGGACCGAGTTTGCTGTTTGGCACGGAGATACCTTGAGTCCCGGGAAAGGACATAGGATAGTTTTTATCCCGGAAAAATGTACGGTTCCGTCGTAATAAACAAAAAGCGCAACGGAGTTGCGGGCGTACTCTAGTTAAATCTATATACGTACGTTGCGAAAAAAAGATACAACGAAAACTTTAATCGCAAATAATTATATCCTACCCATTTCTCAATAGAAATATAGGATTTCTTCGTCACTATAATAGGTATATCTTTTCATCAATATTATAAATGCGAAAGTGTGTCTGTCTGTCTGTTCGTTTGTCTGTTACCTCTTCACGCACAAACCGCTGAACCGGTTTTGCTGATTTTGTATGGAGATACTTTGAGTTCCGGGAAAGGACATAGGACACTTTTAATCCCGGAAAAATGTACGGTTCCCGCGCGATAAACGAATATTGGTGCAACGGAGTTGCGGGCGTCATCTAGTATTGTAATATATTATTTGGCATTCAGTAATTTTCTTTGCATAGGTATTTCTTTTTAACCGACTTTCAAAAAGGAGGACGTTATTGCTAAAAAGAATTACAATTTACAGTGCTACCATCTTATTGTTTACGTTTATATTAAACCGAGTAAGTATATTTAACCTGATTGGCCACGTGAGACCGAAATATTCTCGGCGTGTGATATAGTAGTGGGTGGGATCACCCAACAGTTTGGTAACACGGTTATTTATATTCAGTTAATGTTAACCTTGCCTTGATGCAATCCTTTTCGTAACCTGTCATTACTTCGATTTCGTATTAGAAAATTGTTATTGACTCCGGAAAATTGCTTAATGCGCTGCTGTTAAGGTGCATAAGACGTGGAACCTATAACATAATGTGTATAACACTACAGAACAATAAAAACAGTTTTTATTTTTTATTGTTTGTTTTTATTGTTCTGTGGATAACACAAATCTCTATTCTCTATTTCCTTACTGTCAAAGCAGATGAAAATCTGGAAAATGATGTATCCAGAACTCGATAAAATGTAGTTTTGTTTGTAAAAAATTAGTCGCTCGATTTACGATTTTTTGACAGAAGTTTTATATTCATTCAGGAGCGTTTTTAACTTTCTTACTTTAACGCGTCAGTATTGAAGTAGAATTAATGGATAAAATCCATTCAAAAAAACTCTATGATACTTGTAGTTCAAAGTTAAAGGACATTCCAAATTCCAGGAGAAAGATTATTGTATCCAGCCAACCCCAGCACAGCCATCACGCTTCGGAATTTTAGTCGTGACAAAAAGGCTTCTTATAAGACCAGCATTTTTTTTTATAAAATAAGGGGGTAAACGAGCAAACGGGTCACCTCATGGAAAGCAGCTACCGTCGCCCATGGACACTCGCAATATCAGAAGAGCTGGGTGCGTTGCCGGCCTTTTAAGAGGGAATGATAATGCATGAAGAAATGCAATTAGTTTAGACTTTAGAGATAAGTATTTCATCATTCATATGGTTCATGGCCAGAATTGTTCACCTATGTTCACAGCATTATGAGAAACAAGACACAGAAACACCGGTAGATTTTGGTGATAAAATGAGAGATTTTCTTCTCAGTCTGTCACTTTTTTCCATGTAGACTCTACCTTTTCTAGTTTGTTGTTTGCGTGACCACATGCTGACTTCACTTACACTTACATGAGTCATGACGTTAAGTTAAATATAGGAAATACAATATACATATCAGTACCTCAGAGGTAATGTGTGTCAAGTCACAATTGGCGAACTTTACAGGAGAAGCAGATAATGAAAAATGTATATGAATTTTACATTTTATTTGTAGATGTTTTTAGGAAACATTGATTATTATCATGGTTTTTATGCTTAAAGGGGTACTTTATAATATCATAGTGCTAAAAATACTTTAGCATGTGCCTAACGTTCACAGGAGGACCTAACGAATTGTTCTCCGAAAATGAACAAAAACAAAAAAGAACAAACGTCATTTATGCACGAACAAAAATTATTTAATATTAAATAATTTAATATTGATATTAATTTACTAAAAATAAGAATGGGAGAAAAATTTACTTAATAGGATAATTTTTATTAATTTCAATTATATTATCTTCACGTCCTATGGAACTAATAGATATATATGTTACGCTCAAAGACCGAAATCGCTCAATGAGCGACAAAAAGGCTCATTACGCGTTGTGGTCACAGTGAAACAGCCACGACGCGAAATTCGCGTCGTGGCTCTAATGAAAACGGCCACGACGCGTTCTGGCAATCGCAAAAAGTCCATAACGCGAAATTCGTATCGTGGCTGATATGCTATTCGTTTTTCTTGATCTGTTCTTGATTGATTAATTGTCCATAGGTATGGAAGATTATATTTGAATTACCACGTGTACTAGGTACAAAATATTTTTTCTTTTACTAAATCACTGCATAACGTGTTTATCATTATCTATCTATATCTATACTTATTATAAAACAAAGTCGCTTTTTTTCCCTCATGTCCCTTTGTTCCTCTTAATCTTTAAAACTACGCAACAGAATTTAATGATTCTTTTAGTGTTAGATAGCCCATTTATCGAGGATGGTTATAGGCTATATTTTATCACGCTAAGACTAATAGGAGCGAAGAAATAGAGGAAAATGTGGAAAAAACTGGGAAATTTATTTGAAAGGGCTAACCTGAACGCGCTAATTTTAGGAACTACTGGTCTGATTTGAAAAATTATTTCAGCGTTAGATAGCCCATTTATTGAGGAAGGCTATAGGCTATATTTTATCACGCTAAGACTAATAGGAGAATGTGGAAAAAAAGGGGGAAATTATTTGAAAGGGCTTATCTCGCGAACTACTGGAGCAATTTTTATGTTATTTGGCACAGATAAATCCTTCACGTGGTCTACCCACGTGAATGATCATAGGATATCGATTTTGATCATTTTTTACTGGCTATATATTTTATACCCGTGCGACGCCGGGGCGGGTCGCTAGTTATTTATAAAATATCCATACTTCCATACTATCCGTACTATTATTATTACTGTCTGTCTGTCTGGCGCAACATAGTTGCGGGCATCAACTAGTAGTATTATATTTAAATTATATATAAATAAAAATAAAACTAAATACTTATTATTTATTAAGATCAGATTACCTTATATTAAAAAAAAAAAACAACAAACAATAGCACTTTACGCCAGACAGGACAGACAGTAATAATATTAGTACGGATATTATGGAACTATGGATATTTTACAAAAAAACTTTTTGATTTGCAGTGATTTTGTAAAAGAAAAAATATTTTGTAGTACGCGTGGTAATTTAAATATAATCTTCCATACCTATGGATGATGATGCGAATTTCGCGTCGTGGCTGTTTCACTGTGACCACAACGCGTTGTGAGCCATTTTTTCGCTCATTGAGCGATTTCGGTCTTTGAGCGTAACATATACATACGACCCAGTATGTTAAACATTAATTATTTTATTTTAAAAGGATGTAATATTTAAGGTATTTATCCTTGTTGTTGTTTTTATTTAATACTTCAGTCGGAATTTCCAGGAATTGCTATTGTATTCTATTGTTGTCGCGATCACCGGTGCTCGCGCGGGGCCTGAAGGATTAATTAGCATTAATGCATTAAAAATTCAAGTGCCATAAAATACTTAGAGGTAAAATGTGTTATGTGGGACTTATCTTAAAATTGTACCATAGAGTAAAAATTTCACAATTCCAAAGTGTTATGTGGGACATAAATTATTTTACCCTGTGTTAGTATTGTCACATAACATAATTTATTTCTGAGTATTTTTTATCTGTAGAAGTAAGGACTTGACGGAATTTACCTCTAAATCCGTCTGAACAAATTGGACACAAATCATTAAAAAAGCAAAATTCATAAAAAATGGACTTGACACAAATTACCTCTGAGGTACTGATATATCTATATATTAATACGTGAGAGAAAAACTTTGTAACCCTTTTTACGAAAAATGGGGAAACGTAGGTGCATGAAATTTTGCACAGTTATAGTTTATATGGAGAAGGAGTGCATCGAGCCAATATTATTTTAAATGTATGCTTTTATATTTTTTAAAAATAAAACGTTACACACACTACGACACTATTACTAAAAAAGATGACAGATTTTTGAGTGATAAAGGTGAACGCAGATTTGGCCGCACCGCACGCACCGCAGTCGCCGCATTCGGAATTCTTTATATAAAGTTATAGGCAAGCTCGCATACCTACCTACCCGCGCTGCAGTCTTCGCAACTTCATAATAATATGAAGAATTGCGAATGCGGCGACTGCGGTGCGTGCGGTGCGGCCAAATCTGCGTTCACCTTAAGCCTATACCACAGAATATATAATAGTACCTTACTATACATACGAATTATACTCTTTTATTTATGGTTGAAGTCTGTTGACAACAACTTGACAAATTGAAAATGGATTATTGTTTTTTTATTTAATTTTAGATACTATTATACAATGCAAACAGCCAGTCTGAGATCAGCTGAATCCCAAAGACAAGAATTGAAAAAAAACTATGATGAAGTCAATATTTTTTTACAAAATATAGGTAGTAGGTAGTCCTAATGTCGTTGCAACTTGCAAGTAAGGTCGAATTTCGACCATTGCACAGTGTTTTAGAAATCCCCAAAATCGGACATTACTAAGTTAATGCAATGAGTCGATGGCGTCTTATATTTCAAATGAAAGAGTAGAACTCCCGTGTGCGCATTTCACTACGTTTTTGAGAAAATCAATTTTTAAATTGGTCATTTTTTGACTCCCTAAAAACGAAATTATTTTATTTAAATTAATTACGAGGGTTTGTTAACTTGCTACCCAGCTGATTAGATTAATCATTAAGAGACACAAATTTTGTACTTTATTTCATTTCTACAATTCAAGTAGTTCCTGAGATTTTAATGTTTTTAAATATTTAGACTTTTTTTCTGCTTTCCTATGTGATTTCCGACCTTCTGTCCATACTTAAAAATACTTTGGTATAGTATTTACACTATAATATTTTTATTTTTTGTGAATCTCGTCTCATACCAGAGATTTACGAATTTATAATTTTTATTCGCGTATAAACATTTTAAGAACAAAGTTTCATCGAAATGTTAAAAAAATATCATGTGTTACCTAACTATACTTCGATGAAGGCTTGCGTGTAGCACGGGAAGGTGATGAAGAATGAAATGTTTTATTATTTGGCTGATTTATTATTTGACTGATTATTATTTGACTCATTATTAAAATTGTAAATCTTTTATTATTTGACTGATTACTATTTAAAAAAATATATTTGAATTAATTTTTTTTACTAAATTTACTACTAAATATTTAAACACTAAAAAATAGAGTAAAACACTAAAAAATATATACATAAATATTAAATTTACTACAAAATATTTCAACTCTAAAAAATATTTTTTAGTATTTAAATATTTTGTAGTAAATTTACTATTTATTTATATATATTTTAGTGTTTTACTCTATTTTTTAGTGTTTAAATATTTAGTAGTAGTAAAAAAATTTATACACAAAAAATTTTTTTTTTGTGTTTAAATATTTTGAAGTTAATTTTTGTTCAGGAACCTAGGTAATTACTATTTTAAGCTGAAAAATAACTCAAACATGTTAAATACTTTTGTATGACAAAATGATTTTGGTATTACGTATGTACGAGAATTTCGAGGATAAACTGGGCTCTTAAGCCTATAGATATTCAATAACATGTTTTAAAACAACTCACCAAGGGCATCTGTTTTTGAACTGGTGGCTGTGGAGGTGGACCCCTGGCTTTCACTTCACTAGGCTGTCTTCTCACAGTCGGCCGGGTTGGTTGATTTTGGGCCTCCCTTGAGGCTAAGGCCTCAGATAAGGCAGCCACTAAATTCCCGCCCGCTGATGGAGACTGCGCTGGTCTCGTTTTTTCCGGAGACTTTTGAGTTGGTGGAAACCGTGGTGCTTCAGTCTTGACTTGACCATTTGGAGTTGTACCTGAGGAACATTATTTTTGTATGATTATAGATTTATTCGGTCACCTAATGTCAAAGACAGGAGCTCATGAAACCAACAAACATTAATTCATTTAACTATATGTTGCAGTCTGCACCTGACTCAGAACATTGGAATTTTATAGTGGAATTCCTATGTTCTGATAAATTGTTATGAATATATTATGAGAGCAGCCCACTCATTTGCAATGAATTGTCTTGCCTACTGCAAATGAACAGGTATCAAAGCGCACGGAGTGCGCCGCCAAGTTCCAGCAGGCCGCGCGCATGCCGTGCACTATTTACACGAACCGTTTCGACGCTTTTTTGACCCCCCTGTATCTCAGTGCCTATTGCGAGTACAAAGATAAAATTATACCTACGTAATTATATAGTAGTACTTAAGCAGTATACCCAATTTCATAGATATAGCTTCAGTAGATCCTGAAATAAGCCCCTGCAAAAATAGCTAATTTTGGCACTGACTCACTGACCGGTAATCAAAACCTCTAGGCCACTTCCAGTTATCCTAGCGTTATGAAATTTGGCACACAGGTTGTGTGTTATATGTAGATTAAAAAAAATATAATAAATTTAAGAAATCTGTCGAGTGTGAGTCGGCTCATCTACGAATTGGAGATAAAAATTCTTATGTACAAGTGATACACTGAGAATACGAGGAGGATATGGGGGGGGGGGGGGATATTGTCACGTGTAATGCATACTGTACTGTTTACTTTAAAATATTTTGCTTCTATTGATAGTTTAACAAATACTACTAGCGCCATCTATCGAAAGTATTATTTATAAATTACTTTCGACAGATGGCGCTAGCAATGTTGCTCTGAAATGCAAAATGACTTCATTCATGCAGATTAACAATGGATGCGGGCGCGGCATACAAAAATAGGTATGATTTCTCGAAAAAAGTATTGAAATTCCACCAAAAACATACCTGTTAAAAATGGGGCAAAGTTCCTATTGGCTAATTGTTTGCCTTAAAAAGAATTGAAATCCAATCCAATGCCAAGTTTAGATGCACTTCAAAATCGATCATAATCATCTTCTTCAACAGCCTGATCCTTAATACTTCTAGATTAGAACTTGGCAGGTTTTCATGCCATACGTAGCAATTGATTAATGACATAATTAAATTTAAATATTAGATATTTATAATTTATGTAATTAAATTAACCTGCCAATTTCAAATTAGAAGTATCAAGGATCAGGCTGTTGAAGAAGATGATTATGATCAATTTTGAAGTGCATCTAAACTTGGCATTGGATTGGATTTCAATTATTTTTAAGGCAAACAATTAGCCAATAGGAACTTGGCCCCATTTTTAACAGGTATGTTTTTGGTGGGATAATTTACAAACTATTTAGTTGGAAAGCTTAAAAGGACTACTAGAATAGCATTAGAAATCAGTTTATACCCGTTAATTTGTGATGGTTCGAAAAACAATCAACTAACAATATTAAATTTATGACCACCAATGACAAAACTTATGTTTTAGACAAGCACAAGGCATTCCTGGTTATAGAAAGTCCAGCCCGCTTAGCATTAGGGTAGAAAGAGTGTTTGTTACTTGTATAAAAATGTTTACTATAATAGAACTCATTAAAAACTGAATTTATAAACAAATTCAAACATTACACTTGATTTTTAAGCAGACTTTCTACTACTTTCAAACTTTCCAAAATTACTTTTAAAATATAAGATCATACAGCCACTAATTTTAAAATATAATAATATCATAAAAATTCAATTCACAGGACATATCAAAAGTTTTGCAGAAGATAGTGCAGAAATTGAATATTTATAGCAGTATTAAATATTACTCTTTCTGTAATAATTATTTATTAGTTGTTATTTGTTGACAATACTGAAAATTATAGAGAATTTCTGTAACTAAGTTAAATTTCCTTAATCAGAATTTACTTTTGACTTGTTTTTGTGTACTTGACCACAATGTGTGGTCAAGTTGTTGAAATGAATCATGCAAATTACAAAAGAACAGGCACAGTGGATATTTTCAGACATTTATCTATAACTAGCTGTCCCGGTGAACTTCGTATCACTTAAAAACCTTCCCTGGACTTCCAGGATTGTTTTAAGACCAACATTAGCCAAATTGGTTCAGCCGTTATCGAGTTATAGTGTTACTAACACAATTAAAATTCTATTTTTATAGCTATACTAGCTGTCTGTCACTTTAAAACCTTGTGAACCTTGTGGTGAACTTTGTGTCACTTTAAAACCTTCCTTGGACTTCTACGAATATTTGGGCTAAAATCAGCCCAATCCGTTCAGCCGTTTTCGAGTTTTAGCGCAACACATTTGAAAATCCATTTTTATATATATAAGATATAGATATATAGATATGCTTATGAAATGAATATAAATATACTTGATGAACTACCTGCTAACTTTCCAGTAGGTCTTAATTTTGGCATTCCACCAGCAAAAAGTCCACCCAGCCCGGGCATAGCCCCACCACCATTTGGCAACGGAGCAGCACTTTTGACACCATTAGCCGGAGACGATGGGCTGCTCGACACATTTGACACTTTACCGGGAATATAAGGTCCACTTTTATCAACAGTCACAGCCTTCTTTAACTTTGCGCCCTGTCTTATAGAACTTAGAAGGGCATCTCTATTGTTTGCAGAGCCACCTTTGGGACCACCGAAAACCGGCGGCGGCGGTGGCCCAGGAGGGGGCGGAGGCCCCGGCGGTGGCGGAGGCCTGGGAGCCATTTCTCACTTTGAATTAAAACCACACACTAAATGCCATTAGGTTTGTTTCTATGTGTTCAGCACGACTTACATCACACGTTTAGATAGCACTGATATCGAATGGAAAGCACTTACTGACGATATGGAACAATGTACAAAACCCATACTAGTACTAATTTACATAGAATTTAAAAGCCTTGCCCCAAAAATATAATAGGAAGTACGTGCACTTATGTTATTTACAAGTATCAGCTCATCGAATTACCGCACTTAAACACAAAAACTAATTTAATATATAAAAATAGTAATATATTATGTTTATCGTTCGAGCAAATCGTATTGCCGACGAGAGCTAAGGCCTAATAAATTACTAATAAAGTGAGACTTCTCTTGATAAATTTAGTCAAATCTACAACATGCAATATGGCGGACTGAAGTCTGAAGTTCTGAACTGTCATCAGACATCAAGTATCAACTATGTTGCCAGACCAAAATTTACAAAGCGATAAATTAAAAATAAATGCCGGCAGAAGTGAAAACTTGATTATTAACGTTGTGCATTATTTTTTAACCCATTTTTTATGAAAATCGATTTAAAAAAAATAAAAAAAACGATCGTTTTAATTAATTAATCAAAACCCTTACAATCGATTAAAAAATATCGACAATCGAAAAAATAAGCTGCTGTCAGACAGACTGTCAGACACTTCTCGCGACAGTTGTCTTGCAGGTGGAAACGCGGCCTTAATCAGCGCGTCTGCTAAAGAACTCATTTCCCCGACTGTACATTTCTGCTTAGCACAATTTTCCCCGACTGTACATTTCTGCTAAACAACTCATTTCCCCGACTGTACATTTCTGCTTAGCACAATTTTCACCGACTGTACATTTCTGCTTAGCACAATTTTCACCGACTGTACATTTCTGCTTAGCACAATTTTCCCCGACTGTACATTTCTGCTAAGCAACTCATTTCCCCGACTGTACATTTCTGCTTAGCACAATTTTCCCTGACTGTACATTTCTGCTAAACAACTCATTTCCCCGACTGTACATTTCGTTCGAGTTCGAGTTCGACACAAAACACTACTCTCCAACCGTCTTACGCGTTTTGTATGGTTTTTCGATCAACACGAAAATCTGACGCGAGTTTCACAGTTTTTACCCATCCCACAAAAGTGCTCAACGTCACTAAAGAAGTTTTCACTTCAAAAATATAAGTTCAACGGTGGTCGGTGAGTCAACAGACAACATCAGTCATGAGTCATGACTCATGAGTCAACATCTGTTTTTATTGTTCTGTGGTCAACATGGAGATGACCAGAGTCTGACTACTGACTAGAGACTAGAGAGTCATCAAGCTGACTCTTGGTCTAGAGATCAACTACGATAACATGGCGCGCCCCACCAAATGACTGTTTCAATGTGTGTAGTCACATCCTTATGAAAGAGTTTGTATGTAGTAAGTATTCAACCAATCACAATTCACAGTACACGTAATATTTCAGTTAATGTCACTTATTACCAAGATTTGTTGGTCAACTAATCATAACTAGCCTACCGCGCAAGACAACGCAATTCAAACGTTTTGAATTTTGGAGGGGCGCGCCATGTTATCGTAGTTCAAGAATTTTGAGTCTGACCCTTGATGTTTTGATTGGCCCTTGGGCCTTGGGCCTATGGCAGCTATCTTCAATCAAATATTATTTCTGTAGATGCGCAGTTGCCGTCTAAAGGCCCGTCCGCACGTTTGCCAAACCTCAACAAATCGTCACAAACGGTCACAAAAACAAACGTGTGGATAGGGAGTTTGGCTTGGTTTGTTTAGTTTTGCAAAGACTTGTAGCCGATCCGACCCAGTGTCGGTTTTTGAACGAAAATCAAAGGGAATTTGCCGCAAGCGTTTGCCACCCATCGACACGTTTGTGCGCGTTCATTCTTGTCGATGCTCTGTAAGCGAACAGACGTGCTATACGTACGTAGTATGTCTGTGTGTGCTTTCGAAAACTGAATGACTGGTGGTCAAATGAAAACGTATTAAATTATATTATATTAATTATATAGTTTTCTTATATTTATAACTAGCTGTTACCCGCGGTTTCGTCCGCGTCAAAGTAAAATATATCTTCTTTTTGGAAGTCGGTTGAAAAGTAGCCTAAGTTACTCCTTAATACTACAAAAGCTATCTACCAAAAAAAGTTCTATCAAAATAGCTCCAGTTGTTTCAGAGATTAGCCGGAACAAACAGACAGACAGACAAAATTTTTAAAAAATGTTGTTTTGGTGTATGTAGAGCATATAATATATTCTTTCAATATTACAAACAGACACTCTAATTTTATTTATATGTATAGATAAAAATAACTGCCAAATGTTTATAGCAGATACAGCAACTTCGACGTCCGTCATGCTTGCCACGTCAGAACATACTAACTCACTCGCACAGTGTTGCCAACTCAGATTTTTTAAAGGAGCTAGATCATATCTGAAAAAAGCTAAAAGAGAGCTAGATTTTTTTAGAAAAAAGAGCTAAATTATTTTATGTACTTTTTATTAACAAACATCTTTAAAAAGTAATGAAATAATATTTACTGACTTTAAGTTTAAATAATTCCTAGTCTAAAGTGATATTGTGTCGGGGGACCGCCAACAGCAACTTTTGCATTTTGTATTGCCAAGTCAGTGGTTGTCTCGATTCGGTTCGCACTTTGCTATGAACTGACCATTAAACTTTAATGTTATGTGAAATCAAACATTTACATTAGCGGTCTCCCGATGGACTAAAATATCACTTTAGACTAGGAATTATTTACACTTAAAGTCAGTCAATATTATTTCATTACTCATTTTTTAAAGTTTTTTGGCGGTTTTTTTTTTAATTTCTTAATTATTTCATGCTTTTTAAACTTGTGTTGGTTATAGTGTAGAATAATTCCTATCAACAGGATCTATATATATCCTATATCCTATCTAATATATCCTAATGAATACCATCTATGAATGTCCTCTTGGACGAGGCCGTCGATATGAGTCCAAACATGAAACCTTCACTTTGGGTTCATATTGTGGCAGCTACTGCAACTTATGGCCCGTATTCACTTTCATTAGTAATAAGTGCAAGTGATTAGGGCAAGTGATTAGTTATTAGGAAAAAGTAAGTGTGGACAGCGACTGTTTAGTGCAAGTGATTAGCCGGCTGCGTAGTAACGTGATTAGTTCTGTATTCACTTTGATTAGTGATTAAGTGCAGGTGACTAGTACAGGTGATGAGTGATTAGTAGAAAGTAAGTGTGGACAGCGACTGATTAGTGCAAGTGACTAGTCGGCTGCGTAGTAACGTGATTAAAAGCGTGTTCTATTTTTTGCGAGTGCAAGTGCGTGACAGATGAAAACCAATTTTGATTTCGTTTGACAGCTCGAGATTGTTACTATTATTCCGCTAGGTATATTAACTTTATGGGCCAGACTGACGTGGTGTGCCGTGTGAAGCGTCCATAGATATAGTATATCATTATTAAATAATATACCTATTAAAAGTACAAAAGGACACCCTTTCAATTACTTCCATACTAATCCATACTTATTACTAACTAATATACTAATAATATTATAAATGCGAATGTGTGTCTGTCTGTCTGTTACCTCTTCACATTTATACCTCAGAACCGATTTTGCTGAAATTTGGCATGGAGATACTTTGAGTCCTGGGAAAGGACATATAAAAATACTTCGTGGTCTTTATATATAAAACTGAAAGGTGACTGACTGACATGTTGATCTATCAACGCACAGCCCAAATCACTGGACCGATCGGGCTGAAATTTGCCATGCAGGTAGATGTTATGACGTAGGCATCCGCTATAAAGGATTTTGATCAATTCTACCTCCAAGGGGTGAAAATAGGAGATCAAAGTTTGTATATAACAATACTTCTTAACGCGAGCGAAGCCGCGGGCAAGAGCTCGTTTTTAATAAAACCAATATTAAAAATGAAGGACATGTCAAAATGGCAGTTTCATTTTTGAAACTAAGACGCTCGTGTTGACAGCTACTACTGAATTTACTAAATTAAATTACTAAAGAGCCACTAAACAAGAATTGGACACTACTTGCACTACACACCTGCACTCCACTGCCTCAATTACTAGTCACTTGCACTTGCACTAATCAAAGTGAATACAGGCCTTAATAAATAATATTACATCAGATTTAGACTACGTCGCCAATTCTATTTTGCACGACTTTTTCGTGCAGATTTCGGGCGGAATAATTTTTCATTATTGGCGACACCGGCCGTCCGCAGTAACACTCGTAATCTGTGGTCGTCGCCTATATAAGGTGAGGCCGTAAAATATTGTCAGTCAGTCGTGATAATAAGTGAGTGAATATATAGCTTGTTACAGTCGCGCGTGAAGTACTAGTTACCTACCGATATTAATTGTTATTGCGGAGTTAATATTCTTGTACTAGCGGTAGTGAATTGTATAGTAACTAACTATTGTAAAGTAACTTCAAACCTTTAGACAATTGGTGTGACTGAATGTACAAAAACATAAAGTGTAAATAGGTGAATAAGCTAAGTGGTTCCGTATCCTGCATTTCATTTTGGACCTATAACGTAAGTACTGAACAAGTACCTTACAATATTATGGAGCTCGGCTCCTATAGAATCCAGGTGATGCTGCAGCAGCATGCAAATATTTACAGTTTATCTACGTCTTACTACTTACTAGTTGTTGCAATTAAAATGAGCCCAAACACGAAGCCATTGTCTAAGTTGGTGAGGAGTTGGGTATCCATGGTGAGGAGATGGTGAATGTATGCTTGAATTTTAATAAATTGATTTTACTTTGTAAGCTGATAATATCATGAGTATTATAATCAAAAATAGAAAATTTAAAACGAGGAAAGGAATGTTGATATGCTGAAGAGTGAAGATTACTGCTGTATTATAACTTTGTAGCTTTCAAATTAAGAGTTTATAAGGCTTGAAATACGGTAAATTACGCTATCTCCGTAAGGAACGCCCTTAATCTATTTTCTAAGGATTTATTCATAGTGTACACAGAAAAAAGCTAAGATTGTAGAAGAAACAAAGCTAAAGAGCTAGACCCACTTTTTTAAACCTAACCAAGCGGATTTAGAGCTAAATCTAGCTCTAAAAACTCGGTGTTGGCAACACTGCACTGTGGATGGGTTTCCAAATCAAGCGAAACGTTTGTGACGATTTGTGGCGATTTGGAGTTTGTAGCAAACGCCAAACGTGCGGACGTAGCTTCACGAAGGAACTAGTTCTTGATCTGTGACGTAGCTTAAAAGTTGCACCGGCAAATAAAGGCATAAATCAACAATATGCCTTATTTCTCAGTATAGACTCTAGTGAGTTTTATCTAGTTTGGTTAAGTTAAAGTTTTCAATGCACGTTTGTCAGAGTCGTAAAAATTGTATTGCCTTGGGCGGTTTTGACCTTTGGACTGGAAGACAATATTTTTTTTTCATGGATGGACAAAAATATCAAAATGAATTATTTTGATATTTTTGTCAACTGCTTATGGTGTAAATTAGATAAAACTGTATAATACTTTAGGACATTTTTTCTCATACTTTTAGTAGGTAATTGTAAACATCTAGACATACCTAAGTATGTATACTGTATAGACTTGGGGACATTAATTTGATTCATTTTGTATGGAACTTTGCATCTACAGAAATATTTGTCGAAGGCAGCCATGGGTCACTCATTAAAACCACCTTTTAACAATAAAATGGATTGTAATAAACTATTAAGTACTTGAAATATTATGAGCTTTTAAAACATGAAACATTAAAAAATTGACACACATTATAATAAATCATTCGTGCATCATTGTCTTATATTTTGCAAAATTTAAATCAAATAAATCTCCCTCATTTTCGGACTCGTAGACTGATTGTTTTTCTATAACATTGCTTTCTTCTTCTATGCTTTCCGAGCTCTTTACTTCTCTTGCAATTTCTAACTCACGTTTTTCTTCACTTTCCTTTTCATGGCGTTCAAGATCTTGTTTGTACTTCTCAAGACATTCTGCCAAATATTTTATAGGATCGTTTGGTTGATGTAGTACAACTTCAGCGATACAGCGCTTAAGAGCTACACCGACACTTTCCTGTAAGAATTTTGTGTCTTCTGAGACGTTGATGTTTAATGGACATGATTCTAAAATATCTGAGTGACTTCTTAAACGAACAAGATTTCCAAAGCCATCATTTTCATATTCACTGGTAGCATCTGCTTCACGATAAATATGTTTTCCTTCATTGTTTTTATAGTATCTTCCAAAATGATCATAATAATAAGTGACACCATCTCGTTCTTCTTTCAACTTTAGCAATTTCCCGGAAGTACTTAGCATGTATTCACTAGCAGTTACATCGTATTTATAAATCCTGAGTCTGGTATTTTGGTCGATGTAATAGCGGCCGCACTCGTCATAGTAGTATACATGATCTTTGTCATCAGTCAAGGCGACAAGTTTGCCCTGCTCATTTTCCTGGTATAAAGTTTCATCATTGGGAATTTTATAGATTTTACGACTGTATTCATCTATGTAAAAAGTTCCAAGATCATCAGTATACTCTTCATTTACGGCATCAGCTCTTAATATAGAAATGAAAGACTTATCACCCAACCCACCGAGTACTGCCTTGTTCCATACTTTGCATAATTCTGTCACAAGCTCTTCTCTTTGTTTAAAAGGTAATTCATGGTTAAAGATTTTTAATTGAAAGAAATCATCGCACACGCATAAAACATCACCACCGACTTCTTGCAAATGGATTTTTATATCACCATGGAAGAATTTATTATTATTTTTCAAATTTTCAATTGATTGCAAAGTTTCATTTAAATATTTAAGTTTGCATTGAAACTCTTTAACAGCAGCGGCAGCATGCGGATTGCTTTCGAATTCTAATATACGACTTTCAAGCTTCTTTATATTTTCCTCGATACAACATATTTCTAGCCTGTAGTCTACCTGTTTACCATTTGCCTTAAGGTTTTGCAGTAGTTTTTCAGTGGAAGGTGTTCTGTATTCAATGAACTCACTTACGATTTTTTGCAATGTATTAGTCAAATCTCGATTAAGATTAGGCATAATATTTCCGTTTATATATTTACACAGCATCAATGATAAACTATCATAAATGCTATCAAGCCAATCGAGAAGGTCATGTATGGCGTCATTTACTTTAACTTTAAATTCGTCGTCACTATCATAGTTACTAAAGCATTGGAGCGTGCTAAAAAGACTTTGAACAACTTCGTTATGCATGCCGTCAACGACATCGTAATCTGCACTTAAATGAAATTGCTGTTCATTGGTAAGCGTATTACAATACTTTGTAATATACCTTTTGTAATGTTTGCATCGGGAACTTAATGCTTCAATTGTGTAATTTATTGCTTCGAGAATTTCGGATCTTGAAATTTCATTAATCCTTTTTGTGTACTTTTCGATTTCGTTAACGGCATTTATCCATTTTAAATGAAAGGATACAATGTTATCTATAATATCATATTTAGATTCACCCTTCAGAGCTGTTCTTAAATAGCTTAGTGCGTTAAATACATCATCAGAGTAATCTTTGTGAGTTAGAAAGATAACTGGAATCGAGTAAAATTGTATAATTTGCTTTGAAATATCAAATAGGAATTCCGTAGGTTGGTCATCTTTTAATCCCAAATTATTATTAATTTTTTCCGTCATGTTAATTTTAGTTTAGCAAATTTCAGAAAGAAAATTATTGACAATACTTTGACCATAGGTAAAGTATGACTTTGACATTAAAGTGTTATTAATCAATGTTTTTTTTTTAATAAAGTGCTGGGATAAAATTAAAACTCCTGTGTTAATATTTTGATGAGGCTACTGATAGCCTCATCAAAATATTAAAGTTTAAAACTAAAGCCTATGAAACACTGACATAGTATGTACTACGTACTAGACTCGACAACGCAACGCAATGCTTGGTCACATTCAACGTAATCTATATAGCAGCAGTGCACTAAGTCGCCCGCGAGCTGTTCTGCGCGCCAGACGTACAACAATAAAAAACGAAACCAAAAAAAGTCGCGAAAATGCCTAGGTGTAAGATACTGCAAAATTATTCCAGTAACACTTCTAAATGCAACGGAATAATTTTTCGGAATAATTTGAATAATTTGAAACGGAATTTCATCGATATTAGCATTTATATTTAATTATTTTCAATTAAAATACGAACATTCAATTACTAGGCGAAGGCGCGCGCCATTTTACATGAGTAGTAGATTCAGAGTGTAATGTAGGCAGAATACAGATCTATGATAAGACGACTATAAATGAAGTACTTACTCACTTTTATATAACAGGGATTGCCTACTATCCTCTACTGGTTGCCAGCAAGGCGATCCTCTGGGCCCCGCTATTTTCAGCCTTGCCATACATTCTACAATCACATCCCTCCAATCTGAATTTAACGTCTGGTATCTGGATGATGGCACCCTCGGTGGTGACCCGGCTACAGTTCTCCACGATTTGCAGGTATTAATAGAGAAATTTAAAGCAATAGATTTGGATTTAAATTTCTCCAAATGTGAGCTTTTTTTGAATAGCCCAATCACACAGCCGCACGACGTAATTATATCGGTATTTAACAATTTGGCCCCTAGTATCAAAATTCTCAGTAAAGAATCCCTCCGCCTTTTAGGTGCCCCCATATTAAATGACGGTTTTGAGCCTTACGTTTCGGAACAAAAACAAAAATTCGTAGAATCTTCTGGCAAACTCGTCGCAATAAAATCCCATATGGCTTACCAAATAATTCGTTTTTGTTTGTTTGTGCCCCAATTTACATATGTCTTGAGGTGCTGCCCTCTGTGGGAGTGTCCCAACCTTCTTTCCCATTTAGACTCTATTTTAAAAGACACAGTAATTAATATTTTTAACTGTCAAATCTCTGACACCTCCTGGGCCCAAGCCACTCTTCCCATTCGTTTCGGCGGCTTGGGTCTCAGAAGTGTGTCCAGCGTGTCTCTTCCCGCCTTCCTTTCTTCAGCTCACAGCATTCATCCTCTTTTCATCAAAATCATCACCAATTCTTTTGGAAACATAGGCATTCGGTCACTAGCTGAGGCGATCAACGCTTGGAAGCGTGTTTGTCCCAGTGACGTTCCAGCTAACCCCAACATCCAAAAGAATTGGGATGAACCCCTAATTAATTTGGCACTAACAGACATACTAAATTCCTCGTCCACCACAGATCGCGCGCGTCTCCTAGCGTCCGCCGAGCCGGAATCAGGCTACTGGCTCCAGGCAAACCCATCATCCAATACCGGAACACTATTAGATAATCATACATTCAATCTATCACTCAGTTTGCGATTAGGAGCCAATATCAGCGAACCCCATCGCTGCCACTGCGGCGCCGCAGTAGACCGCCAGGGTCATCACGGCCTGTCTTGTCGACGCAGTGCCGGCCGCCAGTCCCGCCATGCTTCCTTGAACGACGTGATCCGCAGGGCCCTTGTCTCCGTCAACGTGCCGGCCACTCTTGAGCCGAACGGTATCGCACGTGACGACGGCAAAAGGCCCGACGGAATGACGCTCGTTCCGTGGAGCCGTGGGAGGCCTCTCGTATGGGACGCCACCTGCGTGGATACGCTGGCGGCGTCGCACGTGACGGCCACAACGAGAGAGGCGGGAGCTGCGGCAGCACAAGCGGAGACAAACAAAAGAAGAAAGTATGAAGCACTGGGGAGTGATTACTTTTTTGTACCTTTCAGGGTTGAGACCCTGGGCCCGTGGGGCCCTGGTGCCAAACTACTATTCAAGGAGTTATCCCAAAGACTGGTTGAGAAAACTAACGATCCCAGAGCTGGCGCTTACCTCGGCCAACGTATCAGTCTTGCGATACAGCGAGGTAATGCTGCCAGCCTCTTGGGTACATTGCCCGCAGCCTCCGACTTAGATTTAGTTTTTTATATATAGTCTTTCTTTTTTTTATTATTATTATTATTTTTTTTATTATTCCCTATAATAATTAATATAAAAATTATTTACTTACTTATTTATAAAGTAGTTAATGTATTTTTTAAAGTATTTGATGTATTACCCCTTACTCACGTAGACGAGTTTGTATTTTGGTAATATTTAGAATATTGCGTACATTATATATGCGTACATTATAATAATTTTATTATGGTACATATTTGAAAATATTTAAGTAATTTAAATAAGGTAATTAGCTATAGTGGACTATGGATCCATACTTATATAAAAATTTTATAAAAAAGTGAATTTTTATTTTTATTTTATCCACTTACTCAAATAGATTCTGCATTCATTCTAGTGTAGGCACAAAACTGTGTCATTCCTGCGGTACTGATCTATAGCAATCACCGCCCCGCCTCCCACCCCGCTCATGCTTCAAGTGCGACATGTTTTTGACGTGATAACGTCTTATAATTCGATATGGGGTGCGCGCCTGAAAAACATGACAGTTCATGCGTGGTAACCTCGCTCTGAGGCGTTCCATATAAGGCTTGGAGTGCAAGCGAGAGCGTGGAACGAGCGACAAGGAAGCACAATCGGCCTTTGCGTTCGGCAGCGTTCGACATCCGTCTCTCTCCCAGTGTTGTCACATCTACCAACTTTGTGGTAGATCTACCTATTACACCTCTCTTCTACCTATCTACCAACTTCGGTATCAAATCTACCTATTTTTCAACATATCATTGTTCCATACAAATAATTTATCATTTAAAAAAAACGGTCCACTACTACACGAGCTGCAGCTGTTCAGCCCCTCTAGACAAGTGGCAAGCGATTATCATAAGCGCTTACAAAATGTATGCGATTTGACATAAGTCGTCGCTTCGCTAGCGAATACTAATGTCAAATCCCATACATTTTGTGGCGTTAGCGTTGGCGTTTACGATAATCGCTTGCCGCTTGTCTAGGGGAGCCGCTCACTCACTTTCGAAACAATCCCGAAGTCTTTTGGTCCAAACATATTACAACAATAAAAAATCGGCCAAGTGCGAGTCGGACTCGCGCACGAAGGGTTCCGTACCGTTATAGAGCGAAAATAAGGAAAAAATTGTGTTTTTTGTATGGGAGCCCCCTTTAATTATTTATTTTGTTTTAATATTAAAGTACACATATACTTGAGGATTTTGTGAAAATTACAAATGTCTATATGTTGCCATTATGGATTACGAGCCAAAAAGATAAAAAAAATAACGTTTGTTGTATGGGAGCCCCCCATAAATATTAACTTTATTTTGTTTTTAGTATTTGTTGCTATAGCGGCACTAGAAATACATAATCTGTGAAAATTTCAGAAGTCTATCTATAGCGGTTCTTGAGTTACAGCCTGGAGACAGACAGACAGACGGACAGACAGGTGGACAGACAGACGGACAGACAGACGGACAGACATCGAAGTCTCAGTAATAGGGTCCCGTTTTTACCCTTTGGGTACGGAACCCTAAAAAGGAGACCACTCCCCAATGTTTCCCCTGCTTTGTGGATTTGTGAGACAAGTACTTGCACTTCCACATAGCAGTGCAAATGTTGAAAGACTGTTCTCCTCTGTCAACAATTTAAAGACATGTCATATCAGAGAAACTCACTCAGCAGTCAGCACTGACACATTGGTGATTGGAATTTGGAAGGTTTGCTTCATAGGAAGAGGATCATTCTTTATTCTTTATAATAATATTATAAAGCGAAAGAGTTTATTAGTTTGTTTGCTTGTTTGAACGTGCTAATATCAGGAACCACTGGTCCGATTTGAAAAAATCTTTCAGTGTTAGATAGCCCATTACTTGAGGAAGGCTATATTTTATGATGCTAATACTAATAGGAGCGAATAAATAGAGGAAAGAGTGGAAAAAACTACCTCAGTGCTATGAAACGAATTTTAAGCTTTGACATTAGTGGCTTTGACCTCAAAATATGCTTGAAGAGCTCCAGGACTTCCAGGGTATAAGCTTCTTGACTTCCAGGAGTAATTTAGTAATTAGGTTTTTTTTTTTCATTTCTTTCAATGATGAAAGATATCATTTTTTTGCCAATTTGACATATTTATTTTTATATGTGGCAACTCAGCCATCCGCGTCTACGATTTGTTTCGAAAAAGATCGTCACTCGTCTTCAATGACTTAGCGATTATACAAAATTACAAAGAAAAGTGTATTTGTGTTGTGTGATATTATTACACTTTTTATAAGTAAAATACCTGTTATACACAATGGCCGGAGCGATGTTATTCGAGAGATCGGGCGTATCGTCTTCAAATCAAGACAAGGACCGCATGAGCGATAAAATGGTTAGCACGGGAGAAATGCCCGAGGATGACGAGGAAAATATCAGGGCAAAGGAGCAGGGAATACTCAATCTCGGTGAAAAATACAAAAAGGAGGGAAAAGCCAAGGAATTGGCAGAACTTATCAAAGCCACACGTCCATTTCTTAGCCTGATAAGCAAGGCGAAGGCGGCGAAGCTGGTCCGCTCTCTTGTCGATTTCTTCCTCGATCTAGAGGCGGGTATCGGCATCGAGGTACAACTCTGCAAGGAGTGTATAGAATGGGCGAAGGAGGAGCGTCGAACCTTCCTCAGACAGTCCCTGGAGGCCAGACTCATCGCTCTGTACTTCGACACGGGTATGTACACAGAGGCCCTCGACCTGGCCACCGCCCTGCTAAAAGAATTGAAGAAGTTAGATGACAAGAATTTACTAGTTGAGGTCCTGCTGTTCGAGAGCAAAACCTTCCATGCCCTTAGCAATTTGCCCAAAGCCCGAGCCTCCTTAACGTCCGCGAGGACCACCGCCAACGCCATTTACTGTCCGCCCAAGATGCAGGCAGCACTGGACTTACAATCTGGTATACTTCATGCGGCTGACGAGAGAGACTTCAAAACTGCTTACTCATACTTCTACGAGGCCTTTGAAGGATATGATGGAGCCGACAGTCCGAAGGCGCTCACCGCTCTGAAATATATGTTGCTGTCCAAAATTATGCTCAACCAAGCAGAGGAAGTGGGAACGATATGTGGAAGTAAAACGGCCCTCAAGTACGCCGGACAAGAACTGGAAGCCATGAGAGCGGTCGCTACTGCATCACATAAAAGATCACTGGCGGACTTCCAAGCTGCTCTCAAGACCTACAAACGAGAACTGGAAGAAGATGCAGTGGTCCGAGCGCATCTCGGTGCTCTCTATGACACAATGTTGGAGCAGAACCTGTGTCGTATTGTTGAGCCTTACATGCGTGTGCAAGTGGAGCATGTGGCCAAATGCATCCGTCTCCCTGTGGTGCAAGTCGAAAAAAAACTGTCCCAAATGATCCTGGATAAGAAATTAAATGGCATTCTGGACCAAGGTGAAGGAGTCCTGATCGTGTTTGATGAATCCCCTCTGGAAAAAACCTACGAGACGGTGTTGGAGACGATACATCATATGAGCAAAGTGGTGGACACACTGTATCAGAAAGCTAAAAAACTCTCTTAGGCAAGTGTAAAATTGTTGTAGCATTTAAAATATAATATAAAAATAACCTTTAAATCTTCAGTTGATATAATTATTGTAAATGATAACTATTTTTGAAGAATGCAGACTTCTTTATCAGACACCAATTAATATTTGGAGCAATATGTACAACAGATGTTAGATTATAAAACTAACCTTTTTTTAATCGACTAAACGGTTTAAGCTCTATATTATACTAATTTTGATTAATTTTTTAACTTAAGCTAGTGAAAAATTATAATATTCTGTTTTATTAAGAATTAAAGGTGTTCTCCCAATATTGTTGTTTCATCTTGCACCTGTGTTGCAAGTCATCCTAATTTAAATATTGTTGGCATGTACTGTAGTTAGTTGACTCGCTTATGTTTACAAATATAGCTTTTGCAAGGTTGTTCAGCTGCATACTCTGACATTACACATTATTTATAAACAAGTGGCAATTTTTATAAATAAATCTGTAGTATATTTGTTATTTTTGAAAATAATGAATGATTGAATTTAATTTTGTTTGACTTATTTCGGAAAGTAGAAATAAAGCAATTGTTTTCAGGATCTGTCTACACAAAAATC
The DNA here is from genome assembly GCA_905333045.1 of Lysandra bellargus. Taxonomy (NCBI): domain Eukaryota; kingdom Metazoa; phylum Arthropoda; class Insecta; order Lepidoptera; family Lycaenidae; genus Lysandra; species Lysandra bellargus. Next base: position 3,334,948 of record HG995358.1, read on the forward strand.
TACATTTCCTAACAAGTTTAGGATTAATGCTTAGAGTGTGCTTCGATCATGGGAATGACAGACACAACAGATATTCAATTGTTATGCAGCTGCTTTGGGGCTTGATGGGATAATTTAAATATAGTTTTATCACTTTCTCGTAAATAAAAGGATAGGAGATAGAGAGGAAGGAGAAACAAAGCATGCCAATAAGCTAAAAAGCTTAAGGCGGGCATAAACCCCAATTTGTTATTCCGTGACTCCCGGTTTACCTAGTTCCAATATAATAACGAAATGTAGAAATATGCAATATAAAGCACAATAATTATTTAAAAGACTTTAAACCATAAACATTTTTATAAAACGTAATACTTTGGCTGCAATTAATTTACAAACTCACCTCCGACAAAAATATAATTCATTGAAATATAAGTATTAACTAGGATAATTATACATTTTATTTGAATAAATTGTTAATAAATCTATATTAAAATATACTAAACCGAACAATTTTGTTTCTTAATATTTATTTCCAAAGATATTTTTAAAAAACATGAAAAATAAAGATCCGCCCCTGGCCTAGTAACTACAGTTTTATGCTAAGCTAAAATGAATCTTATTGCGATGCGTGTACACGTCTTGGTCTTTGGTTGTGTGTAAGGTTATCGTTTGGGATTGAGATTGATCTCTGCCTTAATCGCCAACGAAACAAGGGCGGACGCGGGCGCGGGCGCACGCGTCGGAAGACCGCCGCGTGCGAGCGGGCACCCGTCGCGTGCGCCCATCTATACAGGGTGCAATTAAACCTTCCTGCCAAATTTTGATATAATGATCCTTGTTTAAAATTAAAATACACGTATTTTTTCTTTTATTAGCACTCAGTACTAAAATGTTGAGAAAAAGCTTTCGAAAGTTATCCTAAAAAACACTACAATTAATGGACACGACGCGTCGCCCGCGCGTGACGAGCCCCCGCGCGCACGCCTCCCTCCCGCGTCAGCCCCTCTTATTCCCCCGCGCCGCCTTGCGCCGCTAGTGACCATTCTGCAACGATTTTAAATGGGATAAAATATTATGTCATAAAAAAATAACCCCCAATTTTTGTTGCTTTAATGAACTCTCCTAATGATACTAAAGCCCTGGAAAAAATTTGGCAGGAAGGTTTAATTGCACCCTGTATAGCGCTGCTAGGCTACTTGACCCAGAGATCAACTACGATAACATGGCGCGCCCCTCCAAAATTCTAAATGTTTGAGGTGCGTTGTCAAAACGTTTGAAGTGCGTTGTCTTGCGCGGTAGGCTAGTTATGATTAGTTGACCAACAAATCTTGGTAATAAGTGACATATTACGAGTACTGGTTGATTGGTTGAATACTTACTATATACAAACTCTTTCATAAGGATGTGACTACACACATTGGAACAGTAATTTGGAAGGGCGCGCCATGTTATCGTAGTTTATCTCTTTTTTTTTCTTCATGCTAATCGCTTCTTAATCATTCATTATCACAAAAAAAACTAATATTTTAATATTTTACACAGTAGAAACCCATAAAAATGATTATTGAAAAAAATGCCTCTTAAATGGCGCCGAAAACACTGTCCGCCATAGTGTGACGTCATACGCTTTGTATTTTAAAGTCTCTTTATTGAACATTTTTTAATGTGCTAAATGTACGAGTCTAAAAGTTCCCAAAAATTATAAAAGAAGTAAATACTTAAGAAATTAGAAATCATTTGTAATGTTGAAAACTTTTGGAGAAAAGTTTTGGCCATTTCATTTCCCGTCTACAATAAATGGAGATAATATATAAAACTTATGTTATAAGTGAATTATTCAAGAAAATATATTTTACAAATCTTTCTAGGCTTATTCTTATTATTTATGTACAAATAAACTTACATATAACGAGCGCGATAAATAAAAGATATTAAATACTATGAGGATGACGTCACATCCAAATCGGAAGTACCGCAAAAGCGTTTTCGTCAGTACAAATCCTATTTTCATAAAATTATATTTTCAATTCGACTTTATTTATCAATCATAAACTTTTATTTGATGATAAGGGTGAAATACAGTTTCCTAGGCCAAGTTCTACTAGAAATATGCATTTGTTCAATGAAATTGAATATAGGTCAAGTAGCCTTTTGTGTCCAGTAGATTACCGTGTATTATTTACTAGTTTATTATTTGGCAAAAAGACGTCAACGGAAACAACGTCGATTGCGAAAAGCGTGCGCCCGCGCCGTGTGCCCGCCCGTCCGTCGAGCGTGCGTCCGTCGCACGCTCCTGCGCTGCTCATACTATTTTTCGTTTAAGTACACACGCGAGCGTGCGCCCGCGCGAGTTTTAGCGTTGGCCCTAAAGAAGGATAATTATATTATAATGAAAAGATTTTAAAGAAAACAGCTTATTACGTAAAACGATTTTATTTTGAGTATTTAACTTACTATAATATATTCAAAACGATATCGATCTTTCGCCATACTTTCACTGCAAAATAAAATTATTAATATCACAGAAATATAAAAAGAATAGTTTTTAAAATTAATATTTCAGCTATACATTACATTACAAGAATGTTTTTGTGTCCCGGCCCTAACCCGTAAAGTCTATGCTCTGTTCTGGTTCATTTTGATCTAGATGTAAACAATGCTTACAACGCAGGTGGAAAATGTATGACCATTGCATACACCAGAAAAAATATAGGTATTTTATCTTTCTATCGATATGAAGAACAGACTTTAAAAAATCGGCCAAGTGCTAGTTGGACTCGCGCACGAAGGGTTCCATACCTTAATAGAGCAAGAATAGGCTAAAAATTGTGTTTTTTGTATGGGAGCCCCCCTTAAATATTTAATTTATTTTGTTTTTAGTATTTGTTGTTACAGCCGCGGCAACAGAGGCCCGAGTGTGAGTTTTTGTTTCACATTCGATCGTGAACGCGTTTGACATTTACTAAGATTTTGTATACGGCAAACAGCAAAATCTTAGTAAATGTCAAAGTACACACGCGAGCGTGCGCCCGCGCGAGTTTTAGCGTTGGCCCTAAAGAAGGATAATTATATTATAATGAAAAGATTTTAAAGAAAACAGCTTATTACGTAAAACGATTTTATTTTGAGTATTTAACTTACTATAATATATTCAAAACGATATCGATCTTTCGCCATACTTTCACTGCAAAATAAAATTATTAATATCACAGAAATATAAAAAGAATAGTTTTTAAAATTAATATTTCAGCTATACATTACATTACAAGAATGTTTTTGTGTCCCGGCCCTAACCCGTAAAGTCTATGCTCTGTTCTGGTTCATTTTGATCTAGATGTAAACAATGCTTACAACGCAGGTGGAAAATGTATGACCACTGCATACACCAGAAAAAATATAGGTATTTTATCTTTCTATCGATATGAAGAACAGACTTTAAAAAATCGGCCAAGTGCTAGTTGGACTCGCGCACGAAGGGTTCCATACCTTAATAGAGCAAGAATAGGCTAAAAATTGTGTTTTTTGTATGGGAGCCCCCCTTAAATATTTAATTTATTTTGTTTTTAGTATTTGTTGTTACAGCCGCGGCAACAGAGGCCCGAGTGTGAGTTTTTGTTTCACATTCGATCGTGAACGCGTTTGACATTTACTAAGATTTTGTATGGGATTTGTACAGCGCCACCTAGCGATGCTCACGGGAGTGAGCCCAGCTCCCATACAAAATCTTAGTAAATGCCAAACGCGTTCACGATCGAATGTCAAACAAAAAACTCACACTCGGCACACATATATACACAATCTGTGAAAATTTCAGAAGTCGGTTTTCAGAGAAATATAATACATACACTGGCGGTTCTTGAGTTACAGCCTGGAGACACACAGACAAACGGACAGACATCGAAGTCTTAGTAATAGGGTCCCGTTTTTACCCTTTGGGTACGGGTAACCCTAAAGATACAAGTTAACCGTTATAACGCGTTGTTCCCCCTATTGAACTCTTCTGTGTCAGTGGGTATGTCCCACCTCGGCCCTCTTACTTTGTATTGATATGACGAAATGAAGCACAACTGAACTGCCTATATATTATATCGCAGCCAACTAGTTAAAATAGCCGTTCAATCAAACAGCTAGCCCTTTTACTGAACAACGCCACTCAATTACACGTCTAGCTTTTTAATTGAATCTTTTAATCACTCCAAACGTTCAACGCTACAGCTGATTCAAAAGCCGCCGTCTGATTGAATTAGTTCAGCGCTCACCACTGCGGAGCTAGGTGCGTTTTGTTTACAATATGGCGTCAACTATCCGGTGTTTTTGTGGTTTTATTAAGATATTTTTCGTAAATATACGTTACAAGTGTTATTAAAGAGACATAAATTATGGGGGCACATACGAGTTAATCAAAATTTAAACAAATATTCGAGGAGAAATTACGGGATAATGAAATGCGTCATCAAGGTATTTATTGCAACTGTGTTCTAAATGAGTATAGACCTGGATTAGGATAAGACATAACTTACTTTCTGATGGATGAAACCATAGGTTCTTGGTAGTGCCTCGTGTACTTAGAATACCTGCGAATTTGTGTAGCTCTAAGTGTGACACCTGGTCAGGTACCAGGTAAGAAAGTTGACTAAAAATGAGTCTTACTTTACTTATTTTCTGATGGCTAATATTTATATATAATTTGTAGATTATTGTTCTGAACTAGTATTATGTAGTGTAAGACACTTTTCAATGACCAAAACTATTATCAGACGTTTTGAAAATAACTTTGTTGCTATTTTCAAAGGCGTTAATTTTTATTTTATAAATTAATATAACACCTTAGAAAACAATACGATATTGCAAGAATTTATTTTCTACTAGCTGTTGTTCTACTGTTGCCCGCGACTTTGTCCGTGTCAGCAATTGGTCACCATAGTTAAATACTTAATTTGCCATTTGACCAGTTAGCTAAGCGTCGTCTAGCTGTAGTGTTGAACGTTGCAGTCAACAAGTCGGCTAAATGACGTATAGCCATGTGATTTAATGGCCGCGTTGTTCAGACAAAGGGCTAGCTGTTTGATTGAACGGCTATTTTAACCTATAATCTATTTAATAAATTTCTTCGATGGTACAAATTGACCGTTATAACGCGTTGTTCCTCCTATTGAACTCTTCTGTGTCTGTGGGCACTTCCCACCTCGGGTTCCAGTACCCTGGGGGAGTCTTGGGTCGGACGGGGTTGTGGCGGCCGCGGTGCTTGGAGCACTCCTCCATCTTCTTGGCCAGCATCACAGGATCATCGCGGTATAGCTCATCGTAGAACTGAAAGTAATATTGATAAGGTAGGTAATTCACAATAATGAAGTCAGTGGAAGAATCAGGTATGTAATGTAAATAACTGTTTAAGGAAAAAATTGCCGTTTTTTGCTTAAATGGAGGCTTTACGGGCGTTATTATATGACAAGGTTTGTTAAAATTATGAGGGAAAAAATAAAAAATTGTCTATACCTACTCTATGTTATAAAAAGTTAGTTATATGGTTCTTCCACTCACGTCTTTAATTATTCATATGCCAGGGACAGACAAATGAAAGGAAAATATGGGAAAGGCTATGTCGAAGGACAACCTGATTTTGTTTTTTTTTTTGTGTTTTTCTTGTTTAGTTATATATTTGGATGGTTAAAAGCTACTATTAAAGGCTTTGTTTATTTATTGATAATATCTTGCGTAATATTTGGGCGATGAAATGAAGAATTGAGTTCATTTTTCCCGAATAAAAACTTTGAGTCACAGCAAACAACACTGGATGTGTTCTTTGCTGTGATTCAAAGTATCCTCATAATAAATTCAATTAAAATTGGTTCAGAGGTTTAAGTGTGAAGAGGTTATGGACCGAAAAACTTTTGCCTATTTATAATATTTATTATTTGTATCAAGTAGGTATGCATTGATGAGCAGTATACACTTAAAAAATTTATAAATTCTAAGATTATGTTCGTTGTTCATCTTTGTGAAAAGTTCCAAGATCGTCAGAAAACTTTAGTGCCTATATTTTACGTAGTCGGATAATGTAGTTTATGTGTCTAGACACACTAGGCTGAATTACGCCGACATAAATTCCGCCGCGTTTACGCCGCGTATCAAACGCATACAAAATACAGACGGAACGCGACAGACACACTATGCCGAAATTCCGTCGCGAGTCGAATTTCCGTCGAGCCGAGTCGAGCGCAAAGTTCGGCAGCGATTCGGCGGTAATGTTTTGTATAGAAACACACTATACGCGACGGAATTATCAAAACCGAACATAGCAAATCCAACCTTAACTCCAAAGCGTTATAACGCACACATTACATCTGAGAATTTTAAATACTCACTTACGCGCGCGTTCCGTAACGGAAATCACGCCGCGAAATTTCGACTCTTCGCGTAATTTATAGTGTGTCGCATCAGACGTAAGCGGCTGAACGTAATTTCGGCCACGTAAATTTACGCCGGCGTAATTCAGCCTAGTGTGTTTCGACCCTATGTTATACTTACGATTTTGCATTGCTCACAACTCCAGCCTTTCAATGCTCTCTTCTCAGCTTTTTTCCTGACGGTCGGCTCTTTGTAAACCGGCTCCACGTTTTTTACTCTGTAAATATCCAACAATTTTAAATAATTAATCCATATTAAGGGCCTGTTTCACCACTTTCTGATAAAGTGCCGAATAGGCTATTCACAACTTTTTTTGACAGATTCTCCATACTTCATCTGTCAAGTTAAGTGGTGGATAGCCTATTCGGCACTTTATCACTAAGATTATAAATTAAAAATCTTTCTGTATGTCTGTTACCTCTTCACGTCCAAACCGCTGAATCGATTTCACTGAAATTTAATATGGAGATACTTTGAGCCCCGGGAAAAAAAATGTACGGTTCCTGTGCTATAAACGAATTATGGGTAACGGAGTCGTGGACGTCATCTCGTTTATGTATAAGTTCAAATACATTTTTCCCCTCAGTGCATAGGAAATTGGTACTTAACCTATTCTTTATACCTTTCTTTTTCACTTGCTCACGGAAATATAATAAATAATAATAGAAAGAGACAAGCAGAGATGGGTCAAAGTACGAATTCAAAAGTGTTTGACGATACTTTATTTTCCACTATACTTCTCTTATTATAGTTATCCGCCTATGCCCAGAAAAATAGAATATTATGGCATCACTTTAGTGATTATTCAGAAAAGTGGCAAGTTGATAAGGCAGGGTTGTAGGTTGTAGTAATGTATGTTAGATTTTAAGGTATTTGTTATATGGGCCTCTGATGCCTGAAATAAATGATTTGATTTGATTTGAATAAGGCAGGCAGGGCATGGACCCATTTTTGTCAGGGCCAACGTAGACCACCGTCTAGTCCCACGTGGACCCCTGGGGGTCCATCTGGACAACTTTGGGAATCACTGGTCTAAATAAAAAAAATATGCGCGTGTCTATAATATAAGTACTGAGTACACTTATTAGACTCTCACACTTTCTCAAGTCTGAGCTCTGTTATCTCTTTCGTTCTTATATTTAATGAAAAGGAAGGCTTGATATTTTGACGAACGTTTATCAACCCAGACTGATGCAAGTGGGTCTGTCAGTCTGTGGATTCCATCGTGCGATGCCATGCTCAAGTAATAATATCTATGGACACTTCACACCACGTCAGTCTGGCCCCGTGGTAAGTACCTAAAGGACTTGTGTTACGGGTACCAGACAACGGAAATATATTTAATACTTTTATACTATACACATCCATGACCCAGGACCAGGAACTTTGATAACTTTGTTTCGTCGGCGGGATTGGAATCCGCGACCCCCGGCTTGAGCTACCAACGTGCGTATCCACTGAGCCACAGAGGTTGTCAAGTGTAGGATATCTCATCAATCGTCATCATCATAATCATCATTATAATCAGAACATTTCATACCTCTTTTCACCGTCCTCCGCAGCAGTGATTGTACTTGTGACACTTGTTGGGTTGTTCTTCAGTATAGACATGCTATTCTCGGAGTCAAACTGGTTTTTTACATTCACTATATTGTTATTCTCAGTCAGCGGTCGTTTACTGGGACTGTAAATAAAAAAAATGGCAGAGTACTTAATAAAAATGACGACGATCGACCATTACATTCGTTTATTGCGCTAAAATATCTAAAAAATCTGTGGTGGTACCCACAATTGGTCGCTATTAAGCATTTGTGTATTGACCCACATTTTTAGGGTTCCGTACCCAAAGGGTAAAAACGGGCCCAGGCTTCAGCCTGACCGAGCATGCTCTCACGCTCGAAAATCTTCCTTTTCGGCCGCTTAAAATACGGCACGAATACACTTAAAATACAAAGGTAAGGCCGGCAACGCACCTGCAGCTCTTTTAATGTTGTGAGTGTCCATGGGCGAAGGTAGTTACTTTCCATCACGTGACCCGTTTGCTCGTTTGCCCCCTTATTTTATATTAAAAAAACTTGAGAGGTCTCAAGGGACACCCGGATGGAACGATGTTATAAAAAAATAATTCATTACTGGCTTGCTTTCAGCTATGAGAGAGAGAGAAACGAGAGAACACGTGCACGCTGCACGGCTTACAACTATAGCAAAAAGCACACACATACCAAGATAGATACCGCATGTCCCGCGAAGTACATCCACATGCGGTATCTATCTTGATCTATGTCTGTGGCAAAAAGTGTCGTTACAACTTTTTCCGTCTAGACCCTTTCGCAACGCGCGATAAGGAACTTCGTTCCAATAGGTAGATCGTGGTCGACATACCTTACAGTGTCCAGTTTAGATGTATCTTCACTGTTCTTATCGAACTTACATACCCGTCGCAGTAGTGACATGCTCTCATCTGCCACCTGTTCAGTGCACTGTACTTCTAACTTCATGGGCGAGTGGCACCTGAAAATATTAAGTATATTACACATAGATAATTGACATATCTAGGTCCATTTTCTAGGGCCTATCCTTAAGAACGAAATCGCAAAATGCGAACATAGGTTTCAATTATTTTTTTTCATCAAATCGAAATATTAAATCCTTTCTATCTCTGTTAAATACCACGTTCGAAAAATATTTTGCAGACGAAATTGTTGTTCGTCTTATCAAAATGAAGCTACGAAAAAAAAGCTTGATAGTAATAAAAAAAAATTGTTCTAGGGAACCTGTAGGTACAGTACATGTTTCAAAATTCAAATACATATATTATATAATTATAATATCATGTTGTTAGTGGTAATGAGACTTTATAAATAGTATATAAATAACATACCTATCAGATTTAGTTTTAAAATCAAACATATTCTCATCGGCAATGATCTTTCCATTTCCTCCTGCTTTCATACTCTCAAGTTTTGATTTTAAAGACAGGTTAGGCTTCTTGAACTTATGTGGACTGCATTTTAGTGATTTCTGTCTGTAATAAATAAAAACATTATGTTGGTTGGGTATGCCCCAAAGTTCCGTGCTATTAATTCTTAGTAAACATCTTTTCTCTTTATGTTGACGCTTGATAGTGAAAAAAACTTACAGTGATTGAAAGTTAACAAGCCCGCTTGGTGAGGGCAATATAGTTTCAACATCTAACTCTTCTTGTTTCAGATCCACCTGCATTAAAAATATTTTCAGTTTGTCTGTGATTATCATTTTTTTTAATTAGATCGACCCTCTGATATTTACACAAGAGATTACTTTACGAGGTCTACTTTTTTTTTGTCACATGACATTTTCAATATATCAAGGGCATATTAAGTTATAGAGTCTATAACTTAATGTGCCTTCTATAGTCTATAATATATACTATAGCAGGGGTTCCCAAACTGTGCGCCGCGGCGCCCTGGTGCACCGTGGAAAGGCAGAGGGGGGCCGTGAGTCGATCCTCCATCATTATCCATAACCACAAATATTATAAAATAAAATTATAATATGAATTATACAAAGCAGGAAGATGATTAAATATTTGTTTATTATTTACTTGCTTAACCTAACTATAATCATTATTAAGGTGTTTATTTATGTATTTTTTGTAATAGCTAGGCGCCGCAGGGGAATTACATTGGGAACCCCTAGACTATAGTAATATTCCTTATATACATCTGTAGTACACACAAAGACCTTTAGTACACATAATGGCCAATATATTATAATATTGTATTGCCAAGAAAAAAATGTAATAACCAACATACAAGTATTTTCATTGCTTAAACAAGAGACAAATTATTCACATAGATCACAGTAATTCTGAAATATTACAAAGCTTTACCTGTATAGTATCACAAGTAATTTTTTCACTCTTCAATTCTGGTGAATTTGTAAGGTCCACAAAACAGTTAGGCTTAGCTTTAACCATAGTCAGTCTTGTCTGCACAAGTCTACCACCAGCAGACCTTGTGGGGGTTTTGGATAGTTTTATTGCTTTAGTTTCTGGTGAGCCCCTGAAAAAAACAAGATATTAAAGTAACTTACAATAGTATTTTAGTGTAGATTTTAAGATTATATTCTTAGTATAACATAATTACTCCAGAGCCTAAGCCTACCAAGTCTTTGATCAAAATAGTTTTTGCATATTATGTAACATACATACACAAACTTTTACCTTTAATATTTTTTTACCTAGCTAGCATGATTAGGGCTAGTTTTTGACCGACTTCCAAAAAGGAGGAGGTAATACGTTTGGCTGTATGTATTTTATGTATGTTCAGCAATTACTCAGCCGTTTGTGGTCCGATTTTCAAAATTCTTCTTGTGTTGTATAGGGTTTGATTCGAATTTGGTACCATGTTCAAAAAATTGGTGATCTGATGATGGGATCCATGAATAATCGAGGGGACTCCTTGAAATTTATATGGAAACATATAGTGATATTGATTTTTTCTGAAGCATTCGAGGTAAATGCTACCAAAAAGTAAGACTTCACACCAGGTTATACCCTGGATCCGAAGGTACCGAACAGAACTTTTGAATGCTTATAGATACAGGTTCGGGGATTTCAGCGTTGTTTAAACAACTGAAAGCATAAGCCAATACATCAATTTGATTGATCATCATCATCACAACCATAATTATACCATGGGTCATCACACTATGACCCAATTATTGGTACTTTTCGCGATATTTTGCATCGAAGCGGTTGTTTTTGATGATGATTTCGCTGTTTGTGGACCGATTTTCAAAATTCTCGTGTTGTTGTATGGGATATAATCTTAATTTTGTATAACAATTACGAAAGTGGTGAGCTGATGATGGGATCTATGAGCAATCAAGGGAAATCCTTGAAATTTATCAAAACACTCATAGTGGTTAAAATGTTGTTTCTAGTAAGTTAAACATAATATGTTACGAATAAGAGAAATTTCATACAAAGGTGTCACTTGGTCCAAAGTCACTGAATAGAACTCCTGAACCTTTAAAGATAAAAGTTTGGAAATTGCAGCATCGCTTAAATAACTGCAAGCAATGCATTTACCACAATTTTGCTTACAGTAACATAATGTGAATAGTTAACATTCGTATTGGTTATTTACGCATATTACTTATTTTGTAGATAACTAAAAAGAGTGAAATTATTATTTTTAACAAAAAATTAAAGCCGACTTCCAAGGTAAAAACAATAGTAATATGAACTAAAAAGTATTAAATAATTCTTACTCTTTAATAGTGGCTTTTTCAGAATTCGTCTAAATCTCAACTATTTCTGTACATACTACAGTCTTCATTACTTTGAAGTTGGTACCAATCCCAAAAGTTTCAGATATTCTAAGTTCTGACATTACTGAACTCACGAATAAATTAGCTGGTATCGACTTCAAAATAATGAAGACTGTAGTATGTACAGAAATAGTTGAGATTTAGACGAATTCTGAAAAAGCCACTATTAAAGAGTAAGAGTTATTTAATACTTTTTAGTTCATATTACTATTGTTTTTACCTTGGAAGTCGGTTTTAATTTTTTGTTAAAAATAATGTTGTAATTTTTTTATACCTATTATTTAATTACAATTATAATTATTATTATTCTCTCGCAAATGTATTCACTAGTGTGACATATTTTATATTGAGTTTATTGTTAGCTAAAAATACTTTAGGTAATTTAGAATATTACCAATTATTCGGGCATTTCTTCTTATCCCTCATTATATTCTTTGATACTTTGCTAAATATTATTGGACTTTTTCTGCCAGTCGGTGTGCCTTCAATTTCAGATATGGACTCTTCATGATCTTCCTTAATTTCTTGATAAGTTTCCTTAGGTTCTAGTAAATTTTTAGTTTGTATTTGTTCTGGTTGACTTTTTCTAGACTCATCAGAAGGTGCTGTAGCTCCACAAATAATACTAAATATTTCATCAATTGTATTAAAGTCCCTTGTCTCATTTAATTTTGTGACTGCAGATGCTGTAATTAATAAGTTAATAACATTCAATTAAATTAGGTACTAGTTACTGCAAATCTCAAAAATTAAAGAAAGTTTTAAAAAATACACACCAATTGATTGTATAATGTTATCTTTCATTTCATTCATTCTTTTTAACTCCAGAGAACTATTACAGGTTTTGCTGAAAGTAATAAATGCTGTTATTAATGCTTCAATTCCCAAACGGTCGAATCCGACTGCGTAAACAATAAATTTCCAAAAATCCATGATCAAAGGATTAACATAAAATTTTGATAATTGATAAACTTATTTCTTTTGAACCATAAAGTTAATATTCCTAGCGGAATAGAGAAACATAGGCCTGAGCAAGCGAGATGTCACTATCAGTAACACTGCGTGGTAAAAAGAGACATATTATAATACATGACAGGAGAACTCTTTTTTTGACATCCAGTCGGCACTTATCGTCACGTTGACAATTAAATCTCATAGAAAGATGCTTGTGTAAGTGTATACATATACATATTTTTACACACATGACACAGACGTAAATCAATTTCGGTTTTGTTTGACACCTCCAGATTGTTGCTCTATTCCACTAGGTATATTAACTTTATGTTTTAACCCATTCAATGCCACCAATCCACCTGTAACATAACGGTGGTGCCATTTGATTTTTTTGTTTTTTCTAACTTAAAATACATTGTTTAACGTATTTTATATATTAAATAATGCAAAAAATTACGAAAACCTCTCTAAATACGATAAAAGCACCAATTGTGTTGGTGGCACTGGTGAGACAAATCCAATCACAAGTGCCATTCAACGCACCACTTACGTTGACGCTTTTGTTTTAATTGAACTGTGTTACGCAACATAGTGGGTATCTGAATAATTTTTAAATACAGGTAGGTTTTTTTCTACATACAGTTAACCACTTATCAAGCTACCCATGGTAATTCAAAGTCCTTTCTCCCCTTCATTCTTTGAAAAAAAACTGAAAATTGAAATAAAATCCTTATAAAATAAATAAAATCCTTACTTATTTGAAATATTTTTTTTCTTAAATATTGAAAAATACAACTGGTCAGCTAGTAAGAGATTTTGTATTAATTTAATTATAAATACAACAAATGGTTGGTAAAATTTACTAATTTGAACATAGTAGTGTTGCGTCATGCATGAAACCATCCAACAAAATTCGCCGTTAAAATGCCATTGCACCATTTGCGTTATGGTAATTTTATTCATAAAATATACCATGAATCGAAGAAAAATTGCAATATACCTAAATATATTGCTTACTTTTATGTTCTTAGTCAAAAACTTCTCACTCTAATTCAATAAAACTGAAAATATGTTGAATTGAAATCTGGCAGTTTTTGGGCTAACGGTTTTTTCGCTGTCAAAAAAAGAGGGGAGGTCCAGACCAGAAACCGACAGTGTCATCACATGTCAAATATATCTCCAGTAGCTAATGAGGCCAAAGATTCAAATTATATATAGCCATTATAAAGAAAAACCGGGAAAAATATCAAAGGTACCTCAACGCATATGGTGCGTTGGTGGCACCAGAAAGTAAACTCGCAAAACGCAAATGGTGCGTTGCTGGCACTGAATGGGTTAAACGTACTCCTATGACCTATGGTTTAATTTCTTGCAAGATTGTCTTGTTTTCTATTTATTTACCTTTCACATTTTTCCTTCTGTATCAAGTATTGAGCTTCATAGTCTTTATAGTTTGTCTTCAGTTGTTCATAGTCTATTACTAGTTCTAAAATTAAGAAAAATGTATTTAAATTTCTAGTTTTTAGTAATACTACTTTAAAGAGTGAATTAATGAGGTACCTAAATATTTATTCCAATAAAATGTACATTTGTCAAACTACAGAGCTATAAACAAGCATTAATAAAGTTACTGTACATAATTCTATGACATAAGTACCTTGAATTTTGGTTAGGCATTGTTCTAAGGACGACTCGACTGATGTTACTTTAACATGAGAAGAGAAGTTTGAAAGAGAATATTTGGTTTCTTTTAGAGAATACATTATCTAGTTTAAAGCAGCAAACTGTTGAAAATAGTGGATGTTATCTGTATAAACTATAAACCAAAACTGGTGGCAAACTCCAAGAACACAGTAAATTCATACCAAGACCTGAATACGAAATAAGGTGATTACTAATAGCTAATAATTAATACATTAATTCATTTACTAATGTGCATTGGGATGTGGTTAGGACAAAACAAGACAAAAAAACTATTTTCACTATTTTCCCCGCCTTTGAAAATTTTGTACACAACCGTACACAATAGTCTTCTTCTTCTTCTTTTATTTACGGCAAACCATCGCTTTTTGCGACATTCTGCCAGTGTCAAGTAATGAAACAAATTTTTTTTAACGAAACGAATAAGTTATAAAAGAAAAATTTTTAAATTTTGGTATTTGAGACCTGAAAAGAGAAATATTGTTAGATAATTAGGGTAGGTTAGACAATTTTATTAAGGTTTAAGGTTTATAACAACATACAATTATATCAGATCAAGAACTAGTTTGACAACAGTTTACAGTACACAAAAGCGTTTGTCTTCTTGTTCTTCTTTACAAAAGGCCTCCCTTGAGGAATAGCCAGTGTCAGTAATTCGGTGACGTAAAAAAGAAAGACTTTTGTTAACGGTGGTGAAAACTTTGCATTTCAATTATATACTGGCCAAAGAGGATGTAACAATACTGGCGTTTGTGAAAGTACAAGGTAGAGAAAGACGTTAAAAACCGGGAATAAAGGTTCAAGTCGCTACTCATGAATCATTTCCTTAATAAAATAAATCTGAAACAATACAAAACATACAAAAAATTAGTTTATTAGTAATAACACATACATACACAAATCTTTAATTTAATATTATATTATTTGTCATTTGTCAAATGTCTGTCGACTCAACTGACGTCACCCTCACCTATGAGTTATGACATTAACGCCTCTAGTCCACAGACGCAGTTCACCGCGAAATCGCGGCGAAACGATTTACTGTCTCATCTGCCGCATTTCATTCCTGTTTCGCCGCGATTTCGCAGCGAACCGCGAGCGGTGGACTAGAGGCGTAAAGGGTCCATTCCAAGTCCATTCACTATCCTGCATGGCAGTCCGCCGTGGAGACAGGGCTTCATAACGTTATCGAATAGCAGAAAAAATATCGTTACGTACCGCTATTTTCATATTATAGTCGTGTTCGTTTGCTTTTTCAACTGCGCATCCGCGGCTTTTTTGTATGTCAAGAGAGTGTCATATTCTAAAATACCGATTCTTTCTTTCAGATTTTAGAAAATCTGACAGGTATTTTAGAACATGACAAGGTATTTTAGAATATGACACTCACACTAACACAAAAAAAAAGTTGAAAAAGCAAACGAACACGACTATTGGTATCCAGATAACGCTAATTTTTTTAACGATATCTGGTAACATAACGTTATATTTACCGTTATTATTATA
Organism: Lysandra bellargus; assembly: GCA_905333045.1. NCBI lineage: Eukaryota > Metazoa > Arthropoda > Insecta > Lepidoptera > Lycaenidae > Lysandra > Lysandra bellargus. Next base: position 3,350,812 of record HG995358.1, read on the forward strand.
ACGATATTTTTTCGTATGTATATTCAGGGCTTCATAACGTTATCGAATAACAGAAAAAATATCATTACGTACCGTTATTTTCATAATGGTAGCCAGATAACGTTATTTTTTAACGATATTTAGTAAAATAACGTTATTTAAAAACGAACAAATATCGTTATAATAATAACGGTAAATATAACGTTATTTTCTGGTATCAGGTATGCGATCGTGCACGGTGCACTAAATCTCACTCACAGCCCACTTTTTTTGCGAGATTTGTGTGAAAATACAAAGAAAAAATACACCTTTTAAGCGTGATTACGTTTAGAAAATTTTCCCGCCTGTCATGACTTTCTTGACGGACTATAACATTATCAAAGAACATATATATACCGTTATAAATCCTATATAACGTTATAACATTAACCGTTATTAATATCAATTTTTAACGTTATTTTTAATATCAGGTAAATTTTCATAACGTTATCTATGCCCTTGAAGCAGTAACGTTATGAAAAAATAACGTTATTTGCAGCCCAGTGTAAATTACGAGAAAATATCGTTATAATAATAAGGGTAAATATATAGTTATTTTCTGGTATCACTTATCAGGTATGCGACATCGACGGGCAGACGCGATCTTTATTCCTTCGTGGATAAAAAGCCCGCCTCGCCCCGTCGTCTGCAAAACAACAGTCCGCCCGGCAGCCAGCGCACGGCGCACGTACTGGCAATACAATAATTTACCATACAAACCACAAATTAGTAATATTTGAACAATCAACAAAGAGTAGTGAGTAGTGAGTACTGAACTATAACTGACCATGCTTAGAAAACTTTTTGTTCCGCCGGCGGGATTCGAACCCGCGACCCCCGGCTTGAGCACTGACAACACGTCACATGCCCAACCACTGAGCCACAGAAGTCGTTAATGCAGTCCTGCAACCACATTCACGATACTGCTTTCTACACGGCAGTCCGCCACGCAGGACGCCGAGCCACTCACTGTTCTTCGCAGCGGACTGCAAGCGGTGGGCGGAGCTTGCACACTTTGTGCAAGACTCAGGTCGTATCCTACTCGGTGTTGCCGACCGGCCATGGCTGCGACACCATTCACTATCCTGTATAAGCCGGCGGACGGCAAGGTGGCCTGCCGTGAATGGGCCCCTTTAAGAGGCCTATTCACTATCCCGCATTGTAGTCCGCCATGTAATACGCCGGCTTATGCAGGCCTGCAACACCGAGTAGGATCTGTAGTTCATCAGTAGTTCTGTACTCACTATCTTTGTTCATACATTACTAATTTATGGTTTGTTTAGTAAATTATTGTATTGCCAGCACGTGCGCCCTGCGCTGGCTGCCGGGCGGAAAAACGACGGGGCGGCTTTTCGTCCACGAAGGAATAAAGACTGCCCGTCGATGTCTGCAGCTGCCTTCGCCACGTAGGTACACAAAGCACACGACGGGTGGAGGCAGTCATTTTATGACGTTCGTTCTAGTGGAGATAGAGAGAATAGAGCTAGCTGCCGCCCCGCGCCGCCACGCCGCCGCGCCGGCTGCGTTACTGCATTGTAAACTGGTTTGTGTGATCCACGTCAGGCAGCCGCGGACCACCGCCACCAGAGCCCGCCGGGGACCTGCGGCGCGGTCTTTTTGCCTTTGGTGTGCGTTGGTAATACATATTATAGGATTCCCTTTGTGCTATCATTCGCGGTGAAATTGACCGGTCCGCCCGGTCCCCGTCGCGGTCGTGTGCAAAGCGCCTCTGATCCGACGGGCTACGCTCCTTAAAATATTCTCCGTGTTATACTTAATACCTACATATTTTCTCAATGATGCCATCATATAATTTTGTGCTTCCTTTTTTAAATGTGTCGATATTTTTATCTACAGTCTACAAAATATATATGTATTAAACAGAGTTATAGTAATCTTTAGACTATAATTATTATGATAATAACATTTATATAAGGTGTGATAACAAGGGTTTACTTTATTCAGATAGATCCTGAAGATGACAATTACGAATCTCAATCCATACTGGCACCACATAAAATAACGAAAAAAAGGACATTCATTTAAAGCAGCTGAGAGCACTATAATAATTAGGATCCTAAAAAGAATACTAATTAGAAGCTTCTGATTGCACCAATCAAAAGCCCTTTTTCTTCTGATTTAAGTACGCTAATTAGGATCTCAACTTCCTATGACTGTCAGCAACCAACGCCATATAATATCTATTATACTTCGGGGGTTTGTCCTCGATATTAGTATTCCTTTTTACACTAAGTAGTACACTTCTGATTCGTTACCACGCATAGCAATTTTAGAGCCAAGAAAAAAATAACAAGTTGTCTCTGGATTGCACTTTCCTCCATATTTTCCCGCCTCTTGTCTCTGATTTTCCCTTTCTCCTGTTACCTGCAACTCTCTAGAACCTTCATTCACTTTTGTGTTTACCACGATCGCACTAAAATTAACTTTAGAACAAATTTATTTTCATACCTACTTTTAGTTTCAAAATGGGTAAACGTAAAAACGAAAAGTCGTTAGAATATAATATTGTTAAATAGTTAAAAGTGACTAGAAGAGGAAACAGATCGGTGCTTAAGGCAATCTTTCATCTTGCTATATACAATTCTCTTCGGCATCAAGCGCATCTTCGTCATCCAGTTCCACTTCAGGTGAACGTGATGTTAACGGTAAGTTATCATTTTGTTTTTAGTGACACATGGATTGTTACAAGACTGATAATATTTTCAACAAGGGCAATTCAGGGAGTCTATAGGATTATCTCGCTGCCCTAACTAAAATGCACTCAGGGTAGTCTGCAGGACTATTCGCGCATATTTTAAATTATTGCACTCAGGGTAGTCTGTAGGACTATTCGCGCAATATCACATCTATTTTGCGTTCAGAGTAGTCTGTGGGACTATTTGCCGCATTAATAAATCATTACATTCATATAATCTGTAAGATTATGGGTCGCTTTGCAAATTGAGGGTAAATCAATACGGGCAATTCAGGGAGTCTATAGGATTATCTCGCTGCCCTAACAAAAATGCATTCAGGATAGTCTGCAGGACTATTCGCGCATATTTTAAATTATTGCACTCAGGGTAGTCTGTAGGACTATTCGCGCAATATCACATCTATTTTGCGTTCAGAGTAGTCTGTGGGACTATTTGCCGCATTAATAAATCATTACATTCATATAATCTGTAAGATTATGGGTCGCTTTGCAAATTGAGGGTAAATCAATAAGGACAATTCAGGGAGTCTATAGGATTATCTCGCTGCCCTAACAAAAATGCATTCAGGATAGTCTGCAGGACTATTCGCGCATATTTTAAATTATTGCACTCAGGGTAGTCTGTAGGACTATTCGCGCAATATTACATTTATTTTGCATTCAGAATAGTCTGTGGGACTATTTGTCGCATTAATAAATTATTACATTCATATAATCTGTAAGATTATTGGTCGCTTTGCAAATTGAGGGTAAGTCAATAAGGGCAATTCAGGGAGTCTATAGGATTATCTCGCTGCCCTAACTAAAATGCATTCGGGGTAGTCTGCAGGACTATTCGCGCATATTTTAAATTATTGCACTCAGTGTAGTCTGTAGGACTATTCGCGCAATATTACATTTATTTTGCATTCAGAATAGTATGTGGGACTATTTATCGCATTATTTGCTGCATTGACAAATTGAAGGTAGTTAAAAAAGAAAATTCATTTCTATTTTTAGCCCATCATTTTGCAACTGATAATCTGGAACTGACCAGCGAGGATATTTTTAGCCTTGCCGTCTACTTCCGGGGCTCAAGAAGCAACTCGTTGTAGAAAAACAAAGTAATACGGATAAGAATCCGGCATTTCTTGGAGTTTTTGGAATTTGGACATTGGTACTATTACTATTGCAAATTATGATCCGAAAATGAATATTATTGAATTGGCAACTAAATTAAATTACATTTGAACATCTGGTATATAAAAAAGAGGAACGTGATTTCTCGAAAAAATATCTGGTACCCGCACAGACGTTTATCAAGTTCTTATTTCTGTGGGTACCCGTAACTGTCAATTATTAATTCATCAATCCCCAAGCAGGGCCGGCCGCTACATAAGAATTGCATATCCATAGGGTCTGCGATACTCACGATCTAGATATTATTAATATCGGCACCGGGATCGAACGTGGAAATATAGATCACGTTTTCTGAAATATCAGAAAAATGATTGCGCTAGACTGTGGTGCCAAAAAAGTGTTGCAAATGTTATTTCTTGTTTGAGCCATGTCTCGGAACATGAATTACTTCTATAATCTGTGAGCCATGTGATCACATCAAAAAAAATTATTTCTAAGGATTCACCCGATCACAAAATATTATTACGAAAGGTTGTAGATGCTACACGTCTTTTAAGTGACGAGCATTATGATTCCATAGCTCGTAGTATTTATTTAGAGATAATCTCGCTGAAAAGCTTAAGTTAGCTAAAGCAGTCATGAGTCACCTAAAAGTAGCTAAAAAGACTAGCCAAATACAGTCGTGGGACATTACTCATTAGACGACGTCTGGCGCCAACGAGATATCTCACTCTCGTGATAATTAAAAACTGCTCTTCTCATTATGTCTAAATCTCGACATTATCTAGACAAAACGCGATAAAAAAGTTTTATTTCTATGACATATTTACACGAGAAAAATGTATGTTATGCTAGGGTCTATAGAGATGAAGAGACAAACCATCTAACATCGAGAAAACTTGTAGACAAAATTTTCTCGTTAGCGCATGTTAGACGCCCAGACCAGTTGACCCGTCACCAGAGTTCGGTTCCATTATCCAGAACCATGTCTCGAACCCACCTCAGAAACAACACGCGTCTCAAGGGAGCTCATGGAACGCGTGACGCGTCGCGTCGTCTCATCGACAGCGATAACCACGGAAGCGATAGACGAAGCTAGCCAGGTTAACTAAGCAGGTCGACTTGGTTTTATATTCACAATGGTCGATGATAAGCTAGGAACTAAAAATGTTGGTGGATTAACGGTTATAAAATAACATAATACTATGTAACCATAGTCCTAACGAATTTATTACCTAATGTTTTTGTTTTTTCTAATGCCAAAATCTGGTTTTACACAATGAGATTTATTTTAAATTTAAAATAACTGAATATAAAGTGAATATAAATATAAATTTACTTTCTAAAATGGAAGACTTGCGTACACTTTCAAAATTGACGTCAAATTGCTTCATGTCTACTATCTAGGGGCGCGAAAGTGCCGGGCCGCGGCGAGATCAGCGGCACGGAGGACACGGCCGTACCACAGATTAAGAATTAGTTACTATGGGCCGTACCGTACCTTCATTTTCTCGAAGTAGACTGATGTTAATACATGTTCCACTCTATAATTTAAAAAAACCGGCCAAGTGCGAGTTGGGCTCGCCCATGAAGGGTTCCGCAGCAGCAATAAGAATTGTTTCTATGAAATTATAAGGTGTAGAATACGTATATAATTTATAATAATTAAAGAGCATAGCTTTTGTCGTGAAATTAATTCTGACGCCTCAACAACGGGATGGCGGGAAGCCTGTGAGGGTCCATGGCAGGAGGACAATAATTATTGGTCAGTCTGAAATACAGCAACATATTATCCAGAGCTACTAGCTTATTTTGCATTAAGAATTTTGTAATAGCTGTCAAATAGCATGGCCGTTAGTTATGTTAACCATAATATTATTAATTATTATGTACCTACAGACCGTATGGGTGGAATACGATTGCCCACGCTCTATAAAACAAATAAAAAACGTTGAACAGTGGGGCGAGGAAAGAAAATTATACAATAAACAATTACAGCCAACGATTACAGCTGCATGTACAATAAATCTGCAAACTTATTAGTTGCGGATTGGGAATTTCTAAAAATACATTCCGATACAGAGTGGAAGATATTGGATACTGGGTTCCGCAAAATAGTTTTAACTTTAGGTGTGTCAGACATCGATTTATTTGCAAAGATCAAATAAACCCAAAAAGGGGCAATTAGACCCTGATACAATTGTCATTGACGTTTTTTACAGTGAATTGGTCACAATATTATTTTTACGCTTTCCCTCCAGTAGCGTGTATACTTTATATTAATTTCAGTTCAATTACCCTCGTTGTCGCAGTGTTATCCGGGCAGCAATAATGGGTCTTAACTCTTACATCAACAGCAGTGAATTTAAATGTAGCGTCGTTATCAGACAATTTAACTTACAAACAAAATGTAACGTTTGTATTAAAAGATGATATGAATATGCACACAGAAATAATTGAATTAAGGTTGATTTATTTAAGCCGTCCGCGTCAGTGTCTATAATTTTAAATTTTCTAACTGAAGTCTTTAATAAAGGTAATACTAATTAATATAATTACAGTATTATTACGAATATATACTTACGAAGCTTTGGCTTTAATATTTGGAGATATAGGATGTTAATATAATAATTTTGAATTATTTATGGTTGTTACATCCTAATGATATTTTACCTTTATAAGAACTTAAAAATAATTAATATATAACATTACTAGCTTTAATAACTGCACAGAGGGTGTAAACTTTATCAAAATTTATTTAAATACTTATATTATTATGATAAAGATATTCCAATAAAAATAATTGGTTTAATAATTATTCTAAATCTAAAATAATGCAATCCAATTTTCATTTACCGTATTTTCTAGAGAAATCTGAAATCTGTCCAGCCAAAACCTTATTGGCTTATGTAAATAAAATAATATCTAATTTCAGAAATTTTAATGTTTTTAAATTTTGATTTAGAAAACCGTATAATCCTGGGTATCAGGTCAAACCTTGAGTAAATGGATTAAGGATAAGGATAATACGAGTTGATGTGTCTAATTTTTCTAGTCATAGTAACCGTCACGTTTTCAACTTCGTTAGCATTTAAGCGAGGAGTTTTAGATTCTATTCGCCAAACTGCGGGTTGGACAGTCAACTCCACGACCTTTGCTAGTTTTTATAATAGAACTATTAGTGTTGAAGGTGATAAAAATAATTTAGTATATAATTTATAAATAAAATGTTAAAATGTTAAATGTATAAAATGTTAACGAGTAACATAATATTTTTCTTACTTTATGTATAAAAATTAAGCATAAATAAAATGACATAATATCTTGTTTGTTCTCTAAACATCTACTTAGTGTAAAAAGGAATACTAATATCGAGGACAAACCCCCGAAGTATAATTATTGATTAAACGAACTTACCTTACGTGAAGTTCAATCAAAATTATACGAGGGGTTTGTCCGAAGATATTAGAATGAACTCCCACCCACCCTGTTCTCAGTAGATAACACCCAAGTAACTAGAGCTATGTCATTTTATTTTTTGGCTCTGAACTAAATGAAGGTTCTAGAGAGTTGCAGGTAACAGGAGAAAGGGAAAATCAGAGACGAGAGGCGGGAAAATATGGAGGAAAGTGCAATCCAGAGACAACTTGTTATTTTTTTCTTGGCTCTAAAATTGCTATGCGTGGTAACGAATCAGAAGTGTACTACTTAGTGTAAAAAGGAATACTAATATCTTCGGACAAACCCCTCGTATAATTTTGATTGAACTTCACGTAAGGTAAGTTCGTTTAATCAATAATTTATCAATTGATGACATTACCTCTGTTTCGATTATATATTATATTGTATAACTGTATTTTAAAAAGATAAAACCGACTTCAAAATAGGCTACTTGACCTATATTCAATTTCATTGAACAAATGCATTTTTCTAGTAGAACTTGGCCTAGGAAATCATATTTCACCCTTATCTTCAAATAAAAGCATAAGATTGATAAATAAAGACGATTGGAAAATATGATTTTATGAAAATAGGATTTGTACTGACGAAAACGCTTTTGCGGTACTTCCGATTTGGATGTGACGTCATCCTCATAGTAATTTAATATCTTTTATTTATCGCGCTCGTTATATGTAAGTTTATCTGTACATAAATAATAAGAATAAGCCTAGAAAGATTTGTAAAATATATTTTATTGAATAATTCGCTTAAAACATCAGTTTTATATAATATTATCTCTATTTATTATAGACGGGAAATGAAATGGCCAAAACTTTTCTCCAAAAGTTTTCAACATTACAAATGATTTCTAATTTCTTATTTAATTCTTTTCTAATTTTTGGACACTTTTAGACTCGACAATTAGCACATAAAAAAATGTTCAATAAAGAGAGTTTAAAATACAAAGCGTATGACGTCACACTATGGCGGACAGTGTTTTCGGCGCCATTTAAGAGGCGTATTTTTCAATAAACATTTTTATGGATTTTAACTACTGCACCGATGATTTATGGGTTTCTACTGTGTAAAATATTAAAATATTAGTTTTTTTTTGTGAAAATGAATGATTAAGAAGCGATTAGCATGAAGAAAAAAGTAGGTCAAGTAGCCTATTGTACGTAATTGAGCATTAAAACTCCCTATCTCCAAAACTACTGAACCGATTTTGATGAAACTTGCACTATTCCCTAAGTTGAACAATACCTAGTATATAGCGGGGAATTCACTACCGGGCTGTCCGCGGGCCGCCCTGTCTGGCACAAGTCTGCCACTTGCCCCGATTGAACACACACAGAACAGGCAAGTCAGTCGAATAGATAGAGAGCTGCAGCTCGGTCGTGGACTCGTGGACTCGATATTCTTTTTAACAGATGCTAGATCAGCATCGGCATTGATTTCTTTGGATTTTTCAATAAGTTCGCTGTAAGCGGCTTTACGTAGATCGGTGTTCATGTAATCCTTGCTTTTATAACTTTCCACAAACAAGGATGCGACCGGTAAATGGAAATAAACGAATGTCAAAATTGTTTTTGTTGGTTTTTCTTAAGTTTAATGTTTGTATTGTTTACAATACTATGTTTTAAAATAATATTTTAAGTGCACTTCAGTCGCTTTCCAAGGCGCAAATGACGACGGGCCGCCCGTCGCGACCATTCATGTACAGACTTGCCCGTGCCCGCGCGGGAAAAATGCGATCTCGCGGGCAGGCTGCGGGCACGGGCCGGCGGGCATGTCTGTGCCCGTACCTAGGAATTGACGAGCAGACATGCGACAGACCTGCCAGTGACGGGCGGTCCGGTAGTCAATTCCCCGCTTAACAAAAAAAGAATTACTGAAATCGGAATGGTAATTCCAGAGATATCCGAACACAAACATAAAAAATCGGTTGTCTGTAAAGTCGGTTTACTGACGATAGTTGAACGTGACAACGTATGACGTAGTGACGTTCAACTATCCTTAACCCCTTAACCCTCGCTTCCGAATCTCTATAAACAGAAACAAACTTTTTCGACTGTAACCTAAAGTTATTTCGATGTATTTCTTTCAAATGATTGTCTAAAAATATTTATAATGAGTAAAATAAACTATTCGCAATACAAAACGCTACATACATTCGTGAAATCCATTAAAATCTTCGAACAAAGCACAAGTCATACCTTGACACGTAGGAAATAGAGCACAATTTTAAATAGCCGAAATAATACTAATAGGTCACAGATTGTTTATTTATTTTTCATTCAGAGTGTGGTCAATGTATCAAAGGTCATAACTAACCAAACTTCTTCATGCAAAAGTATTCTCTAAGTCATCGAAATACGTAATATAATCGAAACAAAGAGCGCGGCCCAGGTGGGCCTTACGGTTGTTGAAAGACTTGAAAGTGTAAATGGAACGCCTCAGAGCTGTCAGCGAGGCAACGCCGCATGAACTGTCATGTTTTTCGGGCGCGCACCCCATATCGAATTATAAGACGTTATCACGTTAAAACATACATACATACTTGCTTACGTACATACATATACTTATACACTTTTGCTTAGCACATTTGTTCAGATGCTGATATAGGTTAGTCTATATGAGCGTCTGAACAAATGAGCCAAATATACGAAAATTGGATAGTTCTGGAAATATTATATACATACGTGTCGAATTGATAACTCCTTTTTTTTGAAGTCGGTTAGTAATAAAATAGATGACGCTAGCTAGCTCATAAAAACTGTAGATTTCGAGGCCTAAACAGGGCTTCAAATAACGTTATTTTTTCATAACGTTACTGCTTCAAGGGCATAGATAACGTTATGAAAATTTACCTGATATTAAAAATAACGTTAAAAATTGATATTAATAACGGTTAATGTTATAACGTTATATAGGATGTATAACGGTAATTATATGTTCTTTGATAACGTTATAGTCCGTCAAGAAAGTCATGACAGGCGGAAAAAATTTCTAAACGTAATCACGCTTTTAAGGTGTATTTTTTTCTTTGTATTTTCACAGAGAACGCTTATTACATTTTAAATTGTGCACCGTGCACGAGCGCATACATGATACCAGAAAATAACGTTATATTTACCGTTATTATTATAACGATATTTGTTCGTTTATACATAACAAAAAATTAGCGTTATAATAATAACGATAAATATAACATTATTTTACTAGATATCGTTAAAAAATAACGTTATCTGGCTACCATTGTGAAAATAACGGTACGTAACGATATTTTTTCTGTTATTCGATAACGTTATGAAGCCCTGGACCTAAACTGAAAACTGAGAGGATTTCCGAAAAACTGTAGATCTACAGCTAAAACTGAGGGGTTGGCAGCACTGCATATCAGAAAATATCTTTATATTTACCGTAATTTTATAACGATATCTTTTCGTTATGTTACTAATGAGTAATTATTCAAAATCGATTCTCCGCGTAACTTTCGTGGGGATTTTTCATTTTAGAGTTATGTTTAAACAAATGCAAATACCTTTATTAAAGGTGCTGTAAAAATAATAAATACGATTTTTAAGACATGTAAATCGGTCCATAAACTACTGAGATAATCTAATTTGAAATTTCGGTCCCCACGAAAGTTGCGACAAACTCCACGAAAGTTACGATTGCATTTTCTAGGAACAAAATATGGATTAAAATCTTTTTTCCATAATAAATAAAAGAAATTATTATTTCATTTATTAAGATCAACAATACGAAATATTATGGAACTTTAATTTTTTGTTTAAACTGTCTAGTAACCGGTCAGCTCTCGGTCAGGACCGAAGACTTGAATGCGTCTTTTCGTGGTAGATTTCCTGAAATGCTGTGACTTTTTCGAGGTTAAGGTGATGTTATTTGAAGTACTTGCAGATTAGGTAATTTAGGAGGTCATATTATTCAACTAAACAAAATGTTGAGGTTGTAGGATATAAAAGGGCTCGCTTCGCTCGCCCTGATAAGTTTTAATGAGTATCGTGTTGCTTTTGAAGATGTAATGTCAGTTGTTTCATGTAAAATACTGATATTCAGGTAAATTCGCTAGACTAGAAGCAGACCCAATATATTTGGGGAAAAGATCTGATGGTAGATTGATGTAAAGCCACATGTGTTTTGTTTTTTCTAAAAAAAAGTGAGGTCAGGGTGCTAAAACCATAGCTGGGAATAATATATTGTAGCCAATGCATGCGGTGTACAAAACAGCCTACGTAGGTTTTGTAAGTCGCTAGGTAACTTTCGTGGATGAAAATCCACGAAAATTGTGCCACGAAAGTTACGAAAATTTCACATTTTTTATAATTACAAATAAAGTAATGGGTAAATAAACAAAGTACTAGGAAATAATATCGATCATATACCTTATTCCTTTATTTGATATGAGTGTCATAATTATAAAATATTATCATTCAAAATATGCACGCAAAAGTTACGTGACTACAGCCTATTCATAATATTTAAGGAATATTTTTTCTCGTATTTTCTTTGTTTTTAAGCGACGAGCGTTTGTGTCCCCTGTACTGATGCTGGAACGGCACTGAGCGTTGGTGCAGCTAAAATGTGTAACCACAAGTCGTCGCGTTTGGAAGATAGGTGCAGTTTTTTTACCCGCCCGTGAAACTAGCAAAATCGTGTGACAGAGACGTTATGCCTATTAACTTAAGATATAACATTCTTTTAGTTTAGTAAATAAGTAGTTCAGTTAATCTAGATTAATTTGATGTATCACACTCTATGCTAATGATTAGAATACAAAAGTTATTAACGCTTTCCGTAAGCGCGAACAGAGTGTGACACGCGGAGAACACCGATTTTGCCCCCGATTTCGACATTAAATTATCAATTAAACAAAAACTATAAATAATTATAGTTGTTATTAATTGAAATCAGATACTTTAATAAATGAAGAATAGCATGTGTTTGGTCCTAAGGCTGTATGTTTAATAGGGTAGTAGTAAAGAGCGTGTGACCACATTTTTAGGGGCCTCGGAGAATTACTCTAATATCGTTAAAAATTACCGATTGACAGTGATACCATATTTAAAATCATTTTTCAATAATTTTATTGATTTTATGGCACACAGTTTCTAAATCTTAAAGAGGTCTCTATTGTCTATGGTCCCGTCAAACATCCATGTCAATCAATGACAGAGTACAGACGCGTAAAAAAGTTATGAAAAAAAAAAAATTACGGCGAAGGTTTTTCGTTCTACCAGTGCGTGGCAAACAGAAAATATACCTATTACATTATTTTCAAAATTCACCTCGACCTATGGCTATTCCTAAATGAGGGTTCGCTAATTTTTACCGAAAATACGCAAAATCCCATTGTCGTTTATTGCATTGCTGTTCAAGTACGCCTCCATAGACGCGACTCTCAAGGCGAGGTAGATATTTGACACAATTTACTATCTCTATTAATCTTATCTTCGTAAGTGTTTTAATATTATCTCTTATAATTGACTATTATTATTAATTTTATATCCAAAAATCATAATATTTTAGTCACAAACGTTTAATGGCTTTGCATTTTGCAATGGCGCTAAAGACTTTTGTAATCAATCCTTTTGCCTTTATAATATTTGGAGGTTTTTTTAATTTTGTTTGTTTCAAATCTGTTTCAATGCGTTAGCATTCTATATAAGTTTGTGATACGTTTCAAAGATCTCTAAACCTAGTTTGTTTTGAATTATTTAAATTATTTATTGAAAATGTTTTATAGATTATCAAATTTAACAACTATAGAATCACACATAGCTGTACAAAATGAGTGACAACGACGATTTGTACATGGTGATAGTGGGTGACGACGGCGAAAGTGTTTCTCATATAAAAATTGACCCAAACTTTGAGATAAAACAAGAGAAACTCGATGATGACGATGATGAGGAGGTCCAAATCAAAGTTGAACAGTTACTCGATTCAGCAGCTGAACATGGCGAAGTTTTGGACCTCAAAGAGGAAAACTTCAATATGTTGATCGGAACAGATGACAACAAATTTGATATTGAAACTGAACATGAGGATCAGGAAAGCAACATTGACTTTATTGTAGATGATGATACCCAAGAAAGTGCTGAGCAAGACAGTGATGATGAATTTGTGCCTTCCGATGGGTCCGAATATAAAAGTGATGATGAAGTTGAAAGTGACAATGAAGATATTAAAGATGAAAAGACTAGGAAGAAAACTAAATTTAGACAAAGAGGAAAGAACAAAAAAGAAATTTCCTATGTGCAGTATTTAAGAGATGAGTATAATGATTTAAGGGATGATGAGGAATTGCTTATAAACTGTATAGTTGAGTTAATGAGACAGGTTCAGCGTCCCGAACCTCCGGAAGATCAATTTCTTATGAATGGAATTATGTTTGAGTAAGTAGTTATTTAGAAATCAGAATTATATCAATAGGGGTAATAAATTTGTATTTAAATCTTTAAACACGACAAGTTATGTTGTATAGATTGTCATTATCTCCATGCCAAATTTCAGCAAAATCAGTTCAGTGGTTTGGGCAGCTTGAAGAGGTAACAGACAGACACATTTTCGCATTTATAATATTAGTATGGAGTAAAATTAAAACTAAGAATAGGAATAAAAATAAAAAATTAAATGTTTTAATAGTCTAATGATTAGACTCTAATCTATATTTATATAATTAATCCTTCAGGCCCCGCGCGAGCACCAGTGATCGCAACAACAATAGAATACAATAGCAATCCTGGAAATTCCGACTGAAGTATTAATTTGTAATTAATTATAATTTGCAATTAAAATAAATATTTGTAATGTTATATCTCAATTATTGTAGTTGTTAATTTTTGCTTTTAAGGTGTATTCATTGCGAGAAGCACTCAACTTCAATCCCGAATGCTCAGAGGCACTACCAAGAATACCACGGAGAGAGATACTTGTATTGTTATGCCTGTGGGAGTGATTTTAGAAGGTAAAAATTTTATTTAAGAACATAATTTTTTGTCCTATAATATTAATCATTTAAGAGGCCGGGTGTAAATTCTCATACATACGTAATACCAAAATCATTTTCTCATACGAAAATATTTAATATGTTTGAGTTTTTTTTCAGCTTATTACAAAATAATTATTTAAATTTATATATTTTTTAGTGTTTAAATATTTAGTAGTAAATTTACTACAAAATATTTAAACAAAAAAAATAATTTTTAGTGTTTAAATATTTTGTAGTAAATTTTTGTGCAGGAACCTAGGTAATTACTATTTTAAGCTGAAAAATAACTCAAACATGTTAAATATTTTCTTATGAGTAAATTATTTTGGTATTACATATGTATGAGAATTAAGAATTTCGATGGCACCCGGCCTCTTAATATAAAAATTTGAGATGTGCCGACTAGTCGGTAACTTATTTATGTATGTATGTACTAGTACTTTTGTATGTCTGTGCTACAGTATGGCTAATCCGATTTAAATAAACTGCAGTCTCAATAGAAGCAACTGCTACGCCCAATGTTGTTAATGTTGTGTTTTGTTTTCAGCTCCACTAACCTGTACAAGCACGAGAAGAGGTGTAATGCAGCTGACATCAACATTGTGCTGAAAGCTCGAGCTCAGGTGCTCGGACGTAAAGGCAGATCCAGACCATACATACCAGAATTCATTGAACGGAAGTATGTGTACAGATTAGATCAGATACCCCCAACCCGCGGCCCGCGTGATGTTAAACCATTTCATAACCATCGCTAAAATAATGTAAAGTCGCCGTGAAAGCCGTAAAAGCCGTTCTCGACTTTTAAATTGTTAATTTTGAAGAACGTTATTTTTGTTGTGGCCTGCGACACCCAGGCTAAAACATGTTTGTGGCCCGTATGAAAAATGGTTGCGGAATACTGAATTAGATGTAGCCCGAAGTTTTATTTGTCGAAAAATAGATTTTTCGGCGAAATCAAAATCGAACCAAAATAAGACGAATTTATCACAATAAAACCTATCGTAATAAAATTGGTTGAAAAGATTATACATGAAGGTACACAGCTTACAGATAGACCAAAAGACAAACATTTATATATATAACAATCCATGTTGGTATTTAAAAAGTTATTCTCTTTGATTTCAGGGAGGACAACAAGCCGACAAAGCGCTATCACTGTACGGAGTGCTCAGCGAGCTTCGTAACTAAGTACGGGGCGGAGTCCCACCTGCGGATGCATCGGGGCGAGCGCCCGTATGTATGCCCCCACTGTCCCCGTGCTTACACCTCGCAGACCACGCTGGCGGTTAGTGTCTTAATTTATAGAACTACTAGCTGTCCCGGCAAACGTTGCTTTGTCATAATATATTTGCCATATTATTTTATTGAAGTGACTAAATAAGTATGTCACCATGGCAACGTCGATCGCTATCCCGTCGCACAATGGTCGCAGTCAGTCTCAGGTTGTAATAATTTATTATTATTTATTCAACAAATGCTCTTATCAATATAATATAAAGTACCGAGTAGCCGATTCTCAGACCTACTGAATATGCATATAAAATTTGGTAAAAATCAGTAAAGCCGTTTCGGAGGAGTCCGTGGACTAACATCGTGACATGAGAATTTTATATATAAGACTAGCTGTCCCGGCAAACGTTGCTTTGCCATAATATAAAGTATTTCGCCCATATTATTTTATTGAAGTGACTAAATAAGTTACATGTCGCCATGGCAACGTCGATCGCCATCCCGTCGCACAAACAATGGTCGCCGTCAGTCTCAGGTTGTAATAATTTACTATTATTTATTCAACAAATTCACTTATCAATATATAAAGTACCGAGTAGCCGATTCTCAGACCTACTGAATATGCATATAAAAATTTGGTAAAAATCAGTAAAGCCGTTTCGGAGTGGTTCGTGGACTAACATTGTGACATGAGAATTTTATATATAAGATGATAATACTATGTTACAGTTTTATAACATTACTGGATGATGCCCGCAACTCCGTTGCGCCAAAATTTGTTTATCGCGCGCGGACCGAAAAAGTACCCTATGTCTGTTCTCCATGCCAAAGGACATTGACCATTTTAGTATGGACGTTGGACCAAGTGCTGCCCAGCATTGAAACCTACTGCATAATGTTCTTTACTATAATACTAGTCCGTAACCCAGAGCGCTTCAAAATCTATCCGAGGAGTATCGAGAAAAAAATTATTTATTTTATAGTTTTTACATTGACAAAATCATTATAATCTACTGCTGATTTATTAAAAAAAAGACGGCAGGGATTATAAACAATGGATTTAATTATTACCAATCAAACATATTATTAATCTTTCATTTATTCGCTATCTATGAACTATGATATAAATAATTTATCGACAATGATGTGGATGACGATTGATTATTTTGTTGAATGATGTCATATCATATGACAAACATTTATTCCCTATGACATGGCATACATTATTATGTTTATCATATCAAAGGGGATATATTATTTTTGTCATAATATGATTGACATCAATCAACAAAATAATCAATCATTATCCACATCATTGTCGATAGTAATTGTAGATATATAGTATTTATAATATCATAGTATTTAACAACATAATTATACAATACAGATATAACAATGTATGCCGTATCATAGGGAATCATTTATTATGTTTGTCATATTCATATGACATAAAACAACAAAACAATTAATCGTTATCCACATAATTATAGATATGATCTCCTGACTCGTTCCACAGAATGATTACAAAATGAGCACAGTCTGTGATGTGGTTGATACATCATAAAGCCCAAATGAATAGCCGGGTCAACAGGTGATGCAGATACGATAGTCCAAAATGAATAGCCGGGTTAACAGGTGATACAGATACGATAGTCCTAAATGAATAGCCGGGTCAAAAGTATTAAACAGAATAAGGATTAGAAAAGCGCACAGTACACAACGGTTCACGTCAAGGGTGATGTTAGACTGCGTGCGATGCGATACAAACATAGGGGCGCGCGCGCAGGCAGGTAAAGACAAGCCCAACGTGTGTGAAAGAGATAGACACATACCCATGAATATGAGCAAGCGAGACTTTTTATTTCTCGCAACTCTCGCTGTGATTTTGTTGTGCAGCCGACAACTCCTAGTAAAAAAAAACTGGTTATCGAGACTAGCGATGTCGGAACCGGGCCCAGGAATAGAATATGTCACAGAATAATATTTTTTAACGTAAACATTAAAGAAATATATTAAATATCAACACTTAAAACACTAAAATGCCATAATATAAGTTTGTAGGTATTTTGTAATTCCGTGGATGTTTTTTTTTTTTAATATTTTTTTTTAATGTCTATTAATGTAAGGATAAAAATAGAAGTAAAACCATAACTGGGCAGCACTTGGTCCAAAACGGTCAATCTCCTTTCAGCAGAATCGGTTCAGCAGTTTAGCCGTGAAGAGGTAACAGACAGACACACTTTCGCATTTATAATATTATTAGTATATTAGTAAATTAGTAATTAGTATATATACTGTACTCGGCGAAACGTGGCGGTAGCGGCCATTGACTCCCTGTCAAAAACTTGTCATTTTCTATACAAAGCCGCGATTGACAACATCTGACACTTCACTGTCAATCGCGGTTTATATAGAAAATGACTTACAGTCGGGGCATTTTAATAGGCCACATTTGACATCTGTCAGATTAATCTCCATAGTGAAGTGAACTGCGTAAAAACATCGACCAAAACGAATATTTATATTTGAATATTTATAATTTTATACGTTTGAAACAAACTCCTGTCCCATTATTACT
Source organism: Lysandra bellargus (assembly GCA_905333045.1). Classification (NCBI taxonomy): domain Eukaryota; kingdom Metazoa; phylum Arthropoda; class Insecta; order Lepidoptera; family Lycaenidae; genus Lysandra; species Lysandra bellargus. The sequence continues at coordinate 3,368,932 of HG995358.1, forward strand.
TTTTCTTTTGCAAATTCAAGGAGCAAAATAATAAAAGTACATAATTTACAAAAAAAAAAAATGCATTTATTCGCTTGAATTATAAAAACTGTTAAATGTAGTATTATCATTATTCATTTCACATAAATATGTGTTACTTTTCACAGCGTGGTTATTAATTTATGGGGATATTTCGTTACAAGTAATCAATGCATCGATACTATTTATTCGCTTTCGATTTTTAGGGTAACTTCCCTAGAGTTTAAAAAGAAAAAAGGTCGGCTGACGTAACATTGTAACGACGTGCAATTATTAAGATCAGAATTTGTTTATTACGTTTAGAATTGTTTATCAGTAAAAGCAAATCGTTAAATAATTCGTATCGGTCATATTTACAATAAATATATAATCGTAATTGAAAAAAGTTAATCAATTGTGCAGTTATAACAAAACGAAAATATTTATTTTTTATGTACGTCGCTATAAGGTTACCAGGTACAATTTTGATGAACTGTCAAATGTGGCCTATTAAAATGTCCCGACTATAATATGTTTTAAAAGTGGTTATAAGTTATAACTGTACATATTTTTCGCCTCAACTCTGACGCTGGCAACTCCTAAACGGGGGAGTCTTACGCCAAAGAAGAAGAAGTTTTTGACAGGGAGTCAATGACCGCTACCGCCACGTTTCGCCGAGTACAGTATAGTATGGATAGAGTTTCGATACGTAATTTCTTGTGGCCTTTTTCCATTCATTTATTGAGTTTTATCGCATTGCACTGATATATAGATAATATATATTATATAAAACTCAAAGGTAACTGACTGACATGGTGATCTATCAACGCACAGCCCAAACCACTAGACTGATCGGGCTGAAATTTTGCATGCAGATAGATGTAATGACGTAGGCACGCTTAGAAAGGATTTTGATAAATTCCAACCCCAAGGGGTTAAAATAAGGGATAAAAGTTTGTATATACTTCTTAACGCGAGATGTAGATTTCAATGTAAAAGACATTTGTAACCTGTAATTATAATATATAATACAATTTCAGCGTCACAAGTTGAAACACGGCAGTCAGGAGTACATCTGTGACCACTGCAGCCGCAGCTTCAAACTCAAAGCGGCGCTCATACTGCACATGGATACGCATGCGCGTGAGTACATTACTCCCCTGAGAGCCAATCCACACGGCGCGTTGCGTCGACGCAGCGCTGCCGTTGCGTTGTTTTACATACAAATAACCTAGACGAGCAATTTTATTGCGCCATATCACGTATTCCGAAATATTATTGACCGTCTAGGGTTGATATTGAACATCGCGCGCTGAAGGCGTCTAATTGTCAAATAAATAAATAAATAAATAAAATAAAAAAAGCCCTTTATTCTGCGTATTTACAAATTTTGTGGTTTACATATTTATAACATTTTAGATCAGATCTCTTAACACAGTGTGCCTCTTGACATAGGCCTCCTCCAACGACTTCCACTGTTGTCTGTCTTTTGCTACCCGTCTCCAGTTTGGACCCGCAGTAAGTTTAAGCTCATCCTCCCATCTTTGGTTTTGTCTTCCTCGGTTTCTTCTGCCATTCCTTGGGTACCACTCTGTCGCCTCTCTACTCCATTTTCCTTTTGTGTCCCGTAACATGTGGTCAGTCCAACGCCATTTCTGCTGGTCAATGCGAGTTAGGACATCAGTGATTCCTGTTTTGGTACGGAGGTCAGTATCTCTCACTCTATCATTATTATATAATTGTCAAATAAACTGTTCAATAAAATTGAAGTGTGATATTGCACAATACAATTAATCGTCTAGGGGCCGGGTAATATCGATTAGAGTCCAATGCACGGCGACATGTTATCTATCTTTAGAATACTTAATACGGGGTTAGAACATTTAAATGCTAATTAATCCGAATACTTTAAAAAGTAATAGTCTCTTTGAGCAAATCGAAAATTATCGCCAAAATATTAAACTAAGCAGGCAAAAAAAATTTAGGTACCATCAAGGAAATTGATTCCTAGGCAGTTGACAGACCAACGTCATTTGGTCGGAACATGTCAATTCAATGTTAATTGTTATCTGTTGACTGTGTTGGACGTAACGAGACCAAATTACAGTACCCGGCGATAAATATTGCACATCGACCTTTGGAAAGTGACAGTCGGCTAATTTCGCTTTTGTAGAGCGTTATCTCTTACGCATGAAATACAAAAAGTCCGGTATATATTAGGAGCTGTTAAAACAATTATGGTTTGCTTCTTTTGACAATTTTATTATTCTTTGTATAAAATACACCAAATTTTCTATAAGTTATCGCTTTAGGTTCAGGTAAAATAAAATAAAAAAGGGTGTTCAAATTATGTTTACGTATTTAAAATTATTTTGGAAAATAACAGCTGTAGCAAATTTAGGGGTGTTAACAACTCTAGATATATATTTTGAACTGGACGCGACTGCACTCTATTGAATTTGAACAACAACTGACATAATGTCAAATAGGTGTGTGCTACAAAGATAACGCTCTATGAAACCGAAATTAGCCGATTGTCTCTTTCCAAAGGTCGATGTGCAATATTTATTGCCGGGTATTGTACCTGAAATTATCCAGGTCCACCATCTGCCTAAGAATCAACTAATCTGGTACATAAAATAAACTTCATCAACTGATGTTCTCTGCAGCGTTGAAGAAGTATCCATGTACGGAGTGTCCCCGCCGCTACTCACAGAAGTCTGCTCTGTTGGTGCACGTCAACCGAGACCACAGACTGCTGCCGCTGCCCTTCCCCTGCCAGATATGTCCTAGGAGGTAAGCCATGGTGTAAGCCAGCCTTTCGCAAAGTGGGCGATAACGCCCCCTTGTGGGCGCTGAAGGTCTAAAGGTGTGGGACCCAGAAAAAAAATGGGGGCGCTGTTAAAGGCCTGGGGGGTGATTAATTTCATCTGGATGCTTTTTAAATTGAAACAATGGGGGCGCTAAAACATAAGTTGTTCTCAAAGTGGGCAGTAGACAAAATAAGTTTGGGAACCCTTGTGTAAGCTCACGCGATTCCGTAGGGGCTAGGCTAGGGGCTGCGTCCACTACCATCTTCGAAACGCACACTTGCGAATAAGACCGCATCCCGCGCAAGATTAAAAAAAATCGGTACTTTAAACAATTATATAAAAAAGTTATTAAAAAGTATGTCTGCCTGCTTTTCCCTTGTTCATGCTAAAATATGATTGCATAATCGCGAAAAAATGTACGGTTTACACGCTATATACGAATTTTAGCGTAATGAAGGTTGCGGGCAACATCTAGTGTTGTAAAGTTATAGCTAGCTTTCGAGTGTCAAACATGTTTTTACGCACTCAAACTAGTCTTCACACAATTATTTCCTTTGCAGATATCCGCGTATGTCTGTACTGAAAAACCACATGAAGAAAGCGCACGGCATGCTTCTCATGTCACGCAAGGTATGAAAATGTTATATTTCACAATATATTGTTAAAATAAAAATCTTAAGGCCTGTTTCACCACTTCCTGATAAGTACCGGATAGGCTATCCCCAACTTATCAGACAGATGCTCCATACTCTATCTGTCAAGTTAAGTAATTGTGGTCTGTGGATAGCCTATCCGGCACTTATCAGGAAGTGGTGAAACAGACCCGTCTCCTTAAGGCGGGCATAAATCACAATTTGTTATTCTGTGACTCCCGGTTTACCTAATTCCAATATAATAACGAAATGTAAAAAATATGAGATATAAAGCACAATATTTAAAAGACTTTAAAGCATAAACATTTTTATAAAACGTAATACTTTGGCTGTAATTAATTTACAAACTCACCTCCGACAAAAATCTAATTCATCGAAATATAAGTATTAACTAGGATAATTATACATTTTATTTGAATAAATTGTTAGTAAATCTATATTAAAACCTTAACCGAACAATTTTGTTTCTTAATATTTATTTCCAAATATATTTTTAAAAAACATGAAAAATAGAGAAGACCCGCCCGTAGTAACTACAGTTTTATGCTAAGCTAAAATGAATCTTATTGCGATGCATATACGCTTGGTCTTTGGTTGTGTGCAAGGTTATCGTTTTGGATTGAGATTGATCCCTGCCTTAACTTTTTAAGTTACTCTTATGGAAAAAAAATATGGTACATATTTTTCTTTTTCTTAAGGTTGCAAGAGTAGTTTAACTTAAAATCAATCATTAATCTTAATAATTATCTTAATATTATTCTAGTTTACATTGTAGTTTAGTGTTTATTGTATTAGTTTATTATGTTAATTTAGAAACACATCAAATAAAATATTTATGGGAGATGTTGAAGTTTATAGTAATATTTTCAGATGTTCTTCAAGCAACTGCCTTTGCTAACGAAGACTCAAATAGACCAAGCCAAAGTTATACTGAAAAATGCAGAGGATCCCTACGCTGATTTATTATATTCGGATAAAATGAATAATCCAGAAGAATTATATGAATAACGCGTCTATAGTACCAAATAGTAACTATAAGTTATTTTTATTTAAGTTTTAATTATTTTAGCTCAATTTTGTTTCTGAAGTTGATTGTAAGTTGTGTATGGTTTTGCAAGAAGTTGGTTGTGAATAATTATTATTTGGGATTCATTCAGTTTTGTTTATAAATGGCGTCACGAATAAGGGTCTACACAGACGGACCGCATTTCAACTGCAATCCAACTGCGAATTGCAGTTCAAGTGCAGTTTGAATGCAGTTGACACGACTGCAATACGACTGCAATACGACTGCAATAGAACTGCAAACCAAACGCGCAGTCGGATTGCAGTTCAGTTGCAGTTGGCGTGCAGTCGTGTAAACTGTTTGGTTTGCAGTTCTATTGCAGTCGTGTCAACTGCATTCAAACTGCACTTGAACTGCAATTTGCAGTTGGATTGCAGTTGAAATGCGGTCCGTCTATGTAGACCCTAATTTGACATAGCCTGACCGATAATAGTGCATCATCTGCCTATAATATCATTTCTATAATAGTATTATTCTCGTAGACTGTACTAAATGTCAGGAATATACATCGCCAGAGTGGGAAAAACTCTGACCGTGTGTTGATCTGTGATTTTAGTGAATTTTATGTCGAAATTAATTTATCTATTTTAAATAGCATAAAGTTAATATACCTATCGGAATAGAGAAACAAAGGCCTGAGCAAGCGAGATGTCACTATCAGTAACACTGCGTGGTAGAAAGAGAAGCGTGATTTGAGGTTGCATAGCTTTTTTTTCGTCTGTTTGACAGTCTGTCTGACCATGTGCGAGGATTGACCACAGTACCACACATCGAAAAAACCCGGACAAATATTCATTTCACAGGTGAATTATTCTACATCGACAGGACCTAGTTACCCGACTGCCAGGAGGGTTATGTGTTTAGTTTTAAGTTTATTTTAGCCAATTCCCTACGAGTTATTGGTATTGATTTTGATAATTCACTCCTATATATGTTTAATTATATGGAAAACTTAACTTGACTAGCCATGGTGCACAATTTAAGGATATTTTGTGTAAACAATTTTCATCTATTTTACACTAGGGCTGCATCAAGTTATCGATAAGTAGTATCGATATGAAAATATTTTTTAGTTAAGTATACTAATTATCTAGGAATGTTGAAATGATAACATACACATCCATAGTTTATAATTAGTTTAAGTATATTAATATACTATCATACATAATTTATTGTTTTTAAGGGTCCGCATCCAAAGGGTAAAAAGCCAATTTTTCAGATTTCCTGCTGACCCGGACACCAGAATTTCATGGCTTAAAATAATTAACCGTCCAAACTGGACTCCAAAGAAAAATTCATGCATACTTCATTAAGCAGCTAGCATTTGAAGAAAAGTCATATTTTACTTCAAAATTACAATTTTATTATATACCTATTATAGTATGCAGTTTTATTTTATCCCATTTTATTATTTTTACAATCTTACAATTATTATTCCATGATCGATATTTTGTCGAATTACAAGATGTTTGTACATCACTGACACGCACACGTAAACATAATTGTATACACAGATGTAATGAAATTTTGGTTAAGCTTGACAGCTCGGGATTGTTTCTCTATTCCGATAGGTATATTACCTTTATGTTAAATAGTATAATTTTATTATAAGTAGATACATAATATTTTTGTACAAAAAGAATTTATAAGTATATGAAGTTATGAAATAAATTTAAGTTATAACAGAAAGTTCTGATTTTAACTTTTTCCTGTTGCATTTAACAAAGAAGACAGAATTTATATTACACACACACACACACACACACACACAAAACTAAGTGATAATACTTTAGGGTGTTCCTTTTAGAGAGTTCACTGTGAAAGTGGCAGCACTGGAAGACCAATATTTTTTTTCACTTTTTTATGGGCAAACGCTCAGCCTCACGAGTTTCACGAAAAATTTGTCTTTTAGAGCCGCACTTTCACAGTCTACGAGAAACACATAAGTACACAAGTATTATCACTTAGTTTTGTTACACCCTGTAGATATAATAAAATCTTGTTATTGGCATTCCTAGTGTTTTCACACGGTAATTTATAGCATTTTATGGTGCCAATAATATAATGACTGCTAACGATTTGGTAGTTTTCCATTTATGATCTAAACAATCCATACTTCCATACTAATATTATAAATGCGAAAGTGTGTCTGTCTGTCTGTCTGTCTGTCTGTCTGTCTGTTACCTCTTGACGCTCAAACCGCTGAACCGATTTTGCTGAAAATTGGCATGGAGATACTTTGAATCCCGGGAAAGGACGTAGGATACTTTTTATCCCGGAAAAATATACGGTTCCCGCGCGATAAACGAACTTTGGCGCAACGAAGTTGCGGGCGTCATCTAGTGTCAAATAATACCACAGTATAATTACGAAAAAGTGTTTTATTACGCACTTATTATTTCAATCAAATGTTTATGAAATATTCATCTATAGCATTATGCATACACAATCAGAAGACACCACGTAATTATAATAATGCGTCATTACATACTAGGAAAATACAAAAATATTAAGCGGTTCCTTCATATACGCTACTGGGTTACCATTCTGGAGAAATGCACCGTGTACGTTTGAATATCCCCGTCCTTCTCTCTCTCTCACTCACTACATATTATGTTTGCCTGTCGAGGACAGACTATGTTACAGGGAAATACTATAATAGACTTTTTGGTCATCAGTTAACACTCCAAGACCGTGGAAGTACTTTGATATTCCTTTACCGATTTAATTAAAAAAAAAAAAAGATCAAAAAGTAATTCTATGCAGTAATGATGCTAGTACAAAAAAAGGCAAATATTTTTTTCTATTTTTAAAATATTTTAAATTTGGATCTGGATCGAAAACACAGTTATGAATGATCAGAAATACCAAAGCACATCCTAATATTTTGGGTGCATTATATTACAGCTAGAAAGCGTCATTTTCAACACATTTTTATCCGGACAGCCACGAGCGAACCTCAAACATCCAACTACCATCCAATACTGATACTATCATAACAATGGTCCAAAAATATCTAATAGCGTCCCTAAACAATCAAGTAGAAAAATATTTTAATTATGCACAGAGATCTAGCTTTTTTTATTTATTTTTTTAATTTTTAATCACGTCCATGATATATTTTGTCGCATCAGCAGATACGTTAGGTCTAAGAGTGTTAAGTATAAACTACTGTGACAATTTCGTTAAGTTCGATTCTTTTGCATAATGTTCATGAAAATTGTTTTCTGTATTCAAGTGACTTTTTTTCTTAGACATGCAGGTTTTTAAACCGACAGAACCCAAGTGTAATAAAGCATCAAGCCGAACAGCTGTGTATGGGATTCTACTCTATTCTTTATCTATGGTCTATGCTTCATAACCTTTTAAACGGGGCTAAAGGATAGTGTTGGGAATCGGGATCGAATTTTCACTGAACATTGTGCATAACTAATGAGTAATGACAGATTTACCTAGGACGCCATGATCTTCGAAATGTTACATGTGTTCGATATTACATATTAAAGCCGTTACGATAATAACGTACCTAGTTAAAAACGTCCTTAGGGTGTGTGTTCACCGTACGTCCATCTATACATTTTTGACATTTTAACTTTCACTGTCGTCGCAATTGTGTTTAATTTTTTTTATAATGAATTAATTATTATCGATGCGCACTGCTGTAACTAAAATATTATTAAGATAACAACCTTTTTATTTCTTATGGCGGCCTAAGTAAGCTCCCAACCATTGTCAAATGGCCCTTGAAATATCAAAAATAGATTTACGGACGTACTGTCAGTTCACACCCTTATAGTCTTAATTTAATCCTATGTAAACAGATATACGATTACATTAACAGACATGTGAACTTGCGATGCGTTATCGACTAATCTTACATTAAGAAAGACGTATCCGACCTATATCACCGATTTAATATTGAACACCAATTTTTAGCATCTAAAAGCGATATAAAACGACTTCTCACCGTGTACTTTTCATGATTGGTGCGAAAAACACACGTGATTTCCAAACATGTCAAATGAACCTTTACATTTTTTTCGGTAAGCGTTTTTTGACAGGTCATCTTCCTTTTTATCGATAGTACCTGTGGCACAACACTATTACTTTGTAAGACTTCAATAAAAAGTTTTAATACGGTCGTTTCTCCAGGTAGAATTCTCCATCGTAAAGATTTTTCATTTGACATGAATATATACATCTATTTTAACATCGATACGAACAAAAACGTCTAGGGTTTGAACAAAAATGTGTACAACTCTTACATAGAACAACAATGACAATATTTATTACAACAGTAGGCCCGTAACGGGTGAAAATATTGCGCCCTGAGATTAGGTGTGGGTAGATTGTAAAAAAAATTCAACCTAAGCATGGACTCAAGAGGGAACTGGGTGATAATGAATCGTGGATGTTATCTCTCTCGTTTTTCTTATAAAATGAAAGAGAAGGCATGTTATTTTAACAACCACCAATAATAACCCAGCCTGGCTTCAGTGGGCTTAAGTTACACACACCTAACCCCATTGCGTTAACTATTTAACTCTACTATGATTTGGTGTAGTATTCAAAAACCTCTTCTACCAGTTTGACATAAACCTAACTATTTCATTGAGTGCGCTAGATCTGTACAGTTTTCCCGCCTTCATCCCAACTGTTACATTTTCAGATTTTTTAAATTCAGAACCCTAGGTTTAGTATCGTTCCCGCGCATTTTCTGTGCTGTATGGTTGGGTTTATGCCACACTATGAACCTACTCATATAAAAATAGAAGACATAACTTTACAATGCTTTTTTATAGATTTTTATTATTTTTCTTCTGTGACTATTTCAAGCTATGTTAGTGTACTTTGAACATTTAGGGTCATAAAATCTTATAAGAATATTTTAATATAGGTACATAATCTTTTCAGTATATAAACATATACTTAAGTACATATAATATACTATTATTTTGTGGAAAATAATATCATACGATCGCTCCAGCGTCTAATATTTTTATATGAGATTAAAACCTCTGCATATAGGTACGTCTTTCGGCCAGTATATTTCGGACAGCCATATTGTATAAATAATATATTACGATGTAACTTACATTGATATTACTTGTGTAAATTACAAATGATTTATATCTAATGGCAGTTAAACGCTTAGATATTTTGATGACGGAAACTTTACTACTCAAAAGAAATAATATCATAGGAAAAAATATACGGTAAAACATCCTATAATTTCATATAATAATAGAATAACAAAGTTTTAGAATGAGTACCTAGATTCGTAAAAGTTTATTCCAGTGGCAAAATTATTTGTGTCAAATAAAAATAACATTTATTTAGCAACAAAAAATCCTGCTAACATCTAGAAAATAATTCAACTAGCATTTTTCCTTTAAGTAGTAAGTTACAAATCCAAAAATTTCCGTTTCCTTGCTAGGGCATTAGGGTAGGTAAACAAATTATTATGTAGTCATTTTCATGGCTTGTTCCTTTGCTTTTTATTCGACGATTAAAATAAAATTAAAAATTCAAATACACAAGGTAAATATATCGTAAATAGGCAACTCTTCCCGACTATAACAAATACACTGTTATGGCCTACGAATAATAAAAACTAAGGAAGAGTAACTCCGTCAAAAAACATGCTCCAAAGTACTTGTCAAAAAATGTACCTTAGGTTCACTTTTCATACATTTGCAATATTAAGGTGACCTTGAGCGGTATAAAGGCTGACGTTACATGACAGTTCGAATGGAACCAAATTTAAAACTGTATTAGTATAGGAGTTACGTTTCCTTAGGTTTTATCATTCATAGGTTGCTGTTGCAACGCTGTCAATTAGCTAAATAGAGAAATCAATAAAATCATTATTAGACAATTAAAGATATTAGTACTTCCTGTCAAGGAGCAAAGCGGCACAAACCAGAAAATGACTATAATTCATTCACGCTAGTGTTGTTTTCATATCGATACTTTTTGTCGATATAAGCTCATGCAATGACTTACATACATTACATCGTAAATAAAGTACCATATGCATATCTCGATAAAATATACGGGGTTAAATGTCTCTATTAATTATAATTACATTAAGAAACAATAAATGAATAATAAAACTCTTCTCTCCCTGCCTGTCTTCGCTATAAAACTATCTATTCCTTCCAACTATCGACTATCACGTTTTATGAAATCAAAAATCATAAGTATTCCATCACAAGAAGAACTTTTGTCAAGAATGTGAGGAACAGTCGGAGCCGTCATTAAAATCATAGTTAAAATATTATAAAAAATAAAATAAAAATAAAATGGAATTTACTTCAATTGAAGGTTCGACTAGTTTCCTCGAAAAGAAAAAAAATAACTTGCACAATTGAAATTATTAGGAACATACAACTGTCACCTCTGAGCAACTCTTGAGAAAAAACCTTCAAGAAATTCAAAGTCTATACTAACATACTTATCACAGGTTAAGGGGACAAGAGAAAATATTAGTTGTTCTCTTAATACGACGCGTAATTAAACTAATACAACTTAAGATGCGCTTGCGGAGCGTCAAATAAAACTAAAACGTAAATTCTAAGCCTTCGCCTAAGATGGCGGCTGAGATCTCTAACTTATATTATAACGTCGATCGCTAATGCCCAGTGTCTAATGTTTTTTGACAGCAGTTTATCTATTTCACAGCTGCTATGATTGGTAATATTTTTTACGTTACCCAATAAAATCGCCAATTCCTTGATAAATTCATGCCAAAAAACTTTAGAAACCGATCATAAGTCACGTGAATCCATCGGTCGCGTTATTTCAATAATAATTCTCCATTTTGATAAAAATAATATGCAACGAGGCCGATCGATTCACGCGGGACACAGGCTCATAACTTTAATATCGCCCGGCAAAAATCGAAGGAAAATTCGCGAATTTAAGTCATTGGTGGGGTGAAGACTGGTCACACGGGACACGCTATAGGTCGATTAGTGAAAAGACTGGCTTTTGCACTGTACTAACACTTGTACCTGCGCTAACTCATAATACGACCAAATTACATAGGACCGTCAACTGCCTATAAATTAATTTCTTTGATGGTAACGGGCTTTGGCCCACCACACATTCACACCACTGTACATTCTCCCGTGTCAATTTTTTGATGGTACATTATTTTCAGATATTTTCCCCCTTCCACTTTCACCGAGCGATCTCAAACGGCCTACACCGGCGACTCTATCACGATGGCTCCCTGCGCGGGTCCACGCACATCGATCACTTTATCGATAATTGACAAGTCCGCGGGCACAGCACTATAGTCACAGACATGGCTAGTCCCAACCGTTCTCTTTCACCATGTGAGCCAGTTCGATTATGAACTTGCCCTCCTTGTATTTCTGACTCGACTCGAACGCGTGCTCCTGAAAAAAAGAAAATTAATTAAGAACTGGAACTGGCACCGTATTACAATTAAATTTTAGACAAAGATACTCTTATCATGTCCTTTCCCGAGACTTCTTGGCTTCTATCTAAATTCTAATATGATTAATCGGTTATGCGGTTTTCAAAGTAATAACGGGCAGATAAACACATTGATACAAATCAGGAGTAATTTTTTTTACAAAAACTTTACCGAACGTCGATACTACGGTGCCTACCACCGGTTCGGGAATTACTAACCTGGCGAGAAGAACCGGCGTAAGAAACTCGCAATCTTTTACTAAAAAGATGGAAAATCACAATTTAAAACATATACAGTACAACACGGTCACATTAACCTGACGCACCACTAGAATGTACATGCAAGCTCCGTAATGACGTCATCACCGTGCGTCTAGTTAATTTGACTTTTTTTGCACATTTTATAATGTAAGTGTGGATATAGATTTAGCATCATCAGTCGTAGAAATTGCTTCCAAAAATAACTTGAACTGTGAGCTCTTAATGTCATTTTCATTAGTCCTATAGCTACGTCCGCACGTTTGGCGTTTGCCACAAACTCCAAATCGCCACAAATGGACACAAAAGTTTGGCTTGATTTCGAAATCCATCCACACGTTTGCGAGTGAGTTAGTATGTTCTAACGCGGCAAGCATGACGGACGTCAAAGTTGATCAGAAAGTATCTGCTATAAACATTTGGCAGTTATTTCTATCTATACATATAAATAAAATTAGAGTGTGTTTGTAATATTGAAAGAATATATTATATACTCTACATACTCCAAAACAACATTTTTTAAATTTTTTATCTGTATGTCTGTCTGTCTGTCTATTTGTTCCGGCTAATCTCTGAAACAGCTGGAGCTATTTTGACGGGACTTTTTTTGGTAGATAGCTTATGTAGTAAGGAGTAACTTAGACTACTTTTCAACCGACTTCCAAAAAGAAGGAGGATATATTTTACTTTGACGCGGGCGAAGTCGCGGGCAACAGCTAGTTATAAATATAAGAAAACTATATAACTAATATAATATAATTTAATACGTTTTCATTTGACCACCAGTCATTCATTTTTCGAAAGCACACACAGACATACTACGTACGTATAGCACGTCTGTTCGCTTACAGAGCATCGACAAGAATGAACGCGCACAAACGTGTGGACGAGAGGCAAACGCTTGCGGAAAATTCCCTTTGATTTGTGTTCAAAAACCGACACTGAGTCGGATCGGCTACAAGTCTTTGCAAACCTAAACAAACCAAGCCAAACACTCTATCCACACGTTTGTTTTTGTGACCGTTTGTGACGATTTGTTGAGGTTTGGCAAACGTGCGGACGGGCCTTATAAGCTTTTATTGCGTAGTGTTGGCGTAATTACGCCGTTCAAACACGAGTGGGAAACGAAGACTTCAACATTTAGGTGCCTTTTTAACCGAATTAAAAAAAGGGGGCATTAATATAGCCGCTCATACGTTGTTTACATCAAAATAAAGACAAACTACATTCTATTGTAAGTAGATAATATTCACGTGTTTGACTGCGATCAATATAGCTTATTTGTTACGTTATCGACCTGACTGTACATTCCAGTGTTTTATTGATTTATCATTTAAACTGTGCTCGCAACTACAGTAAATGCTAGCCGAGATACCGAGTACTATCTTATATATAAAATTATCGTGTCACAATGTTCTCCTCTCCTCCTCCACTCCTCCGAAACGGCTTTACTGATTTTTACCAAATTTTATATGCATATTCAGTAGGTCTGAGAATCGGATACTCGGTACTTTATATATTGATAAGTGCATTTGTTGAATAAATATTAGTAAATTATTACAACCTGAGACTGACGGCGACCCTTGTTTGTGCGACGGGATAGCGATCGACGTTGCCATGGTGACATACTTATTTAGTCACTTCAATAAAATAATATGGCAAATACATTATGGCAAAGCAACGTTTGCCGGGACAGCTAGTTATAATATAATATTCTGTGGCCGAGATATAATTGCTCTGATAAGAAGAAAGGGCGTAACTTCCATTTTTGGTCAAATAGAGTTATAAATACATTCAGAATCAGCAGAGAAAACTCTATTTTTCTGTCTAGGAAACATGGTCGAATTCCGAAAAAAATATTTTTGTTCCCTAACAGAACATTAAATAGAAAGCCATAACATGTCCTTCTACGTTCTGAATTTTATGATGAAAAGCCCTAATTTCCAAATTGTGGCTTTTCATACAAGTAAATTTATGTTACTGGGATGAAAGGGCGTTATTATATTTTTTACGCCTTTTCATACAAGTAATCTGCGACTTACCAGGGGGGTGTGCCAAAATGTTTTCGTTTTCGCTTCGTTATAGAATCGCCGATGAAAATGTATGGAATTGACATAAGCGTTCGTTAATATGACGTTGACGTTCGACTCGTCTTATGTCAATTCCATACATTTTGATCGGCGATTCTATAACGAAGCGAAAACGAAAACATTTATGAAAATTTTAAGCGTATACCTGTTGCCATTATTGATATCGAGAAAAATGGACACACAAATCACATTAGTTGTATGGAAAAAGTTACCCACGTCCATTTTTAGGGTTATTTATTAAGACTTCGTTATCTGTACGTCTGTCTGTCTGTCTTCAGGCTGTATATCAAGAACCGCTATAGCTAGACTTCTAAAATTTTCACAGATTGTGTATATCTGTTGCCGCTATAACAACAAATACTAAAAATAAAATAAAATAAATATTTAAGGGGGGTTACCATACAACAAATGTAATTTTTTCGGCATTTTTTTCAAATTTCAAGTTGCCATATCAACAGCAACAGGTAGGCACTTGAAAATTTTACAAAATCCTCAATTATATGTGTACTTGAATAATTTATAACAAAAATAATATACTTGAATAATTTAAAATAAAATATGTTTAGGCTGCCACACAAAAAACACAATATTTGGTCTATTTTTGCTCTATAACGGTACGGAACCCGTCATGAGGGAGTCCGATTCCCACTTGGCCGATGTTTATTTATTTCCTATTACTAAGAATTTGATTTTTTTACTAAGTGCCACTTCATTACTAATTATAACTGTACCTGTGTGTTTTAATTTGTAAATATTCAGTGAAAAGTGAGATACTCAGTACTAGTAGGTGACATTTTCCCATCATAACCACTAACCAGCTATTTGCCACGCTGAATTTTGGACATTATTTTGATTATTTGAACGAAAATATCCTAATTTAAAAAATACCAGCCTAAATCTTGTTTAAAAATAATTTATTACTTATACACTTATTTAGGTACAACATCCATAGTATGATAAGCCATAATTTCGGTTTTGAATAAGAAAGGCCCTTACTTCCTTAGTTATTTATGGCTTTTCTGTTTAGTATGAACTATGAACATATTTTTAGTAGATTTTATTTCATAAAGTGAAACAGGAAAGTTGAAATAATTAAATAACCCCCTCCATTATTACAAAAGTAAATATGCAAAAAGAAGGAAGTATTTTTTTATACATAATTCAAAAGCAAGTCATATAAAAATGTTAGCCCAATAGTTTGAAATACTCTTTTTACTAAAATGCGATTATCTCGAAATCGTGTTTGTGGTAGTTAGCCCTTTCTTCATATTCGGGACAGTATAATAGTTACATATAAGGCTATCTTTACCGTAAAAATCAAAGTCAAGATGTCAAGATGTACAATCTTTCTTACTTAGAAAGATCAGCGCTTCTAGATTCGCTAATGACTTTTGCTATATGCCAGAAAAAGAAAGTACATTTACATGATGCTATGGTAACTTTATATGGCATACCTTGAAATTAACAACATCTGGAGTAAAGAGTCTACTTTAATACGGACATCATTGACACTAGATCCCAAACCTCAGTTATTTACAGACGCTAATTTAACCTGGACTGTGGACATAATTGTCTCTCAGTCAGTTTACACTTTATGGTTGCCTCTTGTCTATTACAACCTCATTACAACCATAGACAACACATGAATTTAGTAAAGACGTGCAAAATACAGAGTACTAAGTAAGTAACCCGTCGCACACAGACCGTAACTCTGACTGTTGGTGACTTAGAATTGACTACAGCACTGTAGCCGGTTCTAAGTCAACAACTGACCGATTGGCACTAATAGCGATAAGCGGCATTCACTGATCCAGGGGCCAAGTCATCATAGAAACTCCCATGTAAAATAGGTGCGAAAAAAATTAATGGCGGGCATAGACAAGCTCTAAGTAGACAAGTGTCATTGACAGCTCAACTTTTTCACTTACATATTTCCAGCCGAGCATGGTCTTGCAGCACTCGCAGTAGATGTCGGCGACCGCGTGCAGACCAGTCAGCAGCACGCGCTCCTCCGCCGGCCCGCAACCCACGTTCACCCTGGAAGGGAGAATAGGCTTTATGTAGATGGAAATAATGGTTATTTTTCTAAAGTCCACGTTCACGTTGTAAGGGAATATTATGAGCTTTATGTAGATTGGAATATGGTTTATGTAGGTTTACTTTATCAGCCCTATGGAGATGATTGACTAACTCGTAGAAATCGCCGGTTTTATTACAGAAGAAGATACACGTCATGTTGACAATATGTCACATGATTACATGACACATTGCAAGCGCAGCGTCTCGCTGCGCAGCAAACAAAAATGTACCGTCTTGTATAGTCTATATCATAGTCTATATATATAAAACTCGAAGGTAACTGACTGACATGGTGATCTATCAACGCACAGCCCAAACCACTGGACGGATCGGGCTGAAATTTGGCATGCAGGTAGATGTTATGACGTAGGCATTCGCTAAGAAAGGATTATGATCAATTCTACCCCCAAGGGGTTAAAATAGGGGATGAAAGTTTGTATATAATAATACTTCTAAACGCAAAAGCTAGTTATAAATAAAGTAAT
The DNA here is from genome assembly GCA_905333045.1 of Lysandra bellargus. NCBI lineage: Eukaryota > Metazoa > Arthropoda > Insecta > Lepidoptera > Lycaenidae > Lysandra > Lysandra bellargus. The sequence goes on from HG995358.1 coordinate 3,385,819, forward strand.
TTCGATTTGCCATCTTTAAATCGCGACTCAGTATCAACTGATGCTTAGTAGTTGATTACTGAATACAAATAAATGTAAACAACCTCCAATCACCGTTGTTTGTTGATCAACTCGGATGGTTACACGAGTACGTAAATAAAGACCTCACTTGTCACAATAATCTAAACTCCCACGCGGTCGAGGTGTTTCTTAGAACTCCCTGTATACATTGTATAGAGTCTAAACATTGTAGGGCATACTGTATACAGGGAGTATACATGTAGATGATCTTTTTTTTTAGGTGATCACCTATGGTCTATAATCTATATTAATTATCTACTATTAGTCTATTATAATAAATGTGTACTTACACTGAATTGAACAGGTATGCGCGCCCCTGGCTGCCCTGGAACGACTGAAAAATACAAAATTTGAAATTAGAATAAAGTAAAGAGATTTAAAGCTTAGGATGTACATAGGTACACGGTATGACATTCGTGTTTACACGTAAGTCTTTCCGTTATTACTTATTTAAAAACACAGAAAACATTGCAAAAAGTAAGCATCAACTTTTGATAAACGATGAAGAATATGGCCCAAATTTTGCTTATTTAGGGAGTAGGAAATGATAAAGTTGATAAGAAATTTTCACGCAATTTTTCATTATGACAAAACTTGTAATGGGATTCCACCATAGATTGATGATACTTGAATATTCCTCCTCCAGAGACCAGCTGCCTTATAAAGAATTTAAATTAGCGGCCAGTAGTAGGTAGATGGTCATGACTCATGGGCCATGGCTCAAGCCGTGGTCTAATTTTGACGTTTCAACTTATAAAACACAATTTTAAAAAGTTTTTGACACTTGAACTTTTTAAATTAAGTTTGAAGGACTTGAAAGATCAAAATGTGTATGACCAGTGACCAGACCATGTTTGATGTTACAATACGCACAAATTAAAGAGACATCTCTACTACAAAACATTCATTTTGCCGTACCAACGTTTGGTAGACTTCCAAACTATATAATGCTATAGGAGACTACTATAGACAGCTATTTAGAATTATTTACATGTAACTTTACAACAAGATAAAGCGGCCAAGTTAGAGTGGCCATAACTTGACCAGCTTAGTTATTGACGGGCAAACTTCGTGGGGGTGTGCATACAAGATATTGTCATAACTTCGCTGGAATAGTGCAACTGTACCTAAGCTTTATTTATTATGAATTGTCTTTCGAAATGCTACTCTTGTATTATATCTAGATTCTACAGAGCTAATATTATAATCTTAGGTTTGAGTAACTTCTGAATATCACACTTCACAGATAGAGTTTTGAATTGTAATGTTCTGGTATTGCAATCACTACAATAGACACGATGTATAAAATTTGTTGGTTTTAGAATTGATAAAGAGTTAAGTATGGCCTAAATTTATGGCCTCTGGTCTTTTTTTTTAAACATGGACTCTACAATTTATTTCTACAAGGCCCCGTTATAGGTTAGGTAAATCCACATGTTACAGATTGGCACAATATATATTTTTGAGGTTTTATAAAGTTATGTCAAATGTCGAAAGAAAGGGGTATTTGTTCGTTGCTTAGAAACCAACATTGATTTTGTGCTCATCGTATTTAAAATAAAATATCTGTATTTTCATAACGCCTTTTAATTAGAATCAGATAAAGGGAATTTACAAAACTACGTAAACTGGCGAGTTACGCAACTGGCGACCGTGACATGTTAACTTGCAAAAATGGAAAATCTGATAAGGCAAAGAGTTCTCTTTGCCTTATTGTTGCCTGCCTGTTCAGATACGAAGAGTGTTTAATAGGCACCGACACCTGAAAACGCAAGTCTGACTGACTCTGACTTTGATTTCCTGTCCGAAAAGGCTCAGGCGCTGGCAGCATTGGATGGAGCAATTCGGGACCTCATCTTAGAATCGGAGAAGTTTGACTAGGATTCATACGACAAAGAGTGCGATGTGGCAGATGAGTACAGAAGAAAATGGCTTACGCTAAAAGTCAAATATGAAAGTCTTAAGAAAAATGAAAATAAAATAGAGAAAGAACCAGAAAGACTTAACAACATCAAATTTCCTAAGCTGGAGATAAGGAAATTCGACGATCACCCCAAGACGTGGCTCGCTTTTTGGGGTCAATATAAAAAAATCCATGAAGACTCCAGCCTGGACATAGAAACAAAGTTTCAGTACCTAACACAGGCAATGAAAGAAGGTACTAAGGCCCGAAAACTTGTAGAGAGTTACCCGCCCACTAAGGAGAATTATGAAAAGGTGATAGCAACACTGAAGGACCGCTTCGCTAGGGACGACGCTCTTATAGAATTATATGTTCGTGAGTTGTTACAGTTAATGACCAAAAAGAGTACACTTTCCTTAGATGATCTATATGATAAGATTGTCACAAATTTGCAAATTTTAGAGTCCTTAGGAATTGTAAAAGACAGATATGAATGTATTTTGTTACCGATGATAGAATCAGCTCTTCCTGAGAAAGTTATTTTGCTATGGAGTAGATACCCAGAGAAAGAAGGGAAGTCTAGGTTAGGAAATTTATTGTCATTTTTAAAGTTAGAAGTAGAGGCAGAACGTAGGGTGATGATGGCCAAATCAAACTTTTTATCAGATGAGTTCACAGATGAAGCAGCCGTCCCGACCGCAGCGTGCCAGCGTAGCAGAAGCAAAACAGGTAAAAGAGTCCAATTGTAGAAAAACTGAAAAAGAAGGTAAGAAACAATGTTATTTTTGTGAAAAGAGTCATAGTACTTATGAATGTGGCAAAGGGAATAGTTATAATTTAGAAGAAAAAAATAATGCCATCAAGAAGAAGGGTGCCTGTTATATCTGTTTAAGGAAAGGGCATTTAGCTAAGAATTGTAGGGCATTCGTGAAGTGTATGTGTTGTGGACGACGTCATCCTATCATATTATGTCCCACTGTACATGAGCAGTCAAACAGCAAAGCCTGTGAACAAAAAGAAAAACAAGAAGTCAATAGTACTCATACAAGTAATAATACCACTACTTTGTTACAGACCTTGGTAGTTAAAGTCAGTAGTCCAACTCAAGAAAAAAAAGTAAGGGCACTATTAGATACTGGGTCACAGCGTACATATATAAAAGAACAACTGGCTAAAGATTTAGCCATACAGTGCACAAGGACTGAAAAACTCGGACACACTCTGTTTGGAAGAACGAAGAAGGAGATGCAAACACATAAGGTGTATGATTTTAATGTGAGTAATTTAGATAATACTTACCAGATTTCGATGACAGGTTTAGAACAAGATGTACTATGTGGTTCCATACCTAAAGTACAAGATACAAGCCTGATTAACAATCTAAAAAAGAGTAAGATCACTTTAACCGACACCAAAGAAAATATATCAGAAATTAGCATTCTCATTAGTTCTGATTATTTGGGTGCAATTTTACTAGGGAACTTTGTTCACTTAAATGACAATTTGGTTGCAATACCTACAAAATTAGGTTGGACACTGCAAGGCCCAATACAAGGAGTGTACAACACAACAGTTTGCTCTAATTTTGTTTTGTCGATGCAACAAGAAGATTCTTTAGAGTTCATGTGGAATATTGAGACTTTAGGTATAAAGGATCCTTATGACACTGAAAAATTGTCTGAAGCACAAATATTAAATCAGTTCAATGAAAACATTTCAGAGAACGCAGAAGGAAGATATGAAGTGGAACTCATCTGGAAAGAAGGACCAGAGCAGCTGGAACCCGGTTTCGAGACAGCACAGAAAATATTACGGTCCACTATGAGGAAGTTGGAAGGGATGCAGAAACTAGAGGAGTATGGTGAAGTATTTAAGGAGTGGAAGGAGAGAGGTATTATTGAGATTGTAAAGGATGACAATAAATACGAAGGCCACTATATACCACAACATGCTGTTTTTAAGGAAGAGGGCACAACAAAGATAAGACCGGTATTTGACGCTTCATGTAAATACAAGAATGGGAGATCGTTAAACGCATGTCTGGAAAGAGGTCCTAACCTAATAGAGACTATACCAAAGCTGTTAATATTATTCAGAAAAGGCAAGTATGGAGTCATTTCGGATATTAAGAAGGCCTTTTGTCAGATTAGTTTAAGAGAATGTGACCAACCATACCTAAAATTTTTATGGTGGGAAAAGGACAACATCAATACGTACAGACACGCAAGAGTGCCCTTCGGCGTAGCATGCAGTCCATTTCTTTTGGCTGCAACTATAAAATACCATATAGAAAAGAACAAGTTTATGTACCCAGACTCTCCCAGAAAGTTGAAAGAATCCTTCTATGTCGATAATTGTGTTACAAGCTTCGACACATTAAAAGAAGTAGAAACTTTTCAACAAGAAACTACACACCTTATGCAGCTAAACAAATTTGATTTGAGAGGTTGGATGACACAATCAGACAAGAAAGAAAAACCAGAATCAGTACTTGGATTACAATGGGATAGATATGAAGACAACCTTAGCTGCAAGGTGAATATGAAACGTATTCCTGAAGTTATCACAAAGAGGGATTTGCTATCCATTACACAACAGATATTCGACCCAATTGGTATTTTATCACCAGTGACAATAATCCCAAAATTAATTACACAGAAAGCTTGGATATTAAAAACTGGATGGGATGATGTAATACCTACAGAGATGGAGAATGAATACAGAAAATGGATTGAAACTATAGAGTACATAAATTTATGTAAAATTCCAAGACGCCTTTCAGAAGCCCCATTTCAAGACTGTAACACGTACACGTATTTTGCGACGCTAGTAAAGATGCTTACGCTGGATGTGTTTTTCTACGTACGGAACATGAAGGAAAGGTATCTATTCAACTAATTATGGCGAAAAGTAGAGTTGCGCCTATCAAGAGACAGATGTCGCTACCGAGACTAGAGCTGATGGGTGCCGTCATCGCCGCAAGATTATATAGAGAAGTTACATCATCAGGCCTACTATCCTCATGTAAAGACTACAATGTCTACTGCTGGACGGACTCAGCTGATGTTTTAGCATGGTTGAGGAGACCGAGTACATGGAAAGCTTTTGTGAGCAACCGAGTGAAGGCGATATGCGATAATACTTGTATGGGAGACTGGAATCACTTACCTGGTATTTACAATCCTTCGGACTTGCCTTCTAGAGGCTGCGACGCGAAAACACTGTTAGAATCTAGATGGTGGACTGGTCCTCAGTGGCTGTATTTAAATGAAGAAGAATGGCCTAAGTCTAATGTCAATGAAACGAAAATAGACGAGGCAGCCATAGTAAACGAGCAGAGTAAAATCATAGCAGTAAATATGGATGTAGACGCAGAAGTTTTTAGTGAAAAATTACTGTATTTTGGCCAATATACAAAGATAGTAAGAATTTTATAAAAAGTTGCAAGATTACTAAGAATGAGCCCCAAAATAAGACAGAAGTATAATATTAATTCTAACCATATTTACTATGAAGAGTACAGAAATGCAGAAAACACATTAATCAAGATAATACAGAAAGAAACATACACATATACAATTACAAGGGAAAAAGATAATAAATTAGTAACTATAGAAGAAGAAGGTTTAATAAAAGTAAGTACTAGACTAGACTGCAGTAAAGAAGATAGAAATTTTGTATACCCAACACTATTACCTGGAAAAAATGAATTGGTTATAAGAATGGTTCAAGAAAAACATAGAAAGATGAATCGTGCGGGAACTCAAACAATGATGACTGAACTCAGGAATTTATTCTGGATTACTGGAATTAGAAAATTAACGAAGAAGGTAGTTGATCAATGTATCATTTGTAGAAGATATAAGGCGAAGAATTATGTAGTACCACAACCTCCACTTCCAGAAGATCGTATAGGCAATGCAGCAGCATTTGAAGTTACAGGAGTGGATTTGGCCGGACCCCTTGTGCTCAGAGATGGAAAAAATGCTGAATAGTTTTATATACCTGTGCAGTATATAGGGCTATACACCTGGAACTGACGGATACCTTATCAACACCTGGTTTCATCATGACTCTGCGCAGATTTATAAGCAGAAGGGGAAGAGTAAAAACTATTTACTCAGACAATGGAACAAACTTCGTTGGCACTGCAAATCTATTACGAGAAATTAACTGGAATGGAGTGGGAGAGGCTGCCCAATTCTATGGAATAAAATGGAAATTTTCCGTACCATCAGCTCCTTGATGGGGAGGATGGTGGGAAAGGTTGGTAAGGGTGGTGAAGGAGATGTTGAGGAGAATACTGGGAAATGCATCAGTAAATTTTATAGAATTGTCTACAATTCTATGCGATTGTAAAGCAACCATAAATAACAGGCCTCTTACTTATATAGAAATGGGGGATATAAGGCCTTAAACGCCTGCTATGTTCCTGCATGGTTTGCCAAACAATGAGGTACCAGACCTAGACCAAATAGACAACAGAAGCTTGAATGTACGACACAGATACTTGCAACAACTACGAGAAGACTTTAGAAGGAGATTTAAGAATTAATATTTAGCATTGATTAAAAACAAAACTTACAGCTGTAAAAGAGAACCTAAAGTTGGGGAAATGGTGCTTGTAGAAACGGAGGCAAAACGCATTCAGTGGCCGGTTGGTATAGTTATAGAAACAATCACTGGAAAGGATGGCTGTACGCGGGTGGCCAGAGTTAGAACTGCATTTGGAGACAGATTAAGAGCATATCAAATATTATATCCCTTAGAAATCTCTGTGTCACATGAGTGGCTGAACGCTACATTCCCACCAGAAGAAAGTACTGCAGGTCAGCAGAAAACTCAGTCTACAGGTAAGACACTCCCTATTCCTGTTTCGCCTGTTCCATATTTTATCTACCACTACACGGTCCGGTCGGGTGGTTAAACTACCGCATAGATTTTTTGATTGAGTCGTTGACTTGGTTTTAAGATTGATTTGGCCATCCGTTTATTTTTTCTTTAGTTATATGTACTTATTTGAAAACATGTGTACTGTTTATATTTTGTATGTGTACCTACTGTTATAAGAAATACGTACTTATTTGAAAACGTGTGTAAGTACGTCTTATTGTTTTATTTTATATAATTTGTAAAATTCTGTCAGTGAAACGTTTGACCATTAAGTATAGGATAGAGATATTGCGCACCTGTTGCCTCCCCCGGGAGTGTGTTACAGGTTGGCACAATATATATTTTTGAGGTTTTATAAAGTTATGTCAAATGTCGAAAGAAAGGGGTCTTTGTTCGTTGATTAGAAACAAACATTAATTTTGTGCTCATCGTATTTAAAATAAAATATCTCTATTTTCATAACGCCTTTTAATTAGAATCAGATAAAGGGAATTTACAGAACTACGTAAACAGGCGAGTTACGCAACACCACAGATCTATCTAATTCTTATTTCTGTGGGTAAATCATTTACCTAACCCATTTACCCCATTACCATTTACCGTAAATGGTAATGGCGGTAAATGGTAGTGAATTATAGAGTCAAAATTTGACTGTTTGGAGCGAGTTTTTACCACTAATTGCTTTTAAAACAATCAAGTCCCAATTTTTAGGGCCATAGGACCAAACAATCAACTGTAGCCTTCCAGCCAGCCAGCCATCACCGATGCCAGCCCATCACGAGTACTTGAGTAGTTTTGAATTCACCGTGCAGGCTTAGCATAACACCATTAGAAACGGAAAAGAATGGACATACGGACGGATTTTAGTAACAAAATGTCCTAAAAACCTTTGTCTAAATGTCACTTTGTCTAAAGAAACCGCTTCTATGGTGACATTGGTTCACGATACTGCTGAAACTACCTTAGTAAGGCTTCTTACAGACAAACGGCACTTGTCGACGGCAGTCACTGGATTTTTTTTTCATTGATTTTGTACCGTCGACGCGTGCCTTTCGTCCGTAAGCGTTATTCATCGCTCACCTTGGATATAAGCTCGTCGTGGCTCGCCAGGTGCGCCCGGCAGTGGATGCAGCTGTAGGTGCGGTGGGCGGGCGGCAGGTACGCCTGGAACGTCTTCACGCGCGCCGCACCCTCGCCTGCCACCCCACGGTTAGTCACCCCGTCACGCATGAGTGCCTGCTAGCTACCAATACACACCCGTCAGGGAACGCCCCAAGCGCACAGAATGGAGTTTCATTTAACCCCCATAGGTTGAGGCTTGGATGTAGGGAGTGGAATGAGCTATGGCAGTGTTCCGCAAACTATTTGTGTTCAAGGCACTATCAGAGAAGTTGATTCATGGGCAGTTGGCGGACCTACGTAATTTGGTCGCGTTACGTCAAACCCAGCCATCAGATCACGATCCACGACTAATATTGAATTGACATAACCCGACCAACTGATGTAGGTCTGTCAACTGCCTTAGAATGCGTCCACATTTATATAATCGCGACGGAGATCTGATCGGAGATCTGATCGCGCAAATGATACAAATCCCAGTAAACATAAAACACCATTACAACAAACTTATTATAGCACGAGTTAACGTACAAAGCATTCTAACCAAATCGTATATCGGCTGTAATTTGGGCCCCCCCTTTAGACAGCATTGAGTTGTATAAAGTCTATTTAATAGCATTATAATTATCATATTACTTCATTTATAAAGTCAGTTATGAGCATAGGAATAAACAAATGGCATTTTTTGCGACTTTAATACAGGTAATATATACTATATAACTTTAAAAATTACAATCTGTTATTAAAATTTCATAACAATGCTTACTGTTTTACTTCCTCTGTAAAAAAGAAAATCATAATGATTTTAAAAATATATTAATTCTGTTGTATTGTGTTGACATGAATTAATTAAATGCAGTGTTTGTTATAACATAAATGTGACAACTAATATTCAATGGGTAAGTAATGCCTTTATTTCTGATTGTTTTGAGTGAAATTAGCTGCGCACATCATTTTGTCGGGTTAAATATACATGTTATTAGTAAAGAATACACGCGCCCTCGCTAAAATACTTTATCTTATATATAAAATTCTCGTGTCACAATGTTAGTCCACGAACTCCTCCGAAACGGCTTTACTGATTTTTACCAAATTCTATATGCATATTCAGTAGGTCTGAGAATCGGCTACTGGGTACTTTATATATTGATAAGTGCATTTGTTGAATAAATAAAAGTAAATTATTACAACCTGAGACTGACGGCGACCATTGTTTGTGCGACGGGATAGCGACGGACGTTGCCATGGCGACATACTTATTTAGTCACTTCAATAAAATTATATGGGCGAAATACTTTATATTATGGCAACATAGCAAAGCAACGTTTGCCGGGACAGCTAGTTATAGTATAAAATTTTTAGAAAACATAATCTATAGTTTTAACAAATATAAAAACTAGCCTTTAGCAATAGGTTTAATAAATAAAGTAGCTTATAAAGGTATCCGTACAAAATACAAATAATTTTATTCCTTTTTAATCGATCTTATAATGACTTGTATTCTTTTTGTAAGATAGGAAAAGGAAAGCTAATGGCGACAAATAAAATTAAAGCTTTAGGCATTTGACGATAGCATAATTATAGTGCTGTTAATTTTAATATGGCCCGTTACAAAAATTAGAGCTCGTATCGCACTATACAAGACACTTACTTATTATGTTCAGACTTATAACAGCACTTCAGAAATATGTTTTAAAGCTTAAACTCATTATACGTAATAGTGACTGATCGTTATCAAGTTCAGCAGGGTACCGTAATAATTTGGTAAAGCCTATATATAATTTATGTTTTTTTTGGTATGTATAATTTATAAAAAGGTTAGTACTAACTAGAGTGATGATTTTTTCCAGAATAATGGGTTCAAGGAATGCAGAAGAGAGAATTTTGAGATGGCTCGAAGAAGAAAACACTGATTGATGGAGATATTTTTTTGTTTACTCCAATTATTAATAAAATCAGTATTTAAATCTTTTTTAAGCTTTCTTTTGAATCTGCCTGTTTTTTTTTTGTTTTTTCCAAGCCTTTTTATCCTTTCTTATGTATTAAATTAGCCAGGGTAATATATTCGCCATTATAAATAACCATTTTGTAAATTCAAATTACAATGTTATTATTGCTCATAGTTCTAACAATACTTTTATTTCGATCAAAATATAGCTATCTGCTGTAGAGATGAATATATCAAGAAAACGGAGCAAAGGCATTATTTGTTATAAAGTCAATGTTAATATAGGACTAGCATTAATTTAGCACAACCATGGACTATTAGAAAGCTTTTATTCCTACAAAAAATCAATATACGTTCAAAAGCACTATAAATCAGTTTATTAATGCTTATTTAAAGAGTAAAGTTTTTCTAATTACCAATGTAAGATAATAGTCTTAGTATAAGTTTGAAAGCTGTTTTAGAAGCTGTAATTTAGAATTATCCTACGTTAATTTAAGATTTTTGGCATTGTAACAATTTTTTGCTAACTATATTATAGCAATAAGCATAATTTGATGCAATAAATGCCTTTATAGAGTATTCATATTTGGATAGTGACGATTAAAAGAATTAATATGACTTCAAGACATCATTCTGTATCTGTTTTGAATAATATACAAGTTGTGTGCTTGCTGGAATGTGGACGCACCGTTAAGAAATCAATTTCCTCGGATATACATCTAGGAAAATAAAAATATTTGGAAGTACCCCACAAGTTAATCAGTGTGTATGTTACGCTCAATGACCGAAATCGCTCAATGAGCGAAAAAAAGGCTCACAACGCATTGTGGTCACAGTGAAACAGCCACGACGCGAAATTCGCGTCGTGGCTCTAATGAAAACGGCCACGACGCGTTCTGGCAATCGCAAAAAGTCCATAACGCGAAATTCGTGTCGTGGCTGATATGCTTTTCGTTTTTCTTGATCTGTTTTTCATTGATTAATTGTCCATAGGTATAGAAGATTATATTTGAATTATCACGTGTTCTAGGTACAAAATATTTTTTCTTTTACTAAATCACTGCATAACGTGTTTATCATTATTATTTATAAAATATCCATACTTTCATACTATCCGTACTATTATTATTACTGTCTGTCTGTCTGGCGCAACTAGTAATATTATATTTAAATTATATATAAATACAAATAAAACTAAATACTTATTATTTATTAAGATCAGATTACCTTATATTAAAAAAAACAATAACAAACAATAGCACTTTGCGCCAGACAGACAGACAGTAATAATATTAGTACGGATATTATGGAACTATGGATATTTTACAAAATCACTGCAAATCAAGTTTTTTATTATTGAAAAACTTGATTTGCAGTGATTTTGTAAAAGAAAAAATATTTTGTAGTTCACGTGGTAGGTAATTCAAATATAATCTTCCATACCTATGGATGATTATCAATCAAGAACAAATCAATAAAAACGATTAGCATATCAGCCACGACACGAATTTCGCGTTATGGCCTTTTTGTGATTGCCAGAACGCGTCGTGGCCGTTTTCATTAGAGCTACGACGCGAATTTCGCGTCGTGGCTGTTTCACTGCGACCACAACGCGTTGTGAGCCTTTTTTTCGCTCATTGAGCGATCTCGGTCTTTGAGCGTAACATACACACTGATTAACTTGTGGGGTACTTCCAAATATTTTTATTTTCCTAGATGTATATATGTATATATTATGGCTCCGTTCTGGCTTACTCTAAGCTCCCACCCCTTTTTTGATCGTCCTGAGATGTCCCTTTCTGGCACTTGGGACTAGAACTTATTACGATGACCTTTTCCGAGGCACACCAACTGCTGACCACGGTATTATGGTATACGGTACACCAGTGTAGTGAGCCAGTGGGGTGGTACAGACCATCTTGGCTTGTAAATGTTAAGAGTAGTAAATAAAACCTACCAAAAATCTACAGTCGAATTTAAAACTGAGGAAGAAACCCCTCAAAACGATAGATCATTATTCCTGCCATTTTATACAATTTATTCGTATACCTTTTTTGGAAGCGGATAGAAAAGAAAAGTAATGTCTACCTGCTTCTCCATGAGAGCACTGAATGCTCATTCCATTCTCCATGTCTTCAAAACTACCACCATTGAGATTTTTTATTTTTAAAGAAAAAAATGGCAACATGTAACGCAAATAAAAAAGTCTAAAGTAAAGAGATGAAGATTAAAATCCCAATGGTGATAAGATAGTACGCGTGGGGCACTAAGCACTCATGCGATGAAAAAGTAAAGTAATAATTTTAAAAAAACTTAAGAAGTGATGTAAAATTTAAATACGGAACACTTTAAAACTAGGTCATAGACAATAGAGGAAAGAAACTTGCGCTTGACCTTTCTATTTCCAACTACCTACCGGTTCTTTTGAGATTAGAATGGCGCTAACGGCTAAAGTCACTAAAGATAGTTCAAGAAGTAAGATCTGACACTTTATTGATATAATGTTACAAAAAAGGTCTCATAGAAACCAAACCTATCAAAGTTAAAATAAATGGTTTTCCTCCTCTATTGTCCATTGTAAACTTTGCTATGTAACTCGATTTTCACTGAGTTATACGAGTAAGTACAGTACTTACAGCTCAGTGTCGATTTTGCTTTTTTATCCAACATTACTAACCAAGTACTAAGTAAGTACCAACAAAATTGTATTTTCAAAAATGTCAAACCAATATCAATCGCGTTCTGATTGGTCAAAAGTCAAAACTCCGTCCCTTGACGTTTGTCCATGCTAACATAGTTATTTTTGCTGTTAAATAGGACTTTGGATCGAAGCTTTACCAAATGCCAATATTGGATTAAATAGCAGAATCGGAGTAATGGATATTGGATATCGATCACGTTATTAGGAACTTCAATGCACAATAACGGCAGACATTCAATATCCACTGAATTGCCATCAATTGTTCATGAATTTGACTTTCAAACGGGACAAACAATCGTCGTTCACAGTTAATAGTTAGTATTTGTGAACGATTGCTATTATTAGCGACTAATATTGTGACTGATGAGTGATGAGTGATGACAATTTATTAATTATTTCTTTACTAGATCGTTGCCCGCAACCTTTTCGCGCCGAAATTCTTTTAAAACGAAGCTAAGGAGTCATATTTTCCGGGATATGAACTATCTTATAGATTTTATTTTTCGGGATTCGGAAGCATTACTTTCAAAACCGATTTTGTATGAGTCTGATTCGAAATGCAAAATTCCCAATTCTGGTTTGATTTCCAAAATCGCAATCTTGGCTTACAGATTGAATCCACATAAGGTGTCGGGTGTATCAAAAGCTATTGAGTTCGAGTTGATTCGATTCTCGATTGTGTCGAGACTCGAGAGTAACAGACTCGTAAATCGAAATAGAGTAAGTATGGGTGCATTTTCACCGGAGCTGAGGTAAGCTGCATCGCGAAGAACAATGTTTTAAAAACCTATAGAAACACTAGAATAACTTCCTTTGCCTGAACTCGTTAGCACAGCGTTTCTGTTGGATCTTAACAAATTATTCGCATTCCAGCTTAGGTTAGCTTCGGAAACGCAGCCTTAGGGACCTTAGGGTGTGCATTGACGAAACGTCCAACCAACGAAATGATCCATTAACGGTCCAAAAGCGTACGCAAATCCTTTTGAAAGAAAGCGGGCCAAGTTTGTATTTCACTACGTTGGGAACTCTTCCAAACGGCCGTTCATTTTGTCAATGCCCCTTGATCTGAAGCTACCTTAGAACCAGCTCATCCAGATGTTGGACGTTAATGTCTATCTCTTAGATGAAATCCTGCCAAGTTTGTATTTCGCTACGTTGAGAAGTTTCCCAAATGGTAATTTCGTCAATGCACACCATTATAGGGATGGGCGTTGAATGAACGAACCGTTTTATTAAACTGTTTATTAGTCATGAACGAGTAAACTAGTCTAGCGTCTACTGATAAACTGGTTTATGCGTGAACGGTTGCCATGCCGGAACGGTGTGTGTGACAGAGACCATTCGACGCGACGACGCGATCGACGGATGGGTGGTGATATTTTAAATTATTTAAGTAAATGTAAAATTTCAGTAATTAATCTGCCTGCCTGCCAGTCCTAAGCCTGGAAAAAAGTATGTACTAAGTATGTAAGGAAGTGCATTTTCACCTCACAGATTAAACCGTCTCGTCGTTCGTCGTCATCACTCGTCGCGTCGAAGTGCAAAACAACAAGTTTGTCAAAACTCAAAACAGTTAATGCTGAAAGTCGTTTAGTCAAAAAAACTACTTTATTTGTCATAGTTTATTGTTTAGTTCAGTGTTCGTCGAAGACGAAAACTAGTTGAAAAAAAAAACTGTTTTGTCGTTGACTAGTTTACGATGAACGATAACGGATAAACGGTCTCGTTTCGCTGATCGAAAAAGCGTCGACGACCCACCACTACACCATTATAATAGGCCCCTTAGACTGGCCATAGACGGACCGCAAGTTGCAGTCGGGACCGACTGCTCTAGAGCGGACGCGTTGAAATTTTGGACCGACCGCTCAAGAATTGCTCAAGCGGTCCGTGTATTGCGGATATGAATTTAGTATGAAAAAAGCAGATCGCCGTGCGGCAACCGCATTTTGCAGTCGGTTTCGACTGCAAGATGCGGTCCGTCTATGGCCGGTCATAGGCTTTGGAATCCTAGAACTAGATAAAAGGTCGCTTAGGATTTGGAGCCTAGAACCAGGCCTTGTACCATGAAACTGTTTTGAGACTCAAACAATCGGACGAGAATCAAACAACGTCATTTCACGTTTGTTAGAGTAGGACGCAGTATTCTGGTCCGATTGTTTGAGTCTCAAAACAGTTTCGTAGTAGGCCTACAGTTCATCCAGATGGACGTACCTGCCTGGCGCGAGCAGCACGCGCCCGCCGCCCACATGCGCGCGCGCCGTCGGTCACCTGCCGCGCGCGCTCTCGCACCGCGCCGCGCGCTCCTTCTTACTGCCCGCCACCCTCTGAAAAAAATAGAGATGCAGATTAAGTACCTGCTACTAGTATCTATCTATTATATCTACTAGCACTAGTATCAGGAGTATCTATGCTAAATACTAATATCAGGTATACCAGTTAGCAAGTTACCAGCCGTCAAGAGCCTGCACTCAGAACGTGTGATGAGAGAAGGGAGACGGGGGCTGCAGTCTGCAGACGAGAATTAAACAGCTACGAAGAGCAAGAATAAAAAAAATTAAGAAAGTAAGAGTTCAGCTGTAATCCACGTGGGAACTTTGACCGTGGTCCGAGAGATAACAAATCATGGGCATAAAGCAGGTATCTGGTTGGGTAACTTTAAACTCTACCGATCCCTTTTGGAAAGCGATAGCATTCCTGTATAATATAGCTCTTTACTCTCTGTCTATATTCTTTTTTTTAGTCAATTATAAGCTTTTTAGCCCTCGGTCTTTAGAGAAGAGACAGAATGCTTACTGCCCTGTCAAAAAGCCGCTGATGGAACATATTACTGGTAAAACACAAGAGAGTTTAAAAAGTAAACTCAGCGCACACGCTCTCACGATAAATAAAGAAATGTTTTATAGTGAAAGTGGTAATAAATACAACAACGTAGATAAAGTTAATGAGCGGCACATAAAAATAATTCCACGATCAAATAAAAATAACGTGCACGAGTGTAAATCTATATTTAGGAGCTATATTTAGGAGCATTGGAAGACGCAATTTAAGATGACAGTGCTTTCCAAAGTGAGAATCACCTGAAAAAACGCATTCCCAAGAGTTCAAAAAGTAAGTCGCAGTTTACAAAGATACATACTCTAGAAATTAACAAAGAAATCTTGGAACCTAGAGTCTTAGAAACGTTGTAGAGAAAACGAATCCTGACTGTACAATTTTAAGGGCCTGTTTCACCGCTTCCTGATAAGGCTATCCACCACTTAACTTGACGCATAGAGTATGGAGAATCTGTCAAATAAGCCTATCAGGCACCTTATCAGGAAGCGGTGAAACAGGCCCTAACTCTTCAGTCTCCGGCAAAGTTCATGACAATACACAGTGTACGGAGGAGACGAAAAATCGGAAATTTTCTATTTTCTTTAATTTTGAATAGGCATTAGTATAATGAATGCGAGAGTAGAACACCCGTGTGTCAATTCGCAATAGTTTTGATGCTACGAGCTACCAAAGTTTAGCGATTATTTGCGGCTCGGAAGCGAAAAATCCATATTTCTCCAAAATTTTTGCGTAATAAATAAATAAAATTTTGTATTCCACCTGAAAGCCTGTTAAATAAGGTACATTTCAAGCTTTTTTCCTGATCCGCCGAGTCGATATTTTACCTACAATAAAATAATTTTCATTTTTAGGTTTTTATTTTTTTTATCCAAAACCAAACAAAACGCGCAATCGAAAATATCGACAAATTAAAGGTATACAAGCATTCTATATGCACAAAAATGTTACTCATCAGATCCGTTTACTATTGGAGATATTTAAACGTGAAATCCTACGCTAGGGCTGCCACCATACGTCTTTCAATGGATGGCTGTCAATAATGCAATAGAAATAGTTACATAATACATGAACATTGATAGTATGAAAGTTATAAACGCTTTTAATGAGTATAATTAAAAATTATAAAAAAAGTCTTAGAAAAAAACATATAACCTCCTCTTTTTTTAGAAGTCGGTAAAAAATCGGAGGTCAGTTCGTAATACTACAAACAATTAATATTGTTTCTAGTATTTATTAAAAAAAATCAAGGTATGTGATGGTCACGCGAAAACGAAAAGACTACAAATAATACAGCGTTGCGTCGTTTGATAACCTAGTTGACAATTAAGTTTGTAAATTGAATAAATTAATTTAGAATTGTTAGTAAACGGATCTCACGGGTGATTTTTTTTGTGTGTATAGAATGCTTGTATACCTTTAATTAGTCGATATTTTCGATCGAGCATTTTGTTTGGTTTTGGATTAAAAAAAAACCTAAAAATGAAAATTATTTTATTGTAGCTAAAATATCGACACAGCGGATCAGGAAATACAAGACAATCAGAAATACAATACAATTCAGGTGGAATACAAAATTTTATTTACTATATAAAAGTTTTGGAGAAATATGGATTTTTTCCTTCCGGGCCGCAAAAAAAAACGCTAAATTTTGATAGCTCGTAGCATCCAAACTATTGCGAATTGACACACGGGTGTTCTACTCTCGCATTCATTATACTAATACCTATTCAAAATTGAAGAAAATAGAAAATTTCCGATTTTTCGTCGGGTTATTATAATAGCGGGTTTTTTCAAATCCAGTGATCCAGTGCCCGTTTACATTATTCCAGTAGAAATAGAGAGCTGGATTGAATAACTGCATTGGAATAATAAAAACCGGCATTATGGCCGGTTTTTGAAATTTTTGATAGGATCTACTTCTTTGGTGGTGTCGATTGGTTAACTTGTTGCTGTTAGCCAATCAAGCGCTAGTGAAGACAGAGTTTGGTGGGTTGATTGTTCCCGGAACTTTGCCGCGGGGAGTGGAGCACCATGGGGTTTTAGTGGGTAGTCTCCTACGGAGATCCCACATACCCCGGCCGATGTCTCCAATCCGCCGTGGATGCGCCAAGCATTTCCCCATGCAAAAAAGTGAAGAGAATAACTCCAGTCAAAGAATCTTAGAAACCTACGCCTACTACGAAACCATTTTGAGACTCAAACAATCGGACGAGAATGCCGCGTCCTGCTCTAACAACGTCATTTCACGTTTGTTAGAAATGGACGCCACATTCTCGTACGATTGTTTGAGTTTCAAAACCGTTTCGTGGTACAGGTTCAGGCAAGGCGTATGAATCAGTAATATCGTTACCGCCTTGTGACCGGTGAACCGAATAACCACGGCCGTTGACTCTTAGTTGCTGTGCGTTATGCTCTTGGACATTTACCATTCCCGTCTCACCTCAACAGGCAAAGCTTGTAGAACTACGGTCTTAATGTCTTTTGGGAGTTTTGGGAATTATTTCTATACATTTTCTAGAATTACTCTATCACCAACCACGTATCACTAACCTAACAAAAAGAGATACCAATTTATTGTTTTAACTGCAACTTTCTATTTAAGTAAACAGATTTTATGAAAAACTTTTAAGGGTTCGTATACGACTCACATTATATTACTCGCCGCAAGGTTCGAGTCGGCTTTCCGCGCTTAAATATATTTTAAATCTAATAAATAAGAATTAATATATATTTTTTTAAGTCTAATAAGGGGAAAATACCTAATAATATTTCTGTAGCGAACCTTTGCAATTTCGTATTCATCGGCAAAATTTCGTATACGGACTCTTAAATGTAATAATATCACATCAGCTTCATACACATTTGATAGATATCCAGATAGGTCCTGACTCCAGGGTTAAGGTATATTCCATTAATACTTTGCGACAGCTGTAAAGGGTCGTGTTTTTATTTCGTATTCCAAACGAAATTCAATTCCGGCAACACAATAACACAGTTATAATATAACAGCCACAATAAAATGCCGAAAGACTAAGTTGACAAAAACTTATCACTATGTGATGTTTCGTGCCGCAATAATTCTGCTACATATTTTAATCCAACATCATTAGAGCAGATTATATATCGTACATTTGTGAGTTAATCACTGAGTACTTAATTACTAACTAAAACGGAGGAGTGAGTAACGGAAAGTCTCACTTTTGTATGCAAGTGAATACAAAAGTGACAGTTTCCGTTACTCACTCCTCCGTTTTAGTTACTAACTCAGTGATTAACTCACAAATGTACGATACAGAATCGGTCTGCTGTATTATTGTTAGACTTAGGGCCTGTTTCACCACTTCCTGATAAAGTGCCGGATAGGCTATCCACAACTTATTTGACAGATTCTTCAAGTAGTGTGTTTTCGCGGGTTCTGGATCACGATTCTGGGTCCACCCCACCCCCCGCTTGCAGCTCGCAAACTTTCTCGATCACTTTTTGTCGGTTCGAGCGGCGACATCGCCTAAAAAAAAAAGAGTTTGGTGTCAAAATAGGGGTTTTGAACCATGCCCGTTCGATTTATGCGATCCATTTTTACGTATTTGCACTATTTCCAAAGTTAGCTTTTGTGTTTACCCCTCATTGTCTACTATTTCCACGCTCCATTGTTCCTTCATAATTACAATCGCTACTTATTACATTGTTATGCTCGCCTCAGTGTCCTATTGTTCGACCTGGCTTATCGCTTACGTCACCTTGCTTTCTTACAAGATTTTAAATAAATATGAATGATAATTAACTAACTAATGAATTATTGCAAATTAAAAGTCATAATTAATTATGTAGGTCACCCAATCATTCGATGGACTTCGTAAACACACGACGACACGGTGTGCAAACTGACACGTTTCGCTCGTCAGCGAAATTCGACGAGTCAACGACCGCCGCCGCCACGCTCGCCGCCGCCACCCGCATCTCGCGGCTCTCATCGAAGTGCAAGTGTAAACACAAAGCTCGCAACACACAAGCGTGCCCTGCGAGTCGCGAGCCGCGCCGCAAGACGGGTCGCAAGCTCAAGTTTACACTCTCGGCTCGTAGCGCATCTCGCGGCTCGGCTCGCGGCTCGCGCGCGAGTGTAAATGATCATGTATTACAAGATTTTAAATAAATAAAACTTGATAATTTTTTCATTACATGTATTTTATTTCATTAAAACATTTATTGCGCGCGCGAGTGTAAATCGTGTATAATGTATTACAAGATTTTAAATAAATAAAACTTGATAAATTTTTCATTACATGTATTTTATTTCATTAAAACATGTATTGAACATACTGTACAATATTATATCATTACACAAAGTGTTGTTACTAAATAACTTTTGAAACTCTACTAAACTTTCCCCATTGAACTTATAATACAAATACATTAAACTATACTCTCCACAAACTGATGTGAAATCATTTTGTAATCTCCACGTGTTAAAATCCCATCTCCTGCAGTTTCGCCCGCGAGCCGCGAGCCGAGCCGCGACACGCGCTACGAGCCGAGAGTGTAAACTTGAGCTTGCGACCCGTCTTGCGGCGCGGCCACGGCTCGGCTCGCGACTCGCAGGGCACGCTTGTGTGTTGCGAGCTTTGTTTACACTTGCACTTCGATGCGAGCCGCGAGATGCGGGTGGCGGCAGCGAGCGTGGCGGCGGCGGTCGTTGACTCGTCGGATTTCGCTGACGAGCAAAACGTGTCAGTTTGCACACCGCGTCGTCGTGTGTTTACGAAGTCTATCAAATGATTGGGTGACCTACATAATTAATTATGACTTTTAATTTGCAATAATTCATTAGTTAGTTAATTATTATTCATATTTATTTAAAATCTTGTAAGAAAGCAAGGTGACGTAAGCGACAAGCTAGGTCGAACAATAGGACACTGAGGCGAGCATAACAATGCAATAAGTAGCGATTGTAATTATGAAGGAACAATGGAGCGTGGAGAAAGTAAATAATGAGGGGTAAACACAAAAGCTAACTTTGGAAATAGTGCAAATACGTAAAAATGGATCGCATAAATCGAACGGGCATGGTTCAAAACCCCTATTTTGACACCAAACTTTTTTTTTTTTAGGCGATGTCGCCGCTCGAACCGACAAAAAGTGATCGAGAAAGTTTGCGAGCTGCGAGCGGGGGGTGGGGTGGACCCAGAATCGTGATCCAGAACCCGCGACAACACTTTTTTTTTTTTTTTTTTTTCGCAGAGTAATGCTGTGACGCATTCGACGCAGGGGATGGGGACTCCCACTGCGGATATGTGGGGCTCGCCGCGGCGAAGATGGTGAGTGCCGCGGCCCTACCCACTAAAACTCTGCGGTGCTCCTCTCCACCACTTTTAACGGTGACGTGGGAACTGTACAGACACCACATCACCGTCAGTGGACGTCTGCTCGTGCGCGACAACACACTACTTCATCATACTCTATCTGTCAAGTTAAGTGGGGGATAGCCTATCCGAAACTTATCAGAAAGTGGTGAAACAGGCCTTTATATTTAAATTTTTGTGTTTCTTTTTATTTCGTTTGTACCCTTTCTTTGATATTATTTGGCAACGGTTACAAATATCTTTAATAAGCGGACCACCTTTAAGCCTAATTACGACTTACGTCCTTGTTTGATACGTTAGAAACACAAGGACAGGGACCAATTAACCAACTATAACGTAATAAAAAATTACTTAATAGATGCAATTGATTGAATCAAAAAATATTTCAAAGATGCTTCAGAATTGAGTAAATTATTTGATTTAGAAATAAGGGGGATAAATCTAAGTAAATTAATTTCTAATTATTTTAATAATATATTTTTTTTTTAATTTCGAAGCTTATTTCATTTTGTATACACAGTGTAAATCTTGTTAGTAGGGCGAAAAATTTTAGCGCTCATTCTTCATTAACTGATGATCATAAACATGAGTGTTTACTAATGTAAATGAGGTATAATCGCAGTGTTCGTGTATTTTAAGTAGCCGACACGGAGCCACACGGAAGTCAGGAAACTGATTCACCTACGTGAAAGACGAGACCACTACGTGAGTCTAGACGTTGGAAACACGCTGAGTATACTTAGTGTTTACCAAAAATAAAAAGGTTTGCTAAAAACAATCAAAAAGAAATAAAGGAAAAAATAAATAAAAACAAGAAAGCCAAACCCTTATACAGTTAGGGGGATGGTATTTAAAAAAAATAGATTATGCTAACGGCCCGCAACCGCACGCACACATAAGCGTGATTTTAGATAACTTTAAGATGCAAAACAATATTATGCACGAGTTAAGCTTGTCTATGTGTAGGTTTCTTCTATATTCTTAGGTGTAGAATGAGTTTGTTTTCAACTTGTTTCAGAGTTACTCTACTGCAACTTGCAAGATATATTTATGCTGCACTGTGGTTAAACTGTGCATGTATAATGAAAATCACATGCATTACAGGCGAACTTAGAACCTCTTTTTTCGAAGTTGGTAAAGAAGTATGAAGTGATTAGCATTTAGCACCTTTCTAATTATTTTCTAATTACTTTAGGTCTATTGCACACGCACGTTCTATTTTTATAATACTACTAGCTATCCCGGCACACGTTGCTTTGCCATAATATATTTGCCATATTATTTTATTGAAGTGACTAAATAAGTATGTCACCATGGCAACGTCGATCGCTATCCCGTCGCACAAACAATGGTCGCCGTCAGTCTCAGGTTGTAATAATTTACTATTATTTATTCAACAAATGCACTTATCAATATTTAAAGTACCGAATAGCCGATTCTCAGACCTACTGAATATGCATATAAGATTTGGTAAAAATCAGTAAAGCCGTTTCGGAGGAGTTCGCTGACTAACATTGTGACACGAGAATTTTGCTCAGAATTTTAATCTTCAACTTTTAACATGAACGCTTGAAATATATACAGAAAAGTTTTAAAATAAATACAATATAATATCATAATAATATATAATATAGTCCTGCAGTTCAATGAATTGCGATACTCAGTCACTGACACTGTTTATCATCATATAAGTACATATTTACAATTGCAAAACTGTAGCTCCTCTAGAATAATCTACCTAAATTCGTGGAACCGATGTTTTGAGGAACTAGATTCCATACTCAGGAGTCAGGAGCATCGTGACTTATCAGTCATGAGATACTAAAGGCAAAACGGTGGAGGCAAATCGTTCGGGTCGGACTGATCACAGACCGATCTGGTCGAACTCGTTAAGTGCATTCCCGTGTAAGTGGTCAGGTCGGGCTGGCTTTACAGCTATCCGGGACACCCGGGACTGTGGGACACCCGGTGACTTCACAGTTGTGAAGCCAGCCTGAGGCGTTGAACAGCAGATTTTTAACAATTCCAACTTTAGTTTCTGAGACGGAAAAACCGACGAAAATTTGGTATCAACCATGTATCAACGCATTAATTTTATCTGAATATAGTCTGCGTTATTTAAAGGTATTCAGAACGTACCGCTCAAGATTCACCGCACGACTGCTGATAAAATCGCTCATCAAAATTTTGGCCGTGTGGGAAGATTTTTTGACAATGTACTTTGTGTGTAGCCATTATTTTAAAGCGAGGTTCACATGTTCCTAAGTATTAACGGCAAATAGTCTAAAATCTGAATGTTTATAGTTGCAATAACGTAATTATACACTACTTATGTGTTTTGCAAACACTGCATTTCTTTTTTTTTCACCGTCTTAAAAAAAGTAGTTTGGAAGGTTAAGTAAGTTTAGGTGTTTGATTTTTGATTTAGTTTATTTTTTTTTTACTTTGATTTTAAAAAAACTATAAATATGCCTTAAGAAATTGGTAAACCTCGACCATAAAACAAATGACTTACGTGCTTCCTATGCAGCTTTATATAAATATATAAATATATAAAATATATGCGCATAAGGTAAATACAATGCAAACGATAATCATATAAACAAAGTTGTTCAATTGCGCGTCAGTTTATTTTGGAATTCGGAGTCAAGTTCACTGACCCCGCTGACACATATCGCTAGGGCTGGCAAAAATATATTGCGAAAGCGCACGCGGAGAGGAATGTTTGGATTGCCTGGATTAAAAAGTATTTGGTTGTTTTTGCCAAGAGAGTCTTTTGGGAATTTTGTGATGAATCAGGCGCATAGCATTTTATTGGTAGTTGGTAAATTGGTATGGACTTTCTATTTAAAATAAAAATATTTATAAAGCGCTTAGCATATTATTATTTATGGTCTGTTTTTGTTTGGCACATTGGAAAAGTCACATGACAGACAAAAATAGCGACTTGTTAGAGGGTATGTGCAATAGGCTTGATGACTAATTTTTTTTTTGTTATTGGTAATTGAAAGACCCTTAAAAATAAAAACATCGCTGAAAGAATAATTCTGATAGCTTAAAAATTCACCAAGATATGACAATTCAAACATCTCATAAAATAGACCTGCCCGAAACGCTCCATACAAAGTGCTACGAAAGACTGACGTCACTCTTTCGTAGTTTGTATGGATCGGGAGAGAACTTTGTTCGATAGGTATATTAAATATTGCGTTTATGAAAGTGGTTTCATAACAAAAGTTGCTTTTAATTGCATAAGTTATCGAATGGTATAAAAATATTAAGAAATTTAATTGAAAAAAAAATCGACTTGATTATCCAACTTTGAAGGCGCATAACAAAAAAAAAATATAAATGCTATCGAGCTGAAATTTTGGGAACACTAATTTTTTACCGTGATTTCTTTATTTTATTAACAAAATTCGCTAATCTTAGACCTTGTCATCATCCCTATTGTGCACGTATGTGATCTACATAGTTTAAGACTAAAATTTTAATTCTAAGTTCTAACATACCGCCGCCGCTAAAATTCGTCTTTTATGTTTTATCTTTAATTGCAATTTTAAAATACTTTGGCCAATTATAGAGTTTTTAATTCGAGTCACTGCGAGCCATTGCTGCCAAACTTAGCAACCAAATGTGACGTTATCAGCGTGAAGGGACCTTATTGTCGGTATTGAGTTATTAGTATCTCCATAATCTACATTTAATAGGCTATCGAACCATGTAAATAGCATGCGTGTAGGCCTGGAAAATATTTTTTAAAAAAATGTTTAAACTCGAAAGTCGTAAAAGGTGATATTGAGAAAATCGCATTCAAACTTCGACATCCTAAAAAGTATGTTATCGTAGGAAGTTACATAGATATCATGTTTTTTGAGAAGTACGTTATATGGTCTTTTAGAATTTAACTTCAACTATATAATTTTATAACTCTATTCCTGTAGTTTACCACGCCAAAGTGCATGATGTAATGAAAATGCCCAAGATGGTTTTTACTAAATATTTCACTTATGGTATGTTTTTTATTGGATTTTATAAAAGAATAATATAAAACGGATCAGTTTTTACTAAATAGAGACGTCTTCGATATTAAACAACATTGTTTATTGTATTTAAAAAAATTTAACAAATAAATATTGTGCTTGTATTATTCTTATTAATCCTTCAGGCCCCGCGCGAGCACCGGTGATCGCGACAACAATAGAATACAATAGCAATTCCTGGAAATTCCGACTGAAGTATTAATCAGTCAAAATCAACAAAAATATATATTTACTACACATAAACATAGTCAAATGAGATCAAATATATAAATTGTTATTTAAAAACTAACTTTTTTCTGTCTTAAAATTCAAGGTAAAGTTTAGTAAAAAGCTGGTACAAACACTTAACACTTTTCAAAAGGGACCTTATTGTCGTTGATTAAAAGTTTAGTAATATCACATAAAAATAAATATACATTTTTATTAACATTGAAGTTCTTATTTTTTAAATAACTTTAATTATCCTTTAGTAACAAGATGTGTACCAAAAACATGTAATTTCTCATAGTTACCATAGAATTATTCATAAATATTAAAAGGGACCTTAATGTCAGTCGTTACATTTTTAGTAAGAATAAGAATAAGAAAAGTTTATTTTGCACATCACATAACAAAATATTTACAAAGGACGAAAGAACAAGGACACAGAACATTTAATATTTTAACATTATGTTGTGTGATATCACAAAAATGGACCCCAGCTCAGCATACTTGCCGCAAGTTGCTGCACTGATTTTCTGCTGGGACCAATGTGTGACATCACAATAATAATATAGTTTGGACATTACAATAATAATTAGGAACTAAGAGCATACTAAATTAATAAACTTAAATACTAAATAAGTAATAAAGTTAAAAGAAGATACAAAAATACTATTAATTTCGTAGTTGTAACATTATTTTTATTTTATTTTTTATTTTATTTAAATGTTTATTTAATTTTATTTTCCATTATTTAATTATATTTCTGAGATTTATTTATAAAAATAAAGGAACTTCAGACTTGGTACTACTTTGTCTAGATTTCATTACTTTTTAGGGTTCCGTAGTCAACAAGGAACCCTTATTAGAGATAAACAAGCAGTTCCATCGAGATCCGAGACTTGGCTAGTTTTTTTTTTTCAAAATGTTTTTGGTGGGATTTCACTTCTTTTTATAGAAATGTGGGCATATTGATTTTTTAAGCTGAGCCCTAAGTAGTGGGTTTCATCATATCGCTCGTGTAGGATTGCGCGCTCGTGTAAACGTCACCATCAGCATCACACGTGTTACATACGCCTCTGTGGTCTAGTGGTTTAGTGCGTGGCTCTTGACTCGGAGGTCGTGAGTTCGATTCCCGCGTTGGAAACGTATTATTTCCAAGTTTGGTTAGGACAATGCAGGTTGATCACCTTTGATCAGAATTAAATTGAAATTAAAATTTAAGGGGGGCTCCCATACATAAAACCTAATTTGGAGTCTGACTCGCACTTGGCTAATTTTTATGGTTGTCCCTATAAATGGCCATTAAAGCCTAAACTCTGTGCTAAATTTCAGCTCTCTGACTTTATGGGAAGTACTAGTTCTATTTTGATGATCTTGAGAGTGAGTGAGTGTCATAAATGAGAAACTTTGCTTTAGCTTAACTTCGGAACTTAATTACCTCTAGAGGTTCTCAAATAGGGGCCTAAAATGCGGTGAAATGGTTCCTGTAAATGATGGTACTGTAGTGTTTGCTTCGCGCTCTACTTGGCGGGGGCACTGCCGTGCCCCCAGATATTCTAATCAATGTTACCGATTTTCAGCTTGGTGCAAATTACTAGTGGTATAACAGTAGATACCGTGCCGAAAGAAAGCCGCAATCGACTCTCGACTGCAGCACCGACAATAAGGTCCTTTTTTTACTAAACTTTAAGATATACTTTAACCTATAAAAAATCGTTTTTAAAACCTGTGTCTTTGTCATATCAAAATTTAGAGTCCGATTATTATTATGGAGCAAAAAAAGAAAAAATGATTTTTTTCGACACTTTACTTTAAATGCGATTATCTCGGAAACTAAAACCCTCCATAAGGTCCCTTTTCCCAGATAACGTCACAAATGCTATCAAAATCTAGACAATAATTTAAGCCTTATTTATATTAAACGTTTATATAACAAGTATTTATTCGAAATTCGAACGAATTTGTGTATTATAGTGTCAGGGTCGGGCCAGCACATTTGCTGCAGGCTAAAAGCCTAGTTTTGGTTAATCTACTGTACAGGGTTGCCAAGAGATATGGGTGCAGGAATTATTCATCATCATCGTCCAAACTACCTTGAACTACTACTCTATTTTTGGTCTATAACTTTTTCACGTCTTCAACATACTTTTCTGGAGTTTTTTTGGCAGGACTTTGTGTCTAAACACACTATGCCGAATTTCCGCGGCGGAAGTTAGGCATCACTACTTCAGCAATGTCAAACGCATACAATATAACGCGACGGAATTTCGGCATCGGTCATTTAAAAATTAAAATACATTGCAGGCGGAATCATGCCGAACTTCCGCCGCGGAAATTCGGCATAGCGTGTTTAGACTTTGTCTTTGCAATAGCGCTGAAATTGTAGTTAACTTCATGACATTCAATAAATACAATCATGGAATTAATATGCATTTAATGAAGTATGTTTATAATTTATGAAGTATGTTTTATATTCAAATAATATATAAGCCTTCACGCAATAAATAAAATTGAATGTTTCAAGTCTGTTTTCTAAAGTTAAAAACTGATGTTTCGACGTGACCGGAACTTTAAAGATATTGTGAAATGGGCCCTATTACCTCTGGGCTGTGCAACTAGTTCTTTGCCGGAACAATATAGTTTGAACCCACGACAAGTCAAGAGCATCTAATGAGGTATGAACGGAGGTGTTAAACTATAGAGGTGTTTATATAATGTTTATGCACTGAATACGTATTATTAGTAACAAGTTTATGTCATTATGTGGAAACCGGCGTGGGCGAACTTGGAAAACGTCGACTCCTACGACTACATTTGACGGACGCCTAACAAAGAAAACAATTTATAGATGTACAGCTTGTAGATACAATTTATAGAGATCTACAGCTTGTAGATCTATACATACAGAAATCCATACAAAAAATATGACATAGAGAAAAAAAAGCAATCCATGATTAAATTAGGGATTTGGGAGACGGAAAAAATCCCCGTTCTTTCTACCGCGTTTTCATATCATATCAACCGAGTCAATTTTGACTAAGTTACAATAAAAAAATCCTGAATTTGCCAATCCATACTATAATACTATAATTTATAAATGCGAAAGTGTGTTTGTCTGTCTGTCTGTTACCTCTTCACGCTCAAACCGCTGAACCGATTCTGATGAAATTTGGCATGGGGATACTTTGAGTCCCGGGAAAGGACATAGGATAGTTTTTATCCCGGAAAAATGTACGGTTACCGCGCGATAAACGAATTTTGGCGAAACGGAGTTGCGGGCGTCATCTAGTAGGTACAATAATATTTAAAAAATGTATCTTTCAGCTTCGACAGTAAACTCTATAAGAGGGACACAATATATCCATCCTAGTATTATCATTTATCAAACTCTCATTGTGAGTAGTTTTATACCTTGTAGGTATGTGTGATGTAATGTTGCTCCCCAAACATCTTGGTAACTCTGATCCAGTTAGGTGTTCAGGTACAGAATAAACAGCACTAACTACTAACGTCTCAGGTCCAGCCGTGTGCTGTTTGGTCTAGATTCAATTTGAACTGGAGTTGATCAAATTGGATTACATTGAATGCGTTACAACTTACAGCGCTTCCTCTTACTACATTATGCAGGTTTACATTATTCCAATCCAGTAGATTGCCACTGGAATAATGTAAGCACTAGAATGCAATTTTAGAACAAAAGCGCTGAATTGGAATAATGTAAACCAGCCACTACGCAGGTTAATTCCCGTGGTTTTGGTCATAATAAGAAAATAAGGTCATCATGTATACCCAGTTTACCCAATATTTAAGAAAATGGACTTACAAACAACAGCTCTGCAATTTGCTTGTAGCCAAGATTTTGTCCGCAAATTCATTTATCGCGCTGGCTCCATATTTTTCGAGAATAAGGGCCAACCCACACGTACCACAACCACACGACATCGCAACGACAAAATGTCGTCGAGCTGTGGTTACGTGTGAATGGTGTCGCTGCAGCATTTTGTAGTTGCGTTGTGGTACCGACAAAATGCCGACGTGGTTGCGTTGTCGCCAGTGGTTGCGATGTGGTTGCGATGTGGTTACGTACGAAAGTCAATGAAACGGAGGGGTGGAAGAGCGCGGGCGATGTGCGCGCACTGTCGTTGCATCGACGCAACGTTATGGATGCGATGTGGTTGCGACGTGGTTGTGACGTGGTTGCGACGTGGTAGCGATGTGGTTGCGATGTGGTCGGCCGTGGTTGCGTCTGACAAGTTATCTGACAAGTGGTCGACAACGACTGCAAAATGTGGTACGTTTGAATGGTCCAGTTCATTTACAATACGAAATATACGCCCGACCACGTCGTGTGTTTGTCGTGTGGTTGTGGTTGTCGTGTGGTTGTGGTACGTGTGGGTTGGCCCTAAATCTACCCCTAGATGACCTTTCCCGGGACTTAAAGTATCTACAATCTACAGACCTATCAAAATCGGTTCAGCATGAAAGATTTGATAACAATTTTTTCAATTAATGTAAAACAAAAACAATTAATGTCTTAGTTTTAAGTACTGTAAGTCTGATTGTATACCCATTGTTTATGTGAGCAATAAAGTGTTTATCTATCTATCTAATTTTTAGGTTCCACAATCCACATTTACTTGGCGTTTGGTCCCAAAGTCCCAAACCCAAACAAAACCCTTATTTTATGCCAATAAACAATCAATTTAGTTATCCGATGACGCATGTAACTGGGTAAGTATTAGAAACGCTTAATTTGTCTAATGTACCCACACCTACATACAAATTAATACAAGTAAGTGCTACTTGGTACATGTAGGTAAGTATAGAAGTGGCACGAATCATTTCCCAAGTGACAAATCACCTGTAGGCTGTAAACAGTTGATATTGGATAGAGGACATAAGAATAAGGCTGCCCTGACATTAAATTCTAAAAACGACGGCAAATAATAGGTTTAAAAACTATAACCCGAATACGTAAAAAAAAAACAAAATAAAAAAAAGAGAAAAAAGTGAGAAATGAGGTGTCAATAGAAGTATGAAAAAGCTCGAAAAAAATTGACCAATAGTCATGATCATGATGGGTTCGAGTTTTTTATACGCTCTTGATTCTTAGGCCCAAATTCGTTCCTGCGTAAAAACACAATTCCTTCTCGTTCATAAACACGAAAATCATCATGTATACGGTATAATAAAAAAACTGTCAGAAAACTTTCTCAGATTGGCGCAACTATGCCATAATTATTGATTTGCCATATCTACAAGTCAGTAGTCTCTAGTATGAGTCGTCGGCCGGTAACGGTGAAGTAAACAAGGTCACCGCACGTGCACTGTCGCAACCCGCAAGTCGCAACCATAACAACCGCTTAAGGCGGGGATAAACCCCAATTTGTTATTTCGTGACCCCCGGTTTACCTAGTTCCAATATAATAACGAAATGTAAAAAATATGAGATATAAAGCACAATATTTAAAGACTTTAAAGCATAAACATTTTTATAAAACGTAATACTTTGGCTGTAATTAATTTACAAACTCACCTCCGACAAAAATCTAATTCATCGAAATATAAGTATTAACTAGGATAATTATACATTTTATTTGAATAAATTGTTAGTAAATCTATATTAAAATATCCTTAACCGAACAATTTTGTTTCTTAATATTTATTTCCAAAGATATTTTAAAAACACATGAAAAATAGAGAAGATCCGCCCCTAGTAACTACGGTTTTATGCTAAGCTAAAATGAATCTTATTGCGATGCGTATACGCTTGGTCTTTGTTTGTGTGCAAGGTTATCATTTTGGATTGAGATTGATCCCTGCCTTAACTATATAATACAGCTGGGTAAACTATATAATCGCTCTAGAGCTAGCTATAATAATTTAGAGCAGTCGTTGAAGCGAATTGAAACGATATCTTATAGACAAGGGCGAATCTACCATATTATGGCTTTTTGGGCATAAGTCCAGACGGAGAAGAAGAAAACGGAACGCGTTCACAGCAAATCCGAGTTTTATCTTCTGAACGCCCAAAGTCCGAAGTTCAACGTCATAAAACCCGTTCAAGCCCTGTCATGGGGGAACGAAAAACATAGACAAAAGAAATGTCAATATGACAGTTTTGACACATGCGTTTGTAAGTTTATGGATTGTTTCTTTCTATTTTGAAGTTAAATTTACGTGAAAAGGCTTTAAAATACTGAAAACATGTAAAATAATTGCGTGACGTCACGTAAACTTAGATTTAATAATCGCAATCAAAAGAAGGTAAAGAAATCCAATGGAAACAAAACGAGATTTACGTCGCAGAATGAACGCGTTCAATGGAAACCAAGTTTTATAAAGCTAAGTTTTATGTGTATTTGGTGAAATCCCACCTAAGACAGGTCAACAAAATTAGATGAGAGACTTTTATTTGGACCACCAACTATGAAATCGCGTGAAGTCTGTTAGACAAAGAAATAAGCAGAAACTTCAATTTGAATATAAAATCTACATAAACTAACACGATTATATACTACATGGTACCCATGTTAAGTCATAAAAACATGAAATGCCGCTATGCTACATAATGATATCGCGGCGGTAGGTACGAGGAAATACAGAACCAAATAATTTAACCAACCCAAAAGGCTGCGTGATTCATTTGGACCCTGATGCATGTTTAATTTCTTTGTTTTGAAGTGAAAACTTCTTTAGCGGTGTTGAGCACTTTTGTGGGATGGGTAAAAACTGTGAAACTCGCGTCAGATTCTCGTGCTGATCGAAAAACCTTGGAAAAACCGTAAGACGGTTGGAGAATAGTATTTTGTGTCAAGCTCGAACTCGAACTCGAATTGATTGTAAGAGTTTCGATTAATTAAAAAATCGATTTTTTAATGATCGATTTTCATAAAAAATGGGTTCAATAAATGCACGACGTTAATAATCAAGTTTTCACTTCTGCCGGCACTCCCGGCGTGCAACCCGCCTTTTTTTATTCCTAAAACGGCTAACATTATGATTCTGTCTGAATAGCCACCTGTTCTCCAGTCACTCTCAAAGTATGCGAAGAGAATGCCCGCTCTATGTGTCATCTGGTTCCCATGCTTACAAGAAAGGCAGTGCGTTCATAGCACTTAGAAGGCAGCACCTTTATGCTAATATTAAGGGTTCACTAGAATCTTGAAAGCAAAAACAGTTACGGTTATGCATAAGAAATGATAAAAGTACTCACTAACAAATTTTAGGGACAAAGCAACAGATTTCCAGAAATTCCTGTTATTTTGTGCCTGTGTCACACAAAACTGTGTCTAGAGTCCGAAGCGTAGAAAGAAACCCGACCACTGACACAACAGAATCCTGACCGAATTTGAAAACAAGCTCATATTACTGCTGACTCAAAACCTTTGTGTCGCTCTACACTAGACCACGGAGAATAGTGTTTAATAACAAAGAACAGTGACATACATCCACATCATTAGAGGCGAGAGGGTTTTGTGACTAATTGGTAACACGGTAAGGGTTACCGGAGGGCATAACGCCCGGCCCTCTAAAGGGTGTTCCAGATTCCTAAAAGCGAGGAAACTACAACGTCACGTATCCTTAGTTCCTTACTCCTTAGTTTTGTCCATCCTTGTCGTTGCCTCTTTTCAGTGATGGTGCTATCGTGTGCGAATGAAATAGGCAAATAATTATTGATGGGTCATTATTCATTAATCATTATAGGATTTTACCAGATAGGTTTACTCAACACACACGTGAAATAAAACCGGCCAAGTGCGAGTTGGACTCGCCCATGAAGGGCTCCGCAGCAGCAATAAGGTTTATTTCTATAAAATTAAAAGGTTTTTGATTTATTTTTATATTTTAGTTGATTTAATGAAAGTTAAATTAAGGTTTACCATTTATGACGTATAAAAAAAAACTACTTGTTAGATCTCGTTCAAACCAATTTTCGTTGGTAGTTTTTATAATAATGTACATCATATATTTTTTTTAGAATTATCATGCCCCTACTTTAGAAGTAAGAGGGGGGGGGGGGACACATTTTATCACTTTGAGACACACAAGAGTCTCTCTTGCAAACTATTCAGATTAGAAAAAAATGATATTAGAAACCTCAATATGATTTTTGAAGACCTATCCATAAATACCCCACACGCATAGGTTAGACGAAAAAAAATATTTTTTGTTTCAGTTGTACCTATGGGGACCCCTAAAATTTTTAATAATTTTTCCATTTTTGTATCGAAACAGACTACATCTTCTTACCAAGTTTCAATAGTATAGCTTTTATAGTTTCGGAGAAAAGTGGCTGTGACATACGGACGGACAGACAGACAGACATGACGAATCTATAAGGGTTCCGTATTTTGCCATTTTGGCTACGGAACCCTAAAAACGAAACATATCTTCACTTACTAATTTAAGACTAACGGAACAGGTGACATCTTATGTCTGCTGACTGCTCCATGGTCTTTCCTTAATTTCTTTAACCAATACAGCAGTACCTAGAATCAAACACGAAACACTAACACTTTGTTGGTAATGACGCGCGTAACGTGATCGTATGCACGTATGCGCGTTACATAACTGGACGCACGTGGCCAGGCACAGAGTGCTAAGCAGCAGACCGTAATGCTTCCTGATCGTTACATCTGAAGGGTTCTAATCAGCATCAGCCCTTAATCACAGCTCCACTGACCACGCCTCCCTATTTCTACCTTATTGCTTTGGGAAATTGCCACATAGGGAATTCTCTACTCACTTTAAAGGTATCAGGTATGGTAGAGCCCCAAAACTATTTGGAACTTTGATTAATACGACTGACAACTCTATAAACCTATGCTAGAGCTACAAAGCTGATTGAACTAGGCACAATGTGTCGTCATAGCAAACAACTGAAAGTTCCTTCCTTTCCTTCCAGCTATTCCCAACTTAGCTATCCAATTAATTGATAGTTTAGCACTCACTCTGATCTAGAAGCTAGGACTGCAATCTTTGACCGTTTTAGACAACTACTTAAGGCGGGGATAAACCCCAATTTGTTATTCCGTGACTCCCAGTTTACCTAGTTCCAATATAATAACGAAATGTAAAAAATACAAGATATAAAGCACAATATTTAAAAGACTTTAAACCATAAACATTTCTATAAAACGTAATACTTTGGCTGTAATTAATTTACAAACTCACCTCCGACAAAAATCTAATTCATCGAAATATAAGTATTAACTAGGATAATTATACATTTTATTTGAATAATTTTTTAGTAAATCTATATTAAAATCTTCTGAACCGAACAATTTTGTTTCTTGATATTTATTTCCAAAGATATTTAAAAAAAAACATGAAAAATAGAGAATAATGAAGATCCGCCCCTAGTAACTACAGTTTTATAACTGCTAAGCTAAAATGAATCTTATTGCGATGCGTATACGCTTGGTCTTTGGTTGTGTGCAAGGTTATCGTTTTGGATTGAGATTAATCCCTGCCTTAATCCAAAAACTCGTTTAAATTCTGAGCGTTTGTCGAGATATTTCCTTTTCCTTGATTTCTTTATGCCTCCTCTTTCTTAAATACGAAGAACAAGAGGGATAACATGATACCAGCACAAGCAGTCTGCTGTCGTTAAAGCATTGTGAAGACTTGAAAATGCTGGGTTCCACTAATAGATTCGTTGTTTACGTCCGCTATTCCCAGGCCGATATAATTAGCTTCGATCAACCTTGTGTGGTGCACTTCAGATCAATTAGCGTGTTGCCATGTCGCATCCATTCCGAGTGGAGTAATCTACTCAAGAAATATGCCTACACGGAAGAGGGGTAATCTACTCAACAAGTAATGTGTAGACCTACATGTATATTTTGACGCGAAAATGTTATAGCACGCGTAGATGCGAAACAGCTGCCACTAAAAGTAATCTTATGTGTTATGTCTAACCATAATAATCAATTTTAGGACTAAGGCGTAAAGATCGATTGGGTTGCATTGCGCTTGAACGGTTGAATATGGGTTAAATCTTCAATCCCCATTATTTTATGTGAACTAGGACCAGCTTCCTGGCTTGTCAAAATGGCTAATATAGACTTTAAGGCATATAAACACATCTAGAGAAAAGAAAAACCATTAAGACAATCTTGGAAGGTTTAATGATTTATCTGCCAATTGAAAACAACTGGCACAACATGTTTCTTACACAAGACGATTAGTAATTATTGCTGACGACTAAAGAGGGCCAAATCCTAATACCATCAATACTCTCTATATCAATTATAATGACGTTTGAAATGAAGAATTTTATGTACTTTCCAACTTTTTTCTATTTTTCACCATATTACCCTATCACGCAAAACCTCCATTCAAATTCTGATTAGGAATACAACCGGAAAGGTTGACCTCTGTACGAATACAGCTGGCCGCTATATGTGGGTCACTATAATTGGTCGTAATTATTGTAAGCATTTTATAATACTCTGAGTTGTAATTATTATAAATAAAAACAATAAAATACTATGAAACCAGGTGAAGAAAATTAAAAAGTTATGCTTTTGTTTCTTCTTATGATATAGAAACTCTATTGTCTTTGTTTTTTCATTCATAATAAAAACTACAATTTGGTAAAACAATCTACATACTTAATCCTTACAATTTTACTGGACATAATATATTATAATATGTTTTAGAGCCTATTTCAGCGCTTCCTGATAAGGCCATCCACCACTTAACTTGACAGATGGAGTCAGTGGAGACAGTCCCAAGGAGTCCCAATGCTAAGGTTGATTTTTAGCGAGCACCAGTAATCAGTATCATAGTGTGGCAGATCTGTATTTTCCAAGATCTACAATTTTAATCAACACTTAAAATTAACCTAACCTTTATTGTTATTAAACAATATGCGCGACGCAATTGCAGTAGATAACAGAAATACTGATAATACTAGACAACATGCCTCTAGATAGTGCATTCGTTGGCCGCAGACTATTTTATACCTTAACACCATTCAATTATAGCAAATTTTCCATTAGCGCGTGTTTGGTCCAGCTGTGTACATTTACATAATCTGCGGTTTCGCAGATTGTACTCGAATATCGACGGTATACCATTGAGTTAGAGTTCAATTTTTATTGAGTGTTGCCATCATCTGACGGTAGAGAACATTGTGTTGGAATATGGACTTTATGCATTTGCGATACAGTTCATTTTCATTACGTGTTGTTAAAGTTTATTGACTCTGATATGCGATTCTCAGTAGTACGGTCCACGTGGCACAGTTTCCGCAATCAAATTCAGTTGGTGGGTGTTTGGGACTTGAGATAGACAAACATACAACCAAAAACCCCCTTCGAAAGGATATTATGACATCCCTTCTATCTATCTTCTAAAGCAGAGGTTCCCAAACCATTTTGTTTCGTAGACCACTTTCAAAATTGAGATGTATTCGGTGGACCCCCTGGAACTCGGTTAACTTATCCCATATTACTAGATTTGTTTGTCGTGTGACTTTTCCAACGTATCGACAAAGATTGCAATATTGTAAAAGTCATGCGTAAATAGGTACTTATATTGTAATTAGTTATTATTTTACAGTAAGGGGCTTATTAAATCAAAAGAAAAGTGAAATTAAAGCGTTTTAAGGGGCCGGGCTACCCTCGAAATTCTCATACATACGTAATACCAAAATCATTTTGTCATACGAAAATATTTAACATGTTTGAGTTATTTTTCAGCTTAAAATAGTAATTACCTAGGTTCCTGAACAAAAATTGATTAAATTGAAATTGAAAGAATTGAATGTATGAGAATTTCGAGGGTAACCCGGGCTCTTAAAGGTTCAAAATTAAAATATGGTTTAAATTATTTTTTTTCAACAAAGCAAAGAAATCTTTTCAAGTGTTTTCATTGGGATTAGGGATTAGTCTGTCAGAAGTTTGACAAGCGATTAGTGGAAGCAAAAACGACCTTTGTTACGAAACCCGAGTAAACTGTTAATAATGGTTTTATTACAATCTAGACCAGAGATTCCCAACCTTTCAGGGATCTTATTAGCATCTTCTAGAATCTAGAGTCTAGACTATTCCCAATCTTTCTGAATCTTTTTGGGCCTTCATTCGATCGAGGGCTCTGAATGTTTTTCAGCGCGATTTCAATTTTGCCATCTACTGCGCATTTCTTATTGCTTATCGCAATACTTACGTAAACATTATATCGCGTATCAGTATATTTGTCTGGCTGTTACCTCTTCACGCTTAATCTACTAAACCGACTTTTATGATATTTGGTATACAGATACTCTGAGCTCGACTAGAAAACGACTTGTGGGATATGTGCGGAGGCCAAAGGAAGATCTTCCGACCGAGCGAGGTGGTATGCCCGGTCAGGTCGAAGCCCACGTGATACATTTCAGCTGTCGTATATGTGTCGCAGGGAAAAGAGGATATCAGGGATTTCACGATATCCCTAGGGATATCACGAACTCCCGGTAGATGCCGAATATTCTTATTTGTTACGTCTTCTTACTAAAAATATTTTGTGATGTGTCATTTCACTAAACTAAATCTAGTGAAACGTCAGAAAAGCGGACACCGCCGAATAAAAATCAAGCCACGCATTTCTCTCGCTTGCTCTAGTATACACACGGGTACTTTGATAGGATTATCTAACATCTGAATCTGACAAGTAAGATGTTAGATGATCCATGCGTCGGATGGGCATGTAAAAAGTCGGTTCTGCGCCTGATCTCTCGCCGGTCGTGTCAGTCTTCTGTCCCACCAGGTTATGCGAGTAAAGGAATATAGAGATTTCTCCTGTGTACTGCGCACACACTTGGGCACTATAAAATTACTCTTGGCCTGTTTTCAATGAAACCGGCCACCGTCACCAAAACCAGAGTGGGAGTTATTATTATTATTATCATACGTGTAATGCAACTATAGCAGATCTGAGGGAGCATCACCATATCTCTGAATCATACAGTTGAAACCAACTAAGAGTTCTTCATCAGATACTTCAGACCTTTGATTTTTGACGTCAAATGAAGCGGCCAACCAAGTTGAATATTTTTTGTAAAGGTGGCATGTCGATCTCTAGTTTGGTTAGGCACTTGTACAGGCACAGGTACTACAGGTACTCCAGCTCCTCGATTATCCTAGTTTTTACGGTTCCGTACCCAAAGGGTTAGTCTGTCTGTCTGTCTCCAGGCTAGACGAGCCGCACCAGCTCGAGCGGCGCATTTGTTTCACTCCACTAGTGCCCGTGTCACGTGGCTCGATTTTTATTCGGCGGTATCCGCGTTTCTGACATTTCACTAGTTTTAGTTTAGTGAAATGGCATATCACTAGATATTTTTAGTAAGAAGACGTAACAAACAAGAATATTCGGCATCTACCGGGAGTTCGTGATATCACTAGGGATATCGTGAAATCCCTGATATCCTCTTTTCCCTGCGACATATATACCGACGCGCTTAGAAAACTTCGATAGCGCGATGCAGGAATGTTAGGCGAATTGTGGGTACCGCCACAGACTTAAGGTGACGCCGCGTTAAAGTAAGAAACCGTTTTGGATATGTCTTAGATTGCTTGTTTTCTATGAGAGGCCGGCCCGGCCTCTCATAGAAAACAAGCAATGGAACAGCAAAAAATGGAAAGGGCGTAAGCGACAAAATGGTTTTTGTCACGTAATTTAAAAACCATAAATACATTTCATATAAGCTATGCACATATTAAAGTGTATGCTTCAACCAATTTATGTACAAATTTTGGAACCTTAAATCACTCTCCTCTGTTGGAAAAATAGGAATCCCTTTTTTTACAGAGGT
The DNA here is from genome assembly GCA_905333045.1 of Lysandra bellargus. Lineage (NCBI taxonomy): Eukaryota > Metazoa > Arthropoda > Insecta > Lepidoptera > Lycaenidae > Lysandra > Lysandra bellargus. The sequence goes on from HG995358.1 coordinate 3,424,683, forward strand.
CTTTTCGATTGATAATTCTCTGTTATAAAAGTTGTCCAATCGTGTTAAGCTATGGGCAATTCAAAGACAAAGACATGATGAATACTGACAATGAACTTTAGTTTCTTAGCTTTAGTCATTGCTGAGAAAAATCGGCATCGCTACAGCCAAATTATCAAGGCGTCGTCGCCTTAAGCTAGTTTTGTCCCGAAAAAATGTACGGTTCACGTGTGATCTACGGATACGGCCGATCCCCCCTTTTTAATACAAAGGTACCAGGGGAATCTGAAGCATCTGAATCTGAAGCATCTAGGCTACTTGACCTATTTTTTTCTTCATGCTAATCGCTTCTTAATCATTCATTTTCACAAAAAAACTAATATTTTAATATTTTACACAGTAGAAACCCATAAAAATGTTGATTGAAAAACATGCCTTTTAAATGGCGCCGAAAACACTGTCCGCCATAGTGTGACGTCATACGCTTTGTATTTTAAACTCTCTTTATTGAACATTTTTTTATGTGCTAAAGTCTAAAAGTGCCCAAAAATTATAAAAGAATTAAATAAGAAATTAGAAATCATTTGTAATGTTGAAAACTTTTGGAGAAAAGTTTTGGCCACTTATATATAAAACTGATGTTTTAAGCTAATTATTCAATAAAATATATTTCGCAAATATTTCTAGACTTATTCTTAATATTTATGTACAGATAAACTTACATATAACGAGCGCGATAAATAAAAGATATTAAATTACTGTGAGGATAACGTCACATCCAAATCGGAAGTATCGCAAAAGCGTTTTCGTCAGTACAAATCCTATTTTCATAAAATCATATTTTCAAATGGACTTTATTTATCAATCGTAAACTTGTATTTGATGATAAGGGTGAAATACGGTTTCCTAGGCCAAGTTCTACTAGAAATATGCATTTGTTCAATGAAATTGAATATAGGTCAAGTAGCCTATTATGGGAATCACCGTTCTAGACTAAAGGCCACGCAAATTGTTTAATTATACCTTATGGGCTTGGCTTAGTAATTAAGTAATTTTGTGGTGAGAAAAGTTCGTTTAAAACAACGGAGTAATTCGCACAAGAGTTAAAGTGAATAAGATATTATGTATATAAGGTGCAATTACCCTTAATGTAAGCAAAGGTTCATATTGTACGCATCTAACTGTTAGAACTTAGAGCTTACTCTACAATTAATCAGTCTTTACATGTAGCTGTGTTCCAGCAATTAAATTACAAATAGGCACAATATGGCAATAATGCAGAGTTAAATTTCTTGTCTGTTGTACAAAACCTAAGTAGAATTTTATACACAACTAGATGACGCCCGCAACTCCGTTGCGCCAAAATTCTTTTATCGCGCGGGGACCATATATTTTTTCAGGATAAAAAATATCCTATGTCCTTTCCCGGGACTCAAATTATATCCATACCAAATTTCAGCCAAATCGGTTCAGCGGTTTGGACGTGAAGAGGTAACAGACAGACAGACAGACACACTTTCGCATTTATAATATTAGTATGGATATTTTTCTGTTACGCAAATGTACTAAAACATCATGCATTTATAATTGCAATGTGTAACCGTGTGAAGCTTACATAGCTTAGTAACTATTTAGTATTTAGTAATCTGTGGCTTCTGTATAGTAAAGCAGTTTTACTATACAGAAGCTCTATATACAGAATTGGGAGGAGCTCTCGCGGGTGCGAAAGCTGGGGCAAGAGTGGTTGCTACGAAGGTGGGGTGAGGATCTGGCGCAGACCCGGTACGGAAAACGTACCGCCGAGGCACTGCGCCCAGTTCTTGAGGCGTGGATGCGCCGCAAGAAGAAACCCCTCACCTTCCGCCTTACACAGGTTCTCACCGGGCACGGGTGCTTCGGTGAGTACCTGTGTAGGGTTGCCAGGAGAGAGCCAACGCCAGCCTGCCATGAATGTGGCGCTGCGGAGGACACGGCCCAGCATACCCTTGAGGTGTGCGATCGTTGGGCCGTGCAGCGCCACGATCTCGTGGCAGTGCTGGGTGGAGACCTCTCGCTTCCGAGCATGGTACGCTGCATGCTCGAGAGCGATGAGGCCTGGCAGGCGGCGGTTTCTTTCTGTGAAACCGTCCTTTCACAGAAAGAGGCCGCAGAGCGGAACAGAGAGGATGATCCATCCTCTGTTCCGCTCCGCCGGCGTAGGACGGGAGTGCGGAGGCGTCGCTATGCGAACCTCCAATAACTTCCGTCCCACGGGGCTCCGGGTCAGGATGGGAACCTGCCCGGCTTAGCTAGTCCCGGCGCCGAGGGGAACGCTTTAGTTTGCCTAAGCGTTCCCTAACTTGGTGGAAGTCCGGTCCCTTGTGAGGTAGACCGGCCGGTCGTGGAGGGAGTCCTGTGTTAGACAGATCCAGGATATCCCTCCGTATACGGCTGAAGGCAAACCGCAGGTGGTTTTAGTGGGTAAACCCGTCGGGAGTCCCACATACCCCCGGGGTGCTCCAGCTTAGCTGAGGCACATCCCCAACCCGGGGCACCCATAAAGGGTTTCCCCTGCGTATCAAAAAAAAAAAAAAAGCTTTACTATACAGAAGCTTTACTAAAGCTTTGAATTACAATAGCTATGTACACAACAAACATTTAATATACAGTGTATGTTATGTATATTATACACTAATGACTAAGTAGTGTATTAATTTGTAGTCATATAAATGATTTGCACATAATTCAAGTGCAGCCTAGAAACGTGACGGTAATAACATCTGTGACATACTGACAGAAGATAATATGTTAATTATTATATTATTAGGTATACGTCAACATAACTCAACTAAGTATTCTTTATTTTAATTTCTTACCAATGAGGGCACAAAAACGGTAGAGAGCATCATATTGTGTAAACATTTTACAAGAAACTGAAATATTAGAGTTTATACTCTGTAGGATCTACTCTCTCTCAGTCAATTTGTTCCCAATCACCCGTGAAATGCTCGCCCAAGCGGAATTCTGAGTTGAAACTCATCCTGCAATATGTCTAATGTACCCTCCGACTCTCACACGTCAATCATGTTAATAACTGCGCAGAAAGTTATGAAAATGGTGCTAAAGTTGGTTTACGTTTAGTAGAAATGTAAATCATCAACGACACTTAGGTATAATACTCCCGGTTTGAGATTTGTGAGGTTTATACACAGAAGTTTATCTATTCACTTCTGATTGACTAAAGTTAACATAGTCTTTGGTTATCCCCATCAATCCCCAAGCGGCACTCGGCTGCCGCATAACAATTGAAAATCTATTGTGTCTGCGATTATTACATATCTCTATTCTCTACTAACACGGATATGTATTACGTAAACTAACGTAAAATTACAAAACTGTGAAAAACTTACCACTGCATTAAAAATACACCATTCCAAGACTTTCATGAAAACATTTCATGCTGGCAAAACTTTCAGAAGGCCGATAACAAAAGAAGAAGAAGTATGCCACGAACGCGGCAACGGTTTACTTGAAAATTACCTGAAACAATTAAAAATAGGCATGAGTAAACTGAGTTTGTACTCTTGAAAAGCACTTACGAGTTTAAAATAACTTTACTAGCTTTCTAAACATCGCCTAACTCCATTAATAACTGCGCAGTAGGTCCCGTATCATAATTTAACTTCTGTCAACGAATCGGGCAAGTGTGAAGTTAGTTTCATGTTGCGAAATTGTCGGTTGGCTCAAAAAATATCGTTGATCATTGGATAATTTAAAATTTTCATATTTGCATGTTTCACACACAGAATCAGCCGCTATAAGGAAAACAAAGGATCAAAATGATTTATTCCAACTACCCCCGTATTGCTAGAGTCAATTTAATATCTCCTCACTTTTTGTCATCAGATTCTGGTAGACCTATAGTAAAGAGCACCAACACACGCCATATTAATTAATATCTAAATATAATTATAAAACTCAAAGGTGACTGATTGACATGGTGATCTATCAACGCACAGCCTAAATCACTGGACGGATTGGGCGTGCAGGTAGATGTTATGACGTAGGCATCCGCTAAGAAAGGATTTTGATCAATTCTACCCCCAAAGGGTTAAAATAGCGGATGAAATTTTGTATATAATAATACTTCTAAATGCGAGGGAAGCCGCGGGCAAATGTTTTAAAAATAGTTGCGCCAAAATTCGTTAATCGCGCGGGAACGGGATAAAAAGTATCCTATGTCCTTTCCCGTCTCCATACCAAACACCAAAATCGGTGTAGCGGTTCGGGCGTGAAGAGCTAACAGACGTACAGACACACTTTCGCATTTATAATATTATTAAGTATGGACATATAATAATATTAATATAATATTAACAAAAGGCCTCTTCCAGAATAGGAAAGGATAACTTCATTCATATTTTTTTAATTTTAGAACAAAAGCACTTCAGAGTCTGCGGGTGGCTGCGGTAGTATTCGATGCGCGTTGACAAGTATTGTGACAGCTTACAAGAGACCCTGGGGGGTCTATTCTCCAGTAGCGACCCCCCGGGAGCTGATAATGATAAAAGCAAGGATAATACAAAGAAGCATAACGATGCCCAGCTGTTTCACAAAACATCAAAGGCAAAACCAAGAATGAAATATATATATCTCTTCAATTTCTTTCTAAGCCTGGTATAAATAGTCAGTACTTAAGATGCGGTTCGGCTCTGTGATTGGTCCAAATTATGACAGCCAACCAATCACAGAGCCTGAACCCTGTCTTGATACCGAGATGCATCTTGAGTACTGACCTATTTATACCGGCCTAAGATTGTCTCTGTTTTGGAGTCCAACATTGCTAATTCTACCAATGAGGGACAAATGGCGCTATGTAGCTCCGTAGAGTCTATCGTGTCAATTGTCGTGTCAAACAGATGACTATATCACGAAATAGCTTCCACATATTATCACGATATAGCTGTCATATGTCTGTCTGAACTCTGACACGACATTTGACACAGAAGAAAACCCTCATTTAAAGGTAACACACGTTTATTCGTTATTGAGCTCTTGATTGGCTGACTTCAAAATATTAACCAATCAACAAGGCTGCTCCTGTCAAAAAATACATAGGACACCGGGCGTTATGTAATAAAGTCTTACTGCCGTACTGTTATTAATAAAGATTTTGATATAAGCCCTTAATTGTCAAACTCTTCATTAAATTGAAGTTTAATTTTTATTCATTATCTCTAAGTGCGGCCGTTCCGTGGCGACGCGACGCCTTGATAATTTGGCTGTAGCGATATCGATTTTTCTCAGCAATGACTAAAGCTAAGAAATTAAAGTTCATTGTCAGTATTCATCATGTCTTTGTCTTTGAATTATCCATAGCATAACAAGATTGGTCAACTTTTATTATTTACTCCATGATTAAACACAGAATAATCAATCAAAAAGACCTCTGTAAAAAAGGGATTCCTATTTTGCCAACAGAGGAGAGTGATTTAAGCTTCCAAAATTTGTACATAAATTGGTATAAGCAGACACTTTAATTTGAACATAGCTTACATGAAATGTGTTTATGGGTTTTAAATTACGCGACAAAAACCATTTTGTCGCTTACGCCTTTTCCATTTTTTGCTGTTCCATTGCTTGTTTTCTATGAGAGGCCGGCCCGGCCTCTCATAGAAAACAAGCAATCTAAAACATATCCAGCACGGTTTTTTAATTTAACGCGGCGTCACCTTAATTCAAACGTGGCGTAGTAAACATAGCCTCTACAATCTACATCCATGCTCCATTATACCCTAGGATATGTCATATCACATAATATGACAGCGTTTCAGTGCTCTCTGTTTGCTTTATGTCGTTAGTACCTACTCCGAGTTTGAAATTTTGAATACCTATAACAGTGATATGAATGCGGACGGGGCGCTGCTGATAAAGGAGAATTGTCAAATACATGTCAAAAATGACGTTTTTGTATGATGTCAGCGTTAGTTCATTTTTTCGCCACGTTCATTTAAATCCTTGTCGAACTGTACATCAATTTACCGGGAATTTCGTATCGAATGATTCCGCTCATAGAGGATGTTTCCACTGTCATTAGTTTCAATGTCAGCTGTCATTAACCATCTGCAATATCTAGATTCTAGTGAGAAGTGGCGTATAAATGCTCACTCATCGTACTTAGCATTTTTAACAAGATTAGTGCTCTCAAGTTTTTTTGTCAACAGTTTTTTTTTTCAAAATATTTCTGTGCAGACAAAGGCACTATATTAAACGAAGTCCCCTGGATGATGTAAATGAAGTTAATTTTAATAAATACAATGACTCACCCGAAGTATTGTGAGTGTATTAGTATTGCTAATAAGTCATAGGTAGGTAATATTTAAATTTTTATAACAATTACTTGTTAGGCAATAATGTTTTTTAAACAATAATACATTAGAACTAGGTTTATCGTTTCATCATTTGATCTACATTCTCATTTCTGGTACCTACACCTATTCAATAATGGTAGGTAGTTATTTCAATTAGAAAAAGATTTCAAAAGTTCATACAAGAAAACTTACGACTTACGCCGTTTTCGTCAATACTCAATAGATGGTATAGGTAAGTACCTCTAATGTCATTAACATACTAGAACCTCATTATTGGAACTTGGAAGTCGGTTAGAACTTAGAAGTATAGGTACCTAACGTGGAGCCATAGTTTTTGTCAAAAAAAAAGAACTAGAGCCAGTATTTTGACTACGATTTTTGACACGATATACCCATTTTAAGAGCCCGGGTTACCCTCGAAATTCTCATACATACGTAATACCAAAATCATTTTGTCATACGAAAATATTTAACATGTTTGAGTTATTTTTCAGCTTAAAATAGTAATTACCTAGGTTCCTGAACAAAAATTAACTTCAAAATATTTAAACACTAAAAAAAAATTTTTTGTGTATAAATTTTTTTTTATAAATTTACTACTAAATATTTAAACACTAAAAAATAGAGTAAAACACTAAAAAATATATAAATAAATAGTAAATTTACTACAAAATATTTAAATAATAAAAAATATTTTTTAGAGTTTAAATATTTTGTAGTAAATTTAATATTTATGTATATATTTTTTAGTTTTTTACTCTATTTTTTAGTGTTTAAATATTTAGTAGTAAATTTAGTAGAAAAAATTTATACACAAAAAAATTTTTTTTAGTGTTTGAATATTTTGAAGTTAATTTTTGTTCAGGAACCTAGGTAATTACTAGTTTAAGCTGAAAAATAACTCAAACATGTTAAATATTTTCGTATGACAAAATGATTTGGGTATTACGTATGTATGAGAATTTCGAGGGTAACCCGGGCTCTTAAGTTTACAAATTATATTGTAGTTCGTAATGTAATTGTTTAATGTCTATAATAACTATATTACCAAAAATGAAATTATTGATAAATAATTGATATTCTGAGAAACACCTTAAATCAATATTAACACCAAATTCGTTTCTTTTCTTACAAGGTTTTATTAAATTCTATTTCTGTCACACAAAAGAATTTAGCTTAATATCTGCTAAAAGCCTGCCTCTGTTTACGTTTTCGATGGTTGAACCTTGGTCAATGCTCCTGTAATAGGGTCAAAGGCCAGATTTATATCTAAAGGTATCGCACCTTCTTGCAAAAATATTTAATAATATTGCCACTATTTTTTATAACATCATCAGAAAGTTACAAAAAATACATTTATAGTTTACGTACCGTGCCTTAAAGTTTGCACCCTAAAAAAAAGAAACTCCAATTTTAAATTCCGAATGGAATTGCCTTCGTAATTAAATTAAACTTAGAACACGAGTAACAGAAAACAGTTGTAATGGTCTTAGCGGTAAGGCAATAGAAGTATAAGATAAGTTATCTTTACATAAGAAGCTAATTATAATTTTGTAGTAATTTCAGTCTAATTACGTTTCAAAGTGTGAGAGTATTTGAAACAAAGGAAGATTGTGGAGCGTTCACAGTTGTAAATTAAAATATTTTCTGCCTATTTTTTTGATTAATAACACGAAACAGTCATAACTTCAAATGACAATATTGCTAAATTCTCGTGGGAGAACCATCTCTGTATAACAACACAGTTCAAGACTTCAGTTTCGACTGACAGATAAGTAAACATACAGGCAGACACAAAGATAGACAGACAGACAGACATACTTCGCATTTATAATACTAGGTTACTAAATAAGCTTGTGCCTTCTTTGTGTAGAGTGCCGTCGAGAGTCGGGTGAAATCGCATTGTAGTCGCGACACCTCGCCACAATGGTTGAAAGCGCACAATAACAACAAGTTTCCAAATTTATTGTTCTTGGAAGTGTTATTTCTTTGTTATAGTTTCATGGATGGTATATGTGGATGCTTTTGGAACGTTTGTAAGTGTCCTAATTTAAAAATCAATAAGTGACTAATTGTAACCTGAGCCATTTGCTACCATCATTAGGCTGGTCCTATGATAAACAACAAAACATGACAAAACCTACCTGTTTAATAGTGAGTAGTCAAAAATTTTAGGAATGACACAGTTATAGGACATCGGACGGATCGAATAGCGTTGATTGATTGAAGTCAATCTATAGGTATAAAAACTTCTGTCAAAACTCCTTAGAAACGGTACATGTAACTTGCTTAAAAATACCGTTATATTCCACCAGACAATACAAAGTTTCAAATTCTTAGCCAGGGAAATCTTTAAAAGAATATAAAGTGGCAGCAATAAAATGGCCATAGGGGTTGCAGATTGAATTTAACTTCCCAGACATTCCAAACCAGACCAGAGCCAGGGTACGCACGTCTAGACTCCAGACCCTCCCTGTCTGGGCGGTTCCATCCCTGGGGGTTTTATTATGCACTTAGCTTTATACCTGGTAAATTAAATTGAAGAAAGCTGAAGGAATCGGTCTGGCAAATTTTCATAGTTTGTTGAATCGATTGAAATACATTGAGCACAAGGCATTTTTTTTTAATAATATCTATGGAGTTCTTCACACCACGTCAGTCTGGCCCCGTGGTAAGTACCTGAAGGACTTGTGTTACGGGTACCAGACAACGGAAATATTATATTTAATACTTTTATACTATACATATATTTAAGATAATTATTATATTATACACATACACATCCATGACCCAGGAACTTTGAAAACTTTTTTTTGTTCCGTCGGCGAGATTCGAACCCGCGACCCCCGGCTTGAGCTACCGACAGCCCATCCACGTCTGAGCCTAGTTAGAGGTCGTCAAATATTATTTATCTATTCACTAGATGTCTCCCATATTGTGCTAAAATTCATTTTTCGCGGATACATTTTCCTGGCGTAAGGGTGCGTTTCCACCGGAGCTGAGCTAAGCTGCGTTGCGAGGAATGTGTTGTTGAGAAATTGCTCTATTTTCACAACCTCGCTCAGGGCATGGATACTATTGGATCTCAAAAAACACATTCTTCGCAACGCTGCTTAGCTCAGCTTCGGTGGAAACGCAGCCTAAAGCTAACATATCCTTTCCGGGACACAAAGTTTCTTCATGCCAAAGTCTACCAAAATTAGTTCAGCGGTTTAAGCATGTAGTAGCTACAGAGAGACTTTCTCGTTCAATAATGTTATAGTATTGAAGAAAGGATGTACCAGGACCAGACGAATGACCTGATGGCAAGGCAGTGCAATGCTAGACAAGTTAGGCATCCATTACAAGCTCATGCAAGCGACAGTCAATTCCGTCAATCATGAATTATGTTTGACTGATGGTGACTGATGGACTAACGAATGGTATTAGACGGTCACTCAATTCTCTTCAGTTTTATGTCAGTCAAAGCCAACATTTTTAAAGGTATACGTTTCTAATTTTTTTCTAATTTTGTCAGATGTGACAACACTCACTCAAAATTCGTGACTGAGAGTTGCATGAAGCAAAAATCAAAACATCCAGATTTTCGTCAATCAGCTTCATGAAACCGTTTGTCACGCTCTTACACGGTAGGTTATCCATCAGTCACAGCCATGACTGTGGTAAAACTGACAGCAAAACGCTTGTGAACGCAAAATGATGCTCAGATGTCGTGCACTTGCACTCCTGCAGGGCGATTAACGATTCCCGTTCTACAATTCGGAAACTTTACCGTGCGGTCATTGGTCAATGCCTAGCGCGGCGAGCGACTATTGGATGTCGCGCGATGAAGTTTCCGGATTCGAGTCAAAAGGAAATAATTGTGAATCGCTCTACTGGGCCTTATGATCCCATACAAGCTTCCAGTGACCTCGAAACAGGCAAAACAGCGTTATTTCAAGCCAGTTTTCATAAACGCCGTGGTATTCCAAATTCCAATCGAAGCGTTTGCTCGTGGCTGCTCCCACGTTTCATGTAAAGCAACTCTAATAAACTCGTAAAAACATCCAAATTAACTCGACTCCCAAGGGAAGCCAAACATGTAATATGCTAATGCAAGAGTTCAATGTAATTTCATCAAACACAGAGAACAAAGAACTACCAAAAATGGCGCTGCACTTGGGTTAAAATACCTTGGACGGTGGCCAAACATCCCACCATGAGTGCTCTGAAGAATCTTAACAACTATTATCATCATCAGCCTAATTAAGTCTGCAACCACGAAACTAGTCATAAAAAAACGAAAGTGCCTCGTCTCGTGATATCGCTGTGGTTGCTGACTGCTGTAAACAGGAGAATTGAGCAGTCAAGAAGCTAAAACAAAAATCGGTCCACAAACGACGGTGTAAAATTGTTGAACATACTGTCCATACATGATACAACAAAAATGTATAGATCTACCCAGGTAGATAATAGGGAAACCCAGTATTTTTGAGTATATTATGCTAATAAAAAAGTAACAACGAATAAAATATTTTGCCGCATCTTTCTGCTCAATATAACTTCTAAAATCCTTACCATTTACGGGCCAATATAGTAATCTCTGTTATTTCAGTTAGAGCTGGTCTAAACAATATTTGGGAAGCTCTCAAGCCCCGCAGGATTAACGTTCCATTGTACCGTGAAACTGGATCATCGGGAGGGTATTTACTATCCCAGTACTTTGTCAAATGCATTCTAAAATATAGGGTAAGTTCGTGGTAAGTTCCGAAATTCAACCCAGTATACTGGTCAGTGCTCAACGCTGCTACTTCCACAGTGAACTCTATACTTTAAGACACACATATAACACGGTTACATTCACTTGACGCATGGTTTGATGGCGTCATTACGAAACGGGCAGGTTATTGCATTCCAGCGATGCGTCAAGTTAATTTGACCGTGTTGTACACACCCTGTAGGTATTATCACTTAGTTTTTTTACACCCTGTAGAATCGACGGCATATCCTATCAATAACAAAAGATTTCCTGAATTGGCGATCGAAGGAATATTGTTGATTTGTTCCGGAACATGCGCCAGTGTTTTATTGTAATTTGACGTCTCCAAGTTCCTTGGGATGTCATTAAAATACGTCACATTTGTCTCACCTGTGCAGGTACAAGTGTTATGTGGCTTGATGCCTTGTGTCAAATCCCAGACATTTTTCCTTTGAACTTCGGCCTTCGCCGTCGTTTGAAGAATTCATCTATTCTTGACTAAACGTCCAGGCATGATAACAGTTTGATCCATCCTTATTCCGTAGGATATCGAATTAAAATTTTTGTGTCACAGTATCTGAATGTCAGCAACTGTTTTGAATAATACATCTGGCTAGGTATAGGGTTGTCACAAGGCTGTATTTGTAATTTTTGAACGAATTTTGCAAATTTTCGGACAACCGGATAGCTATAATAATAAAGTATGCTGGAAACTAAAACTTTCTCATTTTCAATAACGCTTTTATGGACGGTATCAGAGATTTTTTGACAGGTTTTATTTATCCAACCAGTGATTGGTTAAAATTTTGACATTTGTTAGTTAAAGGTGCTAGTGAATAAACTGAAAACTCCTGTCAAGAAAGTAATTAATTCTCTACAACTCTCACAGTATGCTCTGCAACACTAACAGTTTTATAAGCTACTTTTTACATTTTACTATTATCTACTTTACAAAGTGGTAAGATCGGCCCTGATTCAAGCGTGAACATCTTATCTTGCTTCCTTATTGCTGCACTCGTTTCGACTTGCCCTATTTAACACTTATCTATCAATAATAATTGCTGATAAAGTTGTTAATATTTTTCCGGCTCTTGAGAGTCCGGGTGCCATCGCAAATCTCATACAAACGTAATACCAAGATCTCTTCCCATACGAGAATATTTACAATATTTGAGGTATTTTTCAGCTTAAGATAGTAATTACCTAGGTTCCTCTACAAAGATTCTCTGCAAAATATTTACATACTTACCAAAAAATATGAACGTTTATAATTTACTATTTAGTATGTAAATATTGTAATCGTTCATGTTCTTGGTACTCTTGTATTATCTTTGCACTGGTCGACAAAATATTTACATCTTCGAGTCGATTAAAACTAACAGCAGCCAAGAGTAGTGTAAAATGTAAATGCGTCACAACTCAGGCGTAAATAAGTTTAAAAATATCTGGGGGCACGGCAGTGCCCCAGCCAAGCTTTTTAGCAAAGGCACGGCCGTATCATACTTTTCTCGAAGCGGTTCGCGGCTATTTCACAACCCCTTTATCTTCGATGTTAACAAAGCTAGGGATTTCAAATTTTGGTCACTAGGAGCAAGTATTAAAACTAGCTTAACCTCCAAATTATATGAAATTTCGATAAATAGTTTAGTAGTTACGGATAGTCAAAGTTACTACATTTTGTCACTGACTGACAGATCATCAAAATTCTAAGGTACTTCTAGCAGACTTAGAACCTTGAAATTTGGTACCCGGATAGGTCTTTATTCACAATGAAAGGAAAAATTATGAAACCGGCCAAGTGCGAGTCGGACTGGCGTACATAGGGTTCCGTACCGTAAATTTGTATGGGAGCCCCCCTTTCATAATAAGTTTATTTAATTTTTATTATTAATTATTAAAGTTAATATAAAATTGAGGGTTTCCTGAAATTTTCAAAAATCTTAGTCTTACCATTATGGACATAGAGCAGAAATAGGGAAAAATCGTGATTGTTGTATGAGTATACCCTTTAATAATTTATTTTATTTTTATTAGACTATTAGCTTTTATAACGACACCAGAAATACATAATTTGTGAAAATCGCAACTATCTAGCTATTGCGGTTCTCAAGATCCAGCCTAGTGACATACGGATGTACGACGGACAGACAGCGAAGACTTATTAATAATAGGGCCCCGTTTTCATCCTTTGGGCAGGGAAACCTAAAAAGTGAAATTGAAAAATAATAGAATAATACTTTAAGTATTAAATAAAATAAAATATTTTTATGGTTGTAACTTTGCAAGAATAGTATGAGTTTCGACTGCATATTTGTTTGACGTACAAAAGGCTTTAAGTTAGTTATGAACTTAATGAAATGGTATTAATTAAATAAAAAATAATATTACCAACGTTGATAATGAAACAATAATTAAATTCGTATAAATGTAATCACTAATCACTAATCAGTAATGAGATATACACTCCTTACTTGCTCGATATAATATGGGAGTTTTAAGTTATCGCATGAAATAAGGTGTGCTCCTTTCCTGCGAAGAACGTCGAAACGCTTACAACAGTGCTGCTTTGTATTCAACGGTAATGCTAAAAATGACCACGTTCAAGTATTAGCTTAAGAGTCAATTACTTATGAACTCAGAACTCAGAAGTATTTACGTTACGTTGTCCACCTATAGAACTAACGAAGCCTCAAAGAAAAAATATAAAGGAGATAGGGAATGGGTGCTAAGCTAAGAACAGAAAAGTTATAACGTGACCTGAAAAGAAAAGAAAAAAACCTTCAAAAAAGAAATGAAATCCCACCAAAACATGAAATGTAAAAGGAGCCAAGCAAAATATTGCATAGCTATTCAATACTTCTGTCGTAAAAAGTTTTCAGATCACATTCAAGCCAAGCCTTCAACTTATTTTGTAATTTAAATCAACATTTAGTAAATGTATCAATAGATTTCTTTATTTTATAATTATTATAGTGGCTTGGCAATGAGCACTAGAGAAATAATCAGCTACTAATTGGATTTATTGGGTACGAACTCCTCCCAATATGCAGTTTTATATTTGTTTCTATTGTGCTCATTGCTAAGCCACTATAATAATAATTATAAAATTAAGAAATCTATTGATACATTTACTGAATGTTGATTTAAATTACAAAATAAGTTGAAGGCTTGGCTTGAATGTGATCTGAAAACTTTATACGACAGAAGTATTGAATAGCTATGCAATATTTTGCTTGGCTCCTTTTACATTTCATGTTTTGGTGGGATATTTTTGTCCAAATATAGACCTTTAAATTTAATATGCGTATTGCGCATTAAGATCCAAGACACGATTTCATTTAGTTATATAGGGCATACATTATTTTAACTAAAAATATTATCAATATATGTCTATTGAGACTCGTCATGTAGAAATCTACATTGGCATCGATCAGTGCCTATGAAATTAAATGAAATAAGTAAAGAAGGGGATAAAAAAACGAGAAACGCTAGAGAAGCACTCTACGTCTACTGCAGCGAAATGTTAAATAGAATAAACAAATAATTATTACAATCATGCCAAATTAAATTTATCATGGAAGTTTACCCTTAATAAAAAATTAATGACTGTTCTTAATCACCGTCTTAAGATTCATCAGACTATAAACGCGTAACCTTAATTAAAAATTAGTTAAATTTTGAGAAATCTGGTCGAACGAGAGGCTTTCTTTCCTTCTTATGTCAATACTCAATATCAAAAGTGATTAAAATAAATAATAGTAACAAAACTTAAGATAATAATATGATGCCCATTGCCCATTGCGAATTTGAAAAAAAAATGATAATAATATGACAGACAAAGATTTTTTGAGTAATAAGGATAGAGAATTTTGGAATTATTCTCAACATAAAGTTGATAATAATCCAAAATTCAAAATTGCAAGAATGCAAAGAACGGTTATTCTCACCAAAAGTCGCACAAAACCATGCGAAAATTCTCACTATTGTGCAGGAGACATGCAAAACTCAGATTTGGCACTCGACGGAGTTCTGCGAGACTTGTTTACGAACTCACATGTACCGCGATCGTATTTGTTAAATAAATACCCAGGCCGCTCCACCATATTTATTTTTGGCCGAATGTTTATTTTATTCGTTTCAAATCAAAGGGATTGAATCGAAATTCGAAATATTCTCTTTTCGGCCAGTTTTGGTTCGTTTTGTTTTTGGAATCGCTTTCAATATCGCTAGTTATTAATAGTTTCCGAAACAAACACAAAACCTGTGTATGGAATTTCATAAGCAGCTTTTGTATTTGTTAACTAAGTTTGTTATCTCAAATTCATTAGTATGGATGAAAGACTAATAGCCAAGTTCAATAGCATTACGATTCAGACAGAAAATTTGGATTGTTTGCTCAAAGAACAGAAGCGCGACGCGTGTCAATTCCATTCTCATCAGCTTCTTTTACCCCTTTCACTCTAAAGATCGTCATCCATGATCCAAATTCCAATATTTTAAGGGAGTTCTAGGACTTCTAGGTATTCCACAACAAATTAAGGAGCCTCTGAACCTCTGAACAACAACCATCCTCCGCCACTACCACGGAGACAGATTATACTGGCTGAACATTATCTCTCGGACAAAGTCGGGGACAAAAGTCTTGCTAATGATGAGACTTTCTCAGTGAAACGTGAAAGTCGACTTAGCGGCGGACAAAATCGGTGAAATCCGTCGACCTCAAATCGATGTCAGGATCATTAAGTTTCAAACGAAATGTCCTCGTTATTTGAACAAACTTAGCATGATTCACGTACCGTTATAAAAACATGGAAGTATAATTTTGTTCATGCTGCAAGAAGTTATTGCTCCCAAGATGTTTCCCGGAATTTGCGCCGAAATGCGTTTATCGCTTACCCATTCTGGGGTTTAAGGGATAAGAACACCTCTATAACCTTTTTGGAATCGCCTATATCGCGTGGGTATTGCGTTTAGCGTGAAGAGGAAATAACATAGGCATAAAAACAGAGGAATAGACACACCTTCCCATTATCTATATAATATTAATACGCGAGCGAAAAACTGACGAAAAATGGGGAAACGTCGTTGGGAAACGTAGGTAAATGAAATTTTGCACAAGTTGACAAATTGAAAATGGATTATAGTTTTTTTATTGAATCTTAGATACTATTACACAATGCTTACACGACCAGACCATGCTTACTGAGATCAGCTCTGAGTCCCAGAAACAAGAGTTGAAAAGAAAATGATTAAGTCAATATTTTTTTACAAAATTATAGGTAGTAGTCCTAATGTCGTTGAAACTAAGGTCGAATTTCGACTATTGGGCGATTTCCGATATTATGTAGGTGCCTAACTAAGTGATTACAATTTTATTGCTCATGTTCCTCCCCTAAATAATTAACCCCTAATGCCAAATGTATAAATTATGATAAGGGAATATAGGGCATGGGGTCTTACGTTTAGATTTACTGACAGAACACATTCAACATATTTTGTCCGTGTGAGAGCCATGCTTCGGCACGAATTGGCCGGCTCGACCGGAGAAATACCACGGCCTCACAGAAAATCGGCGTGAAACAGCGCTTGCGCTATGTTTCGCCGAGTGAGTGAGTTTACCGGAGGCCCAATCCCCTACCCTATTCCCTTCCCTTCCTATCCCTACCTCCCCTCTTAAAAGGCCGGCAACGCACCTGCAGCTCCTGAGGCTGCAAGTGTCCATGGGCGACGGAAGTTGCTTTCCATCAGGTGACCCGTTTGCTCGTTTGCCCCCTTATTTCATAAAAAAAAAAACATTTAAAGTATATTTTAGAGATCTCACTTCGGAGTTCGGGAGTTAGCCTAGGTCTCTAAGCTAGTTTTCAAGGCATAACTAGCCTTCACCCATATTATGTTTTCCACCCTTATCAGTAGAACAAGCAGCGAAATTCATAAACTTTATTTTGTTTTATTCAAGCCCTTGGGTTTAAACATATCGGCCCTTTAAACAACAAATACTTTATTTGTTGTACACACACGTAAAATTATTACAAGGCTAACATTTAAACAAAGGTCAATAAAATAATTGTTCCAATATTAGGCCAAAACCGTTTATGCACGTGTAAATTGTTCAAACATAAATACAACTGGAAATATCTTTCTTTAACACATTTAAGGTAAAGGAGAAAATAATGAGGTATTGTTGCCAAACAATTAATTTTTTTTTAAATTCAGTACTTACAACCAATAATATTTTTATTATATTTTCTCCTTCGTGAATTTTATTTATTTCTTTTTATTCTTCTTCTTCACAATTGATATATTTTGATTTTTGGTCTCAAGTATCAATGATTACAATAATGATATTTCTCTGTAATTTTGATATAAGTATATTTTAATTATACTGAATAATATTTTAATTTGAAGTTTCTTTTATCAAATTATTTTCGTTTACAAACAATTCTCTGGAACCGAGGGAGAGCTTAGAATATTTTATGAACAAACAGGCCAGATTTCAAACCAACATTTAGTATTCTTCCACAAGTCTAGAGTTATTTAAACCACTATAATGACGTTAGCATCAGAGTACTGTTACTCGCCCTAGCGAACCAAAATAACACTACTCGTTTGGTTATTTAAAGAAAAACTTGCCGTAATCAGTGTAGTAAGCTCATTAGTGCACATTGTATGCCAAGAATACTGTTACGTAATGTAGATGAATAAAACTTTAATTTATTAGCCGTTTACGAATATCTATATCGTTAATACCCTAAGCCTCAGCAAGCTCTAGATTTTTCTTTCAAATAAAAAAGTTTGGATGATTCGGTATTTAAATTTTGTTGTACATGTGTACCAATTTTATATTGAGACTTAACTGACGTTATGTATTAAATACATTTTTTTCTTTTGATTTCTATTAAAAAAAAATCGCATCTAATCTTAATATATTTTATATCGTTACTGCAAGATGTAGAATATTTATTGCATTTTCTACAGACTTTTTAAATTCCAAAGGACACGAGGATAATATTTTTCCTAGAATTAAATAAAATGTTATGCAAATGACAATATTTTCCTTTAATGTAATCAGCCAGTGTTTGTTATTCGTTACCGTTTCATGTTCAAATTTTATTTATAGAACACACAATCTTTATTAAAGCAATTACTAATTGATGATTGAACACGTTTCGATTTACTTCTGAGACTGAATATGAGAAAATTATGTATACAATTCGCATGGTTAAATAATAATTATATTAATATGTAATAAGATTGTTCACTTAAATTTTCCACGTGTGATTTTTCTTGTTTCGTCGTACACTTAATTACAATGTTTCTCATTTATTCTTCTCAAAGATTTCATAAATGGTACATTATCATTTTACTTTTATATTATTTTTTCTCTACCTTTCTTCAACGTCATTCAATTAACGTGAACAAGGAAATGAAAATTACGAAGAATCAAATAATTTATATAATATCAAGGTAATTAAATCTATAAATTATAAGGAATATATAATAATGAAAAGAAACATGACGATCATTAAAAACAGAATACTACAAAACAAAAATATTTTCGTGAGTGCATAAAATGTACGATAGTCGATAGCACAGCTGACGGGTAAACATTCGATCAAGATAACGAGAACATCGATCGCTACGACACTCACCTTTTGGCACGGGATGTCGGTTAAAAAATCCACGGCAGCGACGTAATATCACAACACATATGCGCAGAAAGTCTATTTAAACCACACTTTGCAAAACGAAGTCGAGTTTAGCTGCGGAGTGAGCGTATGCAACGAAAACAAAACACAAACTGAACTCCGCTCGCTCGCTTGTCAACAAACAAAGAGGGCTGGCTCGTCGCGGACTGCGCAGGCGCAAACACACACATCCAACCGCACGCACACACCCACGCCCGGTGTGAATGAACACGTAAACATGAAACAGAACTAACGCTTTTTGTGTAAATAAAAACAACTACGCTGTATCTCGGTAAGTATTGTGATACTAAAATTAATACCGAGGTTACGGTAGACACGCGTCGAAAGTGGAAAACTGCGCCACGCTGTTATTGTCGCGATCAGGCTTTGTTACAGGTACTAAGACGCAAATCACACAGAAGACAAAAGTACACTTATCACCAAACTAAGTCGGTTTGTATGTCAAGGTATAAGACAGAGGCTACATCGCAAAAGAGAAAATTTGACCTAATGACTAATGAATTCGAGGAATTCGAAGGGCTTTTTATTCCAATAAGAAGAAATTAAATCGCCAAAAATGTGTAGGTATAACAAACGACTTCCTTTTAAAGTCGTCGAAATGAAAGTCCGATAGCATCTCTGACCAAACAAAAAGTTGCATTTAATTTGATTCAAGAAGGGATTAGTAAAAAGTCAAATCATTCCCTTAATTGGCTACTTGAAAATAGCCGGCTGGGAGTTAGCTGAGTCGCTAAATGGTGAAATGAAAACCGTTAACGATCCCAGATAAAGAAAATACGGAGAAATATCTCCAGGTT
This sequence comes from Lysandra bellargus, assembly GCA_905333045.1. NCBI lineage: Eukaryota > Metazoa > Arthropoda > Insecta > Lepidoptera > Lycaenidae > Lysandra > Lysandra bellargus. Next base: position 3,444,253 of record HG995358.1, read on the forward strand.
GTGGGAGAGCAGGCTTCGGAATTCCAAATCGTTTAATAACAATTTTGTAAAGTTTTCGACAAGGGTGGTGCTGAAGGTGAAAATTTTAAACTCTGGCGAAATTAACAAGTTGTAGACGCATTAAAGGTCATTTCACAAAAAAATACCATTGACTTGGCATTTATATGATCGACATAAAAATCACTATCCAAACTTAGAGATGGACATGTAATTCCTCTAATTGCGGGTCTTACGGTAATCCTACCAGCAGAAGTGTCCGCTGTCCAGCTAGGTGGTCCTATAACACCACCAGTGTACCTCAGAACTACGAGGAATTCTCCGCATATTCCAGCCGCCAATCCCTACGAGGAATTTTCCCGAAATGTTTTCGAATTTCGACATTCGAACAATGTAGCGAATTCCGTAAGTCAATTCCATTTGTGTGATTATATTTTTGTAACAAAATATTCTGGAATCGTGTTTCACGTTATTAAATAAAGAAATCTCAAGAAAATCAAATCTGTATTAATATTTTATACTTACTAAATATATTGGTACACTAGAATCTAAGGCATATAATACAATTTTGCAAGATTCTGTGCTTGCAAAATTGTATGCTTTGTTGCAGGATTTGCAAATTCTGCAAGAGATACTTCCTCTAGAAGTGCTTAACAATATTCTTATCATTTAACCCATCAAGCCCCATAAGCTCACCAGTCACCGGTGAGCGAGACACAATAGAATAACAATAGATTTCCAAGGATGTACGATCGAAGGATTAAATAGTAAAAGGTTGCTCTTTCCAAAAAAGCGTCCAGATGAAACAACTTTTCATCGGCATTAACAGAGAAATTATATCTGAAAAAAAATAATTAGTAATCTACATGATATGATACGTAATTTGGTTTTGCCATATTTTTTCTATCGGTATCACATAATAAAGAAATAAAAAACCAAATCACCTCCAAATCGTTGAATGAAACCACTTTACTCCTTCATTATTTATCAAAAGAATATATAAAAAATATCTACTGCTTTGCAATACATAAGTTAATAATTTGGTTTTTTTACTTTTTTGAAATATGTATTATATTATGCCTTAAAAAGGTTTTTTCTCCTATTTCGCCCTATCATGGACGCGGCGAGCGTCGTAACCGCCACCGTACAAGGCGCGCTGTTATGAATGTTATTTTAATGTCATTTACGTCGATAATCGCACTGACAGACAATCGACCTGCTAATTTAGGGAGAGAGGGCCCTTAAGGTGGACTGTTGACATATCAGTCAACAAGTTTAACCTTAGAGCCAGAAACCTGAAATTTTGCACACGTGTTCCATATATGTATGCAATTAGGCATCCACTGAAAAATATTTTTCCAAATTCCATCCGTAACTTTCCATCCGTATCTGTTCATTAAAAAAACCCTGAAATGCAAACATCCAGGTTTTTTATTGTAAGGTAATAAAATTTACACTTCTGTCTTATTTTAGGTTTGTAAATTGTGGGTAACCTCATGGGCGTACCCAGGATTTCAGCATGATCTTGCACCCCCACAGCGCGCGCGCTTGAAGTCCTGGGTACAGGTATATAAACCATGATATCAGTCTGCTATATTGAAATCTTTTATCAATCTGCCGCCTTGAGGCGAGGAGCAAGCCCATTTTGTTATTTCGTGACTGTCAGTTTACCTAGTTTCAATATAATAAGGCAATGTAGAAAAATATGAGATATAAAGCACAATATTCAAAAGGTTTTAAACCATAAAAAACCATAAAAATTTTAATAAAACGTAATACTTTCGCTGTAATTAATTTACAAACTCACCTCCGACAAATATCTTTGTCATCAAAATATAATTATTAACTAGGATAATATACATTTTATTTGAATAAATTGTTAGTAATTCTAGTAAACTAGGATAATATTAAAAAATTCTGAACCGAACAATTTTGTTTCTTAATATTTATTTCCAAAGATATTTTAAATAAACATGAAAAATAGAGAAGATCCGCCCCTAGTAACTACTTACAATTTTATGCTAAGCTAAAATTAATTTTATTGCGATGCGTATACGCTTGGTCTTTGGTTGTGTGCAGGGTTATCGTTTTGGATTGAGATTAATCCCCGCCTTAAGGCAAAGCTGTCCCTAAAAGTAAGTCGATGTCTGTCAGTGCGAATATCGACGTAAAGAACATTAAAATAACATTAATATCAACGCGCATTGTACAGTGGCGATTACGACGCTCGCCGCGTCCTTGATAGGGCGAAATAGGAGAAAATTATACATTTTATTTTATTAATGACCGAATCATTTACTAAAAAACTATTCCGTTATTTCCTTAGAACTATAAAAAAGCTATCCTATCCTATTGTCATTGAAAATTACGAGATATTCGAATTTGAAGTGTATTTTTATGGTGATATTCAAGATTTTTTTTACAGAATTACCATGCCATTTTTCAATATTATGTTCGGTTATTTTTTTACTTTGTTCCTTTTTGAGTCTACGTTAATTTTGGTGTAAGAAAATTAAAGAGGCCTTAAAAGATATTTTATTTCCAACACTTCATTTTACGCAGAGTAGATAACACGTTTTGAATTTTCACTTTCCAGGAAAATTGACGTTTATTTTACCTTCCATCAGCTGCCTTCCTGGGTACGCCCATGGGTAACCTTTTTATACATATTTCGTGCCCTTCCGAAAAACAAAGCAACAAGACAAATAACACATTCATAATCCACAAAAACAAGTCATAACATTGACACGGGTTACTTGTAAGTGGTAGGATATAATCGTGCACAACGAATAATACTATAGAAGAGGAACTGAGTTAAAAAAATGGTTCCACAAATGCAAATCTAGGTGTGCGTTCCGTGAAACTTGTGTGCTGTAAGTTGGTTGGTCATGCTCGGAACGGTGAGACAATATTCGTTGCCCTAGCTGTTTTTAACACAGTAAGGCTAGACCGCACTAGAGCGACACGACAAGAGGCGAGTGGTGACCGGCGACTTCTCTTCCATAGAACTGACGTTTTACCAGTTCTATAGAAGTGAAGTGTCGCGCAGGGATCGGAAACCTGGTTAATCTTCGCGATCCTGTTCGTTAGAAACGCCATACATTTCCAAAAGAGCGTTTTCATTTCGATTCCGCTCTGAATGGACCGAAATTATTCCTGGTTTTGTTCTAAGAGCAAAATGAAATTGCTCACTGCTTAAAATACCGGTGAGAACCCCCGCCCACTCACACACACCACGACCATCACCCATTGTCCACACATAAACAAGTTATGGCTTATTGGCTATTAGATGGTGCACTAGAAAGGGATAGGAGATATCACTGCACTAGTTACTTTCCGCGAGAAATTAACCAGGTTAATCTCAGAAGCAATACCGTTCGCATCTCGATTTCGGTAGACCCAAAAACCTGGTTAAAGAGCGTTTTAACCTGGTTAAAAAAATACCGGTTCCGAGCCCTGGTGTTGCGTCGTGCTGTTTTACGTAACCGCACTTAAACGACACTATTCGCGATACTTCACGTTCCATAGAATTGTCGTTTGTGTAACATTTGCAATAAGTTAATTATTCTACGTCAATACTCAATACGGAACGCGAAGTGCGGTCTCGCCTTAAGCGCAATATAGCGCATATTGAAAAAACTGTCCTTTTTGACGTAATACTATAAGACCCTCAGAAATGTTACAAATCTGGTAATGAGATATCATATCTTCATAGCCTTATCTAGGTTTGAGAAGAACCAGAAACACGATTAATGTATTTTGCCTCGATACATTTCTCGATCGAAGTGACCTCTTAAAAATACTAAATTTGAAGATTATTTTTAAACGAAAATAGATGTATTGTAGGAAATTAGTCTAATTGATAGACACCTTTGCAACTCAAAATCGTATAGAAGCATTTTGCTTAAATGCTCCTAGTTATTTTTTAAATAATTAAAATTACGTTTTTCGCATGTTTTCCGAGCGAGCCGATAGCTTCTGGCCGCAGCGTATTCATGACTTTATAGTCATACAAATTAAGTATAAAATTGCCCTTGCGGTAAAATACTTTCAATATAGCGCCTTAACTGGAGCCATATTCTATCGGTCAAATGTTACATGTCAATTACTAGATGACGCCCGCAACTTCGTTGCGCCAAAAATCGCTTATCGCGCGGGAACCGTAAATTTTTCCGGGATAAAAAGTATCCTATGTTATTTCCCGGAACTCAAAGTGTCTCCATACCAAGTTTCAGCAAAATCGGTTCAGCGGTTTGGGCGTGAAGAGGTGAGATGAAGAGAGAACAGATAGACAGATAGACAGACACACTTTCGCATTTATAAATTACTATTGATTGTTCTATACTGTATTACTGTATATTTCGATGGCGGGTATTAATCGATGGGTTGATTAAGGATCTATAAATCATCGACGTGGGTACCGATATGATCAGACAATGACTGATTGCATGCTCTTTTGTCTGATAGCTCAATTAGGTTTTGCGGCGGTAATAATGGCTTCACACAGCCTTTTTAAAGAGATTATAATGAAAGAATATCGCAATATAATCTGATTATTAATATATCATATTATATATCTACTGATTAAAAATCTCTTCAAGTAGCTAATATCCAATTTTTAAAAACAAATATTTTCAAATTCAACCATAATATCAATTTCAATCCTTTTGAGTTTCAACGTAAAAATTATTTAAATAAACAAAAAATGAGTAAATATTTTGTACGCTTTTACGTCTTTCAGTATAATATAATGGTATAAGCATATGTCTTTGTGCAATACGTAGTTCTCAAAACAAAAACATGAGGATTCGAGAGCGCGCAATCAGTGTTATCATTTTGTCCGATTAACTATTTATCTATTTCTCATGCTCCCAATTTGTTTGGGTACGGTTCGTATCAGTTCATTACATCATCATCATCATTATCATCAAAAATAGCTTACTTTACTTCTGTATATCCCTTATCCATATTTCATACTTCCATACTATAATCTAGTTATTTATGCAACCACATTACATTGCACATGTAATGGGCCATGATATAAATATTATAATATTACTAGCTGTCCCGGCAAACGTTATTTTGCCATAATATAAAGTATTTCACCCATATTTAAATTTTATTGAAGTGACTAAATAAGTATGTCGCCATGGCAACTTCGATCGCTATCTCGTCGCACAAACAATGGTCGCCGTCAGTCTCAGGTTGTAATAATTTACTATTATTTATTCAACAAATGCACTTATCAATATATAAAGTACCCAGTAGCCGATTCTCAGACCTACTGAATATGCATATAAAATTTGGTAAAAATCAGTAAAGCCGTTTCGGAGGAGTTCGTGGACTAACATTGTGACACGAGAATTTTATATATAAGAAGATACCAAACTGACTAAGAACGTGTAGAAAAGCAAATATTACGCAAATGTCTAATCAGAGGGCGCTACTAACACAGTTAATAATCCGACCAAAATAAGACACGTTGCAGACGTCTTATCAGAATATCGACAGAAACGTTGACAAACGTCCAACATATCTTTTCGTTTACCGTCCGTCCTGTGCTGCCTTTAGCACACATTTAGCGTGAAAGCATTGCAGTAATATCTCCTATCAATGCTGTCAATTGAGATAGTAAGTAATAGATATAGTCTATACTCTAGACCAGAGGATCCCGTACATTTTTTTCTCATGGACCACTTTAAACATCTCCTCGCTCTGTAATATTTATTCTGCTAATATAATATTGTCTGCCTATATTCATAGAAGTAAAGTCGGGTCACCTAATTTTTATAGACCCCCTGTTAACGACTCGTGGACCCCCATTTATCTAGAGTCTAGAGTCTAGAACTCTAGAGGGACTAATTTAGTTTTTTTTTTTCAAAAGTATTACCTAATGTCCTTACGATGATCTTCAAGCCCATGACCTTACAATCGATGACAGCGGTGACTCAATGATGATTAACGACTAAGAAATATGGGTACAGTCGAGATTACGATCAGCCGTGTTCCTTACACTGTACCACTATAGTACTGTCAGTACATTGATCTTAACATGAATGGATAGCACTATCAGTATTGAGAATCCTGAATCCATACTAATATTATAAGTGCGAAATTGTGTCTGTTTGTTTGTTACCTCTTCACGCCCAAACCGCTGAACCGATTTTGTTTGGTATGGGAGATGCTTTGAGTCCCGTTAAGGATACATTTTATCCCGGAGAGATGTACGGTTCCAGCGCGATAAACGAATTCTGGCGCAACGGAAGTCCGTTCGGTACTAGATAACGCCGGGCTGGCGCAAGTTGGTCTCGGATAAACCCTATCCAGTAGCGTAGTAACCGAGGTAACCCTGGGATAAATAATCAATTAGGACATTGAGGTTACTCTTTGTCAATGTTGATGGCATTTCCCCTCATGTCTCTTCTCAGGCTTCTGACATACGAACGGCACTTGCCAACGGCAGATACAACTGTCGCATCGACGACGGCTGTAGTTGTATCTGCCGTTGGCAAGTGCCGTTCGTCTGTAAGAAGCCTTAGAGTGGGTTGCACCAGAGGCGTTGTTATAGTTAAGGTTAAGGTTATCGTCAAATATGGCGTCCACTATTGACTTTAATCCTTCGATCGGAGATCGCGTTGTCGCGATCACCGGTGCTCGTGCAGGGCTTCCGGCTTGATGGGTTAACTAGAGATTTGACAGTTCATTTGATATTCTGTTATAGTTAAAGTAAGTTGGTGCAACCCACCCTTAGTAGCCATTAATCCTATCCAGTGAATCAAGATCAGTGTCGTTGGCACTTGCAATAGCCATGAACCTGAATAAAATCCAGTTGGCAGACGACCGCTGTAAAAGCACGCGCGGGAAAAAATACAAATGCCCTACATAATGAGATGTATTCGCCAAAATTAGGGAGACATTCAGGCAACGTAATAAAGAAACTGTAAATAGTCGTAATTGCAGTTTTTCGAGATATTAAATTCTAATATGGGGTAGGGATCTAGATTCTAGGAGTTGACTAACAAAAACAATTAGTAGATGCATAACATTATACATAAGCTTTGTCAAGTTAGGTCTGACGAAGAACATATTTTGTACTAACAGCATATTTAAAAATCGGCCAAGTGCGAGTCGGACTCGTGCACGTAGGGTTCCGTACCGGTATAGAGCGAAAGTAGACAAAAAATTGTGTTTTTTGTATGGGAGCCCCCCTTAATTTTATAATTTATAAAATTTTTATTATTAATTATTAAAGTACAAATACAATTAAGTCTTTTGTAAACATTGCCTATGTGTTGCCGTTATTGATTAAGAGCCAAAAATAGCAAAAAAATCACGTTTGTTGTATGGGAGCCCCCCTAAAATATTGAATTTATTTTATTCTTAGTATTTGTTGTTATAGCGGCAACAGATATACACAATATGTGAAAATTTCAGAAGTCTAACTATAGCGGTTCTCGAGTTACAGCCTGGTGACAGACAGACGGACAGACATCGAAGTCTTAATAATAGGGTCCCGTTTTTACCCTTTGGATACGGAACCCTAAAAATGTCTACTGCGTTTTGGCAATATTAATTGCAGCTTCGATATGGTTTCGATGCAATCAGCAGTGTTAGTGTAATTTCTATTAAAATGGTATTATTAAAGCAACAAGGAAAATCTGTCGTTTGACGTTTGTCTTTTGCTGTTTGGTAGGATCCAACTGGATCAAAGTTTAATCGAAGTAAGATTCAAACAAAACAATCAACCGTCTTTAATGTAATACAGAATACTTTCGTACGAAATATACAAATGAAATAGCAAAAATAATAAAATAAAAGTGAAAAGGAATGGCTAATGTCCCTTCTAATAGTTACACCTGTAGTTACAGCTGGCGCAGATGCTAGGTATTGTGAAAAGGTCATCAAATAAATGGCCCACCACACTCCACTCCAAGACCATGATCAACTGAGGTAATCAACCACCCAAACCAACAATCAAATTTTTTTTTAAACTGGTATTGGCCCATCCTCACGTTCCGACCCCTGTAACTCCTGTAAGCCATGCTCGACAGATTCCGAAAAAAAAGATGTAACCAACCATGAAAATATTTTATGATTCTTCAAGGAGCCGAAGGACATAAAACAATCGAACTGCTAAAAGAAACCTATTTACAAATACAAGTGATTAAGAGCCCGGGTTACCCTCGAAATTCTCATACATACGTAATACCAAAATCATTTTGTCATACGAAAGTATTTAACATGTTTGAGTTATTTTTCAGCTTAAAATAGTAATTACCTAGGTTCCTGAACAAAAATTAACTTCAAAATATTTAAACACTAAAAAAAATTTTTTTGTGTATAAATTTTTTTTACTAAATTTACTACACAAATTTAAACACTAAAAAATAGAGTACAATACTAAAAAATATATAAATAAATAGTAAATTTACTACAAAATATTTAAATACTAAAAAATATTTTTTAGAGTTGAAATATTTTTTAGTAAATTTAATATTTATGTATATATTTTTTAGTGTTTTACTCTATTTTTTTAGTCTTTAAATATTTATAGTCGGGACATTTTAATAGGCCACATTTGACAGTTGATCAAAATTGTACCAGGTAACCTTATAGCGACGTACATAAAAAATAAATATTTTCGTTTTGTTATAACTGCACAATTGATTAATTTTTTTCAATTACGATTACATATTTATTGTAAATATGACCGATACGAATTATTTAACGATTTGCTTTTACTGCTAAACAATTCTAAACGTAATAAACAAATTCTGATCTTAATAATTGCACGTCGTTACAATGTTACGTCAGCTGACCTTTTTTCTTTTTAAACTCTAGGGAAGTTACCCTAAAAATCGAAAGCGAATAAATAGTATCGATGCATTGATTACTTGTAACGAAATATCCCCATAAATTAATAACCACGTTGTGAAAAGTAACACATATTTATGTGAAATGAATAATGATAATACTACATTTAACAGTTTTTATAATTCAAGCAAATAAATGCATTTTTTTTGTAAATTATGTACTTGTCTTATTTTGCTCCTTGAATTTGCAAAAGATAAAGTAATAATGGGACAGGAGTTTGTTTCAAACGTATGAAATTCAAATAATTTATTTCAAGTCCGATCGATCGATCGATGGATCGATTTATTTGTTTTGGTCGATGTTTTTACGCAGCTCACCGCACTATGGAGATTAATCTGACAGATGTCAAATGTGGCCTATTAAAATGCCCCGACTGTAGTAGTAAATTTAGTAATAAAAAATTATACACAAAAAATTTTTTTTAGTGTTTCAATATTTTGAATTTAATTTTTGTACAGGAACCTAGGTAATTACTATTTTAAGCTGAAAAATAACTCAAACATGTTAAATATTTTCGTATGACAAAATGATTTTGGTATTACGTATGTATGAGAATTTCGAGGGTAACCCGGGCTCTTAAGGTATTTGCTGTCCCGGAAGGTCACCTAGGTGACAGGGGACATAGCATACCCCCCAAGTAGGCTTAGCATGGCCATCATAGAAAGGTTTATTCTTACGGCAAAGCGGACAAAGTGATGGATTAACAAAGGAAATCTGTCAGTTTGTCCGCAAAATCTGTTAGCTTTTCTATTCTTTCGTATTTCTACTGTGGCCACGCTACGCCTGCTGATCTGGATAATTACTCTTTATGTTAGTTGGTCCCACGTTTTCGCCAATCGGGCTTTAGTTATTCGTTGATTAAGTTTTACATGTTATCTTTCTCATGATTTGTACTTATAAAGTAATCAAACAGGCCTGAAAATTCAAATTTGCATAAGTATAGTAATTATTTAATTACTATATTGGCTATATTTTGTATATCAAAGCGACTCTAGAGATTTCGCCAATCGGGCTTTAGTTATTCGTAGATTAAGTTTTACATGTTATCTTTCTCATGATTTGTACTTATAAAATAATCAAACAGGCCTGAAAATACAAATTTGCATAAGTATAGTAATTATTTAATTGCTATATTGGCTATATTTTGTATATCAAAGCGACTGTAGAGATTTCGCCAATCGGGCTTTAGTTATTCGTAGATTAAGTTTTGCATGTTATCTTTCTCATGATTTGTACTTATAAAATAATCAAACAGGCCTGAAAATACAAATTTGCATAAGTATAGTAATTATTTAATTGCTATATTGGCTATATTTTGTATATCAAAGCGACTCTAGAGATAAACTACGATAACATGGCGCGCCCCTCCAAAATTCAAAACGTTTGAAGTGCGTTGTCAAAACGATTGAAGTGCGTTGTCTTGCGAGATCGGCTAGTTATGATTAGTTGATCAACAAATCTTGGTAATGAAGTGAAATATTACGTGTACTGTGATTGGTTGAATACTTACTACATGCAAACTCTTTCATAAGGATGTGACTACACACATTGGAACAGTAATTTGGAGGGGCGCGCCATGTTATCGTAGTTTATCTCTACAAGTAATGTATGAAGCACTACAATCCACTTTAATAACTAATTAAACGGCTTGACGATAAAATATCAATAATTATGTTGATTGGATATTTGTTTTTGATATGAATTATTAGTAAATAACTCAGTATCAAACGTAGGCACATAATTGACATTTCTAAATATAATATTCAAAGCCGCTCTCTCATTTCATCTTTCAAAAATTCTCTTACGTAACATAGAATTAAATTTTTTGAACTGAAAAACTAGTGGCATTGAAAACTATTTGAGAAGGTTAAAAAATCGGCCAAGCGCAAGTCGGGCTCGCGCACGAAGGGTTCTATATATAAATATAAAATTAGGCCAAAAATTATGTTTTTTGTGTGGGAGCCCCCGTTAATTTTTAATTTTATTTTAATATTATTATTAAATATTAAAGTACTACACTACACTACACATGTAACTAATGAAGTTGAGAAAAATTGAAGTACCTACCTGTTGCAATTATTGATATAGAGAAAAAAAGTCCAAAAAAATCACGTTTGTTGTACGGAAGCCCCCCTTAAATATTAATTTTATTTTGTTTTTAGTATTTGTTGTTATAGCGGCAACAGATATAATCTGTAAAAATTTCAACTCTCTAGCTAATATTACCGTTCTTGAGTTACAGCCTGGAGATAGACAGACGGACAGACGGTCAGACAACGAAGTCTTAGTAATAGGGTCCCGTTTTTATCCTTTGGGTACGGAACCCTAAGAACGCTAAACTCACGTCAGGACAAGACGTGGCCAAATTCGTAAGACGGAGGGATCAGGGAGAGTTCGAGTAGACCACCGCCACGGGTCTCTATCGGGAACAGCAAAAAATGGAAAGGGCATAAGCAAAAAAATGGTTTTTGTCGCGTAATTTAAAAACCATAAATACATTTCATATAAGCTATGCACATATTAAAGTGTATGCTTCAACCAATTTATGTACAAATTTTGGAACCTTAAATCACTCTCCTCTGTTGGAAAAATAGGAATCCCTTTTTTTACAGAGATCTTTTCGATTGATAATTATTAATTCTGTGTTATAAAAGTTGTCCAATCGTGTTATGCTATGGGCAATTCAAAGACAAAGACATGATGAATACTGACAATGAACTTTAGTTTCTTAGCTTTAGTCATTGCTGAGAAAAATCGGCATCGCTACAGCCAAATTATCAAGGCGTCGCCTTAAGCCGGCACTCCTGGAGTGTAACTCGTTGTTTTTTTTGTACTTCAATTAAATTCAATAGGGAATTAAATTATTACTGCATATTTTTACACTAGACGGCAGCACCAGCACAGACAGTAAACAAAATAATGATCGACTTTTGACAACGTTTTTCTTAATATTCTGATATGACGTGTGTAAAGTGTCGGATTTTATTCGTATTATTTACTGTATGTGTTAGTAGCGCCCTCTGCTCCGTTCTTTACGTAATATTTTCTATAACATTTTCTTGAGATATTTAAAATAATTTTTCACAATCAAATAAAATTAAAATGTAAATAAAATAAGAGAATTAAGTTTTCAGATTTCGTTTCAGTGAGAATAAAATCCAAGTCTAGAGGTTTATCTGTATTTGTACAAATGTGCGGGATTTGCATTTTGAAACGATATTTCTTGAGTGAAACTAACAACTGCACTGAGGTTCAGAGATTAGGGATTTAGCCCTTCGGTCAATGACCTCTTGATAAAATGAAACACGTTTCAACAATCCTAATTCCTAAGTAATGTTTTAATGTAAGTTTATTTCTTATTTTTCCCGAGATACATGGTAAATGCGTTAAAACTTAAAAGTTACCTAGCACAAGACGTTTTAACCGACCTTAAAAATATATTCGTATTTCGATTATAAGAATAATTAAGAATGTTAGTAAGTATTTGGTTTTTGCTTTTCTTAAAAACGAAAAATTACATGTCGATATAATCTGATATAAGTAATCAAAAAACGCAAAATTATAAAATTAATAAAGTGCCTATCAATGATATTATACATAATATAAAAAAACTCAAAGTAGACTACTTACTACCGCGCGCGTTATGAAGACTCAAATACGATCCAATTGGGACGTCTTTTATTTAGTCTGTCTCTTTTATGTAAATGGCATTTCGTATCTTTTGTTTCACTTATCTGTCAAAGTTCAATTTTGAATTTGAAAATTGTTCGGAAGAGATTTAAGCCGAAAAATAGTATGAACGTAACAGATCTGTATAAGTAGAATATCATTGGTGCCAATAATATTATTATATTATGATTGTAGGTGCATCTTTGTTGGCGCATAAATTCGTTTATCCCACGTAAAATATCGGTTCCGTATAATTTATAAAGTAATTTTTCCGTCATGGAACTTTGTACGCTTTCCCTAGATCCTTTGTCCTTATCCGAGACTCAAAGTATCTCCATACCAAATCACAACAAAGTCGGATTGTGTGTGAAAATATATTAGAGACAGACAGAAAGGTAGACACTTTCGCCTTTATAATATTAAGTATATAAATATTATAGAATAACTTGTGTAACTCAAAGAAAGTAACAGTCAAACAATGCAAAGCTTTTTAGTAAAAAGTTTTCATTGAACTTTAATAATAATAATTGTTCATTCGTTTTTGTTTTTAGTCTTTGGTTAAACCTTACTTGTTAGGCTTCATACTGTATATGAAAGTCTAGACTTTCAATGAAAATTCGATTAAGTAGTAAGTACTATAGGGCTTACGTGATAAAGCCATGGTAATTTTCTATACTAATATAATCGGCCAAGTGCGAGTCGGACTCGCGCACGGAGGGTTCCGTACCGTTATAGAGCAAAAATAGGCCAAAAATTGTGTTTTTTGTATGGGAGCCCCCCTTAATTTTTTATTTTATTTAAATATTATTATTAATTATTAAATTACAATTATATTTAAGGCCTTCGTGAAAGTTTCAAGTTCCTACCTCTTATCATTATTGATTACGAGCAAAAAAGGCAAAAAAATCACGTTTGTTGTATGGGAGCACCCCTTAAGAGCCCGGGTAACCCACGAAATTCTCATACATGCGTAATACCAAAATCATTTTGTCATACGAAAATATTTAACATGTTTGAGTTATTATTCAGCATAAAATAGTAATTACCTAGGTTCCTGAACAAAAATTAACTTCAAAATATTTAAACACTAAAAAAAATTTTTTTGTGTATAAATTTTTTTTACTAAATTTAGTACTAAATATTTAAACACTAAAAAATAGAGTAAAACACTCAAAAATTTATAAATAATTAGTAAATTTACTACAAAATATTTTAATACTAAAAAATATTTTTTAGAGTTGAAATATTTTGTAGTAAATTTACTATTTATTTATATATTTTTTAGTGTTTTACTCTATTTTTTTGTGTTTAAATATTTAGTAGTAAATTTAGTAAAAAAAAATTACACAAAAAAAAAATTTTTAGTGTTTAAATATTTTGAAGTTAATTTTTGTTCAGGAACCTAGGTAATTACGATTTTAAGCTGAAAAATAACTCAAACATGTTAAATATTTTCGTATGACAAAATGATTTTGGTATTACGTATGTATGAGAATTTCGAGGGTAACCCGGACTCTTAAATATTAATTTTATTTTTATTTTAGTATTTGTTGTTATAGCGGCACCGGAAATACACAATCTGTGAAAATTTCAGAACTCTAGCTATAGCGGTTCTTGAGATACAGCCTGGAGACAGACAGACAGACAGACAGACAGACAGACAGACAGACAGACAGACAGACAGACAGACAGACAGACAGACGGACAGACGGACAGACAGACGGACAGACGGACAGACAGACGGACAGACGGACAGACGGACAGACGGACAGACAGACGGACAGACATCGAAGTCTCATAAATAGGGTCCCGTTTTTACCCTTTGGGTACGGAACCCTAATAATACATGTAGCTGTTTATCATTCTGCGGGGCTAAAATGGTCACATTTAGCAATTCCTCTCAATCAATTCAGCAAATGAATTGTCAAAACTGTCAAACTGACAAATGTCAAATCAGTACAAAAATACAGAAATGAATTGCAAGCAGAGTTGCATTTTGCGATTTTAGAAAAATGAATCATTTTATGATTCATATCATGATTCTACAAAGCGACCATTTTAGCCCCGCAACCACGATTAAACTACCATGGTCTTAACCAGACCAGTAGCTTAGACCCTTTCGAAAAAAAAAAAAAAAGCCCCGCTGTATTACTCCTCTTTACATAACTTTATAATTAATTAGGTATAAACGATTTTTAAACGGTTTTTTTTAATTTGAATTGAAATTTGTTGATCATCTAGTATACAATATCAAGTCAATAAGAAGAGGATATATTTTCAATCCCCATTTTTATTTTCCGTTTTCATTTTATTGAGGGCACGTGCTGATCCAATAACCGGACTGATGCACGTTCCCTGACATGAGTTTACTTTCAACCGGACTGACATTTTGCATTTTATTTGCTCCGACTTTGAAAAACAATAAATTGTATGAGGGATTTTGCAGTACTTACCTATATAACATTATATTATGTAGTAGAGTTTTCGTGGTGCTCCCCCTTAAGTTCTCTGTCGGTCATTGCAGATTTGTGCTGTCTCCCGCTTTGTATGGGGAGGGAAATTGGAATTCTTCCTACTCCTCCTATTTTTACCCGACTGCCGGGAGGGTTATGTGTTTAGCGCGTATCTTGTATGTTTGTTTACCTTGTATCTTCAGAACCGCTGAACGGATTTTCACATATGAGGTATCGTTAGATTTGTCTTAATGACCCAAGTGTTCTTAGATAGGTGACATTAAAAAAAAACCAAAATGGCAGATGTTTCACGCCATATTGTGAGGTAAAAAAAATAAAAATTCTACCAAGCATATCGAGTGGGGTATCAAAACAAAGGATTTTAAACACTGATTCTAAATATGTATATAACTTGCAGTTTTAATATTAAATAGAACAATAAATCTACACTAATATTATAAAGAGGAAAGATTTGACTTTTTGTTTGTTTGGCTCCGAAGCTACTGAACCGATTTGAAAAATTCTTTCACCATTGGAATTCTACATTATTTTTGCTGAACATAGGCTGAATTTTATTTTGAAAAAAAAAAATAGGTTACCGTAAGATATTTGGGTTCTTCGGACGCAAAGTGTAAAAAATCAACCAGAAAAGTTACTTATTTTACGTACGCCGCCTAAACTATAAAAGATAGAACCATAAAATTCTAAGTAATTGTAGAACTTACTAATATCTACAAAAAAGTCCGCGACACACTATACCTCGACACACTATGTCGAGTGAGGCACAATAACCATTTTTTATTTAAAAATCTTGAATTTTTTTTGGACTACATTTAAACGCGTTTATTTTACTCATTCTTTTAATCCTTATCAAAATAAATTATTGCATTACTAAGTAGTTTATGTAGATAATATTTAGTCTTTGAATGAAAAAACTGGACATTTGGTTTTGAAATTATGGCGAAATTAAAATATTACGATAGTTGGCATCACGCGTGCGGGAGGAAGACAATCTGTGCAGGGTGCAGCCTGCGTCGGTCGTCGATGTTAGTGTCGGAGTCTGTGAATTGACCTGGGAATCATTTTGCTGACCGAGTCTTTCCTGGGTATGCTTTTTGCAGAGCTCACCGACATCCACGCGGGCGGAGCCGCGGCCGACCGTTGTCCGTTAGTAATAAGATAAGAAAAAACCAAAATCCGACTGCATGGATAAATCCAATATTAATTAAAAACCGGCCAAGTGCGAGTTGGACTCGCCCATGAAGGGTTCCGCAGCAGCAATAAGGTTTATTATTTCTATAAAATTAAAAGGTTTTTGATTTATTTTTATATTTTAGTTGATTTAGTGAAAGTTAAATTAAGGTTTACCATTTATGAGGTATAAAAAAAAACTATTCGTTAGATCTCGTTCAAACCAATTTTCGTTGGTAGTTTTTATAATAATGTACATCATATATTTTTTTTAGAATTATCATGCCCCTACTTTAGAAGTTAGAGGGGCGGGGACACACATTTTATCACTTTGGGAGATATCACAGGATAAATAGAAGGTTACATAGAAAAATGTAGAAGAAGAAAGTGGATAATAAAATGCAGTCGGAGGCATAATATTTTATGTTTTTTGAATTAATGTTAAACTTGGTGCGACATGCCTCCGACTGCATTTCATTATCCACTTTCTTTTTCTACATTTTTCTATGTAACCTTCTTTTTATCCTGGCATGAAACTCGTAAGCAAGAGTCGTATCAATTAAAACATGGATTCGATGCCTCCGGCAGAATTAGGTCTTGTTTCGTTCTTTTTAGTTAACATTTTTTGCAATCGGGTTTTTTGATTTTTAATTTATTTATTTTATCTTCTGATAATTTCGTTGCGGGTCCCAAGACAGCTTTAGCATGTCCCTCGGGCTCCCTGAGATCATATCAAAGGGTTTTCGTAGTTAGGGCTTCACACGAGACGAGAGTAAGCGAGGGTAACAAAAATCTCGTCTCGGTCTCGTCAATCCTCAAAAAATTGAGTCTCGTTCAAGTCTCGGTCTCGTCTCGTTACCAGTTGTCTCGTCTCGTCTCGCTTAGTTGTAAATAATGATTTATTTCTATAATATAATAAAGAGAATAAGGAATATTTTATGACTAACGTTACGTATTAACATGATAAAATGCAGTTTGGATGATTACCAGATTTTATACATATTTTGTAAAATGTATTGTTTTCTAAGCAGACCTTTCCTGATTTTTCGAATAAAAACTTCTTTAAAAAAATTAACGAGACCCAAAACGAGACTCTCGGGTTGCCCTGTATGACGTGGTCTCGGTATTGCCGATAATATGTATTTTCCAAAAAGTCTCGTCTCATTCTCGTCTCGTAAAAGCGAGACGAGAACGAGACGAGACGAGAAAAATCTCGCTTTGGCGTGAAGCCCTATTCGTGGTTGGATACCGCTGTCGATCCTGGTGACACAGGAGATACAGTGGTGGGAATGTGTGGTGGGCCAAAGCCCGTTAAAAATGTAGTAGAGTTTATTCTGTAATAGAGTAAGATTTTTTCCTGGTCGCCTCTTGGGACCAACGAAGGGATTTGTAATGATTAATTTCAGAAGGTTCTTATACTTTTTTTTGGAATAGCTTGTACCCTTTTAAGCAAAGAGACCCAGACTAACAAAAAAGTAGACTGTTTACAGACGTTCCAATATTGTTTTTGCACAACTAGAATATACATCTTATTAGAATGAGGAATATGATTATCTTCCGAAAAAGCCTGAAACTGCTTACAGATCATACCTACAGTATATTTCATGTTGTTTCTGATCGTCCTAGAACAAAAAGTAATTGTGTTAGTGTTACAGAAGATTATGATAAAGCATTTATCACGTATATCTATATAGTACAAAACGTTTTTCCTGTTGTTCGAGTTACCACAACAATTATAGAAACAGCTGTGGACTGTGGTCATTATTGGTTATATTTAGCTACAATGTATACTGTTTCAGTGTAAAGAATGTTCTGCATGCAATAATAACATTGTAATTTGTATAGTTATTGATAAATAATTATAATCATTAAGACTATCTGAATTAATTTCATATTATGAATGAGAATGATAGTAATGAACAACTTTAGGCTAAATGGGTAAGGATCCTGGTTACACCCATGCCCAACCACAACTCACAAAGGACATAATAATATACAAATTATAATATTGTGTGTATTGGTATTATGAGTCGCCTAGACACTCAAAAATTCTCACAAGTCCTAATAAGTAATGCCTGTTTTTAGTTTTTACCAACCACTTCCAGTTTTCGACAACACTTACATCTCACCAGAGTTCTTAGGCCCTAAGAAGTAAGAACGTAGGTAACACAAAAGCATTAGCGAAATCTTGAAGAATACCTTCACTTATCTCATATCTGTATGTACTTATTGACTTTGAAATACCAACAGAAAATACATGGCCCAAACCAAGAAGCGAGTCACAAAATTGTAAGATTTGTATGACTAGCCTCGTGGGGACCAAAGTAATTGTATGTAACAGACAGAGCGCCTTGACCGGCACTATCGCCGGGTCGGATCGCGAACCAAATCACGCGACTGCAATGACGCACTACAATACCGATTATATTCAATAACTAATCTATTAAAAATGATCTAGATTTAGCTGGGAGACACATCTTAAAAGATGCTAAATTCTCAAGGGAAATAACCTTACCACACTTTTTTCAGGGCGTAGACATGCTGTCCAGTGTCCGCCCCTGCAACTCAGAGAGCTTTCTCGGCCTAAATTCGCAAGAAACTGCCCTGCAAGTATTCTGAATACTTACTAGCAGTGTAGATTAATGCGCCCCTCCGCCACGACAAATCTCAGACTTAGGGGACCTAATACCTACCTAGTGAGATCGGGTCAATTTATAAGCTGCCAAAAGAAGTAATTTAAAAACCGTGTCCAAGTGATTACCTACACAAACACCGAGAGATCAGGCGCAGGACCGACTTTCAAGAATATCTTGATGCCGGCAACTTATTGTTCGCAAATTCATTTATCCTTACCGTACTATTCCACGGTAAACCTATCCTATTTTACGCAGGACTCGAAGCACCTCCATCCACCCATCAACTGATTCAGCAGTTTCGTAAAATGACAGACACACTTTCGCATTTAAATATTAGTGTGGATTTTTACCCAGAGCCGACAGAAGCGAAGCTGTAACTATTGAACAAACTCATCGATCTCCACGAATAGCTTTGGGAACCGAATGTGGGGTAGGGTTAGGTCGAGCACCACATTTCGAGCGCTTGGCCTACTTCTCTATCGTTTTATTTGCGCCGTCATTTCTTATCTTATCGCCGACATTTTAATAACTGATAACGACACTAGGAAATTGTAAACAGACCACGAAATACCGAGGCAAATAGAGAAAACCACAAATAAATAGACGCTATCTAAATATTTTGGGAATTTAAAGACCTCTGAGACAGAATGATGTTAGTTGAGTCTTCTTTCCCACAAGAAATTATAGAAAATCATTGCTTTCTAGATAACCTAAGCTCTAGGCCCTATACGTGGTGATAAAAAGGTAAAGTACAGTGGGATCTGAATTAGTTAAATGATTTATTTTCAATTAAAAAAAAAACAAATAAAACATTTCGTAACTCCTGTCGATGGACAGTACAAAAGTTGTATTCCTATAGGTTTTTAGCCCTAGGATTAAAAATGTAGGGATTAACGATGAAATCTTTAAGAATGAAGTTCATCTTTTGTATATTGTATAGACCGTCCGATGGACAAAGATACTTGAAAATATTGGCATCTATAGATAGGTCTACCAGGATCTGATGGAAAATTGTGATGGCAGATTTTCAAAAAATATCACTGATCATTGAATAATTTTTTATATAATTCCATGTTTCACACACATAAAATTAGCCGCTATAAGGAAAAAAAGGATCAAAATGTTTTATTCCAATTACCCCGGTATTACGTATTTAACTCAGAGTCAATTTCTTTTCTCATTTTTGCCACCGCCCATCAGATCCTGGCAGACCTACATTGAGAATTGAGATGTGTTAGACCTATGGTTTCCCCGCTGTAAATTTTTTCGTAGACGCGAGAAAGAGACGACAAGCTCTACGCTCTACAGCAGTCGTCTCTTGACCTACACGTCAATAAAACAATTTCTTCTCTATTATTGCAATTTGCAACAGCTAATCAAGTGGTGAAGCCAGAATGCAATAAGGCCAACAAAGTTTGTAATGCGAGAACTGCCATTCGAAACAAAAGAACGTAAAATGTTATTTCCTTATTGAGCACGAACTAGCATTTACGATATAGCCTGGGAGGTCATTGAACTCCTTCGAAGCCTCATAAAAGGAATGATTTTTAGGATTCATGACAAAGCAATATTTTCATACATTCTTGCTTCCTCGGACGGGTAGATGAAAAAACTGTATAGCTGTTACGCTCAAAGACCGAAATCGCTCAGTGAGCGAAAAAATAGCTCACAACGCGTTGTGGTCACAGTGAAACAGCCACGACACGAATTTCGCGTCGTGGCTCTAATGAAAACGGCCACGACGCGTTCTGGCAATCAAAAAAAGGCCATAACGCGAAATTCGTGTCCTGGCTGATATGCTATTCGTTTTTCTTGATTTGTTCTTGATTGATTAATCATCCATAGGTATGGAAGATTATATTTAACGCGTACTACAAAATATTTTTTCTTTTACTAAACACTGCATAACGTGTTTATCGTTATTATTTATAAAATATCCATAGTTTTATACCATCCGTACTAATAATAATTATTAATATCTGTCTCTCTGTCTGTCTGGCGCAACATAGTAGCGGACATCCACTAGTAGTATTATATTAATTAAAATAAACTATATTTTTATTATTTATTGAGATCAGATTACTTATACATATATTAAAAAAAAAACAACAAAAAAACAACAACACGTTGCGCCAGATAGACAGACAGATAATATTAGTACGGATAGTATGGAACTATGGATATTTTATAAATAATATAATGACAAGCACGTTAATTAATCAATCAAGAACAAATCAAGAAAAATGAATAGCATATCAGCCACGACACGAATTTCGCGTTATGGTCTTTTTGTGATTGCCAGAACGCGTCGTGGCCGTTTTCATTAGAGCCACGACGCGAATTTCTCGTCGTGGCTGTTTCACTGTGACCACAACGCGTTGTGAGCTATTTTTTCGGTCACTGAGCGATTTCGGTCTTTGAGCGTAACATAGCTACGTTTGCGAGCTGCTGAGATGAGCTGCTGCGTATTTTTAGAGTTCCGTACCCAAAGGGTAAATACGGGACCCTATTCATGAGACTTCGATGTCTGTCCGTCTGTCTGTGTGTCTCCAGGCTGTATCTCAAGAACCGCTATGGCTAGACTTATGAAACTCAGATTGTATATATGATATTACATAATAATATATTTGTTGCTGTAGAATAGTTGCACTGCACAAGGTCAGACAAATGAAGCGATTCTATATGGTTTCCAAAAATGCATTCCTCGCAACGCAGCTTAGTTCAGCTACGGTGGAAACACACCCTAAAGTCATAAATGTACTTTTTAAAATTGAGTTTATAGAAAACAAACACATAAATCATAACATTAGGTAACTGTAAAAAAATAGCATTGGATAAAATTCAATGAAAGCAATTCATCAACGACATAAAGTAAATAGTTATAGGTACCTACCAATTGAAACTAATCAAAAGTTTTGTTTGGAAAACTTCGGAAAACCAATCGCTTTATACAAACTCAATAGTAAATAATACTCAATACGTATTCATTAGAAAATAAAATATTAGATTAAAAGATCGTGATTTTTTAAACATGAAAAGGTAATGAATGGAAACTCGAATGAAAATCCGCTCTTTCACACATTTACTAAAATATTGATATTTTTTTGTATCTTATTAATTATCGCGTACTACTAATATTTGAGTGAACAAGTAAAAGAGAGAAGGTAGCGATAGGTGATACTCAGGTCAATGGACGAAGTTCTTTAATGTTACAAGACCAAACTATACGGCAGAATTAAGGGAATAATAAAATGTAAGTAAATACCTTGTAAACATTTTACATAGCACGCGTTTACAGACGACATGTACCTGTAACAAAAAGTCTATTAGCTTCGTCATCGAAGAAAAAGTTGCGGTTAAAAAACAGATTAAAAAAAAACAAATTAACACCATGGCAACACAGTTTTTGTAATCGAATTATGGACTTGAAATAACAAGATGGCCGCTAAAAATTTTCGCGCCAATTTTTTTTCGTACCGCAAAAAGTGATCCAACTCTCGGATAATTTAACGTGGCGAAATGAAACAAGATACAATAATTAATGTGTTTCATGGTCTATGTCCCAAACACGGTCCGCTTTTGGGTGGGCGCCAGATTTTTAATTCAAATTTATGGTTACACGCTTTAACAACCGAAACATCCATAGACTATAAAGTTACGGAATGCAGTGATTTATAAATTTCATAAACTGCACTTTGTGAAGCATCTCATGAGTCATGACTCATGAATCATGATCTCAACGAGGTTTTAAAGTTTTATCTTTTAAGTAAGAAGCTAAGAGTGAAGATACCCGTTGGCAAAGGGTATAATATGTATTTTCGTAGCTAAGATTTTATTCGGTTAGCGGTAGCCTCTAAATCAAAGATTAATTATTGTGTAACAGTGACAGCAATTAAATTGAGTGTGTAGTGTGTTGCATATGAGTGAATATACAAGAGGATAGTTACGAGCTCAGAAAACTTCGATAGCGCGATTCAGAACTGTGGCGCTACTTGGTCCGTCACAAGTATTTTTAAAAAAGCGTTTGAGAATTACTTAGTACTTTTGCCTGTTTGGTTAGTAGCTGAGCACCTAACGTCGCGCGCTGCACGAATACAAAATGATCAAAAACTCAGACTCGAGCACTTGAAAATATATGAAACGGACGTGTTTCGAATTGACGTTGCAAGTGGAGTAGGTAATAAGACGTATGTAGAAACTAAAAATGCTAAGCGAGGAGTGGTAGGTGCCTGGTGCTATTACAGACTCTCTTTACGCGTCAAAATGAGCTGCTAACGTTTTGAATCAAAAGTGTAACTAAGGGACTGATAAAATATTTGTTTTGGTGTGTTCCCCAAAATTTGTTCTCTAAAGGAAAAATCACAGTACTGATCGCAAAACTACTACGATAATATATACGATAAAACGATATTTTGTTCAAAGGCACGGCACGGCAGGCTTTTTAAACAGATGGTTTGAATCATGAATTTTATGAGGAGGTAGCTTTACTTAACCTTCCTACATACTTTGACATAACTTTGACGTACTTTGACCCTTGCACAAAGTAAAGCAACGTTATTCTCGCCTGTCAATTAATAATGTATGGGCAGTAATGGGGTACTGATCAATAACCTGACGTCACTCAGTGGAGGCGATCGACATGAAACATATTGACGGGCTTTGACGTAGATTATGGAAACTTTTGATAGCATAGCTTTTATAGCTATAACAGTCGAATCAAGAAATTACGTGACGAAAATAAACCTAACACTCGTCTTATATCGTTTCAGGTCGGCAGACTTCAGCATGGATTTTGTGGAAGGCGTGCGACTAAACGTGCCGCTAACTGCAATAGCTTTACCGTGGCAGTTTCACAATTTTATTTTATACGCGTAGAGACTAGAGATATGTGATCCACGTAGTGAGTACTGAGTATCAAGGGCGTCGCCAGCCTATGGCGCCGCAGGGAGGGGGGGGGGGGGGAGGAGGAGGGGGCAAGTTGACTATAACTCCTACAATTCATACTTTTCTCATTCTCTATGAATTAGAGTGGAATTGGTGAATTCATCCGAGTTTCTACGTACGGGAATGATTGTTCAAGGCTTGAACTTCAAGTAAATCAACTCAAAGACTTAGGACTTTGGTTGCATTATATTTGGCAACTTTTTATAACCCTAGGGGGGGCAGCTGCCCCTCCCTGTCCCCCCTTGGCGACGCCCTCGCTGAGTATCCAAGATACACTTTTGGCAGGTGGAATCGCCCTTCGATAACTATCACACATTACAGGAAAGAAAGAGATAGATATTATATTTCTTGAAAAGGGAGAGTTCTTAATAAAGTAAAAAATATATTTAGCGCTACCTATGGTACCTAGAGAATACTATGGTATACTTTATAAGTCTGAGTTTCTATGCAATTTACTTAATGATGAAGTCCTTAAGGGACATGGTGAGGTTCATAACAGATAACGAATTTATTTTTCCATTAAAATATCATTATATTCATGCATCATCAATTATTTTATCAATTATTAATTGTGCCCATGAGATCAATTTAGGTTTTAGGCACCTTAAATGTTTTTATACAGAGAAGACATAATCCGAAACTACCATAGAGATAGGTACGTTCAAGATTTTTCGCTATCTCCTATAGAGGTTATAGCGAAAAATCTTAAAAGTTGGTGCCAACTGCTAGCTCGATTATGATGAAAACAGGTCATTTTTTAATTCCCTACGAAAACAGAGGGGTGTTAAAAGTTTGATATGTCTGTTTGTCTGTATGTGTGTCAATGCGTGGTATCGTGGTATGCAACTGAAAGGACCGATTTTGACCTAGTTGTTGTTTGCTTGGAGGCTGACATGATCAAGAGTCTTCTTCATCAGTTGGCTCGCTTTTGGAAATTTTGGGATTTATCTAGTTGTTGAAAGGCTTAGTAGCAACTTCGAGTGTTTTTTGCTTTTTGTAAAATTGGTTTAATATTTGCATTCTAATTCCTGATGCATATTCAAATTAATTTCTTTACTTTTAAATTATCAAGAATATTACAGCAAAAACTACTGAAACTAATTCATCGATCGTAATTCCCCGACCACATTCCTGATTTCGCTCGCCAGTCGCCAGTTTTTTGGTCCATCTCTCCTGACTAATCCATTAAAGATTACTTTTATTCTTAGCTCGAGGTCAGAGAAACTGATGCATTTAGCACTAATGTAATGTAGCAATCCATCCATACTAATAAATGCGAAAGTGTAAGTCCGTCTATTACCTCTCCACGTCCAAATCGCTGAACCAATTTTACTGTTTGTTATGTAGGTTATAAAATTGTCTTGTTTTATATAAGAACCCAAAAAGGATACAATTACTTTGATTGCAATTAGCACAATTATATAAACGACTAAGAGAAAGGTTGCTGAAAGAATGCTGCTTTTAATCACGCCAAATTTTATAGTTCCTGTAGATTTGATTATCTATTACTTACCTATTAATACTAGAAATAAGGAATCTCAAGGGAGTGTAAGTACGTATTAACTTTTAAATATAAAAACCGGCCAAGTGCGTGTCGAGCCACGCGCAATATAGGGTTCCGTACTACGAATAACAAAACTACAGGAAACGTAACTCCCATACTTCAACCGTTATAAATTTGGCTCCTTTTCGAACACTAAAATATGACAATTCAGATTCTCGCCAAGGTCGTTTCCCAGGTAACGTATCATATTATTGCGCGCTGGACGACAGCCTGCGCGGTTATTGTCACTGTCACAGTTATGAAATAAAGCCGTGGACAATAATAATTGTCAAAAGCGGATGGCATTTGCAGTATAATACACCAAACATATCTACTATCACGAAGAAAGGAGTACATAATTATTATTTTAAAATCAAACATTTTCCTCTGATCCTTAAGTCATCGATAATAATAATGTATAATAATTTTGAACAAACCTTGTACGACTCGGACGAATTTAAAACTATCCAGAGCACCTAGACAAGACGTTTTCAGATTACAAAAATCTATGTGCTAAATTATTACAGAATTATTACAGAATTGAAATAAAAAACTTACGGTGCAAATGCAGATTTTCGTAATCTCTTTAATTTTCGGTCATTACTCATACAAAATAATAAATCATGACTATTAAAGTTTATGCTACATAAACGAGTAATCTGGCTCGGCATCCAATTCGGTTCGTTTCTTACTAAACGAAGTACGAACGGCATTATAAAAATAAGATACTCCATCCATACTGACGTCAGTCAGACCCTCGTTTATGAATTATGATTAAATTGTTACATCTTGCATAACACTGTCCATGGCGACTTAGTAAAAATGTTGTAATTATATTATTTTTTGATTATTGCATTTTTACAATAACATGTAAACTTAATAAGACAAACACAAAGAGACCAGCTTAATTTTACCCTGGCATCCAACTTAAATAAACCATCTTTTTGGACATGTTTTAGGGTCGGAAAAAATACAAGAACTTTACCTAAGCATAATTTAAAAAAAATCACTTACTGATGACACTTGAACAATGATAATATATTATATAAAAAACTCAATTGAATATCATTGTACTTGAAAGGTTATTCCTGTATTAAAAGTCGTATCTGTATGACTTCTACACCATTTCACAGGGCATTTAGGCATTTTAACAACGAAAATTTTGTAAAAAGCTACATAAAAAGTAAGTAAACAAATTGTAAAATGAGTTTGACAATAATTATCATGTCAACCTGGTTGAATGTCACTCGAGTATATATACACGAAAAATGTGTACCGAACACATGCATAAAGTATACATGTATTCGGGTCACATTTTGTAGCCTTTTGGTGCACTTTTTTGACGGAGTTACTCTTCCTGTAGTTTAAAGTTCACTGGTTCCGTAGTACTTAGCTTTTGAAAATTTTTGTATGGTCAATGAATTGACCTTGAAATTATAACATGTTTTACACTAGTAACAAAATCATCTCAGTTACTTTCAAAGAAATTTGATAGAAAAGTTCTTTTATACTTCGCCGAATACATTTTTTTAGTTGATCAACTATTACTCAATAACTTATGAAATCTTCTTAGCCGCGATAGTTTTCCTTTTAAATTCAGCAAATTTCCTACGCCCGTGAATTTTTTGAATACTCATAATATTTTTAAAAAACCTATCCAACGACACCCCACACGATAACCCGGGCCTGAAAAAATAGTGGAGGTACCATGAAAAAAAAATTATGTACCATTTTGACGACATAATTAATATGTGTATTCATGCCAAATTACAGCTTTGTAGGTCCTATAGTCTCTGAGCAAAACTGCGGACAGACAGACAGACGGACGGACAGACCGAAACTATAAGGGTTCCTACGGAACCCTAAAAAAGGGAAATTAGGCGAAAAACGGGTAAGTACTAAAATTATTAACTTTTTAAGAACTTTCTGGACTATGTCGAACAATCAATGAAAAATATCTGATAAACAACGACATTTTCTTGCCAGTACCGGTTCTCCAATACCCACTCATTTCAAGAACGAAACTGCATCATTTTTGAAAGTAAGTATTTACGTTGATAATTTTCAACGAGAAATATGAACTATTTTAAAATATTATCATTTATCACAGTTCAGTAAAAACTAATGAACAAAAAATCTTCATTCTCTCATTTGTATTGTGAAAACTTTTGAAAAGTTAGCAGTAAGTGTAACGGAGTAAGTATCAATAATTAATTTTACAAAAAAAAAAATGTCACAAATCCCCAAATAGAAATGAAATTTCCCGTAATATTGAATTGATGAAAATACTTCTCGAAGTCGGAACCAAGTAAAAACTTAAGTCAGAAAACTTCACTTAAAGTTTACCAACCTCATAACCCTTTGCCAAACCAATCGCAGGCATTTTTAGACCCCTAATAAGTCAAAACCAATCTAAATATTTCGAAGATGATGCAGATCCAAGTGAGAAAGTCAGAAAACTTTACTTAAAGTTTACAAACCTAAATAATTCTTTCGCGAAACTAAATTCTCCCATATTATGACTCCTATAAATAACATTGAAAACTAAAAACCAACCTGAATATTTCGAAGGTGGTGGAAATCCAAGTGATTTTGGCTGTTGGCCACTGTCAACTTTAGCACGTAAGTCTGAGCGCGTGGCGCGTTGCGGCCGCGGTGTGGAGACGACTGAACTGCATAGACTTGGCTGCACATTGTATATGTCTATGTTATATGTCTATATGTCTAGACCAGACAGTCTAGTCGAGCATTTCGATGGGATGTTGTGAGGTTTTGGATCGTAAACATTGCACTCTATCCATACTAATGTTATGTCTGTGTTGCCTCTTTATGCTTCCTTCGAAATTTGAATACATCGCGCCAAACGTCGCCAACTCAAACTAAATATACTACAGTATATTCTGTCTGCATATTTAGTTTGAGGTTTGGGTTTATTATGCCAGATGAGGCCCGGAACCCGTTGCGCCAAAATTCGTTTACCGCGCGGGAACGGTATATTTTTCTGGGATTAAAAGTCTTCTATATCCTTTCCCGGGTCTCAGAGTATCTCCATACCAAATTTCAGCAAAATTGGTTCAGCGGTTTGGGTGTGAGGAGGTAACAAACAGACAGACACTTTCGCATTTATAATATTAGTATCGATTAGCGACACCGTTTACTTTTAAATTAATGCAACATTCAAATTGAATGCAAGAAACTGTGTTAACATAAATTAATATAAAGAACCGTTTTAATGGATCCGGTAAGTAACTGGTTTACAAAAACTTGTAAATGGTATTGAAAGTTATTTATGTTGAGTAATTTTAAAGGTCTTAGGTTGCTTCTTTCATAAAGAAGTTTTAGCGTACTAAGAAAAGCGTCAGGGTAACAGGTTGTAAAAGTCTGAACTCTGAAGGAAAGCATAGGGGTACCCCACGGATTGTATTAGCTCCTATGGGTACCCCCTATGCTTCTAGCCTTTTGGGGGCACCAAAAACTATAGGACAGATCGAAAAATTGTCGGAGTTGCAAGCTCAAATTCAATTAGATGTAGAACCAAAATTGTATACTTAAATTAGTTCTTGAAAAAATCAATTTTTTTCGTAGTGAAAACCAAGATTCAAATTGAAAAAGTTACATTTTGTTTGAGTACACCAGAGGTTCCCAAACTTTTTTTTCTTATAGACCACTTTAAACATTTTGCTGGATCCGGTGGACCCCCACAACTACCCCCCCCCCCCCCCCCCCCAAGGGCCAGTCTAAAAAGTGACTTATTCATCCAACAGCTGGATGTTTCCTTTTTTGTAGTAAATTTAACTCACAAGTCACAACTCACAGTACAAGGAACCAAAAAAGTAAACGCAAATATTTTCTTCTCTTGTATAGCTATTGAACACAAAAATTACCACACTTCTACTTATTTCTAAATCTACTCGCTCTGTAATATTTAATCTGCTAATATAATATTGTCTGCCTATATCCATAGGAGAAGTCAAGTCGGGTCACCTAATTTTTATAGACCCCCGCGCCCCGTTAACGACTCGTGGACCCCCATTTATCTCCCACGCAAGCGTAGACCCCCTGTCGGGATCCCGTGGACCCCTGGGGGTCCACCTGGACCACTTTGGGAATCAATGGATTACACCATATGTTATTGAGTGGAAAAAAAGCTGCTAATTAGTACTGGAGTCCATGCTATACTTTGTCCTAAGACAGTTTTAGAATGTGTCTCTTTAAGAGTCTATAACACCAAAGAGTTTTTGTTAACCGACTTCGAAAAAAGGAGGTTATCAATTCGACGCGTATGTATGTAATATTTCCAGAACTGCCCAGTTTTTGTATAATATGTTAATATATGACAGCTTCTGAACAAATGTGCCAAATTTCAAAAGTGTATGTATGTATGTATGTATGTATGTATAATGTATGTATGTATATATGTTTTTATGTTTGTGCACGCATATCTCCAGAACCACAAGTCCGATTTTAGTGATTCTTTTTTTATTGTACTAAGTATTGTTTAACTTAGGGAATAGCAAGTTTCATCAATATCGGTTCAGTAGTTTTTGAGATAGGGAATTTTAATTCTTAATTACGTACAAAAATTTGAAGTCGGTTTTATCTTTTTAAAATAACTGTATTTTGAAAAGATAAAACCGACTTCAAAATTGTACGTAATTGGGAATTAAAACTCCCATCTCCTAAACTACTGAACCGACTTTTATGAAACTTGCACTGTTCCCTAAGTTGAACAATACCTAGTACAACAAAAAAATAATTACTGAAATCGGACTTGTAGTTCCGGAGATATGCGAACACAAACATAAAAACATACATACATACACTTGAAATTTGGCACATTTGTTCAGACGCCAATATAGACTAACATATACAAAAACTGAGCAGTTCTGGAAATATTACATACATACGCGTCGAATTGATAACCTCCTTGTTTTGAAGTCGGTTAAAAATAATATTATTTGTTACCGCTGTTCAGCGCTTTGTTGGTGACCTCTGTCGTAACTCAAAGAAGTTTCTAGGAACGTGTGATGGCCCGTCAAGAAGTCGCTTTGCAGCAAACAGGCCAAACAAAGCCGTTGCACTTAATCATCATCAGTCCAATCAAGTCCAATATACAGTTCACGTGGGTGTGGAGGTGCAGACAAAGCGGTGTCAATGTACCGCGGACGGCGTGAGGGGGAAATGGAATATAGAGATACAGAAGTCATTTACAGGGACGACATAATATACAATACAAACTGATAACACTTTAGCGTCTGTATATCTACCTTGTACGGTGTAGAGTTCACTGTGAAAGCAGCAGCGCTGAAAGAGCCAATTTTTTTTGCAATTTGTATAAGCCAGAGCTAGGGTTGCCAACTTTTATTTTTGCATTTAAAGTACATTGGCTCCTCTGAGTAAGAAAAATAAAGTACACAGTATAAAAATAATGTACAATTTATTTTTCTTTATTATTTATATTTAAATATAAAATTTTATTGCTTTTTGCAGTAAATGAGTATCTTTCGAGCGATAAATCAATAAATTTCGTTTAACGAAAAATACTTACGACTTCAACAGAAATCAAATCCCACCAAAAACATTTCATGTGAAATGTTACCTCGACGACCGCAAAAGGTTTCCCTATAAAAAAGGTATCAGATCTATAGTAGAGCCAAGCTTCTGAATCTACGCGGCCTAACTCTGATCCTAACTCCAACAAATTCTACATATTTAACCTTTACCGAAAAATTTACTTAAGTTCCTTTTCGGTTTAAAAAGGACGTTGGCTAGAGACTAGAGTGATGACTAGAGTGGGGCTTCATATTAAGCAGATTCTAGAGCATTACTTCTAGTTAGAGCATCGGAGTCTCTTTAACCAAAAACTTGAGAGGTGTCAAGGTAGACCCGGATGGAACGAAGTTATAAAAAAAATGAAGAGCACCCTGTACCGCCACCCCACCCAGCTAAATAAATTCAAATTTCGCGCCACAGAGGTACGGTAGAATTTTAAATTTTCCGCCAGTTGACGTCATCGCCACATCAACGCCCTCTACGGTCTGCCTACTTCGCAGGTACTAAAAGTGTCGGTCAAAAAGTGTTTTGTACAACTTTTTCCGTCTTTCGCAACGCGCGATGAGGAAATTCGTTCCAAAAATCCGTGTGTAAAATGCCCAGTTGCCTATGCCATTCAGGTACAATATTTTTCGCGTAAGAACAATGAACCTTATCGTCTGACCGTCTGTATTCTGAGCGCGGGGCACGAGGCGTTGACCGACGGACGGAAATGCAACCGATTCAATTCACTCCGATGATTTGGTTGTTTTAGTCACGACATTTCAGTGTTGCAATTCGCGTTCCGTTCACGTAGATTCTACACGTAAGGATAGAACTTTACAGTTTGGTCACAGCACAACTCTTACCCCAAGCATAAGCTTCTATTCCAGCTATATGTCAAATTTATGGGGGCTATAAAAATGCATACAAATCATTTTCGATGACGTTATTATTTTAAACTTATAATTCGTGCTCACAGCGCTCTTTTCTAAGGTCTAGGTAAATAATATTATAATGGTGTTCTTTTTTTAATGGCTCCTTAGTGGGTAGTGAGTACCCAAAGTCGAAGTGTCAAGATGTTCTATCAGAGAAGTGGAGTCATACTATATCATAATATGTATATAATCAAGCCCATCTGACAGATCACTTCCTCGACATACCCGAACGTTCTGCACACACCCGTGTAGTAGAACCTTAACTCTCAGTAAAGTACGTTGATCTCTTCATTTATTGTTATTAGTCTGTCAGCTATATTGCTCAACTAGCACCTGCTACACTGCTTTTGGTGCTTTCATAAAAGTATTTTACTACTTTTCTTACGGCGATTACTTAAACGCTAGTTAAGATGCTCTCTGCATATCTAAAAATTTTGAGGTGAAAACATACAGCATCGTACAGATTAATTTAAAACCGAAAACAAAACATCGTGATAAGATCGAAATTCAACTCGGTGCTGACCCCATAATGTGGATGATATCAACTATAAACTGCACCGTCTACTATTAACGTCGCTGGTATTCCCGTGATAAAAAACTACCGCAACCGTGCTCGTAAGGGCGTATGGTGTCCGTAGCAGCTAGTGCGTAATGCATTCGATCATTACGACGAAGGAAATCAAAAATCGTTGCTAATTAAGGGCGTTCCTTACGGAGATATCGTAATTTACCGTATTTCAAGCCTTATAAACTCATAATTTGAAAGCTACAAAGTTATAATAAAAATACAGCAATAATCTTCAGTATATCAACATTTCTTTCCCCGTTTTAAATTTTCTATTTTTGTTTATTATACTCATGATATCAGCTTCCAAAAACCAATTTATTAAAATTCAAGCATATATTCAGCATCTCCTTAGGATTTACAAATTAATTTTATTTGAAACTCACGCCAATAGATCGACAATATCATAAACTACATATTCCCCGTTCTAATTTTTTTTACGACAATTTTGAACTAAGATAAGTAAAAAAATAGGGGTTTGGTGCGATCTCGGCAACGCGGCAAATGTATGGCCAAGGTTTGCTCGGGGGACGGCCTTAAGGCCGTGTTCACACCAAACCGACTGTGAGCCGCCGAATGTCAGCAGGCTCACTGTGAGCCCTGTGTGAACGTGAAATATACGGTATCGAATGTCCGTGCCTACGCCTACCATAATAGCGTATTGTCGGTTAAGTGTAATGTGTGAACGAAAAAATGAATGTGTATGGAAATTCAATAAACTGCGTAACGTTCGCTCACATTCGGCGGCTCACAGTCGGTTTGATGTGAACACAGCCTAAGTGCGATGCCCTAAGTCAAATTCGAAATCCCATACCTTCAACTTTGCCATCGAAATTGACGAATATAAGTTGACTAAAAGCCCAGTGGACACCTGCGGCGACCCTAACAGTACATATCAGTGGCGAGGGGTGAATATTTTGAGAAGGGAAGCCGAAGTAAAAAATCTACTTACCAATTTTGGTAATTTATAATTGAATGACATGCTTTTAATTTTCAAAACTAAGTTTGGAAAACAAAGTTTCCTTCGACAGCAAAATATAATCTGTCAGACAACAGTCTTTCTGAATTAATGCCATATTTTCCGAACTACACGATTACGTCGTACGACTCACAATTCACAAGTCACAATATAAATTAATTTAATTCACGACACTCTTCTAAGTTCTAACGCTAAAACAAAATTTAAATTCGACAAAACAAAACAAACGACATGTTGTTTACAAACACACTATCCGCCATATTAATATGTCAATCTAAAAACCAGCAAAATAAAAATGTATTACGCGCCTGTCATATTTAGTACCGCTAAAGGCATTCTTAATAAAGTCGTATTACAAAAAATCCTACCAAAATAAAATGTATTACGCGCCAGCAAAAGTATAATGTCGCTACATTCATTCTTAAATTCGAATCATAACAATTTTACTTCATGACTCATCTATCTCGCTTGCACTTGTGCGTTGCTAATTAACCTTTCTCCGTAATAACTCGTCGGGCATCGAGTTATTTCCAAGTATATATCGCGCGTGCTAGAACGAGACAGAACATGACGACCAGTTCACAGGAATGAAAAGGACAGATGCTTACTATGAACTGTCGTTGTATGGAGAAATAAGCCGCTAATCCTGCGGCTTATTTGATTCTCTGCGCCCGCACATTGCATTGCCTTTTAAAATTTGTAGGCGATAGTTATTAATTCAAACTATGTATTTCAAGTGAGAGAAAAATTTATTGCATATAACATTGTGAATTCAAAGTTTTTTAAGTAGGTATGTAAAATATTTATTAGATAAATATGTCGTTGGCCCATATATTCGATTTTTCTAAGCCCTAAGGGAAGCCGATGGGAATCGGGTTATATGGACGCTTCGCCACTGGTACATATTATGGACAAACAATCTGACATGAGAACTAGAAATTAATGCGTGGAAGAGCGAGGCTAGAATGATGACACGGTCTTACATACAATCGGCGCGGCGTGGACAAGCACATTTCAAACAAAGATGGAATAGACTCTACATAAAGAGGTGATTATTTTAATTAATTTAATCCTTCAGGCCCCGCGCGAGCACCGGTGATCGCGACAACAATAGAATATAATAGCAATTCCTGGAAATTCCGACTGAAGTATTAAAGGCACAACAGATTATATTATGATAACATTTATATTCTATTCTATTTATAGAACGTTTATAAAGAATAAATGTGTCCTGTTACAGTAATTTATTATGATTTATGTAATAAAAACAATATTATTGAGTTGTGTAACTTGTAGGTATAATTATTATTATAATGTATTATCTGCTGATAAGATAATTTTAATTAGTATTATCAATACAAGTGTTATTGTATAAGAATTGCATCGTTCTAACAATGAATAGGATACAAATTATAACTGCAATGTTTTCACGCTAGAGGCAGCACCAGCATAGTAAACCAAAAAGTTTTGGTCGACGATTGACAAAGTTTCTGTTAAGGCGCCATATTGAAAAAACTGTCCTTTTTGACGTAATACAATAGGACCCTCAGAAATGTTACAAATCTGGTAATGAGATATCTTCATAGCCTTATCTAGGTTTGAGAAGAACTAGAAACACGGTTAATGTATTTTGCCTCGATACATTTAATTTTCGAAATGACCTCTTAAAAATACGAAATTTGATGATTATTTTTAAACGAAAATAGATGTATTGTAGGAAATTAGTCTAATTGATGACACCTTTGCACATCAAAATCGTATAGAAGCATTTTGCTTAAATGCTCCTAGTTATTTTTTAAATGATTATAATTACGTTTTTGCGCATGTTTTCCGAGCGAGCCGATAGCTTCTGGCCGCAGCGTATTTACAACTTTATGATCATACAAATTAAGTATAAAATTGCCCTTGCGGTAAAATTACTTTCAATATAGCGACTTAATAATAATACGCTTGCAGCATGTCGGATTTTGGTCATATAATTTACTGTATGTCATATGTGCTAGTAGCGTTCTCTGCTCCGATCTTTGCGTAATATTCTCTATTGCCATAATTATAAGCAAACTATTATACGCCCGCAATTTCGTTGCGCTAATATTCCTTTATCGCGCGGGAACCGCTAATTTTTCCGGGATGAAAAGTATCCTATGTCTTTTTCCGGGACTCAAAGTGTCTCCATACAAAATGCGAAATGGGTTAGGCTAGCGATTCGGGCGTGAGGAGTAACATACAGACGTACAGAGACTCACACTTTCGCTATTATATGATACCAGATGACGCCCGCAACTCCGTTGCGCCGAAATTCGTTTATAGCGCGGGAATCGTAAATTTTTCCGGGATAAAAAGTATACTTTGTCCTTTCCCGGGACTCAAAGTATCTCCATCGGTTCAGCGGTTTGGCCATGAAGAGGTAACAGACAGACAGACACACCTTCGCATTTATAATATTAGTATGGATTAATATTATGTATAATATTATGGATCTACAAACAACGAATAACGTTTACTAAAGAAGAGTGAATCAGCTTTACTTATTTGGACTCGAAACCTTGGATTTAACAAAAAGCGTGAAAAAATTGTAAATGAAGGCTATTTGCATCTCACGGGCGGCTGGTCGGCCAACAAACTCTGACACAGGCCGAGCGCTGACACGAAAATATCTGACGTTATATTGTACAACATTTTTTATATTTTTAATTTAAGTTAGACATATACTTATTTATCTTCTGAAAAATCAACAGCCAGTGACCAGTACTGACTACTGATATAAGCCGAGCGCTGCAACAAAAATTAAATGTAAATAGAAATACCAACTACTTTATGTAAAATTCAACAACCTTAGATACTGACATAGGCCGAGCGCTGCAAAGAAAAAACTTGACATTATATTGTTTTTTTTTTTTTATTTTATAGTAAAATGTTTTTAAATTGAGTATACAATAATACATATATAAATATCCACTTACCTATTGAAAACATATACACGCAGGACTTCTTGTATCAAACAAACGAAAATCCGCATGCACGTTGAATCATTACGTGCATAAAAAAATTTTAGGTTTTGAAAATATATAATAATTTTACTAAGGTCATGAATTAATCTTTAATTCAAATATCAGATTGTAACAAAACAAATTGATAATATTTTAAGGTGTTTATGAATCCCTTGGAGAGTCACAGATTACTAAATATGATAGTTCACTGTAAATGTAGCGTTGAAAGAGAAACTTTTATACGGGCAAACTCAAGAAGAAACTTGGCCATACAAATCACATTTTTTTTTGTCAAAGTAATGTTCAAGTATAATATCAGTAGTCGTCTCCTACACAACTGCTTAGTATGCAAACAGTATACATGTCATGTCCTGTAAAAACAATCATCACTATTGTGTAACACTGTCAATGTCACGACTGCACAGGATCTGACGTCGGTGACATATAAATCTAGACCGTGTTTAGAATAGATTAGGACATTTGCATTAACCTAGCAATGTACAAAAAATCAGCTGGTTAGGGTTCCGTTTTAGGGTATCGTAGTCAACCAAGTTTAGTTGATTATAGAACCCTAAAACGGAACCCTAACCAGCTGATTTTTTGTATAGGTTATTACTTATTAGTTATATAATTTAAGAGTAACATTGTCCTACAAATAAAACAATTCATATTTTAGGACCATCGATTCAAAGTATGAGATCCGTTCTATCTCTATTAGCTACCACTTTCGAGATTTTTCCCAAACAAAAATCTTATCAAAATGAAGCTACTCACAATTATTTTTAACAAAAAATTAAAACCGACTTCCAAGGTAAAAATAATATTAATAGCATCCTTATAATATGAACTAAAAAGTATTAAATAATTTTTCCTGTCTAATAAATAGTGCCTTTTCCCGAATTCGGCTAAACCTCAACTATTTCTGTACTCAATCTTCATAGTTTTGAAGTCGGTGCCAGTTCCAAAAGTTTCAAATTTTCAAAGAAATAAAGATTCAGCTATATCTGGTACCGACTTCAAATTGATGAAGATTGAGTACAGAAATAGTTGAGGTTTAGCCGAATTCGGGAAAAGGCACTACATATTAGATAGGAAAAATTATTTAATACTTTTTAGTTCATATTATAGTCCCCAGTACAAGGAACTAACTTTTTTCTGATACATACAAATTTACCAATTTGTGAGTGCCTTGTATACGATGAGTCCGACAAACTTTTCTATGCGAAAAATTTCGGCGCTGCTGCGTTTTCGAACGCTTGACTCCTGGAATTGTCGATATTTCGTCACCATGGCTCTTCGTACATACAACTTTTATTTTTTGGAATTTGTTTAATAAAGTTAATTTAAAAACTGTGGTCAACTTGTCCGACAAGAATCACGCAGCGTTTAGAGTGTCCGACACCCCAAACATGTAGCTATTTCGTCACCATGGCTCTTCATACATACAACTTTTATTTTTTGGAATTTGTTTAATAAAGTTAAATTAAAAACTGTGGTCAACTTGTCCGACAAGAATCACGCAGCGTTTGGAGTGTCCGACGTCCCAAACATGTAGCTATTACGTCACTATGGCTCTTCGTACATACAACTTTTATTTTTTGGAATTTGTTTAATAAAGTTAATTTAAAAACTGTGGTCAACTTGTCCGACAAGAATCACGCAGCGTTTAGAGTGTCTGACACTCCAAAGATGTAGCTATTACGTCACTATGGCTCTTCGTACATACAACTTTAATTTTTTGGAATTTGTTTAATAAAGCTAATTTAAAAACTGTGGTCAACTTGTCCGACAAGAATCACGCTGCATATTGGAGTTTCCACTACCACAAAAATGTTGATGTGACGTCATTATGTCTCCCCGTACATACAACTTTAAATTTAGTAGTTTTCGATTTAAAATAAAGTAGGGTAAATGACTAGTGATTGGACAGTGCCAGTCATTGGAAAAAATACAAAAACACAATATTTATTAAGGTTTCTTTAAAAACTGCCTGTTTTCAAGTAATAGAACGCCTGATTTAAAAAAAAAACAGGCAGTTTTTAGCAACCTTAATAAGGGAAAAGGGAAGAGAAAGCCCTTCAATATTTAATTAATCGGCCAAGTGCGAGTCGGACTCGCACACGAAGGGTTCCGTATATCCATTATAGAGCAAAATTAGACCATAAATTGTGTTTTTTGTATGGGAGCCCCCCTTAATTTTTTATTTTATATAAACATTATTATTAAATATTAAAGTAAACATATAATTAAGGATTTTGTGGAAAATTTAAGTACCTACCTGTTGTCATTATTAATATAGAGCAAAAATGGCCAAAAAAATCACATTTCTGGTATGGGAGCCCCCATTAAACATTATTTTTTATTTGTTTTTCTTACTTGTTATTATAGCGGCAACAGATGTACATAATCTGTGAAAATTTCAAATCTCTAGCTATTACCGTTCTTGAGTTACAGCCTGAAGACACACAGACGGACAGACGGACATACAACGAAGTCTTAGTAATAGGGTTCCTTTTTTACCCTTTGCGTACGAAACCCTAAAAATGCCTAAATTCGAGAGGCTTTCAAACCAACACCACAACCACAGTTTTTAAAGTTATTGAAGAGCTCGTCTGTAGAATCTACTCGTTCAAAACCAAAGACGACGTCAACAAAAAGTTAGAAAAATCATATAAATCCTGCAACGATTCGGAAAAAGTTTAAAAAAAGATAATTTAGTCCTGCGATACGTCAACCCATTAAGAAGAACTTTTGCAGCATATTAAGAGGATACAATTAGCAGCACAATACGGTGCAATTCACATATTATTCGCAATCCGTCGCAAATAACGCCTGACGATTATGGCTGGATTTTAATCGAATATGAATTTATAGTCTGAAATTTCATCAGAATTATTAGGCACTGTATTAATATTTAATACTCATTCAATAACCTTCTAATAAATTTCCTAATGTTATTGTAGTATTGTCAATAGCAGCGACGATAGTGGTGAAGAATGAAGATGACAATGACAATGATGATGAAAACTTTGATGATTATAACAATTATTATGATAATGATGTAGATAGTACTCTGATGTACAATTTTTTGTAATCCATACTATATACTAATACTATATACTAGCTGTCCCGGTGAACGTTGTGTCACAGGTCACTTTAAAACCTTCCCTGGACTTCTATGAATATTTTAAGACTAAAATCAGCCCAATCCGTTCAGCCGTTTTCGAGTTTTAGCGCGACTAACACATTTGAAAATCCATTTTTATATATATATATATATATATATATATATATATATATATATATATATATATATATATAGATTATTTAATATCGAAGGTGTCCGATTTGGAAGCCTCCCCACATTCTTGGATGCGATATCTAAAATAGTTGATACTTACGGAAATGCAAGTGGACCAGTTATAATATAATTATTAATTGTTGGTCACTCCTAAAAGAATCCATATATCTATACATACAAACACTGTATGTAAAATGGTAATAAGGTTATTTATTAATGAAATTTTTAATAATGTTGACTACGCAACCCGAAAAATGGCGTTTAAATAGTATGATATAGTAACGTTAAAGGGCCGGGCTACCCTCGAAATTCTCATACATACGTAATACCAAAATCATTTTCTCATACGAAAATATTATCATCATCAACAGCCTGATCCTTAATACTTCTAAATTTGAACTTGGCAGGTTGATTTGATTACATAAATACCAATATTAAATTTAATTATGCAACTAATCAAATGCTACGTATATCATAAAAACCTGCCAAGTTCCAATTTAGAAGTACCGTATTAAGGATCAGGCTGTTAATGATGATGATTATGATCGATTTTGAAGTGCATCTAAACTTGGCATTGGATTGGATTTCAACTCTTTTTTAAGGCGAACAATTAACCAATAGGAACTTGGCCCCATTTTTAACAGGTATGTTTTTGGTGGGATTTCAATACTTTTTTTCGAGAAATCGTACGGTCTATTTTTATAGTGCCACACCCGCATGTATTGTTAATCTAAGTCATTCTGCGTTTCAAAGTAACTTTGCTAGCGCCAACTATTGAAAGTATTTTATAAACAATATTTTCGATAGATGGCGCTAGTGGTATTTGTTAACCTATGAATAGAAGCGAAATTTTTAAGGTAGCAGTATTTATTTATAAGCTATACAGTGTGCATTATACATGACAATATTTTTAAACCCTTCTCTCCTCCTCCCACACGTATTCACTGTTACATAAGAATTTTTTCCTAAAATTCGTAGATGAGCCGACTCACGCTTGACCGATTTCTTAAATTTCTCAATTTTTTGTTGATATTTCATAGCGCTAGGACAATTGGAAATGGCCTAGAGGTTTTGATTACCGGTCAGTGAGTGAGTGAGTGCCAAAATTAGCTATTTTTACAAGGACATATTTCAGGATGTAACAACGCTATATCTATGAAATTTGGTATATTGCATAAGTACTAGTACATGATTACGTACGTATAATTTTATCTTTGTACTTACAATAGTTACTGAGCTACAGGGGGTCAAAAATGCGTCGAAACCGTTCGTGTAAATAGTGCACGGCATGCGCGCGGCCTGCTGGAACTTGGCGGCACACGGCCGTGCGTTTTGAACTTAGGCTACTTTTTAACCGACTTTCAAAAGGAGGACATTATATTTTATTTTTTCCATATTTGTTTGTTTCCATCTTTGTTACTATACTACGGACGAAGTTGACGCGGATGAAGTCACGGGCAACAGCTAGTATTATAGGGTGTAACAAAACTAAGTGATAATACTTTAGGGAGTGTATGTGTTCCTCGTAGAGAGTTCACTGCGAAAGTAGCAGTGCTGAAAGACCTTTTTTTTCACTTTTGTATGGGCAAGCGCTCGAGAGCGTCACGAGTTTTCCCATACAAAATGAAAAAATACAAGGAACACATACACACCCTGAATTATCATTTATTTTTGTTACACCCTGTATATTTTAAAGATTATTTTAAGTGTGAATTCATGCCGATTTACGGCTTTGTAGGCCCTATAGTCTCTGAGCAAAACCGCGGACAGACAGACGGACAGACATACTGAAACTAAAAGGATTTCTTGTTGACTACGCATTACGCAACCCTAAACAAGACGTTATCGTCGACGGCAATTTAACCCTTAATCAGGCATAGTACGATTTATTGACCACCTAGGTAATTGGAGTTTTATAGTGATCTTCTTTTATAGTCTATCACCAGTGCAAATGGGTGATGGAGCCTGGCGTCTTCATAATATATCTCCATTCTCCATACATTTTACTTCCCAGGGAATTCTTCTTCTAAATTGTTACCACCCAGATAGTAAATTGAGAACAAAAAAGCCCTTTAAAAGTTATTTGTTTGAGCATGAAATAGTTTTTATTGATTCCTAAAAAATTTAATTCGAGTGACTGAAGAGGTTTTTAAAATGACCGATTCAATGATTGCAGTAGGGGAGACCAGGGTGCTATTCGTGTGGTCACTCGAGCGTCATGGAGACCTATAAGTAGGTTTTTTACATTAGATAAAACTGATACAAAAATAATAAGAGCGTTTTTTATTTTAGCGATGTGTTCAGAAACTGCAGCCATTTTGAAGTTATGAAAAAGAAAATATATTCAGAAAATTGCTTAATTAGGTACATTTTAAATATATTTTAGACAACAAGGACTAAATAATTTAGTTTAGAGCAAAATAAAATATCTGAGAAGCTTAGTTAAGAAAATATTACGAAGCTTTATTTTTATATTTTCAAATATCCCTACAGGCTTACGTAACCTTTGAATCGTCAGTGCTTTATATGGAAGCTTCTTTGGGGTATACTAAACATCCCTTAATCTGACAGATCCGACGACATTTAAGTATAATTTTTTTTTTTTTTACCCGCCACATGAGAAATCTGATTTCTATACCATGATAACTAGACACATGTCAGAAGCCTATGCAAGCTTAATCTGACACGCTCGTGCTACTCCCGAAATCCCCTCTTCCCTCCCCAACTATTACGTTTTTAACAAAGGAAAAAGTAAATAACTTGTACAAAAAACTTCCTAACATAATATTTTGAATATCGAGATTTATACGGTGTGATCATGGTTAATTATTACTGTCACAGAATTTGGACATTGACCAAAGCAAGACACAAAGACAGATAAAGAAAGTCAATAGATGATAGTATGTTGTCATTCAATAATGATTGCGATTTGCGACCATCCATACTTACCTAATATTATAAATGCGAAAGTGTGTCTGTCTGTCTGTCTGTCTGTCTGTTACCTCTTCACGCTCGAACCGCTGAACCGATTTTGCTGAAATTTGGCATGGAGGCATTTTAACGTGGGAGAGCCATGCTTCGGCACGAATGGGCCGGCTCGACCGGAGAATTACCACGTTCTCACAGAAAACCAGCGTGAAACAGCGCTTGCGCTGTGTTTCGCCGAGTGAGTGAGTTTACCGGAGGCCCAATGCCCTACCCTATTCCCTTCCCTTCCCTTCCCTATTCCCTTCCCTTCCCATCCCTACCCTCCCCTATTACCCTATTCCCTCTTAAAAGGCCGGCAACGCACCTGCAGCTCTTCTGATGCTGCGAGTGTCTATGGGCGACGGAAGTTGCTTTCCATCAGGTGACCCGTTTGCTCGTTTGCCCCCTTATTTCATAAAAAAAAAATGGAGATACTTTGAGTCCCGAGAAAGGACATAAGATAGTTTTTATCCCGGAAAAATGTAAGTTTCCCGCGCGATAAACGAATTTTGGCGCAACGGAGTTGCGGGCGTCATCTAGATTTATATAGATATATAGATAGATTTGCGACTTGCGATCATATATTATAAATAGCATAACATAACACTCCCACACCCGTTTCGGTGACGGTGGCCGGTTTCATTGAAACCAGGCCAGTTACGCAGGAGCATTGCCGTGCCCGAGTGTGTGCGCAGTACACAAGAGCACTCTGTATTCCTTAACTCTCATAAAACAGTGGGACGGACGACCTACACGACTGGCGAAAGATCAGGCGCAGAACTGACTTTTTACATGTCCACCCGACGCATGGATCATCTTTAATTGTCAGACTTGTAAATGACACAGAAATCGA
This sequence comes from Lysandra bellargus, assembly GCA_905333045.1. Taxonomy (NCBI): domain Eukaryota; kingdom Metazoa; phylum Arthropoda; class Insecta; order Lepidoptera; family Lycaenidae; genus Lysandra; species Lysandra bellargus. The sequence goes on from HG995358.1 coordinate 3,487,685, forward strand.
ACCCACAACCTCTGAGTCGAGACTTCGAGAGCCACGCTCTAAACCACTGGACCACAGAGGCGTTAAATAGCGTAAATGATAATGATGAAGGCTTTTGTACGGTAGATTACACAGAGAGAGCGAACGACCGAAATTGTTCGTTCACCCTACCGGCCACATTTTGTTCAATTAACTCCACTTCGCATCATTACCCTGGGCTGAAACCCTACAATGTAATTCTGAAGAATTTTTACATTTTACAAACCATTATGCTTTCATTATCACAGTTCTAGGTAAATGAGTTGCGTACAAAATGTTACAACACTTTGTTTTATATGATCCCCAAAATATATTTATGCAGAACAAAAATATTCTAAGTTAAGACTTAGGATAATATTGTCCCTGATTCTACAGGCTGTAACAAAATAAAGTGATAGTACTCAGTACTTTGCTGCTACTTTAACAGTGAACACTATAATAAAAGGGACACATACACGTCCTAAACGTATTATCACATTGTTTCGTTACACCCTGTACATCACATAAAGTCGTCAAAAACGATGAATCACAGACTACAGACATAATAACTGTAAACTCCCATTGGAAAGAGGAAAAACAGTTTTAGAACATTACACTTTGTTTTCCCAGGTTATGGGTGCTCTGATAAGGGCTCTTGGAAATAATTGCAGTGGTGCAGACACTTGGCGCTCAGTTTGGGGGGTTCACCCTGTCGGGTCCTTTGTTGTCTGGCCACCGTCTTGTTGGGTAATTGATGAAACAGCGTCTCCGCATACAAATTTATGGATATTCTGGTCTTATCTGCGCTGATATTCTTCTGTCTCGACTCTCGATAGGTACTTACCTACTTGTATGTTAAAATTTATTGGTTTATGCAAAGTTGTGTGATTTAGGTTTAGTGTATCTTTAAATATTTTTAAAGTATTGTAAATAATGTAAGACTTCATTCCAATTTTGTTAATATTTTTGGGTATGTTCTACGTCATCCATTAAAAATGTTAAAAACGTGACTATTAGAAAAAGCCTTAATCGTTTACAATCTTATTAATTTTTGCTTGTCACTGTCTTGCATGAATGTTAGAATAATCAATAAACCCTAAAGATCAAATATAATTTGGTTGAATACCCTGAGCGTAGCAACAGGTCTTTACGAAATCTGACGTCTGTCTCAAGAGCTCATGAAATACACTCTGAAAGTTATCAATAAGGTACTGAAAAATTTCCTACTACAAGTTTTAGTTTTAAGATTTTTATTTGAGGTAACTTTAAATAATTTAATAAATTAATTATAGGCTAAGAAATGGTTGTTTTACAGCCATTTATTAGCCTATAATTCAGATTGTTGCTAAAAACATAAAAAGCAATTCCTATCAGTGAAACTTAAAGAAGCGAATTACAACATAGCGCATAAAAACGAAGCAGCATTATATCATCTCTAGTCCACTCGTGAGTCGTGACTCGCGCCAGTCTAGACCTAGTTAAAGCTGATCTTGGGTTAAATATGTGATTTCTCTCGTTTCTCGTATTAACGAAAGAAAAAAATACGTGTGGCACTGCCGCGGTAAAGGTAAATACGTAGCATTTTTATCAATTTATGCAATTATAAATTATAATTCGCATACGTCTAGATGTATGTGAATTATAATTTATAGTCACGCACAAACACCGTGCCAAAGTCTGGCAACGCCGCACCGACCGGCACATGTGTTAGGTTTTTTTCGTTACGAAATTTCTTGATTCGGTCGCCGCGCTGAAAAAAGCTATGCAATCATGATAAAAATCATGATATTTTAACCCAGGGTTAACTTTATCTAAGATTGTCGGAATTGGCCCTGATTATTATAGTCTAGGGAGCAGCTGCAAGTTTCAATTAGGCTCGCTTGTCGCACCAACACCATGCACTTAATATGTATAATAATCGCTTATATTTTGTTGGCACGACCTCTGAGTTAATATATATTACGAAACAAAGGGATTTAATATTAATATGTATTATGTAATCCTATATCTTTAAACGAGCAATTCTTGTATATATATATATATGAAATGAATATATGAAATGAATGAAATGAAATTTAGTATACAGGTGGGTTTTGCGGGCGATAAATCGATCTAGCTAGGACTCATTTCTAGAAAATGACATTTTTTTCGTCAATTATAGTAGCTAGTAAATTTAAATTAACTACAAGTAATATACGTCAGGGGCATCAATTCAAGCTAGCACGTTGGAAATAGGTCCTCTTTGTTTAAACCAGAGACCAGCTGGATAATATATCTGGTCTTGATCAGCCAAATTTCGTCTAAATCGGTAACAGACAGACAAACACACTTTCGCATTTATAAAAATTATGTTAGTAAAATAAAGATCATCATTGCGCAGCCAGTGCGAGTTGCTGTAATTTGTATGAAAATATAAGACGGCTTTGAAACAAAACACTGACGGCCTTTTCTTTGTGATCGCGTTACCAGCTACAATGTGTGGTGTCGGTTACATAGGTCTCTGTAGCTCAGTAGTCACAGACAGGTGTAGGAAGGTAAGTGGGTTCAATACCTGTAGCCCTAGCATGGCCACAGGGTAAGCAGTTAAGCACAAATAACACAATGGGTAAGCGCCCCAGCGTCATGAATTTTTCCATAAAAAAAAACTCTTTCTGTGCTGCTACTTTAATAGCGAACTCTATATAGGGGATATACACACCCGAAAATATTATCACTTAGTTTTGTTACAGCCTGTATACCTAAATACTTATCTCGGTTACATAACTTACATAACATGGTATATTATCATATACTCTTTACAAAAGAACATAAGTTGGCTCTATTGTGAGCGATCTCCATGGTATAAGAAAATGGGTCGGCTATTTTAAGGTCGGTGTTTCTTAGCATCAATACTTGACATGGCTAAACTTTTATCAAGAAATCTTACTGGGCACCTAGTACTAAGTACGAGTATATTAACGATGCACGGATTTCGATAGGGTGCGTTTAATCCTAGCCTTTGCAATAATATCAAGACATTCTCAAAATTATAAACATTTTTCTGAGTCTTGAACTACTTTTTAATGAAGTAGTCCATTGAAATGTTACATTTGCTTTGCATTTATTAGAGGACGCAATTTTATTTTTGGAATATGTTGGGAGGCTCAATAGAAGCTTAACCTCAAGTTTGTGGGGTTGCCACTGTTGTCCCCCGGCCGCCATCTTGAAAAAAGGGGTGACAACACTATTTTCGTGATATCTCAGAATCTATACGTCTTACAAAAAATTTGTAAGAACACAATTTGTTGCAAATTATTTTGCCTACAAATATGTTTATATAACTTTTTACCCTAAATTAAAAATTTAAAAAGTTATAAGCAAAAAAGTGAATTTTTTTAGAAGGTTTATTATCACTTTTTAACTTTGTTTAACACATTTTACAAAAAAAAAATCCTTAGACCAACCTTGTAGATGATATTTTGAGAAAAAGATCCCCCGGTCCCATGAAATTAATTTTTTGCAGAAACAAAGGAAACTGTGGAACCATGTGTGGCTGCAGAAAAGCAGGCCTGAAATGCTTTATAGTATAGTAGGCATGTGCAGACTAGTATAGTAGGCATACTATGATATAGTTTGCAATTTGCATATATTTATGTAGTGTAGTAGGCATACTGCAGACTGTGGCTGCAGAAAAGCAGGTCTGAAAAGCTTTACAGAATAGTAGGCATACTGTAGAGCATTTTAGGTCTGCTTTTCTGCAGGCACGCATGCCTTCACAGTTTCCTTTGCATCTGCAGAAAATTAATTTCATGAGATCGGGGGGATTGGAGGATCTTTTTCTCAAAAGATCATTAACAAGGTTATTCTAAGGTAATTTTTTTATAAAATGTATTAAACAAAGTTAAAGAGCGATAATAAACCTTTAAAAAAAATTATCACTTTTTTGCTTATAACTTTTTAAATTTTTAATTTAGGGTAAAAAATTATGTAAACATATTTGTAGGCAAAATAATTTGCAACAAATTATGTTCTTAAAAATTATCTGTAAGACTTATAGTTTCCGAAATATCACGAAAATAGTGTTGTCACCCCTTTTTTCAAGATGGCGGCCGGGAGACAAAGGCGGCGACCGCACAAACTTGAGGTTAAGCTTCTATTGAGCCCCCAACATATTCCGAAAATAAAATTGCGTCCTCTAATAAATGCAATATTCGGTCCTAAAATTGTAACATTTCAATGGACTAAAGTTAGAGGATGAAAATTGCTAACGTATCTGTCATAATATTTGCCATTACAAAAATGTATTAGAACATAATATTAGCAGAATAAGAAAAGGTAATCCATGTTTCTGTCTGTGTCTAATACGTTGAAAAAGCCATTTGACAGATAAATCCACATGAATCATAACATCAAGTCTTAATCTTCGTTTACGAATGAGATCATATCACATTATGGATTTCACTTGGTTATTCCTCTGCCATAACTCGTTAAAAACTATAAACCCCTATCATGTTTACGGATGGCGGTTTTGTTTTGCCTGGCACTGGCGACCCAGTTTCGACATATTGACCTCTTGCCCTGGGTCGAGCGAGATGTGTATTCCCCGGTAATGTTTGCCCAAATTTAGGCACCGCTCATTCATTTTTACACGTCTGTTATCGATTCCCACTTACGAACTTGCTGTTTCTTTTGTTTGCGCACAAGAAACATAAGCATTATTATTTATTACACACAGTTCTGCTTATTTCAAAAGATTTTTTACAGCAGTGAGATGGCTAAGACGGCAAGAACAAGTTACTCATAATTTATGTCTATTTTAGGAGAGCACTGACGGTAGATCCAATAACACAACAACCAATGCAAAACTACCCATTACATAATAAAACTGCAACTTCTATTTTATTACCAGCTCAAAATAGTGCAGTATTTCCGACATGGCAACACTGTAAACCGCGCCCTAGTTAACATTGCAGGCCAGCTATTTCTGGTGCACAGCAGATTTCAACTCCGCTGGCTGCACAAAGGATGTTTCTGTAATTGATAATGGGCTATAACTTATAAGTCTTATTAAAACTAGTTTCAACTTAGCTGAATTGGGGCTACGTGATTTTTGTTACAGGCCTATAATTTGAGGTGACGTTCAAATCAAGATCATCTGGTTTGGATAACCAGATTTAGGGCCTGTTTCACCACTTCCTGATAAGTGCTGGATAGGCTATCCACCACTTAACTCTAACACCATTGTCATATAAGTTGCGGATAGCCTATCCGGCATTTATCAGGAAGTGGTGAAACAGGCCCTAAATGGCATGATTTCGTTTGCGTATATCCTTAATCTTCGTCCCATTATGTTATGCCCTGTGAAAAGTCTAGTTTATCCAACCCATTTACAATAATAATATACAATTTTCTGGGTCAAAATTGAAGGTTTAAGAAACGACTACTAACGTCCGAAAGAGTGGCTATGGTAAGTAGTCTTCTTTTCAGGACCACGCTTTACTTGTCAATCGTTGTTTAAAGTATTCTGCATTCTCTCTTTCAAATTTTAGATCCGCGACAAACCTGGCGCAACCCCTCCGCTACAAACGTAACTCTATAGCAGCCTGTTGATCAACAAGTCGATAGCCGACCGAATTGATAGCCTGACCCAATTTGAGCAGGACGCTTGACCCCTGACCTCGTCTCCGGCTCAATTACATCGTCCAGATAGGTTTTGCATAATAATCACTGTAACGGATTTAGATTAATACGAACCAGATGACGCCCGCAACTCCGTTGCGCCAATATTCGTTTATCGCGCGAGGATACAATATTTTGGGGATAAAAAGTATCCTATTGTCATAGTAACAGTAAAGTCGGGTCCAGACGAGTATAACGTGTAATGTAATTCACCGTGTAATGTAACACGAATTCTACGTGTGGACGGCACTACGAGCATTAAATGTAACGCTCGGGGTTTATCCATCGCGGGCTGTCGGTTTTCGCGCGAGCACAAAGGCTCGCTTAGAGTTCGTGTGCCGTCCACACTGTTGACGCTAAATTACACGTAATCTTACATTACACGTTACACTCGTCTGGACCCGGCTTCAGACAGACAGACACACTAGCATTTATAATATTAGTATGGATACAGATAACGTAAACGTAGTAATTACACCGTGTGCACAATTCAACGTAGGTTCCTCAAAAACAGGACTTTCTAAAGTGAAAACTTCTTTAGCGGCGTTGTGCACTGGTTTGGGACGGGTAATAATGTTAGAAGCTGGAACGGAATGGACGGAAGACGGAAGGAGAATAGATCACCAGCTCAGCGTATGAGAATTGCGAGAAAGTAATAACCACTCTCATTCCAGCGCAAAATTGTAATCCTGTTCATAGTGCAACTAATATAATATATTATGTGTCATAGTTTAGATTTTACTTCTGCCGACACCATCGAAGTGTAGCCAGTTGTTTTCTAGTATTATAATAAATTTTAAAATAGGCTACAGTCGGTAGGTTGGTCAAATTAATTGAGCAATTTTCACGTGAAAGCCTGAAATGGGGTTAGTAATCGCCATTAAAATAACAATACGCATAATTATAATACAGGCAGTGGTTAAGGGCCAACCCACACGTACCACAACCACACGACATCGCAACGACAAAATGTCGTCGAGCTGTGGTTACGTGTGAATGGTGTCGCTGCAGCATTTTGTGGTTGCGTTGTGGTTCCGACAAAATGACGACAGCCAGTGGTTGCGATGTGGTTGCGTCGTGTGCAAGTCGAACTATAATTGTAGTTCGACTCCGACTTTTATAGCGGAAACACGTCTTGCCGAAAGTCATGGATTTTGAAGAGGACACTTTATTGTTGCTATCCTTGCTATAAGTATATCTATACTAATATTATAATACTAGCTGTTGCCCGCGACTTCGTCCGCGTTAGCATAGTAGATCACGTCCCAAGTATTATTGTACAAAAATATTCAATGTACAGAATTGACTTTCCTACGATTCTATTATATTATGTACTAGCTGTCCCGGCAAACGTTGTTTTGCTATTTAAAATAAATGCGTTTAAATGTAGTCCAAAAAAAATCAAGATTTTTAAATAAAATAATGGTTGTTGTACCTCACTTGACATAGATAGGTATAGTGTGTCACGGACTTTTTTGTAGATATTTAAAAGATCTACATTTACTTAGAACATTGTATGGTCCTATCTTTTATAGTTTAGGCAGCGTACGCAAAATAAGTAAATTTTCTGGTTCATTTCTTTCACCTTGTGTCAGAAAAATTCAAATATCTTACGGAACCCTACATTTTCCGAAATAAAATGTAGCCTATGTTACTCGTAAATAATGTAGCTTTCGAATGGTGAAAAAAATTTTTAAATCGGTCCAGTAGTTTTTGAGCCTATTCATTACAAACAAACAAACAAAGTTTACCTCTTTATAACATTAGTATAGATAGATAGATGTTCCGCGCGGCTTCACCCGCGTATTTTAGGAATTTCACGTAACCGTACATTTTTCCGCAAAAAATAGCCTTTATCCCTTCACGTGGTCTTTATGTTTGCCAAATAACATAAAAATATCTCTAGTAGTTCTTAAAATGATAAGCAATTTCATATTATAATTTCCCCCTGTTTTTCCCACATTTTCCTCTATTTCTTCGCTTCTATTAGTTTTAGCGTAATAAAATATAGCTTATTGCCTTTCTCGATAAATGGGCTATCTAACACTGAAAGAATTTTTCAAATCGGACCATTAGTTCCTGAGATTAGTGCGTTCAAATAAGCCCTTTCAAATAACTTCCCCCGTTTTTTCCACATTTTCCTCTATTTCTTCGCTTCTATTTGTCTTAGCGTAATAAAATATAGATTATTGCCTTCCTCGATAAATGAGCTATCTAACACTGGAAAAAAATTACAAATCGGATTAGTAGTTCCGGAGATTAGCTCGTTCAAACAAACAAACAAACAAACTCTTCCGCTTTATAATATTAGTATACATTATAATTGGGAAGAGTTTGTTTGTTTGTTTGAAAGCTCAGGAACTACTGGTCCGATTTGAAAAATTATTTCAGTGTTAGATAGCCTATTTATCGAAGAAGGCTATAGGCTCTATTTTATCACGCTAAGATTAATAGGAGCGAAGAAATAGAGGAAAGTGTGGAAAAAACGGGGGGAAATTATTTGAAAGGGCTTATTTGAACGCGCTAATCTCAGGAACTACTGGTTCGATTTGAAAAATTATTTCAGTGTTAGATAGCCTATTTATCGAGGAAAGCTATTGGCTATATTTTATCACCTTAAGATTAATAACGCGCTAATCTCAGGAACTACTGGTCTGATTTGAAAAATTCTTTCAGTGTTAGATAGCCTATTTATCAAGAAAGGCTACCGGCTATATAATATTACGCTAAGACTAATGGGAGCAAAGAAATAGAGGAAAGTGTGGAAAAAACGGGGGGAATTTATTTGAAAGGGCTTATTTGAACGCGCTAATCTCAGGAACCACTGGTTCGATTTGAAAAATTATTTCAGTGTTAGATAGCTTATTTATCGAGGAAAGTTATTGGCTATATTTTATCACGTTAAGATTAATAGAAGCGAAAAAATAGAGGAAAGTGTGGAAAAAACGGGAGAAATTATTTGAAATGGCTTATTTGAACGCGCTAATTTCAGGAACTACTGAAATTCTTTCAGTGTTAAATAGCAACATATTTAGAAAGGCTATAGGTTATACTTTATTGCGCTAAGACTAATAGGAGCGAAGAAATAGAGGAAAGTGTGGAATAAACGGGGGAAATTATTTGAAGGGGCTTATTTGAACGTACTGGAGCAATTTTTATGTTATTTGGCACACATAAAGAATAGACCACGTGAAAGGAAATAGGTTTCTTTTTTTGCGGAAAAATGTACGGTTTCCGTTACATTCCTAAATTAGGCGGGCGAAGCCGCGCGGAACATCTATCATATCATAAAAGTATATTGTCCCACAGAATATACTTTTATCATAAAAGTATATTGTCCCACACAATATACTTTTATGATTTGCGCGTTAACTATTAACTATATTGAAAGCGCGGGCGGCGTGTCGTTGCATCGACGCAACGTTGTGGTTGCGATGTGGTTGCGACGTGGTTGCGACGTAGTTGCGATGTGGTCGGTATTTTACAAGTGGTCGAAAACGACTGCAAAATGTGGTACGTGTGAATGGTCCAGTTCATTCACAATACGAAATATACGCCCGACCACGTCGTGTGTTTGTCGTGTGATTGCGGTTGTCGTGTGGTTGTGGTACGTGTGGGTTGGCCCTAAGAGAACGTAGGATCATGACATGCACACGTCAGTAAAAGAAGATTAATATCAGATCTCTTTGTTAGCTTCAAAAGGGGCGATAAAGGATAAAGCCACGTCCGACATCATAATACATATCATAATGGAAGACATGAGTGGGTGAAGTGGGTACCTAAAATTTTTGCATAAATTAAGGCTTTAGGGCCAGGAAAATTATTTGAAATAAAAAAAATGAAATAAATGTATATATCTAGTATAAATAATATGTATATGTTACGCTCAAAGACCGAAATCGCTCAATGAGCAAAAAAATGGCTCACAACGCGTTATGGTCACAGTAAAACAGCCACGACGCGAAATTCGCGTTATTCGTGCTATTCGTTTTTCTTGATTTAATTAATTATCCATAGGTATGGAAGATTATATTTGAATTACCACGCGTACTACAAAATATTTTTTCTTTTACAAAATCACTGCATATCAAGTTTTTCATTATTATTTGTAAAATATCCATAGTTCCATAATATCCGTACTAATATAAAATATTATTACTGTCTGTCTGTCTGGCACAAAGTGCTATTGTTTGTTATTGTTTTTTTTTAAATATTAGGTAATCTGATCTTAATAAATAAGTAATAAGTATTTAGTTTTATTTTTATTTATATATAATTTAAATATAACACTACTAGTTGATGCCCGCAACGATGTTGCGCCAGACAGACAGACAGTAATAATAATAGTACGGATAGTATGGAAGTATGGATATTTTATAAATAATAATGATAAACACGTTATGCAGTGATTTAGTAAAAGAAAAAATATATTGTACCTAATACACGTGGTAATTCAAATATAATCTTCCATACCTATGGACAATTAATCAATCAAGAACAGATCAAGAAAAACGAATAGCATATTAGCCACGACACGAATTTCGCGTTATGGACTTTTTGCGATTGCCAGAACGCGTCGTGGCCGTTTTCATTAGAGCCACGACGCGAATTTCGCATCGTGGCTGTTTCACTGTGACCACAACGCGTTTTTTTCGCTCATTGAGCGATTTCGGTCTTTGAGCGTAACATATATTTATACTAATATTATAAATGCGAAAGTATCTCTGTCTGTCTCGCTTTCACGCCAAAACTACTGAACCGATTGTAATGAAATTTTGTACACAGATAGTCTAAAGCCTGAGAAAGGACACAGGGTATTTTTTAACTGAAAAAAGGGGTTGTAAGGGGGTAAAAATGCGTAAATTTGTTAAAAATAAGTTAGTTCCAAAAATGCATAACAGATGGCGCTAAGAGTCGCCTACATCTCGCTATCGCTTGCTCATAAGTCTTTCTATAAGAGGTGGTACCATGGTAAGTCAAGTTTTTCGATTCTTTCGATCGTTATACACGTCTTAAGTCATAACTCACTACTCAGTATTTCATCTATGCAGTGACGTAACCTTAAACCTACCAATGATAAATTACTATAGTTTATGGGTAAAGCTAAATTTGTGTAATGGGGGGTAAAGTTTAATATAAAAAAATGAAATATTATGTGCACACTGCACAGCTGTTTTTGGGTATTTTGATTTAGGGGGTACCAGGGTTTAAAAAAGATTTTAAATTTGACACCAATTTTGTTCACACCGCGCGCTATTAAAACTGGATCCACGCGGACGAAGTCGCGGGCAACAGCTAGTATTATATATTGGCTAGACTCCCGCTAGACGACGAAATAAGGGAAAATTAGCGATTGCCCTTATGTTGTAAAATGGTTATCCATACTCATATTTCCATATCATAATGATCTCTATATTATTCCGGAATTTGCCTCATTGTCCCATTTTATCTTGCATCCAGCTATTTATAGCGAAGATGACGCAAATTGCAGAATACTTCCCGGTGCGATCCAGGTCGTAAATAACGCGGAAGATCTGGGGAATATCTCGGGAATATCGGCGGAAGATGCATTTGTGTTTGAAACACTAAGCTCGATGCAGCACATCCTTGGAATGGCTAGAGGTATCACCTAGAATCTAGATATTTTGGTCATACCTTCTGGTAGAACAGCGCATGATTATTGACAGCTCTTATTGTTTACTATTTAGTTCCAGTATACGAATGGAAATAAGATTCATTTTAGCTTAGCATAAAACTGTAGTTACTAGGGGCGGATCTTCACTATTTTTCATATTTTTTTTTAAATATCTTTGGAAATAAATATTAAGAAACAAAATTGTTCGGTTCAGAAGAATTTAATATAGATTTACTAACAATTTATTCACATAAAATGCACAATTATCCTAGTTAATACTTATATTTCGATGAAATAGATTTTTGTCGGAGGTGAGTTTGTAAATTAATTACAGCCAAGTGATCGGAGCAGCCAAAGTATTACGTTTTATTAAAATATTTATGGTTAATTTCGTTATTATATTGGAACTAGGTAAACCGGAAGTTACGGAATAACAAATTGGGGTTTATCCTCGCCTTAAAAAGGTATCATTTATTGCTGAATGCTGTTTTTAAATGAAATTCGAACATGGTAGAGCCTAACAGAATCAAGAGTTCAATCAGTCTGATAGCACCCATTCCCAGAAGAGGGTTTACATAATTTAATGCAGTTGACATCGACACGAAAATCTATAGCGAATGCACTTAACTCTCATCGCTTGTCGAAAACACTCCCGGCCTCCATTTACCGATGAAATGGAAATAAATAATGGGATTCATTCCGGGAATTGTTATATTGTAATTTTGGTACTTCAAGTGACAATATTATGTTTATCCTGTTGTTGGATACGGTGGAAACCGTAGTCAAGATAGATACATAATATGCATGATAGGGTAACGCCCGTAAGTTCCTCTGCTGTTTAGGAGAATAGTTACTTAAGGGGAAGACGGCTGCCAATTCGACTTCTTTGTGCAATTTTCTAGACGTATGTATTTCATTGATTGGCACAAAAAAATATGTGATTTTTGATTATATTTGGAAAAGCTTGTCGAATTTAAATAATAAAATAATGTTCTCCTATTGGATGAAAAAAAAATTACCAAAGTCACATCTTTCAGGAACTTTAAACAGTTCTAACTAAAGTAATAATACAATCTATGTTTTAAAAACTTGTTTGTTTGATACCTTTTACAAAAATCCAAAGATTGTCGGATTTAATTTTCGGTTCTGACATCTAGTTTTCCCATAATATTTATTTTTTCCTCTAACAAACGAAAAATGTATCCACGCTACCGAGTGAACACTTCACATCTCTGTCTTTCTGGCATGAAAATCGACACAGGTGCAAGAGTGATGCCATAGTAAAAGGAGGGGAAGTAGGGTAACTCCGGCCCAATCCGCGATTTAATTACCTACTGTCTTAGGGTTGTCAATTTTAGGCGGCGGCGGCGCGGCGCGGGCGACGTTGTGAACTTGTGATGTGGGAGCGGCAAGCGGCTGTCCGCACTTCGTTCGCAACCGCATGAACAGCGAAAACGTCGCGGTCTTCCGACTTTTAATAATAATAAGTGACTCTTGATTGTCCATATTTCGGCCAATTTTCGTGCATATTTGCATGCATATTTCGGCACTTGGATCGTGCATATAATCCGATGTCTAAATAAAATTATAAATATACCCTTTAAAACAACATTAAAAACTAACGCCTGTCTCTTATAGGTACCTACTATAAACAAATATGTTGTTATGATTCGAACTTTGTTTTATGTGTATAATTAATATCTGATTTACAATTAACACAAAGCAATATTTATTACTCCTGCGATTATGATCGGGCATTTGTGATTCGTTTGGCGCGGCGCGGCGTGGCGCGATGCGGGCGTGCAGCGTAAAGTGTTAGCCTAGACTGGTATGGTCCGAAAACGGTCCGAGATTTTAATAAGTGTGCGTGCCGCGACGCATTGATACTATGGCGCACACATACAAGCCGCGCGCGGTGCCTTTGTATGAAGATAACTTACTTCCCCTCCTTATACTATGGTGATGCGAGATCAAGGTCATTGGCAGTTGTCACCGTCTTAATACGGAAGTAAAAAAAGGTTCTATTTTATAACATTTAAAGGGCACAGGTGTAGGGTTCTTGGTGAGGCACAGTAGACTATTGCTATCCAGCAGACGTTGATGCTTCCAAGCCTTCGAAGGCGTCAATAAAAAAATGTTGGCACTTTCCAAAAAAGGAGACTGTTACTTTCACAATTGAAGACGTGAGTGGAAGAATCGAACAAGTAACATTTCGTAACATACGGACAATAACTCATTTTTCACTAATTATTTTTATAAAACTTGTAACTTATCTACTCCATAACCTAGCTAATATATCTGGCTACACATAATATAATGCATAGTTTTTCCATTTCAAATAATTTTTCCGGCCCTAAAGCCTCCATTTAAGCGAAAGAATGGGAAGTTTTTTTGTTACTTAACTTATTCATTCACTCACGTCTTGAATTGTTTTGTTAAGTACCTACAAAGTAGTTAAGTACAAGTCGACATCAATCAACTTTTTACGTCACTTTCTACGGACGATATTAAAACCACAAAGGTATATTTCAGCGCGTTCTGAGTCCAGACACATAAATAACAATGATAACTACAGCAGCTGGTCATTTACTGACGCGGACGGTGCTAATGGATTATGTACATGTAACATAGTTTGTATATAAAAGGCCATTTGCTGACTGCACAATACTGTACTACTATATTAGTAAACTGCAGTCTACTACACTCTGGTCTGTGAAGAGAATCATCAGCGCCATAATCAATGATGATCTGGTCTGATTTATCTATAAAGGTTAAAAATAAATCAAAAAATAAAGTTCATAAAGTTAGCTTATTTGTATTGAATAAGCTCAAAAATTACTTGGTAGATTTTTATAAAATTGGGCACATAGAGCAAACTACGGCGAGGGATATGTTTAAGATACTTTTATCCATCGAAAACGTACAAATATTGCGGTAAACCGTTTTGACGCGGGAAGAATCGCGCTCAACTTCCAGTATAAATAACTAACTGAAGTCTTTTGGTCACTTTCGGCATTTAGTTGATGAGACCTAAAAATTCAAATTACCTACTTCTTTCCATAGTTACCTAATATAAGTGGCCATAGACAATCATTCATATTTTAAGACAGTTAAAATCGCTGACAGCAATTTTTGACAGCAGATTTTCAAAAAATATCCTTGGTCATTGGATGAATTTATATATTTGCATGTTTAACACACAGAATCAGCCCCTATAAAAAGAAAAAAGGATCAAAATGTTTTATACCAATTACCCCGGTATTGCTAGAGTCAATTCATTTTCTCACTTGCCATCAGATTCTGGTAGACCTATACTTCCATGGCCAGCCTCTAGTGCTAATAATAATCGTCCATAGTAACGTAGAATGTCGCAACAACATAAACAGTGTTATTGTCCCCAATTGAACAGGGTCATCACACTTTTATCATTCGATTAATATCATTTTCAGACATGTCTGGGTAATAACCTTATTATCGATACTAATTTATCTTATTACTACATGCAAAAGTAGTGTGCAAAAGTATGTCTATTCCATCAATATAGGCTTCGCAAAATTTTGAATTTAACTTAAAAAGGTCTCTTGGTGGGGCGAGGGGAAGGAGCGTTCGGAAGACGTTATTGGCTAATCAGTGTTGTTGGTAGACAAACCGTGGGCACTGATTATACTTATTATGGTTTATGGAAAACTTTTCCATAAACTATAATAAGTATTTTCCAGGAAAAGTGTAATGAACGTATCATAATAGCATTACACTTTTCCATAAACTGTCTATCCTTTCTCACTTAAATCCTAATTCTTGACGCTTAACAATGGGTTTTATCGTCAAGATATAAATCCTTCATGGATTTTTGGCACTTGAAATTCATCACCTGAGACCACACAGGGACATTTGAAAAACGCCGACTCAATTTTAGAAATTGCGTTAAATATTCAGGGGAATTAAAACGTTTGGACAATTTCCCTGGGAGGAATTAGTGATGTCACAGCGATGCTGCCTCCTAAATATTTTATAACAGACCTACCAGACAAACGAATGTAGGTAATATAAAAATAAGGTATAATAAATAATAATTAATCTAAAGTTATTAGTTATTACCTATACTTTATAATAGAATAAGTTTGTTTGGATCGAATAGGTTCTGAAACTACTACTGGACTTTTGAGATATAAGTAGTTTTTTTATTATTATTAAATAAGTGGGCAAACGAGCAAACGGGTTACCTGATGGTAAGCAACTACCGTCGCCCATGGACACTCGCAACATCAGAAGAGCTGCAGGTGCGTTGCCGGCCTTTTAAGAGGGAATACGCTCTTATCTTGAAGGTTTGCAGGTCGTATAGGTCCGGAAATACTGCTGGTGACAGTTCGTTCCAGAGTTTTACAGTGCGCGGCAGAAAGTTACGCGAAAAACGCACTGTGGAAGACTGCCACTCATCAAGGTGATGAGGATGGTATGTTTTTCGTGTGGGACAATGGCGAAAAGTTGCAGGTGGTATGATTCCGAACAACTCCTCAGAGCACTCCCTGTGATACAAGCGATAGAGGATGCAGAGTGAAGCTACATCTCGGCGTAATTCCAAGGGGTCCAAGCTGTTTGAAACACTATGGCAGTCAACAATTCGAGCGGCCCGTCGTTGGATACGATCCAGAGGGAGCAGTTGGTATTTTGGCGCCCCTGCCCAGAGATGAGAACAATATTCCATATGAGGCCGAACCTGAGCCTTGTAGAGTTGTAGGCGTTGGTCCGGACTGAAGTACTGTCTCGAAGAACACCAAGCTTCTTCGAGGCTAATTTGGCCTTACTCTCGTAGTACTTAAATCTCAATGTATTGGATCAATTTTGATAAAATTAGGCATAGACTTAGAGTAGACCACCACGGGGAAAAATCATAGGCAGTCATGGGCTGCGTTCGGCGTCTATTCTGTCTGTAGACGGCGCAATCATAGTGACAAATGACAATCATGTTTATCAATGATATCCATAACTAAAAATAGCATTAACAAAGTTAACGAAGATTGAAAGATTTTGTTGATAACTCCAGATTTGCATAGCGTTGCTCTAACCTACATCCCACTAAGGGCGTTATCTAGGACACATTCAACGGCACGGCGTGCCCTAATTTTTGACACAAAGCTGATTAAAAACTTTGTCAATCCATTGTGTTTTCTTTGATAAAGCTTTTATGAGATTAAAATGTCAGAGTTGTACGAGGTTTTAGTTGTGTCTAAACACAATATCATGCCGAAGTTCCGCGGTGGAAATTCCGCATGATTACGTCAGCAATGTCAAACGCATACAATACGCGACGGCATATCGGCATGGTGTGTCATCGCCTCATCGGTGATTAAAAATACACACATTGCAGGCGGAATCAATTCGAACTTCCGCCGCGGATATTCGGCATAGTGTGTTTGGACACAAAATGTCGAAACACACTAGGCCGAATTACGCCGGCGTAAATTCCGCCGCGTTTCAAACTCATACAAAATACGGGCGGAACGCGAGAGACGACACACTATTCCGTCGCGTTCCATCCGTATTTTTATGCGTTTGACATTTGCGGCGGAATTTACGCCGGCGTAATTCAGCCCAGTGTGTTTAGACACGAGTCGCGTGATAGAGAGAAATTTGGCAATAGACTTATTAGCTGTTTGTCACAATTACCTGAGCACGAAGATCGGATGGCTATGAACCGATTTTGGTCGCAAGACACTTTAAGTCCCGTACGTATATCAGAAATTATACATGCTGTCGGGAATAAAGGTTGTTTAGTCGTAAAAAAGCTAAAATTGTAGAATTTTCAGTGAAATCACCACAAGAACGACGCCGGTTACTCACACTAAAAAAATAAACATCTTGTAAGTGGAAACGACTGCAAATATTTTTGTGATGCGTCTAATTCTTAGAAACAATATTACTCCCTTTTGAAAGGGAAACAAAAATGCATAATATTTTGTTCTAAACCACGTCATGAGTCAGAAAACTTTTACTCGAATTAAAAAATTTATATGATGTGATAAGCATTCTGGTTTGGATTCACATTTGGCCCACCACAAGGACCGATAGTATGTACCCTCTGCTCAAACTGATTTTGATAAAATTTGGTATGGAAATACTCTTCGTCCTGCAGGCTTAGCATAACAACTGCAACATTAGAAACGGGAGGATAGGACAAAATGGCGGATTACTTTTGTCAATCTGTCACTTTGTCTATTCTTCCTTAGAAAGAAACCGTTTCTATGGTGACTACTGACTATGCTAAGCCTGCTGGAAAAGGGTGTTTAAGTTTATATCCCGAAAAAATGTAGAGTTCTTGAATAAACTTACGCTTAACATCTAGTGAAAAATACATTTTAAAATAGATTTACGAGCTCAAATAAACCTCACATACCTTTGGATTAATCTACTTGAGAATGTAGACTTTTAGAGCTATAAATAATCTCTAAGAAGCTGGGGACTCCCTGACCTAGTTGGAGTTGAACCGATATAATGACCAATGGGGCAATTCATACGAGAACAAAGAACAATGCTCTTGCAATAACGACTATTGCAGTTTTGTATGACTCTTGATACGATAATCCGGATGATTTAGATGTTTTCAAAGCAATGATTGATAATATGCTAGATTATCGTACATCGTACGTACGCACAAAATTATCGTATGTGAACGATAATTATCGTACGGTTCCGAACGCTGGCGGCTGGCCGCCCGCCGATCACACGTTACCGACTTGTAACATCACGCGGTATTTATAAACAGTAGCTTAAGAAAAACAATAACTGTCCCCTTAAGATAGACCGCGCGCGAGAGAGACGGGTAGACTTTTTATGATGCGTATGCAGTACAGGGGGTGACACACGTACGAACTTAAAGTACGCGGGTTTTAAGTTCGCGAATTTACTCGGCTCGCGTCGGTGACACAAGAATCGCTCACACGCGCCGCGAGCCGCGAGCCTGGAGGCATGGTAACCCCCAGGCTCGCGGCTCGCGGCTCGTGGCTCTATGCTGACACACAGGCGATTAAGATCATCGAGCCATAAGTCCGCGTACTTACTCGCGTGTCTGTCACCCCCTTACGACGTCACGCCACGCGCTTATTCACAGACACTACACAAGTGCAATGTTTAAATGTGTTGATCGTGCCAGCTCTGGTTAACTGACCTGTAGAGAGCGCGGCTCTTGACTCGGAGGTCTTGGGTTCGAATCCCGCGTTGGAAACATGTTAATTCAAAGTTTGGTTAAGACAATGCAGGCTGATCACCTGATTGTCTGTCAAGCAAGATGATCCATGCGGCGGATGGGCATGTAAAAAGTCGGTCCTGCGCCTGATCTCTCGCCGGTCGTGTCGGTCTTCCGTCCCACTGGGTTATGAGAGTAAAGGGATAGAGGGTGCTCTTGTGTACTGCGCACACACTTGGGCACTATAAAATTACTCCTGCCTAGCTGGCCTGGTTTCAATGAAACCGGCCACCGTCACCGAAACTGGTTTGGGAGCTATTATTAATCCGACCAACATCCGACATCTTGCACACGTCATATCAGAATATTGTCAGAAATTTCGAAAGTCAAACAAAACTTTTTGTTTACTGTCTATGCTGGTGCTGCCTCTAGCGTGAAAACATTGCACTTCCCAAAGGAGCATTAGGTAGCTGTAGCCTATAAGGAATGTTTTAGTTCTCTTTAATCCTCTTAGATCTTATAGTAATATATTGTACTCAACATAATATTTTTAATCACGTTTCAGTAGATAGAGTTATGAATATAAACCACAGCTAACAAAATTCTGACATTTCCCAGAACACGAAGGAAAACTTTTTCCTGGGATAGCGAGCGATTATTCACTGTTTTTACAGCACAAACAAAAATGTTTCGTGACGTTTCAGAAATGTCCGAATGCCAGCCAAAGTATTCGAAACACGACAGTGTTGAATCACTTCCGAAAAACCTATAACACCATAATTGTTTCTAATGAACACGTATACGGTATACCATGTGTAATTACAAGTAAATAGTGGTTCACGGTTCACCTATCATTTTATGTAGAGCCGAGACAGAAAATTATCTATTTTCTTCAAAATAACATAACTTAGAGATCAACTACGATAACATGGCTCGCCCCTCCAAAATTCAAAACGTTTGAAGTGCGTTGTCAAATCGTTTGAAGTGCGTTGTCTTGCGCGGTAGGCTAGTTATGATTAGTTGACCAACAAATCTTGGTAATAAGTGACATTAAGTGAAATATTACGTGTGCTGTGATTGGTTGAATATTTACTACATACAAACTCTTTCATAAGGATGTGACTACACACATTAAAACAGTCATTTGGAGGGGCGCGCCAACTTATCGTAGTTGATCTCTAACAGGGTCTACAATAGAATCGAATCAATTTGATCTTGGTATGGGTAGCATAATCTCATCCTTGATTATAAGGTGGGTTTGATCAACAACGGGTTGAAAATTTTGATTCAACTTGAGACCTCAAACGACCGCACTTTGTCGGATTCTTGATTCATCCTCGGACTCTCGGTACGTATCAAGAATCAAGATTCTAGCAGGTCAACGACTGAAGTAACTACTAAACATAATGTGGACCGTCTAAATGTAAAGTTTTCACATCCTCGGTTAGTGCTGCGCTGACATTAACGACCACAAGACTGTTGCAAGAGGATGCCCCACTTTCGTAAGCGTTGTATGCTTAGCTACCCGGCTCCAGAGTAAACAGACCCATTTTCTAATTATAGCAGGGTATCAAATTCTATTGACTATGATGAATTGATGATAGGATGAATAAAGAGGATCGTCAATAAATATATTCGCTTAGAACGGCTACTCAATATCTTATGTGGTTCATAGTAAACACATATTTCTTTGCCATCAAGTCATATATTTGGTTATACGCTTGTTACTAATATGTATTGTGGTAATACTCATATTTTGCTGGTTTCTCTAGTTTCTTGGAAAGCAAATTACAAAAATTCTATAAGAAGCCCCCTAAAGAAGTTTTCTGAAAAAACCAAACTGTGCAATATAGTTTTCTCCGCTACTTCTTTTCTATCCTTTTCTCATCTCAATTCTCATTATAATATGTCATCTGTTCTGAATACCACTTTATCTGCGATAGATCGAAACAATTATTATTGTAAATGTGTGGCTGCCCTAATACAAATATGTAACTAAATCATTTGCTTGCACGATCATAAAGTAAATATAGAGAGGTTTATTTTAGCGTAATGGCCACTTGAACTATTTGCGGGCATCGGCCGATATTTCGTCTGAAATGTTTGTAATGATTAATGCGAAATGGAAGAAAATATTTCAAAATAAAGCATCAATTGAAAGTTTAATGTTTGAAATCATACTCATAAATACGAAAGAGTATAAATATAAACTAGCTATCCCGGCAAACGTTGCTTTGCCATAATATTATTAAGTATTTCGAGCATATTATTATTTTATTGAAGTGACTAAATAAGTATGTTACCATGGTAACGTCCCGTCCCGTCCCGTTGCACAAACAATGGTCGCCGTCAGTCTCGAGTTGTAATAATTTACTATTATTTATTCAACAAATGCACTAATCAATATAAAAAAGTACCCAGTAGCCGATTCTCAGACCCACTGAATATGCATATAAAATTTGGTTAAAATCAGTAAAGCCGTTTCGGAGGAGTACGCGGCCTAACATTGTGACACGAGAATTTTTATATATTTAGATGTATTCTATCTCTTTACGAATTCTTCAGTTATACTTAGAGATACTTTTACTTAGGATGGTTTTTACTACTTCTTACCCTGGAAAAATGTGGGATAAAGGATTTTTTCTGCAACGAAGTTTCGAGCAAAACCTGCCATTTGAACAAATCGAGAATAAACAAGGAAAAGATGAGCCCATCACACTGTAGCTTCAGAAAATTAAACAAGCGCCTTTCCAAACAGGAAAAGCTGAAGTTCATCGCCCCACCGTGAACAATGGTAATCTAAAACTGCTCAAAGCCTGCGGTCGGTGTGAAACCGCCAACAATTGAGCAATTGTGTCGAATAAAGGGTTTGAGGTTTCTTTAACAATGTTTCATTGCCGCCACCATTTTTTCAGACATCTTAGAATATGTGGTTACTTGATACGTGGAAACGTTTTTACAACTATTGGAGGAATCTGATACATATTCGTTTTGAATAAGAAAGGTTGTTGCTATTTTATTTGTGGTAGGATCGTCGAAAAGATTTCTTTCTGTGAAGACAGGGTGACAGATTGATGTGTCATTTCGGCCGAAAAATCTGTCAGTATTTCTATTTTTCGCAAATTACCTGTTACTACCAAGTATGGCCCATGGTCTATCATGGCGCTGAAAAGTTGTTTTATTATATGTAAGTGCTACAGTTATTGGAGTTTGGACATTCAACTATAGATTAAAAAGTCTCATGTTCTCAGCATGTACGAGAAGTCTTGTACATGCTGAGGACGTGAGACGCAAGGACATGGAAAGGGGTATCCCACGACAAGGTCGTACAGATGTCATTTTGCACAAAAGTTCTTTAGCCTTTGCGCTTGCATTTCATCATTGATTTCGAAATGAGAAAGGCGGTTTGCGATAGACGTTGAATTTCTGAAACATCGTTTTTAAATCCATACAGCGATTTAATAGATTTAAACACGACGAACGTTAGACCTCGGAACGCATTATGTAGGAAGCCCTATACTAGCTTAGACGCTAGATGACGAGATTAGTTAGAATGATACAAACATGGTATAAATAGCGCTTTGATTGGCGAGTTTGAAAATAGAAGCTATTCTTCTTTGATTATAAATTACACGTCTACGGTCTATTCTTGAATCTTTTCTATTTTCAAATGTTTTTAATTGGCAACATTTTTAAGATTTGCAGTTAAAGATTTGCTAGTGCTTAGCAGTTGTTTTATGTTGTGAACTTAAATGACATGACCATCTGAAAATATTTTGACCAGTATAAGAGTACTACCATGAAAATCTCTAAATCGTACCTATGAATATTGGAGTTCCAGGTCTCGAAATATAATATTTTTAAATACCTCAGCAGTTTCTAATCAATGATCAGAAATCGATAGGCGGCATATTGCCAGAGTTTTGGCGTCGCTTCATTAGTGTTGTCGTTAATTTGAAAGGAATTTGCTCATAAATGCCAAGATGGGCAGGCGGATTGGCAACATTGGTTAACGGAAGACATTGATTTATGCACTTACTTATATGTATATCGACCCGAACACCCACGCGAAATAGGTACCTTTTACATTCACAGAAATTTTATAAAAATTAAGTATTAAATACGTTTTCTTCTACAATTATTAGTTAAATAAATTTATTTAACTAATTGTAGAAGAAAACGTAGGTATTTTTAAAATGTTGGTAACAGTTACATTTTTCTTTGTTTTCGTTTTTTACGTTCGAATTTTAAACTTGGGTTTCTCAAGCAGTTTAAAATTTAAATATGGTACCTACATAATATGTAATTATTTCAAAATGTGTTCCATACGCTCTCCATTCAAAACATCTCATAAAGATAATCACCGAGTAGATTTCTGAACTGATGAAAATAACTAACGAGATCAATAAGGCGCTTTCTGTTTGTAAATGGGATAATAAAAGACAAAGATTATTCAAGTCTTTGTGTAAGTACATTAGAAGGCGGTGTTGGCGGTGTTTTGCCAGCTACGATAATTCGATATTATTAGTGTCGAAATATTGTGGAAATACTTGCACTCTCACACAGCCTAATAACTTAGTGAATTTTGCTCATTTTTAAAAATTTATCTTTCTTTTGATCCTTGTACTGTAGTCTCTAACAACTAGTGCTAAGTACCTAATTAGTAAAACAAAAGCAGATAAACGAATTACCTATACTTTCGATTTTCATGCAGATTTGTAGAAACCATTGATTGGTCGAAACTAGTAACCAACCAAAACAATGAGTTGAAATATATTAATAATATTAATTTAGGCCAGGGGTTCCCAATCTTTTTTAGCCTGCGGCGCACTTACGAGTCAATATTTTGTCACGGCGCGGCGCCCTACTCTACCTAACTATTACAAAAAGATACATAAGTAAACACCTATATTGATTATATTTAGGTTAAGCAAGTAAATAATAATAAACTAATATATTTTAATCATCTGCCTGCTTTGTATAATTCATATTATTATAATTTTATTTTATAATATTTGTAGTTTTGGAAAATGATGGAGGATCGACTCACGGCGCCCCTCTTGCCTTTCCACGGCGCACCAGGGCGCCGCGGCGCACAGTTTGGGAACCCCTGATTTAGGCAGTAGATTAGTGTCAAAAGATAACAGGTACCATCGATATGATATTTTACAATAAATAACATTTTCATTTTCCACAAAGTAAAAACAAAAGCAGTATTGCATTGAACGATTTTAAATTGCGAATGCGATGCAAGAGCGTGCAATAAAACTGGATTAACCAGTTATCCCCTCTCGTATCCCCCGCGAACAGCTGACTCCTACAACAAAGGATTGCGAGGACTCGACAACGAGATATATTATTTTGTTGATGTTATATAACATTACAATGTTAGCTACAAACGTGTTTTATGCATGGTACTACGTCGATTCTAGAATTAACTGTAAATTGAACTACGAAATGTAAACGTAATGTCCTTTGTTTTGTAATGTTTTGATGCTTATATTGTACTCGCCTGTGTGCTCATCCAATACGCGGAGACTCTATGATTTTGTACTCTGGAACTTTATTCTCGTAATGCAAAAGTCTGCTCATACGATGGATAAATCACGGAATCATTTTAATGCGTTTTATTCAGTCAATTGTCACAATATTGTTTTTCACATTCGTTCGCGTGCATACGTTACGATAGTCAACTCACGACGTTATAGTTTCAATGTATATTGTTTGTAGTAAAAGATCTTTATTTACGATGGAGTTTTGTATTATTTACATCACTTTTTATCGGTCTACAAACGTTATAATCGTTGCACTACCTGCGCACTTTGTTTGCGCTGCTGCGTCAAAAACAATCACCCGACGGCAGAACTCGTTTCACGAGAATGTTTTCGTGATGTTAGTCTATCTCCCTCGCGTATATCTATGCTAGAGCAATCTATCTTTCTCGTCCATTCGACATTCGCTTGACATTTTAATGCCGGTGTGGCTAGTTAATAATTTTAAAATATTCCAAAAATATTGAGTTTATTTTCTTTTGGCCTGCTATACTATATAAAGATGGAAAGATAAAGAGAAAAAATACACACCTCGCATGTTGAGGAACATAGCGTAGTCAGTACTAACGTGGAGTCACTTTTATAGCAAATTGTAGGAATAGGCTTTTATTTATTTTTTGGATCCTACCAACCCAGTTTTATCTATTGAGTATTGACTAAGCGTTTTCGGCATCTAGAAGTTAGAACTGCCCCGGGGCAGGGCAGGCAGAGCGGGCCGAACGGTTACGAATATAGCCGAAGTTTAAATTAAGAACATAAACTACGTATTGCACAAGTACTAAGTCCACGTGCTTCGTGGATCGTCGCTTTTGTTCGGCTTTTTCCGTATCCATTCAGCCTGCCGGGCCGGGGCAGTTCCAGATGCCGAAAACGCTATTACATAGGTACAGATTTCTGTCCATTCGGCATAGTCTTTAGAGTAGGTACATAGCTTTCTTTTAATCACGTTAAAACAGTCGGGTCAGAAATCAGAACATAGATCCAAGACTGTTTTAAAAGACGTTTTTATATAAAGCTACAGCACGCTGATCTTCTTTACTAATGCGCCGCAATCAATTGACTGTGGTCTGTGAAACAATTGAATGTGAAACAGCAAAAAAGGTTCGCCAAACCTTTATGCTCCAGCCTCCAGCTTTCGTTTTAACATGTTCCTTTTAATAATATTGTCCTTTGAATTTTAACTGTCAGTTACCTATACGGTATACCTAACATGACCATTTTTTTTTTGTCAAGAGCGGGACAAATACAGAACCCACTTTGAAATACATGAATAATTACGTATTTCAAAGTGCCTATCATACATTATTGTTATTAACTTTACTATACCTAAGTAATAATATTATAAAGCGGAAGAGTTTGTTTGTTTGTATGAACGCGTTAATCTCAAAAACTACTGGTCTGATTTGAAATATTCTGTCAGTTCTAGATAGCTCATTTATCGAGGAAGGCTTTAGGCTACATGCATGCGTTGCTTGGCATTGCACAGGCATTTCAAACATAAAAATACTTTTATATTATTGTCGTTTGGTCTGTTTGCAAAAGCGGGATAATTTCGACCTCGCGGGGGACAGCGGGACAGACTGGCTGAAAGTGGGACTGTCCCGCCCAAAGCGGGACGTATGGTCACGTTAGGTATAATACCGTACCTTTCGCAGTCGAAGACTACCAGATTTGTCAATTAGTAGAAAAATTATACCAAATTGTAGAAAAAAATTACCTGTAATGAATGACGTAACGAGTATGTGATAGAAGGGGTAAAAATATTATGGGTTACTAGTAAAATATTATAAGTGAGCACTGTCCACTGGAACATATTTAGTTCCTGCTCTATGTTTTGCCTGCGACTCCGCTCACGTAATTTGAATACAATTTTTTCTAAATATATCCCTAAAAAGTAGATACTTTACCTTACTCGTGATCAATTACATACCTGTGCCAGGCTAATAAGACTTTTTTTGAAATTATGTTCTTCTTTTCTCTGCAAGTTCTGGATGGGGATGCTTTCACAAAATATGAACCTCGGTGTTTATCACCTCAGGTTTTATTTCATAAGCTCGAAATGAAAATAAATAATATACCTACTTACTATACAATATTATTTAGAACCGCCTTGTACCATGAAACTGTTTTTAAGCCTCAAACATCGGACGAGAATGCCGCGTCCTACTCTAACAAATGTGAAATGATGTTATTAGAGCAGGCCGCGGCATTCTCGTCCGATTGTATTACATAATATTCCCATGACAAGTAGTAATCGTTAAAGACGCCGCAAAATACTTTATAAACAGAAAATACAGTAAAAGTATTCAAAAATGTATTACACAGATATATTACAAACAAGCAATTACGTATTCTTCTGCCAGAATTTGCTGCTGCGCGGTGTTTTCACTTTGATAGAGGATTTCTTTGGCACCTGGATCTCGCTGCTGCCTGATGCAGACTCCTCACTCTCCGCCTGGGTCTTGAGAGTTCTCTTAATGTATAAAATCTAGAAAGTAGAAAAAACTGGTAAGCATTTTTTAAGCACTTTCAAGTGAGACAAATGTAGCATCAGAGAATTGATTCATAGGCAGGTGGCAGAGGTATGTTATATTTTGATTGAGTCAATGTTAAGATCTGTTAGTTATGATAATATGCTTGACACAACCACAATCCAACCAAATAACGTAAACAGAACTAATGTGTAGGCCGACTCAGAAGAGACAATAGCTATAATATCTATGGACGCTTCACACCACGTCAGTCTGGCCCCATACTGTACTTGGCGAAACATGGTGGTAGCGGTCATTGACTCCCTGTCAAAAACTTGACATTTTCTATACAAAGCCGCTATTAACAACATTTAAATTACCGATGACACACCATAATGTCACGTTATATTGTAAGCGTAGCACATTGCATGAGGATTGCATCCCGAACTTTGACAGAGTATTTTCGGCCTAGTGTGTTACACTTTAGTATCTTTATTTGCATTTCTACTGTGGTCATACTAAGATTTCTAGTCAACTAAGAACAACATACCTCTTGATCAATGCCCTGTTGATGTCTGATCGCTCTGGTCTTGTGTTGGTTAGCTCGTAATATGTGCTGATCAACTGAATGCAGTACAGCCTCACAGGCGTTGCACCAGTCAGCCAGAATATCGGCTATAGCTGCAGCATCTTCGAGTCTTGCATCTCTACCCAGGGCAACGTCTACCTCCAAACGTTTGCACTCCTGATCTAGCTTACCATGGATAATATCTGAAAATAAACAGAAATATTAAATTCATTAAATTGCCATTATCCAAACCAAAGTTATGAGGGTTCAAAAATACGACAAAATGTTTCCAGAGAAGATAGGTGCCCTTGCGCTATGCTTGGCTAGCCTTGGCGGGGGCACTACCGTGCCCTCAGATTGTCTTTATTTATAAAAGTTACAGCTTTGTGATAAAAATTTTACAAACTATGACACATAAAAAAATTGCCCATTGCTTAGTAGCAAAGGATTACTAATCCTTTTTTAGTCAGTTTTACACACACACAGTAATTGTTGCGTCTTGGGGGCCTTTTAGGGAATTGACCTAACCTAAATATGCCAATTACAAGATTGCTGTCTATTTAACTCTTCAACTCCCAACTTCCCAAGCAGCTATATGTGGCCACGAGAACAATAGATTTCCAAGAATCGAAGGATACACACAGTAAAATGCGTGATTCCTAAATGATCTCTTGAGTTTGTTATGGTATTTTACCTGCATAAATTGCTTCAATAATTAAGTCTTCTAAATCTCTTACATTCTTTATATCTAATTCTTTGAGCAGTACACTGTATGGGATGCATTTTTCTTGTGTCGCTAGTGTTGCTATGGTCAAATGCTGTAATTTCTTGATTTGAACTGGTGTTAATTCTAAGTAATCTGACTTATTCTCTAGATAATCTTTGTAAGTTCCATAAGCAAATAAATTTAAGGTTTTAAAGTGAGCAGCATAGGGTCCATCCTCCAACTGAAAAAAATAAAATGATAATAATGAGTAAGTGTTATATTTTATAAGCTTGGTTGGGTTCTGCAATATTGAGTATGATAAAATAAGTTAATAAAAGAAAACCCAATAATCATAAGTTAATATTGTAATAATAAAAGTGCAATGGTGGGATATTATTGATCTCTATCACCTCATCAAATAATAAGTGAAACCAAAATGACTTATTTCCTATAATGCAACAGTAAAATAAATATCTACAGCAAGTGAAATCCATTGCAACTACGTAAAACAGTTACAAAAGTAAGGGAATTTTAATCAACTTAACAGTTTTTGTATTAAGTGTAAAGGTTATTGAGCGTACTGATTTGACTTGCCTCCTTGATGTTGGGCATTTCTAGAAGCTCCCCAAATACATGAACACCAGGAGCCTCTAATACTTGCTTGATTAGTTCTGCGCAGGCTGATCCCTTGGCGAATTTCCCGAGCAAAATAAACTGCTCCAAAGGATGATTCGTTGTAACACCAGACGATGAAGAATCATCTTTATCCATTGACATGGAATTCATGATGCCAGTTTGTTGATAGTTATACAATGTAAGTTAGTGGTATTAATTACACGTTTTTATCACTTTTTATCCGGTTAATATAATAAAAATATTGAAAAATATGAAAACACAAGCAGACATAGGACCACACATAGGACAATGGACCATGAAAATTGTCACTGTCAATGTCAATTTCAAGTCACGCTGTCAAATTCATAGACAACAAAATTAAAAAATAACTTAAAAAAAGCAATAATAATATGGAAAAATTGGAGAATGGAAATTATTAAAATACAATTTAAAATAATTAATAATGTCAATGCTATGTTTCCATTTGCTTTCACGCATTCCAACGTTCAGAATTTTCAGAATCGAAGAAGAAACCAAATATACATTGTTGTTCATACTTCAATCTTCATCCTCAGTGAAGATTACATGAATTATTTGTCTCTTTCGAAAAATAAATAAAAAACAGAAGAAAGCATCGAAAAATAGAATATTGGATGCATCATGCATGAGGTGCATCCATTATGGAGCGATCGGCTGATTCTCGGGAAATTTCATACTATGTATATGAAATTTAGAGCATAATCTGCATACCCAAATACTTGATCGAGAGACAAATAAATCACCGAGCAACTAAGTTGCCCGTGCGCTAATCAAGCTAATGTTGGGTAGGACATCAATTTTATAAGAGGATGTAAGAGGTGCCACTTTTTCGTACTGCCGGTACAGTGTCCCACTTCAAAAGAGGCGAGGCCGCGAGGCGTTTGAGGCTAGCAGTACATTTGACGTGCCGGGAGTCGGGACGTGTGAGCCGTCTTCAGGCGTGAATTTATATTTACTATTTTCCCTCTATAAATATATATAAATATAAATATAAATTCATAATGTTTTAGAAATAATATACTGTAATATTATAATATGTTTCAAATTATTTTCATTAAAAGTTAAAATTATTTTGTCTTCATCTAAAGATTCAGAATTTTTGAAATCATAGGTACATGTTGACACTGAATTTAACATTTTATTGGATGGATTAAATGTTATACAAGATCATCATTTCGATTTAATGCAAATCGGACAATAAATTTAAAAAATTAAAGAGTCACACCCGGTTTCTAAAAGGCTGATCAACACTTAAATTAACTAATCGCCTGTTAAATCTCTTGTCAAGTACCAATTGGGTTGTTAGAAGCATGATTAGTTAGTTTAATTTGATCAGCGCGTCAGCTGACACGGCTGTTCAATTTGACTCGAGAATCATATGTCAACCGCCATTTTGGGTTTCAGAAACGCTTGTCAAGCCGTGATCATAGATGGACACCCGGTTTCTGAAAGGTCTGTCAAATCACTGATCAACTAACACTGCTGTTAATTTTGCATGGATGTCAAATCAATTTGAGTTTCTGATACACCGATCAGCCGAAAATTAACTAATCTATGTTCATTTTTAATTTGACTAGCGATTTGTTATTTTTCTATAATTACTTCATTATTTACTATCAAAAATGCCAATGAAATGTCAAAAGAAGTAATTGCAGACTGTCATTGCTATCAAAATGTTCTGGGAATTTGAAATCTGATGTTTTCTGAAACATTGATCAGACGAAAATTAACTAATCTGTGATCATTTTGATTTGACATGCGATTTGTTTATTTTCGTTCATTTGTCAGAATTTTGATTTTCAATTTTTCAGACGTTATCGATTCCTAAATTTTTCTTCATTATAGAAATGAAATTGATTATAATACACATTTTTTGAAAATAAAACGAGTATTGCAAATAAAACAGTTTATTTGCATTATTGACGTATTTATTACGAAGTTTTATTAAAACTTCATAATAAATGTGTTTACAAACCTTATAGTAACGTAGGTTCAAAGAGAAAATGTAGATTTACATAAAAAAATCAACTGAATTCATAAGTTAATTCACCCACAATTACCGATTAGTTGACACAGCTTTTGAAAAACGTTTAATCTATGATCACGGCTTGACAAGCGTTTCTGAAACCCAAAATGGCGGTTGACATATCAAATTAAACTAACTAATCATGCTTCTAGCAACCCAATTGGTACTTGACAAGAGATTCAACAGGCGATTATAGTTTGTTCGTTTTATGATGATATGCGTGACACATTATAATTGACAATAGTAGGGAAGTTACCTAAAAAAATTAATCGAATCATTTAAAAATATCGTATCACCTCGTAAAGGAATTGCAATCGAAATTATCGATTTCGTACTGATGTTTCAGAGTGACGCCGGCGATTTAAGATGGCCGCCCTTTTTTATCGATTTGATTTCGATTCAACTGTGTCAATCTCTATTGACATAAGTTCCGTTTCATGCATCTGATATTTTTCAAATATTTTCGTAACGATAATTTTATACTCCTATTTCAAAGTTAATATTTATAATTTTATATCAATAAGTTAGCATTTAGCAACTTTTCATTTTTATTCATTTACAATTACAGGAAACATTTATTTTTATAGATGGAATATAATTTACTACATTGTGATTTTTTTTGTTTTCTTGTAAAAAAAATCCGTAGCAAGGAATATGAGAACTGTCACCCATATCATCTTAGAACGAACAAACTATAGTTAATTTTAGTGTTGATCAGCCTTTCAGAAACCGGGTGTAAACGTTTGTCAAAAGCTGTGTCAACTAATCGGTAATTGTGGGTGAATTAACTTATGAATTCAGTTGATTTTTTATGTAAATCTACATTTTCTCTTTGAACCTACGTTACTATAAGGTTTATAAATACAGTTATTATGAAGTTTTAATAAAACTTCGTAATAAATACGTCGATAATACAAATAAACTGTTTTATTTGCAATACTCGTTTTATTTTCAAAAAATGTATATTATAATCAATTTCATTTCTATAATGAAGAAAAATTTAGGAATCGATAACGTCTGAAAAATTGAAAATCAAAATTCTGACAAATGAACGAAAATAAACAAATCGCATGTCAAGTCAAAATGATCACAGATTAGTTAATTTTCGTCTGATCAATGTTTCATAAAACATCAGATTTGAAATTCCCAGAACATTTTGATAGCAATGACAGTCTGCAATTCCTTCTTTTGACATTTTATTGGCATTTTTGATAGTAAATAGTGAAGTAATTATAGAAAAATAACAAATCGCTAGTCAAATTAAAAATGAACATAGATTAGTTAATTTTCGGCTGATCAATGTATCAGAAACTCAAATTGATTTGACATCCATGCTAAATTAACAGCAGTGTTAGTTGATCAATGATTTGACAGACCTTTCAGAAACCGGGTGTCAATCCCTCAAAATACCCCTAAAAAATACAGACCACCGCGACAATCATTTTGAAGTGGTACATGTTAAAATGCTGAGCCGCTCTTACATTTAGCTTACCGTCTTGTCCCGGACAATGAGAGGATTTCTTACTTTTAATCTCCACCAGACGGCGCGACGATAGACACTTCTAGATTTTCTATTGGTTCCCCACCGATCTGAAATTATCTGCAGGTTGGCATTACTGACTACATATTGGTTGTGTTTCTAAAAATATCAGCTTACTGTCAAGTGTGGCATAAATCAACATATCTTAAACTTAAGTGATCATTGGCCTAAGCGATTAGGCCAGTATACTGGTAACAGTTTAGGAACACGCAAATTGTCAAAATGAAAACTGGCAACTGAAAGAGTTTTGGCGGGCATGTCATGGGCATGACACTTTCAAACACAGATAAAGTAATAAAGCATAGATGTAATCTTAGCTCGTCATCGCGTGGCCATTTTGTGCTTATTTTTATATGGTAGTGGGTGTTTATTTTCTTGAATATTTCTATTTGTCGATCATTTCGAAGCACATTATAATACAGAAAAGAAAGTCATTTAGTTCATGATATCGATAAACTATAGTCCAAGTAATGAGAATCCGTAAACACACGTAAAAGGCTAAGCCATTTTTGTAGACAAATTATTAATTGATGTGACATTTTTAGCACTAATGCCTCACATAGCACGAATAAAGGATTATTAAACTTATAAATACTCTTTTTAGCTTACAAAAATACCGATTGAAAAGGCCAAAAAACTTTGATCAAAACTTACGTGTTTAATGTTAAATCCACGTGTTTGAGGCATTCTCTGGCCATTCTTATGGTTTATTATTTAGCGGAACTACAAAACTCAACAATATCTAGCATAAAATGTTCACTAAAAACCTTTATTAACACTTTCATTACATGAAATATGAAGACCGACTCCTTTGTTATGTCCTAGTAAGTAGGACATATACACCGATATAAGGCTCTCTCCTAGTCTATATTATCTCAATGCTTTCAAACTTCTTCTACTTTTTATTGTTGGTGTGGTTTTTATTATTTTTTCCCAAATTGTGTTATTTGGGTCTTTGATGTTCATTATTGGTAAAATATTAGCCATGAAATACCCGTTATCTTGCACAAGTGCAGGTGTTGTCAAAACCAAAATGTATAATTCTTGTGACATTTGGTGTGAATATCGGTAAATAGGGCTATTTCTTCCGTGAGTTTTAACTAAAATATCGTTGTAATAACTTTGTTATCCTAGTCATTGGAATATTATGGCGTCTTTTACAAATTGAAATATATCAAGTTTTACATTCTTTTGCCCAGTTTTGTAGCAATTATTGATGGTATTCCCTGGTATTACCGATAGTTGTCTACCCATACATCTAGTTACTAAAATGGAAACTGTTTGACAATCAAATTAAAAAATTATGAAAATCCCTCATTGTAATGCCTCTTCACTCTTGTATCATTATTCATTATGTCCTACCCAAGTCCCAACACTACCGAGCGCGCATATTCTGATTTCTGAAGGATTTATAAAAAAAAAAAAACCATAAACAATAAAATGGCGTCCGGTTTTTTGTGTGTGCGATAAAATTATTGTTTTCGTGATTTTATTTTACAGTGCCATTATTTGATACTAAAATACAATAATTCCAATGATTATAATAAGAAAATGGGATATAGTGCATCATTTAACTCTAAAACTGCGATGAAACGGTCTAATTTTGTGTTTGTCAATGTATGGCTAAGCGTCCCGTGCCGCCTTTTTCCTTAGTTCCACATTATTTATATAATCCTACGCGTTGCTGCAGTGATTTTGATCGTAATGTGTACAATGAAGTTGCAAAAAAAGTGCTTAAACGTGTATAAAGTGTATAATAAAACTTCGATTGACGGGTGCGTTGTGCATTAGTAGTTGTGAAAGCGTACACGCTAATGGCCAATCTGTCAAGACTAGTGTTTACAATCGAATTGGTAAATTTTTCAAAGTTTATTTTTATGTAGCTAGAGGCTATAGGCGGTAAAAATGTGTATGCCTACGCCGAGCAACGTCTCGGGTTTTGGGTATTCTTGGGGGTTCACGAGTACTGCAGATCCCACAAAATGTGAAGTGGACACACCAAATAGTTTGAGCTACACACTAGGAAACACAGTAAGTATCATGTATATTAAAGTTAATTAACAAGTAATGAATAACCCAAATTAAATTGTCCAATAATCGTAGATGCAATGTTATCTAAATGCTTATAATAGTTAGTTAATAATGTAGAATATTTGTAGAAATCATGTAAGATTTATAACTTTAACCTAGTAAATTAAGAACTGTGAGTAAAGTCCAGTCTTTTAAGCTTTGATTAGATTTAACCCATCAGTCCCTAAGGGGGGTATTAGATTATCATTTATATTGGATCCTAGATCATTGAGTCATTTATATTGGATAATGTAATATAGATAAATGATTCATTTCTTCCTTGCTCATAGATTTTTGACGTTTGCTGAGATATTGGATTCAATACGGTCATAGAAATTGGTGTTGCCAGTTATTTAATATAAAAAAAGAGTTTTTAATTTTTTGTTCATTAATATGTTTCAAATAATGTAATGTAATTCTTTTTCTAATTATATACTTGAATAATCTTGCTGAAATAACATAAAACAAGCCATATTAAAAATAATGATGTCTTTTGACAAATCGAATTCTCCAAGATCTAGTAACACTGATGTCAATACCTGTCAGCGTTAGCACTCCCCATTGGCTATTAAAACCACATATGATGTAAAATAGGATCAATGATAAATAATAATGTAATATGCAGATATGATCAAATGATCATTTTTATTGGATCCTATATTATATGATCCTATAAATGATCCAATATAAATGATAATGTAATACCCCAAGAGGCAGCAGGTTGCCGCATGACAATTGAAAATCTATTGTGTCTGCGATACACACAATGGAGGTGTTAAAGAGGAAAACAAAATAAGAAACAAAAAATAGTTAAAAAATCTAATAGCTACATTTATAGACAGGTTTTAATGGCTACTTAATATTAATCCTTTGATCGGGGATTCTTGGAAATGCTATTGTATTGTATTGTTGTCACTGGTGTCACTGTTGCAATCACTGGTGCTCGTATGGGGCTTGATGGGTTAATTAAAAAAATAAATTATTGATTTACTGTTAAATTAATAAAGAGATTAATTAAATTTTAAGTAATTATTACGAAGTATCTCTTAGTGCAGGCTTATATGGAATTTTAACTTAAGATCATCATTAAAAAATCAAACATAATATTTTTATTGCATTGCTCAGATTCAACTTTTAATAAATTTTCAATTTATTAACTATGGTTCTTACTAACCTTTTTTCAGGTTTCCCCAGAAACCACTTTGACTGTTATGTCACATAAGACACCACAGGTGCAAGAAAAAGTTGGAGCACTTGCGGTGACAGTGTCTGCGAATTCCGCAGCTCAAGTCACCAGAGTCGTGACATCTGGCATTCCAATGGCTGGCCGGAAGGCCATGTTTGTATTAAATGAAGCACCAACACAGAACATCCATCATAAGAACCAACACCAAAATCAAACTACTACAATTCAGAGTGAGTTTATTAGATTTTTATTTATTGGGATGTTTATTGACTTTGCGAACCGTAAAAAGCCATGACAGACCATCGTCTGTTGCATCTCACTTTATTGGTGCAGGCACAATAGACATAGCTACCAGTACTTTGACTACTAAGAGATGGACGAGTATTAATATCTGTCATTTCTTTCGGGTTTCGCCAGGATAAGTTAAAGGCTGGCGCGCTGGCTGGTATAATTTATTTTTAAAAACAAGATTTTGAAATTGAATTCTGACAGTTTTCTTTGCATGTGCCAAAATATAAACAACAACTAAATTTGTAGGTAACGACCCTAGCGACAACTTTTGTCATAATACATCAAACTTAATTTTTTTTACATCAGTTCTAAGTCGGCATACTCTATCATTCTGTCTAGGTATCACTTTTTCACACTGCTTTGGTGTGTAAACAGCCTTAAAGCCTTATACAATATGACTGAAACTGAATTACCATTACTTGTTTTAGTAAATTCAGTAGTTATACAAGGTTAATAAATTATATCCTTAAATTTCTCCTTTTAACTAATCACCAGCGATCGGAGTAGGTAGATTGATTTTTTCTACTTGCATCATAAATGTTCATAGAAAGGATAATGTGGATAAGCCATTATTCTGGAAAGTCATTCCGGTATTTCCGGACTCCATCAAAGATGGCTTATATTGGTAATCCATACTAATTCCATACTATACTAATATTATAAATGCGAAAGTGTGTCTGTCTGTCTGTCTGTTACCTGTTCACGCCCAAACCGCTGAACCGATTTTGCTGCAATTAGGTATGGAGATACTTTGAGTCCCGAGAAAGGACATAGGACACTTTTTGTCCCAGGAAAATGTACGGTTCCCGCGCGATAAACGAGTTTTGGCGCAACGGAGTTGCAGGCATCTAGTTTACCATAATTTTAATGAATAATGGATGAACTCGACAGTTAAAAGTCTTATTTTTTTTAGTTTAAATACAGCTACTAATTTAAATTTTGGTTTAAAATATTAAAGTCTGGGACTTCGAGGGAATGTCCATATTATAATGTATGTTTCGGATTGTTGACCTCATTTTAATCTACCTACTCCAATCACTGCTAATCACACACAAATTTTATAAAAAGGAAGTATTTATATTAGTAAAACTGTTTTTAAGATACATACTGGTCATGATAATTTCTGCAAAATATTTACTTATGAAGCTAAAAATCTTAATGTGAGTAGAACAAATAAAATACGTAAAGTAGGTCATGTGATTTCAGCTGCTAACCTGGCGTCCAAACCGTTTATGACACCGATAGGTCCAATACAACTGACCGCCGAGGAATGTAACGAAATATTGATGAAGCGGGCACTCCAGGCCCAGGGTATAGCAACACCAGTCATTGATGCGTCACAGCTAAA
Source organism: Lysandra bellargus (assembly GCA_905333045.1). Taxonomy (NCBI): domain Eukaryota; kingdom Metazoa; phylum Arthropoda; class Insecta; order Lepidoptera; family Lycaenidae; genus Lysandra; species Lysandra bellargus. The sequence continues at coordinate 3,524,570 of HG995358.1, forward strand.
TCATACGTTACTCAACGGAGGCTTAAAAAGCTTAGCAGAGGCTACGAATCAGCAGCAAACAGAAACTATACAGACTTCGGTGCCACAACATCATCTTATACACGCTAAACAGGAGCCAGGAACGACTAATAATTCTCCCAAAGTAAGTTTACTGGTTATAATTATACATTTTTTACCTTTTTTATTAGTGACAAGTAAAATGTCCAATAAGATTTTATTTTAAATTGTTTACCTAAATGTGCGTTGCAGTATTAGCTAATTACTTTATAGTCCAATCAGTATAGTAATTTCACCTCGGAATTCGAGATACCCAGCTGTAAGTCTGTAAATATTTGTATATTGGTACCCTAAATGTTGTTTCAAAACCTACATATGGTAGGGCGTGCGCAACTATTAAATTTCAAAGTCAAAAGGTCACAAAAATTTGTTTCGGTCGCTTTTTTTGTAAATATTTCATTTCCTATGGGTTTTTTGCTATTTGTATTTATTACCATAATGTAGAATACAAAATTCTCTACAACTTTTGTTCTCCCCCCGCGGCCTCCGTACGGTTAACATCGTCTGACGTGCGCTCCGGGAATAAAAATTATTTTCAGTGGTTTAAAATCGATAAATTCGTGCTGAGTGTGTGTAAATAGCTAGGTAACGGTGTAATCTACGTGTACTGTAAGTTTTTTAAACACATTTGCCCGTATTTTATTGGATTTAACTCGGTAAGTAATTTCTTTGTTCACTTTTATCAGTAGGGAATTGTAGGTAGGTAAAATATTGTGTGTGTCGGTACCGCTCGCGCGGCGCCGGCCGGCCTTGCGATCAGCTGACTGTGACTTTCAGTTTAACTTTTATTATATTAGGTATCTAATTTCAATTACGTATAGTGTTATTTGCGGCACCTGATTTTATAATTAAGTCACAATGTCGAGTCATAATAATATACCGCCGGATAAAGATACAAACCCGTTTACTAGAAGCGACAAAACTCCTCGTTCTCCAACATTCTCGTCCGGTAAACGTTTGTTGTCGGAATTATCTCCTTCCTCCTTGTCACCTGTGGAGAAGCGTCACCAACCCACTAGGGAAGAGTCGCAGCTGTCCCCCGTAACGTCGTTATTAGATACAAGCCGCGCATCCGACGATGCTTGCAATTATTACGAGCTTGTCCGCGAAGCCAGCTCATACTTAGCAAAGATTAATGAGTTCGCTAACGATACCGTATCTCGTCGCAATAATTTTGCCAATAAGTCAGAAATTATGAGTATGACACAAAAAATAACTACAATCGTCTCACTCCTCGCTATTAAGAACTCGTCCTTGGAAACCAAGGTAGCCAATATGGAACGCGAATTGCTGGCCGCTAAAACTAATCCTGTCGCACATCCAGTCTCCGCCGCGCCTTCTGCCTCATACTCGGACGCGCTTAAACTTAAACTAGCGAAGTCAGTGCCGCCAGTCGAGACGCGAAAACCACTACCTTGCGTTATTGCATATCCGACACAGGAAAAATCGGCGGAATTAAAATCGTCATCGGAGACTAAACAAGCTCTGATGAAAGTTATCAACCCGGCCGACGGTTTCCAATTTCACGGCGTCAAAAAAACCGCCAATTCGGGTGTAATACTGCGACTAACTAGCGAGTCGCAAGTCAATAAACTAAAATCGGTGGAAGCGCTCAAATCGGCCGGTCTGCGACTCGAGTCTCCTAAAGGACGTAATCCGCGTATTCTAGTAAAAGATGTACCGCAACATATGACGGACGATAATTTCTTACTCGCACTATACAACCAAAATATAAACGGCGAAATTAATATGTCACAAGAACAATTTTTGCGCACAACAAAAATAGTAAGGCGTCGTATCTTAAATAAAGATTATAACAATAGGAAATGGATAGGCATTGAATTAGACCCTGTAGTGCGTAAACACCTGATCGATTCAAAAGAAAAACTGTTCATCGATTGGGCGATGTGCCGCTTCGTGGATGACATTGAGCTCGTCCGCTGCGGCAACTGCCAACAGTACGGGCACGTCGCTAAATTCTGTCGCGATCCTAATCCGTGCTGCTATCACTGTGCCGGAAACCATAGTTCGTTATCGTGCCCCAATAAAGATAAAGGCAATTTTAAATCGGTTTGTGGTAGTTGCCAACGTTACAAAAAACCCTCCGACCACTCCACGGGCTCCCCAGACTGTCCAACATATAAAAGCAAAATGGAGCAACTTATTTTAACTACTAGGTATGGATAGTTTAAGCATAGGGCAGTTAAACCTCCATAATAACAAGCACGCGACTTTAGAATTAGAAAAGTTAGTTTCTGATTACAATTTAGACTTAGTACTTGTTCAAGAACAATATCAACTCGCGTCGTTGCGGTCGAAAATGATACAAATTAATAACTTAGCTCGCGCGGGTATATACACACCTCAGTCTAGATTTTCAGTCACGGCCTTAACTAACCTTTCGACGTCGCACTGTGCAGTAGCCGAGGTATCGTGTCCTCAGTTTAGACTATACGTTGTAAGCTGCTACTTTCAGTACGCGGATCCGGTAGGACCCCATTTACATCAACTTCGCCGCGTATTACAATCTCTCGCGGGTAATAAAATTATTATTGGCGCCGACGTTAATGCATCCTCGCCCTTATGGCACGGCCAGCTAAGGTACACAGATCGCGACCGACGTTGCGCCGTTGAAGACTTTATTGCGGAGTTTAACCTCCAAATTCACAACACCCCCGATGCACCACCTACCTATAGTAGCCCAACGGGCGAATCGTCAATTGACGTCACGCTATCTAGCGCGTACGTCCAGATTAGGCATTGGCGTGTCCTTCCCGATGCGTCATGTAGTGATCACCGCTTACTGGCGTACGAGTTTTCTCGTGCGGTCCCGAGTGATTCCGTAATTAATTCTAACGACTATAAATACAATATTAAAAGTGGTGATTGGAAATTATTCCGTTCCCTTATGACCGCTCATGCCGGAGATTTCACTCGCCCGGAACTGAACGCCAACGAGTGCGCCGAAATTATGACAAACACCTTTATTTACTGTGCCGATGTTGCCTTGGGCCGTAGGCCCCTGAAAAAAGATCAAAATTGTAAATGGTGGAACAACAATCTTTTAAACCTTCGGCGAGAGTTTAGAAAAGCTAGACGTAAAATTAATAACCTTCGTAAATCGGGAATCGACCGTTCGGATGACACTTATATATTAAGTTTAATTAACCTTCGTATTTCAAGGTCACGATACCGCGCCGCCGTTACTCTAGCGAAAAATAATATGTTAAAAAATGCCGCGAATAGACTGGATAAGGAGGGCCCCTGGTCCTCTTTGTACCACGAACTTAAACCCAATAATAGCTCTGCGTCTAATTTTATTTCAAACATTAAAATAAACAACACTTATACTTGTAGCCTAGAGGATACGGTTAAATCATATCTGAACATCTTGATTCCAGACGACGAGCCCACTTTAGACGACGAATACCATCGCGCCATTAGAAGTACAATTTTAGACCCCATCAATACACCGCCTTCCGACTTGCCTTCATCCGATGAGTTTATTAAAATAGTAAATCTTTTGCCTATTAAAAAATCTGCAGGCGAGGATAAAATTTCAAACCTAATGATAAAACAAGCCTGTATAGCGGCGAACTCTTCAATTTTACTCGTTTATAATAAATGTATCGCGGAAGGTATTTTTCCAAAGGTCTGGCGTATCGGTAGTATAAAATTGATTCCCAAAGCCGGTAATAAACCTTCAGACGATCCAAAATCCTACCGTCCGATCACGCTTTTACCGTGTTTAGGTAAACTGTTAGAACGCCTTATCGTACCGCGCCTGCTTCCCGGTGGCCCTAAATTTCATAGTCAGCAGTATGGTTTCACCGCCGGGAAATCGACTATAGATGCGGCCCTAGAAGTCAGAAAAATAGTTAATCTATCAGAAACAAAATACGTTGTTGCCATCTCATTAGATATATCGGGTGCCTTTGATAATGCGTGGTGGCCCATGCTGCTATTAAAATTAAAAAATAGAGGGTGCTACTCAAACATTTACTACTTGATACGTTCTTACTTTTATAACAGTTTAACTAAGCTTCAACTTGGTCACTGCATTCACGCTAAAACCCTGACGTGCAGCTGTCCACAGGGTTCCGTACTCTCGCCTAAATTGTGGAACGTAGGCTTCGACGATCTGCTATGCCTCCCCCTCCCACCGCTTTGCATACTAGTTGGCTATGCCGATGATGGTTTTCTCATTATTCAGGCTAACTCACGTTCCGAAATTGAAACAAAAGCAAACCAAAGTTTAAACTTAATTTCGGACTGGGGCCACCGCAACCGCTTAAATTTTGCCGCGCATAAAACCTACCAAATACTTTTGAAGGGATCCCTCTTGTCGACACCCAGCATTAAACTTAATAATGTTAACGTTAAACGCAAGCAGTCGCTCTGTTATCTCGGGCTTTACTTAGAAAATAAATTTTCGTTTTTAGATCATATAATTCAGACCGGTGAAAAAGCTAAACGTAACTTTTATTCATTTACCAAAATTTCCACTTCAACATGGGGTCTCTCATTTAAAGCTCTCCAACTAATTTACTCAGCGACATTCCTAGGTACTTTATGCTACGGGGCTCCCGTGTGGGCCGACCGAGCAACTATTGGTGCGGCTCGTCGCAAATTATTACAAAGCCAACGTCTTGCTCTCATTTTCCTGTGTAAAGCTTACAGAACCACAAGTACCGAAGCTTTACCCGTACTAGCCGGAGTTTTACCCGTAGACCTTGAAATACAGCGTCGTGCGACTATGTACTACCACAACAAAAACATTACTAGCCCGGACTTTTTAAACGCTCGCGATAAACCAAAAATAGCTAGATTGTTTGAACCCTTAGATGATTCAGTACGTTACCTAATGTCCGAATGGCAAACTCGTTGGGATAACTCCACAAAAGGTCGCCACCTTTATAACTTTTTTCCAGATATACGTCAACGGCTATCCAAACACTGGATGGATATTGATCATTGCGTATCTCAATTCCTGACCGGTCATGGTAATTTTAAAGCCAAACTCTATGGATTTAAACTAGTAGAATCACCCATGTGCGAGTGCTCGACCGAAGGCAACATATTCGAACAAACCGCCCATCATGTTCTCTGGGAGTGTAACCTCTGGCAAAACGAAAGATCTATAATGCTTAACAACATACTTTGCAAATCTGGAGTCCCATATTACGATGATCTCGTGGACAACGCAAGGAACTTCCGTGCCTTTAAGCGTTTTTGTCATAATTATTACTGGAAACAGTGTAACACAACAAATCCCAACATTAACTTAGATCTAGCTTAGTAGTCATAATTAATATTAATTATTCCCGTGGTGCTATCCCTTTAGTTCTTTGACTTTCGGTCATTGCAACTTTGTGCTGTCTCCCGCTATTTATGGGGAGGGAAACTGTACACTTCCTACTCCTCCTATCTTCTTCTGATTAAATTCGTTGCGGGTCCCAAGACAGCTTTAGCATGTCCCTCGGGCTCCCTGAGATCATATCAAAGGGTTTTCGTGGTTGGATACCGCTGTCGATCCTGGCGACACAGGAGATACAGTGGTGGGAATGTGTGGTGGGCCAAAGCCCGTTTAAAAAAAAAAAACTTTTGTTCTAATTTTTTTTTTATACGGTGAACCGTTTTCGATATAGAGGGCGGGGAGCGCGCGGTCACAGTATCACTTCAGGTAAACCGGTGCCTCCGGGCGAAAACGCACCATATTCAATGTGTCGCGACACCAGTGTCCGATCCTTTAATGTCGTGATGTATGGCATATTTCATCAATAAATTGGCTCTCAAATTTTTTCTCTCTCTCACGGTTGTAAAATGGCAGCCATTTTAGTTTTTCTCGGGCTTTCACACAAATCTGACCAATACTTTTCATGTAAATATCCTATGAATGTAAAAACGGTCTTATTTAATAACTAAACTTATGGACTACGCTTACATAGGCAATACTTTATAAATTTCATGGAATTAAAAATAGAAAAACCAAAATTTAAAGAAAAAAAAAGTCATCAGTCAAGGCTTTCACACTAATCTGACCAATACTTCTCATGTAAATATCCTATTAATATAAAAAAGGTCTTATTTAATAGCTAAACTTATGGACTACTCTTACACAGGCAACACGTTATGAATTTCGAAAATTAGACATAGAAAAACCATAGAAAAACCAAAATTGAAGGAAAAAATGTTGTGTATTTTTTTATTAATGGCTTTTTGTGAAAAATATAGCGCATTAAACTGGTTCTTTTTTAATTTAAAAAGATAGAGGAGGTTTTCATCTTTTAAAAAATCCTTTGCTTCTATGCTCTAACTCAGATAATTAAGAAGTTATAACGACTTTATTAAGAAGTATTGGACAGATTTGTATGAGAGCCAGAGAAAAACATATTTTCAAAAGGAAGAAAAAATTTTTTTTTGAGAGCAAATTTGTCAATAATATATGCCATACATCATAACATTAAAGGATCGGACATGGTTTAAGGGCATGATTTGGAACCCCAGGTGTGGAGTTTAGCAATGTGAAACGATTCTCTGCAGCCTATCATGACTTTTTTTCCCTAAATTTTGGTTTTTCTATTTTTAATTCCATGAAATTTATAACGTATTGCCTATGTAAGCGTAGTCCATAAGTTTAGTTATTAAATAAGACCGTTTTTACATTCATAGGATATTTACATGAGAAGTATTGGTCAGATTAGTGTGAAAGCCCGAGAAAAACTAAAATGGCTGCCATTTTACAACCGTGAGAGAGAGAAAAAATTTGAGAGCCAATTTATTCATGAAATATGCCATACATCACGACATTAAAAGATCGGACACCGGTGTCGCGACACATTGAATATTGTGCGTTTTCGCCCGGAGGCACCGGTTAACCTGAAGTGATACTGTGACCGCGCACTCTCCGCAAAATTTTTAACAAAAGTTGTAGAGAATTTTGTATTCTACATTATGGTAATAAATATATACCGCAAAAAACCCATAGGAAATGAAATATTTACAAAAAAAGCGACCGAAACACATTTTTGAGACCTTTTGACCTTGAAATTTAATAGTTGCGCACACCCTACCATATGTAGGTTTTGAGACAACATTTAGGGTGCCATTATACAAATATTTACAGACTTACAGCTGGGTATCTCGAATTCCGAGGTTCTTACCTAATTTAAGCCTAAGTTGACTGGACCATTAGAAGAACTTTTTTAAAACACCTTTGTTGTGTAATTCATATACAGCTAAACTTGGGTAAGTGACAACTGGATAAGTGAGAAAACTGTGTTAAGTGAGAGTAATAGCTAGGACCCGTCATTTTAAACTCCCAAAACCTCTATTAGCGAGAAACAGAAACCTCTGTTAGAGAGAGTAGTTTTTCTCTCACGGACCTCTGTGAGCGAGACTGCTTCTTTTCTATACCTCTATAAGCGACAGTCGACATTTATTTTATTTACATACACAGTAACAAAATATGAGAAAACAAATTACAAAATGAACATCTGCTACATCTGCTATTTTATGACTCATTCTTAACGTCTTTCGTTAAACTTCCTACCATTATTTTTGTATTATTTCCTCGTCAATATTGTACCCGTTCTATTTCGTTAAGCTGAAAAACGTTGTTTTTTATCGCATTTTTTCGAACGTACTTACTCAGTTTATAGTTAACCACTTAACCAATTGCGAAGGAAAGTTCTATTCTGTATCATGTCAAAACTGAAAATTAAAGTACTGTCATTGAGTGATAAACTTAAAAATGTAGTGAATGCGTTTAAATCCGTCAAATCGCAAAATAAAATTCAGAGGGAGTTCAATTTACCAGAATCCACCTATTATAAAATTATAAAATCAAAAGAAATTGACGAATTTTCTTAAATGTAAATAAGTTCCAAATAAAATAAAATTACATAGTGCATGAATTTTTGACTTGTCATTTCTGCGTACCTCTATGAGAGAGAAACGCTAACCTTGTACGAGTTGTACCTGAGTAAGCGAGAAACTCGGGTTAGTGAAAAACCTCTATGTGCGAGAATGAAATCGTGTTCCCGTGAACTCTAGCTTATCCAGGTTTGGCTGTACTTGCTGAGTAATTAATATTGCAATTCTCTGTTTGCCTTGTTTTTTAATCAGAAAATTAATACTTCTATTTTTGTTTGCAAAGATATCAACTACTTATTTTTATTTTATGTTCACAAAATATTTTTAGGCTAGTTCCATATAGACCAGCACGAGTCGGCGCATGAGTACCGAAATCTATTCCAATTTCCACCTCAATTTTTTATGCGATCCTTTTCAAATTGCCCTCCTGATGATATAAATGCATGTTGCCATGGCGCAACCCGGTGCGATATTGTTTAAACAAACATTGTTTAAACAATTGCAAGGAATTGTTATTTTTCAACCGAACTTTTTTTTATATTCTTTATTGAAATACCAATAAAAAAGGTCCTATGACTTTTCAAGACAAAGTTAATATTTTTATTTTTAGTATCTGTTCTTATAGCGGCAACAGATATACACAATCTGTGAACATTTCAGAAATCTAGCTATAGCGGTTCTTGAGATACAGCCTGGAGACATATAGACAAACAGAGAGACAGACAGACAACAAAGTCTTAGTAAACCCTATTACTAAGACTTCTGAAATTTTAATAGATTGTGTATATCTGTTACCGCTATAACAACAAATACTAAAAATAAAATAAAGTATATTATTTAATACCGCTCCCATACAATAAACGTGATTATTTTGGCCTTTTTTGTTTGTAATCAATAATAGTAACAGCTAGGCACTTGAAATTTTCACAAAATCCTTAATTATATTTGTACTTTAATAATTAATAATAAAATTAAAATAAAGTAAATGTTTAAGGGGGGCTCCCATACAAAAAACACAATTTTTTGTCTACTTTTGCTAAGATAAAAAAAAAGATATAAACAATGAAAATTTTTTGAATCTCTATTAATAATATTATCAAATATTGTATAGAGAATTAAAAAAAATATATTACTTAGACATTATTTTTTAAATATATTTTTCTTGGGTCGAAAGTACCCAAATTTGAGATTTTTCAAACCTTTGAAAATTAATATCTTTAAAAATATTAACTTTATCGTGAAAAGTCATAGTACCTTTTTTATTGGTATTTCAATAAAGAATATAAAAAAAATTGTCCGGTTGAAAAATAACAATTCCTTGCAATTGTTTAAACAATGTTTGTTTAAACAATATTGCACCAGGTTGCGCCTTGGCAACATGTATTTATATCAACAGGAGGGCAATTTGAAGAGGATCACATAAAAAAATTGAGGTGGAATAGTTTCCGGTACTCATGCGCCGACTCGTGCTGCACTAATACAACTTGTGAGGTTTTCCACATATGGATAGTCACAGATTTCATTTTGCCTTATACTTTTTTGCACCTTTCATAGTCCTTCTTCAGCCAACAACAAACTTTTTTCTTTGACTGTATAGTATAATAAGCGAGTGGTAGACGATATATTCGCAGACGGAGATCATGACGAATACTGTGATGGCGGTGTCGCAGCCTGTTGTGAAAGAGAGGCCATACTCGTGCGACGAGTGTGGCAAGTCCTTCCTGTTGAAACACCATCTCACTACGCATGCGAGGGTGCATACAGGTAATATACGCAATATCTACCAATAATTATAAATAAAATAAATACCAATAAGTGACCAAGTGCTGACAATAACTACTCACTCCGTGCATAACCTAAGATAACTAAAGATGTAATGTGGGCTTAAAGTTGTGCGTGGCTTAAGTATACTAGATGGGATAAAAACTATTTTTGGCCGTTTGAAAATATCTCTGTTACAAAAATTGTTTAGTTTTAAGTGTGAATAACAAACACACTTTCGTATATTTATAAGTTAGCAATGATATAGTTATTTTGTTGTATGGGTGAGTCATTACTTAATACAGGGTGCAATTAAACCTTCCGGCCAAATTTTGATATATTGATCCTCGTTGAGAAGTAGTATTCGAAAGATATCCTAAAAACACCACCATTAATGGACACTACGTGTCGCCGGTGCGTGCCTTGCCACTCGCGCGCGCGACTCCGTGGCAGCGCCCTCCGCGTCACCCCCGCTCTACCCACCGCCGCGAAGTGACCATTCTGCAACGATTTGAAGCGGGGATAAAATATTATTGTAAAAAATTAACGCCCAATTTTTTTTTGGTTAAATGGTCCTAATTATACCTAAGCCCTAAAAAAATTCAGCTGGTAAGGTTTAATTGCACCCTGTATTATGATTGTAGGCTTATAAAATTATTGTGGTCTACATCTGTATACTTGAATTTTCATTATTCATTTTAGGTGAGCGTCCACACGTTTGCGGACACTGCGGTAAGGCGTTCGCCCGCAAACACTGTCTCAACACGCACCTGCTGCTCCACTCTGCTGACAGACCGTACCGCTGTCACGAGTGTAAGATGGCCTTCACACTGAAACACCATCTGGTTACGCATTCTAGGGTGAGTTGTTTTTGTTTCTTTAGAAATTGTTACTTATGAAACCTATTCTGCTATTACTATAGATTATTTGTGGTAAATACTAATGTAGGGAAAGAAAAAATAATGTATGTAGAATATATCTAGACTATTATCAGCCTCAAAAACTGTTACAATTATGGTATTAAAAGGGGCAAAATATGACGCCAAACAACAGATATTTTACAGTCGGAGCATTTTAATAGGCCACATTTGACATCTGTCAGATTAATCTCCATAGTGAGGTAAGCTGCGTAAAAACATCGACCAAAACAAATAAATGAATACAGACTTGAAATAAAATATTTGAATTTTATACGTTATTTGTAAACCAAAAACAAATTCCTGTCCCATTATTACTTTTTCTTTTGCAAATTCAAGGAGCAAAATAAGACAAGTACATAATTTACAAAAAAAAAAATAGCATTTATTAGCTTGAATTATAAAAACTGTTAAATTTTGTATTATCATTATTCATTTCACATAAATATGTGTTACTTTTCACAACGTGGTTATTAATTTATGGGGATATTTCTTTACAAGTAATCAATGCATCGATACTATTTATTTGCTTTCGATTTTTAGAGTAACATCCCTAGAGTTTAAAAAGAAAAAAGGTTAGCTGACGTAACATTGTAACAACGTGTAATTATTAAGATCAGAATTTGTTCATTACGTTTAGAATTGTTTATCAGTAAAAGCAAATTGTTAAATAATTCGTATTGGTCATATTTACAATAAATATGTAATCGTAATTGAAAAAAATTAATTAATTATGCAGTTATAACAAAACGAAAATATTTATTTTTTATGCACGTCGCTACAAGGTTATGTTGTGCAATATTGATGAACTGTCAAATGTGGCCTATTAAAATGCCCCGACTATACTCATTGTTTTACTAACACAGGTTCACAGTCGCGAGCGGCCGTTCATCTGCGGGGAGTGCGGACGGGGATTCCCCCTCAAGCGGCACCTCGTCACGCACAGCAAGTACCACGCCGGCGAGCGGCCGTACGTGTGCAACGAGTGCGGAGAGAGCTTCGCGCAGAAGGTGAGAGCGAGACAGATATATCGGTGACGTCACACTGCTAGTGCCATGCCGGCGAGCGGCCTTACGTGTGCAACGAGTGCGGAGAGAGCTTCGCGCAGTAGGTGAGAGCGAGACAGATATATCGGTGACGTCACACAAAGCAAGTACCACGCCGGCGAGCGGCCGTACGTGTGCAACGAGTGCGGAGAGAGCTTCGCGCAGAAGGTGAGAGCGAGACAGATATATCGGTGACGTCACACACAGCAAGTACCACGCCGGCGTGCGCCCTTACGTGTGCAACGAGTGCGGAGAGAGCTTCGCGCAGAAGGTGAGAGCGAGACAGATATATCGGTGACGTCACACTGCTAGTGCCACGCCGGCGAGCGGCCGTACGTGTGCAACGAGTGCGGAGAGAGCTTCGCGCAGAAGGTGAGAGCGAGACAGATATATCGGTGACGTCACACTGCTAGTGCCATGCCGGCGAGCGGCCTTACGTGTGCAACGAGTGCGGAGAGAGCTTCGCGCAGTAGGTGAGAGCGAGACATATATCGGTGACGTCACACAAAGCAAGTACCACGCCGGCGAGCGGCCGTACGTGTGCAACGAGTGCGGAGAGAGCTTCGCGCAGAAGGTGAGAGCGAGACAGATATATCGGTGACGTCACACTGCTAGTGCCATGCCGGCGAGCGGCCTTACGTGTGCAACGAGTGCGGAGAGAGCTTCGCGCAGTAGGTGAGAGCGAGACAGATATATCGGTGACGTCACACAAAGCAAGTACCACGCCGGCGAGCGGCCGTACGTGTGCAACGAGTGCGGAGAGAGCTTCGCGCAGAAGGTGAGAGCGAGACAGATATATCGGTGACGTCACACACAGCAAGTACCACGCCGGCGTGCGCCCTTACGTGTGCAACGAGTGCGGAGAGAGCTTCGCGCAGAAGGTGAGAGCGAGACAGATATATCGGTGACGTCACACTGCTAGTGCCACGCCGGCGAGCGGCCGTACGTGTGCAACGAGTGCGGAGAGAGCTTCGCGCAGAAGGTGAGAGCGAGACAGATATATCGGTGACGTCACACTGCTAGTGCCATGCCGGCGAGCGGCCTTACGTGTGCAACGAGTGCGGAGAGAGCTTCGCGCAGTAGGTGAGAGCGAGACAGATATATCGGTGACGTCACACAAAGCAAGTACCACGCCGGCGAGCGGCCGTACGTGTGCAACGAGTGCGGAGAGAGCTTCGCGCAGAAGGTGAGAGCGAGACAGATATATCGGTGACGTCACACTGCTAGTGCTACGCCGGCGAGCGTTCTTACGTGTGCAACGAGTGCGGAGAGGGCTTCGCGCAGAAGGTGAGGGCGAGACAGATATATCGGTGACGTCACACACAGCAAGTACCACGCCGGCGAGCGGCGCGGCCTTAAGCCGCCAGTCCACCGAAGCGCACGGAGAGACTACGCACGTGCGTCAAGCTTCGCTTTGCAAGAAATATATGTGACTGTGTCCACTGCAACCCACGGACACGCTACGCACGAATTGACGTAGTCAAAGTAATAAATTCGTGCGCCGCGTGGCCGTGCACAGCGTGCGCTGCGGTGGAATGGCGGCTTTAGAGATCAACTACGATAACATGGCGCGCCCCTCCAAAATTCAAAACGTTTGAAGTGCGTTGTCTTGCGCGGTAGGCTAGTTATGATTAGTTGACCAACAAATCTTGGTAATAAGTGACATTAACTGAAATATTACGTGTGCTGTGATTGGTTGAATACTTACTACATACAAACTCTTTCATGAGGATGTGACTACACACATTGAAACAGTCATTTGGAGGGGTGCGCCATGTTATCGTAGTTGATCTCTACGTGTGCAACGAGTGCGGAGAGAGCTCCGCGCAGAAGGTGAGAGCGAGACAGATATATCGGTGACGACTATTGGTTTACACGATATTGATGTCACTTACAAAGCGCGACGCCATATTGCTGAATAAAGCGTTTCGGAGGCTTAATTGAATTTTATTTCTTACGAAATACGTATTTTAAAATAAAAAAAAATACTTTCGATGAACTTCTTAATCACAACCAAGTAATTCAAGATAGAAATTAAAAATCTGTCAAATAACCTTATTAAAAAAAGAAAACTGCAATAAATGATTGTTAAAAGTCCAATCATAAACAACAATTTAATTATTTTTTTCAAAATTAAACACGATTTCATGTTATCTAATCACTTTCAATTAATTTCAGGAGCACCTAGTAATGCACAGCCGGTTCCACGGTTCCCTATCACCGTTTGTCTGCCCTGACTGCGGTGTGGCCTTCGCTCGGAAGTTTCAGCTGGTCAACCACGGCCGAGTACACGGCCGGGTGCCTCACGCTTGCCCCGTCTGCTCTAAAGAGTTCCTTCAGAAGAGGACGCTGGCTGCTCATATGAAGTTAGTAGAGCCCGACGAGGCTTTAAAATTTAAATGAGCGTGGCCAAAAAAGGAACTAAGGGCCGGGACACAAAAACACGACACGACGTCGTGTTTTTGTGTCCCGGCCCTTACGCTTTCATCATACAAAAACGCCATTTTTGACAGTTCTTCTTTACCAGCAGTGCTCCTGCCCACGTTCTTTATAGCCTTGTCGCACTTGAGTTTGTTATGGGTATTCAAAGAGTGTGCCCAAACTGATTAAATTCGTTTAATCATGGCCAGAGTGTATACTTTATACAAAGATGATAAATAATAAAAGTCTTAAAGAAATTATGAAGTAGGAAGGATTAATTAGGGGGGAGATCGTTAAAAAAATCAAATTCGTCAATTCATAACTTTATTATGTTACCAGTTGTTGTTATTTGCAGTAATAGCTACATTTTTGTTTGTTTCGTAGAATTCACACCGGAGAAGGCGTTGTAGCGTGCCTCGAATGTGGAGAAGCGTTCAAAAGCAAGGAGGATCTGTTGCAGCACTCTAAAATAACGAGGCATTGTTTAAGTCTGCAAACGCAGACGCAACACCAACAACAGGTGCAACAACAACAAGCGCAGCAACAGGCTCAACAACAAGCACAGCAACAGGCGCAACAACAGGCGCAACAACAGGCGCAACAACAGGCGCAACAACAAGCGCAACAACAGGCTCAGCAACAGGCGCAACAACAGGCTCAGCAACAGGCACAGCAACAAGCGCAGCAACAAGCACAACAACAGGCTCAGCAACAGCATCAACAACAGACTACAGTTATCAAAACAGACGAATTCAAACCACAAATAGTTCAGGTGACTTTATGATTTGCTTTGTTTACTTATAACATGGCCGTATTTTTTTTTTCTATAGTAGAATAGGCAAACTAACAAATTGACAAAGCAAAAAACTTGAGAGGTGTCAAGGGACACCCGACGCCGAATCACGTATCTTGCGAGAGCAATACGATAGCAATCATTGCGCGATAATGGGTTGTTTTCTTATTTTTAATCTCCACCAGACGGCGCGACGATAGACACTTCTAGATTTTCTATTGGTTCCCCACCGATCTGAAATTATCTGCAGGTTGTCATCACTGATTATATATGGGCTGTGTTTCCAAAAAATATCAGTGTACTGTCAAGTGTGACATAAATCAAAATATCTTAAACCTAGTTTTGTTAGCATAATATTAACATAATACTGTATGTATTTATACATTTCCATATATTACTATGTTTTTCTGCTTCGTCCCTCTAGTTTAAATTTCACGAAGAGCATACACCTAAGCGTTCATTGGCCTAAGCGATTAGGCCAGTATATTGGTAACAGTTTAGTAACACGCAAATTGTCAAACTGAAAACTGACAACTGAAAGAGAGTTTTGGCGGGCATGTCACTTTCAAACTTCTTCTAATTTTTATTGTTGGTGTGGTTTTTATTATTTTTTCCCAAATTGTGATATTTGGGTTTTTGATGTTCATTATTGGTAAAATATTAGCCATTAAATATCCGTTATCTTGCTCAAGTGCAGGTAAGATGTTGTCAAAACCAAAATGTATATTTCCTGCGACATTTGGTGTGAATATCGGTAAATAGGGCTATTTCTTCCGTGAGTTTTAACTAAAACATCTTTATAATAGCTCTATTATCCTACTCATTGGAATATTATTGCGTCTTTTTCAAATTGAAATGCATCAAGTTTTACATTCTTTTGCCCAGTTTTGTACTGGTATTACCGATAGTTGTCTACCCATACGCCATCTAGTTACGAAAATGGAAACTGACAAATTAAAAAAATAAGAAAATGTCTCATTGCTCCAAAATCGCAATTTCGTATCACGTAACAGCCAAAACAATACGATTGCAATCGATTGCTTACATGACAGCATTGTTTTTGACAGCCAGCAATCGATCGCGCGATCATTGCTAGTGGATTGTTGATCGCTATTTTTACGTGGTAGCCCTGCCGAATGGAACGAAGTTTTTTCTTATGTTCAAAAAACCTGTATATTGTATAAGTATATCGGCGTGCGCGATTAACTTGTCTATTGGCAACTTATTTTGAGATAAGTTTTATAATGTATGTTATCTGTTGGTGCGGCCAGTACGTCCGGATGGGGTTTTGAGTGACGCTGTCTAACTGACGATGGACTTTTGAGAGGTGACAACCATCACCTGCCAAATATCTAGAATTATTATGAATGCGTTGGAAGGAACGGTGTATGCTCCCAAACCCATCGGCTCCAATCTGACGATATCTGGTTAATCTCGTTCAGTGTAGATGACTAATATACGCCCACAATCTTGGAGGATGGATGCAATGTTATTCCATGGCCATTGAATCAGTTTCAATACACCGTTCGACGATCCGATAAGTATATATTATCCACTCAAAAAAAATATAAAAAACTCCATCTATAGACGCCCAGGAATACTAACATCGCGTCGCTGTTTATTTTCTGCTCCTACTTGCAGGTAAAATATCGTTGTCTAGCCTCCTTTCGCAACGCCGAACGCGCCATAAGGAACTTCGTTCCAATAAGTCGGACAGTTGGTCCCCAATTTATAATACAGCGTTTTGGCCATCCTGCTGTCATTAATTGCTTGTGATAATTAACTTTTGTTTGTATTTCAGGTTATCGGCGCTGACGGTCAAATTATTTCGGAGAAATCTACAGGCTACGCGTGCCCAGAATGTGGCTCGTGTTTCAACACAAAAGTAAGTCTTGCACTAGTAAGTTTAGTTCTTATATTATGTACTAGCTGTTGCCCGCGACTTCGTCCGCGTGGACTTCAGTTTGAAGTTGTTTCCGATCCCGTACATCGATAGAATAGTTTACGCGCAAATCATAAAGGTACATTTTGTGAGAACCGTACATATTTTCGCCACAAAATATATCCTATGTTCTTTCCCCCGACTCAAGTATCTCTATACCAATTTTCAGCAAAATAAACACACCGGCAAAATTAGCGGAACATAACAAATTTTTTTTTTTGAAAATTGTTCGCTGTTTTTTATATATTTATTTATTAATTTAATAATTGATGATTAAAAAATAAAACTTATACAAATTTAGGGCATAAAAACGTGTAAAATAGAAAAAATCTGCAAAAATCAAAAATTAAGAAAAATCTTTGAAATTTTAGTAGTAAGTTTTTAAGTTAAATTCTTCATTTTTACTTAAGAAATGCCATGTTAAAAGCGTGTAATGCCTTCTATGGATCTCAAGAGAGTCTGGATACGCCATTCCATGCTTGCATTTTGATTGTCAATCATTTCTTGTGGGATATTCTTCTACTCCTCCAGTAGCGCCAACTCGAGCTCCTGAACACATTTAGGAGCTGGAGTTTTAACTCGTACCGTTCACCCATTGATGTGCCACACGTCCTCCAACGGATCCACATCCGTAGCCGTGCTGACCTCTCCACCTGGGCTACGCCAGCATCATTTAGGTAATAATGTCCGATTTTTTTACTCTATGGACGCGCATAAAATTGAAGTTACTGCCTAAAATTGTGTAAAAGGCACAACATGCAGTTCTAGGATGTCTGTGCTATAACCCTGTACTGTCAAAGTACCATCATTAACAATCATCAGCTCTGTGCGGGCTCCAAATCATATGCCACCCCAAACCATTACGAAGCCTGCATGATAGGCCACTGTTTCCGTTAAGTTTGATGGTCTATAGCGTTCCTTACGATTTATCCACATTCTTTATCGCCTGTCAACAAAATTTACACAGAATTTGCTCCCCATCACTGTACAGCACACGATTTCACTCACTTGTCAAGTTTTTATATGCACGCGCAAATTTAGCCTGGCTCTTTTCTGTCCTGTCACAAGTTTTGGTGCCTTTGCTGGCACCTTTGAGTTTAATTTAACTTCTTTGAGTCTTCTTCTTACTGTACAATCACTTACACGTACATCTCGGACCTGTTCCGATAGGTTTCGTCTCTGCAAAGCAATTTGAGGTCGATTTTTTAAGGCTTGTACCCTTATAAAACGGTCATCCTGAACCATTGCCACCCGATATCTGCCTTGTTCTCGTCTCCGAACGTAAGATTTAGTCTCTCTGTAGCGTTGAAAGTTACGATGGACCACGAAAGCCGACACACCTAAGGCCTAACTGACCGAACGGTAGGTGTGACCTTTCTCTATCGTGGTTACAGCTCTAGCTGTCGTAGATGCTGGAAAATCACTAATTTTGTATCTAAGCAATGTGTTCTTCCAAAAACCAAACAATCAAATGAGCTGGCATACCTTGCACCCCACTAAAAACGCCATTCTTATCAGAAACACAACGTCAATCACCGAAAAACACTTACTAGGGCATAATTGCAATAAAAATCTATCAACTTGCCAGTTTTGTTCAATATTTTATTTCTTAAATGAGCTTAGAAACTATAAAAAAGGATTTCACACAGCCCGACCCACTTGAATTCAAATTGTGGCCCTTTTTACTTATGTTCCGCTAATTTTGCCAGTGTGTGTAGATTGAATAGTTTACGCGCAAATCATAAAAGTATATTGTGCAGTAACCGTACATTTTTCCGAGACAAAAAGTATCCTATGTCCTTTTCCGGAACTCAAAGTATATCTAAACCAAATTTCAGCAAAACCGGTCCAGCTGTTTACGCGTGATGTCGTATCCAAGGGGAATATGGATTCATTTTTATTATTTATAGACAGACAATAATTAGTCCACAAAAAATAGCCTATGATTCTTCACGTGCTCTACTTCCTATCTGATCCAAGTAACAGAAAAATTGCTCTAGTAGTTTGTGAGATAATCCTTTGCCAATAATTTCCCCCGTTTTTTTCACATTTTCCTATATTTCTTCGCTCCTATTAGTTTTAGCGTGATAAAATGTAGCCAATAGCCTTCCTCAATAAATGGGCTATTTAACACTGAAATATTTTTAAAAATAGGATCAGTAGTTCTTGAGATTAGCGCGTTCAAATAAGCCCTATCAAATAATTTCCTCTTTTTTCCACATTTTGCTCTATTTCTTCGCTCCTATTAGTCTTAGCGTGATAAAACATAGCCTATAGTCTTTCTCGATAAATGGAATATCTAACACTAAAATATTTTTTAAATCGGACCAGTAGTTCCTGAGATTAGCGCGTTCAAATAAGCCCTTTCGAATAATTTTTCCCGTTTTCTCCACATTTTCCTCTATTTCTTCGCTCATATTAGTCTTAGCGCGATGAAATATAGCTTATAGCCTTCCTCGATAAATGGACTATCTAACACTGAAAGAATTTTTCAAATCGGACCAGTAGTTACTGAGATTAGCGCGTTCAAACAAACAAACAAACTCTTCCGCTTTATAATATTAGTATAGATAGTGTGTACCAAACAAAAATGTATCAAATTGACATAAGTAATGTTAAAGTCGATGTTTGACTCATGCCACGTCAATTTGTCATTTTAATCGGCTATTATAGAAATAAGAAAACGTGTTGGCTAGGGACTCAGGTTATAGTTACTGTTAAATCGATTATGATTCGTGAGCGGGCAACGCTAGACGCGTAGGGTCACGTGCATCCCTAGTATTCGATGATGATCCGAGTTGTAACAAAAATGACGGTATGTCGCCTTTTGTTTTTCTAAAGCGGATATTGTGATTGTGTTAATAAAACTTGTTGCATGACGGATATTCGGCTTATAATTTGCTATCATTACTAACTTGTAATAATTTGTAATAGGAGGCGTTATCGTTGCATGTGCGACTCCACGCGGGCGACCGCACCTGCGTTACCGACCTGTGCGCGCTCACAGCGGGCCTGCAGCCGGGCCTAGTAGCTGCGCACCACGCTACACATAGTACGTATACATAAATCGTGCGTACAAGCACTCGTTTGTGTGCGTTTAGTAAGAAAAAACGCGCGTATAAATGATGCATGTGTTCGTATGGTACGCACATAACAAGCAAGAGGTTAGTACGCAAATAAATAATATAACATGAGTGAGTCGTACGCTGCTCGTACGTATAGTACGTACGTCCGTCTGCACGAGGGCGACCGCACCTGCGCGCGCACTACGCTACGCATAGTACGTATTCATAAATGTGTGCGTAAAACGCGTGTGCGTACGGTACGTGCATAATAGCCTAAGATCCGACCGTAAAATCCTGCATGAATCATTTTTTTCGATGAAATATATTTTAAAGTAATCTTTAGAATGTATGGAATGGATTAATGTTGGGTGGTCTTGTCAAAAGTAGCCGCAATAACCTCTAATTAAGCTTAATGTTCATGCGATTAATGTGCGTTGTCAAAAAGTTTGAAGTGCGTTGTCTTGCGCGGTAGGCTAGTTAGGATTAGTTGACCAACAAATCTTGGTAATAAGTGGCATTAACTGAAGTATTACGTGTACTGTGATTGGTTGAATACTTACTACATACAAATTCTTTCATAAGGATGTGACTACACACATTGAAACAGCCATTTGGAGTGGCGCGCCATATTATCGTAGTTGATCTCTACAATATGGAATATTGTAATACTGTGGCCTAGTCAACGAATATTAGTGGATGGAAAAGTCTAAAACAGAATTTGACTAAGGAATTTGAGCTAAAAGTTCCTTTATATTTCCTTTTTTTTTGTTAAACGAATATCCATACTATACACTTTTAGTATGTAGGGATATGGATATGCGTAGAGGCCAAAGGAAGGTCTTCCGACCGAGCGAGGTGGTATGCCCGGTCAGGCCGAAGCCCACATGATACATTTCAGCTGTCGTACCTATATTATATTTAACGACGCGCTCAGAAAACTTCGATAGCGCGATGCAGGAATGTTAGGCGAATTGTGGGTACCGCCACAAATATAATTTATATAAAAGCGAAAGTGTGTCTGTGTGACTGTCTGTTGCTTCTTCAAGCCCAAACCATTGTACCGATTTTGCTGAATATTGGTGTGTAGATGCCTGGCAGGATTTGAGGACGTCGACAACCGCAAGATTGCCATTTTTATTTAACAGGCGTTTTTATTTTTCTCTTGCGCTTCCTAACCTCTACGCGATGTCGTGTACAACAGTAATGGCCACCCTAGGTTGCGGCCGACTTAGAGCTGGCCACCATTTATACCTTATTTTGTCAAGTCATTTTCTTTCAAATGATGTTAAATTTATTGAAATAAAAAATACACTTGCAAATTATGTATTAATCGCATGAACATTAAGCTTAATTGGAGGTACTTGCGGCTACTTTTGACAAGGCTACCCAACATTAATCCATTCCGTACGTCCTAAAGATTACTTTAAAATATATTTCATCGAAAAAAACGATTCATGCAGGATCTTGCGGTCGGATCCCATACTATAACGAGCGTTTGTGTGTACGGTACCCATATAAACGCGTATTCCTCTTAGAGTACGCAAAAGAAGTACGTGAAAGTAAAGTGCATACACAAGACCAACGTGTGCGTACAGGACATATTACACTATATGTATGTGTGCGTGCAGTACGCACGATCAAAAAAAAAACCTAAGGCAATATGGTACACATTAACAATAATTGGTAATGGTTATAATTATAGTCTTTGTCTTCCATAAAAAGTAACACTGAATTATTACCTTATGTAATTATAACTGTTCAAAATATCATCATTAGAAACTTGACCACACTGTATATAACATTGCGATGGAACAATGCGTGCCATACTCAAGATTGACGTGCGTATGATATGCAAGTTATGTAAACTGTAGTGAATAAACATAATTTAATAAAAGTTCTTGGTTTAAACTAAAATGTATTTTCTTATTTCAGATCAACCCATTCAGATAATCGCGTCCAATCCTAATAGCAATGTAGTACATACACAAGTTATTGCCACGGTACGTAACAATAACATACGTAGGTCTTAAGTACCCCGCAAACGATCAAATTTGTTTGACAAACATGTTTGATGTAATTTACGTTTTTATCAAACAGCAGCGCACACGAACAAACGTGCATCAAACAAGTTTGTCAAACAATTAGCTAGAATCGTTTTAAGATCATGAGGTCTTGTTTGACAAATACAGCGGAACACGTTCAAACACGTTTGTCAAACGTTACGCAAATCCAAATTTTCTTCAAACAGGTCAAACACGTAGTTTGTTTGACAAACGCTTCTAACAAAGCTGTACACTATCAAACTGTTTGACAAACACGTAAAATTTGACAAACAATTTGATCGTTTGTGGGGTACTTTACTTGCGCCAGTCAGTTATTGCAAAAATATCATGATTTCTCTTTCATCAAGGTGAAGAACAAAAGGGATAACGTGATATGAATCCACGATTAATTTCACTAGCGCAATAGGACATGACTCTACGAATAATAAAAACTAAGGAAGAGTAAAGTGTGTCAAAAAATTTGTTCCGATTCTACAAAATGTGATCCGAATACATGCATACTTTATGCGAAAAGAGACCCGAATACATGCAAGATTTTGTGTAGTTATAGAAGTGACAAACATTGTCAACGGTTTTATTTTGTCAATTTGAATGTAGTGTTTCGTACCTATTGTCATATTATTTTAGTGTGCGAAAAGAACCTTGAGAACCAAATTCAAAACGATTGAAGTATGGGAGTTACATTTCCTCAGTTTTTATTATTCGTAGACATGACTATAATAATATTATATTTCTTTATTTTATGGCTCTTGGTCTTTGATTAAATGTTATTTTCAGAATCACCACATAGCTTCGCCAAGGCCTAAATTACATTTTTGTGTGGACTGTGGAAAGGGATTCGCAGCGAAACATGGACTGTTGGCTCATCAAAGACGGTAAATATAATTTGTTTGGTTATCCACACGATTTGTGCCTCCTGTCTGTTGGATATGATGATGCTCAAATTGCTGGAGATATTATGCTCTTTTTCCCAATTTAATTACTTTTAGTAAATTTATACGATCTAAGTGTCTAAACACGCTAGGCCCAAAATAAGCGGCCGAAGTTCGGCATGATTACGCCTGCAGTGTATATTAAATTACCGATGACACACCATGCCGAAATTACGTCGCGTTACAGCGGGGTGATTCACTAAGCGATTCCGCGTGGAATCTTCCCGCTGGCGGAAACTATTTCACTTTCAAGCAAATGACAAGTGAATACTTTCCGATTTTGCTGTCATTTTGACAGTAGTGACATTTCTTTTGTATGAGTGAAATAGTTTCCGCCACGGATTCGAGAAGATCTCACCGCGGATTGGAGTTTGACATCCGACGGCGGGAAATTATCCGAGGATTTAGAGTCGTTTTCGCGGAATCTTCCCGCCACCTCCGAGACTCGTGAAATCTTTTCACTTCGAGAACCGTGTCATGGCGGATATATTGTTAAATGAAATTATTTAATGGTAAGAATAAAACAAAGCAATTATTAATACTTAGTTGGTCGTGTCTTGTTTAAAATATTAAATAAATGTCGTACTGTAATAATTATGTGTTAAATCTTTAGAAAGTGTTCATTGAACAATAAATATTTTTTATTTATAAATGCAGTATTTGTACTAATATTCGGTAGGTACTTGAAGATTTAGAAATAAGTATAATCATTTTTAAATTTTGTATTATTCCTTCAATCGGGGATTCTTGGAAATGCTGTTGTATTCTATTGTTGTCGCAGTCACCGGTGTCCTTATGGGGATTGAAGGATTAATACTTATGTATTATGTTAAACCATTATTGTGCTTTTACAATAATTTTAAATAGTTATATAAGTAAATATCATTATTATTCCAAGATCATACTCACCACCCTGGGACTTCCATAATCTATAGATTGTATATTATCTAATAAAAACTAATGAAAAACAAATTGAAAACAAAAAAAAAAACTTATATAAAGTTTAAATTAATAAGTTTGTTTTACACATAAATAAAATGTATTCTCACACAACAAGATTTACCGATTAAATTATAATAAAGTACTTTGTGATTTACCGGAGCTCAACACACGACTTACAGATTTGACAGATTGTCATTGTCACTCGGCAGTTGGCACGTATATGACATAAACAATATTTTTTGTTTTAATTCCACTCAAGCCCCAAGCGGCAGCCAGCAGCCGCGCTATTTGTACTTTGTACTGCGCGGTGCGCCATTCAGTCAAGACTCAAGCCCCAAGCGGCAACCGGTAATACCGCGCTCTTTTATTCAATTATGTAACATATTTCGCTGACTTACAGACTACTTTTGTATAATCCTTCCATCGGGGATTCTTTATTTAGACTTAAAAATTAATTTTTAAAAGATTAGACTTAAAAAATATATATTAATTATTAGATCTAAAATATATTTAAGCGCGGAAAGCCGACTCGAGCCTTGCGGCGAGTAATATAATGTGAGATTTAGGTTGTTTTGAATCGTGTTTTTTGGCACAATTTGTTTTTTATTTTATTTTTTCTTTTTTCTCGAATTGGATAGAATTTTATCTATAGATTATTTCTGTCGTTTTCTTTTTATGAATTGCAGCTCCAAGTTGCCGAAATTAACAGCAATTCTTTGCCCATTTTCTCTAAAATTTTGCCGAGTTACATATTTTTTTACTCAACTATTTCATATTAAAGTGGTAAAAAGTAATTCCAACATTTTATAGACGACTTTCTCAACAGTACATTGTATTTTTTTTTTCATACCGTTAAGACGTCAATACAATCCATAAACA
This sequence comes from Lysandra bellargus, assembly GCA_905333045.1. Lineage (NCBI taxonomy): Eukaryota > Metazoa > Arthropoda > Insecta > Lepidoptera > Lycaenidae > Lysandra > Lysandra bellargus. The sequence goes on from HG995358.1 coordinate 3,549,263, forward strand.
GGTGATATCATACATCGCATTATGCACAAAGACCTGAAGCTGCACCCCTATAAAATTCAATTGATGCAAGATGCCAGTCAGGCTTAATTTCGTAAATCAGGTGATTGAACGATTTTCAACGTTTACCAACATTTTTTTTGTCCTCCATGCAGTCCAGATTTAACCCCTATTGACTTTTTCTTATGGGGTTTTTAATGTAAAGTTTACGCCACTAAACTGACTTCACTGTCGCATTTGAAAGAAAATATCCGTCACGAAATGGCAGCCATCCCTGAGTCTGCACTTTTTTTTTTTACATGGGGAAATGCATTACGTATCCCCGGCGGATTGAGGACATCAGCCAGGGTATGTGGGACTTTCCGAGGAACTACCCACTAAAACCCCATGGCGCTCCACTCACCGCTTAGGCAAAGTTACGGGCACAATCAACCCACAGTCTGCACCTGCAGAGCTGTCATGAGTAATTTTACTGTTCGATTAAAAATCAGTCTTTTCGAACTGGCCTCACCTTAAAAACTCTTCTGAAACTCCTACTCAATACTAATCTTAGCTGATACGCTCAGCTAGGGTTGCCATCACCTAAATTGCCATCGCCGGTCAGGCACAACAAAATTCCCGGACATTTGGCCGAAATGTGGTTATTTCTTCGGACACGTCCTCTTAAACTGTTAATATTACGATTTACATCTCGCCAATTTTTGCTTTTCCAACAAGAATTTGTAAAAATCTGATTAAATCAAAGCCCGTGCAAGAAACCGTGTGTATGCTTACCGTGTTTTTATCTTTCGTTTATTGCTGCATGAGACATGAGTCATGACTTATGACTAAAAAGTTAATTTCTCTCAACAAAAGTGTCCGGATTTTACCCGGACACTTTTCAAAAACCCTGCCGGACGCTACCCGGATGCCCTTTAAACTAGGACAAATCCGGGGAAATACGGACGGGTGGCAACCCTACGCTCAGCAGGCAGCATGTTAAGTTTCCAGTATGAAGAAATTATGTGGAATTCTCTTACACCAAAATTGATGTAGACTCAAAAAGGAACAAAGTAAAAAAATAACTGAACAGAATATTGAAAAATGGCATGGTAATTCTGTAAAAAAAACTTGAATATCACCATAAAAATACACTTCAAATTCGAACATCTCGTAATTTCCAATACCAATGATATGATTTTTTTTTACAAAAAGGATAGCTTTTTTATAGTTCTAACAAATTAACCGAATAGTTTTTTAATAAATGAATCGGTCATTAAAAAAATAAAATAAAATGTATAATTTTCTCCTATTTCGTCGTATCAAGGACGCGGCGAGCGTCGTAACCGCCACTGTACAAGGCGCGCTGATATGAATGTTAAAGGATAGCTTTTTTATAGTTCTAACAAATTAACCGAATAGTTTTTTAATAAATGAATCGGTCATTAAAAAAATAAAATAAAATGTATAATTTTCTCCTATTTCGTCGTATCAAGGACGCGGCGAGCGTCGTAACCGCCACTGTACAAGGCGCGCTGATATGAATGTTATTTTAATGTCCTTTACGTCGATATTCGTACTGACAGACGTCGACCTGCTAATTTTAGGGACAGATTTGCCTAAGTGTCTAAACACACTAGGCTGAATTACGCCGACGCAAATTCTGCCGCGTTTACGCCGCGTATCAAACGCATACAAAATACGGACGGAACGCGACAGACGACACACTATGCCGAAATTCCGTCGCAGGCCGAATTTCCGTCGAGCCGAGTCGAGCGTAAAGTTCGGCAGCGATTCGGCGGTAATGTTTTGTATAGCAACACACTATACGCGACGGAATTATCAAAACCGAATATAGCAAAACCAACCTTAACTCCAAAGCGTTAAGGCGCTGTATTGAAAAAACTGTCCTTTTTGACGTAAATACTATAGGACCCTCAGAAATGTTACAAATCTGGTAATACATAATTATCTTCATAGCCTTATCTAGGTTTGAGAAGAACTAGAAACACGATTAATGTATTTTGCCTCGATACATTTAATTTTCGAAACGATCTCTTAAAAATACGAAATTTGAAGATTATTTTTAAACGAAAATAGATGTATTGTAGGAAATTAGTCTAATTAATAGACACCTTTGCAACTCAAAATCGTATAGAAGCATTTTGCTTAAATGCTCCTAGTTATTTTTTAAACGATTATAATTACGTTTTTTCGCATGTTTTCCGAGCGAGCCGATAGCTTCTGGCCGCAGCGTATGAATCACGACTATACATATACATGACATATAGTCATACAAATTAAGTATAAAATTGGCCTTGCGGTAAAATTACTTTTGATATATCGCCTTAAAGCACACTTTACATATCTGAGAATTTTAAATACTTACGCGCGCGTTCCGCAACTGAAATTACGCCGCGAAATTTCGGCTCTTCGCGTAATTTATAGTGTGTCGCATCAGACGAGGCTGAACGTAATTTCGGCCACGTAAATTACGCCGGCGTAATTCAGCCTAGTGTGTTTAGACCCTTAAGGCTGCGTTTCCACCAGAGATGTGTTTGCGAGGAATGTGTTTTTGAGAACCAATACAATCGTTTCATTGACGTGACCTCGTTCAGCGTAGCAATTCTATTGGATCTTAAAAACACATTCGTCGCAACAAATCTCAGCAGGGCTAGCATAACAACAGTAGATATGGGAAAGAATCCACATACTGACAGATTTTATCGACAAAATGGCGGATTTCCATTGTCTAACTGTCACTTTGTCTTATCTAATTGTCACTTTGTATATTCTTCCGTATAAAGAAACAGTTTCTATGGTGACCATGCTACACCGGCTGGTGGTAACACATCCTAATAGGGGTTACGTTATTGCAGGCATCCGGACGGTAGTTGTACGTTACGGACGCACGTCTGCGATCAGTGCGGCAAAGCGTTCTTCCAGAAGAATCATCTCATGCTGCACCAACGGCAGCATATGGATCTGCCGCCGAGGAATGTAAGTCTGAGCTATAGAAATACCATAATATTCAATCTTAAAAGCAATGACCCTAGGAGTAATAAAAACTAAGGAAAGTAACGCCCATACTTCAACCGTTTTGAATTTGGTTCCTTTTCGCACACTAAAATATGACAATAGCAACGAAAAACTAACACTCACGAAAGCCGTTAACATTAAGCGTTTAAGCCGTTGACATTCATTGTCACTTCTATATTTACACAAAATTGTGAACCGAATACATGCATAAAGTATGCATGTATTCGGGTTACATTTAGTTGATTCGTGGACAATTTTTTGACACAGTTACTGTTCCTTGGTTTTTATTATTCGTAGCAATGACCATTGTTAAGCTTTACTCATAGCTAGGGAGCTGGCGAGCAAAATTTCTATATGATCAGCACACATGGCAGACGTTATTAATAGTGATAATAATACCCTAAGAAACATCAAGAACCTCGTCTGCCACCATCGTGGCGCTGCGTTGTTAATTTACAGCGTTTCAAAAATGTTGAAAAAAAAAGGTGGGTGATATTAAATGCACATGTCTGCCTCTGGGGTTCATGGTCACAAACAGCTTGGAAACGAAGAAAATCGTAGAGGCAGACATCCAGGGCTCTGACTTTTGTAGTTTTCAATTTTTTAAGTTTTTTTTATGATTTAAAAAACTCTATATGAAGTGCACACTTGGCAGATTGAAATTGTTCGATTAATAACAATGAGAAGGACCACGGAAAAATAGTCTGCCAGCATGTTGCCTCTGCGTTCGCCATGGACAGCGTTTCAAAAATGTAAAAAATAAAATAAGTGCTATATTATGCGCACATGTCTGCCTCTTGGATTGATGTTTGAATTTACCATGAAAACCAAGAAACTCGATGAGGCAGACGTTCAGGCCTCTGATATTTCAACATTCAGACAACAGGCAGACCATTTGAATTTTTTTTCAACCCGACGCTCGCACCAAGCTAGAAGTACAAAATTCAATTTTAAACACGCGTCAGAAATACTCGACTTCTACCTGTTAACTACGTCTCCGCAGGTATGAAATTTCTCCACAGTGATTCCATATGTGATTCCATATATTTAAGCTTCAGAAGAAGTTCAATCGTTACCGCGACTTCAGCGAATAATATCAAACTAAACAATAACAATAGACTATATCTTTATAGTCTATTGTGATGACAATGACAATAATCCCATGCGATATCGGATACCCGCTTCCCCTTGATTCCGTGAATTTCAAACAGTTATACACCTAAAAATCAGCGAGCAAAATGTCTGCCAAATGTTTTTTCATATCCACGGAGTCATAATGAATCGAATGGGCACAATGAGAACCGTGTGCAAATTACTTAGTAGAGCTTTTTTTTTAAACATTTTTACAACTCCGCCCCATAATAAAGCAGAGCCCTGAATGTCTGCCTCTTCGATTTTCTCCGTTTCCAAGCTGTTTGTGACCATGAACCCCAGAGGCATACATGTGCAAATGATTTAATATCCCCTTTTTTTAAACAACTTCAATCGGCTGTAACGCGAAAACGCAGCGACGTAGGACCGTAATTGACTGGACCAAATCAATTCGTAATGACTTAAACTGCAATCTACCTCGATGTGAAACATGTACCTAAATGCTCACCAGCTCCCTAATTATCACTCTGACAAACTATTATTGTAAGCTATTATGTCGGATAATAACGTCGTCTTCTAAACTTTTGAGTACACATTATTTTTTAATCATTGATAGAGTTTTATCACAATTACAATTTAGTTATTAGAGAGTTCTAGTTGGGTGGGTTTAATATTAAAAAAAGTTTTTTTTCAAGAGTATATATTACTAGTAAATTGAAAATATAATTGAACTATAATGATTTTTTTACCAGACGCAACAGATGCAGCAACAGGTGTCGCAACAGGCGCAACAGCAGGCGCAGCAGGCGGCGCAACAGGCGGCGCAGCAGTCGGCGCAACAGGTCGCGCAACAGGTCGCGCAGCAGGTGCAGCAACAAGTGCAACAGCAGCAGCAGCACCAACAAGTGCAGATAGAGTTGGAGCAGCAGGAGCATCAACAACCGACGCAGATACAAGTGGTAAGTCTTGTCACATAATATACTATTGTTTCTCGCAACAGACGCAACAAATGTAGCAACAGGTGTCGCAACAGGCGCAACAGCAGGCGCAGCAGGTGGCGAAACAGGTGCAGCAGCAGGTGCACCAGCAGGTCGCGCAACAGGTTGCGCAGCAGGTGCAGCAACAGGTGCAACAGCAGCAGCAGCACCAACAAGTGCAGATAGAGTTGGAGCAGCAGGAGCATCAACAACCGACGCAGATACAAGTGGTAAGACTTGTCACGTAATATACTATTGTTTCTCGCAACAGACGCAACAGATGCAGCAACAGGTGTCGCAACAGGCGCAACAGCAGGCGCAGCAGGCGGCGAAACAGGTGCAGCAGCAGGTCGCGCAACAGGCGGCACAGCAGGTCGCGCAACAGGTCGCGCAGCAGGTGCAGCAACAGGCGCAACAGCAGCAGCAGCTAGTGCTGCTCTGCTCCAACTCTATCTGCACTTGTTGGTACAAGTGCAGATAGAGTTGGAGCAGCAGGAGTATCAACAACCGACGCAGATACAAGTGGTAAGATTGTGTGAAAGTATAGAAACACTGCGAAGTTAAACTGAAGGTATTAGGTACCGTTCCGATCTTTACCGCGGCTAACCGCGACCAACAAAAATGTAAGATGACATAGACTATAGTCTATAATCTATGTTATAAAATGGCATTTTATTTGATTTTTAACACACAGGTTAACAAATTTTCATCAATCTGATCCATCAATCTGATTGACCGAATATTGATGGTTATAAAAAGTTCATAATATTGAAAATACGATCAATCCATCAATTCGTGGGTTAGACGATCAAATTTTCGTCAATCTTTACAGGATTCATGGATCAGATTGATGAAAATTTGACCGTCTAACCTAACCTGTGTCATAGAATGTAATTTTATATTTTTTAAAAGAGAATTTTAAAAAATTGTAAAAGATGGCCCCGTGGGAGTTTCTTACGCCGGTTCTTCTCGCCGGGTTAGTAATTCCCGAACCGGTGGTAGGCACCAGTGGTAACGACGTTCAGAAACCATCTGTAAAAAAATATTGTAAATAAAAAAGTTTAAGTTTTTTAAGTATTCTTGTCCCGTTTCAGGTGACGAACCGGTCGGGTCAAGTGATCGGCAACCAGATACTAGTGGGCGGGCGGCGGCTGATGGCGGGCGGCTCGCAGCTCCAGCTCGTCGACCGCGACGGCAAACCCCTGGCGGCGCAGCTCGCGCACAAGCGGCACTCGGGCGGGTGAGTAGCTGCACTCTGATCCGTATATGTGACGCACCGATCGGGTCAGGTGATCGGCAACCAGATAGTGGTGGGCGGGCGGCGGCTGATGGTGGGCGGCTCGCAGCTCCAGCTCGTCGACCGCGACGGCAAACTCCTGGTGGCGCAACTCTCGCACAAATGACACTCGGGCGGGTAAGTAGCTACACTCTGGTCCGTACATGTGACGCACCGGTCGGGTCAGGACTCAGGTGATCGGCAACCAGATGGTGGTGGCGGATTTTTCCTTGTATTTTGAGTGCCTTTTCCATTATAATTACAAGTTTGATAATTTCTTATTTTTTTTTTCGTTTTAAAAAAAAATGTGATCATAAAAATATATAGAACCTTTATAAAACATGCTTATAATTTAAACAAAAATTTCAGGGCCGACCTGAAAGACGTCGGTGGCCTGGTGATCCGGTCGCCGGGTGGCACAGAGTTGATCAAATACGAAATATGTCTTCCCTGAGCCGCGTCGGTGATGGACCGAGTGAAGCGGGACCCAGACGAACCTATGGTCGTCTGGCTCAAGAAATAAACATTACCAGAACGGTGCAAGCGACAATTTTGTGTATAATGTGACAAGTGTTATGACTTGAGTGCTTCCGGTTTTGTTTTGGGTAATACCTCAATCGTGAGAATCGCAGATACAATAGATTTTCAATTGATAAGCGGCAGCCGGGTGCCGCTTGGGGATTGATGGGTTAAAAACGATTTTTGCTATCCAGATGAATCATGTCTGCTAAAAAAATGTATGTCATGTTATGCCTTCAGTCATGTTGCATTCTATAATTTCGACAGCGAAGTAAGTAACGAAGTGAATTATAATTTGGCTGTTGAAATTACCGAATGAAACTTGACATCATATTAAATAAACCTGTTGGCTTAGATCAAAACAAAATTAAATCAATTTAAGCTTAATGCTATGAGCAGCCCATATATAGATCCAAAGTTATTGTGTCAATGTGTTCAGATTTCAAACAGGAGAATGTGTTAAATAGTTGGTTTGTGTGTAGATGCTATCTTGAATCTATAAAAAAAATACATGGCGCAAACTTACAGAAAACCGACAAGATATTATCTTATAAAGTATAATATGTATTAATTATGCTATATTGAATTTAATGTCCGTAGAAATATTTCGGTAGTTTTTAAGGTGTATTCACACACAAACAACTCGAAATGGTGCATACATAAGCTACTTACTACATGGCAATAAACTGAGTGTAATATAGAGTTTAACGTGCAGAAATTAACTAGTCACTCCATTCTAAGTAAATTTGATGGTAACATGTATCAAGTAAATTTCTGTATGTTGTACTGACATGGTGCTCTAAAATTTAGAGCATTTTTGTATAAAAGACAGCTAGGTTTCAGTGTATAGTGTAGAATAAGTAGGGGCAACTAGTGTACATATCATGGCAATTTTGTAATGGTTAAGCCTACTTGCACAAATCGGGGCTTAAGTTAACCCTGGGTTAAAAAACATGCCATCTCAGTTGGTCTTCGTTTTTACGAATTACATGATGTTTAACCCAGGGTTGATTTCAACTTTGGTCTGTGCAAATGGTCCTAACATACCCGTTTTGTATTAAATATTTTATAATATAAAGCCATTGGTTCATCATAAAAACTAGATAAACTCATGGCGTAGTTGTTACATGACTTTTAATTTTTAACAATAGAGAAAATATATCGATGTTAGTTCTAGACGTGTCCTAAATGTAGTATTTATCGAGAACTCTTAGTTTGTACGATAAAATAATAAGGCTTATATTGTGTTGCCCGATGTGATAATCTAGTTTTTATCATACATCAATGGCTGTGCGTGTGAGCATTTAAGTTTTTTATGGCCTTGATGATAACATTTAGATTCACCGATGAAATCTTTGAGTTTTATACGTAGACACATAGAAAGTTAAATATTGTGCAATCGAAATTAATATTTTATTATAGATCTGAATTATTTTATTTATAGCACTGAACAAATATACGCAATTACGCATGTTACAAGTTGATGTCTGGATAAATAATTTTTTACTTATTGCTTCTGCCAGATAAATAGAGGTTCTTTTAATCTTATATAAAAACAAAAAAACAGAATTGTACAGAATTTGACAAAAAACAGAATTGTGCAGAATTTGTTTTTACGAAGCAACAAAATTGTTGTCTATCAAAATCTAATGTGACCAATCTCCAGCAATATTTTTGTCTTTCACTTATCTTTATTATTTGTACTATATGAAATAATTTATAGTCCGCGCGGAACTAGTTGGCCGCGCCGCGCCGCAGTCCACCGCAGCGCACGGAGAGACTACGCACGTGCGTCAAGCTTCGCTTTGCAAGAAAATATATGTGACTGTGTCCACTGCAACCCACGGACACGCTACGCAAGAATTGACGTAGTCAAAGTAAAAAAAAAACGTGCGCCGTGCACAACATGCGCCGCGGTGGAATGGCGGCTTTAGGTATGTGAGCGGTAGGATGGAGAAGCGGGGGCGCTTGATTTTGACAGTTCTGGCTAGATTTAAAGACAACAAGAGATTGCAATAGCAAGATGAGTCCGCCAATAAAAAGACAAGGAAATAATATTTAAAGTGCATAAGTTTTTTAAACGGAAAGCCGATGTCAGTAGTTTAGAATATAAAACTGATCAATTATATTTAATTTATTATTTTCAATAATTAAATAATATGTATTATTGTTTACGAAATTGGTCGTCACTGTCTAATATCATGTGCGTTGCGAGCAGCAAGCGACCCACCCCCTCACCCCTGTCCCTGCCTAAGGCGCGGCCAAGTGCCAACTAGTTCCGCGCGGACTATAATTAAAAAACTTGTAAGCAAAACAAAATCCAACGAGAAACAGTAAATACAGTATATTTCGGTTGTAACGACGCCGAAGGGACCATGTTAATGTCGTCGCTATATCCGGAGGTCTCAATATCCGAAATAATAATAAAAAAACAAATAAATACATTATATGTATTTACTTATTATTTATTTAAAGCCCGACCAATAAAATAAAATACCCCGCCATATTGCGGAAATCTATTGAACTAACTTCTTCTTCTTTCTTCTTTTATTTACGGCAAACCATCGCTTTTTGCGAAATTGGCAACAATCTATATGAAATGTCATAATTGTCATCTGTCAGAGTGTGTTCTCGGTTGTGCGTGCTATATTTCTTGGGCAAGTGAGTTATTTAAGCGTTAAAATGGCGAAAATTATCAAAAGCCAGTTATAAAAAGTTATTTCTAATAAGAATAATCACTTGTCGGAAAGAAGGTCTGAAGGGATCGACTCTATTCCTCTAAATAACATCACGGACTTTGTTATCAACATGGCTGGTAGGTATCATATAGTGTGTGCAATTTGAATTAGCTAATTTGTGACTAATTTAGTTTAAAATTTCTGTTTTTAGGTTTATATTGATCGTCTGTAATGAAAATACGAAGAGAAGGTCATACTTCAGTTTAATTTTCTACACCTAAGATTAATGAAAAAGCTGATAAGATATTGAACCACTACAATCTGAAGATCATGGAGTATTATATGAATCTGTTGAATATTTAGATTCTGAGTTTGATGAATAACTTAAATAAAAGCTAATAAAGAAATTATAAAGTTGTATTTTTTTTAACTGCATAATGCCTATAGTTTTACTATTATGGGAGTTTATTTCGTGATAATTTAAAACTATACATAAATGCTATGCTTTTGTAAAATTATTTCAATAATAATTAGTCTATAATATTCTTAAATTAAACACTTGCTTAAATTGTGCACTAGCCAATTCGTAAGTGTATGACTGTACTAGATGTTGCCATAATCATAGTTCATTTAGCGCCCTCAGCGCAGGTTTTTTATTTTTCTGGTCAGGCTTTAAGTATATTATACCTGGGTCTTATTGAAAACGTGTTATAGTGCGCTGTTTATTTTTAAGTGCACGCTGTAAGGTATATTCCATTTTCATAATTCCATCTAAATCTATCTATCAGTAGTAATAACTTGATTGTCAATATTCACATAACTTTACCAATCCGTAACTATTGCTTCCACTGATAATAATTGTAATTTTTGGTGTAAATTTACGTCTAGGAGCAATATTTATAAGTTTAAGAAACACTGTTTACTCATTGGAATTCGTTGTCTTACAGATTCATTTTTTTAACAAAATGCACATGCTTACCAGTCCTACATGTAACAAGCAAAGCATTTGTTTAAACATCTGTGAACGTAAACAAAGGATAAGAAAGCTTAATGCTGCTTGCTATGCTTCAAATTCAAGGGGGCGTAAGTTCGGCGTCGCTATAACCAAAACGTCGTCACAACCAAGGTCGTTACTAACGAAATCCACTGTATTTAATAAAAAAATAAGATTTAAAAAATCAAAAAACAATTTCCTACCACTAAAGTCTCGAAACCAGCGGACCGGAGCGGAGGGCGGGAGCGGCGCGGCGGCGGCGCGCCGCTCGGTTTTCGTGGTCTGTCATATAAATCTATACGCCGCCGCCGCGCCGCTCCCGCCCCGTTACCCGCTGGTTTCGAGACTTCAGCCTTAGGTTCTTAACTTGTAGCTGAGATAGTGGCAAGGTTATTTTATATATTTAAATAACTTTTAGTATTATAAGTCTTTGCCGAAATTGATTTTGCAATAGGTTTTGGAAAACTTTTAACTTTTACTACATTACTAAACACTGCCTTTTAGTACTTAACTACTTAGTACACATACGTAAACAAAACACATCTTTAAAAAATAGTAACATTAAGCTGATTTTAATTTGCCAATTAACAATTTTAAATTATTAGGCCGTCTGGTCACCGCCGTCGTCGCCAGACCGACAAACATTCAAATAAAACCTGACCTGATCTTGGGGTCATAAAGTGGCAATTTATTTGAACCTGTAGCCTACCGGTTTCATTTTGATCTACGCTATTACAAATCAGCGACATGAACGCTAGATCAATTTTGTAGAAAATGAAACCTATAACCAAGGTTATAAAGTAACATTTTATTTTCATTTTTGTCGGTGACGTCCCGGTGACGGCAGCGGTGGACAAACGGTCTTAGAACGTTTCCACACTATCCGATCCGATCCGACATCGGTGTCGGATGCCCATGGGCCGGACAATATGAAAGACAGGTACATATTTCATACATTTTACTTACCCCCGATATCGGATGGGCGTCACACCGATATCGGGGATCGGATCGGATAATGTGAAAGGTGCGTTCGTCAATGGAGAGTTAGATTTTTTGGTAATTTCTAAAGCTTGGTCACATTCGATTTGTCAATTGGTCTAGTCTGTGTGTCTGTGTGTAGCGAAATTTGTTTCACCCAAATTACTTTTATTATTAAGTTTAACCAAATATTCTATATTTAATTTTGGATACATTTTTGCTTTACATTGTAATATAATTTGCTTTTTGCTTTAAGGTGGTACTGGACTGCACATCGTTTATTATTTAAATGCAAGTTTTGTTTTTTTGTTACATATAATACTAATTGTCAACAAATACTTTTATTTTTTTTGCACGGGATCGTTACATTTACTAACACAAACGAAATAGACTATGCTCTTATTATCTATCTCTGTCCCACGTATGTGTTGTATATTGTGGCGCTTGGAAGTCGGTCATTAACTTTGTGCAAGCGAGAAACGATACATTTACAATATGTGTAAACAAGAGACGGATAGTAACAGGCCATGACTTATTTTTTGTATTCTCACTAAGTTATTTAAGTACACTTTTTATTTTGGTATTGTAAATTGAGTTTTTATATATTTTACAATGAAATTACTTTATGAATTGTAAAATATGCAAAAAGTCGCGTTTGTAATACATAATAATTTATTAATTTAATTATGATTTTTACGTATTTGGCCAAGTACCACCTTTAGACAGTATTATGGTGTAGCCTACTCGCCGGTTTGTGGTACTTCCCGTTGGGTCTAAACAATTTGCCATTCACAATGTAAATAGATAGAATTATCTATAATTTTTTATATTAAATGAAAATATACATACTATAGACAAGTTTTGTGTATTATTTTAGATTTTAGTAATGACTAGGAAAGGAAGTTTTAATTCTTCGATAACATTATTATGTGGGTGTGATTTCGTAGTAGCTGATCAAAATATCTACAGCCGAACATATTATTATAACCTCCTCCTTTTTGAAAGTCGGTTAAAAATGACTACGGCGTCGTTATTTCGGTCTAGCCACGCGCCAATACTGCCTTGGAAGTCAGTTTCATGTTTTAATTTTTATTAGATCACCAAAGAACTACAAAGTCCTAAGACGAGGCGTAAGGGTATTGTAATTTAATTTTATTCAGTTTGTATTTGTTATATAATATATTATATTCATTCGGCCGCTTTCATACTCAAAATAAACAAAATCTCGAAGAAAAATACACCAAAGAAAAATGTATTGAAAGGTATAACAAGAATTGACGAATGTCGGGGAAGTACTAATGTAGGTCACCACTCACGCGAGATGCGCGTTACTTTGATTTATTATCTTCCTTTTGGGGATTCGATGCGCGAGCTCCGAAGAATTGTGAGAAAAAAAGGTACGGGGAGTTGACTCTAAATGACCATGTGTCATATTGTGTGGACAAAATAACTTTGTGGCATGGTGCCGTACTTATTTAGTCACTTCAATAAAATAATATGGGCGAAATACTTTATATGGCAAAACAACGTTTGCCGGGACAGCTATGGATTTTACTTGACATAACATGACATGATACGACACGACACGACACGTTTTCTTCTAGTAGAGCAAAAGGTATTCCCAAATCAAATCAAAATTATGGTTACCCTGCTCGAACATTATATGAGAGAACATATTTTTCGAGATTATACGCGTTGAAAATTGTTCTGAGGGTAAAACAATATGTCATTCTAATCAGGTTAATATGTCGAATAAATGGATATTCACACCGAAATTCTACTAATTACAGATAACGAGATATCAGCGTTTAAAATAACGTTTCGACCGCGCGGCCATATATTTTTTGTTTCGGACTGATTTGTCTGTTTAACTAAGCTTTTGTAGTATTTATTGCTTTCACTAGTTTCGACAAGTTAAGACCTTGCTTCCTGTAACAGTTTTTTGTACTAAGTCTTAAGTTAAAAAGAAATAATCAACATTAAAAAATTACAGTGAAGGATTGCGCGGCCATAACTTCTAAGGTAAATCTACTAAAAGGTAAAAAATATGAGTTATAAAGCACAATATTTAAAAGACTTTAAACCATAAACATTTTTATAAAACGTAATACTTTGGCTGTAATTAATTTATAAACTCGCCTCCGACAAAAATCTAATTCATCGAAATATAAGTATCTATTAACTAGGATAATTATACATTATACACTTGGTCTTTGGTTGCGTGCAGGGTTATCGTTTTGGATTGAGATTGACCCCTGCCTTAAAGGGGCATACAAACAACCCGATATAGTTTAATGTAGTTAAAGAGAATAAAATGTTCCAAAAAAAAAAACTCTAAATTTAAACGCGCGCGCGACTGTCAGCGTGCCCGACGCGGCGATGACTGAACGCATCGAGCAACTGGAAGCCGATTTAAATGATCGTGAGCAGGAGTACCTACTAAACGACATCGAAATTACAGGCCTGCCAGAAAAAAACGGAGAAAACGTCGCACATCTGGTGGATTTGGTAACCAAGAAAATCGGCATAGATATGGATGATCGCGAAATTGTCTCCGTCATGCGTAGGGGTGTCAGTCGGCCAGCAGCTGTAGAGGGTGAGCAGCCTAGACCCCGTCCTGTCGTTGTCCGCCTGGCGCGCAGAGCAGTGCGGGACAGCATTCTAAAAGCTGCCAGGGTGCGACGTGGATTGGACACCACGGGTATCATGGACGCCCCCCCTCGGCGTTTTTACGTTAACGAGCACCTGACTAGAACCAACCGGGCCTTATTTCACCGTGCTCGAGAGGAGGGCCGTCGTCACAACTGGCGGTATGTTTGGACTCGTGGAGGCCGTATCTTTGTTCGTCGGGACTCAGGCTCCGTAGTACATCGTATTAGAACGGAACTACAGCTAAATAAAATTTTTGGCACCAACACCGTTGGCTTAACGCAGTAATATGTCGTGATTTTAATCACTGTAGGCTCATAAAATTAATTTACGGTTATTGTTGGTTTACGTATTGCCTGTCTTGTTATTTCTCTGTTGTTGAAGGTCTTTATGTTGTGTTAAATTATTTTGTAATTTTATTTTGTATTGTGATGATTAATATCATGTTATTATTTATGTGCAAAAGGTACGGCAGTGAGATGCGAAATATATTGTTGTGTGACAACGCAGACTCAGCAGTAAATACTATGTATCACATCAACACTACTATTCTATTACCTTATGATATTTATTGTTTACATTGGAAGTTATTGTATTTGATTTTATGTATAACCTTAGCATTATCTATTCGTAATACATTTTATTTATTACTTTATATTTCTGAAGTTTATATTATAGTATATACTAATAATATTATTAAAACATACACATATTTTTACACATTATACATAATATTACATTTACATTTCATTATGATGCAAGTTATCTGGTTCATATTTGTGCAGCTGATATATCGCACAAAAAATATAATAATGTCAAAAAAGTTATATTTATTGGTAGAATACACCTACATAGTATCACATAATAATTACAATAACAATAATATCTACATCAAATATGATTAATCCTAGGAAAATAAAAATTGGTTTTATAAATCCCGGATCTCTGGGCTCAAAACCTGATATTACATGATATATAACTTTAATTGGCTGCCTCGATATAATATTATTTTATTTATTTTTATTTACTATTGCACACTATTATTGTACATTAACTCACGGTATTATTTATATTCTAATTTATTTCATTTTAGCAATTATCATAATATATTATTATTAATGCTTAGCGTATTATTATATTTTAATTATATTTATTTACTTACCTATTTATATATTTTTTTAAAAACTACGTGTTGTCTGTCAATCGCCTGACAACTACTATGGGATCCACAGAATACCAGGGATCACGGTACAGGTATCCTATACCGTGATCACAGCCTGAGTGGAATCCCTTTCGACAATGTGTTCGCATCGCACTTGCATCAGGGTACCTAGTTCGTCAATATCAAAAAGTCTCGTTATTATTTTTTTTACTTAAATGTCATTTTTTAATTATTTTTTTATTGTATTTTTCTTTGTATCTGTCTGTGTAATATGTGTATTTAAGTGTATAAGTGTGGTGTGAATATTTGTCGAATAAATGTTTATTATTATTATTATTATTATAAATGGAGAATGATTTGCTGTTCCCAAATTGGCAAAATATAGCTTAATGCAGAAATGATATCATGATCCCCAGC
Organism: Lysandra bellargus; assembly: GCA_905333045.1. NCBI lineage: Eukaryota > Metazoa > Arthropoda > Insecta > Lepidoptera > Lycaenidae > Lysandra > Lysandra bellargus. The sequence goes on from HG995358.1 coordinate 3,565,020, forward strand.
TGACATGAATGACACCCTGGATTTGACAAGTTTTTTTTCTTGCCTTCAATGTGTTTTCGGTAAGGGTAATTATGGAGAATCTGAAGGAGAAAAATTTTCATCTTATACAAAAAGTACCTGTACCTATGCAGTATGCACACCCTCCATGCCGATAACTTAGGATCATTTGTTTAGACTAGGGAATGGCAACACATACGTTTTTGTCGTTATTGATGCGATTCACAATTTGTTTTTGCTAAGCCCGACAAAAACTCTAGTTCCATAAAAACCATAAACTACTTAAGAGATATTATTTTCCAGTTTACAAACCCAGTTCGCATAATAGCATAGGCTATAGAGGCAAAGTATTTCCTAGCCGATACCTTAACCAAATTACAGAAGACATGCAATTAAAACATGTCCTAAATGCTATAGCTAGTCCCAGATCAAATGGCCCAGTTGAAAAGTAAATGGTACCATTATTGATGGACTGAACACTATGAACTGTTTTGGATGATAAATTAATGTATATAGTATGGGGTATTATAAAATATAATACACCTAATAATTCTACTACTTCCTTTTATTCAAACTTATGTTTAGCCATGATAACTCTAAATTAGCAGCTATTCCATCCAGTGGCCCTAGTGACCGTACTTTGAAACGACAGGCATTAACTGGAAGAAGGGCAACAGAAAAACTACTAATTAATAGAAATTATAACTGTCATGAAAAATAGATTTGACAAAACTCGCAAGAAATGTAGGAAAAATTCAGTCGGTAATCTAGTATTGTGGAAATGGCAAACCCCAATGCCAAAGTGACCCAAAAATTGCGAAAAATAAGAAGTTTTCAGCTGTAGTAAGGGGTGAGGTATTAAGGCCTTATAAATCAGTAACTTCTGATAATGACAGTTCATCTAGCGATGCTGAGGTAGACACGGTGATCTAACTGATTGATTAGAAAGTTAATTTTAATATAATTTTTGTACAAATTTTATTGATCAGATAGGTATTTACAAATTTAATATTTTATTAGGTATTATCACGCTTTAGCTTTTCAACTTCTATACTCTTAACAAAAACTGGTCCCGAAGTTGCACCTAAAGAAAAAAATGATTACATAATTCATGTCTGTGTGACCTACTCATTAACAATATAACCACTCAATATAATTCAAGACTTTGACTACACTCTAATAAATATTTTCTATAGGATGGCTGTGTGAAAAAATCCTAAAATCGACAATAATATTATCTATAGGATGGCTGTGTGATCAAATCCTAAAATCAACAATAATATTATTATCTATAGGATGGCTGTGTGATCAAATCCTAAAAACAACATAGTAATATTATTATCTATAAGTATAGGATGGCTGTGTGATCAAATCCTAAAACGCAATAATATTATCTATAGGATGGCTGTGTGGTCAAATCCTAAAATCAACGCAATAATATTATCTATAGGATGGCTGTGTGGTCAAATCCTAAAATCAACAATAATATTATCTATAGGATGGCTGTGTGATCAAATCCTAAAATCAACAATAATATTCTGTGTCTATGTGACTGGCGTCTATGTGACTGGTATGTGACTGGCGTCTATGTGACTGGCGTCTATGTGACCCATGTTTACGTGACCCATGTCTATGTGACTCATGTCTATGTGACTCATGTCTATGTGACTCATGTCTATGTGACTCATGTCTATGTGACCGATGTCTATGTGACCGATGTCTATGTGACCGATGTCTATGTGACCGATGTCTATGTGACCGATGTCTATGTGACCGATGTCTTTGTGACCGATGTCTATGTGACCGATGTCTATGTGACCGATGTCTATGTGACCGATGTCTATGTGACCGATGTCTATGTGACCGATGTCTATGTGACCGATGTCTATGTGACCGATGTCTATGTGACCGATGTCTATGTGACCGATGTCTATGTGACCGATGTCTATGTGACCGATGTCTATGTGACCGATGTCTATGTGACCGATGTCTATGTGACCGATGTCTATGTGACCGATGTCTATGTGACCGATGTCTATGTGACCGATGTCTATGTGACCGATGTCTATGTGACCGATGTCTATGTGACCGATGTCTATGTGACCGATGTCTATGTGACCGATGTCTATGTGACCGATGTCTATGTGACCGATGTCTATGTGACCGATGTCTATGTGACTTAATAAGTCTGTGTGACCTTACAAATATTCTATAAAATTGAGCTAAATTTAATTACTACAATACAACTATATAAGTCTGCGTGACAAAATGTTATATTACTGATAACAATAAATAGTAGAATAAATACAACAAAAATCAAAATGCATAAATTACATAAAATATACATAAGTAATATAATGGCTTCAGAAATGCCATGTGTTCGCTAGTGGAGATGAGATGTGAATTGTGATACTAGAAGATTTATCTGGTATCAATGCATACCTATATTACTTTTTTTGTTTACAAAATACTGTTCCGATGTTTTCATCTGTTTCAGACCACTGGCAGTTCTGGCACTGGTACAGCACAGGGCAGCAAACCATGGGAACGTCCTGGGACACTCCTAATGCAGGATGGCCGAGTGTTAGCGCATGTCAATGGACAAGCTACATATTTATTTTATTTAAATCGATATATTATGATAGTCACTTTATTAAGTTTAATTAGTGATTATTATATTTTATATAGTAATAAGTTAGGTAATTGATTTGGACAAATAGTCAGTTATAAATGGACGGGAGGATTACTTACTTCCGTTATAACTTCCTCTTCTCATATTTAAGTAAATAATCTTAAATATGAGAAGTACATTAATTAATATTTAGAATTATATACCTACTTATTCTTAGCCACTCTTAATTTGAATGTTCTAATGATTTTACTATATTTAAATTGTCAACGGAAGTACGTTTCTTTTGTGTAAAATGGTATAAAAGCCAGCCATATTGCATTGATGGATTGATTCTGTAAATAACTTTGAGACGTGTAAGATGAAACTCTGGTCGAATAAATACCGCTCAATGTATAATTATTCAAGACTTTTACTATTCTGTAATACAATATTATTCCGAAGAAACACACACAAATCTTAAGCTGTAATGGAAGTCTAATTTTAAAAGCGACGAAATGAAAAACTGATAACAATTTTGTATTGCTTTATCATCTTAAAAATTAAATTATCTTCAAACTCCATTTACTGAAAATAAGCAAGCGACATCTTTATACGATCGCCTTCAAAGATCCCATTTAGTTTAAGTGGGGCGGGAAAATTTTATTATGATATGAGCGTCCGTGACCCATATTGTCACTGGGTTGCTTGCAGCTGTATCGTTGGCATTTCTAAATCGCACCCAGAGGCTAACTAAGTTTGGAAAAGTTCTAAGAAAAATAAAGTGAGTTCAACTTGAAAAATGTTTCGAGTTTCTTCGAGAGCGAGAATTAAAAATTTTTTTAGATTTTTTTACCAGAGTGGTAACCACTGACATAAGAATTAGGTCTATTGAGGTAACTTTTCTCCCTACATAAGTCTACATTAGTTAGTAAGTTAAAATTAGTCATGACTACACTTTTTCTCATTGACATTATTTTATACGTATCTACTTTGCGTTTGCGACAAACAACTCTAATTTTCTATGACAGTAAAGTGCAAGTCGCATACAGCCTGTATCATGAATTTGCCATTTTTTTCTGAATCAAGTCTTACATTAATAAATTATTTCATCAAAAGAATTCTTTTCAACAGCCTCGCTGAAATAAAGGGCGTAATATATCATCAGATCCAACACAAAAACTGAGAGGGATGACATCATTAGCAGCGCCAAGTATCATACCGGGTATCTCGAGTGAAAAATATAAACAATTCAATTTTCATACGTAAAGCTGTGCTTTTAGAAGGCTGACAATTTTTACCGTTTAGAAGAAGTTTTTGTCGCGTTACTCAAACAAGACATGCCAAGTTTTGGATTGATGAAGTAACGAAATTACCAACAGCCACAATATAGAGAGTTTCAAATTCAAATATCTTTATTGCCAGAATGTTGTTAATATAAAGGTCTTATAATTACTTATAGTTCTAACATTCTGCCATAACAATGGCGCGCAATTGAATAAAACTTACTTCTTACAAAGAATTTTAATTATAATTTGCCAATTAAAGAAATATATAAGCTTTATATAGAAATAATTATTATAAATAAATTTTAAACTGAAATTTTATTTAGAATTTATTTAGAAAATATGTACTATTGTTATTATTTATGTCATAAGAGATTATTATACATGTCCATTGAATCATTTTGAGCTCATGTCCATTGAGCTCAAGTCGGAGGTCGCGGGTTCGAGTCCCGCCGACGGAACAAAAAGTTTATAAAGTTCCTGGGTCATGGATGTATATTAAATATGAATGAATGAATGAATGAATATGCTTTATTGTGCTCAAAATGTACAAACATAATAAAAGAAGTTACATGAACTCAGCTTGAGCACAAAGGCGGCTTTATCGCTATGAAGCGATTTCTTCCAAGCAACCTCTGGCGCATGGAAACAAATTACAAAACAGTGCAGCTTAAGTTGGAATATTACTAAAGTTAAATAAGGCTCATCATAAATCTTAATAAATTACGCTAAATCCTATTTTAAAATATAATAGATATTCAATAGCATATTGGGTTATATACTACTAATACTATAGGTAAGTACTATTCTTAAAATATACTAATACACAAATACTAAATAAGAACAAACTAATATATATATATATATATATATATATATATATATATATATATATATATATATATATATTAAATATAATACATACTCATACCTACATACACAGAAATGAATAAAAACAATACTTATAAGGTTTATAGTCCCTTCGCACGAAATATTTACGAAATACTGAGGTAATGAATCTTAAGCATTTTTTTAAAAATTACAATAGTTTTAGCTTGCCTGATTTTGGCTGGTAAGGAGTTCCAAAGCAGTATTGCCCTGACTGTGAATGATTTGTTATAGAAATTGGTATTGTGTTTAGGGATATGGAGAAGGATATTGGACACAGAGCGCAGTTGAAGTTCGGACGTTCGAAATTCAAACCTTGATTTGAGGTAAGACGGTGCTTTAGGGTTGAATAGCAGGGTGTAAAGCAAGGTGAGGATACGCATGTTACGTCGTAGGCGAATGGGCAACCAAGAAAGCTTGAGGCGATATTCAGATATGTGGTCATATTTACGCAAGTTAAATATAAAGCGAATTGCCATGTTCTGAAGACGCTCGAGTTTGTCTATTTGTTGTTCAGTGATGTCAGTGAAACAAGCATCCGCATAATCCAATATAGACAAAAACAAAGACTCGGCAAGTAGAATTTTAGTCCTTATTGGAAGAACGTTTTTTAGCCTTCTCAGTGACCCCCATACTGCACACACCTTGCTGCTGATTGAGGAAATATGGTCTGACCAGGAAAGACGATCGTTCAAAAGCACACCCAAGTCTCGCACTTTCGTGCTTAGGGGTATTGGAGTACCATCTACGAGCACCGGAGGTAGATTCTCACGGTCAATCTTGGATACTAATCCTTGACTCCCCACAATAATGACCTGTGATTTTATTGGATTGATGGAAAGGCCGTTATTCTTACTCCACTCGCAGATTGCCCTAAGATCACTATTAAAGATATTGATTGAAGTAGGAAGATCCTCCAAGGTGGACTGGGTGTAGATCTGGAGGTCGTCTGCGTATAGATGAAAGCGAGAGGAACAAAAATAAGTTATGGAGTTTATAAATAAGGCGAACAATAGTGGGGGTAGTACTCCACCCTGAGGAACTCCAACGGTGATAGTTGACCATGAGGAGAACTCGTTTACCACACGAACCCGCTGCTGTCGCCCCCCGAGGTAGCTACGGAACCAGTCGGTCACTGAAGGTGAGAAATTAGCAGCACTAAGTCGTTCTATCAGAATGTCATGGTCTACACTACCAAAGGCGTTGCTGAAATCCAGCAAAGCCAAGATCGTGACTTGCTTGTTGTCCATAGCATAACGTATGTCGTCTGTGACCTTGACTAGTGCTGTTGTAGTGCTGTGGCCAGGCCTAAAACCAGATTGGTATTCGCTTAGCAGATTAAATTTATTAATGAATGATGACAATTGGTGTTGAATCAGTTTTTCCAGGACCTTTGATAGAAATGGAAGTATAGCGATTGGTCTGAAATCAGCAGGTGAAACAGGCTTACTTTTTTTTGGCAAAGGTAAAATTTGCGCTGCTTTCCAGATGGCTGGATAAACGCTGTTAGTTAGAGAAAAGTTAAAAATGTGTTCTAAGGTGGGAGCAATTTCGTCTATAATTAGGGAAATCATTTTTTTACTGATGTTGTCCTCACCAATTGCGTTAGAGGAAATTGCTTTGACATTCTTTTTTATTTCACCAACAGTGACCCGAGAAAAGTGGAAAGGAGGAATGTCAGGTTTAGGTAAGGTAGCCAAATGTTGTATTAATTGTGATTTTGTATTGTGGTCAAGTGGGCTGTTAGAGGAAGTAAATTGGTTGTTAAGGAGATCCTTATCGAAGTTGCTGGCTGACAAAGAGGGATTAGAATTACTACCAACTCCTAGGGTTTTTAGGAATTTCCAAACTTTGGCAGGGTCACAGTTCTCGATAGAAGCGTGTATGTGGCGACGTTGAGCATCTCTAACAACCTTGTTACAGCGATTTCTAAGTTTTAAGTACTTCTCCCGATGCTCGTCTGTGCCGCTTTTTTTAAATTTAGATTTGGCTTTGTGTTTTAGTGATATTAAGACTTTGATCTCGTCAGATAGCCAGGGTGCGGGGAGGTGTTTCATTTTGATGGGTCTTATAGGAGCATGCTTATTATAAAGTTCAAGTATCGAATTGTTGAAAAGGTCTACTTTGGTGTCGATGTCTTCCGCCTCATGCAGCCTAGACCAGTCAATATTTCGGGCATCTTCTATAAGCAAGTCATGATTAATTTTTTTGAAATTGCGCTGATATTTAATAGTAGGTTTAGTTTTGGGGGGACGTACATTGTATGATAAATAAACTATGTCATGGTAAGAAAAAATGTCTGCTGAGCATTGGCCTCCTTTAATGACATAATTTGGCGAAGACACTATCATTAAATCTAGTAAAGATGGAGAGCATCCCGGAGCACGGTGGGTAGCTTGAAGAGGAATTAGATGGTAATTTAGACTGTAGAGGATTGACTGTAGTTTTTTTGATCTGTAGTTGTCTTTAATCAAGCAGGTGTTAAAGTCTCCCATGATTATTGTGTGTACGTAATTGGGTGAGTGTGTTTCTAGCAAATTTTCAAAGAGGGGAAAATAATTAATATGGAGGGATGGGCAGTAAAAGACGCCTAATAACATTCTAGTTTTGGATAACGATATGTCAACGAGAATGTACTCGAGATCACAGGAAGACGGGTCGGATGATGCTATAACTGAGTAGGAGAGGTGTGAACGCAAGTAAATAGCAACACCACCACCGCCCCTGTTGACCCGGTCATTTCGTATCAGTTGATAGCCAGGCAAACTGTAGCTAGTGGAGGGAAGACAAGGCTTAAGCCAGGTTTCCGACACTAGGATGGCATCCAGATTGACGTTCTCAAAGGAGGCAAGCATATGTGTATCATATAATAAAAATCTTAAATATATGTATAGTATAAAAGTATTAAATATATTTCCGTTGTCTGGTACCCGTAACACAAGTCCTTCGGGTACTTTGCACGGGGCCAGACTGACGTGGTGTGAAGCGTCCATAGATAAAAAAAATTTTTTTCTTTAAATACCATATATTCATTTAGTGTGTAATAAATGTTTTCATACAAAGTAATTATTTTGTTTTTTATTCAAATCTACAACTTTTTTGCTAGCCCTTTGCCTTAATTAATATTTATTTATATTTAACTTATTTTTCTTACTTTAGACAAAAATAATAATGTACTACGATATTTTCTTTGACGAGTTAATTAATACACATACTTATAACATTACAAAAATAAAATCTTAAATCTAGTAATATTATCACATAATGTCATAGAGTATTATATTGGAATTTGGACCTTACCACTTGCAAAATTAGTATAAGCACTGCTTATATCTGTCACCGTAAGATTGTAAACACCGCGAAATTGTAATATTATGACGAACTACGAAGTGATGGATTGTAAACAAACAGTTTTCCGGTGATTTTAAATTATTTATTTCGTATTTAAAATAACTTCAATTGCCTGAATATTTGATGTATAACATTGAATAAAATTTAGATATATTTTAAAGTGCAGTTTGAATTATAAATTAGGTTAATTTTAATAACCGAACATTCAAACAGCACTTTAAATATATCTAAATTTTATTTTATGTTATACATCTCATACCATTGGGCATTGAAGTTATTTTAAATACGAAATAAATAATTTAAAATCACCGGAAAACTGGTTGTTTACAATCCATCACTTCGTCATATTACAATCTCGCGGTGTTTACAATCTTACGGTGACATATCTAACTTTAAACTGAGATCACTACACCCATACCACTATATAAATATACACAGTAAATCATCTTCATACCAGACCGCCCAAATCACACATTGTACCAATGATACCAGCGTAATTTCAGATATCTTCAAGGCGCAGAATCGCGACACTTCGCGTAAAACTTCCCTCTGTGTTGAGCGTTTAATTTCAACGACAAGAGTTACTCTACTGTCTAATATTTACATAACGGTCATACCATACATGATACATGTTTAAAATCCAGTCGCTTTCGATCCTTAAGATGCATCTTGCAGCACAAAATAATACGGTTTCTGGAGCTTGTTAACAGCTGTTGTCATGATATTCGGTGCCGGTCCGTGCCATTCCAGTCGATATTTGTCGAGGACTCTCGTTGCCAGTGATGCCAACATGGTGCCGACGATGCCAGCGGCTGGGCAGGTCTGGCCGAAGGGCAGGGAGGCGATGGGATGGGCTCCAGTAGCCCTTAGCGGCTCCCAACCCTCGACGCACCAACGCTCTGGGATGAAGGACTTGGGCCGCCGCCACTGGTCGTCCGCTATGCTGGCCACACCGTGCGCCAGGACTATGTCCACCTGAAAGAACGATTATGATTTTAGTACGTGTTTATTATAAGAATTTTGAAAGAATTCTTATATTATACAACTAAAATCATCAATATAAACAATAAAAAGAAGCGGTCCCTGGAGGAACCCACTAATAACGGTGCAAACACTCACCCCTGCGGGAACCTCGTATCCTCCTACGGTTAGCTCGCTTGTGCTCCTTCTAACGACACCTCCAGTCACGGGATGTAGCCTCATGACCTCCCTTGTACAGGCCGGTATGTACTTCATCTCTGGGGATTCTACGCCCGATGCTTTCGACTCCTTCGACCAGAGTACCTCGTCGTGAGCCTTCTGTTGTTTCGCCGCGTGGAGAGAGAGATGGTAGAACATACTCATGGCGGTGTGAGTGAGCTGAAAGGAGGAAACGGTTTCAGATAAGTTATTGGATCTTAAGAGCCCGGGTAACCCTCGAAATTCTCATACATACGTAATAACAAAATCATTTTGTCATACGAAAATATTTAACATGTTTGAGTTATTTTTCAGCATAAAATAGTAATTACCTAGGTTCCTGAACAAAAATAACTTCAAAATATTCAAACACTAAAAAAAATTTTTAGTGTTTGAATATTTTGAAGTTAATTTTTGTTCAGGAACCTAAAAAAAATGTTTAGTGTTTGAATATTTTGAAGTTAATTTTTGTTCAGGAACCTAGGTAATTACTATTATATAACCTAGGTAATTAATATTATAACTTAGCTGTTATCCTAGTTACCACATTAAACAGAACGCGCAGTAACTATATACAAAGATAATTCATAATCCTGAATTTGGAATTTTCGTTAGGACTGCGTTTTAGTACATTAACTAGATTTACTTTTATACTTCCTTTTAGATTTGATTTTGTTTAAACGTAGAAAATATTCAATTCCATGAAATATGTTGGCTTTTAATTAAATACATCTAACTGAATAAATGTTTTCAATAACTGTATCTATTAACATGAAAAAGATCTGAGAAAGAAGAATAGTTATGAATAGAAGTTCCATCCATTTACCTAATTGCAATAAATAAACACTATTCACAGTTCACGGGTATATACACCGATATTAGATACAATGAGAGTTTCAAAGCAAGGGAATCCAAGCATTTCATAATCATTTAGGTCTCTCTAGAATCTAGATACTTTTATTGACTTTCTTTCCCAACGATACTGAATAGATTTATTTTAGTTAGGAAACTATTGTAATCAGAGTCCGTTGGCTAGAAAATCTTTCAGTTAAGAGCTTAATTTTTCTCATAGTAATTTTATTTATTATTAAAAATAATTAATAGTGATTTACTAAAATATTAGCATTGGGTTTTGGGGGAGGCCTTTGCCCAGTGCTGCTGCTGTCATATGGGCTCTTAAAAATATTAACTAAACATTATGTTTATATCGTCTGCTGCTTGACGGATGGGACCTTGTGGTGACTGCGAAGAACCCACCGTGGCCTTAAACTATTTTTAACTTAACGTCTAACGAATATAATAAACACTTACGAATCCTTCAAGTCTGGGACGCGTTGACTTTTGAACGTCGACATACAGCTGTTATCGCTTTAAATAGATGATGAGATGCCTACTTTGCACAAGTCATGTTTCTCCTGCCTCCTCCACTTATGCTCAGTTTCTGAATTTTTGTGACGGGAGTTACGCTTCGGCCAAACCTACGCGACCAAAGCAACTGCAAAGCGGGAGTGTCTGCAACGCGGCCGCGGCAGAGCGGGAATAATCTACGGTTTCGCACGTGCCGTAGTCGTGCAGGTGTTGCACACTGTTTCGCGTTGCAGACGCTCCCGTCCCGCGTCCTGCGTTAGGGTGAAGCCAAACGAGCGTAATTTGTGAGTTATGAGTCGCAGAATTTCGGTCGCGTAAATATCTTTTCATACAAATCATGACTCACAAAATAACGCTCGTGTGAACCAAACAGGACTTTTGTATGAACCTGAATGCAGCAGAATATCTGCCAGCCGAAATTCTGCGACTCATAACTCACAAATCACGCTCGTTTGGCTTCACCCTTACTGACGCGTAGGTTTGACCGAAGCCTTAATCTAGTGCATAGCGTTGTTCTATGGTTAATATTTGACGTTAGTCAATCTAACAACGCTGTTCACTGTCAAAGAACCTCGGAAATCGTGTCTGATACTCACTGGATCCACCCCAGCCAGGAAGACATCGGACACCAGCGGCAGCAGGCGAGGACCCAGCGGTTGTAGCTTCTGCAGTAATGCCTGCTCCGGTCTGCGCGGTGAGCTCAGCGCTTGAGACAGGAAAAGTTCTGTGAGACTGAAATCATAATCATTAGCACAGGGTTTGCCAGAAACGATTTATACATAGAAAAGACGCAACGCAACGCTGCAATTTAAATAATAGTACTTAGGGGGCCGGGCTACCCTCGAAATTCTCATACAGACGTAATACCAAAATCATTTTCGCATACGAAAATATTTAACATGTTTGAGTTATTTTTCAGCTTAAAATAGTAATTACCTAGGTTCCTGTACAAAAATAAACTTCAAAATATAGAAACACTAAAAAATTTTTTTTGTGTATAAATTTTTTTTACTAAATTTACTAAGTACTAAATATTTAAACATTAAAAAATAGAGTAAAACACTAAAAATATATATAAATAAATAGTAAATTTATCACAAAATATTTATACTCTATTTAAATACTAAAATATTTTGTAGTAAATTTACTATTTATTTATATATTTTTAGTGTTTTACTCTATTTTTTAGTGTTTAAATATTAATTTGAAGTTTATTTTTGTACAGGAACCTAGATAATTACTATTTTAAGCTGAAAAATAACTCAAACATGTTAAATATTTTCGTATGAGAAAATGATTTTGGTATTACGCATACTATGAGAAATTTCTCACGTGGTGGGTTAATTTTTTTTAATATTGAAATGTTATCGGATCTGTCAGATTAAGATAGGATATGTTTAGTATACCCCAAAGAAGCTTCCATATAAAGCACTGACGATTCAAAGGTTAGGTATTAGGTAAGCCTGTAGGTAAAATAAAGCTTAACATTTTCCTAAGCTTCGCAGATATTTTATTTTGCACTAAACTAAATGATTTAGTCCTTGTTGTCTAAAATATATTTATAATTTACCTAAATAAGCAATTTTTTGAAGATAATTTTCTTTTTCAAAACTTTAAAATGGCTGCAGTTTCTGAACCCACCGCTAAAATAAAAAAACGCTCTTATTTTTTTATCAGTTTTACCTAATGTACAAAACCTACTAGGTCTCCATGACGCTCGAGTGACTATACAAATAGCACCCTCTCCTCCCCTACTATTTATATTTTACTAACGTATCTATCACGCGCAAAGCGCGAATTACGTCTTGTTTACATCAAGAAGCTATTAGCACTTTGAATTATATATTATGTAGATAGATAGATATTAATAGCTTTGATCAATATTATTATGTCGGGACATTTTAATAGGCCACATTTGACAGTTCATCAAAATTGTACCAGGTAACCTTATAGCGACGTACATAAAAAATAAATATTTTCGTTTTGTTTTAACTGCACAATTGACTAACTTTTTTCAATTACGATTACATATTTATTGTAAATATGACCGATACGAATTATTTAATGATTTGATTTTACTGATAAACAATTCTAAACGTAATAAACAAATTCTGATCTTAACAATTGCACGTCGTTACGATGTTACGTCAGCTGACCTTTTTTCTTTTTAAACTCTAGGGAAGTTACCCTAAAAATCGAAAGCGAATAAATAGTATCGATGCATTGATTACTTGTAACGAAATATCCCCATAAATTAATAACCACGTTGTGAAAAGTAACACATATTTATGTGAAATGAATAATGATAATACTACATTTAACAGTTTTTATAATTCAAGCGAATAAATGCATTTTTTTTGTAAATTATGTACTTGTCTTATTTTGCTCCTTGAATTTGCAAAAGAAAAAGTAATAGTGGGACAGGAGTTTGTTTCAAACGTATAAAATTCAAACATTAATTTCAAGTCCGTATCGATTTATTCGTAGTTGGTCGATATTTTTACGCAGCTCACCTCACTATGGAGATTAATCTGACAGATGTCAAATGTGGCCTATTAAAATGCCCCGACTGTACGTAGTTATCATATTGGTATTTACTACACCTACCAAATATAGAAAACCATTATGATGTCATTGTCAAAACCATTATGATGTCATTGTCAAAACCATTATGATGTCATTGTCGAAACTATTTCGCTAGAGGTTCAAGATCTATAATTCATCTATTTGGTAGCGATAACACAAAATCCTATATGGATCAAATCAAATACGTCATATTATTTGATTTGATCAAAATAGGATACCTATTATCGTCATCATCATTATCAGCCTGTTGCCTATAGGTTTGAAGAAAGTGGCTGGCAGCGTACGGATGAGGGCTGCCCAAGATCGGGATGGTTGGCGCTCATTGGGGGAGGCCTACTATATATTATATTGTACAAATTGTTCAGCAGTGGACTCGTAGACGTACCTATAATGCGCATCAAAAGCCTTCAGGGCTCTCTCAAAATGATCCGACTCCCTCCTCAAGGTATGCTCGCTGCGGAGCAAGTAGTTGTGGTCGGTGATGTCCAGGGAGCAGCGGATGAGCTTCTCTGCTGGAGTCAGCTCGTCCAGCTGTCGCTTGGACAGGGAGCACAGGTCGGGGCTGTGGTCGTCTAAAGTTCTCTCGGGGGCCCTGGAAAAAGGATTAATTAAAGGATATTATGATCTAAGGACAGAAAAAAAAAACTAAAAATTAAAAAAAAAACTTGACCGCGATTGCTTTTGTAGTACTTAACTAGTAAATCATCAAAACCAAAACCAAAATGTAAACCTTTCAGTTTCTCAGAGAGTCACAGGAATTTTGCGTTTGCTTTACCGCCACAAAAACTTTTTACCGACACACATTAAAACACAGCTGGTCCAGTCTCTTATATTTCCCATTATAGATTATGGTGATGTGTGCTATTTGGACCTCAATGCTGACAAGCTTGACAAATATGACCGACTCATTAACAACTGTATTAGGTTTATATACAATCTCCGGAAATATGACCACGTATCTTCCTATCGTACTGAGCTGCACTGGTTGCCTATACGACAACGTCGTTCAGTGCGAGCCCTGTGCATGCTCTATACACTCCTGAACTCCCCTAATTCTCCTGCTTACCTAAAGTCACATTTTCAATACCTTTGCGATAATAACGAAAGAACCCTCCGCTCCTCATATAATGCTCGGCTCGGTTGCCCATCTCATCGCTCCAGTCTAGTCCATTCTTCCTTCCACGTCCAGGCTATTTTACTGTGGAACGCCCTACCTCCGGAAATCAGGTTAAGCCCAACCAGAGAAACGTTTAAACGTAGAGTCCGACTGCTCTATCTAAATAAATTGGCAGAATTATAAGACGTTTAATACAGTATACGTTACTCAGTGTTTTATATGGATGTATGTATAAACTTATGTATATATTATGTATAATGTGTATATATTGTATAAGTTATATATTATAATATGTATAAGTTATGTATTATATCAATCGCTATAGTAGTATTATTATGTAAATATATGTGTAACTTGATATGTATACTATATTAGTATCTTTATCAGTATTTATTGTTTAAATTCCATTATTTATTTCTTGAATGTGTATTTTTCTCTAAACAGAAAGCACCTGTGTTTTTTCCTTTTAGTTTTGTCTCTGCTACCACCCAATGGTTGACTGGTAGAAAATGCCCTATGGCATTAAGTCCGCCATTGTACATTGTACATAGAGTGTAAAATAAATAAATAAATAAATAAATGGTAAAGTAAGACATTTGGACATTTTAGAGAAAATCATCTGCACGGTACAGTAAACTTTGTCTGTACCTTTGTTACATTATTATAGGGACTGATGGGAGCGACTTTGAGATCATCATCATTAATAAATATTATTATTATTTTTTAAAGAAGCAGCTATATGAGTGTAAAAGTTTCAATGGTGGATAACGAATTACTACATAGGCTGCACTAAAAATATCGGGAATGGAATACTTCCACTATTCCTGTCATATTAAAATCTTTTTAATTGAAAACTCCTTGGTTTTAAAAATCGAATACCATTTATTTATTTAAAAAAAGATTCTCGGTCTTGTCACAAGGTCTTGTCAAACTTGTTTAGTCGTTGAGAAAATGGAATTGACTCGAGAAAATTCTAGAGCGATGATTTATTATGACTTTCGAAGTGGTTTAACACAAAAACAGTGTGTTGATCGGATGATTTCTGCATTTGGAAATGAAGCCCCATCCAAAACCACAATTTATCGCTGGTTTGCTGAATTTCAACGTGGACGTGTCAGGCTGAAAAACGTTGATGCTGTGCGTAAGCTGATTGAGGAAGATCGACATGTGACATACCGCAAAATTCAGGAAACTTTAGACATTGGCATGAGTCAAATACAAATAATATTGCATGAACAATTAGGTTTAAAAAAGTTGTTTTCCCGATGGATACCGCATTTTCTCTGTGAAGAGCAAAAAGCGGCTCGCGTTACTTGGTGCGTCAGAACTCTCGAAAGATTCCACGCAGGATCCTCAAATGCTGTATACAACATCGTATCAGGTGACGAATATATGCGTACGAACCCGAAACTAAAAACCAGTCACGAGTTTGGGTGTTCGAAAATGAGTTAAAGCCAACAAAAATTGTTCGTTCACGGAGTGTTGCAAAAAAAAATGGTGGCCACATTTGTCTCCAAAACTGGCCATATTGCGACTATTCCTCTTGAGGGACAAAGAACGGTTAATACAGAATGGTATGCTAGCATTTGTTTGCCACAGGTCGTTTCTGAACTCCGTAAAGAGAACTGCAACCGCCGCATCATCCTCCATCACGACAATGCGAGTTCTCACACCGCGCACAGAACAAAATAGTTTTTAGAGCAAGAAAACATAAAATTATTAGACCATCCGCCGTACAGCCCCGACTTAAGCCCTAATGATTTCTATACTTTCCCTAAAATAAAGAATAAATTGCGTGGTCAGAGATTTTCATCACCTGAAGAAGCTGTGGAAGCCTACAAAACGGCCATTTTGGAGACCCCAACTTCCGAATGGAATGGTTGCTTCAATGATTGGTTCCATCGTATGGAAAAATGTGTCAAATCGTATGGAAAAGCAATAAACACATTTTTAAATAGTACTGTTGTGTCACTTCCTTGATTCCCGAAATTTTTCTTGCGTAGTAAATAAAGTTTAATTTTAAATGGTTATAATATAAGAAATGCTGCATCCAGTGGCGTGTCTAACTTAGGCAGACCGCAGACCTTTTCATATAGTTGGCTATTTAATAAAGTACTTAAATATAACATTGATTTATAAATATGAATCTTGATATTATTTACTTTATTTTTATACTTTGCTGTCCCTTCTAGCCGTAATAATATATGTACCTCGCCGATTAAAATCGGTGCAGTACATGTATTTTAAAAAATATTTTTGATTTCCTAAACACGTTGCCTATTTGCTGCTGCGGAACCCTTCATGGGCGATTCCAACTCGCACTTGGCCGCTTTCTTACGTTAAGGACCCCCCCCCCCCCCCCCCCCTTATCAAAGCTATATAATATACACCCCTGCTTTAGCATTATCTTTGTGTGTATGTATCCGAGCCGTTTGGCGGGAGGGCGACTGGGCATTAAGCTAATGGTGTGTAAACTCACTGACAGCTGCCCTTTGCCAAAATTCCTTTTCAGTTTACTATTTTGTTATTTTAGATTTTATTATATTTGTTGAAATTGTAAGGTTATATTTTGCGTTTGCTCTTGTAGAAAATGAAGATTACGCGCACGAAAGATTTCAATGTGTAAAATCTGTTTTTCTCTACCTCTTCCCGCTTAACTTGCAGAACCGATTTTAACGAAATTCGATATGTTGTTTAAGTTGCGGAAGGAATATACTATATAAGTATAACAGTTTATATCTAGGAAAAATTTACGGATCCAACACGAAATATATTCGGACAACATCATTGTTTATGTAACATAATATAAATAATATAATTACTATCAATGCGATATTCATAAATGATAACTCGTTTACAATATATTATGCTAATTATACAGCTTGTATAATTTATACTTATCTTATGCAATGCAATCTGAAATTAACTTTAGATCACATGATTCGGTTCACAGGTCATACGATTGTATGACTGTATGTTATCAAGAGTTGCAGTAACAGTACCTATTGTACCGGTAATTATAATCGATTAGCAGTGGCGAAGCGTCCATATAACCCGATTCCCATCGGCTTCCCTTAGGGCTTAGAAAAATCGAATATATGGGCCAACGACATATTTATCTAATAAATATTTTACATACCTACTTAAAAAACTTTGAATTCACAATGTTATATGCAATAAATTTTTCTCTCACTTGAAATACATAGTTTGAATTAATAACTATCGTCTATAAATTTTAAAAGGCAATGCAATGTGCGGGCGCAGAGAATCAAGCCGTGGATTAGCGGCTTATTTCTCCATACAACGACAGTTCATAGTAAGCATCTGTCCTTTTCATTCCTGTGAACTGGTCGTCATGTTCTGTCTCGTTCTAGCACGCGTGATATATACTTGGAAATAACTCGATGCCCGACGAGTTATTACGGAGAAAGGTTAATTAGCAACGCACAAGTGCAAGCGAGATAGATGAGTCATGAAGTAAAATTGTTATGATTCGAATTTAAAAATGAATGTAGCGACATTATACTTTTGCTGGCGCGTAATACATTTTATTTTGGTAGGATTTTTTGTAATACGACTTTATTAAGAATGCCTTTAGCGGAACTAAATATGACAGGCGCGTAATACATTTTTATTTTGCTGGTTTTTAGATTGACATATTAATATGGCGGATAGTGTGTTTGTAAACAACATGTCGTTTGTTTTGTTTTGTCGAATTGAAATTTTGTTTTAGCGTTAGAACTTAGAAGAGTGTCGTGAATTAAATTAATTTATATTATGACTTGTGAATTGTGAGTCGTACGACGTAATCGCGTAGTTCGGAAAATATGGCATTAATTCAGAAAGACTGTTGTCTGACAGATTATATTTTGCTGTCGAAGGAAACTTTGTTTTCCAAACTTAGTTTTGAAAATTAAAAGCATGTCATTCAATTATAAATTACCAAAATTGGTAAGTAGATTTTTTACTCCGGCTTCCCTTCTCAAAATATTCACCCCTCGCCACTGTCGATTAGGTACATTACATTCTCATTAAATCTTGCTCAGCAAACGCAAGGAAGCGAACACGTTTTACACTTTATATCTGCCAAAGCCCAAAATTCGATGAAACAAAATTCGATGAAATAATGCAGAAGACGAGCGCATCAGAAACTCGCGTCGTCAGTGCGCAAAAAATACGTCGTGTAGGAAGGCACTTAGACTAAATTTTTTAGGACTGCGATTATTATTCTCTACTACGCTTGGTCTCTCTTCAGTTAATCATCCATCTTGCCCAAAGACAATTATACCTGTTCTCCTCAGTGGGTTCATGGACTGGACCGTCCAGGCAGCCCAGGCGCATGCCGTACAGCATCAGACCGATCGTTTCCAGCGCCCAGCGGTGGACCTCCGTGCTCAGCTCCTCGTTGAGAGCGTTCTTGGCGTGACGGAGATCACCTAGCCTGTGGAAGAGGAAAAGCGTACATATTTGAGTTTAGTAGTCACTCAATATACTTAGTAAAGAATGAATGAACAGCAAAAGTCGGACAAAAAGTTCTTCTCGACAGGATAGTTCCCGAACCGACGCTGTGGCAGGTAAATGTAGATATTCTGAAAATGTTTGTACCGAATTTACTCAGAAATAATTTTATTTTTTAATTCGTCCACGGTCCTAAAGCTGTTTTATTTAGAAGTATTATAGGAGTTCACTATATCCTAGGCAGACCTAAGTAATCTGCCCATCCGACCGATCACAGCTAACATTGAATTGACATAAGCCGACCACATGACGTAGGTCCGTCAACTGACCTAGGCATCAATTTCCTCGATGGTATTCCCACTGCATCACTGGCCTCCATTATACAAGCACGCTGGACAGATGATACCTAGCTGTTTTTGTGCCTATTTGAAGCGGAATCACCGCCCCCAAAATCGGGGGAAGAGAACTAAATCGGACGTAAACATGACGTTAAAAGTCGCCATATTGGCGCTGATAGCAGTAGTGGGAGTACTTGGAACTAATACTAATTTCTGCCACCGTAGTGATCATATTCTCTTTGGTTTCTACAACCAATAGCGATTTAGCGGCCATTTGCAAGTTACGTCAGATTTCGTTCTCTTCCCCCTATTTTGGGGGCGGTGATTCCGCTTCAAATAGGTACAAAAACAGCTAGGTATCATCTGTCCAGCGTGCTTGTATAATGGAGGCCAGTGATGCAGTGGGAATACCATCGAGGAAATTGATGCCTAGGTCAGTTGACGGACCTACGTCATGTGGTCGGCTTATGTCAATTCAATGTTAGCTGTGATCGGTCGGATGGGCAGATTACTTAGGTCTGCCTAGGATAAAGTGAATTCCTATAATACTTCTAGATAAAACAGTCGAACTTGTATAATGCACTACATGCAGCAAATGACAACTTTTTATAGCAATCTCTCTGTACATACGTCAGTGTATAATATAATGTTTAACTATCGTAATATTACTTACATGGTTACCGCTGGCCAGTGGCCTTATCTTTGTTGTTTCTGTCCCTCGGGAGCAATATATTTTGAGATTGAAGGCTCCTATTCGTTATCCCTTATAAATATGTAATACATATCCCCTAGAGTCTAGAGATCTTTCTTGTCATGAAAACGACGTGAAGTATATTTATAAAAAAAAAAAAAACGTTTGGATGTTTTAATCACGGATTTAAAAAAAATACGCATGTAACCTTGTCTAATCCCAAGTGAAGCATAGTAATGGCCGCCCGTGTAGGATGTGTGCGTGTCATTGGCGCCGTCACTCTATGTACAATGACAGCGGGTTGTAGTACCTAGTTGTGTGTGTGAGTGTCGGTCACGTGTACAATAAACGAAATTGTGACGAAATTGTCGTACCTTGCATGCTTCACCTCTTTATAGTGTAATGCTCCATCCGTATTTTTTTTAAATCCGTGGTTTTAATAAATAAGCAAAGCTAAAATTATAAATCTAGTTACATAAATCTGAAATTGTTCTTTGAATTCATTATTCATAATACAGTTCCATCTCAGAAAATTATGAAACTCTCATTTGACTATTCCAATATGAAACTTTTCCAGAAATAATATGCTTACCTTATATATTTATTTGCTGCTATCACCTATTCTTTAAATGGACTTTGGCCCACCACACATTCCCACCACTGTATTGCCAGTTCGACCATTCACCAGGATCGACAGCGGTATCCAACCACGAAAACCCTTTGATATGATCTCAGGGAGCCCGAGGGACATGTTAAAGCTGTCTTAGGAACCGCAACGAAATGAATCATAAGTATTTACTTCCTAAGTTCCTACTCCTCCTATCTTAGGAGTAGGAACTTAGAAAGTAAATAGGAGGAGTAGGAATAAGTAAATAGGAGTAGGAAGTTAAATGAGTAAGGAATAGGAAGAATATTAAAATCTGATTTGACGAAATTTATGAGAAGAAAATGGGAGTGTACTGTACTCGGCGAAACATGGCGGTAGGTCATTGACTCCCTGTCAAAAACTTGTCATTTTCTAATTTCTATACAAAGCCATGGTTGACACTTCACTGTCATTCGCGGTTTATATAGAAATTGACACCGTAACCTTGTTCCTTCATAAAGCCATCTCATAAAGCAGAGTCTTCGCCAAAACACTCTGATACTGGCGACTCACAAAGGAGCCATTATTAAATAAAAGAAGAAGAAGAAGTTTTGACAGGGGGTCAATGACCGCTACCGCCATGTTTCGCCGAGTACAGTATAGTAGGAAGTATATTCTTTACCTTCTGGTGAAGTCGCCAGCGATCTCATCGAATGTTTTTTCATAACTCTTCAGCAGCTCTTCGTCATGTAGCAGCAGTCTAACGCCCTGCCATATAGACTTGCTCTCGTAACTACGAAATAAATGAATCCATACTAATATTATAAATGCGAAAGTGTGTCTGTCTGTCTGTCCATCTGTCTGTCTGTCTGTCTGTCTGTCTGTCTGTTACCTCTTCACGCTCAAACAGCTCAATACAACCGATTTTGCTGAAATTTAGTATGGAGATACTTTGAGCCCCGGGAAAGGACATAGGATACTTTTTATTCCGAAAAAATGTACGGTTCCCGTGCGATAAACGAATTTTGGCGCAACGAAGTTGCGGGCGTCATCTAGTACTTTAATAAACATGAAAATATGTTAAAAATTGAGTGTCTGTTTGACTGTATTTTGATGTAACGTGATATGGATCCATACTAATATTATAAATGTGAAAGTGCGTCTGTCTGTTACCTCTACACACTTTATAAATAAATACGTAACTATCTTGATGCAGCAATTTGATATGCAGATTTAGGGCCTGTTTTACCACTTTCTGATAAAGTACCGAATAGGCTATTCACAACTTTTTTGACAGATTCTCCATACTTGATCTGTCAAGTTAATTGGTGGATAGCCTATTCGTCACTTATCAAGAAGTGGTGAAACAGGCCCTTAAGAAACACTTGCCAAAATATAGCCAGTCCTCATGGGCCTACTGAGGAGAACAGGTATAATTGTCTTTGGACAACTCTTCAAGATCAGAAATTTTTATTTTGTTTTTTTCCGGTTTGGCATTCTCCGGTTTGGCATTATTTGCCTAATTACCGTTACCTTTTT
The DNA here is from genome assembly GCA_905333045.1 of Lysandra bellargus. Classification (NCBI taxonomy): domain Eukaryota; kingdom Metazoa; phylum Arthropoda; class Insecta; order Lepidoptera; family Lycaenidae; genus Lysandra; species Lysandra bellargus. Next base: position 3,587,012 of record HG995358.1, read on the forward strand.
TTTCTTCGTTGATTTGACTTATACCCATTAAAATATGAAAGTAATGAAAGATACGAATACAATAATAAATGTGGCGTGATACAGTTAATTATAGTTTTTTAGATAATAAGACTTAAAAATTTTATGGGTACGGTAATTAAACAAACGTAATATTTTTATGTAACGGCAATTAGAAAACATTATATTTCTATCTAAAACCTAATACAAAAACACTGATTAATAAGTTGCACAGTATAATTGTAACAAAAGGGGTAGAATTAACGATGTCCTAATATAATCATTACCTGCTTATAGTAAAAAATAGACACTTTCAAATAAAATCTGAAAAATGAGCAAATAACAACAAACATTGTTTTAATCGATAAATATTTATTAAGAGCCAAGTACGATGGACCTAATAATAATAATAATTTAAATCTCTTTGGATAGTCTAGCAACTCAAATGTAGCTCACAGTTCTTACAGTTCGAAATTTACCTCTTTTTGTTTTCACGTAATTTTTCAGGTTCATAGAGATGAACTTGAAAAAATAATTATATTATAGAGGTTTATTAACACTTATTTCTCGATTTTTTCTATTTTTTTTTCTTTTGGTCTTTTGTAATAAGCTCTAAAGTTTAAATCATTTCTTTTTTGAGTTTTCTTCCGCCGTTTTGGTAATTTTAAATTTTTACTAGATGTAGCCAAGGAACATCCTTTTTTTTTCCAATTTCTTCTTTGGTATTTCCCATCCCAAAAAAAAAAAATATAATTTTATGAATGCTTAGCATATAATAATCTAAATCTATATCTATATATCTATATATCTACATATATAGTTTTATATAATATATATATATATATATATATATATATATATATATATATATATATATATATATATATATGATTTTCCAATGCGATAACCAATGTTTAGGAGCATTTAAAACGATGAATAGATCAAAGTAAATATATACGTTATAAAAATTACAAGCAAGTTTCGGGATCAAGTTGGCGTTGGGACGTTACGGTAATTAGAAAAGCACGGTTTTTGAACACGACTTAAATTAATTTAGTCTGAAATACTTAAATAAGAAGCCTGTGTTAAAGTTTGTAGCTAGTTACGGATGCTATCTATCGTTTAAAAATATTGCATACTTGATTATGATAATATTATAGAGTATACAAGCCCGGGACACTTAAATTTTGCTCTCCTGAGAATGGCCGTTTTAAGCTACGATTGAAAACTTAGCTTAAAAAACAAAATTAAAATTATTCTGAAGTTAAACAAACAATATAAACAAGTCCGGAAATGTTATAAGAGATATAAATTCTAATAAAGCGGGCAATTTCGGCTATCAGATAAATACATTAACAACATGCGTGAACACAGGTCGGAGGTTAAAATTAAAGGGGTGACACACGTACGAACTTAATAAAACCCGCGCACTTTAAGTTACTTAAAGTACGCGGGGCTTAAGCTCGCGAACTTACTCGGCTTGCGTCGGTGATACACGAGAATCGCTCACACTGGATTACCATGCCCCCATGTTCGCGGCTCGCGGCTCTTTGCTGACACACAGGCGATTAAGATCGTCGAGCCATAAGTCCGCACTCCGCGTACTTACTCGCGTGTCTGTCACCCCCTTTATATCTATTGTAAATCATTGGCACTATTTAATTAGGCCGGCAAATCTGGGTTAAAGTTAAACCGGAGTTAAATATCATGTTATCTCTCTCGTTGACTATGAAGAACAAACAAGACAAAAATGTACTATTAAAGAAGTTGATTCCTAGGCAAATGGGGGACCTACGTAGTACGTAGTTTGGTCGCGTCTCGTCAAATCCATGCGACAGATCACAATTCACATGGAATTGACATGATCTGACCAAATGACGTTGGTGTGTCAACTGCCTAGGAATAAATTTCCTCGGAAATACTTTGTAGAGATAAACTACGATAACATGGCGCGCCCCTCCAAAATTCAAAACGTTTGAAGTGCGTTGTCAAAACGTTTGAAGTGCGTTGTCTTGGTCGGTCGGCTAGTTATGATTAGTTGACCAACAAATCTTGGTAATAAGTGACATATTACGAGTACTCTGATTGGTTGAATACTTACTACATATACACTTTCATAAGGATGTGACTACACACATTGAAACAGTCACTTGGAGGGGCGCGCTATGTTATCGTAGTTTATCTCTAACCTAGGATTGCACTGTAACGCTATTACTCATCGACTATCGCCACAATTAGTGTGTTCTGTTAAACGACAAGCTTTTCAAAAGTATCGGACAAGAAAAAAACTTTTTGTAAGCTATCCAGTGTTGCCTCTCCTCTATAATCTATCAGCAAGGAGGTCTATTGAGTAACGCATAATCTCTTATCAGGCCATTTGCTGGCTCGTTTGGCGCTTTTATTTCGTACATAAACAATGTACAATTTGTACATTCTTGTATGAGGAGTAAATTAAACACAGAATACTGTATCACTGAACACTCTACTCCCGGCGGTGGCTGGGAAAGAAGTGGACGAGAGCTCTCACGTCTGGCGGCCATATTTTCCCAGCCCCTGCCATCATTGGTAGTGCAGCCATCTTTAATATCAATGATAAATCATTACACATAACATGACTTTGGTTGTTGGTGGTTATATTATTGACTTACTTGTGTACAGGACAGTCAGCAACTGTCTCCCTCTGCCGGTCGAGCGGGGAGTTGAGCCAGCGCGGCGACTCTGTTACTTTGCTGTCGTATACCTGCAAAATATGGGAGTACTATTTTTAGTAAGTAAATAAAAATAATAATATATATAATTGAAATAATTTACTTATTAATGGTTCAAAGATTAAACTTCCTCATTAACAATATTATCTGTGCGTTGAAATCTTTTTCTTGAAAAAAAGTGTCTCAGCTCCGACGCACGACTGGAGTTTACTCCTTAAGTACGAGTATCTAACCATACGCAAAAAGAGTTTATTCAACTGAAAAAAGATTAATATAATATGAAATCAGATATTCCGGCAATATTATCTACACCCCTTTCTGCCATAGTTACTTCAAAATATTTTTTTCTCAATTCTAAGGCCAGAATCGAATAGAGGAGAAAAATCCAGGAAGATCAAGCCGAAGATATTCATATCCAGGACAAATAGTTGCCGAGTTACAAGCATTCAAACTTTGACATTGACAGCTCGGCAACTGTCAAACGTCTACTAAAGTAGCCATAACTCCGCTCCCAATAGGCCTAGAGGAACGGGGTTTCTTCTAACATCAAAGGCAACACCTCGGCTACCCCTCCCTGAATTTGAAATAATTACATTATTATATTATTTTATATAATATTATATTCCGATAAGTATATTACCTTTATGGTCTACACCAGGGGTCACCAATTAGTTTCGCTCGGGGGCCATTTTAAGAACTGAAATGACCTTCGCGGTCCGAACATTTTATAAAAATTATTATTTTTAACAAAAAATTAAAACCGACTTCCAAGGTAAAAACAATAATAACATCCTTATAATATGAACTAAAAAGTATTAAATAATTTTTCCTATCTCATGGTGCCTTTTTCCGAATTCGGCTAAAACTCAACTATTTCTGTACTCAATCTTCATAATTTTGAAGTCGGTACCAGATATAGCTGAATCCAGATGCCAGAACATTTGAAGCATTTGTAACTGGCACCGACTTCAAAATTATGAAGATTGAGTACAGAAATAGTTGAGTTTTAGCCGAATTCGGAAAAAGGCACCATGAGATAGGAAAAATTATTTAATACTTTTTAGTTCATATTGAGGGAACAGGTGTGGTCGCCACAAAGGAAGATCTTCCGACCGAGCGAGGTGGTATGCTCGGTCAGGCCGAAGCCCACGTGATACAATTCAGCTGTCGTATATATACCGCCGCGCTTAGAAAACTTCGATAGCGCGATGCAGGAATGTTAGGCGAATTGTGGGTACCGCCACATCACTCCCCCCCGAAGACCGGAGGTCGAATCTTGAAGTCTTGTCGCTTGAGTCGCCAGTGCCAGAGAGTTCCAGTGAGTCGGAACTGTTGCAGTGAGTCCCAGTGAGTCGGAACTGTAAGCTGCTGCACGGGATCCAGTGAGTCGGATAAGCTGCCGTGCGGGGCCGATGCTACGTGCTGACCAGGAGAGGTGTGCTCTGCTTGCTGACCGGTCGGTGTAGTGAGAAAGCCCGATGATGCCGATGCGGAGTCGCCCAGGCCGCGGTACATTGCGGCTAGTGGACGATGTACCCGATGAGGCGATGCTGGCTGGCGCGGTGCGGAGGGGGGGGGGGGGGGGGGGGAGTGATGATGATGAAGGAGGCGTGTTCTGTCGAGGGTCACCAATGAGGGAACAGGTGTGGTCGCCACAAAGGAAGATCTTCCGACCGAGCGAGGTGGTATGCTCGGTCAGGCCGAAGCCCACGTGATACAATTCAGCTGTCGTATATATACCGCCGCGCTTAGAAAACTTCGATAGCGCGATGCAGGAATGTTAGGCGAATTGTGGGTACCGCCACAATATTATAAGGATGTTATTATTGTTTTTACCTTGGAAGTCGGTTTTAATTTTTTGTTAAAAATAATAATTTCACTCTTTTTAGTTACCTAGTAAAATCATCGCGTACTATACGTAGATTAGGGCCGATTCACATCGAATGGCAGAGGCGAGGCGAGCAGTTTCAGTGTCATATGATTTTAAACTTTATTGTAATACATAGTATCGCTTGAGAAATTGACGCCGCCGGCGGCCGCAAGAGTCCACGAGCATCCACGGGCGGCCGTAGATTTCTCAAGCGATACTATCTATTACAACAATGAAGATAAAGTTTAAAATCATATGACACTGAAACTGTTCGCCTCGCCTGCGCCATTCCGGTGTGAATCGGCCCTAATACACCTGTATACTATTCTACGTATCTTATTACAATTTGTTAACAGTCACACTTACAAAATATAATATCAGCTGCAGATAATTTTGAACAATACATTAAAAAAAATCGAAGTGGACACGTGCCAGAGCCGCGCCAAACCGGAATTTTAGCAGCGCGGCAGCGGCGAGGCTTTCATTGTCATATGATTTTAAACTTTATCTTTATTATTGTAATACATAGTATCGCTTGAGAAGTCTACGGCCGCCCGTGGCCGTGATTGGTAAGTGTGACAGCTGTGCACTCTAGCATGTTACTTGTATTATCGAAGCAACTTACTTCTCAGAAGTAATGTCAAATGTGTGCCTTACGCTCTGGAGATAAGGTTGAATATTTTGTTATGTTCAATTTTGGTGACATTGGTGACCCTGATGTGAAAATGATGATGATGATGATGAATATAATTTGTATAGTAGCATATGCTTTCAGTTCTTAAAACAGCGCCTAAACCCCCAAACTTGTATCTAAAAGGAATCCGGGGTTCTCTTAGTATCTTCGGAACCATAGTATACCTTGGTGAAGAATCTTGCGTTTTGGTAGCATATGCTTAGGATGCTTCTCATAAAATCAAAATCACCATATGTTTCCATATAAATTTCGAGGAGTTCCCTCGATTACTCATGGATCTCATCATCAGATCACCACTTTTGTGAACATGGTACCAAATTGGAGTGAAACCTAATACAACAAAACAAAAATTTCGAAAATCGGTTCACAAACGGCGGAGTAATCGTTGAACATACAAAAAAAAAAAAAAAAAAAAAATATCCACAGCCGAACATATAACCTCCTCGTTTTTTGGAAGTCGGTTAAAAATACAAAAAAATATCCACAGCCGAACATATAACCTCCTCGTTTTTTGGAAGTCGGTTAAAAATACAAAAATTGCTAAGGTTTACATACAGTACTATAAGAAGTGACCATTTATGTAGCTACCACCACCATCACCGCCATCTCTGTGAAGTTTAGAGTGAAATTGCTGCAAGCTATTGATATTAAATTTCTGGAGATGTTCATCAGTAAATCCAGACCGAAATTTATTTATAACGAAGTTCATCTTCGAAAATGCTTGGTCCGCACACAATGGGTCGGCGGTCCGGATGCGGACCGCGGTCCGCCATCTGGTGACCCTTGGTCTACACTCACAGCCAAATTAGAAAGTTTCCGTCGTCCAAAAACGTGACACATTTTCGTTACTTGTTAGTAGGTTTTACCTCTCGGATTTTTCTCATACCGGGCGCCTTATATACATATGTAAATCGATGGAGTAAACTCCAAAAAAATATTAAGATTAAAATAGAGACCGGTGTCTTTATTAAAACATATTTATCAGTCATAATAATATATTGAAAACCTAATATATTTTAAGTTTTCATTATGTGTATAGTGAAAACAATAATTACTTTTATACAGGGTATGTATGTACGTTTTCCTTGTAGAGAATTCACTTTAAAAGTAGCAGCGCTGTAAGACCAAGTTTTTTTTTTTACTTTTGTATGGGCAAGCGCCCCAGCGTCACGAGTTATTCCCCATACAAAAGTGAAAAAAAAAATCGGTCTTTCAGCGCTGCTACTTTCACAGTGAACTCTCTACAAGGAACACGTACACACCCTAAAGTATTATCACTTAGTTTTGTTACACCCTGTGTATTTATTTAAATAATATTATGTTATTTAATTTAACCGGACAATTCTAATTTATATTCTTAAATTGTTAATCGACGCAATATATTGCGTCGAACAATATAAACCTGCTAGCAGCTAGAGCATTATGCAGAATAAATAGCTTATTCTTAACTATCATTCCTAGAAATGATTACAGATAATTATTACGACTATGCAGAATGCAGTATGCAGAATAAGTACTATGCTTTGATATATATGTATATTTTTATATAATACAATCAAGAAATCCATACCAATACTAAGATTGTAAATGCAAAAGTGTGTCTGTCTGTCTGTTATCTCTTCACACATAAACTGCTGAACCGATTTTGCTAAGGTATGGAATACTTTGAGTCCCGGGAAAAAACATAGGATACTTTTACCCCGGAAAAACTTACGGTTGGCGCATGATAATGAATTTTTGCAACGGAATTGCGGAGTGCGGACATCATGACTATTTATTGTAGTTTTATTATAAACAATGAAGACATAATAAAATACAATGCTATGTTATCCTTATTGCTATGTGTCAGTGTTGCTGTGAATAGTAATTAGCACTAAACAGGTCACGATCAGGTGCGCTAGGTTTCCAATGTCAAAAGGCCTAGGAATGTCAATTATGGTGCTGCAAGGATTGGGGAAAATTTTGCACTTTGGTTCCTCAATGATATTATCTATATCGACAATGTATAACAAAACTAATTGATAGTAATAATTATAGGTAGGTATAGGTCTACCAAAATCTGATGGCAAAAAGTGAGAAAATAAATTGACTCTAGCAATACCGGGGAAAGGGCCGGGACACAAAAACACGGCACGGCGCCGTACGGCGTCGTACGGCGTCGTACGGCGCCGTATGGTGCCGCGTCGTGAGAATTCACGGCGCGCGTCGTAAAAAATCACGGCACGGCGTCTATTGCAAAAACTACTGCACGGTGCCGTACGGCGTCGTACGACGTCACGTCGTAGAAACTCATCTTGAATTTCTATGTGAGTTTCTACGGCACGGCGTCGTACGGCGCCGTGCCGTGGTTTTTTACGACGCGCGCCGTGAATTCTCACGACGCGGCACCGTACGGCACCGTACGACGCCGTACGGCGCCGTGCAGTAGTTTTTTTCGACGCGCGCCGTGAATTCTCACGACGCCCGCGCCGTACGACGCCGTACGGCGCTGTGCCGTGTTTTTGTGTCCGGCCCTAAGTAATTGGAATAAAACATTTTGATCCTTTTTTTCCTTATAGCGGCTGTTTGTGAAACATGCAAAATGCAAATATATAAATTTACCCAATGATCAAGGATATTTTTTGAAAATCTGCCGTCAAAATTTTCCATCAGATTCTGGTAGACCTATACTTCTTAGAAGACATTAATAATTGCTACTATTTTAATTTCAGATCCGACCTCCTTCCCTCCTAAGTTCTAAATGTGTTAGAAAATGTGTTTATTCGATATTAATCGAATACCTACTGAATTTATATTTGATAATTCGATTATTCGATTATTCGACTTATTTAGCGTATTCGCGAGCTTTCTATCTTGTTATCGGCGGTCAATCAAACGAAAATATCTCTTGATAAGCTTTATAACATGACCTCTGTAATTGACGTCATTGATAACGCAAGCATAATATTGGCCAACTTGTTAATAATGGATTTAACCACGATTTAACCCATCGATCTTCAAGCGTCACCCGGCTGTCGCATAACAATTATTATTATTGAAAATCTATCTGCTATTCCCACGATCGAGGTATTAGTAATTGACAAGCTTGAAGGTCTTTCTGACGATTTTTGACCCCCAATGGTACGATTTCGTGAGTAAAGTCAACTCTCCCTGGAACCCCCCATTTAATTTCACGTACAAAAAATATGATTTTCAATAATTGTTAGGTATTGCGTTAGTTTTTTCGTTGGTTAAAAATAGTATTTCCAGTATAGAAATTTTCAGTTTAAATATTAATAAAAATATAATTTATACGCAAATAAGAATAAGCAATAATTGTAAACAGTGCTATCACAAAGCAATGCCCTTTGCTAATTATATTATTATCAATATGCATAATATTAAATATAATTTAATAATGAAGTAATCACCTAGTTATTTACTTAATTACTTTACAGAGGATTTTATATCAACAGAGACTTTAGATTAATTACTTACCTAGACATAATGTGTTACAGAAAAAATGAAGTTTTTTACCAGACATTTCTATTACAAAAGTTAGGTTAAGTTTTTCCGTGAAATTCGTGCGGATTTCGGGGATTTTTTCACTTCATATATTTCTTACAGAATAGCCCCCAGTGGTCGAGTCCCATGTAAAAACCTAATGACGCGTACTCCGTGCGATAAATCCAGGCCCATGCCGGAACATACTGGATTTAGGATACACTGTAAGTTGTAACGCGATGTCGACATTTACACGACTTTTCAACCTTATGTTTTAAGCCATAGAGTTTCAACTTTAACAATGACTTTTAACCTTCTCTTTTAACCAATAACCATAGAGTTGAAAATAAGTAATAGAGATGTGCTGCAGACTGTAGTATAAGCGAATAGCAAGCTTATGCTAGGAGTGTTAAAGTAAAAAATTGATATAGTTTTGTCAGAAATTATTTATGTAATAAATCAGCTGGATTTCTTTGCGAAGTTTTTTTTTAATGAAATAAGGGGGCAAACGAGCAAACGGGTCACCTGATGGAAAGCAACTTCCGTCGCCCATGGACACTCGAAGCATCAGAAGAGCTGCAGGTGCGTTGTCGGCCTTTTAAGAGGGAATAGGGTAATAGGGAAGGGTAGGGATGGGAATGGAATGGAATAGGGGAGAGTAGGGAAGGATAGAGAGGGGGTTGGGCCTCCGGTAAACTCACTCACTCGGCGAAACACAGCGCAAGCGCTGTTTCACGCCGGTTTTCTGTGAGAACGTGGTATTTCTCCGAAATGGCCGAAGCATGGCTCTCCCACGTACGAAGTTTTGAACATTCGAATTAAATCCTGATTTTTTATATGAATCGTATTCGTAAAATTTGTAAAAGTTTAGGCTATTATGAAATAGTTGGACACACAAAATCAAAACATAAATAAGTCATAAAAGCCATTTTATTACATGTGGAATAAAATTCGCATAAATATCACGAAACTAAAAAGTTTTTATTTCCAGCTCAAAACCCGTAACTGCCAGAAACTCGGAATGTACAGCGGGGCTAAAATGGTCACATTTAGCAATTCCTCTCAATCAATTCAGCAAATGAATTGTCAAAACTGTCAAACTGACAAATGTCAAATCAGTACAAAAATACAGAAATGAATTGCAAGCAGAGTTGTATTTCGCGATTTTAAAGAATTGAATCATATTATGATTCATATCATGATTCAACAAAGCGACCATTTTAGCCCCGCTGCTGGGTATAAAATAGTATTTCTATACACACGGGTATTATAAAACAAAGTCGCTTTTTTCCCTCATGTCCCTTTGTTCCCTTTAATCTTTAAAACTACGCAACGGATTTTAATGATTCTTTCAGTGTTAGATAGCCTATTTATCGAGGAAGGCTATAGGCTATATGCGAGCGAAGAAATAGAGGAAAATGTGGAAAAAACGGGGAAAATTATTTGAAAGGGCTTACTTGAACGCGCTAATCTCAGGAACTACTGGTCTGATTTAAAAAATTCTTTCAGTGTTAGATAGCCCATTTATTGAGGAAGGCTATAAGCTACATTTTATCACGTTAAGACTAATAGGAGAATGTGGAAAAAAACGGGGGAAATTATTTGAAAGGGCTTATCCGCGAACTACTGGAGCAATTTTTATGTTATTATTTTTTGGCATAGATTAGAAGTAGACCACGTGAAGGATCATAGGCTATCAATTTTAATAATTTTTTCAGTGGTTATATATTTTATACCCGTGCGACGCCGCCGGGGCGGGTCGCTAGTAAAATATAAATAATTGTATATAGTTATATACTATACCTATATCACCCTTTGTTGCTTTTGTTTAGTGCGACCGTGCAGCCCATAGCTTAATGTACTCAGTTACTATATCAAGTCTGTTCTAGAGTTTTCCTTTGTAGTGACTAACAAAATTAAAATTCATATTTATTTATACAGGGTCGTAATACTTTAAAATGTATACTATTTAAGTGATAATACTCTAGGATGTGTATAAGTCCCTATGCAATATGCATATAGACTATACTCTATAGAGTTCGCTCTGAAAGTAGGCACCGCTGAAAGAGTAACTTTTTTCTTTAGCTTTGTAATAAAAACATAAAATGTATGACGTGCGGGCGCTTGCATATAAAAATCACCAAAAATATTGCTCTTTCAGCGTTGCCACTTTCACAGTAATCTCTATAATATAAGAAACCCATACACACTCTAAAGTCCATATTATTCTCATAGATAACATTATGTCCAAAGTCACAGACTCACCTCCTGCATCAGATCAGCGGAGCACACGTACAGCACGGGTCGAGCTTTGCCCCGGGCGAGGCGCACCAGGTCTCCGTATCGCCGCCGCAGACCCTCCAGCAGGCCCAGACCGACGCTGTGGTGGTAGCACCCTGGGAACAGAAGATGACCACGTGAGGAGACGTTTCGTATATTATCAGAGCAGTTGATTCATATTTTGTTCTAGTATTGGTTGTAATAGCGGCAACAGAAATACACAATCTGTGATTTCAGAAGTCTAGCTATAGCGGTTCTTGAGATACAGACGGACGGATGGACGGACGGACAAACGGACAGACAGACAGACACATATTTTATATAAAAAAAAAAGATTAAACAAAGGTAATTACGGAAATTACAAAGGTAATAATAATAATAATACACTTTACGAGTATTGCATTCTACAAAATCTATATCTTATATATAAAATTCTCGTGTCACAATGTTAGTCCACGAACTCCTCTGAAACGGCCTTACTGATTTTTACCAAATTTTATATGCATATTCAGTAGGTCTAAGAATCGGCTACTCGGTACTTTATATATTGATAAGTGCATTTGTTGAATAAATAATAGTAAATTATTACAACCTGAGACTGACGGCGACCATTGTTTGTGCGACGGGATAGCAATCGACGTTGCCATGGCGACATACTTATTTAGTCACTTCAATAAAATAATATGGCAAATATATTATGGTAAAGCAACGTTTGCCGGGACAGCTAGTATATATATAAAAATAGATTTCCAAATGTGTTTGTCGCGTTAAAACTCGAAAACGGCTGAACGGATTGGGCTGATTTTAGTCTTAAAATATTCGTAGAAGTCCAGGGAAGGTTTTAAAGTGACACGAAGTTCACCGGGACACCTAGTACATAATAAAACAGTAAAAGCTGAGAGAGACAACACAATTCTAGCGGCCTTATCGCTAAGTAGCGATAGATAAGATAGGTATTCAGAGATACTCTGAAGCTTGGAGTGAAATATTGGTGCAAGCTATAGATTTTGACATTAAATCCTGTAGATGTTGAAGTCCTATATTCTATATTGGTCCATACACCAATGAGTCGGCGCGGGCGGGCGTGACCCCTGGTCTAAGTTTTAAGATAACGGGACTGTTAATGACGACGAAAAATCGAATATGCTTAGTAGCATATTATGCTTTCAGTTCTTAAAACAAAGGCGAAACCCTCAAACATGTACTTATCTACAAGGAGGTCGGCGGGGCTAAAATGGTCACATTTAGCAATTCCTCTCAATCGATTCACAAAATGAATGGTCAAACTGTCAAACTCACGAATGTCAAATTAGTACGAATAAATGAATCATAGTAAGATTCATAATATTATGATTCTCCAAAGCGACCATTTTAGCCCCGTGGATTTCTGTTCACCACCTTCGAACCATGGTATATCTTGGTGAAAAATCTAACTTTTTGGTAAAATAATATTATTATGTCTAGAATACTTAGGGCCTGTTTCACCGCTTCCTGATAAGGCTATCCACCACTTAACTTGACACATAGAGAATGGAGAATCTGTCAAATAAGCCTATCGGGCACCTAATATCAGGAAGTGGTGAAGCAGGCCCTTAATATTATATTAACCAAAATCACTATTTCCATTTGAATTTCGAGGAGTTGCCTCGATTACTCATGGATTCCATTATTTGTCATCATGGCACCAAATAGGAGTGAAAACTAATACTTACAACTAGGGAATGTTATTATTCGACAAATTTACTATTCGAATAATTCGAATAATTTACAAAAGTTTTCGAATAATTCGAATATTATTCGAATAATTCAAAAATTTTGAAAAATGCTGAAAAATCTGAATAAAAGTAACAAAAAGCTTCGCACAACCATGTACAACCTATTTTGTTAATACTATGAAGTAAGCAATTCTTATTTTTACTTTTATGAACATAATTTTTTGTAAATGACATAGTTGATTTTTATCGTTAGACACTTTAAAAATGTATATTTTAAGGTAACAGCTGGGCAATAAAAGAAAAACTGTAAAGTGTAAACGGTTTTCGATCCTAGCACTTTTTACTTTTCTCTTATGATTATGCTTAGTCTTGCTAGGCAGCAGTTGAGACTTGAGAATAAATAATAATATGATATTCGACGTTACTGTTCATTAAGACAGGGATCAATCTCAATCCAAAACGATAGCGTATACGCATCGCAATAAGATTCATTTTAGCTTAGCTATTTTAGTTTTTCTTAGTTTAATTTATTTTAATTTATTTTAGTTACTAGGTGCGGATCTTCTCTATTTTTTATATATTTTTTTAAATATCTTTGGAAATAAATATTAAGAAACAAAATTGTTCGGTTCAGGATATTTTAATATAGATTTACTAACAATTTATTCAAATAAAATGTAGAATTATCCTAGTTAATACTTATATTTCGATGAATTAGATTTTTGTCGGAGGTGAGTTTTTAAATTAATTACAGCCAAAGTATTACGTTTTATAAAAATGTTTATGGTTTAATGTTTGTGCTTTACATCTCATATTTTTTTGCATTTCGTTATTATATTGGAACTAGGTAAACCGGGAGTCACGGAATAACAAATTAGGGTTTAGGGCCTTCCCTACGGAGATTCCGTAATTTACCGTATTTAAAGCCTTATAAACTCACAATTTGAAAGCTACAAAGTTATAATAAAAATACAGCAATAATCTTCAGTATATTGCTGTATTTCCCTTTTTACATTCCTTTCCCCATTTTAAATTTTCTATTTTTGTTTATTATACTCATGATATCAGCTTCCAAAGTAAAATCAATTTATTAAAATTCAACCATACATTCAGCATCTCCTTAGTATTTACAAATTACTTTTATTTGAAACACACGCCAATAGATCGACTATATCATAAACTACATATTCCCCGTTTTAATTTTTTAGGACAATTTTGAACTAAGATAAGTAAAAAAAATAGGGTTTTGGTGTGATCTCGGCAACGCGGCAAATGTATGGTCAAGGTCGTTTGCTCAGGGGACGGCCTTATTACTAAGCCAGCTCGAATATTCGAATAAAACAAGTATTCGAATATTCGAATAACATACCCTACTTACAACAAAACAAAAATTTTGAAAATCGGTTCACAAACGGCGGAGTAATCGTTGAAAATACAAAAATAAAAAATATCCACAGCCGAACATAATATAACCTCTTGCTTTTTGGAAGTCTGTTAAAAACTCCACTTCACAACATACTAGATGACACCCGCAACTCCGTTGCCCCAAAATTCGTTTATTGCGCGGTAACCGTACATTTCTCCGGGATAAAAAGTATTTTAAATGCCCTTTCCCGAGACAGCAAATTCGGTTCAGACGTTTGGGCGTGAAGAGGTAACTTACAGACAGACAGAGAGGCAGACGAACCTAGGCTATAGGTTTTATTTTGCGACACTTGGATGATATAATATTATGTTTTTGTCATGACATCGAGAGGAAAATCGAGCGTATTTTATTTTTAGTAACATATTATTATCATTATAATAAAATATACTATCCATACTAATAATATTATGTTATAAATGTAAAAGTGTGTCTCTCTGTCTGTCTGTCTCCACGATTAAGAGGATACACCAAGGGCAGGAGAAATGTTAAACAATTTATTTGCTGTCTCCCTAACCTCAAGCCTGGGGAGGCTTGAGGTTAGGACTTAGGGAGACAGCAATAGATGGTGGGGGGCCGGAGAGCGCGATATTATAAAGATCGAAAATAAAAGCTTAAACATACTTCATCAAAACGTCGCCGGTATACTTAAAAAAGGCGACGAGCTGTCAATTAATATTGAAGACCTTTCGAGTAAAAATCTCAGACCAATAAAAAAAGATAGACAGAGCCATCCATGCTACGCGGTGAGGCAGGCAATAGGAAGCCGATACGGCCATAGGAAGCCGGCCGCCCGCCATTCCGGTTTCAACGAGTGACGGCGCATGTCGTTTTCATCTGTGTCAAGAAATATCAAAATATGCCGTCCTGCATCGTTAAATGGTGCAAAAACAATTCTTGTGTTCAAAAGAAACCTTGTGGGATTACGTTTCACAAGTAATTAGTTGAATATTTATGTATTACCACCGAAATAACGAATTTAATTTATTAGTTTTAAAAATTGTCTCGGGAGTCTCGGTACACAGAACCTCAACCAGTGCTGCATGCTGGTCGCAAGATATTTTTCCCCATAATAGGGGAAAAATATTATTACGTGCTGTATTATCCTGACAAATGTTTATTTTTAACCTAAAATTCGTTATTCATTTAAAATCTATTAATATAAATAAAATTGGAGTGTCTGTTTGTATTATTGAAAGATTTTTTTACTATTTGCATATTAATCTGTATACGATACATACTGCATACACCAAACAACATTCTTTACAATTTTTGTCTGTATGTATGTCTGTCTGTCTGTCTGTCTGTTCTTAGTTGAAACACATAATTTATTAGATATAGATATTTAAGTATTTACTTTTTTCAGCAATTACTAATGAATAATGATTAACAATCTAGTTTGATAGCAACTTCTGTAGTCGTTACTTAGTAGTTTAATAAGACTGCAACAGGATGGGAGTTTGACAATCTGAAACCCTGAATTGGCAACATTATTTTTTTGCACACAAGCGCACGCCTAGTGTATTTATGCTGGGCGTGACGCACACATTGATCGACAGCGACTTCACGCCATTATCTGTAAATACTCCGTCTTTCTTTTTTTATTGGTCTGAGATAAAAATATAAATATTGACGTATTATGCATCAGTGAACATTTTATGGAACTAGGATAGGAGAAATATTTGGACCTACGTAATTATACTTTAGCTACAGCCTACAAGTTACAGTAGAACGAACAGTAAAAGAGGAGGAACTTGTATATTGGTAAAAAATAATATTGAATGGCAAGAAATTAGGGAAATTCGTGAAATGTCTTTATCTAATGTATTTGAATGTTGTGCTGTCAAATTGATTTCTTATAATATTTTGATTGTATGTGTCTATAGGATTCCTAAGCTTAATAATTTTAATACTTTTTTACTAAATTAATTTCAATCTTAACTTTTTCTTCATCACTTAAAGTAAGTAATATTGTGATAGCTGGTGATTTTAACATTGATATATTAAAAACAAACGCCATTACCTCGGAATTTCAATATTTACTATTGAATTATAACATTAAACTGGCATTTAAAGAACCGACACGATTAGCCAGTCAAACTTGCATAGATAATATTGCAATAACTTTAAAGGTAAATGCAAAACGGATGTGCTAGAGTTGGGTTTATCGGATCATAATTCATATGGCACAGATATTGAGAATACCAATAAAGAAAAAATTAAAACAACATTTCTGGCACAAGCAAATAAGAGACTACAGTAATGATAATATTAAAAAATTTAAAATGTGCATTGAAAACTTCTCATTCACTGATATGTATAATATGACTAACTCATCTTTATCTTACAATTATATTTCAGAACATTTTAAATTATTTTATGACCTCTGTTTCCCTCTACACAGGGTTACTGTTAAAGTTATTAGTAAACCGAGGTGGATTTCACGCGGAATGTAGTAAAAAAAGCGAAAAATGCTGTGGGATTTAAGAACCCATACTAATAACCAAATTAAAACGAAGTTCGAAAAGTACTCTAAGCTATTACAAAAAATAATTAAGCTCACAAAACGGTCTGAAAATAATTATAAAATACAAACAACTGCTGACAAATCAAAAACAATTTGGCAACTTATAAATAAAACTAGATTTAACTTACCTAAACAAACTATAACACAAATAAAAATTGGCTTGAATGAATATGTTAACGATCCAATAGGAATTGCGAACTTATTTAACAACTACTTTATTGATAAGGTCAAACCTTTGTCTAATGCATGTAAAGATGCCAATACAACCAAATATATTAATCATAAGTTCACCAAATCCATGTTTATGGGACCATCTACCCCGCAACAAATATGTAAAATCATAAAAAATCTTAAGAACACCAACAGTGTCGGCTTTGATGGTGTATCAACAAAAATTATAAAAACTGTTAATAAGGAAATATGCACCCATCTAAGCCACTTAATTAACTTAAGCATAACAACTGGTGAATATCCAAATGATCTAAAAACCACTATTATTAAGCCCCCACTAAAAAAGTACAATAAGGAGTTATTAGAACACTACAGACCTATTGCACTAATTTCAATTTTCTCTAAAATATTTGAAAAGTACATAATTATATGATGAAATTTACTCGTATTTAGAAAAAAAAGGTATCCTTTGTAATGAGCAAAAAGGCTTCCGTAGAAACAAGAACATAAATATTGCTAATGATTTTTTGAAAAACATAATGTGTCAAGTTGACAAAAGAAAGCCTGTATGCGCAATATTCTGTGACATGACCCAGGCATTTGACTACGTTAACCACAATATTTTCATAAAAAAGCTAGAAGCTTATGGCATACGGGGCAATATAATACAACTAATCATTTCGTATTTAAAAGATAGACGTCAAATTACAGTAATAAGCAGAATAGGTCATAAAACTAAAACGGAATTAAATTATAAATCGAATATACGAATAGTTAAATACGGAGTCCCACAGGGAAGTGTTTTGGGGCCGTTGCTTTTTGTTTTATATATTAATGACATACCACACTCAATTCCTTATCCTCTGACATTATTCGCTGATGATATAAAAATAACCATATTTTACAACTTTGACAAAAATAATTATGAAATAGAAATAAACAATGTATTAGGAAATGTAATTAAATGGCTTAATGATAATACTTTATTAATTAATCTAAACAAAACATGTTGAACGCATTTTAATCAAAGACCACAAATTTCAATGACATTAATGTAAAATATAATGACACTATGATTAGACAAGTAGATTCTACGCAATTTTTAGGTATAGTAATTGACCAAAAGCTCAAGTGGAAAGACCACATTCAAAAATTGGCAAAACGAATTAGTAGTACAACTTTTGCATTACATAAACTATCCCTAACAGTTAGCACCGATGCGTTAATTATAGCATACTATGGTTTGGTCGAATCATTACTCAGATACGGAATTATTTTCTGGGGCAATTCCACTGATACAGATGTATTATTTAAAGTACAAAAGCGGTGCTTAAGAGCAATGTTTAAATAAAAAAAAAAAAACGAAAGCTGCAAACCTCTATTTGACAAATACAACACTTTTACACTACCGTGCTTATAATTATATTCTAGAAGTCGCAAATTTTGTAAAATGCAATCCTAATTTATTTCTTAAAAAATCAGAATTTATGAGCAGAAATAGACGTGATGATGAAAAATTATGTTTAATACCATGTACAATACCCGGCAATAAATATTGCACATCGACCTTTGGAAAGAGACATTCGGCTAATTTCGGTTTCATAGAGCGTTATCTTTGTAGCACACACCTATTTGACATTATGTCAGTCGTTGTTCAAATTCAATAGAGTGCAGTCGCGTCCAGTTCAAAATATATATCTAGAGTTGTTAACACCCCTAAATTTGCTACAGCTGTAATTTTCCAAAATAATTTTAAATACGTAAACATAATTTGAACACCCTTTTTTATTTTATTTTACCCGAATATAAAGCCATAACTTATAGAAAATTTGGTGTATTTTATACAAAGAATAATAAAATTGTCTAAAGAAGCAAACCTTAATTGTTTTAACAGCTCCTAATATATATACCGGACTTTTTGTATTTCGTGCGTAAGAGATAACGCTCTACAAAACCGAAATTAGCCGACTGTCACTTTCCAAAGGTCGATGTGCAATATTTATTGCCGGGTACTGTAAAACGGAACTCATGTCAAAAAGTTTATTTTGCATGGCTCCCAAAATATGTTACTATAGTTTATATGATTTTTTTACTGACAAGTTCAGCAAATTTTGTAAATGTGCTGTTATCTCATTGACCAAATTATTTAAATTGTTTGATTGAAATTATTATTTGTATTTACATAAATTTTATATACACAATTTTATATGAATTCAATTATTATGTATATTTTATGAAATAAAATGAATTAATATTGTTTTAGTCCACATTGTTAATTTAATGAATTTATACTGTTAAATAAATTGTATTGCTATTACTGATTTGTTTGTTTTTTGGCATATGCAAATATTTTAATGTATTAATTCTAAAAATTGTATTTACTTGCATTAAGTTATATTTATTTAATTAATAAGACTTGTATAATTATATCCAGTAAGTTGATATTATGTAGGAATGGTGTACCTATATAACAGGGGTCACCAAAGGGGGGAAAGATGAACTTCGTTTAATGTACTAATGCTTGCACCAATTTCACTCCAAACTTATAATAAATACCAGCAACATTATCACTTTTCTTATTGATATATTTAAATAATAACTAACTGTAACATCCGCAATTAATATTGGTTAAAAAAATTAAATCTGTGGACCGCGAAGGTCATTTCATTTCTTAAAATGGACCCCGAGCAAAACTAATTGGTGAACCCTGCTATATAATATTGCATGCTCTGGCGGAATTTAGAGGAACTCAATTATTGTAATTAATTAACATCTGTGTAACCTAAATTTGCATTATGATTATGATTATGATTATGATTATGATTATGATTATGATTATGATTATGATTATGATTATGATTATGATTATGATTATGACAACCACAGCTTGAATTGAAAATTCTGAACAGAAAATAAACGATTCGTTGTCCCCTGAATTCTTCTCCAAAGCTTAACCGATTTAAATACTTTTTTCATTAAAAATCAAAGCAAGGCTTGATCTGTGTTCCTGTGTTTTTTTTAGTATAATCTAGCCAAATTTGTTTTCTGGATTTTTGAATACAGCGAAAAATCTGGCAATTTTTGGGTTTTTGAACGTTCATATCTTTTTTAATATTAAATTATGAAAAGAAAGAAAACATAGGGACATGCTAATAGTGGCCATAAATATTCAGGAAAAATTTATAACCCTACCGGTATTATCCAGGGAGGAAATAGGGGACAACGTTTGTATGGAAAAACGGCCCTAGTGTCTCCTCTTAAAACACTGAACCATTTTTCATGAAGGGTATTTAGATATTTTGCGTCCCCGTAATTTACATAGAACAGCTTTTGCTGCGGATAAATGTACGGTTACCGAGCGATAAAGGGGTTTTGGCACAACGGAGTTGCGGGCGTCATCTAGTGTTCTATAAATCAAGTATCACAGAACAGTTTTGGTGCAATAAAGTGTGTTAACTCACTTACACCTACCGGGGGACGAAGCTGCGGGCAAATCTTATATGTTATATTAGTAGGAAAAACTACATCATTATTATCCAAAACCCTAATTAGGTAACCATTAAAACCACTAACCAGGAAACATGATAAGAAAATATAAACTGGACTTCCCAAACAGCTATTTTGCGCAGCAAGGCTTTTTATTTTTATTTTTTTATTTATTAAAAAATTAAAATAAGGGGGCAAACGAGCAAACGACCCTCGCAACATCAGAAGAGCTGCAGGTGCGTTGCCGGCCTTTTAAGAGGGAATACGCTCTTTTCTTGAAGGTTTGCAGGTCACATAGGTCCGGAAATACTGCTGGTGACAGTTCGGTCCAGAGTTTTATAGTGCGCGGCAGAAAGTTACGCGAAAAACGCACTGTGGAGGACTGCCACTCATCAAGGTGAGGGGGATGGTATGTTTTTCGCGTGGGACGATGGCGAAAAGTTGCAGGTGGTATGATTCCGAACAACTCCTCAGAGCACTCCCCGTGATACAACCGGTAGAAGATGCAGAGTGAAGCTACATCTCGGCGTAATTCCAGGGGATCCAAGCTGTTTTAAACACTATGGCAGTCAACAATTCGAGCGGCCCTTCGTTGGATACGATCCAGAGGGACCAGTTGGTATTTTGGCGCCCCTGCCCAGAGATGAGAACAATATTCCATATGAGGCCGAACCTGCGCCTTGTAGAGTTGTAGGCGTTGGTCCGGACTGAAGTACTGTCTCGCTCTGTTAAGAACACCAAGCTTCTTCGAGGCTAATTTGGCCTTACCCTCTAGAGCAGGGGTCACCAATTAGTTTCACTCGGGGTCCATTTTAAGAAATGAAATGACCTCGCGGTCCGCAAATTTTACAAAAAAAAAAACACGAAACAAGGTAATTACGGAAATAACAAAGGTATTTATTTACATATCAATGAGAAAAGTGTCAATTTTTTGCTTGTTTGAAGTGAAATTGGTGCAAGCTATTGACATTAAATCTTGGAGATGTTCATCAGTAAGTTGAGCCCAAAATTTATTTTAAACGAAGTTCATCTTCGAAAATACTTGGTCGGTGGTCCGGTCGGTGGTCCGCACACAATGGGTCGGCGGGCCGGATGCGGACCGCGGTCCGGATGCGGACCGCGGTCCGCCATTTGGTGACCCCGGCTCTAGAGTCTAGATGATATCGGAACTGGACTTCGCTCGATATGTTGATGCCAAGTATCTCAATGCTAGGGGAGATGGTTAAAGATGTGCCCTCGAAACGAGGATATACGACCATTGGTGACTTTTTAGTGGTGAACGCGCAGACTTGTGTCTTGACGGGGTTGAATGGGACCAAGTTACGTCTACTGAAATACGGCTGAAAACGATCCTATTTTTTAAGATACGGTTTTCATTTTTGTTTTAAATGTAAAACATAATGCTTATAATTTGGCCCCGGTGTTATTTTTTAAAAATAATTATTATTTTCCAAGATAATAAACATAAATAGGTGATTTCCAATTTTGGTGGCTTGTCGTCGACCTATTTTACTCAATATCTAGACCGATTTACAAAAAACTTGACACTGGATTAGATTTTTATCTTTGTGTAGTCGTTTATATTTTAGTTGACTCTTGATAATATATGAATTTTATTGCACTAAGTTCTGTAGTTGAGTTTTAATGACACAGTTTAGGTCTGTCGCGGAGATTTTACCAATTTTGGTGTCATTTACGAAACGTTGTTTCTACAAAATACCATGGATCCTTTAAGCATAAAAAATACGCCATTTACTTTATTCAGCCACACGCTTACCCGTTTAGGAGGTGGCTGTGAGCTGGGTCGTATCAGTTTCCACTTTCCAGCCAGAAGTGAAAGAAAACTGTTTTTGTGAAAATTTTGGTGTACTTAAATTATCGTACTTGTGGCAATAATAATATCATGTTGTTATTTTGAATATCGGTAGAGTTTTGGTTTGTTTATAATTAAGTTAATGTGTTATAACTTTAGTGCACGCAGTTTTTTTAAATTTTTCTCGCAAATTCCAATTTTGGTGGGTAAATTTTGGTGGGTAAGAGGGTGTGTAAAACATTATTTTTACAAAATACCATTGATACTTAAAGCATAAAAAATACGCCGTTCACTTCATTCTGTCACAAGCAAACTCGTCTAGGTGGTGGTTGCCGTACCAGTTTCCCGTAAACATCTTATCTCTAATTTTGGTGAAAACAAAAACTTCCACCAAATTTATATAAAAAATGCAAGTTGTCGAAATCCACTTTTTATTTTCCGGCACAAACAGGGGTCGTCACAGTAAGCTAATTAAAGTGTTATTTTCATGCTTAATCCTAATTAGGCAACTGATAATAGGGAATAGGGATATTGCCAAGGTCAAAGATTATTATTAAAAATAAAATAAATAAAAAACAACGACAAACCAAATTTCAACGACAAAAATTGTGTATTTTTTAATTAATGGCTTTTTATGAAAAATCTAGCGCATTACACTGTTTCTTTGTTATTTTAATAAGATAGAAGAGGTTTTTATCTTAAATAAATTCCCTTACTTCTATGCACTAAGTCAGATAGTTTAGACTTTAGAAGTTATAACCATTTTCTTATGAAATTTAGGTCACATTATTTAGTATGAAAGCCAAAGATTTTTTTGGCGTTGGATGGCGTTTTGGGAAGGTTTATTTTATGTGATTTTCGAATTGTTATATCTTGGAGAGTTTGTAAGATTTGAGAGTATGTCTTTCACCGTTGTTTCTATTTCAAAGTCCTTTAATTACCAATAGATATTGATAGAAATAAGAAAAAAGCCTATTTTCCCGTTATAGGTTGTTTGTGACAATGACGCAAGTATTTACTCAGCATTTTTCCTGGATGGTATATTCATATATATATATATATATATACCGACTGGTTTGGGAGAGCTCAGTAGTCCTAGCAGTCGGTCGATGGTCGGTCCAGTATGGGGTAAGTGTGTTCTGACCATAAACTTAGAATTTAAAGACTGAAATGTAATATTATGCGTTAAACATATTCACTCTATGGTTTTTTAAATATTTTTTGAAGTTATTGATATATTATATACTATTGGTTTTGGACTGTTCTACAGGGTGCTTTGACATAGTCTATTGTAATTTGTAACTAGAACAGGCAACGATGAAAACATTTAAGATATTTTCTAGTAACTTTGATAACAGGAAAAAAGATTACTTGAAACTACAAAGACCATTGAGGCTCATACCGCAGAAAGACTCAAAAAATGTATTTTTGGTAAAAATACTCTGTACTAACCATCGATTAGGATTCATTATTATTAATTTGATCATTGGCAATAAAAATATAAAATATTTTTTCCCTTAGCAATGAAATTTTCAGTTTTAAATAAAAAATCGGCCGTTCCGTACCATTATTCAGCAAAAGTAGGTAAATTATTTATTTTATTTAAATTTTTTTATTAATTATTAAAGTATAATTTATACAACTGAGTATTTTGTGAACATTTCAAGTGCCTGCCCATTGCCTGCATTATTAATATCGAGCAAAAAATAGCAAAAAAATATGTTTGTTGTATGGGAGCCCCCCTTAAATATTTAACTTAATTTATTTTGTTTTTAGTATTTGTGGTTATAGCGGCAACAGATACGCATAATCCGTGAAAATTTCAGAAATATAGCTATAGCGGTTCTTGAGATACAGCCTGCTGACAGACAGACGGACAGACAGACATCGAAGTGTTAGTAATAAGGTCTCGTTTTTTACCCTTTGGATGCGGAACGCTAAAAAAAAAGTAAGTAAAGAATATTGTTTGTTGTTGCCATATTAATAGATAGACAGAGACAAGATAATCCGGAAAAGTTTTTTTATGTTTTATAAAAGACCATAAAATAAGATATCATTTAATATGTATTTAGTGTCTTCAAAAATTCCTGATAGATTTTAGATATTATTTCAGAAAATTCAAGTATCCTTAGGTCGTATTGATGTGTATTTGAAAACGATTAAAGATATATACAAAATATAAATGACAAACTTGTAGAAAATTTTGTTAGCTTTTATAATTTAGTACAATAAAATTTCGTACGAAGCACCGTTCTCGAAAATTTGGCAAAAAAACCAAAAAAATGGTCCTTCTTTTCCTCCCCTTCCCTCCGGCTCACTTCGGAAGGGTCAGGACTTTTAGTAGGGGAGGTCAGCTCAAAGTGGCCACTGGCCACCTCAACATTCAATTTGAAAAAGGGCGAAATTTTATATATTTAAAAATAAAAAATGTGCTACCAGATAGTGCATTTATTATATTTCTGCTACGTATGAGTCATATTGACCTAAATCTTAAAATTAGCTCACGATTCACATATTACGACAACTTGTCAAAAAACCGCTTTGCCCGAGGGCCCGCCTAAAGCGGCCATAGGGGTAAGGGCAACGTGGCCAGCCCAAATGTTCACACGAAATGGTATTTTTTTTCTAATATGTAAATATATTTTTTTATAAAATGAATGCTAAAAATGTTCGAAAATAGGTATTTATTAAAAACAATTCTGTAAACTGGCTCTTTGATCGCTTATGGCCGGTTTCTGAGGTTTCTTGACAAGAGTTTATCTTCCAACAATCACAACATTTTTTTTATAAAAAATAATCAACACTTCTAAAATAAAAATAGTCAAAAAATATCAATAAAACTTCGTTTTATCGATATATTCCTGTTTTTAAATGTCCCCTTAAGTATGACCATGTTTGTGTTTTCTACTAATTTGACTGAACCCCAATTTTCTAGAAAATCTTTAATAGCTCGCGCCATCGTAGTCTCTTCCCATGACCCCTGGATAGTTTTCTTTTGATAGTTTGTTCACCATCTAAAAATAGTTTTAAGTAATTATCATATAAAACTATCATTTAGCTTAGCGGCCTGTTGGCCGCTTTGCCCGGTCCGCTTTGCCCTTTGGCAACCGTTCTGTTTTAAAAATAATTTTCTTTCGCACTTTTTGTCATACTCCAGAATAAAAACATCATAGATAAAGCTAAATAGATAAGCAACGACACCCTGAAAATAGAATCATTCAAATATACAAGAAAATAATTAAAACAGGAAAAATGTACCTTGCATTTTTTTAATAAAACGTGCAATTTCAATATTTTTGGCGCTACAAGCTCGCATCTTCCTCAACCGCTACCGCATCATGGAGCGGGGCTGGGCGGGATGTTCACTATGCGCCAGAGCAGCAAACGTTGCTCTGCCTTTATAAATAACCGAAATATTAAGGGTGGCCGCTTTGAGCTGGGCTCTACTATGTTTATCTCCTAACTAGTCCAAATAAAGTTCCGTAGTTAAAATTTCTGCTTTCGATTATTCCAACCACACCCCCCTTTTGAGCATTCATTTACATGAGGGCGAGCTACTCTACTCAGTAATAACTGAGTAGAGTAGTAGTGTTATTTTTTTAAAACATTTTTGCAACTGATCAATGATTTATTTAAAAATTATAGTAATTAATCCTTCAGGCCCCGCGCGAGCACCGGTGATCGCGACAACAATAGAATACAATAGCAATTCCTGGAAATTCCGACTGAAGTATTAAGTAATTATTATTACATTAAACAAAAGCGCTTTATCGTGCTTTAGCGTCTGCAAATCTTTCCACATTTTTTTCAAATTTAATAGTTTGTAAAAATCACTTTATATTATGTACATTAGCGAGAGAGCTGCAAGTTTTTGCTGTGCGGAGTGTGGAGCGCAAGTAATTCTTTACTCTTTTATGTGCTGAAAAGACCTTTCGCCGCTGCAATTGTCAACACTCATTGTCAAAAAAAATATCGTAATACTTATTATCTCCACATTCGGAAACATTAAAAATTTTTATTAACTGCAACAAACCCAATAGCTTTGTCCACACTGCCTTTTTTGTTCGTCAGGGCTCAGGGGCATGCGTTATAGCGCAGTCAACAACGAACGTGAGGCATCACTCGCTACTGCTCGCTACATGACACTTTCCTTTCAACGCAGGTGGATTTTGAGCATTCGATTATTGAATTATGCCAAACGAAAGTTGAATAAAAATATGATGACGATAATATCTTTATTTGCTTAAAAAATAATATTTAAATAAAGGCAAGGAATACTTTTAGGAAATAGGCGGCCTTACCGCTTTCAGCGGTTTCTTCCAGACAACCACAATATGACAAGTAACAGAAAATAATGTAAAAATGCTGAACTTAATCAAAAAGCCTTATTATTGATAAAAATTATATAATTATAGTAATTTATATATATATATATATATATATATATATATATATATATATATATTATATATATATATATAAATTACGTATAATAAAATATCCAATAAACTACAACATAGTATATAAAAGGTAAAAAATAAAAACATGTCTATAATTATATACCTACCTACTTATCAAAAATACATTAAAATAATAATAATTGGGAACTAAATTTTTGACTAGTTATTTAAATATCGTAATTGAGATGTTATTATGATCAGTTGAAAAAAATATTGAGCAGTTATTTCATTTTATGGCGGTTGATTAATTATTGTGACTGTAAAACATGGACAGTAATAAAAAATAATTGAGCGGTAAAAATGATGGCATGAGCGGAGCGGCAGCAGCCGGCGACTGTCTAATACTTTCGCTTTAAAACGGTACTGAACCCTTCATGGGTGATTTCGACTCGCACTTGGCTGATTTTATTATATTTTACCACCTCATTGTTTAAAGAACTGTTTAGAATAAGATTTCTTACTGACAAATTCCGATTTGTTACTGCCCACACGTAACCGCTCATTCATCAATTTTTAACGCTCATTTAATTATTTTACTGTTCAATAATGTTTTCAATTATCCATTTCATTATTTTTTATTACTCATTTTTGTTTACTTTACTGCTTAGTTTTAACTGCTAAACTAGTTATTAAACGTGCCATTTATAATTTTTAACTTACTAAAACTGCAATTTACAACTGCCCCTTTATATCAGTGCCATAATTGTACCAAAACACTAAAAGTTTTCTTCTAAATCAGTGGCATATAGTTCTTTTACTTTGCCTCTAATAAATTCACTGTCGTCTAGTTCATGCAGTTTCCATAAGAAACCTAAACTTTGTGTTTATTGTATTATAAATAATTTTCCGGAATCGGGGACTCAAGCGTCTTTAATTTTAATGTTTTGTCACGGTCTAGTTGAAATAATTATGTAGGGTAGATGCAATGATGCTAGAGTAGCGCATGCGAAGACACGATTTCAGCACTATTGGCAAAACAATGTTAGCCGGGTCAGCTAGTATTAATATTATGAAGTTGACGTTCGACTCGAGTAAGGTCAATACTACACACCACTATACATTTTGATCGGCGATTATAAAAGTGTAGCAAAACAAAGTGATAATACTTTAGAGTTTAGAGTATGTAAGTTTTTCTTGTATAGAGTTTTCACAGTGAAGTCTATATACTTTTTAGATTATAGATGACCCTGAGGCCTAAACTATATTATCACTTGGTTGTTACACCTTGTATGAAGATGTGATAAAGAAAACGTCTTGGCTAGGTCTTAGTTCGTATCTTCTACTGCTACTATGTTTCAGGTGGCATATGAAGCTCGTGATTTGCGTCCAGCTGGCATACGTCTCCGTGTGTCTGACGCAGCTGTCTGTTGTCCGCGAGTGGACCTCGTTGGACGTGCAGCTTTCACTGGGAGATGGGCAGGAGTCACGTCGCTTCATCACGCCCCATGATGTCAAATCCTGGTTCATCTACAAAGACAGGGCGTTCGTTGCTTTAAGCGATCAACCGTATTCTTTGGCTTACTTCGACCTCACAGGTACCTACTTTTGTTAGTTTGAAAGTCAAACAGCTATCTGTAGATCTACAGGGAATAACAAAACACCCTAAAATCATGAATTTGGCCATACAAACATCTAAAAAAGTAACTTTCTCAAGGCTGCAACTTTCACAGTCTATATAGAGCTAGCATTCTGATCTTAGCAGCATGCGACCACGACCGAATAAATTATTATTATATTTATTACCGAATAAGACAAATAAAATGCCACTTTCTGACCTAGACCAGGGGTCGGAAGACTTACCAATCGGATGAGCCAAATATCAAGTTTGTAGATTTTTCCCATACCTTCAAAGAGCCGCAACATAAAAATAAGTCTAATAATAATAATTAAATAATTAGAGTCTAATTTGCTTCACACTACAAAGCTACATCTACAGTTTTTAAAAAATGAGGGAAATTAAAAAAAATACTGAAATACATAATATGTTATTAAAATAAGGGTGGGTTGTACCAACTTAAGTTACATTTACTTTAACTATAATTGTAACTTTAACTATAACTACAGTTCAAAATGTCAAATCTTTGGTTAAGGACGCCATATTTAACGATAACCATAACCGCTCATACTTATATCGTTCGTGATACTATGGCTCACACTCTAAAATCTAATTAATTAGATATATTATATTTTAGTTTTTAATCGACTTCCAAAAAACGAGGAGGTTATAATATGTTCGGCTGTGGATATTTTTTTATTTTTTTTATTTTTTTTTATTTTTGTATGTTCGACGGTTACTCCGCCGTTTGTGAACCGAAAACTGATTGTTTTTTTCTTTTTGTTTGCTATGTTAATGTGTTTAATTTTTTATTTCATTTACTTTCTTATTGTTTTTTTCCCTTGCGTAATCTTTGTAATGTGATGTAATGTGTTTACATTTTGAATAAACGTTTATTATTATTATTATTAGTAGAAAGCTCCTTAAGCTTGCAAACGACTCTCACATAATCGCCATTAAAATTTCATGTAAATCGGTTCAGCCGTAAGCGTAAAGAGCTAACAAACAGACAGATAGACAGACGGACAGACACAATTTGACATTTATAATACAGGGTGAAACAAAACTAAGTGATATTAATACTTTAGAGTTTAGAGTGTTTACGTGTTTCTTGTAGACAAATTATTTACTGTGAAAGTAGCGCTAAAAGACCAATTATTTTTTACTTTTGTATGGGCAAGTGCTCTAACGTCACAAGTTGTCCCCTTACAAAAGTGAAAAAAAAAATTGGACTTTCAGCGCTGCTACTTTCACAGTGAACTCTCTATGAGGAACACGTACACACCCTATAGTACTATCATTTAGTTTTATTACATACATTAAAAATAAGGAAGTAAGGATATTATACTGCCATTCTCACTCAACAACGCTTATAATTCGATGTTTACAGACAACTCGACGTCACCGCTGCTCCGACCGTACTCGAGTAATGAAAATCAACAGAAGATATATAAACCGTTTCAAGTCCGCGTCGATCGTTGTGACCGACTTTGGGTGTTATCAGAAAATAATCACCATACAAAAATAGATATGAACGTTTTCGATCTAAAAGCCCATAGCATCCTGAGAACTAGCACTATTCCCAGTCTCGCGGTCTCTCTCGACATGACCGTCGACGACTTGGACTGCGTTAACGAGTATGTTTACATCTCCGACCATGACGCCGTCTGGACGTACTCCTGGGCGGAGAAAAGCTTAACGCGCCAGGATATTGGCCCCATCGGCCCAATGATATTGACACCAAATAGTATCGTCTACTACAACGTAGCAGGTGAGCCCGCAGTGTACTACATGCCCAAGACACACTTAAAAGATAATAAGACGATCGATATAAAGAATCCTGGCCAGAGCAGGAAGCTGAACGTCAATTTGACTTCATCGGCTCTAGACGCCAAGAGTGATGTTCTTTACTACTTTAATAACGACAACAGAACTGTAATACACGCCGTTCCCTGCTGGACAAGCGAGCGATGTAGCTCAAACTGCCAGGACGTGAGCATCGACCCGACACATGAACTGATGTTTATAACACTCGACGAAAATGGCTACCTCCGAGCCATCACCAGTAGATCAAGTTTTGAGGACGGAAAAATTAATTATAGGCTTTTATCGGTACCTGTTAAGAATACATGCGTAGAATCAAATGCAAACGATACAACAACTACAAGTACAGACGTAAAGTCAAACGCAAAAGGTACAACAAATACAAGTACAGGTGTAGAGTCAAACGCAAAAGATACTACAAATACAAGTACAGGTGTAGAGTCAAACGCAAACAATACAACAAATACAAGTACAGGTGTAGAGTCAAACGCAAACGATACAACAAATACAAGTACAGGTGTAGAGTCAAACGCAAACGATACAACAAATACAAGTACAGGTGTAGAGTCAAATGCAAAATATACAACAAATACGACGAACATAAATGAAAGTAAAACTGCACCGAACAGCGCGACGGACGGACGGACAATTAGTCAAATTTTACCATTACTAATTTTCCTGATAACCATTTTGACTAAAGCTTAAATACTTAGTTGTTAATTCAACTCCTTTCCTTTCTAAATTTAATATGGATATTGGATACTGTTAGTTGTGTAATATTATTGTAACGTAATGAACAATTAATATGTGTACCAGTACCTAAATACATCGATAAACATAATTATATCATCAGAAATAATATATATTAAAACAATCTTAAAACCCGACTGTTATTAAATTAAAACTACTAGCCTTTAGCCAAGACGTTTCTTTTATCGCTTCTATAGAATCGCCGATGAAAGTGTATGGAATTGACATTACACGAGTCGAACGTCAATATCATACTATCGAACGCTGCGATTCTATAAGTAAGCGATAAAGAACTTTTCTAAAGGGCCTGGTTTCACCTGGCAAGTTTTTGAACATAATATAAGTATTATTTTATTACACTGACTCTAGACTAGATATAGCGAGATTAAGTCAAAAATGTCAAAGTATCCTCAAAATGAACAAAGTGTAGGCTGCATTTATCACATTTATCCTCGACTCTCCAAAATGCCGTTTTTAAATGCATCGAAAAAAAGTTTTACACCAGTGAATATAAGGGTCTACACAGACGGACTGCATTTCAACTGCAATCCAACTGCAAATTGCAGTTTAAGTGCAGTTTGAATGCAGTTGACACGACTGCAATACGACTGCAATAGAACTGCAAACCAAACAGTTCACACGACTGCAACTGAACTGCAATCCGACTGCGCGTTTGGTTTGCAGTTGAATTGCAGTTGAAATGCAGTCCGTCTGTCTAGACCCTAAATGAGAAACTTTTGAATTTAAATGCAACGAATGCTGGTTTGAAATGTGTTGGTTTTTTGTGAATGGTTTAGAATAATTGGCCACCCAGATTTTTACGAATTTAAAATACTTGAATGAGTGAATACACTTGAATTGCTAACACAGGTACATTAATCCTTCGATCGCAGATTCTTAGAAATGCTATTGTATTCTGTTGTTGTCGCGATCACCGGTGCTCTTATGGGGTTTGAACTTAGAACTTCGATCACATAATATACTGCGTGAAAATTTTAATGGTTGTTTTCCAGTAGTAAAACGATTCTATCTTAGTAGTACAATATATTTGTGATTTGTAATAATAAAAATGTGTTTTTTTTTTGTATGGCTTAAACATTTATAAACCCCTTATTTTATTTATTTTATTGAAATTTTATTATTAATTATTAAAGTAAAAAATATGCATCTGAGTATTTTGTCAACATTTCAAGTACCTTATACCTATTATGCCATTATTGATTGACAAAAAATTGCAGAAAAATTATATTTGTTGTATGGAAGCCCCCTTTAAATATATTTTTTTGTTTTAAGTATTTGCTGTTATAGCGGCAACAGATATACACAATCTGTAAAAATTTCAGAAATCTATATCTATAGCGGTTCTTGAGATACAGCCTGGAGACAAACAGACGGACAGACAGACATCGAAGTCTTAGTAATTGGGTCCCGTTTTTACCCTTTGGGTACAAAACCCTAAAAAGGAAGTTTTTCGCGTAACTTTCTGCCACGCACTGTAAAACTAGCTGGATCGAACTGTCACCAACATAATGTGCAACAGTATTTCCGGACCATTGACCAATCAACCTTCATGAAGAGAACGTTTTCCCTCTTAAAAGGCCGGCAACACACCTGCAGCTCTTCTAATGTTGCGAGTGTCCATTGGCGACGGTAGTTGCTTTCCATCAGATGATTTGTTTGCTCGTTTGCCCCCTTATTTTATAAAAAAGCTTATAGATGACTCTTATGGTAATAATTTAAAAAAATCGGCTAAGTGCGAGTCGGACTCGTGCACGAAGGGTTTCGTACCGTTAGGCTGCGTTCCCACCAGAGATGTGCGATGAAAATGTGCCTACAAAGATGAGTAGCGGAGCTGTAAAATGCGCTGGTACAGTATGTAGCAGTAACATATCTATCTCAACACACATTTATCGCAACAACTCCCTCGGCCCTCGCACACATTCCTCGCTTGTTTTGTATGCGCAAAAATCTAGCTCCGCTAAGCCGTTTCCACCAGAGCTGTGCTGACCGAGGCGAAGTACCCAAATGAAGCGATTTTATTGGTTCTTTACAAACACATCCCTCGCTACGAATCCTCGCAAACCCCTGGTAGAAAAGCAGTCTCAGAATTGTCAGAATTAAAAATTTTTGGTTTACGTAGGGGTATACAATAATGTATTTTTGAACAGAGATAAAATCTTAAAAGTATTGATTTATGCTGTAGAGTGTAGATAATAAGTTAAGAAACACCAGATAAAATGACATTTAAAAATACCGAGTACCGAAGGCGTTAAAAGAAGATGGCCTGGAAAGTCCCTCACCCCCTTAACAAGGCCAGCTACTCATCCATACTTAAGATTGTGATTTGTGAGGATGTGAATGTCAACGTCACATTGTGAATACCGTTATAATATCGTAATATTTCTAAGAGATACATCGTATTAAAAAGAAATTAATGTCCTAGGACAGGGGTTCCCAAACTGTGCGCCGCGGCGCGGCGCCCTGGTGCGCCGCCGTGGAAAGGCAAGAGGGGCGCCACGAGTCGATCCTCCATCATTATCCCTAACCACAATTATTATAAAATAAAATTATAATATGAATTATACAAAGCAGGCAGATGATTAATCCTTCGATCGCGGATTCTCGGAAATCTATTGTTATTCTATTGTTGTCACTTGTCGCGATCACCGGTGCTCTAATGGGGCTTGATAGGTTAAATAAAAATACTTGTTTATTATTATTTACTTGCTTAACCTAACTATATAATCATTAAAGGTGTTTATTTAAATTTATGTTTTTGTAATGTCTAGGTAGAGTAGGGCGCCGTGACAAAATATTGGGCCATGTAACTTGTAAATGCGCCGCAGGCTGAAAAAGCTTGGGGACCCCTGTCCTAGGACCTAGATAATATATTACAATATTTGTATTAAATTCTTGTAGATGTAATTACTATTTTTCTTTGGTGACAAAATTCTAGTTTATATAAAGTAATTAGTCGAATTGAGATTTATTTTAAACACCCAATGACCAATCAAATATAAGTTACCAAAAACAGTATGGCCTTAGCAATATTTCATTTAACGGTTTTCACATTTTTACGGTGACAAATACCTACATACAAATACTACTGTGAATGTGATACTTACTACACTTGTATATTATAAGATTACCATTATGAAACTAGAAGCGATATCAGGTTTGTCACTCGATATGTTCCTGTACTTTCACTAGAATAACCTGATTCTAGGGCTAGACGGTGGCTAGACAGGCATGAAGACCTAAGCGAAAACTAGACCTAAGCTTTATAGTAATGTTATATTCCTTTACATTAATAATCTTATATATAAAATTCTCGTGTCACAATGTTAGTCCACGAACTCCTCCGAAACGGCTTTACTGATTTCTACCAAATTTTATATGCATATTCAGTAGGTCTGGGAATCGGCTACTCGGTACTTTATATATTGATAAGTGCATTTGTTGAATAAATAATAGTAAATTATTACAACCTGAGACTGACGGCGACCATTGTTTGTGCGACGGGATAGCGATCGACGTTGCCATGGTGACATTATTGACATACCTACTTATTTAGTTCAATAAAATAATATGGCAAATATATTATGGCAAAGCAACGTTTGCCGGGACAGCTAGTAGTAATATAAAATATTCCTATAATAATGTTTGTCCCTGAATAAGTGAAAGAACAATGGCCAAATCGTACCAGATGATAAAATGTGGGCGGTGGCGTCCCGATACGATATGCCATTGGTAGCAAAAATTCCCTAATATTTTAAGGCATCGTAAAATATTTGAAATATGTCTGTAAATAGCCACAAAAAAAAAACAATATATTTTAGTTTCGTCAGAGTAGACAGAATTATAGAGTATGCCGACTTAGAACTGATGTTGAAATTTTTAAATTTGACGTATTATGACGAAAATCGTCGCTAGGGTTGTTAACTTGTTACCTACGAATTTAAAACTTTGACACATTCGCTGGACGTGTTCCTCTTTGGTCGTATTGTTGTTTGTGTTTTGGCACATGCGATTAAAATTGTCAGAATCCAATTTTGAAATCTTTAAAAAACTGAACTAAAGTAAGCCGGCGATCCATCGCATTCGTCCTATTTTTTGGGTAATACTCTAGGGCCCACTTGCGCTGTAATCTGAGTTAAAGTTAACTCTAAGTTAAGCATCATGTCATCTCTATCACTCATTTGGTGAGTGACAGATATGACATGATGTTTAACTCAGAGTTAACTTTAACTCAGATCTGCGCAAGTGGTCCTAGGAAAAATTTAAATAATTAGAAACGAGATCGCCGAATATACACTTGTAGGCTACACCGCAGTCGGGAAAAAGGGTAGTTCTTAAGTCTAACCTCAAAATAATTGTAAACGTTATTACTTATTGTAAAAAACCGTGGCTACTTAGACATAATTCTCAAACGGAATTATGTTTAGAGCATAAGAACAATCAAATCTAACTATAGTTAATTTTGGGACATCAAAAATAAAAGTCGGGTCCAGCTCCTATACTTTGGCCATGATTCTTTCTAAAATATACTTTTGTGCATCTCTCTATTCTTCCCTCTATTTTTCCCTCGCTTTGAGTAATTTTGTATTATTTTCCAAGAACATGAATTAAATTTTTGGTAGTCCAATTAATTGGACTACCAAAATTTACCGAAAGATATTGGTGGTTACTGAATTCATGTTCTTGGAAATTTACTAAAATATGGATGCATTTTGAAATTCAATTTTGGCTATACGCCGCATCTGGCGCATGAATAACATAGTATCGAACGCGAATCAGAAAATCATTGCAGAACGTTTTCTATGAACCAATATGCAGCGGCATTTGTCCAAAGTTCCTTGAAGTTATTATAAGTTATTGGCAAGTTTAAGCCTTGGGACATAGATTAATAATTATTATTTTAAAGTACATAATTTGGACGTTTTATTTTAGCTACAGTAATTCTGGTGTAACCATAGATATCAGAAACAACAGACCTCTAACATAAGTGTAACATAAGTACAGTAGCTTTGGGCGGGGTGCCTAATATTTCTTCTCGATCTTTCTTTGAACTCCGGGTAAAGCTGAAGCAAGTGTTCCATGGCCTGTAGCCGACACGTTTTCTTTATCGCTTCTTTATAGAAACGCCGAAATGTATGGAATTGACAGACGAGTCGAACGTCAACGTCATATTAACGAACGCTATGTCAATTCCATAATACTTTGATCGGAGATTCTATAAAAAAAAAGTCTTGGCTCGATTACTCACCAATCCTCGGCAATATATGGTCATGATGACGCAGCATCGGTAGCGTCAGGGGACCCGGGATGTCGGTGAAGCGACGCGACGTGACCACCGCCGGCGCCGCCACGTTGCGACGTTGCGGCGACGTCGACGTACGACGAGGACGTGACGTCGAGATGTGACGGTGGAACCTGAAAAATGATGATGATAAAGTCTGGTAAGAAAGAAAAAAATAAGAAACGTAGGGAGAGTTTGATAAAGGACTTGTCTCTTT
The DNA here is from genome assembly GCA_905333045.1 of Lysandra bellargus. NCBI lineage: Eukaryota > Metazoa > Arthropoda > Insecta > Lepidoptera > Lycaenidae > Lysandra > Lysandra bellargus. Next base: position 3,623,284 of record HG995358.1, read on the forward strand.
TTTACCCGACTGCCAGGAGGGTTATGTGTTTAGCGCGTATCTTCTATGTATGTAATATTCTTTATTACCTCGTATCTTCAGAACTGCTAAACGGATGTTCACATTTGAGGTATCATTAGATTTGTCTTAATAGCCCGAGTGTTCTTAGATAGGTGACATTAAGAATTAATTAATTTGATGACCTCCGTGGCGCAGTGGTGAGCGTGTTGGTAGCTCAAGCCGGAGGTCGCGGGTTCGAGTCCCGCCGACGGAACAAAAAGTTTATAAAGTTCCTGGGTCATGGATGTGTATTAAATATGTGTATCATATAATAAAAATCTTAAATATATGTATAGTATAAAAACAAACAAACAAACTAACAAACTCTTCCGCTTTATAATATTAGTATAGATTGGAATCTCGGAATCGGCTCCAACGATGCTCATGAAATTTAATATATAGGGGGTTTCGGGGGCGATAAAACGATCCAGCTAGGAATCATTTTCATAAAATGACATTTTATATGTGATTTTTGAATTTTTTGAATGCCGAGCGAAGCTCGGTCTTATAGCTTGTATTATTATAACAGCTACTTCTCTCATAGTTATCTATACTTCCATACTAATATTATAAAATGCGAAAGTATCTGTCTGTCTGTCTGTCACGCTTTCACGCCAAAACAACTGAGCCGATTGTAATGAAATTTTGTACACAGATAGTCTAGAGCCTGAGAAAGGACATAATCTACTTTTTAACTGGCAAAAAGGGGTTGGAAGGGGGATAACGGGGGACAGGTCAAAGGTTACAAAGCTTTGGGAATTGTGTTTATTAGATGGATTCTGAGGAAAATTTGCAGTAATGTAGGCTTCATTTTATCCCGATTCCCGGCATTGCCACGGAAACGGGAAACACCATGCCAAACTGAAGTCCACGGCGGACGGAGTCACGGGCAACAGCTAGTATTTTATATGTGTATATTGTTTTGTGTTGTGTTAACTCTCAATGTTACAATTTTATGTACGAGTACATACCTTAAACAAATAAAAAGTTTTCGGAACTGCTAATGATTGATGTGCCTTTTCTTTTTGGTTTAATGTCTTTATCTATTAAACTTAGAACAATATAAAATTGCTCGTGGCTTAATCTGCAATACAACACGGTCAAATTAACTAGACGCACGGTTTGATGACGTCATTACGGAGCTCGCATGTTAATTTGACATTTCGATGCGTCAAGTTAATTTGACCGTGTTGTACGTTCTAAATTTTTCCTCATTACACATTAAGTGACGATGAGCATATTGTAGCATCCCTCTTCGACCCGCGACGTAAAAATAGGGTCAACCTTTCTCCTCTTTTCCGGAAATGATAAAAAATACAAAATAATTTCGTCATCCTCTTCATCTGCCAACAGTTTTTGGATAATTTCTTCCCTTAAGGCGCTATATTGAAAGTAATTTTAGCGCAAGGGCAATTTTATACTTAATTTGTATGACTATAAAGTCGTGAATACGCTGCGGCCAGAAGCTACGGCTCGCTCGGAAAATATGCGAAAAAACGTAATTTTAATTATTTAAAAAATAACTAGGAGCATTTAAGCAAAATGCTTCTATACGATTTTGAGTTGCAAAGGTGTCTATCAATTAGACTAATTTCCTACAATACGTCTATTTTCGTTTAAAAATAATCTTCAAATTTCGTATTTTTAAGGGGTCATTTCGATCGAGAAATGTATCGAGGCAAAATACATTAATCGTGTTTCTGGTTCTTCTCAAACCTAGATAAGGCTATGAAGATATGTATATCTCATTACCAGATTTGTAACATTTCTGAGGGTCCTATAAGTATTACGTCAAAAAGGACAGTTTTTTCAATATAGCGCCTTAATACTAAATTCCCTGCCATAATATTGTAAAATAATTCACAATTATTGTTATGTTTACACTCGTAGTTATGGTGGAAAAATGGTCAAAGCTTCTGTCTGCGCACAATATCACAAAATTGTAGATCGCAACATAGTTTGAAATGCTACCTAGTTACGTAGTTAATTAATAATGTTGCATTTTGTTCAAATGTACTTATTTAGCGACGCTGGCCACGTGGTTATTATAATACTACTTAGTGACTCAAATGATAGCTATAATCACGTCAATAAAGTATCATTTTAATTAAATTTTTGTCGGTCGCGGCTACGCGGTCGCGGACATTGGTAAGCTATTTGCTGCTCCGCAGCAAGCGACCGGTCGCTTACACGTGACGCCGTACGCTTGCCTCGCAGATCCGAATGGTACCTGCTGTATTCTAAAATATTCATTGATTAATTAAGGTGACGCCGCGTTTAAAAGTAAAAAACCGTGTTGGATACGTTTTAGATTGCTTGTTTTCTTGTTGCTTGTAGAAAATAAACAATGGAACAACAAAAAATGGAAAGGGCGTAAGCGACAAAATGGTTTTTGTCGCGTAATTTAAAAACCATGAATACATTTCATATAAGCTATGGGCAAATTAAAGTGTATGCTTGAACCAATATATTATGTACAAATAGAAGCTTAAATCATTCTCTGTTGGCAAAATAGGAATCCCTTTTTTAAAGAGGTCTTTTTGATTGATTATTCTGTGTTATAAAAGTTGACCAATCGTGTTATGCTACGGGTGATTCAAAGACAAAGACATGATGAATACTGACAATAAACTTTAATTTCTTAGCTTTAGTCATTGCTGAGAAAAATCGATATCGCTACAGCCAAATTATCAAGGCGTCGCCTTAAGGCCATCCCCCGAGCAATCGATCTTGGCCATACATTTGCCGTGTTACCGCGATCGCACCAATACCCTATTTTTTTACTTATCTTAGTTCAAAATTGACCTAAAAAAATTAAAACGGGGAATATGTAGTTTATGATAATTGTCGATCTATTGGCGTGTGTTTCAAATAAAAGTAATTTGTAAATACTAAAGAGATGCTGAATGTATGCTTGAAATTTAATAAATCGGTTTTACTATGGAAGCTGATATCATTAGTATAATAAACAAAAATAGAAAATTTAAAACGTGGAAAGGAATGTTGATATGCTGAAGATTATTGCTGTATTTTTATTATAACTTTGTAGCTTTCAAATTAAGAGTTTATAAGTCCCTAAATACGGTAAATTACGGAATCTCCGTAGGGAACGCCCTTAACCTGCACGATGACCTTACCAGCTACAGGTACCTATTAGGAAGTAGCTGCCGTGTGTCTATTTGAGTTAAATTGTTTGATTCAATAAGGCTGTATGCTGATGTTGCTGCGCGATAGTACGAATCTAGATTTATTTAAAATGCCGTATTTAAAATCCAAACTAGTACATCAGTATCTACTAGTATAAGTACTTGCAAGTGGTTCTGTTTGTCTGTCCATCAACGGCAGAGCTGATGAAAATGACGAGTGAATGTCCTTAATGTGCATGGTTAAAATCTTAAAGTTGAAGATGGTGGTGATGATGATGATATCTATATAACTGCGATCAATTTTTAGCCACACGAGCCAGCCACATGAATGTTAATAAGCCTAACTGGTTTGATCTAAAAATAGCAAATGCGCAGATTACTGCAGACTTGTCCCCCTACTACGGTACTTACTTGTTTACTAACTAAGGGCCTGTTTCACCGGTTCCTGATAAGGTGCCAGATATGCTTATTTGACAGATTCTCCATACTCCATCTGTCAAATAAAGTGGTGGATAGCCTTATCAGGAAGCGGTGAAACAGGCCTTTATTGTTAAACACCTTTGAAAGGGAAAGTATATTTACTATTTTGAACCTAATCCATACTAATAATGTAAATGCGAAAGCGTGTTTGTCTGTCGGTCTGTCTGTTACCTCTTCACGCCCAAACCGCTGAACCGATTTTTTTGGACTGCAAACAGTGACATTTAAAATATTTTTTTAAATTTATATTTTCATAGATATACTCACACAAATAAAGTAAGTTAATTAGAATATTACAATAATATGAAAACATTAATTAAAAAAAAAATTGGCTCTGTCTCTGCACTACAACAGCTACAGTGTATTACAATGCGTTTTAAAATTTAACGAAGGTACTTAGAAACCAAATAGTCCAAAATTACATTTAGGTATTTACTTTATGTAATTTCGACTATTTTTAACTACCTATTTTACTTTGACTCTACGAATAATAAAAACTAAGGAGGAGTAACTCTGTCAAAAAACATGCTCCAAAATACTTGTCAAAAAAGTGTACACTTAGGTTCACTTTTCATACATTTGCAATATTTAGGTGACCTTGAGCGGTATAAAGGCTGACGTTACATGACAGTTCGAATGGAACCAAATTTAAAAGTATAGTGTATTAGTATGGGAGTTACGTTTCCTTAGGTTTTATTATTCGTAGCTTTGACTAATGAAATAACCTAATTCGAATTCAAATCAACAAAACTTACATGCAATGTCGCGAAATCGTTGTTTTTGTCATTTTTTTTAATTCACTGCACTAACACTGAACAAGTGAACATCCACACAATTTTGAATCTAGAATATTATTTCCCAATTTTTCTCTTTACACGATAAGTCTCAGGGAAACGGGGATATTTTTTATTCTGTATTTTTCTACACTATACACGATTAAACAATGATATTATATAAAAAACTCTAGAATATCATTGCGATTAAGTCAAAAAATTATCACAATATATTTTTTTATTTTGTTTTTTTTTCACCGGTATTTTTTTCACGCGGGTACGTTTGCGAGCGGGACATGCGAGCTACTGTGTATCAATAAACAGATAGTGATGTGATGCGACCAATGTTTACATGTTGTAATGACGTTATTTAATTACATTTTTACTGGCCATATCAAAATATAATAATAATAACAGTTGTAAAATATTTATAAGACGTAAATAAAAGTACTTAAGTACTTTTTGGCACGCAGATTTGTGTATTTAGTATTTTTTACAACGATATTAAACACTATCGTTTTTTATGACTATGATGATTTTAAATACATATATTATCTAAAAATGGTTGATTTTTTATGACTATGATGATTTTAAAATTTAATAAGTACTTACTACATATTTTATCTTAACATATTTTTCTTCAAAGTTTACAGTGCTTTTTAAGTTGAAGCTGAGAGTAAGCTTGTATTTCAGTCTTGACTCTTGCCAGTTGAGGTTAAAGAATTTCTGTGCATCCGTTCCTGCAACATGGTTCGCCGTTTGTGAAATGTGAACTGATTTCGATGGTTCTTTTTTGTTGGATAGAGATTGTCTCAAACGGTCGAATTCGACCGCGTAAACAATAGATTTCCAAGAATCCGCGATCGAAGGATTAAAAGCGTTTTCTGTGGAAAAACAAAGAGAAAAAACCACCTTTTGAGTGTGATGAAAATTTTGTACTGCGCTCCTTGACAGACTGTATTTGAAGTCATTTTTTTGTTAAAATTATATCGACACGCGGCGTGGTCTCGCACGTGCAAGCCCAACACTAGTGTACTTTGGACCCGTTTATTTACTTGTTGGGCTTCACTAGATTGATCTCGTACTATAATGAAATGAGTGAGTGGTTTGACTCATATTACATTCAGTTCAAAGTTATATTACCTCTTATAACACTCTCAAGAAGAGTACGTAAGGATCATTATCGTATACTCGTGGTAAATAATTCACATTTATTAATGGTAATTTATGTATCGGATATCGCTACCTCATGACATACACGGTCTGTAACACAATAATATTTTGATAGCGTCTTAGCAGAGTAGAAAGAATGATAAAGTATGCCGACTTAGAACTGATGTAAAAAAAAAAAAAGTTTAAGTCGTCGCTAGGGTACACCTACAAATTTAGTTGTTGTTTATATTTTGGCACATGCAAAGAAAACTGTCAGAATTCAATTTCAAGATCTTCTTTTTAAAAATAAATTATGCCAGCCAGCGCGCCAGCCTTTAACTTATCCTGGCGAAACCCGAAAGAAATGACAGATATTAAGGGCGTTCCCTACGGAGATTCCGTAATTTACCGTATTTAGGGGCCTATAAACTCATAATTTGAAAGCTACAAAGTTATAATAAAAATACAGCAATAATCAACATTCCTTTCCACGTTTTAAAGAAGGAGGGGCAGTTCGTACCCACCAATGTAGCACGTTGAGACATATACCAAATGAAAGGGCTTGAAAAGTTGAACATTTTATTGTACAACGAAAAATCTCTAAGCCATGAGAGAAAAAAGTTAATGAGGGTCAAAATCGCAAAAAAAAAAACACCCTGTATTATTGCATCAATTTATAGTGTTGCTGGTAAGGAATCATTTCTGAAAAGTAATCGTATATGACAAACTTAAGGAATGTGTTATATTTTAGTATATTGATTCATATTTTTAAGAAATGTATGGGAAAACAATAAAACCTTAAAAATCTAGCCTTTCCTGAATTTTACGGTATATTGTTACTTTGGAAAAATTGATTATAATAAGCAATACTAGCGAATGGTGCAATAATACAGGGTGTTTTATTTTTTCCTAAGAAATAAAAAAAACAGCCTTTATTATTGCACCATGCGATAGTATTACTAATTATAAACAATTTATCCAAAGTGATAATTAACGAAAAAAACAGGCTACGGTTGGACATTCAGCATTTTATTGTTTCCTCATACATTTCTTTGAAATATGAAGCAATACATTGAAATACAACACTTTCCTTGAGTTTGCCATATATAATTACTTTTGAGAAATTATTCCTTACTAGCAACACTACAAATTAATTCAATAATACAGAATGTAATTTTTTCATTTTCGGAAAAAATTAAACATCCTGTATTATTACGCCATTCGCTAGTATTGCTAATTATAAAACATTTCTCCAAAGTGATTATATACGATAAAATCCAAGAAAGGTTAGATTTTTAAGGTTTTATTGTTTTCTCATACATTTCTTTAAAATATGAAACAATATACTAAAATATAACACTTTCCTTAAGTTTGTCATATATGATTACTGTCCAGAAATGATTCCTTACCAGCAACACTATAAATTGATGCAATAATACAGGGTGTTTTTTTTTGTGATTTTTTTTTACCTTCTACCCTCGTTAACTTTTTTCTCCCATGGATTAGATATTTTATGTCATACAAGAAAATGTACAGCTTTTTAAGCCCTTTCATTTGATATATTATGTCTCAACGTGCTACAGCCTGGGTACGGGTCCCATACAAAAATGCCCCTTGTTCTTTTCTATTTTTGTTTATTATACTCATGATATCAGCTTCCAAAGTGAAGCCAATTTATTAAAATTTAAGCAAACATTCAGCATCTCTTTAGTATTTACAAATTACTTTTATTTGAAACACACTCCAATCAATCGACAATATCATAAACTACATATTCCCCGTTTTAAATTTTTTTTAGGTAAATTTTGAACTAAGATAAGTAAAAATAATAGGGATTTAGCGCGATCTCGGCAACGCGGCAAATGTATGGCCAAGGTCGTTGGCTCGGGGGATGGCCTTAATACTCGTCCGTCTCTTAGAAGTCGAAGTACTGGTAGTTATGTCTATTGTGGTCTTAGTAAGAGGCAAGAGCCCAAATTATTAAATAATCGGTCAAGTGCGAGTTGGACCCGCGCACGAAGGGTTAAGTACCGTTATAGAGCAAAAATGGGCCAAAAATTTTGTTTTTTGTATGGGTTTAAATTTTTATTTTATTTAAATATTATTATTAATTATGAAATTACACGTATAATAACTAAGGCTTTTCTGAAAATTTCAAGTGCCTACCTGTTGTCATCATTGATACCGAGCAAAAAATGTTTGAATAATCACGTTTGTTGTATGGGACTCCCCCTTAAATATTTATTTTATTTTGTTTTTTGTATTTGTTGTTATAGCGGCAACAGAAATACATAATCTTTGAAAATTTAAACTCTCTAGCTATTACCGCTCTTGAAAATTTTGTTCTTTCAGCGCTGCTACTTTCACAATGAACTCTATAGACGGGTCAAGGGACAGACAGTATACACACCCGAAAGTATTATCACTTAGTTTTGTTACGCCCTGTAAATCGTCACGACTCACGGTGTTTGTGTGCGTGCGACGAGATTATGTGCGTTGGGAGGTATTAGGTTTTTTTCTTTATGGAATTTCTTTATTCGGTCGCCACCACAGCATAATCAAGATCTATATGTCTGTGGTCGCCGCGCTTTATAAAAGCTATGCAATAGCACAATAGACATAACTACCAGTACTTCGACTACTCGACGGTTCAATTAACCCTTGATTTACTCGGTGACTATATACCTGCGCAACGTACCCCGTGGAGTCCCTCGGACTCCCGGAAACAAATTGGTAAATTTAATATGAAATAAGAACATTTTTAAAGTCAAATACTTTTTCTCTCTTTACTTCACTTTTTATCATAAAATTACAAGGTCTAACTTCTAGCCACTAATAAATATATTAAAAAACATGTTTTTAAAATAACGAATTATAAAACTTATTAAGGATATCATAAACGCTCATTAAGAGCAAAAAAAAAAGAACATGGGTAAAATAAAAAAAAAAACGTGCAAGACCTTTCAGTCGCGGTTGTTGACAAAGTCATTACATATTTTTTGTCCAGGCAAGGCACACAGGCTTAGTACAACTATGGTACATAATATACAGTATTTATCATCACTCGAATTATCTGAACACTCTGAAGCAGAGTTGCGGTCTGAGAGCTCGCAGTCATCCTCGGTTTTAGACACCACCACATAATGCTCTAGACTCATAAGCTGGTTCAATATTATATTTTGCTGACCCTCATCATCCGTATCCCTGTCAGTTAGTTGCACACCCCAATTGTTCACCACGGACTCAAAATCTTCATCGAGGAAGTTTATAGTACTACGAGACGCCATTACATCAACAGAAAACAACAATATAATATGTATATATGCAAATACTGTAAATTGGCTAAAACTATAACATTAATACCCCGGTGGAGTCCCACGGACTCCACTAACGTGTTTACTTACCGATCGGAGACGCGCTTAGCGCCGTCCACTCTATCTCGCGTTTCACGCGTCACTTCGTGAAGGTACTGGGACGCATTCCAAAAATTAACGGTTTTATGAGCGCTTAAAGTTTTCAATGGAGTCCCAGGGACCTACCGGGTAAATTAAGGGTTAATATCTGTCATTTCTTTCGGGTTTCACCAGGATAAGTTAATAAGGCTGGCGCGCTGGCTGGTATCATTTATTTTTAAAAAGATGATTTTGAAATTGAATTCTGACAGTTTTCTTTGCATGTGCCAAAATATGAACAACAACTAAATTTGTAGGTAACGACCCTAGCGACGACTTTTCTCATAATACGTCAAACTTAAAAAAAATTACATCCGTTCTAAGTCGGCATTCTCTATCATTCTGTCTACTCTGGCAATAGTTTGAAAAGGAAAACCTAATCAAGGGCGACCGCACATTTGACTTACGATAGTTTTTAGACAGACTATCGCATAATAAAATGTACTAGATGCGCACATTTGAAACAAAACGTCTCATAGACAAAGTAGTACAGTAAATGAAGGCAAAAATCAGGTGCAACCTCTGATTTCGTTGAACCTCCATCGATTTGGATGAAAATTTGGGATTAAGTACGTTAAGTCCTCTACTTTAAAAGTGATATACGCTCGTATTGCGCTTTATTTATTTTAGGGGTGAAATCCACTCCTTTTGTTGAAAATAGAAAAAATGCAGATTTAACCATACTGGCTTAACTAATTGTGTTTAATTTGATAAAATAAATGTTTTAATGTTTTATTCATGATTTATGATTACTTATATTATAATTAATTTTTCAAACGTTTTGGCAACCATCCTTTTAATCGTGAAAAAACATTTTTTGTATTTCTTTGCTTTAAAATCGTATACCTATTTACTTACATTATACATAAAGTGTTTGTTTGATATTTATGATATTATAATTTTTGGATGAGACTGAAATATAAACCCCTGAAAGTATACCTTTATTGTGGATTAACGGTAAAAATTGGGTTCAAAAACCTAATAGATTTCAGTTTTTAAACCCAATTTTTTCAGTTTATTTACTTAGTATTAATTTCTTATTGAGTGTTTTTTGCGAAAAAAGAAATTGAAAACGTCTCTATCTTCGTTATTTTTCATCTCATAAAAATCAAAAGATTTCTTCAAAAATGGGCACAAATTTCGTTCTTTATAATTTTTACAAAGGTTCAATATTTTTGAAGTTATGTTCAAAACAAAATTATATTTACGAAAATTTGAATAATTTCGATTTTACTAAATCATTGTTGTTTTCAAAACTAAGCATTCTAAACCAAGAAATTTTTTTGAGGTCATTACTTACCTATGCTAAAATAAAGAAAAAACTTTGGGGATAACCATAAATTGAATTATTGTAGAAATGGTCAACGTTTTATTTTTCGATTTTCGCAAAAAAATTTGAAAGGGTAATCTTATTTTTAACCGACTTCCAAAAAACGAGGAGGTTATATGTTCGGCTGTGGATTTTTTTTTTTTTTTTTTTTTTTTTTTTTTTTTGTATGTTCAACGATTACTCCGCCGTTTGTGAACCGATTTTCGAAATTTTTGTTTTGTTGTATTAGGTTTCACTCCAATTTGGTACCATGTTCACAAAAGTGGTGACCTGATGATGGGATCCATGAGTAATCGAGGGAACTCCTCGAAATTTATATGGAAACATATGGTGATTTTGGTTTTATGTGAAGTGTACTAAGAATATGCTACCAAAAAGTCAAATATTGGGTCAAAGTATACCATGGTTTCGAAGATGCTGAGAGAACTCCTGACTCCTTATAGATACACGTTCGGGAGTTTCGGCGTTGTTTTAAGAACAGAAAGCATATGCTACTATGCAATTCATATTCATCATCATAATCATCATCATCATCATCATCGTCATCATCATCATTAAGGTCACCAATGTCTCATGGCACAGAATTAATAATAGTACAAGGCATAGGTATGGATATACTAATAATAATAATTATGTACTGTATAACAACACCTGTTTGTTTAATACATGGTGGTCGGCGCCGCAGAGGCGACGGCGTCGCCGCGCCGCCGCGCCGCATGGCGCGTGGCGGCAGACAACAGATCGAATACTTTACTAATTACTTTATAAAATTTAAATAGACAAATAGAATTAAAATAAAGTTATTTTAAAAAGAGCATTTACACAAAACAAAGTCATTAAGTGTCTTTTTAATCAGTTATACTTATTAATCGATAGATGGCGCACTAAGTATCGATTTGAATTCTTGATTAAGCGCTTATTCCACTTATCCTAGCTAGGAAGTCCTAGCTAGGGTCCTAAAAAATTTAGTCAAGTGGAATAACATTTAGAAGCTAGGATCCTAGCTAGGATCCTGAATCGGAAAAAATTTAGTCAAGTGGAATAACATTTAGAAAGCTAGGATCCTAGCTAGGACTTCCTAGCTAGGATAAGTGGAATAAGCGCTTTACAAGAACAGAGCTGTCAATAATTATGATAAGTAATATTAAATATTATGAGTAGCTACGCTACATCCTATGTAAGTTTATACAATCTTTTATCTGATAGATCCTTCGATCGTGGAAAAACGAGACACAATAGCCTTTCTATTGTTATCTCAATCGCCGGTGACCGCTTGGGGCTTGAAGCATTAAAATTGTTAAATTACTTAGCACAATATGTTCACTTCACTGATAATATATGATTTTGTGAGTGTGAGTTGTGACTCTTGACAAATTGTAATAAGATACGTAAAATATATGCGAAGGTTTACCTACTAGTGTAACTAAAAAGAGCGAAATTATTATTATTTTTAACAAAAAATTAAAACCGACTTCCAAGGTAAAAACAATAATAACATTAATATGAACTAAAAAGTATTAAATAATTTTTACTATCTAATGGTGCCTTTTTCCGAATTCGGCTAAACCTCAACTATTTCTGTATTCAATCTTCATAATTTTGAAGTCGGTGCCAGTTCCAAAAGTTTCAAATATTCTGTCAGAGGACTGAAAATTCAGCTATCTGGTACCGACTTCAAAATAATGAAGATTGAATACAGAAATAGTTGAGGTTTAGCCGAATTCGGAAAAAGGCACCATTAGATAGTAAAAATTATTTAATACTTTTTAGTTCATATTAATGTTATTATTGTTTTTACCTTGGAAGTCGGTTTTAATTTTTTGTTAAAAATAATAATAATATCGCAACTCATTCAATTTTAATGCTATTAATTTTTTAAAATTCTTATTAGAAAGGTACTTTTAAGCACTTTAAAAAGTCTTAAAGAAGTACATGTCATCAAATGCATCGGTTTACCGTTATTTAAGTTTGAATGCATAGACTTAGGTACTCGCCGAAAAAAAATATAATATACTAGTTGATGCCCGCATCTCCGTTGCGCCAAAACTCGTTTATCGCGCGAAAACCGTACATTTTTCCGGGATAAAAAGTAGCCTATGTCCTTTCCCGGGACTCAAAGTACCTCCATACCAAATTTCAGCAAAATCGGTTCAGCGGTTTGTGCGTGAAGAGGTAACAGACAGACAGACAGACAGACACACTTTCGCATTTATAATATTAGTATGGATACAATCACTATAGGTGAGCTATAGCTCACGTTGAATTAACAAAGGAAGATGTTTCAGAGCAGAAATTAGTTTGTTTTTTATTGGCTTTAATTTTGGTAATCACATATTTTACGTAAAAACCTACAGTTTCTTATTTAATTATGAAAAACCGCTTTAAGACATATTGTATTTTTCTCACGCAAAAACATGACCTTTGATCTTTAATAACTCCGAAAGCATAGATTTAATCAAAAAACTTTATATAACAAATTTTGCTTAGAGTTTGTGTCTATTGGTTCCTGGGGTTATTTTTATTTAAAAAAATTCACTCCCCGAGAAGGGTTGGCATCCACCCCCAGGGCAAAAGCGCAAGTTGACACTATGTCATTTTTGTTTCTTAGGGTATCCCCCACCTACTTACCAATTTTCATGAAAATCGATGGAGGTTCAACGAAATCGGAGGTGAAAACCTTCAATGCCTCCACTAAAGTTGTCTAGAGTGCGTTTCATCGAATAGTTCCTTTGCCGTCATGTTGGCATTCCTGTCTGTCAATAATGTAAACAAGGTTGACATGCTCTGCGAGTTTTCATAAGTTTTACTGTGATTTCGTGAGAAAATCATGCCGTAAACATTAAAGAGTGGTGAAATAATGATGGTGCTAAGAGTGAAAGAGTTTTGTGAACGTGAAAAACGTAACTAGGCCTCAATAATTCCATTAAACTCGGGTGCCGCCATTACGGCTTAGTGAAATAGGGTTACCAGCGTCAGTTTAATCCCCCTTAAACACAGTAAAACTTATGAATACTTGTTATGTCTACCGTGTTTACGTTATTAACAGAGAATGCCAACATGATGGCAAAGGAACTATTTGATGAAACGCACTTCTAGTAACGAAAACTACATACACGCGAACGAAGGCGCGGGTAAAAGCTAGTATAATAATATTATCAGGGCGAGCGAAGCGAGCCCTAGTACTTCTCACAACCTGTACATTTTGTGGTACACTTTACGGACAAACTATCAAGCCTATTGATTTATGCTTCGTAGTATTTACATGTAAATGTGTTATCATCAGTCAGTGAAGGTGTGATGACGCGAGCCCCCACAAAGCTCGGCTTTTAGTTAATGACTTTGGTTATTACGCCTTCACACATAAAGTACTAAGCGGATCATCATAAAACTTTCATAGGTACACGTTGTCTGGCGTATGGAGAAGGACATAGGGTATCGGGAAAAAGAAACGGTCCCCGAGGGATAGACGTTAACAAAGGCAGAGCCGCGGGCGAAATTGTCTTTAAGTTGCACTTTTCGTCTTGGTATTCTCAAGCTCAATCCTCTAGTTAGCACGTAACAGTAAATTTTGTCTAACGGTCGCGGTAATAAAATATTTAGCGCAAAGTAACTGTTTTTTTGGCACTAGGTCATGCTATTAACAGACTAACAGTAATTATCAACTTATAACTTATCATTACTTAGATGTTTTGTACAATACTCGTACCTTTATTAATAAAAAAAGAAAAGTAATAGGTAGGGGAATAACACTAAAAACTATAATTATTTTTTTACATTCTAATTTGAAGCCATTAAAATATCAGACAGTATAATATTTTGCTTCTATTTAGTTACTTACATTTTTCGTAATCTAATGTCACAGGTTACACCACAGAACACATAAGAGAGGTTACACGGTCAAATTTTCATCAATCTGATCCATCAATCGGGTACGGATTGACGAAAATTTGATCGTGTACGCCACGGATTGATGGATTGATCGTATTTTTAATATTTAACCGACTTTAAAAATACGAGGAGGTTATATGTTCGGCTGTGGATATATTTTTTTTATTTATTTTTTATTTTTGTTTGTTCAACGATTACTCCGCCGTTTGTGAACCGATTTTCGAAATTTTTGTTTTGTTGTATTAGGTTTCACTCCAATTTGTGAAATCCTCGAACTCCTCGAAACTCCTCGAAATTTATATGAAAACATATAGTGATTTTGGTTTTATGAGAAGCATCCTAAGCATATGCTACCAAAACGCAAGATTTTGCACCGAGGTATACTATGGTTCCGAAGCTACTAAGAGAACTCCGGATTCCTTATAGATACAAGTTTGGGAGTTTAGGCGCTGTTTTAAGAACTGAAAGCATACGCTACTATGCAAATTACATTTATCATCATCATCATCCTCATTACCACGTCAGGGTCACCAATGTCACCAAATTCAACCTTATCTCCAGAGAATAAGGCACACATTTGACATTACTCCTGAGAAGTTAAAGTTGCTTCGATAATGTAACATTCTGTTTCACTTTGCTGAGATATTCTGGAAAACAACCTAATTTCAACCTTTTGCATTGCGTTTAGCGTTCATAGTATAATAACGCATCGCATCGCATATCTGCCAGGGCTGTCAAGCAAGCGGCGCGGTGGCACGGGCGCGGGCCGGGTACTATGCACAGAATACAAATTACTCACGGAGGTACTATGTGCGCTGCGTGTGCGACAAGTCGAGCGAGTGCCAGCCTATTGAAAGTTTGAAACTAGTCCGGTGACCGGCTACTTAGCACGTCACACGTGTTCACTTCGATTTTTTTTAATGTATTGTTTAAAATTATCTGCAGGCTGCAGCTGATATTATAATATTTTGTAAGTGTGACTGTAATAAGATACGTAGAATAATATGTACAGGTGTATTATTCTACGTATAGTACGCGTTTGCTTACTAGGTAACTAAAAAGAGTGAAATTATTATTTTTAACAAAAAATTAAAACCGACTTCCAAGGTAAAACAATAATAACATCCTTATAATATGAACTAAAAAGTATTAAATAATTATTCCTATCTAATACTGCCTTTTTCCGAATCGGCTAAAACTCAACTATTTATGTACTCAAATCTTCATAATTTTGAAGTCGGTGCCAGTTCCAAAAGTTTCAAATATTCTGTCAGAGAAAAGAAGATTCATCTGGTACCGACTTCAAAATGATGAAGATTGAGTACAGAAATAGTTGAGTTTTAGCAGAATTCGGAAAAAGGCACTATTAGATAGGAATAATTATTTAATACTTTTTAGTTCATATTATAAGGATGATATTATTGTTCTACCTTGGAAGTCGGTTTTAATTTTTTGTTAAAAATAATAATTATAACCATAAATATTCCAACAATCAGGTTGATGGATCAGATTGATAAAAATTTGACCGTGTAATCTGTGGAATGATCATTATTTATCCAAGGCTTCTTAAATCTTACAGACGAACGGCACGTGTCGGCGGCAGTCGACGGCAGACGACACGCAGTTGTGACGTACCCCCGCAAGATAAGCGTCCACAGGTCGGTATCGCACGCAACGGACGTCACGCATCAAACGGACATTTTTTTCACAGTACGTCCGCTGAATTGGCAGTGTACGGATTACCGACTAGCCTAGTAAATGAATGCTCAAAAGAGGGGTGTGGATGGAAAAGTCGAAAGCAGAAATTCGATTAGGAACATTGTTTGGACTAATTTGAAGATAAACATACTGGCTAGTCGGTAATCCGTACGCCGCCGATACAGTGGATCTACTGTAAAAAATATATCCGTTTGACGCAAAACGTCCGTTGCGTACGATACCGACCTGTGGACGCTTACCTTTACGCGTTACGTCACAACTGCAAGCGTGATAAACTGTCGACGGCTGCCGTCAACTGCCGCCGACTGCCGCCGACACGTGCCGTCGTCTGCCGTCGACTGCCGACAACACGTGCCGTCGTCTGCCGTCGACTACCGCCGACGCGTGCCGCCGACACGTGCCCTTCGTCTAAGCGCTCTAAGCCAGCAGGGTTTCTCAAACTTTTGGCACCACGAACCCCTGTTTTTCTAGTGACAGCGAAACCCTTACTAACTAATGAAATCCACCCCCCCACCCGTTACAGAAAATAAGGTTTTTATTTGAATAAAAGGTAACGCATAAAGTGCCAAAAGAAACGTCATTTCTAAATAATAATTATTAATGTGATGGTATTGGGTGTGCTTGTTTCTTATCGCCAATGGATTAAATGTTTGGAGTAATTTTGGACAACTTTAACCTCAATGACCTACGTGACTCGGTATCAAGTCGATTTCCGTATTTACTTTTTGTCACGACCAGGTGTGAAAACCCACTCTCACATATTATGTTGGTAGGCTGCAAAGCGTAAAAGAAAATTCACCGCTCTGCGTGAGAGTTCCAAATACTCTGCCTGTTTAGGTGCCCAAAAATATATCAGACATCCCTTTGAAATCAGCTTGAAGAGTTTCATATCTACGGTCATTTCTCGTTCGTAAATGATGATTGATGCCTGCCAGTTATCAATAAATCTTGTGGTGAACCCGCTGTCGTCGAATGGCGAACCCCTAGGGGTTCGTGTACCCCACTTTGAGAAACCCTGATCTAAGCCAATGTAATAAAATATTGCAGTGTGCATAAAATATTTTTGAACACGCCATCCTGCCTTTTGCTATTACACGTTGACAGGCACTTTATTCATTTCTCGGTCAATTTATAAGTAACTAGATGTTCCGCGCGGCTTCGCCCGCGTAATTTAGGAATGTCACGGAGACCGTACATTTTCCGCAAAAAAGAAAACCTACGTCCTTTCACGTGGTCTATTCTCCATGTGTGCCAAATAACATAGAAATTGCTCCAGTAGTGGTGGGATTATAGGCCACTGACATTTTAGAATTTGAGACAAACTAGCTCAATAGATGGCGCTCGAAAGGTACATAATATTTACCAAGCCGTCGTCGATTTTCAGAAATATTGTAATCACGTGGTAAACTCTACATACAGAGTAATGATTAACAGAGAGGCCATGTACACAACTTGATGAACGAAATCTTTAATGAATTTTGTAATATAATAAAATTATAAATTAGGTAAGTATTTAAATGTGATGTTTGTTCTGTACTCACGAACATAAAAAAAGTATTTCCTCATATTAATACATATCAAAATAAAGTATTACCCATAACAATATATAATTCATTGCATAATATACTTATGCATGGAAAATACTCCAACATCTTGAATATGCCATAAAATAGTTATAAAGAGATACCATATTCATGATATTGGCGTATTTTCTATAGAAACATGAAATTCAAAAGTAACTCTTTTAGCGCTGCTATTTTCACAGTGAATTTTATATTATAAGGGACACATAATTATATAGTATATACCCCAAAGTATTAATACCGAAGTAGATTTAAAATTCGATAAAGTGAGTTCAAAAGTTCTTAGCTACAATAATTTCATCATAGTCAGCTCGCTCACTGCTGGAAAATATGGAGCTTATTTTATGACCTCAATGAGAAGGGTTCAAATATTTTTTGTGCTTGGATTTATTGCAATAGCTTTAATAGATAAGATGTAGACCCATGATGATAACTTGTATCTGACGCTGCAGCATCACCAGGAATCAATATAAAACCCTCCACAAGTTGCAAAAACGATAACTCTACTTGCATTAGAGGTAATGTTTTTGACCCGCTTTACAAGTTTTTAATTCAAGGTTCAACGTTTACAAGATTATATTCAATATAGTTTTGCAGATTATATTCATATTTTCTTTGTCATTTCTTGGAATCTGTTCCCAAAAGATATATCCGTCTGTCTGTCTCCTCTCTCCAGGGTGTACACGCATAACGCGGTAGCTAGAGAACTGAAATTTTCAAGAATTATATATTCTTGCTGTCACCATAACAACAAATAGAAACAAAATAAAATGAAAATTTAAGAGGGGCCGAAATATTCAAAATAAAAATGCATTTTTTAGGCCTATTCTGCTCGACATCAATAATGGCAACCGGTAGGTGTTTGAAATATTTACGAAATATGTACCTTATTTTTAAGCTTTAGTAATAATTTATACTAATATTAGAATAGTCTGTCTGTCACCTTTTCAGGTTGAACCATTTTTTATGAAATTCGGTGAAGAAAGGACGAAGGATACTTTTTATCCCGAAAAAAATTTACGGTTCCTATAGGTACATTGCATTAAATTGTCGTGAGTAAAGAATTAATAATTGCATAAACGCAATCTCCTCACTATTTAATTTTAAATGCTGTCGCGACTTTTGCTTATAAAATAATATAAGTATATATTTTTTGATAAAATCCGATAAAATCAAATAAGTTTTAAAGCATTTCATTTCGATCACATTATTTTTTTCTGTAAAGATTCCTTTATTTCCTCCCGAGGTGCACCAAAATCATAGTGTAGATATCGTTCAATCTAGATCTATCCGCACGATATTATCATTTTTACGATTTCTTGTGCAGATTTTATTACTCCAGTGCTAAAATGTAATAATTATTTCTATTACTATGGATTGGACATGTGGGATAAAATAACATATAAGTAAATCATTTTACAATGTTTTGACACATACGTCCTCTGTGTTGCGGTACTCTGTACATTGTTTTCTGACTTAGCTGTAAATTGTAAAGTTTACATTTTTTGATTTTCAAACCTACCAAAATCGTAAAAATCGGTCAAGTGCCAGTCGGACTCGCGCACGAAGTGTTCCGTACCGTTGTAGAGCAAAAATAGGCCAAAAACTGTGTTTTTTGTATGGGAGCCCCCCTTAATTTTTTATTTTATTTAAATATTATTATTAATTATTAAAGTACAATTATATTTAAGGCCTTCGTGAAAGTTTCAAGTGCCTACCTGTAATCATTATTGATTACGAGCAAAAAAAGGACAAAAAATCACGTTTGTTGTATGGGAGCCCCCCTTTAATATTAATTTTATTTTTATTTTAGTATTTGTTGTTATAGCGGCACCGGAAATACACAATCTGTGAAAATTTCAGAACTCTAGCTATAGCGATTCTTGAGATACAGCCTGGAGACAGACAGACAGACGGACAGACAGACGGACAGACAGACGGACAGATACCGAAGTCTCATGAATAAGGTCCCGTTTTTACCATTTGGGTACGGAACCCTAAAAATGGTTGTTTGGTGAATATAAATTATCAAATAGCATCTTATTAGGTAGTCTCTCGCCAAATAATTTAGGTTACAAACATGTTACAAAGCAATATTGTAGTATTTGTAAACCAAACATATTGACTAGGGTCCGAAATAAAACCCAGTCTACTGACGACGTCAAATTACGGCGCTGTATTGTACTAGTAAGATAAGTATGACGTATTTTAATTACATTACAACAAATACATATTCGAAAATTCACTGGAAAATATTTTAAAACGAATCAACGGTATGGGACCACGGCGATTCTAGACGTAAAGAGCTCTGACCAATATATCCCATATTTGTGAACATACTCTAGGTTTTCTATGATAGACAATCAGCCTCTGACATACAGATTTGACTGATGTCATTCAATTATTATACATCGTGCCTATGGATTTTTTATACCAAATATTCATGAGCGAGGCGTTGCTCTCACATATCAACAGATGTTTTAATTTTTAAAGAAAGCGCTTTATCTTTATAATTGGTATATTATATCAAAAACAAAGCTGAGGGGTGCTTTCGGAATCATAATTTAAACATTTTGGCGTAAAAATATTTTTTCCTGTATTTGTTTTCGCTGAATTCTAGAAGAAATAAAAATTTGAACTGACCCTAACCTTGGCAAGGAACGCAAGAAACCTACAAAAATGTTGGAATGCTTACAATTACTTCTAGTCAAAGTTCTAGTGAAAATAAAAACACGAAATTTCACTAATCCTCGTTGTATACGGCCTTAATAAATAAATAAATAAATTATTTATTTCAGACTAAGTCCATAATTTGTTAGTAAATACAATACTCAAAAACTATGTAAGTAGACATCACAATAAAATTCAACCAACAAATCAAAATTCAATCAATTTAAATATCTGTTTGGCCTGTTTGCGGCATTGGGTACCTGCACATGTAAACGTACGCAATGGCGCACAATGGGACAGTCAAATTTGTCACTAATTATCCTAAGAATGATGTTGGTGCTGTCACGAACTCGGGTCATCAAGGAGGCAACCCGCTTTCGTAAAACGGCTTGGAAGCCATCTGTATGCGCTTGTGCAAACATATTTGATGCGCTGCAGAATAATTGTGGCAGCCCCAACATCACTATCAGTGCATTTTTATATTGAATTCGGAGAGTGTTGTAAGCCCGCTGCGTGCAGTTGACCCACAGATTGCACGTGTACATAATGTTAGGTTTTATAAATTTTTGCTATTAATTATTATTTTTAACAAAAAATTAAAACCGACTTCCAAGGTAAAAACAATAATAATATCCTTATAATATGAACTAAAAAGTATTAAATAATTTTTCCTATCTCATGGTGCCTTTTTCCGAATTCGGCTAAAACTCAACTATTTCTGTACTCAATCTTCATAATTTTGAAGTCAGTACCAGATATAGCTGAATCCAGATGCCAGAATATTTGAAACATTTGTAACTGGCACCGACTTCAAAATTATGAAGATTAAGTACAGAAATAGGTGAGTTTTAGCCGAATTCGGAAAAAGGCACTATGAGATAGGAAAAAATATTTAATACTTTTTAGTTCATATTATAAGGATATTATTATTGTTTTTACCTTGGAAGTCGGTTTTAATTTTTTGTTAAAAATAATAATTTCACTCTTTTTAGTTACCTAGTAAAATCATCGCGTACTTTACGTAGATTAGGGTCGATTCACACCGGAATGGCAGAGGCGAGGCGAGCAGTTTCAGTGTCATAATATGATTTTAAACTTTATCTTCATTATTGTAATACATAGTATCGCTTGAGAAATCGACGCCGCCGGCGGCCGCAAGAGGCCACGAGCGTCCACGGGCGGCCGTAGATTTCTCAAGCGATACTATGTATTATTAACAAGTAACAACAATGAAGATAAAGTTTAAAATCATATGACAGTGAAACTGCTCGCCTCGCCTCCGCCATTCCGGTGTGAATCGGCCCTCATACACCTGTATATTATTCTACGTATCTTATTACAATTTGTTAACAGTCACACTTACAAAATATAATATCAGCTGCAGATAATTTTAAACAATACATTTAAAAAAATCGAAGTGGACACGTGCTAGAGCCGCGCCAAACCGGAATTTTAGCAGCGGCGAGGCTTTCAGTGTCATATGCTACGAATAATAAAAACTAAGGAAGAGTAACTCCGTCAAAAAACATGCTCCAAAATACTTGTCAAAAAAGTGTACCTTAGGTTCACTTTCATACATTTGCAATATTTAGGTGACCTTTAGGCGGTTTAAAGGCTGAAGTTACATGACAGTTCGAATGGAACCAAATTTAAAACTGTATTAGTATAGGAGTTAGGTTTCCTTAGGTTTATTATTCGTAGGTCATATGATTTTAAACTTTATCTTTATTATTGTAATACATAATATCGCTTGAGAAGTCTACGGCCGCCCGTGGCCGCGATTGGTAAGTGTGACAGTGCACTGGCATGTTACTTGTATTATCGAAGCAACTTACTTCTCAGAAGTAATGTCAAATGTGTGCCTTACGCTCTGGAGATAAGGTTGAATATTTTGTTACGTTCAATTTTGGTGACATTGGTGACCCTGACGTGGTAATGATGATGATGATGATGAATGTAATTTGTATAGTGGCATATGCTTTCAGTTCTTGAAACAGCGCCTAAACCCCCAAACTTGTATCTATAAGGAATCCGGAGTTCTCTTAGTATCTTCGGAACCATAGTATATCTTGGTGCAAAATCTTGCGTTTTGGTAGCATATGCTTAGGATGCTTCTCATAAAACCAAAATCACCATATCGACGGTGGAAAGGCAAAAGTTACCAAGCGCCATATTATAGCTATTTTTACAGCAGAGCCGCTTAAAGATTCATTTTTTATTAAATCATAGAAAATTAGCTATTAGAGATATTTGAAAAAATCCAACGGATTTTTTAAGTATTTTAATGTCTTTATTAATTAGTTTATTTAAAAAAAGGTATTTCCGTTTATTATGCGTAGAAGTGGCGTTTGGTTACAATTTACCTAAATTTAGAAGCAGGTAAAAGTTACCAACCGACAAAAACGTTTTATCTTTCAATCTAGTAAAGATGTCTAAATATACATTTTTCCCTAAATGGTTCGAAGCAAAAAGGGATAAGTACAGAATTATTTTTTTAATTGAACAAGCAAAGGGGTCTAAATTTCATAATATTCCATGATTATAACAAGCAATGTTTCCTCTACGACAAATAAAATTATGTTAGTGTAAGTAATTATTTACCTGCCACCAAATAAATTTGACCCAGAGCTCAAAAGTTTTTACTTTTTAGATTCAGTGAGGAAATTAGCTCAGAATACTTATGCTGCAATCGAAAATAACTGACGTTTAACTGTTGAAGAAAAACCAATCAAGTATACAATATTTGAAATATGCCTTTGAATAAATTATAATTGAAGCTGAGTTCCTCAGTAAGAACAATATTCAGAATTCCAATACCGTACGGACTTACCGACTTCTAAAATGTATGAAGATTGAGTACAGATTATATACGGTACCTAGTTGAGGTTTAGGCTAATCGTAAAAATCGGCCAAGTGCGAGTTTGACTCGCGCACGAAGGGTTCCGTACAATTATAGAGTAAAAATAGGCTAAAATATGTTTTTTGTACGGGAGATCCTTTTATTTATCCATTTTATTTTAATTTTATTATTAATTATAAAAGTATAATTATAATTGAGTATTTTGTGAACATTTCAAGTCACTAGCTGTTGCCATTATTGACATATAGCAAAAAAGGCCAAAAAATCAGGTTTGTTGTATAGAAGACCCCATTGAAAATTAATTTTATTTTTAGAATTTATAGTGTTCCTCAATAAATGGGCTATCGAACAATGAAATAATTTTTCAAATCGAACCAGTAGTTCCTGAGATTAGCACGTTCAAATAAGCCCTTTCATATAATTTTCCCCATTTTTCCACATTTTCCTCTATTTATTCGTTCCTATTAGTTTTAACGTAATCAAATATAGCTTAAAATCTTTCTTGATCAACGGGCTATCTAACACTGAAATAATTTTTCAAATCGGACCACTAGTTCCTGCAGGGGCGTCTTTCCCTTAGGTGCAGGGTGTGCGGTGCACACGGGCGCCGCGGTCCTAGGGACGCCGAGCGCCGCTCGCAAAAAGGCGCGCGCACGCGTTGGCCGGCCTTTTTTTTTTTTTTTTTTTTTTTCGAAAGGGTCTAAGCTACTGGTCTGGTTAAGACCGTGGTAGTTTAATCGTGGCTATAACTAGTCTGTTGCTAGTTGGTTTGGAGATAAACAATGAGGGGGCCTGGCCCCCTCCCCTAAAGTCACACGTGTGACATTCTAATCGGGCAATATTGGGGAGAGCTACGAAAATAAGCTATTTTCATCTGACGTGGGGACACGGATCCTCCCTGCTCTTAAGGGGTCCGACCCCTTACTCACTCTCTGACGAGTGAGGCTGCTCGCGCGCGGTAGCACAAACTAGCTGCGTACGAGTTATCGCGGTAGATGAGCTCAAGTTATTAATGTTATTGCATAAAAGAGGGCCGTCCCTCTCCCCTTCCGAGTCCGGTTGGGGTGACATACGCGTGTATGTTCTAATGTCAAAGTAATTGGTAGAGCTCTCTACGACAATGTCGCGGTCGCGGTCATGATTTAGGTGTGTTCCTATGCTATCCGCATGCGAACTCGAACCCGGGATCGAGCTCGGCACCGGATTTCGGTCGGTCTGTCTGTTTGTCGTTCGGGTCGTGTTAAGTCCTCGGGGAAGGCGCCGGCGTCGTCCCCGGTGCAGTACTAACCACGCGGGTGAGTGTGATTTGTGTTTGCGTAACTGTACACAGTACGTTACGTATTCTGTGATGGGATCTACAGGGTCGGCTAAGATATGCTTAGGCCGCCTGAAGGGGTATCGGAATGTCGGTGCGTCATGTTCGTAGTCCACAGCCTTACGAATGAGCGGATTGGGATGTACTTTTCCTTTCTCAAAGAATCTCTCCGAGAGTTCTTTGATATAGGCTTTGATAGTGATAAGCTCGCAGTCTCTATGCAAGTCGATGTTTCGCATGTAACGGGGGGCACCTGTTGCCATGCGCAAAAAACGGTTTTGAACTCGTTGCAATTGGTTCATCTGATTGTCACTTATGTGTGCGAAAGAGACGCACGCATAAGTGAGTATCGTTCTTATACATGTTTTGTATAAGGTGAGCTTATGTCTTAAGGACATTTTGCTACTCGCGTTGAGTAAAGGATATAATTTGTATAATACAAATTTCGCTTTACGTACGGTATTCGATATATGGTTCGTGAATGACATCGACTTGTTTAGTACTACTCCTAAGTATTTGACAGCCGTGACTTCGGGAATTAATTTTCCGTGCAGACTAATAGGTTGCATTTTCTTACGTTTTAGTCCGTTAAATAATATAGCGTGACTTTTGTCGGGGTTTAGTTCGATTCTCCATTTTGCGAACCATTTACCGAGTTCGGTAACTGCTTCTTGGAGTTTTTTGGACGCGAAAGCTATTTGGCGATGAGCAAAGAACAGGGCCGTGTCGTCTGCGAATAGCGCTTTTTGTACTCGAGGGTGGGTGGGCAAATCGGACGTGTAGAGATTGTAGAGGGTCGGGGAGAGAACCGAGCCCTGCGGTACTCCAGCCTCTAGATCTCTAAGTGAAGACAGAATGCCTTCGACTCTGAAACGAAATTTACGGTTTTTGAGGTAGTTACTTATTATTATAACAAGACTATCGGGAATGCCGAGTTTAAAAAGTTTATAAATTAGCCCATTGTGCCAAATTTTGTCGAATGCTTTTGCGACATCAAAGAAAACAGCGCAAGTCGGTCTCCTATTGTTCTTTTGTTCTAATATGTACTCCGTTAGGCGGTGTACCTGAGCGGGACAGCTGTGGAATTCGCGGAATGCGAATTGTTCGTCAGGTAAGAGTTTTTTATCAACTATGACGTCTTTTAGGCGTCTTAGTATAACTCTTTCGTAAATTTTACCGAGGCAACTAATTAAGCTAATTGGTCTGTAACTACTTGGTTCCGTCCGGAGTTTACCCGGTTTGTGGATACCTATTATTATAGCTACTTTCCATATATCTGGGAATGAACATCCTAGTAAAAGGGCGTTAAAGATGTTCACGAGCAATTCAATTATAGTGGCAGGTAGTAATTTAAGGGTTTTATTTGAGATACCGTCCAGGCCTGGGGCCTTTCTGGAATTCAAATCTTTAATAATATCTTTGATTTCCTCCATATCCACCGGCCTGAGAGGCTCTGATGGTGGGGCCATGAGTCGGCTTTCTACCTCGGTATTGACTAGATTATCATGATCAGGGTCGGTCGGGAGAGTACTAGGTCGGCACTGATTTTCTATGGTGTCGGCCAAGCATTCGGCTTTGTCGATATCCTCCAGTGCAGGAGGACGATTTGGTCTGTTTAGTGGAGGCATGTCGCTCTCCGTATCTTTTTTGAGGGACTTCGCGAGCGGCCAGTAGGCCGTGTGAGACGGTTCGAGTTCGCTAAGAAGTCGATCCCACCTCTCGGCTTTGTGTTGTTTGATTTTATATTTAACTTCCCTCTCGTAGTGACGGAGGGCCCTTCTCCAGTCTTCCGATGGGTAGCGATCGTATGTGCGTTTAGCCGCGTTACGGAGTCTGATGGACTCTTTTATATCATCTGGGAGAGGCCAGCGATTCTCATGAATCGTTGGCATTTCCCTAGAAGATTTTTCGATGTTCTCTACCAGATGATCAGTCAAGTGGAGAGAGGCCTCAAGCGCCACTTTAGAGTTTTCGATGAAATCGGGAATGAGATCGAGGTGACTCGATTGAAGGTTTTCTAGGTTATCTGCTAGTAATTTATAATCAATTATCTTTTTAGTACTAGCAGCGAGTTGGTTAGAATTGCCAAGCGCAATTTTAACTGGTCTGTGGTCCGAGTTAAGCTCGTGGATTGTTTCCAAAGAGATGTTGAGGTTAATGTTTTTAACTAACGCAATATCAATAACACTAGGGTTATGAATAAGGTTGTTACTACGGCTAGCAGTGTCGTAGCGAGTGGGGTCGTTAGGGGCTAAAATTGCAAAATTTAAGGAGTCGCTTAAGACGGATAATCTAATGCCATTCGTATTAGATATGACATTGCGTTGGCCGGCCGCCGTGCTTTAATGACCACCGTAAAAAGAACTCCAGTTTGCATACATTTTGTGAATTATCTGGAGTTCTTCTTATATATTTTGTCGAATTACAGCAAAGCAAGGCGCGCCATGAGCGGCTCGGATTTTGCAATATAACAATAAACTATACTTTTCAACATGAAATGAATCTTAAAACACATAAATGAAGATTATATTTGTCGTCAAGATAGGCGCCAAAATAAGCGCGTAAGCGCGGTTTCGCCGCTAAACCACAAGATCATAAGCAAAATATGTATTTTTGACGGCGCCCTTGCGGTCGCACCGGGCGCCGTGCAGCCTACGCCCTCCGTGCATCCTTCTCATGAGATCTGCGTATTTACTTCCAGCTCTCTTTATGCATCCTCCGTTTGCAACACAACAGTTTCGCAGAGGGTATAAGCTACTGCTTCCCAATAAGTAAGGTCCAATCCAAGGACGGTATAAAACTCAGCCCGTTGCTCAGCCCAAGCAGAGCGTTCAATCGTCTTTCTCAGACTGTGGTGGCACCTAGGCGATGTTTTCCTCCTAGCCGTATGGCGCCCCTTGAATGTGCCATGGACTGTTGTAGTATCGACTGGATCGCTTTCACAGTGCGGCAGCCGGCAGTTGGGGACGCCATCTGGTCTTGCCAGATTCGTATTGTAATAACACGCGCCTGGTGGCGCCTTTGGGTTGCCAGGTCTAGTAGCACCTGTTCTCCTCGCTCTTTAAAGCTGTGTGTTGATACACCCTCCGACAACACGCGTGCCTCCAGATCCCACGGAGGGATCAGCGCCAACGCCGCTTCACCAGCTAACGATTCGATATCAGCGTAGTATCCGCAGTGCTAAAGCATGCTGCGGGCTTCTGAGCAGCTGTCTATTCCGGGTGTCATGTGTTCCTCATCTGCAGGTGAACCCTGGACCACAGACTTTTGTAGATGGCAATTCAGGGCCATAGCCATCTTCTTCAGAGATAGTGCCAATCGACGAAAATGAGAGTATTAAAGATCCATTCAGAATCAAGGACCAGAATCAAGCACTGCATTTCAGCGCCGATCGGCACACTCTCCTTCACATTTCTGCGTTGCGCAGTGATGCCTCCGCGGGGGCGGTGCTTCTGGGGCCCATAGAAAAACATGGCCTACGTCTTGTCGACTGCGACTCGCAGCCCCAACGCTTCTATAAGCGCCACAACCTGAGACTCACCCACTCTCGCCATTCGTATTGTTTCCTTAAAAAATGACTCCGCGGGCCAGCCCACGGAGATGGGCTGTTCGCAGGATGCAATGGTAGCCGATGTTCCACAGAAGTTAGAAGGCCAAGAACAGACCACACATACACAAAAAAATTTTTTTGGTGTTTAAATATTTTGAAGTTAATTTTTGTACAGGAACCTAGGTAATTACTATTTTAAGCTGAAAAATAACTCAAACATGTTAAATATTTTCGTATGACAAAATGATTTAGGTATTACGAATGTATGAGAATTTCGAGGGTAACCCGGGCTCTTAAGAGCACCTGTACTGTACAAAAATTAACTTCAATAAACACAAAAAAAAATTTTTGTGTATAATTTTTTTACTAAATTTACTACTAACTATTTAAACACTAAAAATAGAGTAAAACACTAAAAAATATATACATAAATATTAAATTTACTGCAAAATATTTCAACTCTAAAAAATATTTTTTAGTATTTAAATATTTTGTGGTAAATTTACTATTTATTTATATATTTTCTAGTGTTTTACTCAATTTTTTAGTGTTTAAATATTTAGTAGTAAATTTAGTAAAAAAAAATTTATACACAAAAAAATTTTTTTTAGTGTTTAAATATTTTGAAGTTAATTTTTGTTCAGGAACCTAGGTAATTACTATTATAAGCTGAAAAATAACTCAAACATGTTAAATATTTTCGTATGACAAAATGATTTTGGTATTACGTATGTATGAGAATTTCGAGGGTAACCCGGGCTCTTAAATAAACATTTAAGGGGCTCCCATAAAAACATAATTTTTGCCTATCTTTGCTTTATAATCATACGGAACTCTTCGTGCGCATGTCCGACTCGCACTTGGCCGATTTTTTATCGACCGCGCGCTTGCTAGGGGGCACTAGGGTAATATTTGCACACGGGCGCCACACCGGCTAGAGACGGCCCTGAGTTCCTGAGATTAGTGCGTTGAAATAAGTCCTTTCAAATAATTTCCCCCCGTTTTTTTCCACATTTTCCTCTATTTCTTCGCTCCTATTAGTCTTAGCGTGATAAAATATAGCCTATAAGCCTTCCTCGATAAATGGGCTATCCAACAATAAAATAAATTTTCAAATCGGACTAGTAGTTCCTGAGATTAGCGCGTTCTTACAAACTCTGCAGAATTATAATATTAGTATAGAGCAAGGGTCACCAAATGGCGGACCGCGGTCCGCATCCGGACCGCCGACCCATTGTGTGCGGAGCAAGCATTTTCGAAGATGAACTTCGTTTAAAAATTAATTTTGGTCTCAATTTACTGATGAACATCTCCAGGATTTAATATCAAAAGCTTATCCAATTTCACTCCAAACATCAGAGAGAATTAGCTATAATTAGAAATTAATTTTATTATTAGAAAATAATTGTCACTTTTTTCATGGATATGTAAGGTTACCTTTGTAAATTCCGTAGTTATTTTTTAAACCTTTTTTAACCTTTGTTTTTTTAAATTTGCGTTCCGCGAAGGTCATTTCATTTCTTAATATGGACCCCGAGCAAAACTAATTGGTGATCCCTGGTATAGAGTATGGATAGATATATACCTCTGTGACTCAATTGGTTGAGTGTGTGACAGCTCAAGCCGGGGGTCGCGGGTTCGAATCCCGCCGACGGAACAAAAAGTTTTTCAATGTTCCCGGGTCTGGATGTATATGTGTATGATATAATAAAAATCTTAAATATAATATGTATAGTATAAAAGTATTAAATATATTTCCGTTGTCTGGTACCTGTAACACAAGTCCTTCAGGTACTTAGCACGGGGCCAGACTGACGTGGTGTGAAGCGTCCATAGATATTATTATTATTATTTATAAATTAGTATAGATAATTTTTTAAAGTAGGCATATGCCTACACTATATTTTTTTAGAAATTTCACGAGAAAACCAGTTCATGAATGTAGCAAATAAATATCATAAAATAGGATAAACTCATGATAAACTTGAATATTTTCAAAGTTAATACTTAGAATGCAGATCATTACTAGACAATGTGTTAAACCACTCGGTAAAATTTTTAATTAGAGAAAACTTTTCAAAGAGAAATTTTAATAGGAAAAGTTGAGCTTTTAGGGATTATGAATAAAATGTTCAGGGTACAATTTTTACATGTACTAGAAAAACTAATCAATACATTGTATAGTTTGAGATAAGTACAAAAATTGATACAGAAATTAAAAAGAAAAACAATGGTAAGTTTTTAAGAAGAAACCCAAGGAAGCCAACATAAAGAGAAGAAAGAATTTGTAAGAGGGAAAGTTAGGTATATCTTTTTTGCAATGAGTTTCACTGAATTTTTCTTCTGTTTCATAAATTATCGTCACTGGTGTTAATCCCGATTTCACTAACTGCTGTTAAAGTTAATTAATTAAACACTATGCAGCCATCTCTTTGATCTTTCGTTCTCGTAATATGAAGATAATCTTGGACACAGGGTTAAGTCCGGATAATTCAAGTTAACGCTAAAAGAGATTTTTGTTGAACAAACATCTCTTTCTACTTTTCAGTTAGCATCCTGCTAATCTGATTAAGAACTTATTCCCATTCCAGAATAAACTACGTAATCAAAGCCGAGGCTTGTGCTTATGAAGTTTTTATGTTCGTTTCATCAGCGGGATAAATAAAATTTACATTTTCATTTGCAACATCGTGTGTGTTTATTTTTCATTTATATCCTTGGAATGAAATGAACATTCTGAGCTTTCTGTGGATTACAATGCATTAAATTTGCATGACTTAAATTAAGGAAACACTTCTACTTGTTTCCAGAAGAAAAATACAGAGGAAGATTGGATGTAGGCCAGGCTTTATTTTGAATTAAATTAAAAATGGAGCGCCGCATCGTATTATGGGGTATGGATACCCTATATCGAGTTCGCTGTGATAGTAGCAGCGCTGAAAAAGTTACTTTTTTACTTTTGTATGGGAAAAATCGTGATGCCCGGGCACTTGCCTCCTTATACAGTTTGGTTACACCTTGTATATTTTACAAGGTGTTATTCTATACAATTCTGGAAAAAGGGATCATTTTGCAAACGAAATCGAAGTACTTAATAAATATAGCCGGCATAATACCTAAATGTATAGTTTCAGAGTGCTATCGAATTCAAGAGGCGGAAAGTGGATTTGTCTGTTCAATTTATTTGCAATATGGCGTTTTTACGAAGTTTAATATTCCTCCCAGTTAAGTTGTTAGGCAAGCCCTGTCTGAAATATTTATACTAAATATGCTGAACCGATTTGGATAAAATTGAGAAAAATCGGTTTTCTGAATTTCTTCAGAAAAATCGGTTTAGCGATTTGAGTGTGAAGAGGTAAGAACTGCTTTCGCAATTTTATTATTAGTATGGATAATGGATATGGATTAGTAAATCGAACATAATGATGCTTGTGTAGGCTGAGGATTGAGATGAAGAGAACGGGATTATCGGAAGGGGCTGCAGAAAGGCCGTTGACGGGGGCTATTCTGGAACTCTATTATTTTATCGTATTTCAAAACTTAGGATGTCATATAATTTGACATAAAAATAAAAAAAATATACATGTAACTTGTAGGGTTAATTCAGACTGCAACGCGACACGTAGAGGCATTTTAAAATTTGTATTAAATTGACAGACTTGCATGACGTCTCACGCAATTAAAGTCTGTCAAATCAATACACGTCATTAAGAAATGCATCTACTGAAATCTGAATTGACCCTTTAACCCACCTTTAACCCATGCCATGCCGTCAGTGACATGGCAGATCAATATGATATATGAACTTTTAAAACGCTCTTTGTCACGTTATGCCATGTCATGCCATTATAAATTGGAACTTTTAGTTAACAGTTAATATGAGCTAAAAATCTCCTTGAATGTATAATTATCACGAAATTTTCTCATGAATCCATCTATTTATGCTGATTATTAGAATTTTAGTAATTAATTTCCTTATTAGGTACATTTTTTTTAACGGGCTTTGGCCCACCACACATTCCCACCACTGCATTTCCTGTGTCGCCAGGATCGACAGCGGTATCCAACCACGAAAACCCTTTGATATGATCTCAGGGAGCCCGAGGGACATGCTAAAGCTGTCTTGGGACCCGCAACGAATTTAATCAAAAGAAGATAGGAGGAGTAGGAAGGCTTATTAGGTACATACCTCGTAACACTTCAGTATTTAGTTTTGATAAATAATAAGCCTATAATTATCGTTCTTTAACGACCAAACATATCGGGTAGTTTCCGAACCGGTGGTAGGCAACGTAGTCTCTCCGTTCGACTTTTAAAAAATCATGATACCCATTTTGAATATAAAGATATTTTATTTTATTATTATTTATATAAAAATGTTAATTATAACCCACAAAAATCTGTTAACTCCACATTCATGTTTTTAGCTATGCGATAAAATATCGCGCGCTTCGGAATAGCCCCCGCCCGCCTTAGCTCATGACATGACAAAGCTTTCGTGATTACTTTCATTTGGGATGCTTGTAGGGCTGCAGGAGCGTTTTTCCGCAAGCCCCGGATTTAACGAAACTCGCATCTAGCCTTTTCCGTTTTAAATCATTCACTTATCTTGAGGCTAATGTTTCGTAACTTTTTTATAGTGAAGGGAGTCGAATAATAATTTTAATGTGTCTATTTACTCGACGTTTGTTTGTATTATATGCCTGTAATAATCAACTATAGTTTGTTCGTTCTAAGATGATATGGGTGACAGTTCTCATATTCCTTGCTACGGATTTTTTTACAAGAAAACAAAAAAAAATGAATGTAATAAATTATATTCCATCTACAAAAATAAATGTTTCCTGTAATTGTAAATGAATAAAAATGAAAAGTTGCTAAATGCTAACTTATTGATATAAAAATATAAATATTAACTTTGAAATAGGAGTATAAAATTATTGATACGAAAATATTTGAAAAATGTCAGATGCATGAAACGGAACTTATGTCAATAGAGATTGACACAGTTGAATCGAAATCAAATCGATAAAAAAGGGCGGCTATCTTAAATCGCCGGCGTCACTCTGAAACATCAGTACGAAATCAATAATTTCGATTGCAATTCCTTTACGAGGTGATTCGATATTTTTAAATTATTCAATTAATTTTTTTAGGTAACTTCCCTACTATTGTCAATTATAATGTGTCACGCATATCATCATAAAACGAACAAACTATACATATAGTTCAGGCGCATGGTCTAATGCTTTTAAATATCTGGACGTAAGGGCAGAAAATAGTCATAGAAAAGAAGGCATTATAGCGTTGTGCTGTGTGTATTTTTTAGGGTTCCGTACCCAAAGGGTAAAACGGGACCCTATTACTGAGACTTCGATGTCTGCCCGTCTGTCTGTAAGCTGTATCTCGAGAACCACAACTCTACACAGGGCCATATGTGCAAATGAATGTGTGCAATGTACGCGGGCACCATCCTCTAGGGGCGCCAAATTGCCATCTTTAGGGGCGCCAAAACCAAGGACCCAAAAATGTGCTTAAAGGGGCGCCAAATTCCATTTTTTGCACATAGGAGCCAGTAGCCCTTACGGGGGCCTGACTCTACAAGGCGAAGGTTCCGCCTCATATGGAATATTGTTCTCATCTCTACAAAATACCAACTGCTCCCTCTGGATCGTATCCAACGAAGGGCAGCTCGAATTGTTGACTGCCATATTGTTTCAAACAGCTTGGACCCCTTGGAATTACGCCGAGATGTAGCTTCACTCTGCATCCTCTATCGGTTGTATCACGGGGAGTGCTCTGAGGAATTGTTCGGAATCATACCACCTGCAACTTTTCGCTATCATCCCACGCGAAAAATATACCATCCTCATCACCTTGATGAGTGGCAGTCTTCCACAGTACGTTTCTCGCGTAACTTTCTGCCGCGCACTGTAAAACTCTGGAACGAACTGTCATCAGCAGTATTTCCGACCTGCAAACCTTTAAGAAAAGAGCGTATTCCCTATTAAAAGGTCGCCAATGCCCCTGCAGCTCTTCTGATGTTGCGAGTGTCCATGGGCGACGGTAGTTGCTTTCCATCAGGTGACCCGTTTGATCGTTTGGCCCTTATTTCATTAAAAAAAATCGCTATGCTATAGCTCGACATCAAAAATTTTCTCTCGCACTTGGCCGATTTTTTCTTTAAGATTATTTTATGCCTAAGCATTTATACATAAACAGATCATAATATACCCAAAATATTAGCTTTGTTTTAAACCAAATTATATTTTCTTTTATCGTACTTAATACAGTAGTATATGCAACAATATAGCATTTGTAAGTATATGCAACAATTACCTTTAAGTTTAGATTAAAATTTCAACTTTAAAGTACACGGTTACGTAGTTAAGTTATACCGTAAGAGTTTATAGGTTAAAGTATAAAAGTTGTAAAGTAAAATTTTACTTTCTATGTTTTGAAGTAGCTCGTTTCAGTTTATTTGGGCAATCAAAATTTTAAAACGTACTTATTAAGTATAAGCTACTCATAATGTTAGCTATAATCATAGTCTAAACTTTTTAAAACGTACTTATTAAGTATAAACTACTCATAATGTTAGGTATAATCATGGTCTATACCAGGGGTCACCAATTAGTTTCGCTCGGGGTCCGTTTTAAGACATAAAATGTCCTTCGCGGGCCACACATTTAAGAAAAAAAAAATATTAAGTAAACAAAGGTAATTACGGAAGTTACAAAGGTATTTATTTAAATACTATAAACGAGATGAGATAAGAATGAATCTCTCTGAAGTTTGGAGTGAAATATTGGTGCAAGCTATAGATTTTGACGTTAAATCCTGGAGATGTTAAAGTCCTAAGATGAAAGAAGATTATCTTCGAACATGCTTGGTCCGCACACAATGGGTCGGCGGTCCGGATGCGGACCGCGGTCCGCCATTTGGTGACCCGTGGTCTATACTAATATTATAAAGCCGAAGAGTTTGTTTGATTGTTTGAACGCGCTAAGCCCAGGAACTACTGGTCCGATTTGAAAAAAATCTTTCAGTGTTAGATAGCCCATTTATCGAGGAAGGCTATAGGCTACAATATCTATCACGCTAAGAGTAATAGAAGCGAAGAAATAGAGGAAAATGTGAAAAAACGGGGGAAATTAGTTGAAAGGGCTTATCTCACGAACTACTAGAGCAATTTTTCTGTTGTTTGGGATTGGGTCAGACAAGAAGTAGACCATGTGAAGGATCATAGACTATTTGTCGCGGAACGTCTAGTAATATTATAATTTAATATTACTTATCTAATAATATTATAATCTATTACTAG
Organism: Lysandra bellargus; assembly: GCA_905333045.1. Taxonomy (NCBI): domain Eukaryota; kingdom Metazoa; phylum Arthropoda; class Insecta; order Lepidoptera; family Lycaenidae; genus Lysandra; species Lysandra bellargus. Next base: position 3,658,565 of record HG995358.1, read on the forward strand.
CGACCCGCCTCGCCGTCGCACGGGCATAAAATATAATATAGCCACTGAAAAAATGACTAAAATCGATAGCCTATGATCCTTCACGTGGTCTACTTCTTATCAATGCCAAATAACATAAAAATTATCCAGTATTTCGCGAGATAAGCCCTTTCTAATAATTTCCCCGTTTTTTCCACATTCTCCTATTAATAAAATATGGGAACAAATATAATGACCACCAAAAATGCACTTTGCACTGATACCCTAAACTTGTTTACCAAAAAAAGTTATTGAACACCAGAAAAATAAAGTCTAAAATTGCAATACTACCAGCTATTTTAGTCATGACAACATTTCAAATTGTAATCGAACACCAAATAGAGTAATTAATGATCACCAAATATAGTAAACGACCACCAAATATACTAAATGACCACCAAATATAGTAAATGATCACCAAATAAAGTAAATGATCACCAAATATAGTAAATGACTGTCAAATATAGTAAATGATCACCAAATATAGTAAATTATCGCCAAATCCTTGTGAGCAAATCAATGCAATATTTCTGTCCAAATAAATCACTACGATTGACAAAAAATGTACTTGCATATTAATTAATAAAATAATCGGCCAAGTGTGAGTCGTATGTGAGCCGTACCGTTTATAGGGCAAAATTAGACCTAAAATTGTGTTTTTGTATGTGTCTAAACACACTAGGCTGAATTACGCCGGCGTGATTTCCGCCGCAAATGTCAAACGCATACAAAAAGCGACGTAATAGTGTGTAATTCGGCCCGTATTTTGTATGCAATTTAAACGCGGCGTAAACGCGGCGGAATTTACGCCGGCGTAATTCAGCCTAGTGTGCTTAGACCCTATGGGTTGGGCCTTGGGAGCCCCCTTTGATTTTTTTTATATTATTATTAATTATTATTGAAGTAAGCATATTATAATCAACGCCTTTACGAAAATATCAACGTGCCTACTGGTTGCCATTATTAATATCGAGCAAAAAAGGCCAAAAAAATCACGTTTGTTGTATTGTATGGGAGCCCCCTAAAATAATAATTTTATTTTGTTTTTAGTACTTGTTATAGCGGCAACAGATATACACAATCTGTTAAGTTTTCAGAAGTCTAGCTGGAGCGGTTCTTGATATACAGCCTAGAGAAAGACAGATGGACGGACAGACGGACAGACGGACAGACATCGAAGTCTCAGTAATAGAGTCCCGTTTTTAGGGTTCCGTACCCAAAAGGTACCCTTTGGGTACGGAACCCTAAAAACGGGACTCTTTTACTAAGACTTGCAATTGCTAAATAAAAATATATTTGGTTATAATTTTACATTAAAATGCTAACGTATAATGTTGGTGATCATAAATTACTAATTTTGGTGATCGTTTACTAATTTTGGTTTAACAATGATTTATTTGGAGTCATTTTGCATAAATAGGATAGCGAGATAATAAATCTTTGGTGATAATTTTACATTAAAATGCTAGTATAATGTTGGTGATCATTTACTAATTTTGGTTTTAAGATGTTAAATCTTTGGTTATCATTTTACATTAAAATGGTGGTCTTACATTTTGGTGATCATTTACTATTATTGTCTGTGAAATGTTACTATTACTGGTGATCGGTTAATTATAAGCCATAAAATATAACCTATAGTCTTTATCAATAAATCGGCTATCTAACACTGATTTTTTTTTACAAATCGGACCTTCCTGACATTAGTACGTTCAAGTTAACCCTTTCAAATAATTTTCCCCGTTTTTTTCACATTTTCCTCTATTTCTTCGCTCCTATTAGTCTTAGCGTGATAAAATATAGCCTATAGCCTTCCTCGATAAATGGGCTATCTAACACTGAAAGAATCATCAAAATCCGTTGCGTAGTTTTAAAGATTAAAGGGAACAAAGGGACACGAGGGAAAAAAGCGACTTTGTTTTATAATACTCCGAGAATGTATAGATAATCTAATGTTCTAAAATTTTTGAGTTCCATGACTCGCCTTGACGTAGTTTGAATCAAAGTATGTAACAACGTACTTAAGCATGTCTCTTTTCTTGCCGGTGCATTCTTGCTAAAGCAATATTCTACGATAAAAAAATAATTGAATTTTGTAGTCGTAACATGACAAATTAAATATGAATTTTGTCGTCGTAACGTGAGAAATAAGCCGAAAAACTAGACTACTGGTGACTGATGAGCTAACTGTACTCGGCGAAACATGGTGGTGGCGGTTATTGACTTATATCATAAACTTGCCATTTTCTATACAAAGCCGCGATTGACAACATCTGACACTTCATTGTCAATCGCGGTTTATATAGGAAATGTTAGTTTTTGACAGGGAGTCAATGACCGCTATCGCCATCTTTCGCTGAGTACAGTATAGATAACTGATCAAGTGATCATAAAGCATAGGAAATAATATGGTGATTTTTATTTTCACCTTTTTGTGAACGAAGCATAATAATAAACCAAAATTGAACCTGACATCAATCATCATAATATTGTAAATATAATCTTTTAGAACTTTTAATATTTTACGAACATAATAAAAAAATATTAAACTAGTAAGTATCATATTATATCTAGGTTAAATTTATTATGATGCAGCCATAAATTTGAAGCCTGGATGCTTAGCTAGATGACGCCCGCAACTCAGTTGCGCCAAAACTCTTTTAAGGCGCGGGAATCGTACATTTGCTGGGATAAAATGTATCCTATGTCCTTTCCCGGGACTTAAAGTATCTCCATACCAAATTTCAGCAAAATCAGTTCAGCCATTTGGGCGTGAAGAGGTAACAGACAGACAGACAGAGAGACACACTTTCGCATTTATAATCTATACTATAATACTATAATATTATAAAGCGGAAGAGTTTGTTAGTTTGTTTGTTTGATTGTTTGTTTGAACGCGCATAATCTCAGGAACTACTGGTCCGATTTAAAAAATTCTTTCAGTGTTAGATAGCCCACTTATCGAGGAAGGCTATAGGCCATATTTTATCACGCTACGACTAATAGGAGCGAAGAAATAGAGGAAAATGTGAAAAAAAGTGCGGAAATTATTTGAAATGGCTTATCTCACGAACTACTGGAGCAATTTCTCAGTTATTTGGCACAGATAAGAAATAGACCACGTTAAGGATCATATTACGTTAAGGGGCCGGGTACCCCCAAAATTCTCATACAAACGTAATACCAAAATCATTTTGTCATACGAAAATATTTAACATGTTTGAGTTATTTTTCAGCTTAAAATAGTAATTACCTAGGTTCCTGAACAAAAATTAACTTCAAAATATTTAAACACTAAAAAAAATTTTTTTGTGTATAAATTTTTTTTACTAAATTTACTACTAAATATTTAAACACTAAAAAATAGAGTAAAGCACTAAAAAATATATAAATAAATAGTAAATTTACTACAAAATATTTTAATACTAAAAAATATTTTTTAGAGTTGAAATATTTTGTAGTAAATTTAATATTTATTTATATATTTTTTAGTGTTTAAATATTTAGTAATAAATTTAGTAAAAAAAATTTATACACAAAAAATTTTTTTTTAGTGTTTAAACATTTTGAAGTTAATTTTTGTTCAGTAACCTTGGTAATTACTATTTTAAGCTGAAAAATAACTCAAACATGTTAAATATTTTCGTATGACAAAATGATTTTGGTATTACGTATGTATGAAAATTTCGAGGGTAACCCGGGCTCTTAAGGGCTATTTTTTGTGGACTAATTTGTCTGCGAAACTAATTCACGCGGGCGAAGCCGCGCGGAACGTCTAGTATTAGTATAGTATGGAAGTATGCATTTGTTAAAGAAAATAGGATTTTTATAGTCAAAGAGCGGTCAGCAAACACTAAAGTCAGCCTTAACGTTTGGGCATATTTCATGCTGTATATACATATACATGGTTTAACAAAAACAAGTGATAATACTTTAGGGTGTGTACGTGTCCCCTGTAGAGAGTTCACTGTGAAAGTAGCAGCGCTGAAAGACCAACAATTTTTTTCACTTTTGTATGGGGAAACTCGTGACGCTCGGGCCATACAAAAGTGAAAAAAATTTTTGGTCTTTCAGCGCTGCTACTTTCACAGTGAACTCTCTACAGGGAACACGTACACACCCTAAAGTATTATCACTTGTTTTGTTACACTCTGTATATATATACGGTTTTTGTAGCATAACATGGAATCTCATACATGTCCCAAGGTTTATTCGAAGGGCATAAAAGGAAAAATGCCCTCCCACTTTCCTTGGCATACCGCAGCCGAATTGCTAGAGCAGTACTTAATTAAGAAAATACTGAGATACCGACTTCTTTTATTTCGTAGACCAAGATGTTTGTTAAGGCCATCCCCCGAGCAAACGACCTTGACCATACATTTGACGCGTTACCGAGATCGCACTAAAATCCTATTTTTTTAATTATCTTAGTTTGAAATTGATTTTAAAAAATTAAGACGGGGAATACCTATGTAGTTAATGAAATTGTCTATCTATTGTCGTGTGTTTCAAATAAAAGTAATTTGTAAATACTAAGGAAATGGTGAATGTATGCTTCAATTTTAATAAATTGGTTTTACTTTGGAAGCTGATATCATGAGTATAATAAACAAAAATAGAAAATTTAAAACGGGGAAAGAAATGTTGATACACTGAAGATTATTGCTGTATTTTTATTATAACTTTGTAGCTTTCAGATTATGAGTTTATAAGGCTCTACTTAAATACGGTAAATTACGGAATCTCCGTAGGGGAGGGCCTTAAGTAAAGATTTATATTTTTTTTCTCAAAATAAGCTGTTTCGATTGATTAATTTTCCTTCGAAAACGTTGTAAAAATAGTTAAATTCCTCTAACTAAAAATCAATCTAACAATATTCGACTTGAGTTGAAAAAAATTTTTATGTTGAGTAAGCAGGTTTTGTGGACATAGGACTCAGCGTCCATATTTGATACTCCATATTATAACATGTTGGATTTCAAGAAAATCCAGGGTCTGCAGAGAAAACGAAGGTTACTGCGATCTCTGATGTAACAAAACTAGACACACGTATAATTGTAATATTATATATAACGAGTCCGTGGGTAAAATAGGACTACGATCAGACATTTTCTGGGCCTTGTGTGGGTATCGCGCAATGAACAAGAACTAAATAACAATAATCAGAAATAGTTTTTATTACAATTCACAAAATCACACTCATTCACCAAACACATTAACAATTAAACTTCTCAGGAACACTTTTCACACTTTACTAAACGCTTCACAATAAATATTACTTCCTAACACACTTTAATCACTTCACTCAGCACAAGTAAACGAAACTAGGGACAGTTCCGGAACGTGTTGGCTAGTTGGCAGCCCAGACGAGACTGATCGCATCTTCTGGCGACTGGCACAGGAGGGGAAATTTCCCTCTCCAACTCTCCCACTCCGACACGCCCCGACTCTGTCAAAGCGCGCCACTAGTATCATAAAGATGGCGCACTTAAGTTCCGTTTCCGTTTTTGACCGGATGCGACATATATTTTTTTTGCGCAGTGGAAACCCATCGTGGGTCCTCCGGGTTGGGGATGTACCTCAGTTAGCTGAAGCACCCCGGGGGTATGTGGGACTCTTACCCACTAAAACCACCTGCGTATTGTAATACTTATTAATTATACTACTATTTTATCTACTAGATGAACCGGTACTAAGCTACGTTCTCTCATGATATAAAAATTCCCTCTTCCACGAATATTTCAACACTAAAATTAGCCAAATCAGTTATGCCGTACTCGAGTTTCAGCGACACTAACAAAATTTAAAAATTTTAAGTCACGCACTTAATAAAGTTGGCAATGACTAATGAGTTCTCATGAGTCGTGAGGTAGAGGACCGATTTTGATAAATTTTGGCACAGATATTAAAATGTAACTCGGGGAAGGACGTGGTATATTGGGCTACTGAATCGTGTTTGTAATCGCTTGTATCCAACGTTTTGCCCATCATGGATGGTTGTGATTCGAGTATCAAAATGTTCGTGTGTGAAAGAGACAAGCAGTTACGATTTGTAGTATTTTAGGTTGGACCTACCCCGTTCTGCACATTTTTGCTGCAAAGGCATAATTAAGTACAGCTACCAGCTACAAGCCATAACGAACCCAGAACAAAAAGGTTAATCCAACTGCCTGTTCAAAACTATTCAAACTGTATTTCACCTCTATGTCGACGACAGAAGAATTAATTTTCTGGAACCGCAAGGTAAAATAACTCTAAATATACTACAGTTTGGTACAAATAATATATTATATTCTGTGCTACAGTGCAGATGAGTGTTTGTCGTTGGTTAAGTTGCATTTAATGGTGTACACCACGTGTACACATTCGTGTAAGACAAAACACTCTAACCTAAACAGGATAAACTTAACACTATGTATTTTTTATATAAAGGATCAGTACCTTGGTCAAATCGCATTTAATAATAATTGGGAACATCGAAGTTAAAATCATACGTGTACCATCGAGGAAATTGGTTCATAGGCAGTTGACGGACCTATACGTCATGTGGTCGGCTTATGTCAATTCAATTTTAGCTGTGATCGGTCGGCTGGGTTTGACTTCCTAGGAATCGACTCCTCTGATAGTACACACTACATAGGATTTAATATACTACTTGTAGCATGGCGCCTGCAGTATTTTAAAATTATGTCAGCCCATGGTACCAGGCCGCCATGCCGTCATGGTCGCTTTAGAAAAGATCTTGCGTCGAGCTGGAGGCATACCAACCGGGGACCGAGGTGGCCAGCGGTGGCTTAGGAGCAATATAAGTGGAAGACTCTGGGCTAGGCCTTCGCCTGGAACAGCATACGCTAGTTATAACACATTCATATTTAATTTCTAGCTTCGCTGTCGAGAGAAAACATTCGGATGGCAGGCGACCTCTGTGGCTCAATTGGTTGAGTGTGTGGTAGCTCAAGCCGGGGGTCGCGGGTTCGAATCCCGCGGACGGATCAAAAAGTTTTCAATATTCCCGGGTCTGGATGTGTATTAAATATGTGTATCATATAATAAAACATTAAAGTTTTACTTAAATATATTTCCGTTGTCTGGACTCTGGTACCTGTAACACATGTCCTTCAGGTACTTAGCACGGGGCCAGACTGACGTGGTGTGAAGCGTCCATAGATATTATTATTATTATTAAACAGGCGAGCGAAGTCATACGCAAAAGCTAGTGTTCGCCATAAACACGTACGTAATTTTAGCTTCGTTAAACCCGTCTAAAATCCCGAAATACTGAATGTTTAACGGAATAATCCAACCAACAATAACGTAACCAGTGCTTCCCTCTACCTCTAATTTCCAGCGCAATGCGAATTGCCTGGCGTTCCAGAATAGTTGTGCCGTTTGACGCATGCCGGATTTTGCGACGCAAATTATTAAATGTGGAGATTTGCAAGTCATTTCCGCAGAATACGTTAGCTACGTTTTTAAATATGGGGCTATGGAAGTTTAAAAAATGCGGTGATGTAAGTAGTACTAGACAAAATTGTAATGCAATAAATTAATAAAAGTGGAAAAAGTGCATGAAAAGTGTATATTATATCCGATGATTGTTTAAGTAAGGAGTAACTGCCGCACTCAGAGACGAATATTAACTACTTAACTGTAATTAAAAAGTTGTGAATAGTCTGTTCGCCACTTTATCAGAAAGTGGTGAAACAGGCTCTAAAATGTTGGTAGTTATATAATATTATTATTTATTAGGTAGAGTCTAATGAAATGTTACTCTAGATTCATTCTAATATTATATCTATATACTTAATTCCAATTTACCTCCTATATAAATAATTAAAATCACTGATTTATAAGTCAACGAATAGAATAATCATCAAAATAATTCAAATGAATTTATCGCATTTCATGTTAGTTATGAACAAAATGACCGTGGAGGAATTTTTAATGCATAAAGACGTCGTAAAGTTTTATTTAAGAGGTTATTTTGATACTTTGAGATAAGCGCAGATCGCATTCTTCTTTTAATAGACCATTAAGAAGAGAATATTGATTTCAATGATGTATTAAACTACAAAATGTAAGACAGTTGTTACTTAACTATTGCAGTAGAAACACGTATTTTTAAACAAATTAAGTTAAAAAGTCTTGATGGAAATATTATATTTGGAAACTTTTTAAATAGTAGTAGAAGAGACAATTTTAACAAGTCGAAGGCTGCAGCAAAGAAAGAAGATTAGATTATAGTCGATTAAATCACCTAAAGAGAAGTAGAAAAAACCATGGCAGCCGTAACAACGAATCAGACATTCGCCAGAAGGGCAAAATGCTCACACATTTGGCGAGACAGTATGAGAAGCAAGAACAAGACGCAGAGGAGGATCACAAGAACAGAGGTGACAGTCGGTACGCAGTGGCAGTATATACCTGCTAACACCAATGCTGGTCTCTGGGAGGCGAGTGTAAAGTCTCTGAAATACCAACAGTACCACGAGTACCAACATTATGGAACTGTCAAGGAAGTCAACGTGTACCAGGCAAACGTAAGAACCACGTATAACGTTTGGGATTCTCTGTCTCTAGACGAGCCCAAGGAAGTGAAAGAGACAGAATGCAATATGACGAGATGGCAACACACTCAGAAGCTCGTTGGGGATCTGTGGCGGAGATGGAAGAGCGAGCTGACAAAAGTAAGCACGAAATGTTTTAAGAAGGAAAAGGATGGGGAATATGTCTTTGTGAATACGGCGAATATGCAACCAGCTGGGAAGTGGTATTTTGATACGATGGAGAAAACGCAAAAGGTTTAGCAAAGGTATTAAAGCTAGCCAAACTTTGGACAAAATTAGTATAGAACAGAGGTTCCCAAACTATTTTTTCTCATAGACCACTTTAAACATTTTGCTGGATCCGGTGGACCCCTCAGCTACCCCGCAAATATTTTCTTGTTTTGTAGCTATTTCACACAAAAATTACCACACTTTTACTTATTTCTAAATCTCCTCGCTCTGTAACATTTAATCTGCTATTAATATAATATTGTCTGCCTATATTCATAGGAGAAGTCAAATCGGGTCACCTAATTTTTATAGACCAACGTTAACGACTCGTGGACCCCATTTTTTTCCACGCAAGCGTAGACCCCTATCGGACTCCCGTGGACCCCATGGGGTCCACCTGGACCACTTTGGGAATCAATGGTATAGAATATAATGTATTTAGTTATTGGTTTTAGATACTGCAAATGTGCGTCCCAAATCCCGATTAGACGTGACCGAGGCCGAGACATTTCAAGAGTTTGTGTAGGTACTAGGGCTGCGTTCCAGATGACGTTAATTTTGACCAAAACGCTCAAAACGTCCCCTTCTGCCGTTCCCTTTGGCGACCGGGATCGTTTTGATAGCGGCTATGACGTCACTCATGACGTCATCAATTTCGCTCAAGCAATGCTCAAAACGACCCACGACGAAAATGGGTCGAAGTGGGCGTTCTAGTTTTTATTTTTATTTTAACGTAACAATATCGCAAAGACCATATTCGGAAAGTTTTCAGGAGAGAGTAGCGACATAAAAACTTCATATAATTTCATTGCGAAACATAATATTTTTAGTTGAAATATATTAAATATAATGAAATAAAATATTTTGATTAAAAAGAAATTGTTTTAAATGAAAGATCAAATATTTTCCTATAAAATACTAAGTTATCGTCTCTCCTGCAGGGCTTCAAAAAACGTTATTTTTTCATAACGTTATTGCTTCAAGGGCATAGATAACGTTATGAAAATTAAACCGATACTAGAAATAACGTTATAAATGTATTTAATAACGGTAAATGTTATAACGTTATATAGGATTTATAACGGTAAATATATGTTCTTTGATAACGTTATAGTCCGTCAAGAAAGTCATGACAGGTGGGAAAATTTTCTAAACGTAATCACGCTTTTAAGGTGTATTTTTTCTTTGTATTTTCACAGAGAACGCTTATTACATTTTAAATATGAGTGAGATTAGGTGCACCGTGCACGATCGCATACCTGATACCAGAAAATAACGTTATATTTACCGTTATTATTATAACGTTATTTTTTTGTTATGCCATAACGAAAAAATAACGTTATAATAATAACGGTAAATATAACGTTATTTTACTAGATATCGTTAAAAATAACGTTATCTGGCTACCATTATGAAAATAACGGTACGTAACGATATTTTTTCTGTTATTCGATAACGTTATGAAGCCCTGCTCTCCTGGTGCATTTTCGTAAGATGAAAAAAAAAACATGGAAAAGTTGGCGCCAAAGTGCCCACCAGGGCTTCATAACGTTATCGAATAACAGAAAAAATATCGTTACGTACCGTTATTTTCATAATGGTAGCCAGATAACGTTATTTTTTTAACGATATCTAGTAAAATAACGTTATATTTACCGTTATTATTATAACGTTATTTTTTCGTTATGGCATAACAAAAAAATAACGTTATAATAATAACGGTAAATATAACGTTATTTTCTGGTATCAGGTATGCGATCGTGCACGGTGCACCTAATCTCACTCATATTTAAAATGTAATAAGCGTTCTCTGTGAAAATACAAAGAAAAAATACACCTTAAAAGCGTGATTACGTTTAGAAAATTTTCCCACCTGTCATGACTTTCTTGACGGACTATAACGTTATCAAAGAACATATATTTACCGTTATAAATCCTATATAACGTTATAACATTTACCGTTATTAAATACATTTATAACGTTATTTCTAGTATCGGTTTAATTTTCATAACGTTATCTATGCCCTTGAAGCAATAACGTTATGAAAAAATAACATTTTTTGAAGCCCTGGTGCCCACTGCCCGGTAGTTGACGGCTCAAATAAAGCGCGGCTTTTAAAAAATTCTGAAAAGTGCAATAATAAATAAAACTCTCAAATAGCAGGAATTGTAAAAATTGTTTTATACGACTCAGAAAAAGATGCTGCAGTCGAAACTTTTGTATCTGAAGCAGATGCTAAACGTGCAAAAACAGGTAAATAATTAAAAAACAAGTAATTTACATATTTTAATGTTTTTAAACATTCAAAGAAAAATATTTTTAATTTATTGCAATGAACAGTACATAATTTATTTAAATTTGTTATTCCGATGCCCCTGCAAAATATGTCTCAACTGCCGTAAAAATATCCATTTCGATAATCGATAGGTACCTAAATATTATTCAAATAAAAGCGGTAGACTCGAATTCTAACTTAACCTCTTTCAGCTGTCATCTGTCACTGTCACCTCGCCAGAGCGCTCAAAGCACTCCTTAATTCCGTTCCACTTGGGTTTGTGACATTGACGCTCACATTTGCTCACATGCTAATGGAACGGGAGAAACGAAGGTCTTGAGCGTGAGCGTTATTAACGTCATCTGGAACGCAGCCTAGGTAGGTATAAGGCATGCCGTACGGTATGTCATCATGACTTATGACATATAATTATTTCTGAGTGTTCCATCCCGTATGTCATAATATAATAATAATAATAATTTATAATATCACGTCAACAATTTTTGAGCGTTTTATCCCGAATTCCCGAAAAAAATCCATCACAGTCGTCTCACGCACACGGCACATCTGAACGCACCCATAGGTAATATTAGGAGGCAATAGAACTTAAAGTAATAATTGAAGATGTGAGTGGAAGAACCAGATAAGTAACATGTAACATAAGGACAATTAATTATTTTTTACCTTATAATTTTTTTTTATTAAATAAGGGGGCAAACGAGCAAACGGGTCACCTGATGGTAAGCAACTACCGCCGCCCATGGATACCCACAACATCAGAAGAGCTGCAGGCGCGTTGCCGGCCTTTTAAGAGGGAATACGCTCTTATTTTGAAGGTTTGCAGGTCGTATAGGTCCGGAAATACTGCTGGTGACAGTTCGTTCCAGAGTTTTACAGTGCGCGGCAGAAAGTTACTCGAAAAACGCACTGTGGAAGACTGCCACTCATCAAGGTGATGAGGATGGTATGTTTTTCGCGTGGGACGATGGCGAAAAGTTGCAGGTGGTATGATTCCGAACAATTCCTCAGAGCACTCCCCGTGATACAACCGATAGAGGATGCAGAGTGAAGCTACATCTCGGCGTAATTCCAAGGGGTCCAAGCTACTGTTTAAAACACTATGGCAGTCAACAATTCGATCGGCCCTTCGTTGGATACGATCCAGAGCAGTTGGTATTTTGGCGCCCCTGCCCAGAGATGAGAACAATATTCCATATGAGGCCGAACCTGCGCCTTGTAGAGTTGTAGGCATTGGTGCGGACTGAAGTACTGTCTCGCTCTGTTAAGAACACCAAGCTTCTTCGAGGCTAATTTGGCCTTACCCTCTAGATGATATCGGAACTGGACTTCGCTCGATATGTTGACGCCAAGTATCTCAATGCTAGGGGAGATGGTTAAAGATGTGCCCTCGAAACGAGGATATACGACCATGTACCATAATGTAGCACCTCCATGGCACCTCGTGGGTATCGCAGAGACAATAGATTTTCAATTGTCATACGGCAGCCGGCTGCCGCTTGGAGATTGATGGGTTAAACATACCTTGTAACTTACTTCATCATCTGGCCATGCATAAAATCCAAATTATTTATTTCATAATATCATTTTCCAGGCCCTAAAGCCTACTTTTATGCAAAAACACGGCATTTTTTTAAACTATTACTTACATGCTTCTTTCACTCATGTTTTCTATTACGGTAAGGCTCTAACAGCCGCACTCAGAGTCGTTCATTAAATCATCATTTAAAAAATTTAAATTATCCGCTGCCCATACAAACCGCAACACTTAATGCTCATTAAACATGAAATTCCCTATCAGAGTCAGTTAATGATAGATTAACACCTCAAAATGGCGATTAAATTTAAATACAGAAGAAGCACCATTTAACTCGATTGAGTCGCTAATCGTGGATTTTGCTGTCAAAGAGGTATGACATAGAGATATATAATACACGGGGGCGATGGGGGGCATGATCTTCTTCTTCTTCTTTTTTGTATGATTTTATTTATAGCTTGTCAAAAAAGAGTAGACACTCTACGCAATTTTTAAATCATGTAACAAATACGAAAACCTTATTCAATCGAGTTAAAAATGTGCAAGGCAAATAATATTTAAAGTGTAAATAATAATAATAATATTCTCTGTGGAAATACAAAGAAAATTTTGTTCTGTGTCTACTCTTTTTTGACAGACTGTAGTCGTGTTCGTTTCGTTTTTCAATGCTCATTTCGCATGCGCAAAGTTAAAAATTAGTGTCAGTGTGAGTATCATGTTCTAAAATCTGACAGAAATTGATAATACTTATTTTAGAACATGACACTCAATTATGAAATTAACAGTCAGCTGCCAAACTGCGAAAAAAGTCGCGCATACGTAGTTGAAAAATGAAACGAACACGGCTTGACTTTCCAAAACTAATATGTTTTTTATTGGTCGTGACTGCGGCCGTTAGAGTCGGTCATTAAAAAATAGCGCCAAACATTATTTAACAAATTGAAATTTAATGCTTTCATTACAGATACCTCTCAGAGACAAAATTAATTGTCTGATTAATTGCTGTCCCATATAAATCAAGCAGAAAATAGTCGAAAAGAACAAGAAATCAAATTAACTGATGCAGCATAATTTTATAAGTGGGTTTATATTGTTTTTTATAAATTATGATAAACATCTCAATGTGATAAATACAAAATTTGAAGTTTCTAAGTTTCACAATTTAGATTAAGTACGGTATGTAAATAACTTGTATACTATTACCATTTTAATATAAGAAAACCATTGCTAGGAATTTTTCATAATAATAATTGTAACTATATTCGTCGACTAGTAAACATACTTTAATTTCAAAATTTACACAATTTGGTGGCAATGTTCTTACTTCTTTGTATAATTATTTAGTTTGTATGGAAGTGACTATACTTTTCACGTGAAATACTTCTATTTATTTGCAAGAAACGGCAAAAACAGCCGTAGTAAGTAGGTAGGCATGTATTGCACAAAAATGCTTTTAGTACTATCACAATTTGAAGTTCTAGGTATACAGTTGTGTTATTATTATTATTTACACTTCAAATAAAAACCTGAAAGAACCCTTGTATTACAATTAATAAAATTAAAACTGAAAAATTTTCAAGAATAACCTCAAACTTGAACATCAAACTCTGCAATTAGCGATTTTTAATTGTCATCTCTGAGAGGGACATTTCATGTTAAATGAGCATTAATTGACGTCTCTGAGTGCGGCGGTAAGTATAATAATCAGTATGTGTGAGATTGCTAGTCTAGTTGTAGATAGTAGATATAACTAAAATAATGATTATTATGTAAGTATCATATTTTTATAATATGTAATATTAATATGTCAAGAAAATAACTATTTATTATTTTTATAATTTTGAAATAGTATAAGTACTTTATTTTTATGTTTATCATAAAACTGTTATGACTTATGACTAATGCCAAAGAAGTTTATAGTAAAACTATAATCTTTTATTTCTTATTCCACAGAACACAATCGATGTAAATATCCTAGAAAAGGCATTTTTATGGGCGCCGTGTAAGAAAATATGTGCATATTCAACCCTTGTCGACATAAAGAAATTGAGGACATGAGTGGATGAAGTGGGTAACTAACGTTTTACAACATAACAGCAATTACTCATTTTTTCCTTTTAATTTGGAATAAACCTTGTAATATATACCTACTTCATCATCTAGCTAATTTATCTAATTAACATAACTACATAAAATCCTCATTTATTAAATTTAAACCATTTCTCGGTCCTAAAGCCTCCATTTATGCAATTTTAAAATTGTAAGTTACCCACTTCATCCACTCATGTCTTCAATTGTGGACCAAAAAATAGTCCGATATGTCGCGCACTTTATTGTCACAATGTTCAACAAATAGGTACAATTTACTACGGGCTCCCTCCATTTTATTCCGCCGTTTCTATAAATTAAGTTACAGGTGCAGAATTTTCTGAAATATAGAAGTTTGATCGGATAAACCTTTTCACTCGATTATAATATAATAATGCTATGAATTCGAATATATAACTATGATAAGGGGTAAATCCTTGTCACACACACGTAATATTATAATATACTAGCTATTTGACCGAGCTTTGCTCGGTATTCGATAAAACACGAATAAAATGATATTTTCTAAAAATGATTCCTAGCTAGATCCATGGAGAGCTCCGTGGCTAGATCGATTTATCGCCCCCGAAACTCCCTATATATACTAAATTTCAAATCAAAAACTTTAGGGTGTGTACTGTGTATGAATGTATTTAAATATAGAGTTCACTGTCAAAATAGCAGCACTGAAAAAGCAACTGTTTTTAAACTTTTGTATGGGTAGATTCGCGACGCTCGGGCGCTTGCCCTTAAAAATCATACAAAAATTTTTGCTTTTCAGCCCTGCCACTTACACAGTGAAGTTAAGGCGCTACATCGAAAGTAATTTTACCCGCAAGGGCAGTTTTATACTTAATTTGTATGATTATAAAGTCGTGAATACGCTCGAAAAACATGCGAAAAAACGTACCTAATTATAATCATTTAAAAAATAACTAGGAGCATATTTAAGCAAAATGCTTCTATACGATTTTGAGTTGCAAAGGTCAATCAATTAGACTAATTTCCTACAATACATCTATTTTCGTTTAAAAATAATTTTCAAATTTCGTATTTTTAAGAGGTCATTTCGAAAATTAAATGTATCGAGGCAAAATACATTAATCGTGTTTCTAGTTCTTCTCAAACCTAGATAAGGCTATGAAGATATGTATATCTCATTACCAGATTTGTAACATTTCTGAGGGTCCTGTAGTATTACGTCAAAAAGGACAGTTTTTTCAATATAGCGCCTTAACACAGGAACCCATATACGCCTTAAAGTATTATCACTTAGTTTTATTACATCCTGTATATTTTTCAGGCCCATTGTTGAGTCAACATGATAACTAGTGAGCTTAAAGTTTTAAGATATATACTTATATTATAAATGAGAAAGTGTGTTCGTCTGTCTGTCACCTCTTCTCGTCGAAACCGCTGAACCGATTTTGCTGAATGGTATAGTGATACTTTGAGTCCCGGGAAAGGACGTAGGACACAACGGAATAGCGGGCGTTATCTAGTTTTAAAAATAAAAATAAAACTGTAGTATCACAAACATAAAAGTGTTTATTATTCATGTACCATCGAGGAAATTCCTAGGCAGTTGACGGACCTATGTCATATTTTGGTCGGCTTATGTCAATTCAATGTTAACTTTGATCGGTCGGATGGGTTTTAATGGTTTTTAACGCGACCAAATTATTTAGGTCCGCCATCTGCCTAGGAATCAACTTCTCTGATAGTACCTTCACAAACGGACCTGTTTATGTTCGTTTTGGAAACACGCAAAGTACAGCAGACAGAAATAAAACAGAAATGGCTGCAGTTAAAAGTTTGCGTGATTTTAAAAGCTGTAGCGTTGGAGACTATGTTGTTTTAAGGTTTTTTGACTCCACCAAGCTATCTGTCGATGTCGTTAAGGATCCAATGTGTTCAGGCCTACAATGCCTGACAGGATTTTGAGGACATTGAGAATCCGCAAGATTGCCATTTTTACCAGGCGTTTTTATTTTTATTCGTAGTGTCCTTTTCAACGTTCAATGTCATTCCTTCTTACTTCTCTATTGAATACACGCAAGTTTGTATTACGGGCTTTCGTTTTGCTCCCTAAAAGTAAAAAAGCTCCAGTCCAATTCCAAAACTAAACACAATGTATATACATGAAAGCCATGTAGATACATAAATAAGATATTTGTTTTAGGTATTTTTAAGCTGTAGACCTGGGGTCACCAATTAGTTACGCTCGGGGTCCATTTTAAGAAAAGAAATGACCTTCGCGGTCCACACACTTTATAATAAAAAAATATATTATTTAAACAAAGGTAATTACGAAAATTACAAAGGTATTTATTTATTTATCAATAAGAAAAGTGACAATTTTATTGCTTGTTTGGAGTGAAATTGGTGCAAGCTATTGACATTAAATCCTGGAGATGTTCATCAGTAAGTCAAGACCGAAACTTATTTTTAACGAAGTTCACCTTCGAAAATGCTCGGTCTGCATACAATGGGTCGGCGGTCCGGATGCGGACCGCGGTCCGCCATTTGGTGACCCCTGCTGGACATCCATACTAAAATTATTAATGCGAAAGTGTGTATATTATGTCCATGTATGTCTGCCTGCCTGTTACCGCTTCACGCCCAAACCGACCCGAGCGAAACACGCCCGTTGAACCGATTTTGGTGAAATTTGGTATGGAATTACATACTTTTAGTTCCGGGAAAGAAACACATTAAGTTTAACGTACTTAAATAATATATTAAAATATCTAAATGTTTTGAAGATTATAATTAGGCAATAAAATTTTTACGCACAAAGTTAACAAAGACACATTCAAATGTCATATTAATAATATGCAGTGGCTTATCTTTTTGAAAAATACCGTACACAAAATTAAGCTAATTTTTGTACGAGATTTCGACTTGGCTTGGCTGTTTTTTAGCATACTGCTTTAAAAGCAGACTCACTTCTGTGATGAATAAAGTAACACATGTAGACACACAGGCTCTACGGAAAAAATGAGTGTAAATATTATATCTGATGTTCGTTCAAACATAATTTGTTTGAATAAAATATATTATACGGATTAAAAATATGAAAGCGGCTAGGGCTGTATATTCAGTAAAAAATATTGATACAGAAGTTTGTAAGTCATACACTAAACCCTTTTACTAATAAAAAGATCTACATCCATAATACTAACATAATAAAAGCGAAAGTGTGTCTATCTGTCCGTTAACTCTCACGCCTAAGCCGCTGAACTGATTTCGTTGGGTATACAGATTAGATAGGTACTTTGAGACCCGAGAACAGACATAGGATAATAATTTTTATGTGCGCTTAAAACCATAAGTAACTCTATAATATATTTTAGGTCAAACATCTTACTTCGCATACAGTACAAATATATTTAAGGAACTGCAGTTTAAATTTACAAAGTTAAGTCGTTTTCAACTCAACTAAACTGCAGTTACAGAACTTAAATGCTTAGTCGACTGAGTATTTTGTACAATTTTACATCTAAGGGCCAACACTAAAACTCGCGTGTGTATAATGAAAAATAGTATGAGCAGCGCAGGCGCTTGCGACGGAGCGCGGACGCGGGCGACGCGTCCGGCGACGGACTTTCACACGCGCAGCGGACGGCGCGGGCACACGGCGCGGGCGCACGCTTTTCGCAATCGACGTTGTTTCCGTTGACGCCTTTTTGCCAAATAATAAATTAGTAAATAATACATGGTAATCTACTGGACACAACTGTACACGCTAGAGATAAAAATTATACTAACAGCGCTAAATGAGATGGGCGCACGCGACGGGTGCCCGCTCGCACGCGGCGGTCTTCCGACGCGTGCGCCCGCGCCCGCGTCCGCCCGTGTTTTAGCGTTGGCCCTGAAGGGTGGCTCTAGACATGAGCCATGATGTCAAGTCACGATGGCCACCATGATTGCAAAGTCTATATATGATCGATCACAGATTATTATTAACATAACATTTGTGTAAAGCACTCCTTGCTCACGGGCAATTAAATCCCGGAACTTTGCAAGGCGTACGTAGGGCCGAAGCCAACACGCAGAGGCCCCGTTACACATTTTTAATCTAAATGTAATGTGACACTAGCCGGCGATTCTCCCTGTCCGCACTAAGAGTACGACCAAGGAGAGCCAGCGGCCAGTGCAGGAATATTGTAGAATGTAGAGAATGGAACGCGTCGTGGCCGTTTTCATTAGAGCCACAACGCGAATTTCACGGCGTGGCTGTTTCACTGTGACCACAACGCGTTATGAGCTATTTTTCCTTCGGTCTTTGAGCGTAACATAAACACAAAATTGTATACCGAATACATGCATAAAGTGTGCATGTATTCGGGTCACATTCTGTAGACTCGCGGACACAATTATTGACACACTTATTCCTTCTTAGTTTTTATTATTCGTAGATGTAAATAATTAAAAATTTTGACATAAATCCCATACATTATCTGTGAAACACTTCATTAAATTGAAGGTTAATACTTAACCCATCAAGCTCCGTAAGGCCCAAGTGGGCCGCGATAACAAAATATTCTCTGAGTACGGCGGTAAGTTGCGGGCATCGTGTTGTATAGAAAGTTATAACCTATAAGGTTACGAAGCTTCTCGCCGATCAATCAATACATTGCTAATGTTTTATGTCCATTTGTGTACATGCATAGGTAACTGCCTGTCAAAGCGGCAAGTAATAGTATCACTCGTCGACAGGATTATAGTGCACTGTAGCAAACAAATTTAATATTTATTTTGTTTTCTATGTTATACATCTATTCATAATAAGTACACAGCATATTGTACAATAATCCAATAAATAAATATAGTAACAATGATCCCAGCGACCCAAACAAATATTATTTAATCCTTTGTTAGCGAGTCAAAATCAGAATTTACGTAATACCTTATTTACTTTTGGCTTAACCTTCGCTTGTTTATGGATGTTGTTAGAGTTATGAAAACCCAGGGTTAATTTTAACCGAGTAGTGCAAATGCGGTTTAAAGAGCTAAACAGAAGCCTCGATTTATATACGTCCGCCAGAACACGTTCGGCGGCTACACCGCAAGATCACAAGCAATTGTATGTAAATGACAGCGCGCCCGCGCCGCTATTTAAATAAATCGTTACATACATTTGCTTGTGTTATCGCGATGTAGCGGCCAAACCGCGTATTCACACGGACGCATATAAATCCAGCCTAATAATTTTACGCTGCACTGTAACATAAAATTAACTAAGGGATCTATCAGACAGAGAGCGATCACGCAGTCAAGCGTTCAAGCGGTCAGTTTTGCGTTCTTTGTGTTGTATTACGTTACATAGATCATATCACACAGGGGGCGTTCTGAACGCGTCAGAATTGCTCCCGTGTGACTGACAGCTCGAACATTCTACCACTGAACTAGTAGTAGTCTAATCTCCGAATGGCAGACGCGATGGGACAAATCCACTAAAGGAAGACATCTTTATAACTTTTTCCCTAATATTCGTGAACGGCTATCCAAATACTGGATAGATATTGATCACAATGTATCTCAATTCCTGACTGGTCATGGAAATTTTAAAGCCAAACTTTACGGATTTAAATTGGTGGCATCACCTATGTGCTCGACCGAAGGCAGTATGTTTGAACAAACCGCCCATCATGTTCTTTGGGAGTGTAGTCTTTGGCAAGAAGAACGAACTACAATGCTGAACAATTTATAATGTAAATCTGGAGTCGCTTACTACACTGATCTCGTGGACAGCGCTAGGAACTTCCGTGTCTTCAAGCGCTTTTGTCACAATTATTATTGGCGACAGACAAACACAATAATCTCCAATATTAACTTAGCTTCAGCTTAGGAGTCAGAATTATTATTAGCCTTATTTCCGTGGTGCTCCCCCTTAAGTTCTCTGACTTTCGGTCATTGCAACTTTGTGCTGTCTCCCGCTCTGTATGGAGAGGAAAATTGGAATTCTTCCTACTCCTCCTATTTTCTTCTGATTAATTTCGTTGCAGGTCCCAAGACAGTTTTAGCATGTCCCTCGGGCTCCCTAAGATCATATCAAATGTTTTCGTGGTTGGATGCCGCTGTCAATCCTTTTTTTGCGTTGGGGGAGTGCGTTTACGCATCCCCGGGGCCTGGGGTGGACCACCGAGGTATGTGGGACTCCCCGGGGCGGACGGAAGACGCACCCGAGACTACCCACTAAAACCCCAAATTTACGTTGTTCCTGCTCCTGAAGACTACGGGAAACGCGTGATATACGACAGCAGACCGCTGTCGATCCTGGCGACACAGGAGATACAGTGGTGGGAATGTGTGGTGAGCCAAAGCCCGATTTATAAAAAAACTAGATGACGCCCGCAACTCCGTTGCGTCAAAACTCGTTTATCGCGCGGGAACCGCACGTTTTTCCAGGATAAAAACTATCCTATGTCCTTTCCCGGGACTGAAAGTATATTCATGCCAAATTTCAGCAAAATCGGTTCAGCGGTTTGAGCGTGAAGCGGTAACAGACAGACAGACACACTTTCGCATTTATAATATTAGTATGGATATAACTCGAACGTAGAATGCGAACGCAGAACGCTTGGGCGCTTGACCGCTCTCTGTCTGATACGTCCCTTAGTCTGTACTTGACTACCTACTTAAAGTAAAGTACATTACAGTTTTAAATTACTAGGTAATGTTAGGTATTAAAAATGCCTATCCTTGGACCTAGGTAATGGTGTTACATAGGTATTACATTTAATCAATAATCATACATAAATAATGAGGCTCGAGCTCTGTTATGTCCATTACTGTAATAAAAGTAGGTAACTTTAGTCCAAGTATAAAATATAATTTTTTCTCTTACTCCACACCAGCTCCGGCTTAACCCGTAAATCCCCAAGCGGCACCCGGCTGCCACATAACAATTGAGAATTTATTGTTTCTACGGTTCCCACGATCGAAGTATTTTTACGTGTCCTGAATCCTGATGCAAGTTTAAAATATTTCACCCAACCCAAAAAAGTGCAGACCACCCCTAAAATTTTTTCAAAAAAACTTCAAAAATTAAATTAAAACTACTGTAGTTAAAAAGTGATATTAATTATTATTAATAAGTAATACAACTTAATCAAAATAAATGAAAGAGCAACACAATATATTATTATGTAGCTTGGTACTACTATGATTATTATTATTTCTAATATTATCTAACTTTATAACTAATATTATAGTTTCAAGTCTTGTCGTAACAACTTGTTATTTTTACATTTTTAATAATCTCATGTTACTGGCCAGTTGGCCTCTAGTCGTAACTTTTGATGGCTTGAAATGGATTAAAACCATTGACTTAAGTACTACATTGCAGGGACAGGTCCTGTCTAAGGCCTAAGCATCGAAATGTCTCTAACGCAAGTGCCCCATAATTGGGGCCAACGCGACTGCTCAAAATTTTATGCCTCGCAAACATGGTGTACGCGATCATCGCATTTAGAGTAACCATAAACGGTTATCACTTTTTTTACGGGCAAAACACAAAGGTATCAAGACGTCTTCCGGCTGTGTCAACTGGCAACACAGAAGCACTGGCAATACCGGATATATCTTCACTTCACAGACGACTTCACTTTACATCGGATCCCTGGCCAGGGAACGCATCATCCATTCTTCTACAAACGTAATAATTATATCTTATTTTTACAATTACATCTAACAGTCCACAAGTTTAAAGTAAATAACACAAACACATGGCGACTGACGAGTCAATTTGTACTCCAAGAAAGCCAATTGTCAAATATTTTGAACTAAACATCAAATCAAATATTTTTATTCAGAAAAAGTTTTATACAAACTATTGTTTGAACGGTTACATTTACAGAATGATGCCTGAATTTAAAATAACGGAACCCTTTAGGGCCATCTGCTAGTGTCACCACCGGTTCGGGGTCTAGCCTAGGGAAAATGTACCTAGCGTCTCATCTTTACTTTCGAAACATCACCTGTTTTAATATCTTACTAATAGCTCTTACACGATTAGTGCCGTCAATTTTGATCGGCTTTTTCCTCGTTTAAGTTGATTAGTTACAATCATCTTAACATCACATATTTAGGTATAATTTTCGAAAGAGCCCGCGTTATCTTTACAGCTATATACTTAAGGTTTTTTGCCGTATAGAGGGATTGCAATTTCAGATCCTTTTTTTTTATAAAATGAGGGGGCGAACGAGCAAGCGGGTCACCTGATGGAAAGCAACTACCGTCGCCCGTGGACACTCGCAACATCAGAAGAGCTGCAGGTCCGTTGCCCCTTTTAAGAGGGATTCTTCTTGAAGATTATGCCATTTATCCATTGCAAAATATCCTGTCTGACTCTCACCTCTTCACGCATAAACTACTGAACTTGCGCCAAAATTCGTTTAAAGTGCTACAACTTACAAGGCTTTCATTGAACGTGGACGGGGCGCTGCTGGTAAAGGAGAACTGTCAAAAACATGTCAAAAATGGCGTTTTTGTATGATGGCAGCGTTAGTTCCTTTTTTCGCCACGTACATTTAAAGCCTTGTCGAGCTCTATCGTGTAAAAGTAAAGTATCCTATTTCATTTCCTGGAACTCAAAGTATCTCCATACCGAATTTCAACAAAATTGTTTCAGTGGTTTCGGCATGAAGAGGTAGGACAGACAGACACACTTTTGCATATTTTATAATATTAAGTATGAAAGATGTTTCGAATCATGAAAAAAGTTTCTCTCATTGAGGAAAAAGTTATGGCATTATTAATACGAGTATTTTATCTACCAGTGTTGAGCAAGTTGTTATTAAAATTTCTCAATTTATTTGTGTCTCAATAAAAATGTATAGGTAGTAGAATAATTATATAATATTCTCAGAGACGAATATTATTCTCATAATTATTGTAATAAAATAAAAATTTTAATGATGATTCAACTTCTATTAATCTTAACCTTAATCTTAAATAGCCTAACTTTTCTAAATTTTGACATGAATGCAAAAATATGTATATCTAATTTCTTTTTTTTACGATATTTAAATTTCCTATTGTGGACGAGAGCCTCGAAAATATCTAGTCTACAAAGCTCGCTTACATTTCGAGTGAAATTGGCAGCTACTTGTTGAGGCTCTGATACACAAAATAATATCGGATGATATTATTTAGTTGGACTTTTATTGAAACCACCAATTGTGCGCTTTTATAATTTTGGACGTGGCGGTGATATCGTGGACGTCCGCGGTAAAACGATAACAATATAGGGAAGTAAAATGTATACAAAATATAATGTTTAACATAATGAATCCTATGCACCTTAATCTGTTCAGTTTTCGTTGGCACCTATACAGTTTTCGTAGACAACTTTACAGTTTCAAAGACATCTAAATAGTTCTCGTAGCAACTTGTACAATATAATAGCTAACTGCACAGTTTTCGTAGCAGCCTGTGAAGTGCTACACACCTATACAATTTCGTAGACAACACTTGAGCCCGGGTTACCCTCGAAATTCTTATACATACGTAATAACAAAATCATTTTGTCATACGAAAATATTTAACATGTTTGAGTTATTTTTCAGCTTAAAATAGTAATTACCTAGGTTCCTGAACAAAAATTAACTTCAAAATATTTAAACACAAAAAAAAAATGTGTATACATTTTTTTTTACTAAATTTACTACTAAATATTTAAACACTAAAAAATAGAGTAGAACACTAAAAAATATATAAATAAACTAGCTGTCCCGGCAAACGTTGCTTTGCCATAATATATTTGCCATATTATTTTATTGAAGTGACTAAATAAATATGTCACCATGGCAACGTCGATCGCTATCCCGTCGCACAAACAATGGTCGCCGTCAGTCTCAGGTTGTAATAATTTACTATTATTTATTCAACAAATGCACTTATCAATATATAAAGTACCCAGTAGCCGATTCTCAGACCTACTGAATATGCATATAAAATTTGGTAAAAATCAGTAACGCCGTTTCGGAGGAGTTCGTGGACTAACATTGTGACACGAGAATTTTATATATAAGATAGTAAATTTACTACAAAATATTTAAATACTAAAAAAATATTTTTTAGAGTTGAAATATTTTGTAGTAAATTTAATATTTATTTATATATTTTTTTGTGTTTTACTCTATTTTTTAGTGTTTAAATATTTAGTAGTAAATTTAGTAAGAAAAAATTATATACAAAAAAATTTTTTTAGTGTTCAAATATTTTGAAGTTAATTTTTCTACAGGAACCTAGGTAATTACTATTTTAAGCTGAAAAATAACCCGGGCTCTTAATTTGTTGAAATTATAAGAGTCATTCGCGTGTGTATCAGAAGCTTTATACTCGGATCAGTTTCATGTCGATTATCTCTGCCAAGATTTTAAATCCGTTTATAATATTTCCAGTTCATCATCACTAGCGATTTATGTATCTCAAGGGCTGAAAGAAGGGCGTAGTTAAAGGTTGGGTAAACTGATACTTTTCACGAAAAATATACAGCCTAACATATAACCTATGGGGCGTTCCACGCCAAGCGGACAGGAAAAAATAGTCGATGTCTCCGATTTTGATAATATTTGGATATGTTATACCTACATGTGTTATTAATACGTGTGCCAAATATTTTTGTAATATAATGGCTAGATTAAAAATGATGGGACTTTGAAACATGACTTTTCTATTCGACACTCCGTGCTTCAAAGTCGATTATAGATTTAAAAAATATATATTAGAATAATTAAACCACTGAATTTGTTACTTCATTTAATGAGCTCTTTAAGTGCATTTTTGAAAACAAAAAAAAAAATGTTTTTTTCTTTGAAAAAAAATCTAATTAATTTTTTTCTCTTGATTTTCTCAAAGAAGGACCCTTTTGATTTTTCTTATATTTTTTGTGTAAATAGCTAATATTCTATAGAACATTCCTGCACAACTTCTATAATGGGCCGGGAAGTGGATTAGGAGCTAGACTGTAAATACTTCCGAAGGGTGGCGTCCAGCGCCATACTGTACTATGGGCAGAAATCGCTAAGTAGTGGAAATTGCCAAAATACTTCGATTTTGATGTGGAGAAATGAACCCTTAGATAAGTTTTTTTAAAGAGTAACATAATTAAAAAAAAAAAGAAATTTTTTTTTTAGAAAAAAAAATTTTTTTCACGAATTTTTTTTTCTTGTAAGTAAACATTTTTTGTCTATTTCTCTTTCAAAAATCTATTAAATGTTACTCTTCACTATATCGAAATTGATGTTATTTGGCAATTTCCACTATGTATCGATCTCTGCCCATAGTATTGTATGGCGCTGGACGCCACCCTTCGGAAGTATTTTCAGTCTAGCTCCTAATCCACTTCCCGGCCCATTATAGACGTTGTGCAGGAATGTTCTATAGAATATTAGCTATTTACATAAAAAATATAACAAAAATCAAAAATCCCTCTTTGAGAAAATCAAGAAAAAAAATTAATTTACATTTTTTCCAAAGAAAATTTTTTTTTATTTTCAAAAATACACTTAAAGAGCTCGTTAAATGAAGTAACAAGTTCAGTGGTTTAATTATTTTAATGTATATATTTTTTAATCTATAATCGGCTTTGAAGCACCGAGTGTCGAATAGAAAAGTCACGTTTCAAAGTCCCATCATTTTTAATCCAGCCATTATATAACAAAAATATTTGGCACACGTATTAATAACACGTGTAGGTATAACATATCCAAATATTATCAAAATCGGAGACATCGACTATTTTTTCCTGTCCGCTTGGCGTGGAACGCCCCCTATTATACGTGGGAGAGCCATGCTTCGGCACGAATGGGCCAGCTCGACCGGAGAAATACCACGTCCTCACAGAAAATCGGCGTGAAACAGCGCTTGCGCTGTGTTTCGCCGAGTGAGTGAGTTTACCGGAGGCCCAATCCGGAAAAGGGAAAAGGGGAGGGTAGGGAAGGGAATAGGATAGGGGTATCCTATTCCCTTCCTTACCCTCCCCTTTTCCCTTTCCTTCCCATCCCTACCCTCCCCTATTACCCTATTCCCTCTTAAAAGGCCGGCAACGCACCTGCAGCTCTTCTGATGCTGCGAGTGTCCATGGGCGACGGAAGTTGCTTTCCATCAGGTAACCGTTTGCTCGTTTGCCCCCTTATTTCATAAAAAAAATAACCTTTCTCCTTTTTGGAAGTCGGTAAAAAGGGGGAATAAGCTTCGACAAAGATGTTCCTTTTTAACTCCCGACTTTGTTTTTGTGATTAACATTTTATCACTGTTTGTGATTTTTTTTAATTAAAAATATTAAGATCGAAATATTATTTGGGTAGACGTTGAAAGTCATCAGAATAAATAGCCGATTTGTTTATCCACACGTTAAACCAGGGGTTCCCAAACTCATTTTGTCTAATGCGGAATGCCCACTATGAGAAAAATTATGTTCTAGCGCCCCCATTGTTTCAATTTAAAATGCATCCAGATCAATAAAATCACCCCACAAGCCTCTACACAACGCCCCCATTTTTGCTCTGGGTCCCACGCCGCCTCCCTTTGGACCTTCAGCGCCGACAAGGGGGCGTTATCGCCCACTTTGGGAAAGGTTGCGTGAAACTGTACCAAGTTTCATTAAAATTAGGTTAGTACTTTTCGCTAGACAGCTGCGGGTAGTATGTGTCATTGTAATTGTGAATATTATTAGTTTAACGTTGTTATTATTTGAGTGCAATTTAGTACAACCAATGGAAAGATTGGAGAATAGAAACCCTTAAATCCATACTAATATTATAAATGCGAAAGTGTGTCTGTCTGTCTGTCTGTCTGTCTGTCCGTCCGTCCGTCCGTCCGTCCGTCCGTCTGTCTGTCTGTTACCTCTTCACGCTCAAACCGCTTAGAGTACATACTTTGAGTCCCGGGAAAGGACATAGGATACTTTTTATCCCGAAAAAATGTACGGTTACCGCGCGATAAACGAATTTTGGCGCAACGAAGTTGCGGGCGTCATCTAGTTGTATATAAATCTATACAGAATTAAGTAAAAAACATAGCCAAAATTCAAAATTGTATAGAATCTGAAAGTTGCTCATAAAGCTTGGCTTGAGCTTATTTAGAGTGCACGGGTTGCCAAAAACATAAAACAAGCGAGAGCTGTAGCCAATTGCTGCTTAGAGCCAATTTTAAATAGAATTTAGGAAGGCATGACTGGGCTTTAAAACTAGCTAAAAGCCAAGCTTTGTGCGGGAGCTCGTCATTTATCTGCGTGGTAATAATCTTTAAGGCAGTTTTTTATATTTTATTAGTAACCATACCCTGACTGACCGACGATAACATATCTACATATAAATAAAAATTACTATGTTAAATCACAAATAGGCGTGATAGTTTTTCCGTAAAGAGTACCAAAAAAGTGCTCTGTAGTGTGGGATATATACTAAGGCTCGCTTTGCTCGCCCTGAAAGAAGATCTTCATCATTATATGTGCGGTTTTACGTTGGATACTCATGATTGTGAAGTTAATAGCATGCATAATCGTGGTCAATTATATTGCCTTCCACGTAGCTTTATGGATGGAGGCGATTACGAACATGTGCATGAGGGCATATCTATACTAATAAAATAATAAATGCAAAAGTGTGTTTGTCCGTCTGTTATCTCTTCACAGTTCACGCCTGATGATTAAACCGATTTTGATTAAATTTTGTGTGGAGATAGTTTAGGGACATAGGATATATTTTATTCCAGAGAAATGCACGATTCCCGCGCGTCTTTCTGAGCAACTGAGTTCCCGGCGTCCACCAGTTCTCAATCTTTTTTGGTGGCGGATCTCTTCTAAGAAGTGCCGTTTTTACGGACTCCAAATAAAAATAATGTGTCCGATGATATTACATATTTCTGCAAGATGTAACGAAACTTAGTGATAATACTTTAGGGTGTGTATGTGTTCAATGTAGAGAGCTCACTGTGAAAGTAGCAGCGCTGAGAGACCAAAATTTTTTCCACTTTATTATGGGAAAACTCGTTACGCTGGGGCGGTTTCCCATACAAAAGTGGAAAAAAATTTGTCTTTCAGCGCTGATACTTGTTGTCACACCCTCTATAAACAAAGATCTTTGCGAAGCCCCAGTGCTCTATGGAGCACACTTTGAGAATGATTGCTGTAGATCAGAGATACAATAAAACATTATCAGAGTAGATAGAACTGGGAGTACCTCGACTTCAAACAAACGTTGTTCAGTTATATTGTATTTTTGCTAGGAAAGTTTTTGGGTAGTTCTGATTTTTTCATTCCATATGTGTTTTGAGGTGCTAAATCCGAATCTGAGGTTTGCGGCCAAAATTTCGTGACGCAACATTAAAAAAACCAGAAAAAAAACGTTTTTTTTTGCTTTTTTCCGGTTTTTTTGCTTAAAACTCGAAAACTATTAACTTTTGACAAATGGTCTGTTTACAGAAATTAAAGTACTTGAAATTTTCTACAAATAGCAGTATTTAGTTTTTTTTTCAGACAAATCGTTCGGTTTCTAGTGCGAGTTGAAAATTGTAAATTTTTAGCAGTTTATGCAAAACCCACTTTTTACATTTCAATATTTAATTTTTATGGATGCTGTCATTTGATAAATGCCACCTGGTTTTCCACACAAGTAATTAAATAGAAAAAAAGGCAAAAATTATGCAAATTCAGTAGGTATCAAAAAAAGGTAGAACTCGTAACAAAATAAAACTTAAAATCTCATTACTTATGACCATATATTATTATGATTATAAATTATAATATGCAAAATTTATATGAGCCGTTGTCTTTTGGAAGGCCCTGGCTGAGATTCTTCGATAACGATGAGTCCTGGTTCTCCTAGTTCTGGAAAATAAAAGTTTAAAGTTAAGTCATTTATCAAGAAGAGATGAAGATTGCAAAATAAATTGTGAGATTAAACATACTTTCCGTATCGTACTGAGGTTCTTCGATGGCATTGGGTCCTGGCTCAGGGTCTGATTACTCCATCGTCAGCGTCAGGAGTCGTTCTCCTGGAAAATTAAAAGAGGTGAGACACATATCATATATCAAGGAAAGATGAATGACTACGAAATAACTTGTGAGATCCAACATACCTCTCTCTCTTTCTTTAGTTTCTTCTGCGTCTATGTCAGAGCTGTCTTCTGGGGGCTCAACATTGTTACATAGGCAATGAGGAAATCTTGGTCTTATTTTTGAATGATGAAGATACGAATTGTTTGTATCTTAAATTGTGGATGCAGGAAGGCGGGACTCCATGTTTCCCCAATATGCACATCATGCGAAGGACTGTGTATCAATGTTGAGCCCCGAGAAGACAGCTCTGACATAGACGCAGAAGAAACTGAAGAAAGAGAGAGAGGTATGTTGGATCTCACAAGTTATTTTGTAGTCATTCATCTCTCCTTGATATTTGATATGTGTCTCACCTCTTTTTATTTTCCAGGAGAACGACTCCCGACGCTGACGATGGAGCAGTCAGACCCTGAACCAGGACCCGATGCCATCGAAGAACCTCAGTACGATGCGGAAAGTATGTTTAATCTCACAATCTATTTTGCAATCTTCATCTCTTCTTGATAAATGACTTAACTTTCAACTTTTATTTTCCAGAACAAGCAGAACCAGGACTCATCGTTATTAAAGAACCTCAAAAGACAACGGCTCATATAAATTTTGCATATTATAATTTATAATCAAAATAATAATGATCATAAGTAACGAGATTTTAAGTTTTATTTTGTTACGAGTTGTACCTTTTTTTGATACCTACTGAATTTGCATACTTTTTGCCTTTTTTCTTTTTAATTACTTGTGTGGAAAACCAGGTGATATTTATCAAATGACAGCATCCTTAAAAATTAAATATTGAAATGTAAAAAGTGAGTTTTGCATAAACTGCTAAAAATTTACAATTTTCAACTCGCACTAGAAACCGAACGATTTGTCTGAAAAAAAAACTAAATACTGCTATTTGTAGAAAATTTCAAGTACTTTAATTTCTGTAAACAGACCATTTACTAAAAGTTAACACTTTTCGAGTTTTAAGCAAAAAACCGGAAAAAAGCAAAAAAAAAAAAGTTTTTTTCTGTTTTTTTTTTTTAATGTTGCGTCATGAAATTTTGTCCGCAAACCTCAGATTCAGATTTAGCACCCCAAAACACATATGGAATGAAAAAATCAGAACTACCCCAAAACTTTCCTACTAGAGTCACTTTATGGTACAAATTTATTGAATCAGAGCGAATCTACGCGAGTTGGGCGCCAGTGTCACTTTCGACCATGAAGTTAATATACAGTTCGACAAGGCTTTAAATGAATGTGGACGGGGCACTGCTGGTAAAGTAGAACTGTCAAACACATATCAAAAATGACGTTAGTTAGTTCCTTTTCTCGCCACGTTCATTTAAAGCCTTGTCGAACTGTACCTAGCGGAATAGAGAACAATCTCGAGCTATCAAACGAAACCGAAATTGATTTACGTCTGTGTCTAAAAATATGTGTACGTATACACTTACACAAGCATCTTTCTATGAGATTAAATTGTCAATGTGCCGATAAGTGCCGACTGGACGTCAAAAAAAGAGTACAGGCCAAAATGTTTTCGTTTTCGCTTGGTTATAGAATCGCCGATGAAAATGTATGGAATTGACATAAGCGTTCGTTAATATGACGTTGACGTTCGAC
Organism: Lysandra bellargus; assembly: GCA_905333045.1. Classification (NCBI taxonomy): domain Eukaryota; kingdom Metazoa; phylum Arthropoda; class Insecta; order Lepidoptera; family Lycaenidae; genus Lysandra; species Lysandra bellargus. The sequence goes on from HG995358.1 coordinate 3,689,963, forward strand.
TCGTCTTATCTCAATTCCATACATTTTGATCGGCGATTCTATAACGAAGCGAAAACGAAAAAGTTTCGGCTAAATGGCCTGCTGTCATGTATCACACGTCTCTTTTTACCACGCAGTGTTACTGATAGTAACATCTCGCTAACTCAGGCCTTTATTTCTCTATTCCGCTAGGTACCTATATTAACTTTATTTTAAGCTTTTGACACATTTCACAATGCTGAGTTAGTACGACGCGCACCGGCCGATATTATGACGAAGAGAGAAAAGAGGCCGATTGACGTAGCAAACGTATCGAGATCTCTTCTGAGTCGTCCTACTCGTTAGTTCTGTTTACTCTGACATTATGGTGGAAATCATGGTAATTTGCCCCTCTACACGTTCGTTACCGTTTGTCTCACCGTTACCAACGTGGATCGCTTATAATGACGGCATTCGTTAAATCCATACTTCCATGTCCATACTAATATTATAAATGTGAAAGTGTGCCCGTCTGTCTATCTGTCTGTCCGTCTGTTACTTCTTCATGCCTAAGCTGCTGAGCCGATTTACCTGAAATTTGGTATGGAGATACTTTGGGTCCCAGGAAAGGACATTGAATACTTTTTATCCCGGAAAAATGTACGTTTCCTGCGTGATATACGAATTTTGGCGCAACAGAGTTGCGGGCGTCATTGCATAAATAATCAAACAGAAAATGTTACCAAAATAATATTGTGGTTTAAAATATTGAAACAATTTGTTTGCGCGCAATTTAATATATTCGCAAGTAATTAACGAATTCGCAGGTTTGTAATTTCATTTTACGTTATTTAAAATCGGTCTGTTTTTTAACCGACTATGGTTAATCCAAATTTAATTATAGCAGTTTATGTACTATCAGAGAAGTTGATTCCTAGGCAGATGGCGGACCTAAGTAATGTGGTCTCGTTACGTCAAACTCATCCGACAGCTAACATTGAATTGACATAAGCCGACCAAACGACGTAGCTGCGTAGGTCTATCAACTGCATAGGATTCAATTTCCTCGATTGTAGATTCAGCATGTAACTCAACTAAGTGATAATATTTAAGGGTGTGTATGGGTTTCTTGTATAGAGTTTAATGTGAAAGTATTAGCGCTGAAAGCGTAACTTTTTTAAACTTATGTATTGGACGCACGACGACACGACAATAAAGAATTGTGTGAAATGAAAGCCAACTTGAACGGTGGAAAAGGGTGAAAATTAACCACGGTTTATTTCATTCACAGATTAATAATAATAAAATAATAATAAAACGTTTATTCCCTTCTGAGATTACATCTATGATCAACTTTTGGAGAAAATAATTGAAAGCTGCATAACGATTGCAATATTCTTCCCACAGATTCTTCCCCGTTTTTCGGGGATTTATTTTATAACTGGTGGATTTCCATATAATTTTTTCCGAAATATTAAGCAGGCTCTTGACAACATTGCGGAAACAAATGGAAGTCTTAAAATCCAATTACATTTGTATTCATCGAGGGGTCGTCTCAGCAATACACGATTGATTGTAAAAAACGTTCAAGTGCGTAAGTTTATACGACGAATATAATAACGAGCTAATATAATAGGGTACGGTTCCGTACCTTATTATATTAGCTCTAAAATATATCATACTAATATTATAAATGCGAAAGTGTCTCTGTCTGTTAAACCGATTTTGTTGAAATTTAGTACGTAGGTATTTTGAGTCCTCGAAAAGGACATAGCACATTTTTTATTCCGATAAAATGTAGGATTCCCACGCGATAAACCAATTTTTAGCGCAACGGAGTTGCATTCATCTAGATTCTAGACTATCTCTATTATTCTCCATTATTATATTGACAGCGGGTTCAAAATATATTCTTACTGTATTTGAGATTTGAAGACTTTCTGTTCTATTTTTATTGAAATACTTTATGCTTAGCACGGCATTCCGCATTATCATTTGAAGCCAGCGGCTGTGTTTTACAGTAAAGTGTAAACAATAGTTTAACGCTAACCCAGAAGGAAGGTTATGTTTTGGGATGTATTTTTCTGTGAATACATTACACGTATATTTATTTTATTTTCGTTTATTGGGGTCTCTAAACAGTCTTACATATTTTTAAAGTAAGGTATGCATTTAAAAGATTTACTGAATGTAAAACCAACGGCGGTGACCACAGATGAATAATTAATACTTATCGGAAAAAATAACGTAACTTAACGTAACGTTATTTTGACGTAACATAATATTCCGTAAATGATTATTTCACATATATACTTTAAATGATGTAATATTTAAAAAAAACGAATATTCTATCTTATTTCATCTCATTTCGTCACAATAAAATCGTATATTTGACTAACGGAACGGAACGGAATCCTAAACGGAATCGAAGCGGAATAAATGAATCGCCGCAGATAATCGGAAATCAATCTCTGTCGCAGTTGGGTTCCGTAATTGCACAGCCCGGCTGTCATCCGATCATATATTAACTCTTAACGATTCGTTAATAACTAGCTAAAAGCCGAGATTTGTGAGGGCTTGCGTCATCACACCTTGACTGATAATAACACATCGACATATAAATAAAAATTACTATGTTATAGCACAAATCAATAGGCATGATAGTTTTTCCGTAAAGAGTACCACAAAATGTGCAGATTGTGGGATACACTAGATTATATTAACTACTAAAATATGTGCTCGTAACTCCGTTGTTCCAAAATAAGTTTGTCTCGCGGAAAGCGTACCGGACCATATCATGTTTCAGCAAAATCGGTTTAGCGGTTTAGGCGTTAAGAGGTAACATACAGACAGACACACTTTAGCATTTATAATATAATAGTAATAGTAATAATATTATAATTATTGCAATTACAGAAAATGACATGACAGTGCGGAGTCACATGTTCTGTAAAACCCAGGATAAGGTTTCACGTTACTATGAGGAGAGCTGTATCCTAGCACTAGGATCCCTAACACCTACCACCCTAATGCCCTAAGGTCCTAGCCCTAACCATATATAAGTCCAGGAAATCTGCTACCATGAGACCTAAGGTAGCAGGCGGATAGTTGAAGGGAATAAAAGGATGGAAATGATTTTCTCACTGTCAATCACCCAGGCTCAGGTGACTGTGGTTAGGCTAAAGGTGTCTTGGCCACAGTGAGAGGTTGTCGGTAGGGATTTGGGAGTCGGTTGGAACACTTCCAGAGAGTAACCCTGGACGAGTGTATAAGGGTAGGAAATGGGAGATGAATGAGACACAACGAGAAGTTGATATCTGATTTATTGTGACTAATTCTTACAATATGTACTTCTTCACCTTTACGCACACAAATATTTACAAGTCTCCTAAACACAACACACATGTACAAATTATGCTATTCATCACTTTATTTAGAGTAGGTTGATTCAGTAGTTTAAGAATGTGACGAGTGTGCGACAACGTGAACTAGTTCACATGTTCAATGATGAACACATTCTTTTCCCAGCAATTTAAAATATATTTTTCATATTATAATAATTTAAAAGAGTCTTAACCCATCAACCCCAAGCGGTAGCCGGCTGCCGCTCAATTAAAAATCTATTGTGTCTGCGATACCCACGAAGGAGGTGTTAAAATTTTGTCCTTGTCCTTTTCCGGGAAGTCAGTACTATGTGGTCTTTCAGTATGAAGAGGTAATTAAATCCTTCGATCGCGGATTCTTGGAAATTTATTGTTATTTTATTGTTATCGCGGTCACCGGTGTCCTTATAAGGCTTGATGGGTTAAAAACTTCTATATATATATATATATATATATATATATATATATATATATATATATATATATATATATATATATAAAACTCAAAGGTGACTGACTGACATGGTGATCTATCAACGCACAGCCCAAACCACTGGACGGATCGGGCTGAAATTTGGCATGCATGTAGATGTTATGACGTAGGCATTCGCTAAGAAAGGATTTTGATAAATTTCAACCCCAAGGGGTTAAAATAGGGGATGAAAGTTTGTATATTATAATAATCACTTCTTAACGTGAGCGAAGCCGCGGGAAAAAGCTCGTAGAACTATAAAAGTCTGATCGACGGGACGAGACTCAAAACTCTTAAATAAAGACGTAAGTGGATAAAGTGGATAAGTAACAATTTGAAACATGTCGTTTTTTGCCTAAATGGAGACTTTAGGATCGGGATGGTGATTAGAAAAAAGAGGATTTTATATCTAGCTAGATATATTAGCCAGTTGATGAAGAAGGTAAGTTACAAGGTCTGTTTAACTTATAAGGGGAATAATAAATAATTGCAAATATGCCACGAATAATAAAAACTACAAATATGTTAAAAATGTTATCCACTTTATCCATTTACGTGACTAATGTAATGCTTTAGGGCTAGAGAAATTAGGTTTGGCCGCAAAATAAGTCAAGGTTTCGTTAGAATAGACCCACAATTCCCATTGGGAAGTTAAAAAATAAGGTTTACATGAGTCGAGAGGATAATAAAAGTTAAGCGATGGCCTTGAAAACTTGGCGGCCCCTCAGAATTGGAAGACAAGACTTCTTCACCTTTACGCACACAAATATTTACAAGTCTCCTAAACACAACACACATGTACAAATTATGCTATTCATCACTTTATTTAGAGTAGGTTGATTCAGTAGTTTAAGAATGTGATGAGTGTGCGACAACGTGAACTAGTTCACATGTTCAATGCTGAACACATTATTTTCCCAGCAATTTAAAGTATATTTTTCATATTATAATAATTTAAAAGAGTCTTAACCCATCAACCCCAATTAATTGGAAGACGAGATTTAAATACATGTGCGGGATTGAAAGTATCTTTTTAAAAGGTCTACTGACAGTAAAAATAAAACATCGTCCTTCTCTCTTCACACTCACGCCCGTCTTTCATATGCCAGGTGAAAAAGGTCGACGCGAAATCATTGCCAAGTTAGTTTTACTTGAATAAAAGACGAACTATAATGATTATGAAAAAAGTATTTTGAGCAAATTTAGGTTGTATCAATGCCTTTTTAGATATTAAACAATATTAAATAAAAGACAGCAAACTTCGAAGATCCAAGCAAAAATGTGTCTAAAACAATGTTTTTTTGTAAAAAAGAAACTATCGAGCATTTTTTCAGTAATCGTGTTTTTGTCTTAAACATTTAATTTTCATGAACTGAAGTTACTTGTGTAAAAAAATCAGCTTTCTAGACTTTACAGATTTTGAGTACTAGGTTTGAGTATGAAGTCAAGTTAGGGTCAGGTGCATTCCGAACAACATGTAGAAAAAAGGATTTATTCCATAAGGAAGATGTTGAACGACTTTTAATGTTATTTCATTTATCTTATCTACTAAGAGCTAAATTGTTTTCTAAATATGTATGCAGGGCAAGCGCCCGCGCGTTATGAATTTTTCAGTACAAAAGTGACAAAAATGTTAGATTTTCAGTGCTGCTGCTACTTTCACAACAAACTCTGTACAGGGGACCCATACAAACCCTAAAGTATTGTCACTTAGTTTTGTTACATTCTGTATATATTATTGTAGTTTTATTTAGATAGGGCAAGTCTGGGAGAGTACTAGTATAAGCAGGCGTTGGCCTTTAATCAATTTAGGTCTAGATTAAAAGCACCCTTATAACTATGTTAATTTAACAACGGATAAAGGTTGAAGACCCCTGCCTAATTACTTCTTAAAGTAGGGAAGAGTGAAGACTCGTCAAGTAATTATAAATACCTTGGCCAGAGGTTCCGAACCTTTTAACCGGATGGTCAGGAAAGGAGGGTAATGTTCTTTTAAGAATTATGTAGAAGTAACAGTTTGTTGTAAATAATTTAGTTACTTTTGTGTTTTTCAATATTTTGTAATAATAAGCGTTAAGATTGAGAAGAGATAAAACGCAAATTAACTCTCCCATATTACATCATTAATAAAATTATTGTCACATGTAAGTATAATATAGATTATAGATCCACACTAATAATATAAATGCGAAAGTGTCTGTTACCTCTTGACGCCCACACCGCTTTACCGATTTTGCTGAAATTTGGTATGGAGATACTTTGAGTCCCGGGAAAAGACAAGGATACTTTTTATCCTGGAAAGTATTTACGAATAGCTTTAAAATAAAATAACATTCCCATATTATCCCCTATTGTCGACACATAATATGTATAGATATGTCATAAAATATGGATTAGATATGGAAATAATAATAACTCCTACACCGGTTTCGGTAACGATGGCCAGTTTCATTGAAACCAGGTCAGCTACGCAGGAGTAATTTTATAGTGCCCAAGTGTGTACGCAGTACACAAGAGAACTCTCTATTTCTTTACTCTCATAACCCAGTAGGACGGCAGACCGACACGACTGGCGAGAGATCAGGCGCAAGACGCATTTTACATGCCCATCCGGCGCGTGGATCATCTTACTTGTCAGACAATCAGGTGATCAGCCTGCATTGTCCTAACCAAACTTAGAAATAATATGTTACCAACGCGGGAACTGAACCCACGACCTCCGAGTCAAAAGCCATGTTCTAAACCACTTGTAGCGGTACAATTCGCCTAACATTCCTGCATCGCGCTATCGAAGTTTTCTAAGCGCGTCAGTATATATACGACAGCTGAAATGTATCACGTGGGCTTCGGCCTGACCGAACATAACACCTCGCTCGGTCGGAAGATCTTCCCTTTGGCCACCACACATTATTCCCACATTGGTGACCCTCGACAGAACACGCCTCCTTCATCATCATCACTCCCCGCCCCTCCGCACCGCGCCAGCCAGCATCGCCTCATCGGGTACCTCGTCCACTAGCCGCAATGTACCGCGGCCTGGGCGACTCCGCATCGGCATCATCGGGCTTTCTCACTACACCGACCGGTCAGCAAGCAGAGCACATCTCTCCTGGTCAGCACGTAGCATCGGCCCCGCACGGCAGCTTATCCGACTCACTGGATCCCGTGCAAGCAGCTTATAGTTCCGACTCACTGGGACTCACTGCAACAGTTCCGACTCACTGGAACTCTCTGGCACTGGCGACTCAAGCGACAAGACTTCAAGATTCGACCTCCGGTCTTCGGGGGGGAGTGATGTAGCGGTACAATTCGCCTAACATTCCTGCATCGCGCTATCGAAGTTTTCTAAGCGCGTCAGTATATATACGACAGCTGAAATGTATCACGTGGGCTTCGGCCTGACCGAACATAACACCTCGCTCGGTCGGAAGATCTTCCCTTTGGCCTCCACACATTATTCCCACACACTGGACCGCGAAGGCGTTATAAACATATGGAAATACTATTGCATTATTACATGTTATGATAATATACATTCTCTCGCAGCTCTGTCTGAACGCTGTACCCATGTCAATACGCGACAGCTTAATCACAGAAAAACCTCTTTGGTATAAATGTCACTTTATTAAAACTAAGGGCTGGTTTACACGTATTAAGTATATAAGTACTAAGTAGTAACTAAATTGTAACTTAATTTGAAGTGTCTGCCCGATATGTGTCAAGTGACAAGCCCCGCCTACCAACTTAACAGAAAATAGTCAAAATTCTAATTTCCTTATTTATTAAATTTTAACTTGCTACTTGCTACTAAATTTTGTGTTTACATGCAATAAATAACTTAAAATTAAGTTAAAATTTAGTTAACTACTTATCAACTTAACACGTGTAAACCAGCCATAAATGTGGATTTCTATAACTTGACTAGATAACGCCCGCAACTCCATTCCGCCAAAATTCGTTTATCGTGCTGGAACTGTACATTTTTCATATATAAAAAGTGTCCTATATCCTTTCCCGGATGCGTATCTCCGTACCAAATTTCAGCAATATCTCAGTGTTTTGGACGTGTGAGGTAATAGACAAACAGACTTCTTCATTTACAACATATTTTTGTGACAAAAGTATAGTCATTGCTCTTTACCATAATGGTTGTCTACGTCATTTTTATGACGATCTCTGTGGCTCCGTGGTTAAGGCGCTATATTGAAAAAACTGTTCATTTTGACGTAATACTATAGGACCCTCAGAAATGTTACAAATCTGGTAATGAGATATACATATCTTCATAGCCTTATCTAGGTTTGAGAAGAACTAGAAACACGATTAATGTATTTTGCCTCGATACATTTAATTTTCGAAATGACCTCTTAAAAGTACGAAATTTGAAGATTATTTTTAAACGAAAATAGATGTATTGTAGGAAATTAGTCTAATTGATAGACACATTTGCAACTCAAAATCGTATAGAAGCTTTTTGCTTAAATGCCCTAGTTATTTTTCAAATGATTATAATTACGTTTTTTTCGTATGTTTTCCGAGCGAGCTGATAACTTCTGGCCGCAGCGTATTCACGACTTTATAATAATACAAATTAAGTATAAAATTGTCCTTGCGGTAAAATTAATGTAAGCGTGTTGTCAGCGCTCAAGCGGGGGACGTGGGTTCAAATCCAGTCATTTTGGATTTTATCTGGTACCTGTAACACAAGTCCTTCAGGTACTTAGCACGGGGCGAGACTGACGTGTGTGAAACGTCCATAGATATTATTATAATCTACCAAATAAACGAAACATTTACGAGCGACAAAGAAGTAAAAGTGCTCCCAGACAGAAGTTATATAACGTTATAAAACATTGTGCAACACTATAATATTAATTTATAACATCGTGTAACATACATACATGACAACATGTCAAAAAATAAACTTGTCTTTTGTTATAATTTGTTAAAAATGTTATATAATGTTATATAACTTCTGTCTGGGAGCACCTTAAGAAATCATGAACTGGACATTATTTAAATACCTACTGAACGTACTAATAGACTACAATATTTTTTATTATAATACTATGTTAATACAACATTCCCTCATAATACAACATGGATAATATGCATTTATTTCAATATTAAACATGTCTGGATTCTTGTAGTAAGTCGTGATATTAATATTTATAACTAGCCGTCCCGACATTCATTGTTGTGTTGTACTTATGACTTTAAATATAGTTTACTAGCTATTTGACCGAGCTTTGCTCGGTATTCGATAAAACACGAATAAAATGACATTTTCTAAAAAATATATATATATATATATATATATATATATATATATATATATATATATATATAATAATAATTTCATGATGATCGTTGGAGCCGATTCCAAGATGTTATATTATATACAAGAATTGCTCGTTTAAAGGTATAGGAAGTAATTTTGCCTGTAATAATTAAAAGAACACTCGATATTCTCTAATCAAACATTTTATGGAATCGTTACAAATATTTTAAGACTACACTCCAGACGAATACTCTTAACACAGAAATATAATATTTCTAACTAAAAAAATAATATATAACAGTATTTTTTAAGATGTGACCAACCAACCTGTTGAGAAAAATCTTTGCTTTTTTATCATGTATGCATGTTAATTATTATCTTGTTAAAAATCTCCTTGTATCAATATTTATTGATTTATTCCTTTTTTTTCTATTGAAATAATTCTTTCAACCTTTGTCAAAGCTAAAGCTTTGCCAAAGGTTGAAAGCTTAGCTTCAGCTAAGTTTTTTGAGGTCGCGACCCAAAGGTTAAAACACTGTAATACAAGAAAGCTTTTAAGTGGAGCTTCAAATTGTTATTTAAAAACAATTCGGCAACAATTTCATGCTCCCAACCTTCATACTACATAGAAAAAGTTGTAAGTAAAACTTCGCGCGGACATTCGTAGCCAGTGCTACAGCGTCTACGGCCGTAGCCGCACGCTACGCCGTAGCGACGAGTGCTACGGGTGTCGAGTATTATTACTTTCGTCGAGTATTATCAGTTTCGTCAAGTGCACTTCAATAATGACTTAATCAAACTTAATGACTTTTAACTTAAAAGGGATTTTAAAGTTGATATGGTGTGAATGTGAATTAACTAAAAATGAGTTCTCAACTGTTGACAAAATTGGTGTACGAGACGAAGAAAGAAAATGGTGATTACCGTAAGTTTTTCTATATAATTTATTTACATTTTTAGTAGAAATGTGAAACTCTTAATTATTTATTTTATTTCCTACTACTCAATTAAAGTTTAATTATAGCAAATTAATATATAAGATGTACGTGTCTTTGCCTGGCATATTGAAAACGTTACGTGACAGACAAAAACAGCTGACCTTGAATTGAATTGAAGTCGGACTATACGATGCGTGAATTTATTAAGCTATTGCATAGCTTTTTTGGGCTTTGAGTGCGGCGCCCGAATCAAGAAATTCCGTTACGAAAATAAACCTAACTCTTTGGCCACGGTGTTTGTGTGCGTGTGACTAGGCGTATGTGAATCATAATTGCCTAAGTTGATAAAAACCGGCAGTCTCCGAGCGCCTCACGTATTTTTTTATTTTATTTGAACAAGGTTACACGATAAAATATGAACATAATTTATTTGAGTTTTATCAGATAAGATAGTAATATTTTGGTACGTTTATAAACACTGTACATTGGAATTTGTTTCTAAGTGTTTTCTAGCGTGCCCAGTATTTTGAACGGTGACGCTTAGCTATTACTCTTATTCAACGTCAGAAAAATGAAGCAATTACAAAAAAAGTACTTTATTATAATGTTGCAGCACGATGCATCTAATACGATGCAACATAAATTCATTGCATCGTAGTAGACATTATCGCTAAGCCTATATCTCCATACTAATATTATAAATGCGAAAGGAATCTGTCTGTCTGTCAGACTGCCAAGACAAGCCCAAACTACTGAACCGATTTGGTTGAAATTTAGCATGAAGGTACTTTGAGTCCCGGGAAAGGGCATAGGATACTTACCATGAAAAAATGTACGGTTCTTACGCGATCAATGAATTTTGGCGCAACCGAGTTGGCATCTAGCAGCAGAAATAATTAAAAAATAAAATGTTTTACTTCTGAAAAAAATTTAAACAAATGTTCTTAAAACGTCTACAATCTACATGTCGCCTACCACCGATTCAGGAACACCGGCGAGAAGAACCAGCGTAACAAACTCGCACGGGCACGCAAATGATAGAGTTTAGCAAAAGTAAAACTAACAAGCGTAACGAAAGCCTAACAAGTATATTGAATTGTCAAGGCCTGCTTATTGAGCGGCAGTTGACTGAATTATAAGCAGACACGCACAGTTCAACAAGCGATTTTAATATTACCTATAGCCGTGGGCGTAGCCTAGTAGGCTACGCCAAAATCGCTATAGCCTTAAGCCTAGTCTAGGATTCTATATAGGGGAGGGGGGGCAGATTAAGAAAATTCTAAACTTCGAATTCGTGGTTTATAACAATATATTATGAGCGAAGGAACTGGCTTCTAAGGGGGGGAAGGGAGCTGCCCCCCCTGCCCTTAGCTCGCTACGCCCATGATTATAGCCATCTTCGTTCAATGTACCATCAAAGAAATTGATTCATAGCCAGATCGCGTCATTTGGTTGAGTTTTGTCAATTCAATGTTAATCGTGATCTGGCTTAGGTTTGACATAGCGCAAACTAATTACGTAGGTCCACAACTACCTATGAATCAATTTCTTCGATGGTACAACGAGCTAAAGCACACTCGAAAGTTTAAAGGCCTGTTTCACCACTTCCTGTTAAGTGCCGAATAGGCTATCCACAACTTATTTGATAGATGGAGTATGGAGTATCTGTCACTATCAGTTGTGGATAGTCTATCCGACACTAATCAGGAAGTGGTGAAACAGGCCCTAAGAGTCTAGAGCCCTATTTGTGAAATCTTATTTAAAAATAGATTGCAATTTGAATATCTCGTTAAAATTCCAAAATAACTGGACGATTGTAACAATTTTGGCTAATTATTGACCTGAAAACAAACTTAAAGGAACATTAAACACCTCCGTGGATCAGTGGTTAAGATTTTAGAGATAAGGTCTTGACTCAGGGGTCGTGTGTTCGATTCCCACGTAGAGAGAAACTATAATTCCTTAATTTAGCATAATCTTTTCTTTACAGCGTTTCTTATTTATATCTTTTGAAAAGTAAACGCCCATGATATTTAGTGCTTGATATACTTTTCATTTCGCTGTAAACGGGTACCTTCCTGAGATTGACGATTCCATCAAAAATATATTATTGTGTCGTTAGGGGGCAATATCGCGTGATATTTGCAAAAAAAGTGCTATGACGTCGCGTCGCAGTTTTGTACTAGTGAACTTGATTCATATATAGTTGATGAACCTGCGTAATTTGGTTGCGTTATATTGTCATTTTATATATAACTAGCTATATGACCGAGCTTCGCTCGGTATTCAAAAAAATCAAAAAACACACATAAAATGACATTTTATGAAAATGATTCCTAGCTAGATCGATTTGTCGCCCCCGAAACCCCCTATATATTAAATTTCATGAAAATCATTGGAGCCAATTCCGAAATTCCGATTATATTTCGGGGGTAAGGCTGCTGGTTTCATATTCTACCCAATTTTAATTCCGAAAGCATGCAATTGCTAGAAAGCTTTAATTTTCAAAGTTATAAAGTCGAGCTAATAGTCACACAAACAGCCCCCACACGTTACAAGACAGCGCTGTAATTACTACGCGAGAGTTGCCAATTCCTCAAATAAAAGACTGCTCTCAAAGTACTAAGATTTCGTATACGAACGAGACATTTTGATTAGTTGTACTATATTTAGGAAAAAGCAGAAATGTTAAGGAAATAAAAGTCAATCCTTCAATGTGTTCTATCTAATGACATGCAACTTTTCGCCATCGTCCCACGCGAAAAACATACCATCCTCATCACCTTGATGAGTGGCAGTCTTCCACAGTGCGTTTTTCGCGTAACTTTCTGCCGCGCACTGTAAAACTCTGGAATGAACTGTCACCAGCAGTTTTTCCGGACCTATACGACCTGCAAACCTTCAAGAAAAGAGCGTATTCCCTCTTAAAAGGCCGGCAACGCACCTGCAGCTCTTCTGATGTTGCGAGTGTCCATGGGCGACGGTAGTTGCTTACCATCAGGTGACCCGTTTGTTCGTTTGCCCACTTATTTAATAAAAAAATAAATAATAATGTATAAAATTCTCGCGTCACAGTGTTTGTGTACGTACACCTTAAATATGGCTCAACCTATTTTAATGAAATTATATATGTAAGTACTTACATTAGTTGGGCCTAAGAATAGGTTTGTTATCTACTTTTTATATTGATACTAGAAATAATTTATTTGGCACGTTGTTTTGCCCTGTCGGTCGGTTGTCGGGTTAGCTAGAAATGATATAAATTTAATTGGTATGATCCTAATCTTAATTCTTAACAGATATATTTTTAAATTGAGACTTAATATTATACTAGATGACGTCCGCAACTTCGTTGCGCCAAAATTCGCTTATCGCGCAGGAGCCGTAAATTTTTTCGGGATAAAAAGTATCCTATGTCCTTTCCCAGGACTCAAAGTATCCCCATACCAAATTTCAGCAAAATCGGTTCAGTGGCTTAGGCGTGAAGAGGTAACAGACAGACAGACAGACAGACGGACAGACACACTTTGGCATTTATAATATTAGTATGGATGGTGTCTGCTTTCAATATTAGAAACCAATACTACTATTATAATAGGGATGATGACAAGGTCAAAAATTAGCGAATTTTGTTAATAAAATAAAGAAATGACGGTAAAAAATAAGTGTTCCCAAATTTCAGCTCGATAGCATTTGTATTTTTTTGTTATGCTCCTTCAAAGTTGGTTATTCAAGTAGATTTTTTTTCAATTAAATTTAATAATATTTGTATACCATTCGATTACTTATGCAATTAAAAGCAACTTTTGTTATGAAACCACTTTCATAAACGCAATATTTAATATATCTATCGAACAAAGTTCTCTCCCGATCCGTACAAACTACGAAAGAGTGACGTCAGTCTTTCGTAGCACTTTGTATGGAGCATTTCGGGAGGTCTATCTTATGAGATGTTTGAATTGTCATATCTTGGTGAATTTTTAAGCTATCAGAGTCATTCTTTCAGCGATGTTTCTATTTTTAAGGGTATTTCAATGAAGTACCAATAAGAAAAAAAAAATGTCATCAAGCCTATTGTAGATAGATTTGAGAACTATACTCATAAATTACCTATCAGTGAATAGCAAAGCGAATAGCAGTAATAAATATTATTCCTGTTGCATAAATTATTGTTATCAGCTGATTGTGTGGTCCCGTATTCGCCATGTGATTATAGGCATTGTTATTGTACAGGCATTGATGTTATTATTGTTTGGCTATTATTAGTAAGCGGATTCATCTAGTTAATATACAAAATTCTCGTGTCGCAGAGTTTGTGCGCGAACTCCTCCAACGAACGAACGGTTCAATCGATTTTAACCTAGATATTAATCCCCAAGCGGCACCCGGCTGTCGCATAACAATTAAAAATCTATTATGTCTGCGAACCCACCATCGAAGTATTAATGAAATTTTGTGCGTACATTCGTTAGGCCTGAGAATAGGTTTTTATCTACTTTTTATATATTATATTGATACTAGAAATACTCTACGTGGCAAAACAACGTTTGCCGGGTCAGCTAGTAATATTAAAAAGATATATAAAGATAGCTAAACGTTCGCCGAGTGGACCCTTCTCACGTTAAGTGGACCTCACCAAAGGTCGACTTCTAAAGACTATTCAACGACCTTCAAGATTACATCAAAAGTTTTTTTGCTGAGAAATCTATAAGTCAACTTTGTAAGTACGTAGTAAGTACTAATTACATTATTTTAGGACGTCTACAGTCTAAGGCAGGCAGGTTCTATATCTTATAGGTATACAGAATGTAACAAAACAAAGCGATAGGTAATAATAAAGGATATGTACCTCATATTATTGTTAAAGAGTTTACTGTGAAAATAGTAGCGCTGAATACAATTCATTTTACAATAAATTTAACGTCATTATTTCAGTAGCAATCCGGCGCTAGATTGGATTATTAGTTGGATCTGGACTGGATATAGATTGTAGATCAATGTTTTTCTGAGTAAACTACCGATGTCGTTGAACCAAATCTATTTTTGTCTTTACCCAAGGCACACAACAATCGTTTTAACACAATCTGAAGTGTCAGGCGTTTGAGAATACCCCTGGGCTTCAGCCTTCATAGAGCCTTTCTCGCCATGCGACACGTCATACGATATTAAACCGTTGACACGATATTAAGTAGGTAAGACTGGATTTGTTTGCGTCCGCCCTTTTTGGGTATGTCATTTATATTTACATATTTTGCCTGTCATCTGGCGGTGAAGCCACACAACCGCGCGTTTGGGTGAACACATATAAATCCAGCCTAAAATGTTTGAGGTATCCCGTCTTTTGTAAGCAAAGAAAATACCACAGAAAGAGCATAGGATTAAAATTTTAATCTAATCTATGTGTCCATCAAAATGGACCCAGAAAAATCGGATTCGCTGCAACTAAACATAATATAGTCTTAAATTTAATAAAATACAAAAGTATATTTTGTAATTAAATTCATTTAATAGTTTAACAACTAGTCATAGTAAGAACTATGATTTATTAATTATCTTTTCTTTCTTTCCTTTTGCATAAATTTACGGACTTCCCTGATATCGTGGGGCGATATCGTATCGGATGTTGTGAAAACTGAGCTATCGACTGGAGGCTGTACTGTACACGATTAATTTAATCCTACATGTCCCGTATCAGAGCCAAAGCGATATGACATAGCCAGCTTGTAACCTTGACATTATGAAATGATATTCTTAGGAAATGGCGATCAGTTCGATCGAAGAGCTGTTTTTAACCGATTTCAAAAACAGGAGGTTATCAATTCGACCCGTATGTATGTAATATTTCTAAAACTGCCCAGTTTTCATATTTTGCCAAATTTCAAAAGTTTATATTATATGTGTGTGTGTATGTATGAATGTATGTTTTTATGTTTCTGTTCGCATATCTCCGGAACTACAAGTCCAATTAAAATGATTCTTTTTTGTTGAACTAGGTATTATTCAACTTAAGAAATACTGCCAGGTTTATCAAAATCGGCTCAGCAGTTTTTTAAATAGGGAATTTTAATTCTTAATTATGTACAATTTTAAAGTTGGTTTTATCTTTTTAAAATGCTAATAAATATACGACGATTTTAGTTAGTACGACGATTTACTACCTCGTTCGACGAACGAGCAACACAGTTTTTTTAAACGAATTCGTCAAAAAGGCTTTATGTTTCTTTTTCCTGTCTCAACTCTCATATTTATTGTAAGGACTGACCAAAGACTATCGTATCTTGAAAGAGTTATATAACTAAAAGCTATTTACGCCGAAAGGCGCACGCTCGCGTGTCACGTGTGTATAAATGAAAAATAGTAATAGTTGGTACAACTAATATAATTTATATTCTGTGGTAATGGCGTCGTCGCCCGCGTTCGCGCTCCGTCGCGCGCGCCTACGCTGCCCATTCTATTTTTCATTTACAGCATGACTGGTGAGACATGTTCAATACTCGAGGACGTGATATTTGGCTATTATATTAGTTAAAAAAAAATAATATAAAAAACAATATCAATTGATCACTGAGTAAATTGTAGCTTATAGTTAAATTATTATTTACCCAACGCATGGACAGCAGTGACACCGCGCGCGGGAGGGGTAGCGCGTGGTGCGGGGCGCATGCCTCCGCCCCATAGTAATTTACTAAGTGTTGGTCAAAAATTAAGTACTTACCTAATTTTATTACATAATTATAATGAGAATCGAGTACCGAATATTCTCCTTATGTATCGGTCATGTCTCACCAGTCATGCTGTATACACACGCGAGTTTAATAAGATGGACTTTCGAAGTGAGCGTCAGTGACGCCGCGACTGTAAAAATGTAAGTGACGTAAGTGACGTCACAGTTACCGCGTTAGCGTCATTGCGCTCGACCTCAAACCATACATTTTTCACAGCTGCGGCGTCACTGACGTGAGTGACGCTATAGACGCTCGCATCGAAAGGCTACCTTTAGCGTTGCCCTAAACTGCATCGGAACTGCATTATTGCATGACTAGAATACGCCCGCAACTCCGTTGTGCCACAGAATACATAATTAGTACCTTAAGGGCGTTCCCTCCGGAGATTCCGTAATTGACCGTATTTAAAACCTTATAAACTCATAATCTGAAAGCTACAAAGTTATAATAAAAATAGAGCAATAATCTTCAGTTTAACAACATTCCTTTCCTCGTTTTAAATTTTCTATTTTTGTTTATTATACTCATGATATCAGCTTCCAAAGTAATACCAATTTATTAAAATTCAAGCATACATTCAGCATCTCCTCAGCATTTACAAATTACTTGAACTTTGAAACTCACGCCAATAGATCGACAATATCATAAACTACATATTCCCCGTTTTAAATTTTTCTTAGGTCAATTTTGAACTAAGATAAGTAAAAATAATAGGGTTTTGCCGCGATCTCGGCAATGCGACAAATGTATGGCCAAGGTCGTTTGCTCGGGGGACGGCCTTAAGAGCCCGGGTTACCCTCGAAATTCTCATACATACGTAATACCAAAATCATTTTGTCATACGAAAATATTTAACATGTTTGAGTTATTTTTCAGCTTAAAATAGTAACTACTAATTACCTGAACAAAAATTAACTTCAAAATATTTAAACACTAAAAAAAAAAATTTTTGTGTATAAATTTTTCGTACTAAATTTACTACTAAATATTTAAACACTAAAAAATAGAGTAAAACACTAAAAAATATATAAATAAATAGTAAATTTACTACAAAATATTTAAATACTAAAAATATTTTTTAGAGTTGAAATATTTTGTAGTAAATTTAATATTTATGTATATATTTTTTAGTGTTTTACTCTATTTTTTAGTGTTTAAATATTTAGTAGTAAATTTAGTAAAAAAAAATTAGTGTTTAAATATTTTGAAGTTAATTTTTGTACAGGAACCTAGGTACTATGTGCTATGGACGCTAAACGCAAAGCAAAAGGTTGAAACTAGGTTGTTTAAAAGAATAATAGGTAAATATCTCGGGGATTTTTTGGAAGTGGCGTTTGTATGGAAGTGAGACAGGTCTGGTTGTGCCAGAATTCGTATACGCGCGGGAACTGTACATTTTCTCGAGATATGAAAGCATACTATGTCTTTTCCCGAGATTTAAAGTATCTCCATACAAAATTTCAGCTGAACCGATTCAGCACTTTAGGCGTGAGGTTATCAGACAGACAGACAGACACATACAGCATATTTATAATATTAGTATGGATTTTGTGAATTGACGTAACAAATTGAAACCTAGCTTTACAAAACTTATCTGCTGACTAATTGGAGATGGAATTGAAACCCAGTTACTATGTAGCACTTGACCTACTTTACTGGCGTACTTTATTACTGCGTGTTTTAATCCTTCCTCACGTCCGTGGCTTAGTGGACCTTTAATTCGCACTCGCAGAGGATGCACGTTCGATCCCAGGTGGAGGCGTGTACCAGGCATTTTCAGATCTCAAGTACACAATACGGACGCTCGTAAGGTGAAGGAAAACTCCGTTAAGAAACCCGCTCATAATAATTGGTTCCAGACGTATTAAAACCTGTTCATTCCTCTGTACTATACTGTACTCGGTGAAACATGGCGGTAGCGGTCATTGACTTCCTGTCAGAAACTTGTCATTTTCTATATAAACCGCGATTGACAATGAAGTGTCAGATGTTGTCAATTATGTCCAGTTGCGAGAATACCGTATACGCTTTTGTCAAACCCCTTTAGAAGAACAGGGCGGAGCGGAACTTCTTGTACTACAGCATACGAGGGCTGTTCACAGCCAAACATACTTCTGTGTGACTTATTACCGTTACCAAATCTAAACTTTTTGAGTCGCGAAGAGCAACAGTACGCTTGCAAGTCACTCAGAAGTATGTCAGGCCGAGAACATTTCAAATGACCCTAGTATGTAGTACTAGATGTTAAGCGTGGCTCCGCCCGGCCGCGTTAATTATAAATTTCACGCAAACCGTAAATTTTCCTGAAAAACAAAATAGCCTATGTCCCTCCACGTGGCCTATTCTATATTTGTGCCAAATAACATAAATTAATAATTGCTTCAACCGTTTGTGAAATAAGCTCCTTCAAATAATTTTCCCCGTTTTTCCCCATTTTCCTCTGTTTCTTTGCTCCCATTGATGGCAACGTGATGTTATATAGCTCAAGACTTCCTCGATAAATAAGACTATCCAACAAAAAACGAATTCTTCAATTCTAAGTAGTAGTTCCACAAATTCTTTAGCTGTATAATATAAGTATTAGATATTATGATTTTCCCAAACTTTAGGCCCGCCATTTATAAGGAATGTTAAGTCGTATGAAAAAAGTGTCTGAATATTTTTTGTAGAGAATTCTATGATCTACACTCTTACCCTACCTATTTTTGTGATAAAATGTACAGTTTGGAAAAAAAAACAGGAAAAACCTCATTTTCATACAGCTTTGACCTTGATTAAAATTTTTAGCACAAGGAGGATCGCCGGGGACTTTTGAGGTTTTATTTATAATGGTGTATTTAACGTCTCTACCAATTTTCAGCTCTATGCGAATTATTCCGAGGTCGAATGTTTAATTTTCCTGGGCTATAAGCTACCTAAAATCACACTCGTTTTGTGTTCGTGTACCGATTCTCGCGGTCTTAAATGAAGATGTTCTACTGTATATGTTTGTATTGTGGTATTTTGGTGTTTGCGAGTCACGAACCGTCGAGAATTTGTGTTAACGATTACTATTGGGTATATTTGTGGAATGTTAATGAAATGTTCATATAACTTCCACATAACTCACTCCTAATTCGGAAATAGTTGAGGATATAGTTTATTTTATAAGCTATATCCTCTGCTTTTACGGCTAAGTTACCCCTACCATTCTCATAAGTGCCATTCCCACACGACGCGGTGCGGCGCCGCACCGGAGGCCATTTCGCCGGACTACCGGCCACACGGTGAGTGCGGCGTCGCAACGTTTTGCAGTACCGTAACAGCGACGGACTCGAGCTCCACTAATGGTACACCCCTATCTTTAATGCTCTTACTGCTGCACCCAGAGTGGAACATTAATTAGGTACTTAAATAAATATAAATAAATAAATATCTATGGACACTTCACACCACTCCAATCTGGCCCCCTGCTAAGTACCTGAAGGACTTGTGTTACGGGTACCAGACAACGGAAATATATTTAATACTTTTATACTATACATATATTTAAGATTTTTATTATATCATTCACATATTTAGGTAATACACATCCAGACCCAGGAACATTGAAACCTTTTTGTTCCGTCGGCGGGATTCGAACCCGCGACCCCCGGCTTGAGCTGCCACACACTTAACCAATTGAGCCAAAGAGGTCGTCAAAATAAAAAAGCACAAAAAAGGTCGTTAAATGTAATTAATTAAAAATGTTGACATAAGCCCCATACATTATCTCTCAAACTCTTCATTAAATTGAAGCTTAATCATAATTAAATGTCTCTGAGTACGGCGGTAAGACCCCTACCCGCCTCGTCTCGAGCGCGCCACGCCGGAGCGCACTGTTCGGCGCCGTGTGCCATACCATACATTTTTATATGTAGGAAACCGGAGCGGCACCGATCAGGCGCCGCATCGTGTGGCATAGCTCTAATGGCGCATTTTCACTGGTCGATAGGGCCCGCATGAGGGGTGCGGGAGATTTCTAAAATGCATGCCACGACCAATCAAAATGCGCCATTAGTTGTCATAGACTCTCCGTAGGGCGCATTTTCATTAGTCGTTAACTCGTACGGTATACGTATGATGAGATGTAGCATCACTCTGCATCCTCTATCGGTTGTATCACGGGGAGTGCTCTGAGGAATTGTTCGGAATCATACCACCTGCAACTTTTCGCCATCGTCCCACGCGAAAAACATACCATCCTCAACACCTTGATGAGTGGCAGTCTTCCACAGTGCGTTTTTCGCGTAACTTTCTGCCGCGCACTGTAAAACTCTGAAACGAACTGTCACCAGCAGTATTTCCGGACCTATACGACCTGCAAACCTTCAAGAAAAGAACGTATTCCCTCTTAAAAGGCCGGCAACGCACCTGCAGCTCTTCTGATGTTGCGAGTGTCCATGGGCGACGGTAGTTGCTTACCATCAGGTGACCCGTTTGCCCCCTTATTTAATTAAAAAAAAAAATACAGCATGCGGGGAGTCTATGACAACTAATTGCTAACTAATGGCGCATTGTCATTGGTCGTGGCATGCGTTTCCGAAATCTCCCGCACCCGCACCCCTCATGCGGGCCCTATCGACCAATGAAAATGCGCCAGTATGCTGTATACCGCACGAGTTAACGACTAATAAAAATGCGCCCTAAGGCTGGCCGCATAGTGTGTATGCGGCTCCCTACTGGCGCAAACGTTCGTTTTTTTTCGAACTGCATGCTCTCGAAAGATACGTGCGGAAATTGATCCGTTCTAAAAAAGCAAACTTGTGCGCCAGTTAATGTGTTTTCTACTAATACTATGTATTCCGAATACGGAAAACGAATTCGGAAATCGTATGCGGAAAAGGGCACACGCGGCCAGACAGCTGTGTTGCGAGGAATGTGTTTTTAAAAACCAATAGAATCGCTTCATTGACATGACTTTGCCATGACATCGCTCAGCGCGGCGATGCTATTGGTTCTCAAAAACACAGTTTACTATACAAACTGCGATTGATAATTAAGCGACAGATGTTTCTAGTCTGTAGGGCGATATTATCGTATTTTTTGCATACTCAGTTGGAACTAAGTACTTACATAATAATATGTATGTACATAGTTAATCGCTTCGAACCCATAAAAAGTTGGATTATTGTCATTCTAAGAGTTACAGTAAAGTAATTACTTGGTTCTATTACAAGTTGGTTATTATATTATATAATTATATTCATACTCAAGCTTGTTATAATGTATTTTTTTTTCATAATATAGTACGACCTATGCAAAGAACAAAGTCACATTTGCAAAATCTCTACTTTACAGGAGAGCGATATAAAGTTTGTCTTAAACAAATTTGGCTATAACTTTTTTTTCAGTAGTTATTTAAAATTGATTCTTATAATAAACAAATAAAACATTATTATGCATTGATTTTAATCAAATAATAAATTAATACTCTTTATTTTAAAAATTAGCAGTTTATATATGCACATATGACCATTTATTGCGGAAATCACTGTACAAATGTGTGTCATATATACAAATGAAACCTTGTTTTTGGAAAGAGTGCTGGTACCAAGTATAATTAAAACTTTATTCTATGTAAATTCTGATCGCTAAAATGGTTTTATTTGTTAAAGGGTATAAAAAATACACAATAAAATGAATGATTAAAAAAATATACATTATTTATTAAGTAATAAATAATCACAGTCATACAACATAATAATCTAACCGTACTCAGAGACATTTTATTATGATGAACCTTCAATTTAATGAAGATTTTGACATATAATGTCACAGAACAGGATATCTCCTAAAGTAACCGCGACTGAAACTTCATAGTTGCTCATCGTTCTTACCTCTGTGAAGGTAACAAACAGGTAAGCTTTCAGCTTTTGTAAAATGAGGAAAGTCTGGCCGTCCAAAGGTCTTACTATACAACATTTTCTGCAAACAAAAACGAATGAAAATAAAACATCGTTACAAATAACAAAACAAAAAAGTGGAAATATATATATAAATTTTTATATATTAATATTTAATATAAAAATTGCAGAAATTAATTTCTGCGTATACTTTTATAATTGCGATCTACATCGTGTGTGCTGGTCTGTTTTTCATTATTTCTCATCGAATTTTTAACGGTCAATGACAGAACTAGAATCATTTGATGTAATAATACCAACAATCAACATCTTTTAACACAGATAAAGAAGCAGATAAAGCTATAATAGCAGCTGCTCTGTCAGAGACTCAGGTACGATCGCATACGAGAGCTAATGATGGAAAATTGAATCTCTTTTTCTTGGGTAGCTGAGCAGCTACTTATTATGGTGCTTGATTAGCTTGTGAAAGCTACAAGAAGAAGCTACAATTGCTTGAACTCGTTCTTTCGGTTGTTAAGTCATCATGCAAAGAACGAGAACAAGACATCTGGTTAGGACCCATTATCTCTTTGTTACGCAGTGATTCTTTTTCTTGTATTTTAATTTTCTTCATATTTTTTACAGTCGCATTATAATCTACACGGCCTATCATCATTTTTCTTGCAGTTCGTTAATCAAGTAAATAATATACTTCTTTTTTTGAGTAGCGACGCTTTTCACCAGATATGTAAAATTTCCGTAGCCAGTCTTTGGGATGCATCATGAACTGTCGGCTCTTTTGTTATTTTGTCAAGCTTTGATTCATATTATTATAATATTGATTAAAAGACACTGGTAACTTCTCCGGTAAACCAAAAACGGGACAACATGTCTCTTTTCGTGTTTTGACGACATATTTTGACTGTAATAAAGATAAATACTAGGTATAAATTATATCGCAAATAGTATTTTAACAACAATCAGTGAACTGGAAATTAAAAATATTACTTACAGGAGTTTATTTTCTTGTGGGTAGTGCTTAAAATCACTGTTTCTCACAAGCAGAATTACATTAACAGCGCGCATTTTATGGCGTTCGAACAACGATTGAAAAGTGCAGTGAAATAGCCTCTCCTGCCTCAATCTCCCCATTTATCTACGCAATATTCAAGCTTAAACAGTTACGAACGTAACGGAATACACATAATATAATTCAGCGTTAATTTGGCAATATTAGAAGTTGGTGGTTTTTGACAAAGTTTTTCGAATTTCTCTAAAGTTCATGACGATGGGGGCACCTCTAAATTTATTATGATTTAAATAAAATTTTGTACGTATATTTCTGAACAGTAAGAGCAACTTTTTATAGGTATGCCGAAACGAATATCAAAAAAAAAAATGTTTTCGCTTCAGCGACTTATATTGTGAACTAATATAATTTGAAATGTATAGAAATTAGTCAACCCAAACCCAAACAGGGCGTAGTTATCGTCGGCTCATGTATTATGCGAGGGATCGATACGCGATTGATTTGTTTAACTCTGTGCTTACAACCTTTTACAATCCCTCCAACTCCCAAAGGTTTTACGTGGCCCTTTTACCTTTCGTAACGCTATCATCCTAATAGAATCACAATACCTTTTGAATAGGAATTCGTGGATAATATGGACAAAATGATGTTAGCTACAATAGTTATTTGATTAATAAAAGCAATAAAGAACAAAAAAACACAAAACAAAATGTTGTAGTATCAGATTTTGATCGCTCTGTCGAAAGCTCTTACTACAAGGAAGCTAAGCTTACAAAGCTTTTAAAATATTCCCAAGACGTACATGGCAAAACAACGTTTGAAGGGTAAAATTAGGCCTTTTTATCCGTTGAGGATGATACAGTATTTTCAGAGCGAAGTAACCACTCCTCAAATACTAGTGCCCGGGACAAGATTTTAATGTCCGTATGGTTGCCCAAGCACATACGACATTCTCGCAACACAGTCAGGCTAGTCCAGAGGAAAGAACTATAGTCAATATTACGCCTGGGACCAACTATGTGCGGGTTTCTTTACGATGTTTTCCTGCTCCGTATGAGCGTCCGCATTCATGTACTTATTAATAATTTGCAACAAATTATGATTTTACAATTTTTTTGTAAGACGTATAGTTTCTGAAGTATCGTGAAAATAGTGTTGTCACCCCTTTTTTCCAAGATGGCAGCCGGGGGACAATAGTGGCGATCCCATAAACTTGAGGTTAAGCTTCTATTGGCCCCCCTACATGTCCCAAAATAAAATTGCGATCTCTAATAAAGCAATATTCGGTCCTTAAATTGTAATATTTCAATCATGAATATTAACAAAATATGACAAAGCTTTCCCCAAATATTTTGTCTCAAAAATTACCTCCGGTTTTTTAAATTCATGTCTTGTATTTAACTGCCCGAGGTCTGTTTGGCTTTGCAGAACTTTCTTCATTATATTTCCAGAGTTCTTTCATCTCGAGGTAAGCGATTATAACTAAAACGGAGAAGCGTATGAGTTCCGTAAAATAGTTGCCTAAAGATTTGTTTATTCGTGATATAGCATGGCTTGAAATTGACAGGAAAAATCTTAGCAACTTTCGTAAGCCAAGAGTCAGCGATTGCCAGATTCTCGTCATTTTACAAAAGCTGAAAGTTAATAACAATAATATACTTTATTGCATTCTACAAATTTATACAAGAAACAACTTGAGAGGTGTCAAAGGACACCCGAATGGAACGGAGTTATTTCTTATGTTAAAAAATCTATACATAATACATATACTTACTCAAAAAAATTATTTAAAAAAAACGCCATCTATTGACGCCCAGGAATATTAACAACGCGTCGCTGTTTATGCTCAAAAAACGCCATCTAGTTGACGCACAGGAATACTATCAACGCGTAATGCCCTCTGCTCCTAACATGCAGGTACTAATTTTATTATTACTAATTTTATTAGTACTTGCATGTTAGGGGACGTGCCGTTACATTTTTTTCGGCCTAGCCCCCTTTCGCAACGCGAGAAAAGGAACTCCGTTCCAAAAATTAAAAGCTGAAAAAGACAACACAATATTGGCGTCCTTATCTCTAAATAGCGATATCATCCAGGTAACCATCTTACGACTAGTACATAACTTAAAAACGATGTGGATGCATATAGTGCATAAGACACTAAAACTAATAAACACGCACAAAACAATTAAAGCGTTAAAAGTTTTCCTGTATATAATCCTTACAGTAGATATGCTTCTTGCAATTATCCCCAAGCAAAATAGATAGAAAAAATTGAGCTTTATACTTTTACGAAGGTGAGGTAGACCTTCAGATCTGGATACTTCCTAAAGTAACCGCAACCGAAATTCCGAATAGTTGTTGGTTGTTCTTACCTCTATTAAGGGTCGTATACAGGCAATCTTTCGCTGGCTCTTGGTTAATTTTAAGAATTACCAGTATCGACTTTCAGACGGGGTTACATCAACACAAATTAACGCTTCAACTCCTGTAAGGCCCAAGTGGGCCGCGTTAACAATTGAAAGGTATTGTGTCTCGTTTTTCCGCGATCGAGGGATTAAAGATAAATTAATGGCCCCAAAGTGTTCCAATTATTGTTTAGTTTAAACTTTACAAACTTGTGGGAAACGAACAAAATATAATACCAATCATAAAAAAATTGCCTTTTCAGCGCTGAACATATATAATAATAATATAATAATTTAAGGTGAGTATGTACTCACCCTTTAAGGTGAGTACATAAACACCTTAAATTATTATCACTTAGGGCCTGTTTTACCACTTCCTGATAAGTGCTGGATAGGCAATCCAGTATCCATAACTTAACTTGACAGATAGAGTGTATAGAGCATCTGCCAAATAAGTTGTGGATAGCCTATGCGGCACCTTATCAGGAAGTGGTGAAACAGGCCCTTATAATTTTGTCACATGTTGAATAAGGGACACATGACTTCATATTCCACAATCTTAAAAAAACACATGTCACATAGTATTGTATATTAATTACTTCTTGCTGAAACTCGTATAGTACAAGATCCAATGTCTATTATAGGACAGGATCCATTGTCTGAATATCTCACTCGTTCGTTCTCGCATCAGATCGTTTAATAGACAATTCAATAACAACGAAGAATTTAATTTCAAAAGAATATCAGCCCTCTTTCGCAAAGAGGCCAAGGAAAGCTGTATTTAACACTGTTATTAACATACAAATGTACTTTTTTGGTTCTAGGGTTAATATAGAATAATATTATAAGATGGTAGGGATGACACTTGTCTATAACGTTGTAACTTTTGAAAAAATATTTTTACGACAACACAATGTTTGCCTTCCTATTCCGTAATTCGAGATTTGATAAATCTTTTTAAACTTAGCACTTTCTTGTGATGTTAGCGGGACTGTGCTAAGTCTTGAATATTAAATAATGTCCATCTCAACAGCTAAGATGTGAATTCATTTAAAATGTAAGCAGGATTCCTACCAAGCTACCTCTATATTATATTTTCAAGGCTTTTGCAGGAGTTTATTCTTTCTGTACACAGGATAAAACAAAACAAAGTGAAAATACTTTAGGGTGTGTATATTTATATGTTGAAGAATCAGGTAATAAATACTAATAAAAAAGTGTCGTTACAACTTTTTCTGTCTAGCCGCAAGGCACAACGCGCGATAAGGAACTTCGTTCCAATCTTATTTCTGTGGTTCCAACCCTAATGACAGCAACGATAATGACAGTGGACGATGCATTGGCATAGCCAAACTTGAAAATATTAAATAACACTTTATAGTGCTTCCAAGGTGGAAATTGAACCTCTACAGTGTACACAATTTCTTTGTAGCTCTGCTTTGTACTTTCGAGTGTTTACCAGATCACCAAAAAGTTGTTACACATTTCGATCGATGTTATTAATCAAAAGGTAAATGACCTAAAGTATCGATTTAAGCTAGATATTAACGTAAAAGATATCGATTTCAAGCCCACCGAATTCATATCAATAAATAATTATCAAAATTGTCACGCACAATTATTT
Source organism: Lysandra bellargus (assembly GCA_905333045.1). Taxonomy (NCBI): domain Eukaryota; kingdom Metazoa; phylum Arthropoda; class Insecta; order Lepidoptera; family Lycaenidae; genus Lysandra; species Lysandra bellargus. Next base: position 3,717,646 of record HG995358.1, read on the forward strand.
CAACAAAGGGTAGATGTAAATAATTTATATCCAATTAAATATGAACTCTACATATTCAGTGTTAAGGTCGGTATTCATTTGACGGAGGAAGTTTTAATGACCGGTTCGGTTTCGCTGAGCGAAGGTTACACGTGGTATAAGGTCAGTTAAAACAATTGCTTCATATAGATAACCTTTTAGATTTATTTGCATGTAACTGAATATTTAGGCGCGTTTAACTAAGAGGTATATGGGCGGTTCCATTATCGCCAGTGTAACAGTTTGACACACTTAAAGCTTCCTACAGGCAAAATGAAGCATATTTATTAAAAAAATATCCCTTGAAGGGATACATTTTAACTAGTTCAGTAGTCATTTATAAATGAAAACCTTCATCAAATGTATGAAGGGCCACAAAACAGGTCTGAAGTGCCATCGCCGGTGCAACTAATTTGACCCTCCATTAAAAACTGTGATGAATTCATATGTGAATACTGGTTATTGCGAAACTTTTACAAAATAACTTGCCTATATTTCAAAATAGCATAAAACAAAGAAACTATGTAATTAGATAAAAGTAATTATAGTAATCCCAACAAAACATTAAATGTAAAAGGAGCCAAGCAAAATATTGCATAGCTATGCAATACTTCTGTCGTAAAAAGTTTTCATATCACATTCAAGCCAAGCCTTCAACTTATTTTGTAATTGAAATCAACATTCAGTGAATGTATCAATAGTTTTTATTTTTATTTTAAAATTATTGTAGTGGCTCGGCAATGAGCACATAATTAATAAGAAACAAATATAAAACTGCATATTTGGAGGAGTTCATACTTACACAGACGGCAAGCGTAAAGGGTTTTTTTAGTTTATCGTAACGACGCATCTGGTCGATGCAGGTACTCATATAAATCCAATTGGTCGCTGATTATTTCTCTAGTGCTCATTGCCAAGCCACTATAATAATTTAAAAAAAAAAAAAAAAAAAAAAACTATTGATACATTCACTGAATGTTGATTTCAATTACAAAATAAGTTGAAGGCTTGGCTTGAATGTGATCTGAAAACTTTTTACGACAGAAGTATTGCATAGCTATGCAATATTTTGATTGGATCCTTTTACATTTAATGTTTTGGTGGGATTTCGTTTCTTTTTTTAAGGTTTTTTTTTCTTTTCACTTTAGGTCACTTTAAAACTATTCTACCATATTATTATTAAAGACTTAAGTCTTCGCTGTCTGCCTGTCACCAGGCTGGATCTTGAGAACCGCAATAGCTAGATAGTTGAATTTTTCACAAATTATGTATTTTTATTGTCGCTATAAAATAGAATAGTCCTATTAAAATAATTAAGGAATGGCGGGTCTCGTACAACAAACACGATTTTTAGGGTTCCGTACCCAAAGGGTAAAAACGGGAAGGGTCCCGTTTTTACCCTTTGGGTACGTACATTGAAGTCTCATGAATAGGGATTCATGAGACTTCAATGTCTGTCCGTCTGTCTGTCCGTCTGTCGGTCTATAGCGGTTCTTGAGATACAGTCTGTCTCCAGGCTGTATCTCAAGAACCGCTATAGCTAGAGTTCTGAAATTTTCAAAGATTGTGTATTTCCGGTGCCGCTATAACAACAAATAAAATAAAAACTCCCCTACAACAAACGTGATTTTTTTGGCTTTTTTTGCTCGTAATCAATAATGATAAGAGGTAGGCACTTGAAACTTTTACGAAGTCCTTAAATATATGTGTTATTTATTAATTCATAATAAAATTTAAATATAATAAAAAATTAAGGGGGCTCCCATACAAAAAACACAATTTTTAGTCTATGTTTGCTCTGTAACGGTACGGAACCCTTCGTGCGCGAGTCCGACTCACACTTGGCCGATTATTTGCTTTGTTCTATCTTCATAATGGTAATAGTAAGGTTTTTAGAAATTTCAGAAAATACTAATTTGTATTTGAACTATAATAATAAATAATACAAATTAAATAAACCTTTTATTTAAGGGGGGCTCCCATACAAATTGACGGTACAGAACCGTATCTACGCCAGTCCGACTCAAACTTGGCCCGTTTCATAATTTTTCCTTTCATTGTGAATAAAGACGTATCCGGGTACCAAATTTCAAGGTTCTAAAACTGCTAGAAGTACCTTAGAATTTTGATGATATGTCAGTCAGTGACAAAACGTAGTAACTTTGACCATCCGTAACTAGTAAACTATTAATCAAAATATAATGTAATTTTGAGGTTAAGCTAGTTTTAATACTTGCTCCTAGTCATCGAAATTCTAAATATCTAGCTTTGTTAGCATCGAAGAAAAGAAGGGTGTGAAATAGCCGCGAACCGCTTCGAGAAAAGTATTGTACGGCCGTGCCTTTGCTAAAAGCTTGACTGGGGCACTACCGTGCCCCCAGTTAAGTACTAGAAATTATTAACCATTTCTACGACGCGGGTGCAACATCAAAATGCTCAAATCTCTTATCTATGTGAATCAAATCGTAATTCTCTAACAAATTTTAAAAATTATACCAGTAAGTTTGTAATAAAACTGCACCAAATTGTAGTTTTTTTTAATTTTCAATTATTTATTGGCCTGACAAAATTAATCGTCTATCACTAAAAATGATTGAATAGTGCAATTTTTACAAAAGAATTCTGAAAAAATACAAAACAAGAAACGTATTGCTGTATTACTATATATACTACAACTAAACATTAATTTGAAATATATGCAATTTTAATTTAAAAATATGGGAAAAAACATCGCGTCCCTTAGATGATATTGCTTAAAAACGCTGTAAATTATTCGAATTCCATTTTTTACCGATAAAAGTTGTTTTGTTAGTAAATACACATCTTCTTACGTATTATATATTCCAATTAAAAATGTAACTAATGCCATATTTTAAAAATTCTCGTTAAGATCCGTCTGTAGCGGAATGGCCCATTTGGTAATCCATACTTCCATTATCCATACTAATAATACAAATATAAAAGTGGGCTGGTCTGCCTGTCTGTCTGTTACCTCTACTCACACCCAAGCTACTGAACCGATTTTGCTGAAATTTGGTATGGAGTATTTGAGTCCCGGGAAAGGACTTAGGATACTTTTCATCCCGGAAAAATGTATGGTTCCCGCGCCTTTATTACAATTTGGCTCAACGGAGTTGCGGGCGTCATCTAGTAGGATATTATATTACTGCAACAATTTGACGCTGGATTGCAGCACCAGCATTAAGCATAGACAGTAAACAGCATAGAAAGTAAAGAAATGTTGTAATTTTTTAAACAACGCCATAGCCCCTAAACATGTATATATAAGGAGTCAGTTCTGCTCATCACCATGATATGCCAGGATGCAAAATACTGAGTACAGAGTAAGAATTTTTAAAATGTAATAAGGAGGCAAACGAGCAAACGGGTCACCTGATGGAAAGCAACTTCCGTCGCCCATGGACACTCGCAGCATCAGAAAGGCTAAGACTACTAGAGCTACAGGTGCGTTGCCGGCCTTTAAAGAGGGAATAGGGGAGGGTAGGGAAGGGAATAGGGTAGGGGATTGGGCCTCCGGTCAACTCACTCACTCAGCGAAACACGGGGCAAGCGCTGTTTCACGCCGGTTTTCTGTGTGAACGTGGTATTTCTCCGGTCGAGCCGGCTCATTCGTGCCGAAGCATGGCTCTCCCACGTATAATTTTTTCCCACATAACGTTCGTTTCAGAATCTTATTGTCGAAAATGACAGAATATATCGATATATCGATACATCGATATTTGAAAAAATATCAATATCGGTCTAGATATATCGCGAAAAAAATATCGATATATCGATATATCGGTCAAACTTTTGGACCAATTTGCTTTTTTTTAAAATATAAGTAATAAAAAGAGATTTTTTTTTATTCCAATCATTACTTTATTCTCAATTTTATCTAAGGAAATAAGGAATCAGTCAATTATACCAGTATTTATCCGGAATTGAGAGTAAAAAAACTCTATTTTTTATATGCTCTGCCGTCAGCCAGCTCCTGTTGATAGGAACTGCCAGATTGACAGGGCTAAACCCGAAAGAACTGGTGTAAAATGTCGAGTATCTACCCAAAATTACGCCACACACAACAAAGAAAGATCTATAATGGCTGACTTGATTTGAAATTGAGCCCATACAGCCTAGTCAGATACACAAATGAATGAAATTACTGAACTTTACTGAACTGTCACATGTCACATGTGTCATTGACTTAAAGACAGAGTTGCCAACTTAAAAATCAACTTAAGTACTTACCAATTTAAAAAGCAGAAAATATCGTTTTTGATACAATTTCGATATTGGATATTTGATATCGATATATCGATATATCGTAACAAAATATATCGCCCAAAAATATCGATATATCAAATTGAAAATATCGATATATCGATGTATCGATATTTATTCGACAAGCCTACTATTAGGTATATAGCTTTTATCGCGGCGCGGCGACTGAATCAAGAAAATCTGTAACGAAGAAACCTAACTACCCCCACTCCGACCGGAACAGCGGTGCGACGTTGCCAGAATTCGGCGCGGTGTTTGTGTGCGTGCTACTAGACGATTGTGAATTATAATTGCATAAGTTGATAAAAAATGCTATGAAATAGGTTTACTGCGGCAGTTCTCGAGTGCCACACGTATTTTTTGTAAAAAAAATAATTTATAGGACTTTATTGTTTGCCTTTCCACACAGAACAAAATTTAAGAGCAATAAAACATAATTTGTAAAGCCACAACGCTGCAGGCAATACAATACAGAACAAATAGCTGTGCCAAAAATGTTATTATTTATTTCATATACCTTAAAACATTATGTTTTATTGTAGAGGCTTAACGAATATAATTCCACCTCGTTTGACGACCTCTGTGTAAGGAAGCCGGAAGGGACTTGGAAAACTATATTTTGTTCTGTCGGCGGGATTTGAACCCACGACCCTCGGCTTGAGCTACCAATTATAGCCCACCAACTGAGCCGTGCAGGCCTGCAACACCATTCACTATCCTGCATAAGCCGGCGGACTGCACGGCGGCTTATGCAGGATAGTGAATGGATCGTTTTAGGGCCTATACTCTATCGTATCAAATAGGCATATTGTCTTCTTCTTCTTCTTTTAAAAATGGCCTCCCTTGAGGAATAGCCGTGACATATGACAGCAGTTTGACATGATAGACCCTAGGTCTACATCGCGGCACCTGGTGGAAAATAGGATTTCAAACACCCTCTGGAAGCTATTCAAATGTATTGACTCATTCAAGCATTTTAAATTCGTAAAAATCTGGTGGCTAACTCAAAATTGACACAGCCACATTTCAAACCAGCATTCGTTGCATTTAAATTCAACAGTTTCTCATTAATATTCACTGGTGTAAAAATTTTTGCAACGGCATTTTGGAATGTTGAGGATAAAATGTGATAAATGCTTGGCCACCTGAAAGTGTCCACTTTGTTCATTTTCAGGGCATTTTGATTTTGACATTTATTTTGACTTTTTCTGGCGTATGACCAATATCAGAAATAGTCTACAGTCAGAGTATAAAAATAATATATTAGTTCCCAATGTTCAGAGTTGCCCGGGAAAATCAGGCCCTTTAGCCAAGTTCTTCAACGCTTTTTTATAGAATCACTGATTAAAATGTGTGGAATTGACATTTAAATAAGCGTTCGATAATACGATGTTGACATTCGACTTGTGTGATGTCAATTCCATACATTTTCATCGGCGATTCTATAAAGAAGCAATAAAGGAAACGTCTTGGCTAAAGGGCCAATTGTTTTAGTTTAAAAACAGCCTGGTTTAATAATAATAATATCTATGGACGCTTCACACCACGTCAGTCTGGCCCCGTGCTAAGTACCTGAAGGACTTGTGTTACAGGTACCAGACAACGGAAATATATTTAATACTTTTATACTATACATATATTTAAGATTTTTATTATATGATACACATATTTAATACACATCCATGACCCAGAAACTTTATAAACTTTTTGTTCCGTCGGCGGGATTCGAACCCGCGACCTCTGGCTTGAGCTACCAACGCGCTCACCACTGCGCCACGGAGGTCGTCGTCGTCGGTTTAATTGTTAATATTTTATTTCTGATGATTTATTATGTATTTACTGTTACACAATTTTTCATTACATTACAATAACATTACACCACTTACTAACAATATCCATTTTAAAAAAAGAAAGGAAAAAAATGGAAAACAAGGCTTTTTTTAGTTAAAATGGTTACTAGGAAAATTAATAATAGTAAAATTTGACAAATTGAATGTAACATTTGCAAAACTCAATAATAAGTAAGGCATATTAGTACCACCGACGGCCTGCGTGATGTTGCTGTTTGGCGTCCCCGCTGTAGTATCTGCAATATTCACTGTGGTGTGTATAGGAACAGACCCGAGAGTTGAGGTCTACTCCGTCGCGCTGCTCGCTGGGGTGGTAATTTCATGTATGTTCGTCGTATTTGTTGTATCTTTTGCGTTTGGCTCTACACCTGTACTTGTATTTGATGAGTAGATTTAGTTAGAGTAGAGTTGATAGAGTGCTGGTGAAACTACCGCCAGCTGGAAAGAAGAAGTCAAACAGATGCGTGTTGATCGAAGACACACCGACCAAGACATCAGCGCAAAAACTGATGACGGCGAGAACCCTTGTTAATGGAAGCAGTAATGCTGTGGTCAGAGTTTTGAATCTTGGTGATGGCGAGATCTGCTTGAACAAAGGTGACGTCATTGGAAAGTGCGAGGAAGTTGTCTGGATGAGAAAGTGTAGTTCGATCACAGGTTCAGTCTCAGCAAACACCAGCAACTACGGAATAGTGACTGAGCTACTCGATGACTGCAATAGTAATCTGACTTATTTACAGAGCATGAAAGCTAAGAAGTTTTTACAACGCCAAGCGAATATCTTCTCCAGTCAGGAAGGCGACCTTGGAAGAACGTCGATGGTTCAGCACAGGATAGATACCGGAAGCGAGAATATCTGCGAGCGATCTATAAGCAAGCAAGACGGATATCCATTGCAAAGGAAAAAGAAGTTGAAGGCCTTTTGGAGGACATGAGAAGGCATAAGATTATTGAACCGTCTGCAAGTCCGTGGTGCTCGCCTGTTGTGTTAGTGAAGAAGAAAGACGGCAGCACAAGATTTTGTGTGGAGTACATGCGTCTCAATGATGTCACTAAGAAGGACAGCTATCCATTACCTCGAATCGACGACACTCTGGATACCTTGAGTGGTATGAAATGGTTCTCGACCCTGGACCTGAAATCTGGATACTGGCAGGTGGAAATTCATCCAAAAGACAAGGAGAAGACAGCTTTCTCCACCGGTAAAGGTTTATGACAGTTTAACGTCATGCCTTTTGGATTGTGTAACGCACCTGCCACATTTGAGCGACTCGTGTAGTGTGTACTGGCAGGCTTAGTTGGAGAGGCTTGCTTAGTCTACTTGGACGACGTCATTATTGTTGGCCGCGACTTCGAGGACCATTTGCGAAACTTAGAACGAGTTTTCGCCAAAATAGAGGGGGCCAAGTTAAAGTTGAATCCGAAAAAGTGTCATTTATTCAGGAGTAAGGTCAATTATCTCGGCCACGTTATCTCCAGTGATGGAATCCAGACGAACCCGGAGAAGCTGGAAGCAGTTCAAAATTGACCAACCCCTAAGAACAAAACCGAAGTGCGGGCATTTCTCGGCCTATGCTCCTACTACAGGCGTTTTGTTAAGGGATTCTCGGAGATAGCCAAGCCATTACATCGGCTGACAGAAGATAAACGACAGTTTATTTGGGACGAGATTTCTGAAGATTCTTTTCAGAAACTGAAGAAACATCTGTGTGAAACACCAATCTTGGGGTATCCACAACCTGAAGGTCAGTTTATAGTCGACACTGACGCAAGCGAGCAACACGGCCATTGGAGGGGTGTTATCTCAAAAACAGGGCGAAAGAGAAGTTGTGATTGCATATTTCAGCAAATCTTTATCTAAGCCAGAGAGAAACTACTATGTGACAAGAAGAGAACTCTTGGCTGTTGTAAAGACGCTACAACATTTCAGCAAGTATCTCATCGGCAGACGGTTTTTACTGCGAACTGATCACGCAGCCTTGAAGTGGCTACTGCAATTCAAGAACCCAGAAGGTCAAGTAGCTCGATGGATTGAACAGCTCCAGGAGTATGACTTCAAGACAGAACACCGCAGCGGAAAGGCGCATGGGAATGCCGACGCCCTTTCACGAAGACCGTGTTCAGAGGACTGCAAACATTGTGTTAAGCAGGAATCTAGTGAAGTGACATTAAAGTTAACGAAAACAAGTCCTTTGGGTCCATGGGAGAATTATGCAATGAAATAGGCTCAATAAAGAGATGACGACCTTCGGCACATCATCACATGGAAGAAACGGGGTGACGTAAAACCAATATGGAGTGAGGTTGCACCCACTGGCGCTGTCACTAAGGCATACTGGGCGCAATGGGACAGTCTGATTCTTCAAAACGGAATACTCTACCGGAAGTGGGAGAAGACTAATGACAGAGAGTTCCATCTTCAGATAGTTGTCCCAAGGACGAGAGTACTAGATGTTCTCCGTGAAATACACGATGGCGTATCAGGAGGTCATCTAGGTGTCAAAAGGACTTTAACAAAAGTGCGAGAACGATTCTACTGGTTGCATTGTCGAGATGATGTGCAGGATTGGTGCAATTGGTGCAATTGGTGGATCTCCAAAGTTGCAGACCAAGTGGAACGGCCCATATAAAGTGGTTACCCGATTGAATAATGTGACTTACAGGATTCAAAAGCCACCAAGAGGCGCATTCAAAGTGGTACACATAGACCGTTTGGCGCGTTATCATGGCAGTAACAACGATGCTCGGGACGAGCATCTCTAAGAGGGGAGTAGTGTTACGGATACGGACAGGTTTACCTCTGCGAGTACTTTCTAGAAAAATCCAACTCTTGTTTATGTGAATTGCGTGTTTACGTAAACAATCCAGAATGGAATGTTCCAGAAAGCAACGCGGGCCATATAAAAGGTAAACAAGCCGGCAGTCGACTCAGTTTGATACAAGCGATCATCAAGGCGACTTCAAAGTGAGAACAAGTGATCAATAGTGAGTGACAGTGATAGTGCTCAGTGATTTGGATCTAGTGCTTAGTGTTTGGACTTAGTGATTTGTGTGAGCTAGTGTTTGTGAATAAAGTCTTCAAGAGAGTCACCAGGTCTTTCTCTCCGAATCCTCGAACCCTAGCACGTAACAATATCATACAGAGTGTAACAAAACCAAGTTCTTATTCGCTTATATATAGAATCACCGATCAAAATGTATGGAATTGACATAATATGATGTTGACGTTCGACTCATGTAAGTCAGTTCCATACATTTTCATCTGCGATTCTATAAAAAGAGGCGATATAAAGAAAGCTCCTAGGTTAAAAGGCCGTTGTTTTAATTTTAAAAACGGGCTGGTTTTAAGATTGCTTATATTTTAATCTGATGATATAATAATGTTTATGGGTGTATATCTTACACTTTTTTTTAATACATTACAATAACATTACACGACTTACTAACATAATCTGTAAGTATATTAAATAAAAAAAAGGAAACAAAAGGAAAAACAACTTTAAACCTCAGTGAAAATGGTTATAAGGAAAATTAATAATAGTAAAATTTGACAAATGATTATTGAATGTAACATTTGCAAAACTAAACAATAAGTAACGCATATTAGTACCACCTATGGCCTGCGGGATATTGCTGTTTGGCGTCCCCGCTGTAGTATCTGCAATATTCACTGTGGTATGTATAGGAACAGACCCGAGAGTTGAGGTCTGCTCCGTCGTGCTGCTCGCTGCGAGGGTAATTTCATGTATGTTTCTCGTATCTGTTGTATCTTTTGCGTTTGGCTCTACATCTGTACTCGTATCTGTTGTATCGTTTGTGTTTGACTCTACACCTGTACTTGTATTTGTTGTATCGTTTGTGTTTGACTCTACACCTGTACTTGTATTTGTTGTATCTTTTGCGTTTGACTCTACACCTGTACTTGTATTTGTTGTATCTTCTGCGTTTGACTCTACATCTGTACTTGTATTTGTTGTATCTTCTGCGTTTGACTCTACATCTGTACTTGTATTTGTTGTATCTTCTGCGTTTGACTCTTCATCTGTACTTGTATTTGTTGTATCTTCTGCGGTTGACTCTACACCTGTACTTGTATTTGTTGTATCTTCTGCGTTTGACTCTACATCTGTTATTGTATTTGTTGAATCGTTTGCATTTGATTCTACGCATATGCTCTTAACAGGTACTGACAAAAGCCTAAAATTAAACTCTCCGTCCTCAAAATGTGATCTACTGGTAATGGCCCAGAGGTCGCCATTTTCATCGACTGTTATGTACTGTAGTTTATATGTCGGGTCGATGCTCACGTCTTGGCAGTTTGAGCTACATCGCTCGCTTGTCCAGCAGGGAACGGCGTGTATTACAGTTCTGTTGTCATAATTAAAGTAGTAAAGAACATCACTTTTAGCGTCTAAAGCCGAGTAATACAAATCGACGTTCAGTTTCCAGCTCCGGCCAAGTTCCCTTTTATCGGACGTCTTATTACTCTTGTCTTTTAAGTGTGTCGTGGACATGTAGTACACCATATTGGAATCATATTGTATGTTGTAGTAGATGATACTATTCGGTGCCAATTGCATCGAGCTGATGCGCTCAGAGTAATGGTGCCATGAGTCATCCTCCGCCCAGGAGTACGTCCAGACGCGGCCATCGTCGGAGATGTAGACATACTCGTTATCGCAGTCGAAGTCGTCGACGATCATGTCATTCCAGTAGAAGAGTTCGGGAATAAAGCTGTTCCTCAGGACGCTATCGGTTTTTAGATCGAAAACGGTCATTTCTTTTATACGGTAACTCGATACTGATTTAGTTATCCAAAGTCGGTCGCACCGATCGACGCGAACTTTATCCAGTTGATTTATCGTCTGTTGATATTCGTAACTCGGGTACGGTCGGAGCAGCGGTGACGTCGAGTTGTCTGTAAACATCGAATTATAATCGTTGTTGAGTGAGAATGGCAGTATAATATCCTTACTTCCTTATCGTTACTTATATTATAAATGTGAAAGTGTGTCTGTCCGTCTGTCTATCTGTCTGTTTGTTACCTCTCTACGCTATAACGGCTAAACCGATTTATATGACATTTTAATGGCGATTCTGTGAGAGACGTTTGCAACTCTCAAGTAGCTTTCTACTACGGCAACTTTGTATACAGGGAGTAACAAAATAAAGTGATGAATAATGATACTTTATATTGACCCTTAAGCTATTTTTTAATTTAAATAAAATTTAATTTTAAGAATTAGGCTACATATTTTATTACCGACCTTTGTCAAGCGACCGAAACAGCCGCTGCTTTGTACTGGCACATACCAAAATGAAACCTATTGTCTAGGTCAGAAAGTGGCATTTTATTTGTCTTAGTCGGTAGTGGTCGCATGCTGCTAAGATCAGAATGCTAGCTCTATATAGACTGTGAAAGTAGCAGCCCTGCGAGAGTTACTTTTTAGGATTCCGTACCCAAAAGGTAAAAACGGGTCCCTATTACTAAGACTTTTTTGTCTGTCCGTCTGTCCGTCTGTCTGTCTACCTGTATATCGCCAGGCTGTATATCAAGAATATTTTTATTATTATTATTATTATATTATAAATTTCCATAGATTGTGTATATATTTTGCCGCTATAATAGCAAATATTAAAAATTAAATAATATTCATATTTAAGGGGGGTTCCCATACAACAAACGTGATTTTTTTTGCCTTTTTTGCTCGATATCAATAACGGCAACAGGTAGGCACTCGAAATTTTCACAAATACCTTAAATGTATGTGTCGTACTTTAATAATTTATAATAATATTTAAATTAAATAAAATATTAAGGAGCCCCTCCCATACAAAAAACACAATTTTTGGCCTAGTTTTTCTCTATAACGGTACGGAAACCTACGTGCGCGAGTCCGACTCGCACTTGGCTGATTTTTAAAATGTTGTATGGCATAATTCATGATTTTGGGGTGTTTTGTTATTCCCTGTAGATATACAGATAGCTGTTTGAGTTTTAAAGCTAACCAAAGTACCTGTGAGGTCGAGGTAAGCCAAAGATTTGAACTGAGAAATGAACACCCTGTCTTTGTACAAGAGCCAGGACTCGACATCAAAGGGCGCGACTGAGCGACGTAACTCCTGCCCATCTTCCGATATAAACTGTACCGCGTCCAACGAGGTCCACTCGCGGACAACAGACATTTCCCGCGTCAAACACACGGAGACATATGCCAGCTGGACGCAAATCACGAGCTTCATATGCCACCTGAAACATAGTAGCAGTAGAGGATACGAACTAAGACCTAGCCAAGACGTTTTTCTTTTAATCTTTAATTAGGATCATTTACTCAATTATTTTTGATATTTTTTAAAAAAAGTTTATTTAATTTTTTGATCACCCCAACAAAATAATTTATAAAATTGTAATATTAAAATTTTATATAAAATTTTCAATTTACAAATTATAAAACTCTATAGGGTCTTCTCGTCTTTTAAAGTCGGTGCTAGTTCCAATCTGTTTTTTTTTCCTTTGGTTAGGTTTTTACGGAATAAAATTGATTTTTTTTCATCAATTATATTTGGTAAAACATATTTAAAGGAAAAAAATACAAATTAGGTTAAGAACTGATATTTTTTGTATCCAGGTTAGCATTTTCCAAACATAGGTCGCAGCATGCGTCTTTAGTATGTACGTGAGATTTGTAGCACCCAATTTTTTTTCTGGCTTTAAGTAGGAAGTTTAAATATACAACCCTTAAATCCACCCAAACCCTTTTATCTTGGTTACGACGAGCGTTAATATCTAAAAACTTTGCAAAAACATTATAGTTGTATTTAGCTTAGTAAAGCAAACTTTCTTTTTTAAAAATTGTGTATTTGGTTAATTTTCAACGTAAACAATCGGATAAGAGTCATTAAATAGCAGGAACAAGAAAAAAAAAATTCTGGACCTGTTTTATATGGTGAAATATTAATTTTTAAATAAGTAACTAAAAAATTAAAAGCACAAAAAATCTTTTGGTAAACTTTGCAAGTTATAGTGTAAAAAACAGAATGACACCTCAAAAACAAAAATATATTCACTACCTATTACAATTTTCGGAGGTTAAAACCTCTGGCGACTGCACTATAATCTAATATATATAAATCTCGTGTCACAATGTTTGTCCTCAATGGACTCCTAAACCACTTAACCGATTATAATAAAATTCGCACACCATGTGCAGTTCGATCCAACTTGAGAGATAGGATAGTTTAAATCTCAAATTATAGTCGCAATTTTATTTTATTGCAAATTATTTGTCTATAAAGAGCGACCATTGTTTATGCGACGCGGGTCACGGGATAGCGATGGACGTTGCCATGGTGATATACTTATATTTTAGTCACTAATTCAATAAAATAATACGGGCGATATACTTAATATAATATGGCAAAGAAACGTTTGCCGGGACAGCTAGTATGCGCTATAAAATATAATATTTGGCAGTAGGTAATTAATGTAAAAAACTCACCTCCGACAAAAATCTTTATCATCGAAATATAAGACGTATTAATAACTAGGATAACTCATAGCTTACATTTTATTTGATTAAATTGTTAGTGAATCTATATTAGAAAGGACTGAACCGAACAATTTTGTTTCTTTATATTTATTTCCAAAGAAATTAAAAAAAAAAACACATGAAATATAACATATTAGACAATAATATCTACCCCTCGATACTACAATTTTATGTTAAGCTAAAATGAATCTTATTGCAATGCGTACACGACTTCAGTTGTGTGCAAGGTTATCGTTTTGTGATTGAGGTAAGTGCTCGCTCGGGTGATATCGTATTGTGAAATGCGTTTTATATATTATGTAATCTCATCTCATATTTTTAAATGAGCAATTCTTGTATATATATAAATATATAATTGGAATCTCGGAATCGGCTCCAACGATTTTCATGAAATTTAGTATATAGGGGGTTTCGGGGGCGATAAATCGATCTAGCTTGGAATCATTTTTAGAATGTCATTTTATTCGTGTTTTATCGAATACCGAGCAAAGCTCGGTCAGATAGCTAGTTAATAATTATACAAAGAAATGCACTAGATTGGAATAATGTAAGCCGGCCATTGGCTTATATTATAATTAAATTTAAATAGTTTGCTAATAATAATAAATAATGTGTTGTTTAGCAATAACTTCAAAAACTATTTAAAAAACTAAAAATGATTACTATGTTTAAACACATAAGCTTAGAGCTTTCTGTCTATAAATTCTAAGTTTATGGTCAGAACACACTTACCCCATACTGGACGGACGCGACTGCTGGGACTACTGAGCTCTCCCAAACCAATCGGTACATATATAATATAAGTATACCGTTCAGGATAAATGTTAAGTAGGTACTTACTTTTCTCATTGTCACAAACAACCTATTACGGGCAAATTATTATCAGTTGATTAGAATTAGCCATGAAAATAACACTTTAATTAGCTTATATCGATTCCTGTTTGTGCCGGACAATATTTGGGGGCACGGTCGTGCCTCCGCCGAGACGAGCCAAGCGAAGCGCAAGGGTACTCCTACCTCTTCTCGAAGTGTTTCGTCGTTTTTTGAACCCTCATAGAGTTGGTTTCCGACGTATCACGTACCAGATCATATTCTCAGGATATGATTTTAATAATAACCATACAAAGTCTCAATTGAATAGCTTACACTTTAGATTTTATTGATATCTAAAATACACCGATTTCGTCACTGACACACTGATGACCATCAAAATGTTTGGCTACTTCCTGCAGAAGTGCTAGAAAGCTGAAATTTATTATGTAATCTAACTTTAGTCTACAACCAACAAGAATATTCATAAACTTATAAGTTATGACTTTCGCCCCCATCGCCTAAAATGGGGGATGGGGGGTGGAGTGGAGAGTGCAGTTATATGAGACTTTCACTAATTTTATGAATTAGGACATAAGAATTTACAAGGGACGAAAAAAGACTACTTACAACAACCAACTTACAAAAAGAACTGAAATCCCACCAAAAACATTGATTTTTTTTTACAAAAAGGATAGCTTTTTTATAGTTCTAAGGAAATAACCGAATAGTTTTTTGAAATAAATGATTCGATCATTAATAAAATAAAATATATAATATTTTATTATTTTTTCTCTTATTTACCCATGTCCCTAACGTAAATAAAACCGGCCAAGTGCGTGTCGGGCCACGCGCAATATAGGGTTCCGCAGTACCGCTAGTTTTTTTTGTATGATCAATGAATGTACATTTATAACGTGTTTTATACTACTAACAAAATCATCTTAGTAACTTTCAAATGAATTTGAACGCAAAGTTCCTTTATACTTCGCCGAATACATTTTTTTTAGTTCATCGACTATTACTCAATAACTTATGAAGTCTTCTTAGCCGTGATAGTTTTCCTTTTAAATTCAGCATATTTCCTACTCCCGTTAATTTTTTCTCATTTCCAGAAGCAACCGTTTAGCTGGTAAAAGGAAAAAATCGTTAGAGTCCAGTGTCCCCACACTGGACTCTAACGATTTTTTCCACTTTAAAACTTAATATTTCACAAACGGATCCCTAAATAGGAAAATGATCTATGAATACTCATAATATTTTTAAAAAACCGAACCAACGACAATCCACACGATGGGGTGAACGCGAAAAAAAATAATTCATCCCCGTTTGATGTGTAGGGAAGTTAGGCAAATTACAGCTTTGTAGGTCCTATAGTCTCTGAGAAAAACCGCGGGCTGACAGACAGACGGACAGACCGAAGCTATAAGAGTTCCTTGTTGACTACGGAACCCTAAAAAGCGGCCAAGTTCGAGTTGAACTCGCCTATGAAGGGTTCCGCAGCAGCAAATAGATAACGTGTTTAGGAAATCAAAAATGTTCTTTACAATTTGAATATTGGAATGTTGAACACTGCATTCCCATTTCCCCTCGCCCCTGCGACGAACTACGAAAGTATCGCGGTACCTACTCTGCCTACGGACACGCTCCACAGTATATTATTAATAATAATTATTATTATACTGTGAATAGGAGAAAATACATGTACATACCTCGCCGATTAAAATCGGTGCGGTACATACCTATATTTAATTATATTGTCGATTAGTCAAGTACCTAACATGGATAGTAATGGGGGGGTCCGGACCCCCAGGACCCCCCCTCCCCCCTTATATACGCCCATGAACTAAATATGAAATGTAGAATTTGTTGAAGTTAGGGTCGGTAAGTTAGGCCGTGTAGATTCAGAAGCTTGGCTCTACATGAGATCTGATATCTTTTTCACAGGGTAAACCTTAATATGTGGTCGTCTCGGCAACATTTTACATGATTTTTTTAAAGTGGGATTGTAATTTGTAATCATGTTTCCTGGTTAGTGGTTACCCAATTTGAGTTTGGCAAACAATATTATTGTAGTTTTTCCTCCTAATATAATAACGGTTTTAACTTTTATGGTTATCGAACAATAATATAATAAGCAAGATTTGCCCGCGACTTCGTCCCCCAGGACGAAGTCGTGGCTGGGCCGCTGCAGTTTTCGTCTCAGACGGGTCCAGCGGCCCAGCATAAAGCGGGGGAGAAGGCACGGACGGGTTTTAGTGGGTAGAGCTGCGGTCAACTTACCATCTTCTCGGCCGTAGCGAGTCCCACATACCCCGGTGGTCCTTCCCCGGCCCAGTGCCGCCGGGCATGCTCAAGCGCATTTTTCGTCTTGAAAAAAAAAAGGACGAAGTCGTGGTCTTCACTATTTTGAAGTCAGTGCCAGCTAATTTTATCGTGAGTTCAGTCAATGTCAGAATATTTTAAATTTTTGGGACTGGTACCGACTTCAAAGTAATGAATTCTATATTATTATGTACAGAAGTAGAACTTGAGATTTAGACAAATTCTGAAAAAGGGACTATTAAAGAGTAAGAATTATATAATACTTTTTATTTTATAATATTATTGTTGTTTTTACCTTGAAAGTCGGTTTCATTTTTAACCCACTTCCAAAAAGGAGGAGGTTATATATTCGGCTGTGTATATTATTTGTGTATGTTCACAGTTCAATGATTATTCCGCCGTTTGTGAACCGATTTTCAAAATTTTTCTTTTGTTGTATAGGGTACTCAACTTCAATTTGCTACCATGTTCACAAAAGTGGTGACCTGATGATGGGATCCATGAGTAATTGAGGGAACTCCTCAAAATTTATATGGAAACATATAGTGATTTTGGTTTTATGTGAAGGATCCTAAGCATATGCTACCAAAACCTTGTGTTTTGGTAGCATATGGTATACTATGGTTACTACCATAGTATACCATATGCTACCTGTTACCTACTGTTATGGTTAATACCAAGGTATACTATGGTTCCGAAGATTCTAAGAGAACTCCGGATTCCTTATAGATACAAGTTTGGGGGTTTAGGCGCTGTTTTAAGAACTGAAAGCATATTATGCTACTATGCTATGGTGTCCGTGGGAGAGCCATGCTTCGGCACGAATGGGCCGGCTCGACCGGATAAATACCACGGCCTCACAGAAAACCGGCGTGAAACAGCGCTTGCGCTGTGTTTCGCCAAGTGATTGAGTTTACCGGAGGCCCAATTCCCTACCCCCCTAGAAATGCCGCAGTGGAAAAACAATTTGTTACCCCAGGAGGGTACCAACTACGTTGGAGAATCCCTCTCTGGACGTCCATTCTCAGGAACCCCTGGAACTAAACGTGGACGTCCAGGCTGCCCCTCGTATTCTGGGGAGGGCAAAACTGCGCTCCAATCTGCTCGGGGTAAGAGCAAACACACAAAGGCACCCCCTCGATATTATACGTGGACTTTTGCAATATCAGGGGATTACACTCCAACCTTAATGCCGTCCATTACCACCTTGAGACGGCAAAGCCGGCTTTGCTCTTTTTAACCGAGACGCAGATATCTTCTCCGAGTGACACATCATACCTTTCCCACCCAGGGTATTATCTCGAGCACTACTTTCTACCCAAAGCTGGAGTGTGTGTGTATATCAGAGATGATATCGGCTCTCGCCGCCTCAGCAATCTTGAGGTCATGGACCTGTCCATCTTATGGCTCCGCATAGATTATAAAAAAGAGTATTTATGGAGATAATATTGTAATGAGTGCAATTATTATGGGAGTTATGTGTCAGAACTTAAATTTAATGTTAATTTAGCGTTATTATTTTGAGTTGTGTTAGGAATTTGAGTATATTTTGTTTGATGTTTGATTATTGATAAAGAGAGAGGGCGATTAGGAAATGATTGTTAATAAAGATAAACTATAATAATAGTGTTAGTCTATATTATAGGGGTTTATAAATATCTGAGAGAATAGTTAGCGTTATTAAAAATAAAAATAATTGTAATGTGTGAGCATAAGAGAGAGTACATAAGTTATTGAGTTTACAATCTAGGTATATTGAAATGTTGTTGGTGTATGACTAGTTTAGTTATTGTTCAAGGTAATGAACAGGTATAGGCCACCTCAAATTGTGAAAGGACTAGTTTAGCACTATTTCCTGGGGCGGGAGTGTGTTCAAAACGTTTTCAACCTTTTTGGAAGTTTATTTTTCTTGATATTTTAAATATGACATATTCTGAGATGTGTCTTGTGTAGAGAAAATTGAGTATGAAAAATGGTGTATTGAGAAAGAGTTCAGAGTAAAATAATATGTATTGTTTATTAAGTTTAAAGAGTGTTTTCTATATGAGTTTAGAATTCGAGTTGAACTGAGCTGTTTTCGTTCAGCGACATACTTGAAATTTTTAGAATATAATGACATGAGTGAAGTAATGAAATGCGCAAAGTTTGAATATGGTAGCACTCATTACAATATTATCTCCATAACTACTCTTTTTTCTTATTTAATTTCGTCCCTTCCACCATAAACACATTCTAGGTAGCTCATTTCCTGATTTAAATTTAGTTTTCCTTTTCTTAAATAATTTTTTAAAATATATATGGCTAAATAGTTTCTTTGCATGTTTAAATTTAGTTTTTCGCTTCTTAATAATTAATTTCTCAAAATGCCTTTTCTTTGCATAATATATTCTTATACATTCTTTCTTCTCAAATCTCCATATATTCGACTCATATCTGAAAACATCTAGATATAACCTCACTTTCTCATCATCCACAAGCAAACTAAAATCCATTTCGAAATCTGTTTCCTTTCTAGTATTTGCCATTTTAACTAATTGTAGCTCCTCATTATTAAGCTGTAGTTCCACTTTCTTTGTCATTTCCTTCTTAACACCGACAAGCTCATTTTCTACATTTCTATTTAGTTCATCTTTTAATTTTATAATTTGTATTTTCTTTCCTTCTGGTTTTATTTCCATTATTCCGTCACTTCTCGCTTCAATCAAACCTTGACAGTCATTCCCGTCAACTTGTCTTTCTCCTATTCCTTGTACTTCTCCAAATTCTAAATTTTCAATGTTCATTAATTTATTTTTGCTAGACTCTTCATTTACTCGCTTTATTTTCTCTTAAACACAATCATACTCTATCTCTACTTGCTCTATCATTTTCTCGTCTTCACTTATCTTTACATCATTATTAAACTCATCTTTTTGTAATATTATAATTTGTTTTCCCTCGTTGCTCTCAACCTCTGTTTCTTTTTCTTCTCCTTTTAAAATTTGAGAACTCTTTAAGTCGTCTTTTAAAAGCACTACGTAATCTATGTAGGTCTCAATAAACACATCATCATAAAAGTACTCAGTAAAATATTCTAGGTTATCTCTTTCTTCCCGCGGAGTAGCAAGTAAATCATCGTGAATTGTATCAAAACTGCGATACCATTTTTCAGCTTGTTCTATTTTTACCTCTATATATTTAATCGTTTTAAATTTCTTTGGGAACTCCTTATAAAACTCAATTGCGTCCTTGATTCTGTCAACTAACTGCTCCTGTTTTTTTTATTAATTTTTCGACATCCATTTTGCGTACACTCTCTTTTATCTCCTTTCGCCTCCTCAAAATGTGTGAATTTAATATCACAAATTATTCACTCGTAATATCTCCTCCTCCACACAAACCGGTTTCGGCACCATGAACGAAAACAGCTCAGTTCAACTCGAATTCTAAACTCATATAGAAAACACTCTTTAAACTTAGCCTTAGCCCACAATACACATTGAGATGTATGGAGTTGCTATTGCCAACAAAAAACATGTCACACTTGAGGCATGAGCGGGGTGAGAGGCGGGGCGGTGATGGCTATAGATCAGTACCGCAGAAGTGACACAGTTTTGTGCCTACACTCAAATGAATGCAGAATCTACTTGAGTAAATGGATGAGATAAAAATAAAAATTACTATTTAATAAAATTTATACAATCAAGTATGGATCCACAGTCCACTATAGCCAATTACTTTATTTATATTAAGATTATCAAGTACTTAAATATTTTCAATTACAATAATAAAATTATTATAATGTAGCATGTATAATATACGTAATATTATTTTAAATATTATCAAAATACAAACTCGTCTACGTGAGTACTTCATTCATCGTCGTCTTATCATAGATCAGTATTCTGCCTACATTCCACTCTGAATCTACTACTCTATGACAATGCAAATGGCGCGCGTCTTTGCCTAGTAATTTAATGTTCGTATTTTAATTGAAAATAATTAAATAAGAATGCTAATACCGATGAAATGTTATTCCGTTGCAATTTGAAGTGTTACTGGAATAATTTTTGCAATGTCTTAACCCATAACTAAGCATCTTTGTGACTTTTTTGTGTTTGTTTTTTATTGTTGTACGTCTGGCGTGTAGAAGAGCTCGCGTGCGACTAAGTGCACTGCGGCTATATAGCTTATGTTGAATGTGACCAAACATTGCGTTGCGGTGTCAACTCCATACATCTCAATGGTCTTACCTCTATGTAGGCTCGAGATACCTTGCCATCTTGAGTCGTGTTTTGAAAGTTTTTGTAATCATTCAAAATTTGGGTTCGTAGATGCTTTTGTACTCTCATTAAGCCTTCCATATTAACAAATAATAATAGTAAACAATTCCCAAAATATTTTATCAAAATATAGGCCCTTGTTATACGTTGCCAAGGAAACCGCTAATATTTTTCTCGTATTTAAAAATTAATCTCATTCATAACTCTCCTTAATTTACTGCTTTCCCAAATAATATGCTGGTTCTTTTGTTATATCCGGCTCGAAGACCATGAAGAAAACACCAGTGGACTGTATATCTGTATATTCACCTCAAAATCTCTACATTCTTTCACACCATACATTGAGATGTATGGAGTTGCTATTGCCAACAAAAAACATGTCGCACTTGAAGAATGAGCGGAGTAAGAGGCGGGGCGCTTATGGCTATAGATCAGTACCGCAGAAGTGACAAAGTTTTGTGCCTGTTTGAAAGTGGATAAAATAAATCAAATATTTTTACTAAACATTATTAAAAGCTTTTATTTAACTTGCTCTGTATCTTATTATTTAGTTATTTACATTATTATGTAAGTTCGGGTGGAATTTTTGAACTCAATTTCGAAGTAAGTATATGTATGTACATATAATATTTTAACCGATTGAACTGAAATTTTGTATACACGTTTGGTTTGAATGACAATGCACGATACAGTATGTGACATCACTATAAATAAAATATAAAATGGCCGACCATCCAAGATAGCGGAATAGTTATTTTCTATGCCGTCCTATAATAACAGTATGTATATTACATGAAAGAACTGTTTGAGAATAACTCGAAAACGTATGTAATGTCATTCTACATCCAATATGGCGGCTCATCTAAGATAGGGGAATTGGATTTCTGTTAAAAATAGTTAAGTGAAATCCAACTTTTAAGTCATGCGGAAATAAACGAAATAATAATATTATAACAAGTCGCTAAATATAGGCACGGCTTTTTCACTAATCAACATCAAGTAGTAAGTACGATTTCTCAAGGACATAGAAGTTAATTAGATTTTTTACTTATATAAAATAACGGGGCAAACGGGTCACCTGATGGAAAGTAACAACCGTCTCCCATGTGCACTCGTAACGTCAGAAGAGCTGCAGATGCGTGGGAATATGCCTTCTTCTTAAAATGCTTCTGGCGATAGTTCGTTCCACAGTTTTGCAGTGCGCGGAAGAAAATTACGCGAAAAATGCACGGTGGAAGACCGCCACTTATCAAGGTGATGGGATGGTCCTCAGAGCACTCCCCGTGATACAACTGATAGAGGATGCATACAGCCAAACGTATTACCTCCTTTTTGGAAGTCGGTCAAAAACCAAAGTATTATATACCAAAATTTTGCAAAGCAGTTACAGCGGCTTAGGCGTGAAGAGGTAACAGACTCAGAGAGAGACAGACAGATAGACGGACGGTCAGACAGACGGACAGACAGACAGATGGACGGACAAACCGACAGACGGACGGATAGACAGACAGACAGACACAGTTTCGCATTTATAATAATTACTAGCTATTTGACCGAGCTCGCTCGGTATTCGATAAAACACGAATGAAAAGACATTTTCTAAAAATGATTCCTAGCTAGATCGATTTATCGCCCCCGAAAACCCCTGCATACTAAATTTCATGAAAATCGTTGGAGCTGATTCCGAGATTCCAATTATATATTTATATATATATATACAAGAATTGCTCGTTTAAATATATAAGATATTTTAATAAGTATGGATCAAAAGTCCACTATATACTTACGACCCGTACCGTATATATACCCGTACCCGTAGACGTACCCTCGAAATTCTCATACATTTATTTTATTTTATTTTTTATTTTTATTTTATATATTATACGTAATATTTTACATATTTTAAAATATTTAACATGTTTGAGTTATTTATCACATTTCCTGCACAAAATTTTTCTACAAAATATTTAACCAAAAACAAATTTTAGTGTTTAAATATTTTGTAGTCAATTTACTACTAAATATTTAAACACTAAAAAATAGGGTAAAACACTAAAAACTATATAAATAAATAGTAAATTTACTACAAAATATTTAAACTATAAAAATATTTTTTAGTAAACTTATATTTTAAGCTGAAAAATAACTCAAACATGTTAAATATTTTCGTATAACAAAATGATTTTGGTATTACGTATGTATGAGAATTTCGAGGGTACCCCGGCGGCCGGCCTCTTAAGAACTGAAAGTATGCTACTACGCAAATTCTATTCATGATAATTCAGTATTATATTTGAATCTTCCTACTCCTCCTATTTTCTTCTG
The DNA here is from genome assembly GCA_905333045.1 of Lysandra bellargus. Taxonomy (NCBI): domain Eukaryota; kingdom Metazoa; phylum Arthropoda; class Insecta; order Lepidoptera; family Lycaenidae; genus Lysandra; species Lysandra bellargus. The sequence continues at coordinate 3,741,070 of HG995358.1, forward strand.
ATTAAATTCGTTGCGGGTCCCAAGACAGTTTTAGCATGTCCCTCGGGCTCCCTGAGGTCATATCAAAGGTTTTCGTGGTTGGATACCGCTGTCGATCCTGGCGACACAGGAGATACAGTGGTGGGAATGTGTGGTGGGCCAAAGCCCGTTAAAAAAAATGATAATTCAGTAGTAATATTATAGTCAATAAGTAATAAATAACGACGTGTTATAGTAGCCATTTCATGACAGTTGAGTGCGTATTAGATTAACAGGTCTGTAATGCATAATATATTTTATAGTAGGGTATGGCTCATGGCTTTTGAGACATCAGCCATAGGCTATGGCCCATAGCATAAAACTTTTTTGAAAACTGCCTGAGTATAGTAGTTGCACTGACTTAAAGTAGTTGTGATAGTTTCTTACCTATCCTATATATCTACAACTGACAGCTTATATTATGTTTACCGGTAAATAACTAAAAAGAGTGAAATTATTATTTTTAACAAAAAATTAAAACCGACTTCCAAGGTAAAAACAATGAGTAATAATATGTACTAAAAAGTGTTACTTAAAGAATTCTTACTCTTTAATAGTGCCTTTTTCAGAATTCGTCTAAATCTCAACTATTTCTGTACATACTATAGTCTTCATTATTTTGAAGTCGGTGCCAGCTAATTTAATAATAATAATAATAATAATAATAATAATAATAATAATAATAAATACTCTTTATTGTGCACACATAAAATTGAAAAATCAAGAACATTAATTATAATTAAGACAAGTATAACACAATGGCGGCCTTATTACTAATTAGTAATTTCTTCCAGGCAACCACGGGTAGCGGAAACATAATATTATATATACATCAGGTGAATGTGCCATAATATACAAGAAAAATAAAATATATATATTGCATATCAGACAAAATAGTATATTATTCATGATACATAATATATCTAATAAATACACAGATACATACATATCTACCTAGACTAAAATACATATATACAATACACACATATTAACATATATATATAATATACATACATATTTATATATACATACATACAAACAAAAAAAAAATATATATATATATATATATATATATATACATACATATAATATTATTTCAAAAAAAAAAAATGATGGAACATTAATTTATATTTGAATATTTATGTGACGTTATCAATAGTTGAATTATAATTATTATTATTGGTAGCGATAAGAGAGAGAATGAATTCAAGTTATTTAATTACTATCAACAATCATCATTATATGCAATAGCAAGGAAATGTCTCTTGACCAAGGTCTTAAACCGAAATAGTGTTTTAGACATTTTTATGTCTCTTGGTAAAGCGTTCCAAAGTTTTATTCCGGTAATAGCAAAGGATGAGCCATAAAATTTGGTGTAATGTACAGGCATTTCCAGGAGCAAATTAGACACTGATCGCAAATCTTTAACGTGTGCCTGTCGAAATAGAAAGTTATTTTTTAAATACGAAGGTAAATGCGGATCATGTATAGTGGAATAAACGAGAGAAAGAAGGCGAGCATCCCGTCGTAGGCGAATAGGTAACCACTTCAGCTTTGCACGGTATTCGGAGATATGGTCGTATTTGCGAAGGCCGAAGATAAATCGGATAGCCAGATTCTGCAATCGCTCGAGTTTGTTTAGCTGGTCCTCTGTGAGATTCACAAAACACGCGTCCGCATAGTCCAGCGTAGGTAAAAATAGTGATTCAGCGATCTTAATTTTTGTGGGAATGGGAAGTAGGTAACGTAGGCGAGATAGAGAGTGCCAGGTTGCGTATATTTTCCTACTGATCTCTTTGATGTGTAGTGACCATGATAATGTTTCGTCAATGTATACTCCTAAATTTTTAACTGTTTTGGTAAAGGGAATTACAACGCCATTCACGACCACCGGAGGTAAACAACCAAAGTCGACTCTAGATATTAGCACAGGACTACCAACAAGTATTAACTGCGTCTTAGCTGGGTTAATATAGAGGCCATGGCGCTTACTCCAGTTACAAATTAGGTTAAGGTTGAGTTTATGTATAGTAGCATGTATGTCATGTGGGGATGATTGGCAATAAATTTGGAAGTCGTCAGCGTAGAGGTGAAAAGATGAGGTTAACGATTGTGTGATGCTGTTTATAAAAAGAGAAAAGAGTAGTGGAGACAGCACACCACCCTTAGGAACACCAGTAATGATCATAGACCAATCAGAAGAATTATTAGCTACCTTTACTCTTTGTCGACGCCCCACAAGGTAGCTGCGAAATAGCTCAATAACTTGAGGTGAAAAGTTATAAACCCTAAGCATACTTATCAACACGTCGTGATCGACAGCATTAAATGCACTGCTGAAATCTAGTAATGTCAGCAATGTAAGTTGCTTTTCATCCATGCCACGTCTAATGTCGTCAGTGACCTTAATTAGAGCAGTAGTCGTACTGTGCCCACGACGAAAACCTGACTGAAAGGTGCTGAGCAGGTTATTTTGCATCACGTAATTTGTTAGCTGCTCACCTATAAGTCGCTCAAAAACTTTGGACAGAAATGGTAATATAGAAATTGGCCGAAAGTCTGACACCAGTTTTGGTTGAGCAGTTTTTGGTAGCGGGATTATGGTGGCATCTTTCCAAGTAGAGGGAAACACGGAAGAAGTAGCACAATGGTTAAGGACGTCGACAAGCACCGGCAAAACTATGTCTAAAACAGGTATTATCATTTTGCGACTAATTCCGTCCTCACCGACGGCATTCGAGGAGATGGACCTAATATGTTTTTTAACGTCGTCCCCAGTGAATTGTTTGAGTTGGAATGTCGGAAACTCAGGAGTAGATGAGTGGGAGAGGCAGTTCAGGGTGTGCAATTTTAGTCTCTGATCGAATTGATTAGGTGGAGAAGTAAAGTGACGGTTTAATGTGTCAGCGTCAACACAGGGGTTCTGACAACCATCAGAATTTATACCAACTCCTAGTGTCTTTAGAAATTTCCAGACGCGACTGGGATCTCCATTCTCCACAGACGAGTGGATGTACCGTCGTTGGGCATCCCTGCATAGTTTATTACAGCGGTTTCGAAGTTTCACGTATTTTTCGCGATGCTCTGTACTATTTGATAGCTTGTACCTTGTCTTCGCCGCATGCTTTTGCTTTATCAAGTGCTTTAACTCGTCTGTCAGCCAAGGCGCCGGTAAATGTTTAATTCTGACGGGTTTGATGGGTGCATGCCTGTCATAGATATCGGTGAGCAGAGTGTTGAAAATGCTTAACTTATCGTCAACATTATCAACACTGTGCACCGAAGACCAGTCGACATTTTTTGCATCTCGTCTTAAGCTTTCCACATCTAGATTCGAAAAGCTCCTTTGCATTAGTAGCTTTCTTTTGACCTTAGGGGGGCGCATCCTATATGAAAGGTAAATTAAATCATGATATGAAAATACATCCGCAGAGCACTGCCCATGTTTTGCCACGAGATCCGGGTTCTGCACAAACATTAGGTCTAATAAAGATGGTGTACAGCCAGGGGAGGTATGGGTAGGATTGAGAGGGAGCATGTGTAAACTACAGCTATCTAAAATTGAAGCAAGCTTCCTAGATCTCAAATCGCCCCTAGCCATGCAAGTATTAAAATCTCCCATGATAATAGAGTGCTTGTAATTTGGTATAAAAGTCTCCAGTGTGTGTTCAAAAGTCAAAAAGTAGTCCATTTGAGATGAAGGACAGTAGCAAACTCCTAGGAGAACCTTATTAGTAACAGTCAGTTGTATTTCAACTAGTAGGTACTCCGGAGAATCGGGAGGTGGAGGTTGTGCAGACGAGCTAACAAGTGTGTGTTCCAAATCAGATCTGATATACATCGCAACACCACCTCCACCTCTACCCACCCGATCGTTACGAACTAGTTTATACCCAGGTAAACAATAGCTGGTTGACGGAAGGCAAGGCTTGAGCCACGACTCCGATACCAGAATTGCATCAATTTGCGTTCTACCCCCAAAGGAAGATAGGAGATCCGTGTAGTGAGCCGGTATACTCTGGGCGTTAATATGCACAACATTAAGGTTTTTCTCAACGTTTGAGAAGGAAGCGCTCAAAGCTTCATCAAGAGAAACGAAGTTTGCGCTCAAGAAACTATCGTCACTATCGCTGGATGAACATGAGACAAAGTCTAAATCACAATCGCCATCATGTAATGTAGAATGTTCCATAATTGATTAAATAATATAATAATAATGATATATAATAATATAATACGATATATGATATAATATATTATAATAATGAGGCAATTAATATAATAATAATATACAATTTCTATACCAATACCCAGCAGTGCCAAAAAAACATTAAACACAAAAAAATAGTTATTTAAAATCCAACCATACTAAGCTAAAATAATAAAGATTAAGCAACAGTGCAGAATAAAAATATGATAAGAACTATTCAATTATTACAAGTCGAATTCAGAGCCATACACAGTAACAATTTCAGGCTGTTTAACAGTGCAGTCTAGAACAAGCTTTAACACATTAAAAAAAAAATACAAGCCTTGACACATTTGACACATGACATATAGCTGTCAGCGTCATTTATCGAATGTCAAAATTCAATGGTATGCTGTCAGCTGTAACCTATATGTTTTCAAATTCTAACCAAAAAGTAACGTCAACGAATAATTTGTAATTTTCGAAAAATGTGGAACTACCTGAAGGGTCTATCGTGAGTTAATCAGTCAATATCAGAATATTAATATATATTCTGATATTGACTGATTATAATTTATGAAACTTTTGGGACTGGTACCGACTTCAAAGTAATGAAGACTATATATAGTATATGTACAGAAATAGTTGAGATTTAGACGAATTCTGAAAGAGGCACTAGTAAGAATTATTTAATACTTTTTAGTTCTATTACTTATTTTTGTTAAAAATATTAATTTTCTCTTTTTAGTTATCTACATTAAAGTAAACACATAAGCTGTCAGTTGCAGATAGATAGGACTTGGTATGAAACTATCACAACTATTAACTGTACTTCAGACGGTTTTCAAAAAAGCTAATACACTATGTCTCAAAGGCCATGGCACTACCCTAATACTTCAGTCGGAATTTCCAGGAATTGCTATTGTATTCTATTGTTGTTGCGATCACCGGTGCTCGCGCGGGGCCTGAAGGACTAAAATATATGCACTACAGACCTGTAATTAAATAATAAGCACTCAACTGTCATGAAATTGCTATTATAATATTATGTTACTAGCTATTTGATCGAGCTGTGCTCGGTATTCGATAAAACACGAATAAAATGACATTTTCTAAAAATGATTCCTAGTTAGATCGATTTATCGCCCCCGAAGCCCCCTATATACTAAATTTCATGAAAATCGTTGGAGCCGACGCCGAGATTCCAAATATATACAAGAATTGCTCGCTTAAAGATATAACATTTATTACTTTTTGACAATATAAAATATTATTACTGAATAATATTATGATGAATAGAATTTGCATAGTAGCATATTATGCTTTCAGTTCTTAAAATAACGATGAAACGTCTAAACTTTAATTAAGCCAACAGCTCAGCGGATTGCGCTGATCTCACGACCAAAATCCAACTTCGCGTTCCAGCAACCTCTAGAAGAAAGCGTGACCTACTGCATATTCAACGCTGTAGTACTATCGCCAATATTCCTATATGATCAGAGCTAGTAGAATGTTTCATGAAATATCTCGAATGATTGATGCAGTAGACCTATTGTTTACCAATATAACAACTTTTAAAAGAATGAATTTAGCCTTCGCAATTATATTATTTAATTAGTTAATAATTATTCTTGTTCTGTTTCCAAAATTCTAAATTGTTACATAAGAGTTTACACGGGACTGTAAACAGTAACTAAAAACCTGTTAATAGATACGAGTACCAACTTACAGAAAGCTCAACTTTCCAAAATTCTAAATTGTTACCATTGTCTATCGCTGCCTTGTTTTTATTATACTGAGAAAACTTTTGATTGGCCTCCTTGTATTGTATCTAAGTCAGCGGCTACACGGTCAATTTTTCATCAATCTGATCCATCAATCTGGTACTGATTGACGAAAATTTGATCGTGTACGACTCGGATGGTTATAAAAAGTTCATATTAAAAAATACGACCAATCCATCAATCCGAGTCGTACGCGATCAAATTTTCGTCAATCCGTACCGGATTGATAGATCAGATTGATGAAAAATTGACCGTGTAGCCAGTGACACAGTATTGTATTTAGATTCTATATATAAATAATAATAATAATAATATCTATGAACGCTTCACACCACGTCAATCTGGCCCAGTGCTAAGTACCTATAGGACTTGTGTTACAGGTATCAGACAACGGAAATATATTTAATACTTTTATACTATACATATATTTAAGATTTTTATTATATAATACCATATTTAATCCTTCAGGCCCCGCGCGAGCACCGGTGATCGCGACAACAATAGAATACAATAGCAATTCCTGGAAATTCCGACTGAAGTATTAATACACATCCAGACCCGGGAACATTGAAAAACTTTTTGTTCCGTCGGCGGGATTCGAACCCGCGACCCCCGGCTTGAGCTACCAACGCGCTCACCACTGAGCCACAGAGGTCGTCATTTCGTAAGTTTTCCAAAAAATAATAAAATAAAACTTGTGTCCGTAATGTGTCAGGGGTTCTCTCAGCACTTTCGAAGCCGTGGTTTACCCGGTACAAAATCTTACTTCTTGGTACCGTATACCTAGAATACTTGTCACAAAACCGAAATCTCTTCTGTATACAGAGTTAAACACAACTAAGTGATAATACTCTAGGGTGAGTATGACTCCCCAATGTGGACGATTCGGCTGACTTCATAGACTGGACCAGTGGCGGGGCAAGACCAAAATTTTATGTGGGCGAGATACATTTTGGCCCAAATGGATTATTTTTAGATAATTATTTTTTTATAAATAAAATTTGAGTCTCAAAACGCGTAAATTCCCAAAAAAAATTCCTCGGGGTCCAAGAGGCGCGAGGCCCCTTGGACCGCGAGGCCGTGGGCGGTCGCCCACACCGCCCACGCCTTGCGCCGCCTCTGGGCTGGACCTAGGGGAACCAGGAAGAGAGGAAGACCTAGAGCAAGGTGGGCAGACGAGATTGTAGAAGCCGCTGGTAGTTCATGGATGACTAAAGCTACAGATCAGATAGAGACTATTGGACATCTCTCGAGGAGGCCTTCACCCTCAAATAGGAGGGGTTCACGTAGTGTACAATCTTATAAAATATTTGACAAGCAATAAAATAAGAAATATTGTACTTTTAGCAAACTCTTTATAATGTTAATTAATTAATTTTATATTTATACTTAAATCAAATTTAGCATTATATTTTGTAGTAATATTATCTTAATAATAAATAAATAATCAATGTATAACAATTTCAATATTATATTATGTATTGTTAAATCTATTTAATAATCGGTCAAGTGCGAGTCGGACTCGCGCACGAAGGGTTCCGTACCGATACAGAGCAAAAATAGGCAAAAATTGTGTTTTTTGTATGGGAGCCCCCCTTAAATTTTTATTTTATTTTAATATTATTATTAAATATTAAAGTACACATATAAAAAATTCAAAGAATGTGTGAAAAATTCAAGTGCCTATCTCTTTCTCATATTGATATAGAGCGAAAAAGGCCGAAAAAATCACGTATTAATTTAATTTTGTTTTCAGTATTTGTTGTTATAGCGGCAATAGATATACATAATCTGTGAAAATTTCAGAAGTCTTGCTACAGCGGTTCTTGAGATACAGCCTGGAGACAGGCAGACGGACCGACAGACGGACAGACAACGAAGTCTCAGTAATAGGGTCCCGTTTTTACCCTTTGGGTACGGAACCCTAAAAAACATGCTTAATGTATATTATTGGACAAACGTGAAATAAAATGCTTTTTTATTTTTATTTATTTTATTTATGAGTCCCTTGTATAGAGTCTACTGTGAAAGTAGCAGCGCTAAAAGAGATTTTATTTTGTCATTTGTACAGGAAAGCGTCTTAGCGTCATGAGATTTCCCGTAAAAAAGTTACTTTTCAGCGCTGCTACATGCACAGTGAACTTTATACAAGGGATACGTCATACACACCCTAAAGTGTTATCACTGTCTTTTGTTATACCCTGTAGATTTCAGTGTGAAAGAAGCAGCGCTATACAAGCAAACTATTTCTTGTGATTTGTATGGGCACGCGCCCCAGCGTAAAGAATTTATCCATACAAAAGTAAAAAAAGTTGCTCTTTAGCGCTGTTACTTTGACAGAGAACTCTATACAAGAGACACTTATGAGCCTAGTTTTTTATCGCTTATTTATAGAATCGAATCAAAATGTATGGAATTGACATAATATAAGCGTTCGATAATTAGACCAGCACGAGTCGGCGCATGAGTACCGGAAACTATTCCACCTCAATTTTTTATGCGATCCTCTTCAAATTGCCCTCCTGATGATATAAATGCATGTTGCCATGGTGCAACCCGGTGCCGTATTGTTTAAACAAACATTGTTTAAACAAACATTGTTTAAACAATTGCAAGGAATTATTATTTTTTAACCGGACAATTTTTTTTTTTTTTATATTCTCTCTCTCTAAAACTCTATTAGGTATTTTTACTTATCTTAGTTCAAAATTGTCCTAAAAAAAATTAAAAAGGGGAATATGTAGCTTATAATATTGTCGATCTATTGGCGTGTGTTTCAAATAAAAGTAATTTGTAAATACTAAGGAGATGCTGAATGTATGCTTGAAATTTAATAAATCGGTTTTACTATGGAAGCTGATATCATTAGTATAATAAACAAAAATAGAAAATTTAAAACGTGGAAAGGAATGTTGATATACTGAAGATTATTGCTATATTTTTATTATAACTTTGTATCTTTCAGATTATGAGTTTATAAGGCTTTAAATACGGTCAATTACGGAATCTCCCGAGGGAACGCCCTTAACTTATCCAATAAAATACTATAATATCATAATATGCTTGCTTGTTTCGAGTGAAATTGCTGCAAGCTGAATTGACATTAAACTCTGGAGATGTTCATGAGTAAGGCAATACCGCAATTTATTTTTAACCTCTAGGGCGTCACACACCACCCGGTGGTATAAAAAACTAACCGAAGTTAATCTTTTAAAAGGCTTGGTCCGCAAACAATGGGTCGGCGCGGCGGTCCGATTGCGGACCGCGGTCCGCCATTTGGTGACCCCTGGTCTAGAATCTAGATAATCTAATCCAATGTGAAATATTGTAAGTAGTACAAACTATAATTTACGTTGGTGTTCATCCGACGTAGTCTATCGGAACTGATACATACGATGTGTGAATTCGGATATCTGCTCCCGTATTATTCCACGTTGACTATCGCTTAAACTTATACTACAGTTTAGGTTTCGAAAAAGTTCGATACTTATAGTTGGAATTTAATAATTATTTTTGAAGATCCGAAAAGTATGGTATTGCAATGATATTCAATTGAGTTTTTTATATAATATATCATTGATGGTATTGACATTACTTGTGTGATGTGTCGAACGTAAACTTCATATTAGCGAGTGCTTAATTAATTAAATATATATAAATCCCATACATTTTGATCGGCGATTCTATAAAGAAGCGATAGATAAAACGTCTTGGCTAAAGGGCAAGGTCGACCTTTATCATTGTAGCAACTAAATGAATTAGGTATATAATATTTTACTGAATAACATTATTTTCACCATAGGTACTTTATATCGTAACCCCAATAAAATATAATGTTCGATAATAAGATTAAATTATACACTATACAGTATACAAGATGTTTCAAATAAAGTATGGGTCTACCAGAATCTGATGGCAAAAAGTGAGAAAATAAATTGACTCTAGCAATACCGGGGTAATAGAAATAAAACATTTTCATCCTTTTTTATTCCTTTAGCGGCTTATTGTGTGTGTGAAACATGCAAATATAAAAAATTTTTGAAAATCTGCTGTCAAAAATTGCCATCAGATTCTGGTAGACCTATATACTAAGCCGAAAGGGGATAACTCAGGGGATTATTCTGAACAACTTTTCGTAAAAAGTCCCGTGACCAACAAAGTTTCTATGTAGAGTCAATATTTTTTTTCGCAATGGCCTTTAATGGGCCAGCAAGGACCATTGTGAAGAGTCGTACTGTGGAATGCGTTTATAATTATAAATTATACAAATAGTCCACCCAAAGAATAGTCCAAAAGCAGGTGTACAGTGCGTGAGCTGCAACCTAAGCATTTTTTTCAGAAATGTGTTTAGGATGCCTAGAAGATAAACATACTAAAAGTCCCCGCCCCTAGGGGGTGAGCCGGGGTGGGGGGAGGGGGTTAAAGTTCCCGTTTTTGAGTTTTTGGCTCATATCTTTAAAACCGTACGTCGTAAAGAAAAAGTGTCTTGTACTATCAGGGAAGTTGATTCCTATGCAGATGGCGGATCTAAGTCATGTGGTCGGCTTATGTCAATTCAATGTTAGCTGTGATCGGTCGGCTGGGTTTGACGTAACGCGACCAAATTACTTAGGTCCGCCATCTGCATAGGAATCAACTTCTCTGATAGTACATAATAAAAGCTAATAAAATTTACTACAACTATATCATTTACACTATGTATCTATCTCCGATCATTGCCATGCTATGAGCTTCTAAAGTGGTCGATTTTCAAAAACACACATCAACTAAGTTTAGGGACATTTGTATTTTATGAAATCTATCAGGATTTTAGAAGACATTAAATTAAAGAATTATAGCTATAATAAGGTTGCTTTTTCATGAGTTTGTGAGATTGACCATGGTATGACTAAAAAATTGTGTCTGATGCTGGCGCTGATGAAAATCCCGGCTTGAATTTCATCTCGATTTACTATAATCACTTGTTCGGATAATTCCGCGGTGAGTTTACCATCTTCGACCAGCTCTGGAGAGCCATTATTCGTCCCATTAGGTTTTACCATTATTAATCTCCCAAACTCATGAAACAGCAACCTTCCGCATTTTCCACATTTCAATGTTGGAATACAAAATGTTTTGTCATCATAAGGACTAACTTCATGGAAACTCCTCTGCACGGTTTGGTCGGTTTCTATAGACTGGTTGCTCCCTGGAGCCTTTTTACTAGTTGCATCGACTTAATATTGGGTTGATTCGACCAGATTATTCTGGTTTTGGCCTGGTCTCCAGGGTTTTCTGACATGAAATATATCTACTGCGACTAAAATATGCAGTGTTAAATACATTTCAGGGATTTTCTAATACGATAGATACCAGAAATTAAAACCGGCCAAGTGCGAGTTGGACTCGCCCATGTAGGGTTCCGCAACAGCAATAAGAATTGTTTCTATGAAATTATAAGGTTTTTGATTTATTTTAATATTTTATTTTTGATATAATGAAAGTTAAATTAAGGTTTGTCATTTATGACGTATAAAAAAAACTACTGGCTAGATCTCGTTCAAACCAATTTTAGTTGGTAGTTTTTATAGTAATGTACATCATATATTTTTTTTAGAATTATCATGTCCCTACTTTAGAAGTTAGAGGGGGGGGGGGGGGACACATTTTTCCACTTTGGAAGAGTCTCTCTCGCAAACTATTCAGGTTAGAAAAAAATGATATTAGAAACCTCAATATGATTTTTGAAGACCTATCCATAGATACCCCACACGCGTAGGCCAGATGAAAAAAAAAAAATTTTGTTTCAGTTGTACTTATGGGGACCCCTAAAATTTTTAATAATTTTTCCATTTTTGTATCAAAATCTTAATGCGGTTCACAGACTACATCTACTTACCAAGTTTCAATAGTATAGCTCTTATAGTTTCGGAGAAAAGTGGCTGTGACATACGGATGGACAGACAGACAGACAGACAGACAGACAGACAGACAGACAGACAGACAGACAGACAGACAGACAGACTGACAGACATGACGAATCTATAAGGGTTCCGTTTTTTGCCATTTTGGCTACGGAACCCTAAAAAACGAAATCACAAAGAACATAGGGCCTTTACCGAAGAAAGACTAAAATGTATTTTAGGTAAAAATACTAAATTCTAAGTACTGAATAAAATTTATTATTACTAATTTGCTTATTAGCAATAAAAATGTAAAAGATTTTCTCTCATTCGAATGAAACTTTCGGTTTTATAAAACAAAGTAAAGATTTTTTGCCATATAACTTTTCTGTGACCATAGAAAAGCCAATGTCTATTTCTTAACACGTTAGCTGCGGTACGAGACCTTATGAATCTCGTTAGTGATTTTCCTCCGGTGCGGAGGTGAATTTGTATGTTTTACTCGTTCCGGCAAATTAGTTTTCTATACGAATTTTTCAAGTTAGAGTGAGATAACTGAAATTATGATGATTAGGTATATTGGTAGTAATATTTTTTATCAATAAAAATGTACAAAATCTACATCTAGTGCGATACGAGATCCATAAACACTCGTAAGACGCGCACCCGGAAATTAATTAGTGTCGTGTCTATGTTGTGCTATCGAAAAAGATATTTATTGAAAGTTTAATTCAGAAATTCAAGGGAGAGCTATTTTGATAAAATATTGATAATAGTGAAACAGTAGTATCCGAACATAAATATACAATAAAATATAGTAAAAAAAGACGCTGTGTTGATTGTTATGAGAAAGCCAGATAAACAATGACGAGCAGGGAGGCCGACAAAAAACAAAACAAATAAAAGGGTTTTGTAATAAATGCAAGAAAACTTTATGTTCGTCATGTTTTAATGAAAAACATTGAATATTTTGTTACTTGCTACATTTTTTCAATAAATACTATCGATATTTTTGAATTGTTCAATTTCCCATCACTATTGATTTATCGATATTTAACCAAAATGTGACTTACGAGATCCAAATGAACTCGTATATTTTTGCAATTACGAGGCCCTTAAGACTCGTAAATTTATTTTGAGTTTTTCTTAATCATTTTTACTGCTATCTCCGGGCGGGACTAGATAATATAAGATACATTCATTGTTTATCGTTTCATATAAATAAAATACGAAATCAGTCAGTTTTCAGAAAAATATTAAGGTTTTAAGGAAGCCACTCGTACGAGATCGTCGTATGTCGCCCCAACCGGACTCGGAAGGGGAGAGGGACGGCCCTCTTTTATGCAATAACATTAATAACTTGAGCTCATCTACCGCGATAACTCGTACGCAGCTAGTTTGTGCTACCGCGCGCGAGCAGCCTCACTCGTCAGAGAGTGAGTAAGGGGTCGGACCCCTTAAGAGCAGGGGGGATCCGTGTCCCCACGTCTGATGAAAACAGCTTATTTTCGTAGCTCTCCCCAATATTGCCCGATTAGAATGTCACACGTGTGACTTTAGGGGAGGGGGCCAGGCCCCCTCATTGTTTATCTCCAAACCAACTAGCAACAGACTAGTTATAGCTACGATTAAACTACCCTGGTCTTAACCAGACCAGTAGCTTAGACCCTTTCAAAAAAAAAAAAAAAAAAAGAGATCTAAAGGGTCTCGGTGCGTCATTGCGAAAGGAAAGTAACGAATACTTTTCGGTCTCGTAACGCCAATATGGCAGATCTTACAAATTACCTTACGCAGTGAAGGTGTTAAAAACAAAAAAAATCTTAAAGTTTTTTATGTTCTATGAAATGCTATAAAATAAGCTATAATTCTTTCATTGACTGTCTTCAAAAATCCTGATAGATTTCATAAAATACAAATGTCCCTAGACGTTGATGTGTGTTTTTGAAAATCGATCACTTTAAAAGCTCATAGCATGGCAATGATTGGAGATAGATACATAGTGTAAATGAAATAGTTGTAGTAAATTTATTAGCTTTTATTATGTGGCAGACACTTTTTCTTTACGACGTACGGTTTTAAAGATATGAGCCAAAAACTCAAAAACGGGAACTTTAACCCCCTCCCCCCACCCCAGCTCACCCCCTAGGGGCGGGGACTTTTAGTATGTTTATCTTCTAGGCATCCTTAACACATTTCTGAAGAAATTGCTTAGGTTGCAGCTCACGCACTCTACACCTGCTTTTTTAAGTGGACTAAAAGAAATGCACTGGATTGGGATAATGTGAGCCGGCCATTGGCTTATATTATATTAAATATAAATAGTTTGCTAATAATCTTTTGTATAATGTTTGTTTAGCAATAACTTCAAAAACTATTTAAAAACTATAAAATTAATAATATGTTTCAACACATAATTTTAGAGCTTCAATATATAAATTCTAAGTTTATGGTCAGAACACACTTACCCCATACTGGATCGTCGCTACTGCAGCTGCGACTACTGATCTCTCACAAACCAATCGGTATATATATGAGTATACCATCCAGGATAAATGTTAAGTAGGTACTTGTCATTATCACAAACAACATATTTCGGGAAAATAACTACGGCTAATTAGGATTAAGACGGCGACTAAAGTAAAATTGTGGATTTTATAAATCATTTTTGTACTTGATTTGTCATAGATAATTCAAGGATCTGACCTAACGAAAACGCGATATCTTAAAATTTTCTCGATACAGAAAATCACAGAGATGCATCTAATTTTGACGAATTATTTTTTGATTAAACCATGCTTTAAACTGAGTTAATATTTTACCACCCGTATAAAATTCTATCACCGAGGGACTGAGTTGGCGGATTTTTAATATTCTCTATATTTTTTAAGATATTCAAGAAAAACCAAATTGGCGCTTATTACTACTATTTTATTCCGCATTGATGTTTTTTTTTTGTTTCAACTGGACACCAAGTCAGAAGACCGCAGGCTTTGTTTTGGTTTCGCCAATCAGTCGCGAAAATTCGCAATCGCGCGCGCAAGGTGAATATACTACCCACCAAAAACATAAAATATGTAAAAATGGAAAGCCAAGTTCCATACAAACATTATTCTTGTCTATAGACTTCGCCATAAAAAGGATGGAGATCTAAATGACTGCCAAATTCCATGGAAAATCGAAATAATATGTATGTATAGGAACCAAATAACATTATGAACAAATAATAGAGTCTATTTCTTTGCTTTATTGAATATCTATAACAAATAATGTTATTTAAATAATGTGAGATCTTAAACTAGATTAGATCTAACTTGGCCAGTTTTCATTACATCAGTCATTTCATAAAGTTATTGAACATTTTAATTCTGATGAAAACTAGCCAAGTCAAATCTAATCTAGTTTAAGATCTCACATTATTTAAGTAACATTAATTGTTATAGATATTCAATAAAGCAAAGAAATAGACTATTATTTGTTCATACTGTTATTTGGTTCCTATACATAGGTACATATTTCGATTTTCCATGGAACTTGGCACTCATTTAGATCTCCATCCTTTTTACGGCGAAGTCCATAGACAAGAATAATGTTTGTATGGAACTTGGCTTTCCATTTTATATCATTACTTTTTGTAAAGAATACTTTCCGAGCAAGACGTGTAGACAGTAGACATCTTAATCTTCCCAGTTCAAACATACATAATATTCAACTATATTCAATCGCAACCTTAAGGTGCTATTTCACCACTTTCCGACGAGTGTCGGATATGCTATCCGCAACTTATCTGGCAGATACTTCATCTGTCAGATAAATTGTGGATAGCCTACCTGAAACTTAACTGACAGATCCTTCATCTGTCAGATAAGTTGTGGACAGCCTATCTGAAACTTATCAGGAAGTGGGGAAATAGCCCCTAAGCCTTGTTGAGTATCAGACGAATAAAACAAAGAAAATCCAAGCGAATAGAAAAAGCAGTTACCTTCAGGAGGCGTTGTAATAATACGGTATAACACAAGTGTATTTCCAACCAGTAACTATAGGGTACAATCTTATTATGCGGAAGTTAAGTAGCTATTACTATAGCTGTCTAACAGACAGAATGACGGACGGACGGACAGATGGACAGACAGACGGACAGACGGACAGACGGACAGACGGACAGACGTATTAACCTATTAACTGCCAAAAGGAAACCAATAGTATTTTTTTAACAAAACTTGAATTTATCTGTAGTTTATATGTTAAATAAATGAAAAATTAAAGAAAAATTAAAGAAAAATTATAAAAAAATTAAAATCCTCCCCTTTAGGGGGGTGTACCCAGATGGGTACAACGGCGTGTTGTGTGGTACTTAGGTGTGATAAGGTTTAGAACTAACTTTTTGATACGTACTTTTTTATTACATTTTGAAACTATTTAGAAACATTTTTGGGGTAGTGATCGATACTATCTTGAGGTAAACTAGAGACTGACGAGGAGGATAACCTGGTTTTTCATTATATTTTCTGACACAAGAAAAATGTTACGATGTTTCGTCGAAAGAGAATATAAACCATGTTATCATCAAGAGTGGTCAATGCAAACACTAATTATTAATAATAACAAAAGAAAAAAACATAATTCAAATAAGAAAATAAAATCCATCATCATCTTTACCCAAAGAGATGATTTGCGTTCCGTCTTTTCTCATAATTAGTAGTGATATCTGTATCTGAAGCTAGTAAGCTTTCGTCCTTGATATCCACTAATAGGTATAAGAAGTAAAAAGTATACAGGGTTATTTCTGGAGTCATATTTCTTACTTACAAAAGAGTGTCTATATTAGCTTAAGTTACCATTACACTTTGCAAATGACAAATTTTGTAGATATTATAATATCTATACTAGTTGATACTAGCTTCATTATTATTGATAAGATAGATTCCTCTTACAAGGTTTAGCTACTGTCAAATCTTTTAGCTGCTAATTTATCTTCATTTTTCTGTCTACAACGTCTGTAATTTCAGGACAAATAAATATATAAGAGAGCGATTTCCACTATGTTATGAGTTTTCTGAATGTATATATGATAATTTTTATTTACAAAAGGAGCACAAAATAGCTTTCCATTAGTATTCATAACGATATAAGATGTTAAAATTAGTCAAATTCAATATTTAAAAATTCTGAAAAAAGGTAAATATTGCCAGTGGATTCGGCCATTGTACCCAACTAGGTACAGTAGTGTTTGGATCACAATTTTTCCGTTTATTTCAATAATCTACCACTAACTTGTTATTTATTATGTAGATATCAATGTATTGAATAAAAAAACAAACACAAAGTTACAATATTATGGGATTAAAATAAAGAGAGAATTTATGAGCTTACTCCTGCAGGTCGCAAAACTGTAAGTTTCAAACCTACCTTATAACTAAAATATTGGTTGCCAGTATAAATTTGCTAATAAAGATTGAAGCTTTATCTTTAATTAAATATATAAAATAATAAACTGATATGTGATACCACAAAATTTTGAAATATCCTTAATTTTGTATGTGTACCCAATTGGGTACAACGGCGGTAAATGGGTTAAAAGAATTCTATGTCTATTCCCGGGACTCAAACTATATCTCCATACCAAATTTAAGAACAATCGGTACAATCAATTTGGGCGTGAAGAGGTAACAGACAGACAGACATACTTCGTAAAGTCACCTTCTATTAATTTCCTAAAGTTTTTTCACTTCACAAATATAAATATTTACGGGGAGCTCCCATACATTCCATACAATAAATGTGATTTTTTGGCCTTTTTTGCTCAAAATCAATAATGTCAGCCGGTAGATACTTGAAAATTTCACAAAATCTTTAATTATATTTTTAATTTCATAATTTATAATAAAAGTAAAATAAAATAAATATTTAAGGGGGTCTCCATACAAAAAACACAATTTTTGCCTAGTTTCGCTCTGTCCGATTCGCACTTGACGGATATTTTTTGTTTTCTGATTTTTCCCTACGCTTTCATACAATTACCGAGCTAGATTCCAAATTTCAGCATTCTAGGTCATCTGGAAATGGGTTACAATTTTGATCTATAGGTCAGCCAGTCAGTCAGTCAGTGATAAAAATGTAGATTTTCGGACGTTAATATCTTAATAACCGTTTGAGCTGTGCTTATAAAATTTAGAGCATGTAGTTATCTCGCAAGTCTCATTATATGAGCCAAATTTGAAACGTTTATGTGAAATAGTTTCTGAATTATGAGGGGGTCAAAAGTAGCTGCAAATGGTTCGTGTAATATTACACACGATGCTGCTCGCCATTCTGTTAAGCTGAAACTTGGCTTGACCCGCTACCGCGTGTCTAGATACTTCTTTTGCCTTTACTCCGGATAATTTGTCAAACTCATAGAAATTGACAAAATAAAATATCGATTATAAAATCGATATATTTTTGACAAATGTTAGTGTATGACAGCGTTTTAAATATCGATTTGGTTTCAATGAACGTTGGGCACTTATATAATCCAAACGGGTGGACCGATTTTGATTGTTTGAAAGCTGACATGATCGAGAGTGTTCTTAGCTATAGTTCATCATCATCAGCCTCCTCATTGCTGAAATATATTAACCTATCACGAACCAGATAAAAAAATATATATTTATCAGGTTCGTGATAGGCCGATTAGCAACTTGCAGTCGTTTGGTGGGTTTTATATTATTTTTCATTCTAGTTTGTGACATTTATGAATAAGTATATACACATTAATAGAAAGTTGACCTGGTGCTGCAGCATCATCTGGTCATCAATAGGATACCCAACTCCTCACCAACTTAGAGCAGATTTTTCGTGTTTGGGCTCATTTTAATTGCGACAACCATAATTAAGACGTAGATACAGTAAATTTTTGAATACTGCTGCTGCAATATCGTCCGGATTCTATAGGAGCCGAGCTCCGTATGAACCCAAAGTGGATGTTTCATGTTTGGGCTCATATTGACGGCCTCATCCAAGAGGACTATTTTATAGATGATATTCATTGGGATATGATCCTGTTGATACGAATTATTCTGCACAAGTTTAAAAAGCATAAAATAAAATTAAATTAAGAAATTTGAAAAAAACCCCGCCAAAAAACTTTAAAAAGTAATGAAATAATATTTACTGACTTTAAGTTTAAATAATTCCTAAGTGTAAAGTAATATTTTAGTCTGTAATAATTGTTGTCATGGTTTGTCGGGGGACCGCTAATGTAGATGTTTGATTTCACATTAACATTATAGTTTAAGGGTCAGGTTCGGGTCGCTGTGACCCGAATCGCGAGAATCAGCGACTATTATGGCGATACAAAATGCTAAAGTCGCTGCTGTCGTAGTTTACTTGGCGGTCCCCCGACACACCGTGATGAATTATGGGGTAAAATATTACTTATTTGCATTTATTGCGAATTTTGAGGAGCACTAAATTCACAGTTTTTGCATCAAAATAGCACTCATTTAGCACTAATAAGACGCTGACAACTGCCAATGACCTTGATCTCGCATCACTCTCGCACCTGTGTCGATTTTCATGCCAGAGAGACAGAGATGTGAAGTGTTCACTCGGTAGCGTGGATACATTTTTCGCTTGTTAGAGAAAAAAAAAATAAATGAACCGAAAATTAAATCCGGGATTCTTTGCATTTTTGTAAAAGGTATCAAATAAACAAATTTTTAAAGCATATATTGTATTATTACTTTAGTTAGAACTGTTTAAAGTTCCTGAAAGATGTGACTTTGGTATTTTTTTTCATCCAGTAGGAGTACATTATTTTATTATATAAATTCGACAAGCTGAAAAGCTTGAAGAAAGAAAGCTAGTTAGAAATAACTAAAATCAAAAATCAATATTTTTTTGTGCCAGTCAATGAAATACATACGTCTAGAAAACTGCACAAAGATGTCGAATTGGCAGCTGTCTTCCCCTTAGGAGCGAGCTGCCAAATTTTGCTGTGTTTTCTAATAATAATAAGTATTATAATCCCGGAAGACGATTGACTTTAATGAAATTGAGATTTATTTAATCGTTGTACTTATATTTATCTGATATTTTTCGAAATTATGAATCTTTCCGGGCTTTTCAACAAGTATCTGTTACACTTATTATTATATTGAGTTACTATCATTAAATAACTTGCACTACCACAATCACACACTTTATAAAATAATGGGAAAAGGATATTAGTATTGCCATTGAGATGTAAGTACAGTACCCGGCAATAAATATTGCACATCGACCTTTGGAAAGTGACAGTCGGCTAATTTCGCTTTTGTAGAGCGTTATCTCTTACGCACGAAATACAAAAAGTCCGGTATATATATTAGGAGCTGTTAAAACAATTAAGGTTTGCTTCTTTTGACAATTTTATTATTATTTGTATAAAATACACCAAATTTTCTATAAGTTATGGCTTTATATTCGGGTAAAATAAAATAAAAAAGGGTGTTCAAATTATGTTTACGTATTTAAAATTCTTTTGGAAAATTACAGCTGTAGCAAATTTAGGGGTAATAACAACTCTAGATATATATTTTGAACTGGACGCGACTGCACTCTATTGAATTTGAACAACGACTGACATAATGTCAAATAGGTGTGTGTTACAAAGATAACGCTCTATGAAACCGAAATTAGCCGAATGTCTCTTTCCAAAAGTCGACGTGCAATATTTATTGCCGGGTATTGTATTGCATTTAATTTTTAAGTAGGTAATCATCAAACACGTTTTTGGGACTTGCGACCTTTACTTTCGTGCTTTAATGCGGAAACCGTTATTACGCCATATTGTTCACTATTAGCTGCAGCGCAAAGCGCACACTTCTCGGTTGCAAGATTCATGGAATCATTATATTATCACGATTGAAGAATATCGGGGTGTGTAGGTGGGGCGGGGCTAGCGTGCTTTGATATTTTTGGCATCCCAGTCCCGGTCCGGCGTTCCCTACGGAGATTCCATAATTTACCGTATTTAGGGGCTTATAAACTCATAATTTGAAAGCTACAAAGTTATAATAAAAATACAGCAATAATCTTTAGCATATCAACATTCCTTTCCATTGAAATACAATAAGACGATTCATTCCTAGGAACAAATATATAATAAAACCGTGGATAACAGCTGGAATGTTGCGGTGCATACACAACAGAGACAATTTACATAAAAAATTAAAAGCAAATCCTAATAATGAGATATTAAAAACAACTTACTTAAGATATCGAAATCATTGCAACACTATATTAAAGAAACTAAAAAACCAATATGACAGTGAACAGATAAAACAATATAAAAATAATTCTAAAAAGCTGTGGCAGAAAATCAAATCACTAACCAACAACAATAATAACATAGAATTACCAACCCACCTTTTAAAAACAAATAGCAATCCATTAGATTCAATTAACCAAATTAATAAATACTTCTCTAATATAGGAAAAAATCTGTCAGAAAAATTGAAACACATTAACATCCCACCTTTTGAAAAAACTTTGAATCCTCCAAGTAAATCTTTTGTTCTCTTACCCACGCACCATCAGGAAATATTCAGAACAATTCAACTATTAAAAAGTGACTGCTCGCCTGGTGTTGATGGTATAAGTGCTGAAATCCTGAAAAAACTGTCTGCTACTATAACACCAGTTCTGACTGACCTAATAAATCGCTGCTTTGATGAAGGAGTCTTCCCAGATGCCCTCAAGAAGGCTGTAGTTCATCCAATCTACAAGTCGGGTGACAGAAGCAGTGTCAACAATTATAGACCAATTGCAATCCTACCTACAATATCAAAATTATTTGAACGTCTTATAAATACTAGGCTGGTGCCTGGTTAAATATTTAGAAGAAAACAATCTACTATCGAACTCGCAATATGGTTTCCGACTGGGCCGTTCAACAAACAATGCAGTACTAGATCTTGTTAATTTTATAGTTCACAAATTGGATAATAAAAAGAAATGCATCACTATATTTTTGGACCTTGCAAAGGCATTTGACACTGTTTCTGTCCCCTGCCTTGTGGATAAACTAGAAGCTCACGGTATCAGAGGAACTCCATTGGCACTCTTAACTGATTACCTGCTAAACAGAACTCAATCGGCACTCTTAACTGATTACCTGCTAAACAGAAATCAAATTGGCGACAATATTAGTGAAGAACTGCCGGTCACTTACGGGGTACCGCAAGGAAGCATATTGGGTCCCACTCTTTTTCTTTGCTATGTAAACCAGCTCTGTGCACTTAATCTCCAAAACTGCCGCATCTCTGCATACGCAGACGACACGGCTCTTACCTTTTACGGAGACTCATTTGAAGATGTTTTTAAATCTGCTCAAATAGGATTTAATAAAGTGTACCATTGGTTATCGTCCCACTCCCTTACTTTAAATGAGGATAAAACAAAATACATTGTGTTTTCAATCCAAAACCGCAAATTCATTCAAAATCTCAAGAACCAAATTTATGTACACAAATGTATTTTTTCTCAACCTTCAAATTGTAACTGTTCCAAAATTTCCCGTGTTAATATTATAAAATATCTGGGTATTGAGATTGACTCTAATCTAACCTTTGAGAACCACATCAATTCACTGAGTATCATTTTTAAAACACTACGGGAAGTGGCAGATAGACAGATTGTAAAGTCAGTATATGAGGCATTAGTACAGTCCATCATATCATACTGTATCACTACGTGGGGCGGAGCTTCCAAATCTAAATTATTAACCCTCGAGAGAGCCCAAAGAATGTTACTTAAAGTTAGCCTTGCAAAACCTCGCTTATATCCTACAACTAAATTATACGAAGACGCCCAAGTCCTTTCTGTTCGCCAACTTTATATATACTATACTCTGCTACATACACATACTAAAATACCCACAGAAGGCCGTAGGACACTAATTGCCCACACGAGGCGTAGCTATGCTACCTGTGAGCCTACAGCCGTCCACACATCTTTTGCTCAGAGATTTATTAAATATTTGGGCAGCTCACTCTATAACAAATGTAATAAACATCTTTGTATATCAAACTGTACCAAAACTGAATGCAAAAATATAATTTATAAGTGGTTACTCGGTCTTAATTACGAAGAAACTGAAAAGTTATTATTAGCTACAATGTAAACTTTATTTATTTATTTATATATTTTTAAAATATATAAGTTATATATAACATTATAATTTAATAATCATATTATACACGCAACTCACAATACACAAAAACTTACACACACAGCATTCACACACCTAAATAATTAAGATTATCTTATTACTGTAAATTAAGAAACTCAAAATATTCACTTGTCAACGGATATATATAATACAATTTATATTGTAATGAGTGTAATTTACTGGTGTTCACAAACTGTACACTGATAATATAATAATTTTTGTTTTGGGGGGGCCTGGAGATCTATATTACAGGCTTGGCCTAGTTTAGACTCCAGATCTCCCACAAGTTACAACAATAACATGTGTACGTAAACAATTATTCGTTCTTAAGTACTTACTTTATAACTTGTAATTTGTGGAGATAAATAATAAACGATTTATTATTATTATTATTAATATAAAATAAGTGTGCGAAAAGTATGTCGACAATGGCGTTAAAATTTATGAAATGTAATCGCTTATATTTTTTATTGTGTAAATATTTTGAAGTTAATTTTTGTTCAGAAACCTAGGTAATTACTATTTTAAGCTGAAAAATAACTCAAACATGTTAAATATTTTCGTATGACAAAATGATTTTGGTATTACGTTTGTATGAGAATTTCGAGGGTAACCCGGCCCCTTAATATTCACTGGTGTAAAAATTTTTTGCAACGGCATTTTGGAATGTTGAGGATAAAATGTGATAAATGCTTGGCCACCTGAAAGTGTCCACTTTCTTCATTTTGAGGGCATTTTGATTTTGACATTTATTTTGACTTTTTCTGGCGTATGACCAATATCAGAAATAGTCTAGAGTCAGAGTATAAAAATAATATATTAGTTCCCAATGTTCAGAGTTGCCCGGGAAAATCAGGCCCTTTAGCCAAGTTCTTCAACGCTTTTTTATAGAATCACTGATTAAAATGTGTGGAATTGACATTTAAATAAGCGTTCGATAATACGATGTTGACATTCGACTTGTGTGATGTCAATTCCATACATTTTCATCGGCGATTCTATAAAGAAGCGATAAAGGAAACGTCTTGGCTAAAGGGCCAATTGTTTTAGTTTAAAAACAGCCTGGTTTAATAATAATAATAATAATATCTATGGACGCTTCACACCACGTCAGTCTGGCCCCGTGCTAAGTACCTGAAGGACTTGTGTTACAGGTACCAGACAACGGAAATATATTTAATACTTTTATACTATACATATATTTAAGATTTTTATTATATGATACACATATTTAATACACATCCATGACCCAGGAACTTTATAAACTTTTTGTTCCGTCGGCGGGATTCGAACCCGCGACCTCTGGCTTGAGCTACCAACGCGCTCACCACTGCGCCACGGAGGTATTTCTGATGATTTATTATGTATTTACTGTTACACAATTTTTCATTACATTACAATAACATTACACCACTTACTAACAATATCCATTTTAAAAAAATCAAATCAAATCAAATCATTTATTTGCAGAATAAGTAGGTAAAAAGATGTTACAGAAATACAGGAGGTACAACTTATTCTAACCTATCTGAGGCATGCAAATTATTATTATTGTCAAAGTACAATTACATTATTTTATATATTATCTTACGTTTACTAAGTTACTGGTAAAATCTTTCATCGAGTATCTATGTCAAATATTATAATTTACATATTATTATTTATTATTGTTAAAGTAAGTACATTACATAATATATGTTTACATTACAAAATTACTAATATTTCATTGTGTATTTAAGTCAAAATTATAATATTACTTAATAATAATTATAAAATAATAATATGAAGTGTAATAATAATAATATTGTAATTCTATATATTTCGTACAAAAATTTTTATTTTTTGTACGAAATATATAGAATTACAATATTATTATTATTACACTTCATATTATTATGTCGAAAAAAATACATATTAAATAAATTAAACTCCTTTTAGTACACCCGATGATTATTATTCCACAACAATTGCATTATCAGCTAAAAATTCTCTGACATCGTAATAAGCTTTTTCTAACAAAACTGCCTTGACTTTGTTTTTAAATTGTTGCATATTAGTTATCTTTAAAACATCTTTTGGTAGCTTATTATACATACGGATCGCCATACTTAGGTAGCTCTTGTTTAGTAACGCAGTTTTGCTACTAGGGTGACATATCTTGTGGCTATTCCGGTGACTTTTAAGAAACTCAAATTCATGAATATTACATTTTATGAATGTTATACTTTCTAAAATATATAGGCAAGGGAATGTTAATAATTTAAGACTTATAAAGTGTGTCTTACAGCTGTCGGTCATTCTTATTTTACATATTGCTCTTATGCACTTCTTTTGAGCTTTAAATATTTGGTCTTTTTCAATAGAATTGCCCCAAAATACCACTCCGTATCGCAATAATGATTCGACTTGCGCTAGATATGCTGTTCTAAGTGTTGTGAGGCCAACAATCTTTTGTAGCATGTATAGAGCATATGATAATTTATTAATTTTTCCTCGAATATAGTTACAATGCTCTTTCCAATTTAGTTGGCTGTCTACGTAAATCCCTAGAAACTTAGAAACTGACACTTGTTTAATTGTAGAATTCATATAATCTATATATATACAATCTTTTTTACAATAATTATTCTTAAAATACATTAAATGTGTTTTGTCTAAGTTTATTTTTAGGTGGTTCCTTTTAAGCCAATTAATAATTTTTTCAAGGGAAATAAGTATATCGCTTTCTAGACTGCTTTCATTTTTTCCCGCAAAGATTACTGTGCTGTCGTCAGCAAAAAGTACCATTTTTTTGTCAGTTGATCTGGGTAAGTCATTAATATAGATTAAAAACAAGACTGGGGCTAGGACACCGCCCTGGGGAACACCAATTTCTACTTCTACAATTGGTGATATAAAGTCAGTCTCCGTGAGGTTAAGATCACATACTTTTTTGATCTGTGTACACTGCCTTCTGTTACTAAGATACGATTTTATTAAGTTTAATACATTTCCTCTAATACCGTATGAGGCTAATTTTTCTAATAATATTTTATGGTCAACAAAATCAAAGGCTTTTGAGAGGTCCATGTACAACGCGCATAAGGTATTTTTATCGTTTAGATTCATTAGAATAGTTTTTATAAAATCATGTAAAGCATAATTTATCGACTTATTTTTTCTAAAGCCTGTTTGTTCTTTACATATTACAAAATACTTTTCAAAATAATTATATAAATTTTCATTAATTAGTTTTTCGAAAATTTTGGAAAACACCGGTATGAGCGCAATCGGCCTGTAATTGTTTGGGTTTTCAGGATCACCTTTTTTTAGAAGTGGTTTTATTATCGTTAATTTTAATCTATCTAAATACTCACCGCATTCGATACACAGATTATAGATATGACAGAGCACTGGTGATATAACAGCAGCAACTCTTTTGACAATCTTGGTAGTGATACCGTCATGCCCTACACTATTAGTGTTTTTTAGAGAAAGTATAGTTCGTTTCATATCAGTTTCAGTTGCAGGTGGCATAAATATAGATGGCATAAATATAAAAAGAAAGGAAAAAAATGGAAAACAAGGCTTTTTTTAGTTAAAATGGTTACTAGGAAAATTAATAATAGTAAAATTTGACAAATTGAATGTAACATTTGCAAAACTCAATAATAAGTAAGGCATATTAGTACCACCGACGGCCTGCGTGAATTTGCTGTTTGGCGTCCCCGCTGCAGTATCTGCAATATTCACTGTGGTGTGTATAGGAACAGACCCGAGAGTTGAGGTCTACTCCGTCGCGCTGCTCGCTGGGGTGGTAATTTCATGTATGTTCGTCGTATTTGTTGTATCTTTTGCGTTTGGCTCTACACCTGTACTTGTATTTGATGAGTAGATTTAGTTAGAGTAGAGTTGATAGAGTGCTGGTAAAACTACCGCCAGCTGGAAAGAAGAAGTCAAACAGATGCGTGTTGATCGAAGACACACCGACCAAGACATCAGCGCAAAAACTGATGACGGCGAGAACCCTTGTTAATGGAAGCAGTAATGCTGTGGTCAGAGTTTTGAATCTTGGTGATGGCGAGATCTGCTTGAACAAAGGTGACGTCATTGGAAAGTGCGAGGAAGTTGTCTGGATGAGAAAGTGTAGTTCGATCACAGGTTCAGGCTCAGCAAACACCAGCAACTACGGAATAGTGACTGAGCTACTCGATGACTGCAATAGTAATCTGACTTATTTGCAGAGCATGAAAGCTAAGAAGTTTTTACAACGCCACGCGAATATCTTCTCCAGTCAGGAAGGCGACCTTGGAAGAACGTCGATGGTTCAGCACAGGATAGATACCGGAAGCGAGAATATCTGCGAGCGATCTATAAGCAAGCAAGACGGATATCCATTGCAAAGGAAAAAGAAGTTGAAGGCCTTTTGGAGGACATGAGAAAGCATAAAATTATTGAACCGTCTGCAAGTCCGTGGTGCTCGCCTGTTGTGTTAGTGAAGAAGAAAGACGGCAGCACAAGATTTTGTGTGGAGTACAGGCGTCTCAATGATGTCACTAAGAAGGACAGCTATCCATTACCTCGAATCGACGACACTCTGGATACCTTGAGTGGCATGAAATGGTTCTCGACCCTGGACCTGAAATCTGGATACTGGCAGGTGGAAATTCATCCAAAAGACAAGGAGAAGACAGCTTTCTCCACCGGTAAAGGTTTATGGCAGTTTAACGTCATGCCTTTTGGATTGTGTAACGCACCTGCCACATTTGAGCGACACGTGTAGTGTGTACTGGCAGGCTTAGTTGGAGAGGGTTGCTTAGTCTACTTGGACGACGTCATTATTGTTGGCCGCGACTTCGAGGACCATTTGCGAAACTTAGAACGAGTTTTCGCCAAAATAGAGGGGGCCAAGTTAAAGTTAAATCCGAAAAAGTGTCATTTATTCAGGAGTAAGGTCAATTTTCTCGGCCACGTTATCTCCAGTGATGGAATCTAGACGAACCCGGAGAAACTGGAAGCAGTTCAAAATTGGCCAACCCCTAAGAACAAAACTGAAGTGCGGGCATTTCTCGGCCTATGCTCCTACTACAGGCGTTTTGTTAAGGGATTCTCGGAGATAGCCAAGCCATTATTACATCGGCTGACAGAAGATAAACGACAGTTTATTTGGGACGAGATTTCTGAAGATTCTTTTCAGAAACTGAAGAAACATCTGTGTGAAACACCAATCTTGGGGTATCCACAACCTGGAGGTCAGTTTATAGTCGACACTGACGCAAGCGAGCAACACGGCCATTGGAGGGGTGTTATCTTAAAAACAGGGCGAAAGAGAAGTTGTGATTGCATATTTCAGCAAATCTTTATCTAAGCCAGAGAGAAACTACTGTGTGACAAGAAGAGAACTCTTGGCTGTTGTAAAGACGCTACAACATTTCAGCAAGTATCTCATCGGCAGACAGTTTTTACTGCGAACTGATCACGCAGCCTTGAAGTGGCTACTGCAATTCAAGAACCCAGAAGGTCAAGTAGCTCGATGGATTGAACAGCTCCAGGAGTATGACTTCAAGACAGAACACCGCAGCGGAAAGGCGCATGGGAATGCCGACGCCCTTTCACGAAGACCGTGTTCAGAGGACTGCAAACATTGTGTTAAGCAGGAATCTAGTGAAGTGACATTAAAGTTAACGAAAACAAGTCCTTTGGGTCCATGGGAGAATGATGCAATGACGGAGGCTCAAGAAAGAGATGACGACCTTCGGCACATCATCACATGGAAGAAACGGGGTGACGTAAAACCAATATGGAGTGAGGTTGCACCCACTGGCGCTGTCACTAAGGCATACTGGGCGCAATGGGACAGTCTGATTCTTCAAAACGGAATACTCTACCGGAAGTGGGAGAAGACTTATGACAGAGAGTTCCATCTTCAGATAGTTGTCCCAAGGACGAGAGTACTAGATGTTCTCCGTGAAATACACGATGGCGTATCAGGAGGTCATCTAGGTGTCAAAAGGACTTTAACAAAAGTGCGAGAACGATTCTACTGGTTGCATTGTCGAGATGGTGTGCAGGATTGGTGCAATTGGTGCAATTGGTGGATCTCCAAAGTTGCAGACCAAGTGGGACTGCCCATATAAAGTGGTTACCCGATTGAATAATGTGACTTACAGGATTCAAAAGCCACCAAGAGGCGCATTCAAAGTGGTACACATAGACCGTTTGGCGCGTTATCATGGCAGTAACAACGATGCTCGGGACGAGCATCTCTAAGAGGGGAGTAGTGTTACGGATACGGACAGTTGTTTACCTCTGCGAGTACTTTCTAGAAAAGTCCAACCCTTGTTTATGTGAATTTCGTGTTTACGTAAACAATCCAGAAAGGAATGTTCCAGAAAGCAACGCGGGCCATATAAAAGGTAAACAAGCCGGCAGTCGACTCAGTTTGATACAAGCGATCATCAAGGCGACTTCAAAGTGAGAACAAGTGATCAATAGTGAGTGACAGTGATAGTGCTCAGTGATTTGGATCTAGTGCTTAGTGTTTGGACTTAGTGATTTGTGTGAGCTAGTGTTTGTGAATAAAGTCTTCAAGAGAGTCACCAGGTCTTTCTCTCCGAATCCTCGAACCCTAGCACGTAACAATATCATACAGAGTGTAACAAAACCAAGTTCTTATTCGCTTATATATAGAATCACCGATCAAAATGTATGGAATTGACATAATATGATGTTGACGTTCGACTCATGTAAGTCAGTTCCATACATTTTCATCTGCGATTCTATAAAAAGAGGCGATATAAAGAAAGCTCCTAGGTTAAAAGGCCGTTGTTTTAATTTAAAAAACGGGCTGGTTTTAAGATTGCTTATATTTTAATCTGATGAAATAATAATGTTTATGGGTGTATATCTTACACTTTTTTTAATACATTACAATAACATTACACGACTTACTAACATAATCTGTAAGTATATTAAATAAAAAAAAGGAAACAAAAGGAAAAACAACTTTAAACCTCAGTGAAAATGATTATAAGGAAAATTAATAATAGTAAGATTTGACAAATGATTATTGAATGTAACATTTGCAAAACTAAACAATAAGTAACGCATATTAGTACCACCTATGGCCTGCGGGATATTGCTGTTTGGCGTCCCCGCTGTAGTATCTGCAATATTCACTGTGGTGTGTATAGGAACAGACCCGAGAGTTGAGGTCTGCTCCGTCGTGCTGCTCGCTGCGAGGGTAATTTCATGTATGTTTCTCGTATCTGTTGTATCTTTTGCGTTTGGCTCTACATCTGTACTCGTATCTGTTGTATCGTTTGTGTTTGACTCTACACCTGTACTTGTATTTGTTGTATCTTATGCGTTTGACTCTACACATGTACTTGTATTTGTTGTATCTTCTGCGTTTGACTCTACATCTGTACTTGTATTTGTTGTATCTTCTGCGTTTGACTCTACATCTGTACTTGTATTTGTTGTATCTTCTGCGTTTGACTCTACATCTGTACTTGTATTTGTTGTATTTTCTGCGTTTGACTCTACATCTGTACTTGTATTTGTTGTATCTTCTGCGTTTGACTCTACATCTGTACTTGTATTTGTTGTATCTTCTGCGTTTGACTCTACATCTGTACTTGTATTTGTTGTATCTTCTGCGTTTGACTCTACATCTGTACTTGTATTTGTTGTATCTTCTGCGTTTGACTCTTCATCTGTACTTGTATTTGTTGTATCTTCTGCGGTTGACTCTACACCTGTACTTGTATTTGTTGTATCTTCTGCGTTTGACTCTACATCTGTTATTGTATTTGTTGAATCGTTTGCATTTGATTCTACGCATATGCTCTTAACAGGTACTGACAAAAGCCTAAAATTAAACTCTCCGTCCTCAAAATGTGATCTACTGGTAATGGCCCAGAGGTCGCCATTTTCATCGACTGTTATGTACTCTAGTTTATATGTCGGGTCGATGCTCACGTCTTGGCAGTTTGAGCTACATCGCTCGCTTGTCCAGCAGGGAACGGCGTGTATTACAGTTCTGTTGTCATAATTAAAGTAGTAAAGAACATCACTTTTAGCGTCTAAAGCCGAGTAATACAAATCGACGTTCAGTTTCCAGCTCCGGCCAAGTTCCCTTTTATCGGACGTCTTATTACTCTTGTCTTTTAAGTGTGTCGTGGACATGTAGTACACCATATTGGAATCATATTTTATGTTGTAGTAGATGATACTATTCGGTGCCAATTGCATCGAGCTGATGCGCTCAGAGTAATGGTGCCATGAGTCATCCTCCGCCCAGGAGTACGTCCAGACGCGGCCATCGTCGGAGATGTAAACATACTCGTTATCGCAGTCGAAGTCGTCGACGATCATGTCGTTCCAGTGGAAGAGTTCGGGAATAAAGCTGTTCCTCAGGACGCTATCGGTTTTTAGATCGAAAACGGTCATTTCTTTTATACGGTAACTCGATACTGATTTAGTTATCCAAAGTCGGTCGCACCGATCGACGCGAACTATATCCAGTTGATTTATCGTCTGTTGATATTCGTAACTCGGGTACGGTCGGAGCAGCGGTGACGTCGAGTTGTCTGTAAACATCGAATTATAATCGTTGTTGAGTGAGAATGGCAGTATAATATCCTTACTTCCTTATCGTTACTTATATTATAAATGTGAAAGTGTGTCTGTCCGTGTGTCTATCTGTCTGTTTGTTACCTCTCTACGCTATAACGGCTAAACCGATTTATATGACATTTTAATGGCGATTCTGTGAGAGACGTTTGCAACTCTCAAGTAGCTTTCTACTACGGCAACTTTGTATACAGGGTGTAACAAAATAAAGTGATGAATAATGATACTTTATATTGACCCTTAAGCTATTTTTTAATTTAAATAAAATTTAATTTTAAGAATTAGGCTACATATTTTATTACCGACCTTTGTCAAGCGACCGAAACAGCCGCTGCTTTGTACTGGCACATACCAAAATGAAACCTATTGTCTAGGTCAGAAAGTGGCATTTTATTTGTCTTAGTCGGTAGTGGTCGCATGCTGCTAAGATCAGAATGCTAGCTCTATATAGACTGTGAAAGTAGCAGCCCTGAGAGAGTTACTTTTTAGGGTTCCGTACCCAAAAGGTAAAAACGGGTCCCTATTACTAAGACTTTTTTGTCTGTCCGTCTGTCCGTCTGTCCGTCTGTCTGTCTACCTGTATATCGCCAGGCTGTATATCAAGAATATTTTTATTATTATTATTATTGTTGTGGACACAACGGTGACAAGGGCGGCGAACATATTTTAGAAAGTTAAGTAGCGTATTTCTAAGACATTGTTAAAGTGAAATCGCTTCATGTTTGGTCCTTTTGACTGTATTGGGTTTATTAGTTAAAATACGTAATTATTGTGTTCCCTAGAACCTTGTATTGAGATGTTTCTTTCTAAAAAGTAATAAAGTTTTGTTTTAAGATTTCAATGGACCGTCAGGATAATGAATAAGAAACTAGCGTGAGAATGGGTTTGGAGAAAGCTAGCAGATGCTTGCAGCTTGGCACATTGTCTACGATAGGTTTATGTACTTGATTATGAGTTTTGGAATATGTATAAACTACAAATAAATAAAGTCTGTGCTATCGTATATAACATCTTTGGGGTTAGGTACGAATGTGTGCTTAAGTATCTAGCTATAAGTTTTGAGTCTAATAAAACTTGATGATTATTGCATTTTCATTTCCGCTACAGTTGTGGACACGAGTATTCCTTGCCATGATATAATTATAATTATTATGTAATCCACACGTTTGGGATAAGGGCAAGAAATACGAGTAAGGATTTTATATTTGGTTATGTGTCTTTGAAAATAGATTATATTATGGAACTTGTACAAATAAATGTGAATTATGATATTATAATTTTGTACATTAAGAACATAATATCATGGTATTGAAACTGTTGTATATATATTGAATAATTGTTATTGTCTATGTAATTTGTAATTGTGTAGTGCACAGTGCCATCGCAATGAGTAGAAAAGAGATAGATGTACGCAGTACGCTGAAATGGTATCTCCGCGCGATAGAAACAAGGCGGGATTCTGCGTATATCCCCGCACCGGGATAAGTGGGCGGGGTCTTCTCCCTCTGCGCTAGCGCATGGCGGGAGTGAAGCTTAGAGGTATAAATTGGCCGGTCAGCGGTCAAGACGGGGCGTTGCGTTACACGTTGTGATAGAATTTGGAATTTGGGTATAGGACTCATACGGCAACTGCGGCTTCAGAAACTTTGACGGATATCTGTCTGCCCTTTGCATTGGTACAGTGCACACAGTCTAGTTTTAATTAAAAGTTAATAAACAAAGTAAATAGTTAAAAGTGATTTAATTAAAGTCATCAAAACTCAAAATATATCAACAAAAGTCATACAGTCCACAATATTGTCTGGTCCTTCGAACCGGATGAAGAAGAACGAGCTGCTGGTTTATCAGGAAGAAAATCAGCCCTTCAAGGTCGAAGAATAGTTAGCAAGTTTTCGTCGAAAGAATAAGAAGAACGAAGTACTTGCCAGTGCCAGTTTACCAAGTCGAAGAGGTTTGAAGCAACGAACGTCTAGCGTTGTAACGTTGAAATCACGCATCGTCGGCGTGTTGATTCCGTCGAACGACAACGTCTATTCGTTTTGCCGTTGAGTCCACGCGACGTCTGTGTGCTGACTCCGCAAAACTTCATCCGCGTCGCGAACAAGCGAGGAGGCGTGTAATAGAATAGTCATCGCAACACTGAACGGTTGCACTACGTGACGTCGAGTGCGTGAACGAACGCGTCGGTGAATCGCAACGAAAAAGCGTGCCGATTATCGACTCACGTAGCAGGATGGTGGTTACACGCAGCCAGGGAAATGCAGCGGGTGAAGAGGAGTGTCAAGACACAAGAACGAGCAGGTCGGAATATGAGTACCTGCAGCCGGGTGCAAGTAGAGCAGAATACGAGCGTCTACGCCCCGGCACAGAAAAAAGCCCAGTACCTGCGACAGTGAGTAGGAGTGAGGCGGAGCGCCGTCTACGGTCACCGACGCAGTCAGTGGCTTCTTACAGGTCAGCGGCTAGCGTCAGAACGAGAATACAGCTAGCAAGACTGAAAGCCGCTGAAGAAATGGCAGCAATCAGGAAGAAGGAGCTGGCCATTGAAAAGGATCTTGTAGAGCAGCGTTTGGAGATGGAAATATCAGTCATACAAGACGAGCAGGAAGACATCCTTGAGGACGTGGGCCCGAAGGAAGATCGATCACGGGTTGATGAATGGTTACGAACGAACCCGGTCACCTCACGGGGGGAGGAAGAAAGCCAAAAGAATCAGCAACTGCGGCAGCTTGCGGAGCCGGTCGCTGCTCGAAATAAATCAGAAATCGAGCAACTAGCCGATGCTATCGGTCGATTAACGCGACCTCGAATTTATCATAGCGACC
This sequence comes from Lysandra bellargus, assembly GCA_905333045.1. Taxonomy (NCBI): domain Eukaryota; kingdom Metazoa; phylum Arthropoda; class Insecta; order Lepidoptera; family Lycaenidae; genus Lysandra; species Lysandra bellargus. The sequence goes on from HG995358.1 coordinate 3,775,575, forward strand.
TGCCAACGTTTACAGGTTCCATAACCGATTGGCTCCCCTTCAAGGCTTCGTATGTAGACACAACGAAGATGTATGATGTGTCGAACGCTGAAAACATACAGAGGCTAAGAAGTTGCCTCAAGGGAGAAGCACGAAATGCCGTGGCGGCATTACTGCACACCGCCACGGATCCGGAGGTAATAATTAAGACATTGGAGCAATGTTTCGGAAGACCAGAAGTTATAGTTGATCGCGCTCTGGAGGACTTGAAGAAGATTCAGAGGCCTGGGTCTGCCGCAACTGAGCTCAACGCCTTCGCGATAAAACTACAGAACATCGTCTGCGTCCTCGAAACGATGGGCAAAAGAGGATATCTGCACAATCCTCTACTCACAAGAGACGTGTTGGAAAAGTTGAGTCCGCACCTACGAACGCGCTGGTGCGACTACGCCCACGAAAGAGAAGGAGCGGCAGAGCCGGAAATAGTAATGCTCTCGAAGTTTTTGATGAGAGAAGCTGACCATGCCCTCCGGTATTCATATGCGCCGTCAATATCGACGATTAAAAAAGAAATACGGCCAACGCTTCATGTGGAAAAGAAGAAGGTTTACGCAACGTTCATCAGAGAAAAGAAGAGCGACGAACGCTGTCCCAAATGCAGGTCGGCGCACCAGCTGTCAAAATGCCCGGACTACCACGCGCTGCCAATCGAAAAACGCTGGGAGTTTATAAAAGAACAAAAGCGGTGTTTTCAATGCATCGATAATAAACACCGGAGGATTACATGTGAAGCAGAACCGTGCGGACTTGAAGAGTGTGTCCGTCTGCACCACAGCTCTCTGCATAGGACCGAAACACAGAAAAGGGTGGTGGAGTCCGAAGCTATGCCAGAGAAAGAGTGCTGCACGTATACGAAAACACTGCACCGGGACCAGAATATGGAGAAGGGTACGGCCTGCTGTCGTCCAAACACGGACGAGGATGTTCCAGCGGCCTGGAAGGAAGCTGGTGCTACAGGGAGGAGAGGCTACGCAAGCTGCGCCGGGGGGAGAAATGTTGTGGACACAACGGTGACAAGGGCGGCGAACATATTTTAGAAAGTTAAGTAGCGTATTTCTAAGACATTGTTAAAGTGAAATCGCTTCATGTTTGGTCCTTTTGACTGTATTGGGTTTATTAGTTAAAATACGTAATTATTGTGTTCCCTAGAACCTTGTATTGAGATGTTTCTTTCTAAAAAGTAATAAAGTTTTGTTTTAAGATTTCAATGGACCGTCAGGATAATGAATAAGAAACTAGCGTGAGAATGGGTTTGGAGAAAGCTAGCAGATGCTTGCAGCTTGGCACATTGTCTACGATAGGTTTATGTACTTGATTATGAGTTTTGGAATATGTATAAACTACAAATAAATAAAGTCTGTGCTATCGTATATAACATCTTTGGGGTTAGGTACGAATGTGTGCTTAAGTATCTAGCTATAAGTTTTGAGTCTAATAAAACTTGATGATTATTGCATTTTCATTTCCGCTACAGTTGTGGACACGAGTATTCCTTGCCATGATATAATTATAATTATTATGTAATCCACACGTTTGGGATAAGGGCAAGAAATACGAGTAAGGATTTTATATTTGGTTATGTGTCTTTGAAAATAGATTATATTATGGAACTTGTACAAATAAATGTGAATTATGATATTATAATTTTGTACATCAAGAACATAATATCATGGTATTGAAACTGTTGTATATATATTGAATAATTGTTATTGTCTATGTAATTTGTAATTGTGTAGTGCACAGTGCCATCGCAATGAGTAGAAAAGAGATAGATGTACGCAGTACGCTGAAATGGTATCTCCGCGCGATAGAAACAAGGCGGGATTCTGCGTATATCCCCGCACCGGGATAAGTGGGCGGGGTCTTCTCCCTCTGCGCTAGCGCATGGCGGGAGTGAAGCTTAGAGGTATAAATTGGCCGGTCAGCGGTCAAGACGGGGCGTTGCGTTACACGTTGTGATAGAATTTGGAATTTGGGTATAGGACTCATACGGCAACTGCGGCTTCAGAAACTTTGACGGATATCTGTCTGCCCTTTGCATTGGTACAGTGCACACAGTCTAGTTTTAATTAAAAGTTAATAAACAAAGTAAATAGTTAAAAGTGATTTAATTAAAGTCATCAAAACTCAAAATATATCAACAAAAGTCATACAGTCCACAATAATTATTATATTATAAATTTCCATAGATTGTGTATATATTTTGCCGCTATAATAGCAAATATTAAAAATTAAATAATATTCATATTTAAGGGGGGCTCCCATACAACAAACGTGATTTTTTTGGCCTTTTTTGCTCGATATCAATAACGGCAACAGGTAGGCACTCGAAATTTTCACAAATACCTTAAATGTATGTGTCGTACTTTAATAATTTATAATAATATTTAAATTAAATAAAATATTAAGGAGCCCCTCCCATACAAAAAACACAATTTTTGGCCTAGTTTTTCTCTATAACGGTACGGAAACCTACGTGCGCGAGTCCGACTCGCACTTGGCTGATTTTTAAAATGTTGTATGGCATAATTCATGATTTTGGGGTGTTTTGTTATTCCCTGTAGATATACAGATAGCTGTTTGAGTTTTAAAGTTAACCAAAGTACCTGTGAGGTCGAGGTAAGCCAAAGATTTGAACTGAGAAATGAACACCCTGTCTTTGTACAAGAGCCAGGACTCGACATCAAAGGGCGCGACTGAGCGACGTAACTCCTGCCCATCTTCCGATATAAACTGTACCGCGTCCAACGAGGTCCACTCGCGGACAACAGACATTTCCCGCGTCAAACACACGGAGACATATGCCAGCTGGACGCAAATCACGAGCTTCATATGCCACCTGAAACATAGTAGCAGTAGAGGATACGAACTAAGACCTAGCCAAGACGTTTTTCTTTTAATCTTTAATTAGGATCATTTACTCAATTATTTTTGATATTTTTTAAAAAAAGTTTATTTAATTTTTTGATCACCCCAACAAAATAATTTATAAAATTGTAATATTAAAATTTTATATAAAATTTTCAATTTACAAATTATAAAACTCTATAGGGTCTTCTCGTCTTTTAAAGTCGGTGCTAGTTCCAATCTGTTTTTTTTTCCTTTGGTTAGGTTTTTACGGAATAAAATTGATTTTTTTTCATCAATTATATTTGGTAAAACATATTTAAAGGAAAAAAATACAAATTAGGTTAAGAACTGATATTTTTTGTATCCAGGTTAGCATTTTCCAAACATAGGTCGCAGCATGCGTCTTTAGTATGTACGTGAGATTTGTAGCACCCAATTTTTTTTCTGGCTTTAAGTAGGAAGTTTAAATATACAACCCTTAAATCCACCCAAACCCTTTTATCTTGGTTACGACGAGCGTTAATATCTAAAAACTTTGCAAAAACATTATAGTTGTATTTAGCTTAGCAAAGCAAACTTTCTTTTTTAAAAATTGTGTATTTGGTTAATTTTCAACGTAAACAATCGGATAAGAGTCATTAAATAACAGGAACAAGAAAAAAAAAATTCTGGACCTATTTTATATGGTGAAATATTAATTTTTAAATAAGTAACTAAAAAATTAAAAGCACAAAAAATCTTTTGGTAAACTTTGCAAGTTATAGTGTAAAAAACAGAATGACACCTCAAAAACAAAAATATATTCACTACCTATTACAATTTTCGGAGGTTAAAACCTCTGGCGACTGCGCTATAATCTAATATATATAAATCTCGTGTCACAATGTTTGTCCTCAATGGACTCCTAAACCACTTAACCGATTATAATAAAATTCGCACACCATGTGCAGTTCGATCCAACTTGAGAGATAGGATAGTTTAAATCTCAAATTATAGTCGCAATTTTATTTTATTGCAAATTATTTGTCTATAAAGAGCGACCATTGTTTATGCGACGCGGGTCACGGGATAGCGATGGACGTTGCCATGGTGATATACTTATATTTTAGTCACTAATTCAATAAAATAATACGGGCGATATACTTAATATAATATGGCAAAGAAACGTTTGCCGGGACAGCTAGTATGCGCTATAAAATATAATATTTGGCAGTAGGTAATTAATGTAAAAAACTCACCTCCGACAAAAATCTTTATCATCGAAATATAAGACGTATTAATAACTAGGATAACTCATAGCTTACATTTTATTTGATTAAATTGTTAGTGAATCTATATTAGAAAGGACTGAACCGAACAATTTTGTTTCTTTATATTTATTTCCAAAGAAATTAAAAAAAAAAAACACATGAAATATAACATATTAGACAATAATATCTACCCCTCGATACTACAATTTTATGTTAAGCTAAAATGAATCTTATTGCAATGCGTACACGACTTCAGTTGTGTGCAAGGTTATCGTTTTGTGATTGAGGTAAGTGCTCGCTCGGGTGATATCGTATTGTGAAATGCGTTTTATATATTATGTAATCTCATCTCATATTTTTAAATGAGCAATTCTTGTATATATATAAATATATAATTGGAATCTCGGAATCGGCTCCAACGATTTTCATGAAATTTAGTATATAGGGGGTTTCGGGGGCGATAAATCGATCTAGCTTGGAATCATTTTTAGAATGTCATTTTATTCGTGTTTTATCGAATACCGAGCAAAGCTCGGTCAGATAGCTAGTTAATAATTATACAAAGAAATGCACTAGATTGGAATAATGTAAGCCGGCCATTGGCTTATATTATAATTAAATTTAAATAGTTTGCTAATAATAATAAATAATGTGTTGTTTAGCAATAACTTCAAAAACTATTTAAAAAACTAAAAATGATTACTATGTTTAAACACATAAGCTTAGAGCTTTCTGTCTATAAATTCTAAGTTTATGGTCAGAACACACTTACCCCATACTGGACGGACGCGACTGCTGGGACTACTGAGCTCTCCCAAACCAATCGGTACATATATATATATATATATATATATATATATATATATATATATATATATATATATATAAGTATACCGTTCAGGATAAATGTTAAGTAGGTACTTACTTTTCTCATTGTCACAAACAACCTATTACGGGCAAATTATTATCAGTTGATTAGAATTAGCCATGAAAATAACACTTTAATTAGCTTATATCGATTCCTGTTTGTGCCGGACAATATTTGGGGGCACGGTCGTGCCTCCGCCGAGACGAGCCAAGCGAAGCGCAAGGGTACTCCTACCTCTTCTCGAAGTGTTTCGTCGTTTTTTGAACCCTCATAGAGTTGGTTTCCGACGTATCACGTACCAGATCATATTCTCAGGATATGATTTTAATAATAACCATACAAAGTCTCAATTGAATAGCTTACACTTTAGATTTTATTGATATCTAAAATACACCGATTTCGTCACTGACACACTGATGACCATCAAAATGTTTGGCTACTTCCTGCAGAAGTGCTAGAAAGCTGAAATTTATTATGTAATCTAACTTTAGTCTACAACCAACAAGAATATTCATAAACTTATAAGTTATGACTTTCGCCCCCATCGCCTAAAATGGGGGATGGGGGGTGGAGTGGAGAGTGCAGTTATATGAGACTTTCACTAATTTTATGAATTAGGACATAAGAATTTACAAGGGACGAAAAAAGACTACTTACAACAACCAACTTACAAAAAGAATTGAAATCCCACCAAAAACATTGATTTTTTTTTACAAAAAGGATAGCTTTTTTATAGTTCTAAGGAAATAACCGAATAGTTTTTTGAAATAAATGATTCGATCATTAATAAAATAAAATATATAATATTTTATTATTTTTTCTCTTATTTACCCATGTCCCTAACGTAAATAAAACCGGCCAAGTGCGTGTCGGGCCACGCGCAATATAGGGTTCCGCAGTACCGCTAGTTTTTTTTTAATTTTTGTATGGTCAATGAATGTACATTTATAACGTGTTTTATACTACTAACAAAATCATCTTAGTAACTTTCAAAGGAATTTGAACGCAAAGTTCCTTTATACTTCGCCGAATACATTTTTTTTAGTTCATCGACTATTACTCAATAACTTATGAAGTCTTCTTAGCCGTGATAGTTTTCCTTTTAAATTCAGCATATTTCCTACTACCATTAATTTTTTCACATTTCCAGAAACAATCGTTTAGCTGGTAGAAGTGGGGACACTGGACTCTAACGATTTTTTCCACTTTAAAACTTAATATTTCACAAACGGATCCCTAAATAGGAAAATGATCTATGAATACTCATAATATTTTTAAAAAACCGAACCAACGACAATCCACACGATGGGGTGAACGCGAAAAAAAATAATTCATCCCCGTTTGATGTGTAGGGAAGTTAGGCAAATTACAGCTTTGTAGGTCCTATAGTCTCTGAGAAAAACCGCGGGCTGACAGACAGACGGACAGACCGAAGCTATAAGAGTTCCTTGTTGACTACGGAACCCTAAAAAGCGGCCAAGTTCGAGTTGAACTCGCCTATGAAGGGTTCCGCAGCAGCAAATAGATAACGTGTTTAGGAAATCAAAAATGTTCTTTACAATTTGAATATTGGAATGTTGAACACTGCATTCCCATTTCCCCTCGCCCCTGCGACGAACTACGAAAGTATCGCGGTACCTACTCTGCCTACGGACACGCTCCACAGTATATTATTAATAATAATTATTATTATACTGTGAATAGGAGAAAATACATGTACATACCTCGCCGATTAAAATCGGTGCGGTACATACCTATATTTAATTATATTGTCGATTAGTCAAGTACCTAACATGGATAGTAATGGGGGGGTCCGGACCCCCAGGCCCCCCCCTCCCCCCTTATATACGCCCATGAACTAAATATGAAATGTAGAATTTGTTGAAGTTAGGGTCGGTAAGTTAGGCCGTGTAGATTCAGAAGCTTGGCTCTACATGAGATCTGATATCTTTTTCACAGGGTAAACCTTAATATGTGGTCGTCTCGGCAACATTTTACATGATTTTTTAAAAGTGGGATTGTAATTTGTAATCATGTTTCCTGGTTAGTGGTTACCCAATTTGAGTTTGGCAAACAATATTATTGTAGTTTTTCCTCCTAATATAATAACGGTTTTAACTTTTATGGTTATCGAACAATAATATAATAAGCAAGATTTGCCCGCGACTTCGTCCCCCAGGACGAAGTCGTGGCTGGGCCGCTGCAGTTTTCGTCTCAGACGGGTCCAGCGGCCCAGCATAAAGCGGGGGAGAAGGCACGGACGGGTTTTAGTGGGTAGAGCTGCGGTCAACTTACCATCTTCTCGGCCGTAGCGAGTCCCACATACCCCGGTGGTCCTTCCCGGCCCAGTGCCGCCGGGCATGCTCAAGCGCATTTTTCGTCTTGAAAAAAAAAGGACGAAGTCGTGGTCTTCACTATTTTGAAGTCAGTGCCAGCTAATTTTATCGTGAGTTCAGTCAATGTCAGAATATTTTAAATTTTTGGGACTGGTACCGACTTCAAAGTAATGAATTCTATATTATTATGTACAGAAGTAGAACTTGAGATTTAGACAAATTCTGAAAAAGGGACTATTAAAGAGTAAGAATTATATAATACTTTTTATTTTATAATATTATTGTTGTTTTTACCTTGAAAGTCGGTTTCATTTTTAACCCACTTCCAAAAAGGAGGAGGTTATATATTCGGCTGTGTATATTATTTGTGTATGTTCACAGTTCAATGATTATTCCGCCGTTTGTGAACCGATTTTCAAAATTTTTCTTTTGTTGTATAGGGTACTCAACTTCAATTTGCTACCATGTTCACAAAAGTGGTGACCTGATGATGGGATCCATGAGTAATTGAGGGAACTCCTCAAAATTTATATGGAAACATATAGTGATTTTGGTTTTATGTGAAGGATCCTAAGCATATGCTACCAAAACCTTGTGTTTTGGTAGCATATGGTATACTATGGTTACTACCATAGTATACCATATGCTACCTGTTACCTACTGTTATGGTTAATACCAAGGTATACTATGGTTCCGAAGATTCTAAGAGAACTCCGGATTCCTTATAGATACAAGTTTGGGGGTTTAGGCGCTGTTTTAAGAACTGAAAGCATATTATGCTACTATGCCGTCTATGGTGTCTATGGTGTCACTATGGTGTCCGTGGGAGAGCCATGCTTCGGCACGAATGGGCCGGCTCGACCGGATAAATACCACGGCCTCACAGAAAACCGGCGTGAAACAGCGCTTGCGCTGTGTTTCGCCAAGTGATTGAGTTTACCGGAGGCCCAATTCCCTACCCCCCTAGAAATGCCGCAGTGGAAAAACAATTTGTTACCCCAGGAGGGTACCAACTACGTTGGAGAATCCCTCTCTGGACGTCCATTCTCAGGAACCCCTGGAACTAAACGTGGACGTCCAGGCTGCCCCTCGTATTCTGGGGAGGGCAAAACTGCGCTCCAATCTGCTCGGGGTAAGAGCAAACACACAAAGGCACCCCCTCGATATTATACGTGGACTTTTGCAATATCAGGGGATTACACTCCAACCTTAATGCCGTCCATTACCACCTTGAGACGGCAAAGCCGGCTTTGCTCTTTTTAACCGAGACGCAGATATCTTCTCCGAGTGACACATCATACCTTTCCCACCCAGGGTATTATCTCGAGCACTACTTTCTACCCAAAGCTGGAGTGTGTGTGTATATCAGAGATGATATCGGCTCTCGCCGCCTCAGCAATCTTGAGGTCATGGACCTGTCCATCTTATGGCTCCGCATAGATTATAAAAAAGAGTATTTATGGAGATAATATTGTAATGAGTGCAATTATTATGGGAGTTATGTGTCAGAACTTAAATTTAATGTTAATTTAGCGTTATTATTTTGAGTTGTGTTAGGAATTTGAGTATATTTTGTTTGATGTTTGATTATTGATAAAGAGAGAGGGCGATTAGGAAATGATTGTTAATAAAGATAAACTATAATAATAGTGTTAGTCTATATTATAGGGGTTTATAAATATCTGAGAGAATAGTTAGCGTTATTAAAAATAAAAATAATTGTAATGTGTGAGCATAAGAGAGAGTACATAAGTTATTGAGTTTACAATCTAGGTATATTGAAATGTTGTTGGTGTATGACTAGTTTAGTTATTGTTCAAGGTAATGAACAGGTATAGGCCACCTCAAATTGTGAAAGGACTAGTTTAGCACTATTTCCTGGGGCGGGAGTGTGTTCAAAACGTTTTCAACCTTTTTGGAAGTTTATTTTTCTTGATATTTTAAATATGACATATTCTGAGATGTGTCTTGTGTAGAGAAAATTGAGTATGAAAAATGGTGTATTGAGAAAGAGTTCAGAGTAAAATAATATGTATTGTTTATTAAGTTTAAAGAGTGTTTTCTATATGAGTTTAGAATTCGAGTTGAACTGAGCTGTTTTCGTTCAGCGACATACTTGAAATTTTTAGAATATAATGACATGAGTGAAGTAATGAAATGCGCAAAGTTTGAATATGGTAGCACTCATTACAATATTATCTCCATAACTACTCTTTTTTCTTATTTAATTTCGTCCCTTCCACCATAAACACATTCTAGGTAGCTCATTTCCTGATTTAAATTTAGTTTTCCTTTTCTTAAATAATTTTTTAAAATATATATGGCTAAATAGTTTCTTTGCATGTTTAAATTTAGTTTTTTGCTTCTTAATAATTAATTTCTCAAAATGCCTTTTCTTTGCATAATATATTCTTACACATTCTTTCTTCTCAAATCTCCATATATTCGACTCATATCTGAAAACATCTAGATATAACCTCACTTTCTCATCATCCACAAGCAAACTAAAATCCATTTCGAAATCTGTTTCCTTTCTAGTATTTGCCATTTTAACTAATTGTAGCTCCTCATTATTAAGCTGTAGTTCCACTTTCTTTGTCATTTCCTTCTTAACACCGACAAGCTCATTTTCTACATTTCTATTTAGTTCATCTTTTAATTTTATAATTTGTATTTTCTTTCCTTCTGGTTTTATTTCCATTATTCCGTCACTTCTCGCTTCAATCAAACCTTGACAGTCATTCCCGTCAACTTGTCTTTCTCCTATTCCTTGTACTTCTCCAAATTCTAAATTTTCAATGTTCATTAATTTATTTTTACTAGACTCTTCATTTACTCGCTTTATTTTCTCTTAAACACAATCATACTCTATCTCTACTTGCTCTATCATTTTCTCGTCTTCACTTATCTTTACATCATTATTAAACTCATCTTTTTGTAATATTATAATTTGTTTTCCCTCGTTGCTCTCAACCTCTGTTTCTTTTTCTTCTCCTTTTAAAATTTGAGAACTCTTTAAGTCGTCTTTTAAAAGCACTACGTAATCTATGTAGGTCTCAATAAACACATCATCATAAAAGTACTCAGTAAAATATTCTAGGTTATCTCTTTCTTCCCGCGGAGTAGCAAGTAAATCATCGTGAGTTGTATCAAAACTGCGATACCATTTTTCAGCTTGTTCTATTTTTACCTCTATATATTTAATCGTTTTAAATTTCTTTGGGAACTCCTTATAAAACTCAATTGCGTCCTTGATTCTGTCAACTAACTGCTCCTGTTTTTTTTATTAATTTTTCGACATCCATTTTGCGTACACTCTCTTTTATCTCCTTTCGCCTCCTCAAAATGTGTGAATTTAATATCACAAATTATTCACTCGTAATATCTCCTCCTCCACACAAACCGGTTTCGGCACCATGAACGAAAACAGCTCAGTTCAACTCGAATTCTAAACTCATATAGAAAACACTCTTTAAACTTAGCCTTAGCCCACAATACACATTGAGATGTATGGAGTTGCTATTGCCAACAAAAAACATGTCACACTTGAGGCATGAGCGGGGTGAGAGGCGGGGCGGTGATGGCTATAGATCAGTACCGCAGAAGTGACACAGTTTTGTGCCTACACTCAAATGAATGCAGAATCTACTTGAGTAAATGGATGAGATAAAAATAAAAATTACTATTTAATAAAATTTATACAATCAAGTATGGATCCACAGTCCACTATAGCCAATTACTTTATTTATATTAAGATTATCAAGTACTTAAATATTTTCAATTACAATAATAAAATTATTATAATGTAGCATGTATAATATACGTAATATTATTTTAAATATTATCAAAATACAAACTCGTCTACGTGAGTACTTCATTCATCGTCGTCTTATCATAGATCAGTATTCTGCCTACATTCCACTCTGAATCTACTACTCTATGACAATGCAAATGGCGCGCGTCTTTGCCTAGTAATTTAATGTTCGTATTTTAATTGAAAATAATTAAATAAGAATGCTAATACCGATGAAATGTTATTCCGTTGCAATTTGAAGTGTTACTGGAATAATTTTTGCAATGTCTTAACCCATAACTAAGCATCTTTGTGACTTTTTTGTGTTTGTTTTTTATTGTTGTACGTCTGGCGTGTAGAAGAGCTCGCGTGCGACTAAGTGCACTGCGGCTATATAGCTTATGTTGAATGTGACCAAACATTGCGTTGCGGTGTCAACTCCATACATCTCAATGGTCTTACCTCTATGTAGGCTCGAGATACCTTGCCATCTTGAGTCGTGTTTTGAAAGTTTTTGTAATCATTCAAAATTTGGGTTCGTAGATGCTTTTGTACTCTCATTAAGCCTTCCATATTAACAAATAATAATAGTAAACAATTCCCAAAATATTTTATCAAAATATAGGCCCTTGTTATACGTTGCCAAGGAAACCGCTAATATTTTTCTCGTATTTAAAAATTAATCTCATTCATAACTCTCCTTAATTTACTGCTTTCCCAAATAATATGCTGGTTCTTTTGTTATATCCGGCTCGAAGACCATGAAGAAAACACCAGTGGACTGTATATCTGTATATTCACCTCAAAATCTCTACATTCTTTCACACCATACATTGAGATGTATGGAGTTGCTATTGCCAACAAAAAACATGTCGCACTTGAAGAATGAGCGGAGTAAGAGGCGGGGCGCTTATGGCTATAGATCAGTACCGCAGAAGTGACAAAGTTTTGTGCCTGTTTGAAAGTGGATAAAATAAATCAAATATTTTTACTAAACATTATTAAAAGCTTTTATTTAACTTGCTCTGTATCTTATTATTTAGTTATATACATTATTATGTAAGTTCGGGTGGAATTTTTGAACTCAATTTCGAAGTAAGTATATGTATGTAAAAAAGCGGGTAGTCCCCAAAAACGGTAGCAATTTTGGTGCTCTATATTAAATTATTTAAAATAAATAGTAAAACCAGTTAAATGTGTGTAATAATGTGCTAAATCTATGTTGGGCTCACCTGTACTCAATTTCAAATAATAATCTCCTTTCAACAATAACTATTTTCAATATTAACAATACTTAAAAATCGGCACTATTTTTTGGACACTTCATCAATCATGGATGCCAATAACCTGGAGTCTTTGAGCAATTTCTTCGATTCCCGCATGAAGAAATATGAGGAGAAGTTACAGAAGATTGCTGAGGGTTCTAAAACCAATCCAGAAATTGTCTCCCTCTCCGAAGATTTCAAGGAATTTAAGAGCACTGTTTTGCAACTTCTATCTAGACTCAAGAATGATGTTGACTCCCTTTCTCTGAAGATTGATCGACACGAAATGATGATGCGCAGAAAGGTGCTTCTCTTTCACGGTATTCCTGAGAAGCAGAATGAAAAACCGTTCGAAGTGATCCACCAAGTATTCATTGATAAGATGAAGCTTTGTGATTTAAATACGGGCTGCATTCAGTCTTGTCACCGTCTTGGATTCTCTACATCTAAGGCCAGACCTATTTTAGTGCGATTTAAAACATTTGAAGATAGGCAAAATGTGTGGGAGAGTAAGACTTCTTTAAAAGGCACTAATATCACTCTATCAGAGTTTTTGACCAAGGAAAGACACAAAGTTTTCACTGCAGCTCGCAAGCATTTTGGTATCAAAAATTGTTGGTCGAGTGAAGGGAAAATTAACATCATCCTCCCGGATAAGAATCGGCGCAAAGTGGAGTCGTTCATATCATTGGAAAAGCTTATGTCGCAGTTCCCGGTAAGCTGTGAGGAGGCAGAGGCTCATGTGCAGGACCTCCGTGCTGGCAGAACCGTAAGACAAACCCGGCGTCGCCATTAGTCATTATTAACCTAGAATTCTTTTCATGTATGTTGCTTTTTCGATCTGTCATTCTATTCACATTGGTAGTACAGAGTACTTTTTCACTTTGTTTATTATTGTATAAATTTACGATCTGTAGGTATGTCAAAATAATTTTAAATTCAAAAATTTACTGTCCAAATTTATGTTTTTTTGTAAAACTCGAATTACACCAAAATTTTTGTTATGACTTGTATGATGTCTCCTGACAGCGGACAGCGCCTGTCAAATGTCAGTGTGATTTGACAGATATCGTTCGTCTTCTTTTTCGCTCTTTTTTGTATCACTTTTTGCCATAGCGATGTGTCCTACATTTGAAATCCGATAGCTGTCTATTGTATGATGTATCCAGAAATAGTTAAATATACAATACGTTTAATTCGAGTATCTAGTGAGTTCTTAACAAGTTTGATTGTAATTTTTTAGTGTAGTTTTTTTTAGCCATATTTAACTTTTTAATAGTTATTTATTAATATTCATTTTTATTTATTATCATATGTTATTATTTTATATTTTATAATTATATAGTTATAAAAGGGTTTTATATGGATGACCTCAACAGCAGTTTTTTCTCGTGCTCATCGTCGTCCAGTTTTTTAAGTGCAATCAGTTCTTTACACTCATTACCTCTCACTTTAAGTGATCAACTTTCTGAGATCTTTAGCAATTATAGAGTTAACTTGAACATAGCACACATTAATGCCCAGAGCATCCCTAGTCACTATCCGGATCTCCTTGCGTCCTTTAGTGCTACTAATCTTGATGCCATCTTAATCTCTGAATCTTTCCTTAAGCCCTCTCTTCCATCCATCCAATATTCTATTCCTGGGTTTGTCCTCATTCGCAACGACAGAACTGGCAAAGGTGGTGGTGGTGTTGCCATATATCTCCGCGCTGATATTCAATATAATATATTGCATATGTCTCCTTCAGCTTATTCAGAGCAAGCGGAATATCTGGCCATTGAAATTGTCACTCATCATACCAAATTACTTCTGATTGTTTTGTACAGCCCTAATTCTGGTATCGACTATTTTGAATCTCTTGACAACCTGCTTGCTAGTTTGCGTTTAAATTACCAACATGTAATAATTATGGGAGATTTTAATACCTGCCTTCTTAAAGACAACTATCGCTCACGTAAGTTACTCTCGCTTTTAACTTCCTATAACCTACATGTCCTTCCCTCCGATCCCACCCATAATTTTCCTAATTGTACGCCCTCTCTATTAGACCTCATTATTGTATCATCTCCTAATAATGTGGCTACTAATGGACAGCTCGTTGCCCCTTTTTCCTACCATGACCTTGTTTTCCTGTCCTACAAAATTAGACCCCCGAAACGTAAACCCCAAACTTTACTTTTGCGTAGCTTCAAGCATATTGACAAACAAGCGCTTGAGCTAGATTCCGAAAAATTAAATTGGGCATCTGTGCTTAATAGCTCGAACTTGGATGACAAAATTGCTAATTTTAATAATATTTTATTGGAGCTTTATGACCGACATGCCCCTTTGAGGAAAATTAAAGTAAGGCACAATCCGGCACCATGGCTCACGGATTCTATCAAGGAGCTGATGGCGGCACGTGATAAGGCCAAAAGGAAATTTAAACTTTGTCCAAACGAAGTGAACCATACCAAGTTTAAGCTGTTGCGTAATCGCTGCAATCACACATGTCGCGATGCCAAACGGCGTTACTTTTATTCCTCCTTACAAAACCGCAATACAGCAGACACTTGGAAATTTCTTAGATCAGCTGGTATTGGCAAGACTCCTGTTTCTGACTCCAATGATTACGATCTCAATGCCCTCAATAAACATTTTTCTCAACCTCCAATATCTTTAATCAATAGCATAAAACTAAATACTTTAAAATCTCTTTCCAATCTACCCATCACTTCTCCGGCTTTTAGTTTTACTCCTTGTACTGAATCAAAGGTCAGACTCGCAGTTTTATCAATTACTTCAGAGGCTGCTGGCTGTGACAGAATATTTTCCAAGATGATTAAAATGATTCTCCCATCCTTGCTTCCTATTATAACTCATATTTTTAATTTTTCATTATTCTCCGGCTGTTTCCCCCAGGAATGGAAAATGGCGAATGTCCTTCCTCTACCAAAAGTTCCTAGTCCTACTTCCCTATTTTCTTTTCGTCCCATTTCCATACTGCCTTTCCTATCTAAAGTTTTGGAGAATATCGTTCACCAGCAGCTCTCTTCGTTCCTATTAAAAAATAATCATATAAGCTCACTGCAATCAGGATTCCGTTCTGGACACAGCACCGTTTCTGCTCTACTAAATATCACAGATGACATTCGGTGGGCCATGGAAAACAAATCACTTACCGCCCTTATCCTTTTAGATTTTAGTAGTGCTTTCAATTCCATCGATTTTGATATTCTTCTAGCTATGTTACGGTCTTTAAATTTGTCCCCATCCGTCTTGTCCTGGTTTAATTCCTATCTTCGTGGACGGCTACAGCGAGTGATGATCAATAATGATTACTCTGACTGGTCTGATCTCGATGCGGGTGTCCCACAAGGCGGTGTACTTTCCCCTCTTCTTTTTTCTATCTTTATTAACTTCATTGTTCAAATATTAGTGTCTAAGTATCATCTCTATGCAGATGATTTGCAAATATACCAGCATTTCACTATACCCAATGCAGCTTCTGCCATAGCTCTCTTAAATGATGACCTTAAACGTATTTGTGATTGGGCTCAGTCTTTTGGTTTACTTGTCAATCCCTCTAAAAGTAAAGCGTTGTTAATTGGCAGTAAACGCATGCTAGCGTTACTTGACAAAGGCTCTCTTCCTCCAATCATGTTAAACGGCGCTACAATACCTTTCTCTGAAACTGCTAAGAACCTGGGAGTTATTTTTGACGAACATCTGTCGTGGAATGCCAATGTTAGCAATGTCAGTCGCAAAGTATACCACACCTTACCAGTGGCGAGGGGTGAATATTTTGAGAAGGGAAGCCGGAGTAAAAAATCTACTTACCAATTTTGGTGATTTATAATTGAATGACATGCTTTTAATTTTCAAAACTAAGTTTGGAAAACAAAGTTTCCTTCGACAGCAAAATATAATCTGTCAGACAACAGTCTTTCTGAATTAATGCCATATTTTCCGAACTACACGATTACGTCGTACGACTCACAATTCACAAGTCACAATATAAATTAATTTAATTCACGACACTCTTCTAAGTTCTAACGCTAAAACAAAATTTAAATTCGACAAAACAAAACAAACGACATGTTGTTTACAAACACACTATCCGCCATATTAATATGTCAATCTAAAAACCAGCAAAATAAAAATGTATTACGCGCCTGTCATATTTAGTACCGCTAAAGGCATTCTTAATAAAGTCGTATTACAAAAAATCCTACCAAAATAAAATGTATTACGCGCCAGCAAAAGTATTATGTCGCTACATTAATTCTTAAATTCGAATCATAACAATTTTACTTCATGACTCATCTATCTCGCTTGCACTTGTGCGTTGCTAATTAACCTTTCTCCGTAATAACTCGTCGGGCATCGAGTTATTTCCAAGTATATATCGCGCGTGCTAGAACGAGACAGAACATGACGACCAGTTCACAGGAATGAAAAGGACAGATGCTTACTATGAACTGTCGTTGTATGGAGAAATAAGCCGCTAATCCACGGCTTGATTCTCTGCGCCCGCACATTGCATTGCCTTTTAAAATTTGTAGGCGATAGTTATTAATTCAAACTATGTATTTCAAGTGAGAGAAAAATTTATTGCATATAACATTGTGAATTCAAAGTTTTTTAAGTAGGTATGTAAAATATTTATTAGATAAATATGTCGTTGGCCCATATATTCGATTTTTCTAAGCCCTAAGGGAAGCCGATGGGAATCGGGTTATATGGACGCTTCGCCACTGCACCTTACATTCCCTCAAACTGCTCCAAAAGTTTCTCCCTACTCCTACCAAAATTTTATTAGCGCAGACCCTTATCCAACCTATCATTGACTATGCGGACGTTTGCTACTTAGATGCTAACGAAGAGTTATTGAACAAATTAGAACGGCTTCAAAATCAGTCAATACGTTTTATTTTTGGCCTAAAAAAATATGACCACGTGTCCGAATATAGAAAGCAGTTACGGTGGCTCCCTATTCGCTTCCGTAGAAATTACCGAATACTCTGTTTCCTCTTTAATGTTTTATTCAGTCCTGCAACCCCTTCCTATTTGAAAGAACGCTTCTCCCTTCCCAACTTGCAAAATTTATCCTGTAGATCCTTTAGACGCACCCTCTTAGATATCCCTCCCCATCGTACTGACTTCTTTGCATATTCCTTAACTGTTTATGCTGCTAAACTCTGGAACTCCTTGCCAAGTCCTATACGTGATTGTAGAACACTTGCACTTTTTAAAAGAAGACTACACGAGCACTATTTACGCCTATCCTGACCACGTTACCCATTTCAATAAACCCTAATATTATATTGTATTATTAATTATATACGTATGTATACTATTATTATTTTATATATATTTTATAATATAAGTACCTATGTATTGTATAATATTATTAAGCATTACGTTTATATTATATTTTATTTTATGTTATACTTGTTATTATGTAATTACGTTATTGTTAAATTGTCGTGTGAACTACTTATTGTTACCTCTTTTTTTTTTTAATTTTTCCTGTAATAGGTCTACTGGAAGAGATTCCAATTGGAATAAGTAGTACCTTTGTACTAAAATGTATCTCTTATTTTAAGGTTTTTCTCTGTTAACTAGATAAGTGTACATAAATTATTAAATAAATAAAAATAAATAAATAAATAATATTTTAACCGATTGAACTGAAATTTTGTATACACGTTTGGTTTGAATGACAATGCACGATACAGTATGTGACATCACTATAAATAAAATATAAAATGGCCGACCATCCAAGATAGCGGAATAGTTATTTTCTATGCCGTCCGTCGTATAACAGTATGGATATTAAATGAAAGAACTGTTTGAGAATAACTCGAAAACGAATGTAATGTCATTCTACATCCAATATGGCGGCTCATCTAAGATAGGGGAATACAAACAAAGTTTCATTTATATCTGCATGACTAAAGAATTGGATTTCTGTTAAAAATAGTTAAGTGAAATCCAACTTTTAAGTCATGCGGAAATAAACGAAATAATAATATTATAACAAGTCGCTAAATATAGGCACGGCTTTTTCACTAATCAACATCAAGTAGTAAGTACGATTTCTCAAGGACATAGAAGCTAATTAGATTTTTTACTTATATAAAATAACGGGGCAAACGGGTCACCTGATGGAAAGTAACAACCGTCTCCCATGTGCACTCGTCACGTCAGAAGAGCTGCAGATGCGTGGGAATATGCCTTCTTCTCAAAATGCTTCTGGCGATAGTTCGTTCCACAGTTTTGCAGTGCGCGGAAGAAAATTACGCGAAAAATGCACGGTGGAAGACCGCCACTTATCAAGGTGATGGGATGGTCCTCAGAGCACTCCCCGTGATACAACTAATAGAGGATGCATACAGCCAAACGTATTACCTCCTTTTTGGAAGTCGGTCAAAAACCAAAGTATTACATACCAAAATTTTGCAAAGCCGTTACAGCGGCTTAGGCGTGAAGAGGTAACAGACACAGAGAGAGACAGACAGATAGACGGACGGTCAGACAGACGGACAGACAGACAGATGGACGGACAAACCGACAGACGGACGGATAGACAGACAGACAGACACAGTTTCGCATTTATAATAATTACTATATATTTGACCGAGCTTCGCTCGGTATTCGATAAAACACGAATAAAAAGACATTTTCTAAAAATGATTCCTAGCTAGATCGATTTATCGCCCCCGAAAACCCCTGTATACTAAATTTCATGAAAATCCTTGGAGCTGATTCCGAGATTCCAATTATATATTTATATATATACAAGAATTGCTCGTTTAAATATATAAGATATTTTAATAAGTATGGATCAAAAGTCCACTATATACTTACTAAATTCAAGTTACTTATATATTTATAAATACAATTATAATGTACGCATGTATGATGTACATAATGTATACGTAATACCGTATTTATATTATTACCAAAATACAAACTCGTCTACGTCAATACTTCATTCATCGTCGTCTTCTGCCTACATTTCCCTCTGAATCTACTACTCTATGACAATGCGAAATGGCGCGCGTCTTCGCCTATAGTAATTGAATTTTCGTATTTTAATTGAAAATAATTAAATAAGAATACTAACCGATGAAATGTTATGCCGTCGCATTTGGAAGTGTTTTTGGAATTATTTTTACAATATCCTAAGACACACCAAGGCATTTTTGTGACTTTTATTTTGTTTTTTTATAATTGTCATACGTCAAGTGCGCAGAAGTGCTCGCGGCCGACTAAGTGCACTGCGGCTATATAGCGTCTCTTGAATGTGACCAAGCACTGCGTTGCGGTGTCAACTCCATACATCTCAATGACAATACATATTATTTTACTCTGAACTCTTTCTCAATATACCATTTTTCATACTCAATTTTCTCTACACAAGTCACATCTCAGAATATGTCATATTTAAAATATCAAGAAAAATAAACTTCCAAAAAGGTTGAAAACGTTTTGAACAGTGGCATTATCCAAACCAAAGTTACGAGGGTTCAAAAATACGACGAAACGTTTCGAGAAAAGGTAGGTAGTGCCCTTGCGCGCTTCGCTTGGCTCATCTTGGCGGGGGCACTCCCGTGCCCCCAGATTAATGTTGTCACAAAGTAAATGATTAATTAAACTTGGTGTTGCGGTTACCAAGTTGGCAATTTGATCACGGGATTTATGAGGTATGTAGGAAACTCCTTGATTGGGACAAAATATAAAGTTCTATTGTTGTAGCTTTAAGTAGTTAAGTGGGCGAATAACCCCAAATTGACGAAAATTGATCGAAAATTTATCGAAACTTGATCGAAACTTGATCGAAAATTGATCGAAACTTGATCGAAACTTGATCGAAACTTGATCGAAACTTGATCGAAACTTGATCGAAACTTGATCGAAACTTGATCGAAACTTGATCGAAACTTGATCGAAACCTTGATCGAAACTTGATCGAAACTTGATCGAAACTTGATCGAAACTTGATCGAGACTTGATCGAAATTTGATCGAAACCTTGATCGAAACCTTGATCGAAACTTGATCGAAACTTGATCGAAACTTGGTCGAAATTTGATCGAAACCTTGATCGAAACTTGATCGAAACTTGATCGAAACTTGATCGAGACTTGATCGAAATTTGATCGAAACCTTGATCGAAACTTTATCGAAACTTGATCGAAACTTGATCGAAACTTGATCGAAACTTGATCGAAACTTGATCGAATCTTGATCGAAACTTGATCGAAACTTGATCGAAACTTGATCGAAACCTTGATCGAAACTTGATCGAAACCTTGATCGAAACCTTGATCGAAACTTGATCGAAACTTGATCGAAACTTGATCGAAACTTGATCGAAACTTGATCGAAACCTTGATCGAAACCTTGATCGAAACCTTGATCGAAACAACTTGATTGACGATTTTTTAAAAATCGAGTTTCATAAAAAATGGGTTAAAAAAATGCACAACGTTGATAATCAAGTTTTCACTTCTGCCACCACTCCCGGAGTGCAACCAGTCTTTTTTTTAATTTTTTAAAGTATTTTTAAATAATCCAACTCAAACCCGCGACAGTTTTGTGATTTTTGCTGTAAAAGGTTTAGAATATCACCTGTTTATGGATTGTATTGACGCCTTAACGGTATGAAAAAAATACAATGTACTGTTGAGAAAGTCGTCTATAAAATGTTGGAATTACTTTTTACCACTTTGATATGAAATAGTTGAGTAAAAAAATATGTAACTCGGCAAAATTTTAGAGAAAATGGGCAAAGAATTGCTTGTTAATTTCGGCAACTTGGAGCTGTAATTCATAAAAAGAAAACGACAGAAATAATCTATATATAAAATTCTATCCAAATCGAGAAAAAAAAAAGAAAAAAAAACAATTTGTGCCAAAAAAACACGATTCACAACAACCTAAATCTCACATTATATTTCTCGCCGCAAGTTCGAGTCAGCTTTCCGAGCTTAAATATATTTTAAATGTAATAATTAATACATATTTTTTTTATTCTAATAAGGGGAAAAAACCTAATAATATTTCTGTAGCGAACCTTTGCAATTTCGGCAAAATCGGCAAAATTTCGTATACGGACGGATAAGCATGAAAATAACACTTTAATTAGCTTACATCGATTCTTGTTTGTGCTGGACAATATTGTAATTTGTTATCATGTTTCCTTGTTAGTGGTTACTTATAACTTATAAGTTATTTTAATGTTTCCTCCTAATATAACAAGCAAGATTTGCCCGCCGCGCGACTTCGTCCTCCGACAGGTATAAGTGAGTAAATTAACACTTTCAGCGATGCTACTTTAACAGAGAACACTTCTACACTCTTGTATAGAGTTCTCTGTTAAAGTAGCATCGCTGTGTCTCTACACATACATAGTACACACCCTAAAGTATTATCACTGGTATGTTTTGTTACATCCTGTATAATGTAAGTTGTACATGTACTACTAACTATTTACTACAATATATTATTAATTATACTTATTATAAATCATACCTTAGACAAATATTATAACGTTTCGCTATGATTAATCCATGTAAATTTTTGTAAGGAGGGTGGACCATGTAAGGCCATGTTCCTTTGAAGGCCAACTATCAAAAAGTCGCAGTTATCGTCATGTAAAGACATTTTCCTTCTGCTACACAATCCATCAAACTTATGGCCACCAGCGCGGCGGCGCGGCGAGTCAATCGCGCCGCTATTGTGGTAGTGAGATCTCACTGTTTGTAGACTTTGGTTGTCGAGGCTACAATTGTAATTTCCGCACCTTGAAAAACTTTAGTTTTTAGTTACATAACCTATATCTATCTCAAAATTTTTTACAGGGCATTATCGTATAGGGATATATGTATGGTACTAATAAAAGAAAATCTACTTATGCGTCGATTTACGTTAAAATATTGGTAATGTTCCTAGGAAGGCCGGTGGTTCCTTATTAGGCCCAACCAAAGATTTGATGGTTGGCCTTGCTAGGGAACATACACTTTACAAGGAACATCTAAACATCATTGACATATAAACAGTTATTTTTAGTTATAAATGCGTACCGTAACAATTAAAATAATGTTGTTTTTTTTTAAACATCTTTACATATTAGGATTATTAAACTTATAAACGCATATTGAACATTTTGGCCTTATGGGCCTAACGGGCCCATAAGAAGGCCATTTTAGATTAAAAAAAATTTGATTGTATTTAAAACACATTGTCAATTATTTATAAGGTGTCAATGTGATACTCATTGCTACTATTTTTAAAGAATTTCTATTTATATATTCTTAGTTATAAGATGATGTTCAAGCAATGTTCGTTATAGTTTTTTTAGATGATATAAATATATTGAGCATTTAATGTGTTGCTTAATTGGAAGAAATAATAATGTCGTTTTAGTAAAAGCAAATACCTAAATAAATAATTGTAACTCTATTTTCAAGTTAAATGACTGATGTATAATAACATTGGCCTTGTTTGGAGTTGTGTCCCTTGCAAGACCATTTGGAAGAGCTTAGCAAAACTTAAGTTTATTGAATGGCTATTGAAGCTAGGTTAAAAAGAGATTTATAATATGATACCTTATGAAACAGAACATTACTCATGCATTACTTGATAATTTGTTTTCTTAATTTATTTAGTTAATAAACGAACAACAAGCATTTTCCCATTAGATTGGTCTTACATGGCTCACCCTCCTTACGTAAAACACTGTATTATAATAATAGTATACTTACTAAAATAAATAAATTTCTATTTGTATGCCCTTGTTTACAGGTGGTGAAAGATGGTCGCAGAGGAAAGCTCGAGCGCAACAGAGACGACGATATGGTGCGAGAGAGAGAAACAAACGACAAATCGGTACGTGAATTTATTTTATACATCATTATACAGGGTGCAACAAAACTAAGTAATAATACTTTAGGGTGTGTACTGTAGGGTAGAGAGTTCACTCCGAAAGTAGCAGCGCTGAAAGACCAATTTTTTCACTTTTATATGGGCAAGAGCCCGAGCGTCACGAGTTTCCCCATACAAAAGTGAAAAAAATGTTGGTCTTTCAGCGCTGTTACTTTCACAGTGAACACTCTACAAGGAATACATACACACTCTAAAGTATTATCACTTAGTTTTGTTACACCCTGTATACTAGATGACACCCGCACCTCCATTTTCCGGGATAAAAAGTATGTCCCTTCCCAGAACTCAAAGAATCTCCGTAGCAAATTTTAGCATAATCGGTTCAGCGGTTTTGGCGTGAATAGATAATAGACAGACAGCCAGGCAGACAGACACACTTATTTATAATATTAGTATGAATATGGGTGACGCTGGCACCTTCGTTGGGCCCAAAGACCTTTAACTGGTTGGGCCAAAGTTGGTTTATCACGCGGATTGAAGGACACTGGCATAATATGATAATATTATGACAGATAGCGCCGTTTTTAGCTGGGAACAAATTATTATCGGACGTTTTCATCTGATGCGGCTTGTTAATTGTTTCTATCTGATTAATAAAAAATACTAGAGATGTGCCGATCATGACTTTGGCCGACTAGCCGACTAGCCGATTAGTTGGCTGCAAAGAAGCCGACTAATCGGCCGACTAGTCGGCCAAGCCGATCATGATTTCGGAAGTTTCCGTAACGCTTTTTACTGCTGCTTCGCGGTCGCACACGCCGCCTGCAAACGTGCCGAATCGTGCTATGTGTACTTCGCGTAGGTTACTTTATTTTGTTTCTATGATACAGTTGATGGTTTTCAATTTTCATTAAATATTTCATGTACTCGATTTAATAATACTTAATTCGTTGTTAAAATTATATTTACAAAAATAATTTCTTTACTAGCAAGTAATTTCAGAAACTCTTCATTTAATTTTTAAATGTGTATATATCACTGATTGAGTGTCATATAAACGCATTATAAATAATAATCAAGGTTTTTCTTTAATGTAATTTCAATAAAAGCAAAAAAGTAAAAAGCCGATTAGTCGGCGCTTTTTGCCGACTATTCGTCGACTACAAAAGTGGCCGGATAGTCGGCTTTACCGACTAGTCGGCACATCTCTACAAAATACACTAAATTGTGCACATTGTCTGACATAAGTCGCGGACGCGACCTTGAACGTTTGGACGTCCGAACAGAATCTGGCTGGCCGGATGTTTTTGCATCCGCGGACGTCTGCCATTGACATATAGGTTAGGTCTTTGACGTCCGCGGATGAACCGTGCGCATTGAAGCCGCATCCATCAGCCGCGACTTATGGATGCGTCCGATATTTTGTTTCTAGCTTTATGAAAACGTCCGATAATTTGTTTCTAGCTTTATTATTTGAATTTTGTTGGTCGCGGTTGCTTACCGCGTTGATCGGAATCGCAGAACACTTACCTATTTACATCGTTATTATTACTAGCTAAAAGCCGAGCGAGTCAACAAGTTTTGTTGATATCAGAACCCTAAAACGGAACCCTAACCAGCAGATTTTTTGTAGATTGATAAGTTATTAGCTACCTAATTTAAAAATTATATTGTCCTATAAAAAGAATCCTGGTCCTATAAAAAGAATGGTCCTAAAATATCCTAAAATATCCTTTCTATCTCTGTTAACTTCCGCGATTTTTCGCAGATAAAAATGTTGTTTGTCTTTTTAAAATGAAGCTACCTACTCACATAAAACTAGCTTAATAGTAATAAAAAAATAAATATTCTAGGGAACCCTGAGTATTAGGGCCGCCATCTGCCTAGGAATTAATTTGTCTCTTATCTTTTTAAAAAACTATTATTATTGAGTCTTAAATATATTAATTACTTAATTCTTTATTGAGAGCTACTAAGGCCCAAATTGTTAGTAACATTGACCATTAGAAACTAGTAAACTCTTAACACAAACTCGAACGAAAGTCAGACTCAATTTTGGCCGGCTAATCAAAATTCTAGAGTTCTAGACTATAGACCGAATAGTCTAATAAAGAATCGAATAATAAAGTTGTTAAGTTTTTGAACCCAATTTTTACCGTGATTCCGCAATAAAGGGGTACTTTTAGGGGTTTATATTTCAGTCTTATCCAAAAATTATATCATGAAATTAAACAAACTGTTTATACAATGTAAATATGCGATTTTAAAGTTCAGAATACAAAAAGTGTTTTTTCACGATTAAAAGGATGATTGCGATAAGGGTTGAAAAATTTATTAAATAATCATAAAATACCATGAAAAAAAAACATTAAAACACTTATTTAATCAAATTAAACCCAATTAGTTAAGACAGAATGGTTAAATCTGCGTTTTTTTTTTATTTTCAACAAAAGGGGTGGATTTCAGCCCTAAAATGAAAAAAGCGCAATACGGGCATATGTCACTTTTAAGATACTTAATCCCAAATTTTCATCCAAATCGATGGAGGTTCAACGAAATCGGAAATTGTACCTGACTTTTGCCTTCAATGACTGTACTAATATAAGATGACATGTTTTGTTGATAATGGAATTTGTGCTACATCAAATATAGTTTTCAATTTATCAATGAAAGAAAAACTTCATCGAATCTTTGGTCATGTCAATTTTAATTATTTGAGTATAATGTGCAAGGAAGAATTACTTGAGGGACTACCGAAGCAACTGGAAACTGAATACTTAAAATGTAAAATATGTTTAGAAAATAAAATGCTTAATTTACCTTTTAGAAATAACCGGAGTAGAGCACAAGAAATTTTAGAAATAGTACACTCGGATGTGAATGGGCCACACAGAACTACAGGTAATAACGGGGAAAAATATTTTGTATCATTTATTGATGATTATAGTAAGTTGGCTAAAATTTATTGCATACAGACAAAATATCAAGTAATATATTGTTTTAAAAGATATGTAAATGAAGTACAGAATTTGACAGGAAAGATGATTAAAACTTTTAGATGTGACAACGGTAAAGAATTTATAAACAAAGAAATGTTTAATTTTACTAAAGAGAAAGGAATAATAGTAGAGCCCTGTCCACCATACGTCCATGAGCTTAATGGTACAGCAGAGAGATTCAATCGCTCCATTATGGATATGTCTAGATGCTTGATGGCCGAAGCTAAAGTTGATAGACGTTACTGGCCTGAAGTTGTTAAGGCAGCAGCCTGTTTGAAAAACCGGACTTTGACTAATACTATTGAGCGGAAGACACCGTATGAGATATTTTTCAAAAGGAAGTCATCGGCAGAACATTTAAAGTTATATGGGAGCAAAGTATTTGTGAGAATTCCTGAACAAAAACGCAAGTCCAAGTGGGATAGAAAAGCGGAAGAAGGAATATTGATTGGTTACACAGATGTTGGATATAGAGTGTTATTAAATGGGAAAATAACTGTAGCAAGACACGTGGATAATATTATAGAAGAAAATGTAAGATATATTGGTTTTGAAGATAATAAAAATGATAACAAAAATCAAGGATGAAACAAAACAAAAGAATATCGAAATTATAGAAAATACTAGTGATAGTGAAGAAGTCTGCGATAAATCTACTGAAGAAGAAGAAATAAATTTGAGACCTAAGAGAAATGTCAAGAAACCGATGCGTTTTGATGAGGAATATGGTTATTATTGCATAACAGCGAATTATTGTAATGTCGATAATCCAGTTACCTCAGGAAGCAATCGCGAGTGAAGATTGTGATCAGTGGATAAATGCAATGAACCGTGAAATGGACTGTTTAGTGAAAAATGATACATGGACTTTAGTAAACAAACCTCAGGACAAAAAAGTGATAGATGTGAAGTGGGTGTATATAAAGAAGTCTGCAATAAATTATAAAGCTAGGTTAGTTGTGCGAGGCTTTCAACAGTCTGATCATGTTGATGATATTTATTCCCCTGTTGCTAACTGGAAACTCTTAAATTATTATTATCTTGCTGTTGTCAAATGGGCATGGAAATCCATCAAATGGATGTTGAGACTGCCTTCCTAAATGGTAAAATAGTTTCAGAGGTTTATGTTAAACAACCATTAGGATTTGATGATTGTACTGGTAGAGTATACAAACTAAAAAGGGCATTGTATGGTTTGAAGGAGAGTCCGCGTTTGTGGTTTGAATGTTTTAATGACTATGTTATAACTATTGGTTTTCGCAGAAGTAAATTTGATAACTGTCTCTATGTAAAAGTCATAAATAACGTGAACATTTATTTAATTTTTTTTGTAGATGATATTCTTATTTGTTGTAAAAATGAACATTTAATTGCTGATGTAAAGTACAAACTTTGTAAGAAGTTTATAATGACGGATATGGATATTGTTAAAAATTATGTTGGCATTAATATTGAATATGATGTAGTTTAAAGTTCACTGGTTGTTATTCTGTTTAGTTATAATAACATAAATGTAACGAGGTGTATTAATTATAGACTATAGTATATTTATGTTATCTGTATAACACAGTTTTTCTGTCTGTGGATTCTTATTGTCTATACCAAAAAGGGTTCGATGTTCTCTTTGCTCGGGATCCATTACAAAGCGAATATGGTAAAACGATGTAAGAAAAGGAAAATAAAGATAAAGAGTAATAAGTGGTTTTCATTATTTAATAATTATATTATTATACTATTTGACCGAGCTTTGCTCGGTATGCGATAAAATACGAATAAAATGACATTTTCTAAAAATGTTTCCTAGCTAGATCGATTTATCGCCCCCGAAACCCCCTTACTTAAATAGCTGTCTCAACCTTCGCGAAACAGAAGCTTCGCTTGTCGTGAGTCGTGACCCACAAGTTGAAAGACACTGGTCAGGAACAGCTATGTGAAATATTACCTGGCTATTTTTCCAGGTAATTTAATATAATAAATGAAAATTTCAATTCCCAACGTGACTGAGTTTTGATGATTGATCTTTTCGTGGTTCGAAGTACTTGTGTAATTAGTTTTAATTAAAAAGCCCACAGCCCCAGAGGTGACGACCCAATTCCCAAATTGTATGGTTTGAGCCATGAGAGCCACCACACTTTATATTAAGGCGACGCGACGCCTTGATAATATTTTGGCTGTAGCGATATCGATTTTTCTCAGCAATGACTAAAGCTAAGAAATAAAAGTTCATTGTCAGTATTGTATTACCCATAGTACGATTGGTCAACTTTTATAACACAGAATAATTCTAATTTTGCAGACAGAGGAGAGTGATTTAAGCTTCCAGTACGTAGATTGGTTCAAGCATACACTTTAATTTGCCCATAGCTTAAATGAAATAAATATATTTATGGTTTTTAAATTACGCGACAAAAACCATTTTGTCGCTACGCCCTTTCCATTTCTTGCTGTTCCATTTCTTGTTTTCTATGAGGAGCCGGGTGGCCTCTCATAGAAAATATATTATCCAATCATATGCAATCTAAAACATATCCAACGCGGTTTTTTACTTTAACGCGGCGTCACCTTAAACTAGATGACGCCCGCAACTGCGTTGCGCCAGAATCATTAATCAGTCCTTTCCTGGACCCAAATTATCCACATACCGAATTTCACCAAAACCGGCTCAGCAGTTTGGGCGCGATGAGGTAACAGACACACACTTTCGCATTTTTTTTATAAAATAAGGGGGCAAACGAGCAAACGGGTCACCTGATAAAAATCAACTTCCGTTGCCCATGGACACTCACAACATCAGTAGAGCTGCAGGTGCGTTGCCGGCCTTTTAAGAGGGAATAGGGTAGGGGATTGGGCCTCCGGTAAACTCACTCACTCGGCGAAACACGGCGCGAGCGCTGTTTCACGCCGGTTTTCTGTGAGCCCGTGGTATTTATCCGGTCGAGGCAACTCATTCGTACCGAAGCATGGCTTTCCCACGGTTATCTTAACATTAAGTAATATTGACTATCCCTAAGGCCCCGACAGGATGTATCGTGTCGAACCGATCACAGGCGGATTGACTGGAGTCTGGATAATGTTGAATTGGGTGTCAAGCGCCTGTCGCCTTGTCGCAAGGCCGACCAGGACGTCTCGAACTTGGCCAAATTTATATGCGTCCGCCAGCTATTGGCCGCTTCAAGCAAAATAATTATGTATAAGTAAGTAGTAGTTTATTAAAAAACCGGTCAAGTGCGTTATCGGGCCACGCGCAATATAGGGTTCCGTAGTCCCGCTAGTTTTTGATATTTCTTGCATGGTCAAGGAATGTACATTTATAACGTGTTTAAATTATTGTTTTGCACTACTAACAACATCATAATATCAGTTAGGTTCAAAGGAATTTGAACGAAAAGTTTATTTATATTTCCACGAACACATATTAGTTTAGTTGATCGACCAGATGCAGATACGTTACTCAATAACTTATGAAGTCTTCATAGCCGTGATAATAATCCTTTTAAATTTAGAATATTTCCTACTCCCGTCTAGGGTTCCGTTTTAGGGTACCGTAGTCAACCAAGTTTTGTTTATTACAGAACCCTAAAACGGAACCCTAACCAGCACATTTTTTGTATACCTATTGGTAGGTCCATAGTTATATATAATTTAAGAGTAACATTGTCCTACAATGAATAGAAAATTCCATATTTTTAACCGACTTCCAAAAAACGAGGAGGTTATATGTTCGGCTGTGGATATTTTTTTTTATATGTTCAACGATTACTCCGCCGTTTGTGAACCAATTTTCGAAATTTTTGTTTTGTTGTATTAGGTTTCACTCCAATTTGGTACCATGTTCACAAAAGTGGTGACCTGATGATGGAATCCAGGAGTAATCGAGGGAACTCCTCGAAATTTATATGGAAACATATTATGGTGATTTTGGTTTTATGTGAAGTGTACTAAGAATATGCTACCAAAAAGTCAAATATTGGGTCAAGGTATACCATGGTTTCGAAGATGCTGAGAGAACTCCTGACTCTTTATGGATACACGTTTTAAGAACAGAAAGCATATACTACCATGCAATTCAAATTCATCATCATCATTATCGTCATCATCATCATTACCACGTCATGTGAAGGTCACCAATGTTTCATGGCACAAAATAGATAATAGTACAAAGCATAGGTATGGATACAATGATAATAATTATGTACATAACAACACCAATAATTATTATAGGCTGTTTAATATACACGGCGGTCGGCGCCGCAGAGGCAACGGCATCGCCGCGCGCCGCCGCGCGCCGCGCGGCGCGTGCGTAAACATCGTATTCAAGTTCTAACCGGAATGTCAGGGCATGCGGCATGCCGCGCTGCGAGCATTTTGCAGCACGTGTTCACTTAGATTTTTTTAAATGTATTGTTTAAATTTATCTATCTACCTGATATTTGGGCCTTGGGGTATGCCGTATGACTCTTAACAGTCTTAACAAATTGTAATAAGATACGTAGAATATACGCAGTACCACCGACGACCACTTATAAATTCGCGGACTATGACGGAGGTCAACTTAATAACAATTATACGAGATCAATTACCACTCAATATTATGATTTATGTTGTCAATTCAATGCTCACTGCTCACACCAAGCTCACTTTCGAGTTGTCAGTTGCTTACAAACTTTCAACATCAGAACAGAAGTCTGTTATAAGTTACAACTACCTATATAAAATTTCTACGTACAAGCGATAGCGCGACACAGGAGCGCCTCAGTGACATCTAGTGAAAACAATATGAAACTATTTTTTATACAATTTGAATTGGCACTAACAGTTTACCTACTAGGTAACTAAAAAGAGTGAAATTATTATTTTTAACAAAAAATTAAAACCGACTTCCAGGGTAAAAAGTAAAAACAATATTAATAGCATCCTTATAATATGAACTAAAAAGTATTAAATAATTTTTCCTATCTAATATGTAGTGCCTTTTCCCGAATTCGGCTAAACCTCAACTATTTCTGTACTCAATCTTCATAATTTTGAAGCCGGTGCCAGTTCCAAAAGTTTCAAATTTTCTGTCAAAGAAATAAAGATTCAGCTATATCTGGTACCGACTTCAAAATGATGAAGATTGAGTACAGAAATAGTTGAGGTTTGGCCGAATTCGGGAAAAGGCACTACATATTAGATGAGAAAAATTATTTAATACTTTTTAGCATATATTATAAGAATGCTATAATATTGTTTTTACCTTGGAAGTCGGTTTCAATTTTTTGTTAAAAATAATAATAGCACCATCAAATCATAGTATGAAATCCTTTCTATGTCTGTTAGCTACCACTTTCAAGATTTTTCGCAGATAAAAAAGTTGTTTGTCTTATCAAAATGAAGCTAGTCACAAAAAATTAGCTTGTTAGTAATAAAAAAATGGCTCTAGGACTCCCTGACCATTACTTACAAGTCGGGTCAACATATATTATGCTACACAATAATGTTTAATCAAACTATCACCTACTTTTGGCCTTCACGCAGACAACGTCGCGGGCAGCAGCGAGTAGGTAATATCTTAAGGCGACGCCTTGATAATTTGGCTGTAGCGATGCCCATTTTTCTCAGCAATGACTAAAGCTAAGAAAGTAAAGTTCATT
The DNA here is from genome assembly GCA_905333045.1 of Lysandra bellargus. Lineage (NCBI taxonomy): Eukaryota > Metazoa > Arthropoda > Insecta > Lepidoptera > Lycaenidae > Lysandra > Lysandra bellargus. The sequence goes on from HG995358.1 coordinate 3,807,485, forward strand.
GTCAGTATTCAATATGTCTTTGTCTTTGAATTGCCCATAGCATAACACGATTGGACAACTTTTATAACACAGAATTATCAATCGAAAAGACCTCTATAAAAAAAGGGATTCCTATTTTTCCAACAGAGGAGAGTGATTTAAGGTTCCAAAATTTGTACATAAATTGGTTGAAGCATACACTTTAATATGTGCATAGCTTATATGAAATGTATTTATGGTTTTTAAATTACGCGACAAAAACCATTTTGTCGCTTACGCCCTTTCCATTTTTTGCTGTTCCATTGCTTGTTTTCGGGCCGGCCTCTCATAGAAAACAAGCAATCTAAAACATATCCAACACGGTTTCTTACTTTAACGCGGCGTCACCTTAAAAACTCTCCAAGATATTATCACAATTCGAAAATCACATGAAATAAACCTTCCCAAAACGCGCATCTGCTAATCTTTGACCTTGGCCAAAATGCCTATTGCCTACCAGCCTCATCATCATGGCTGTTCCTCGAAGCGAGCACTATTGTGCCAGAGGTCGCCAGTCATAATTTATCCAAGTCAAACGAGGCCTAACCTAATTTCATAACTGAGGATCGATCATTTTCAATAAGAAATTCTAACTAGATTGATGGCTTTCCAACTTGAGGCAAACAACTTAAGTCAAAGTAAAAATTGGACCTGCACCTTCGTAGATTCGTTGCGAATATTTCGCCTTTACAATAATATCTTGGTGTTTTATTCAATACAGGTCGCGAATGTTAAGGTTCGACTCTTCTGGTTGTTATTTCCCTCCATTTTGTTCGGTCTTCTGCTTCTCTATGGGCGTTTGTTTTTTTTTTTTTTTATATTACGAGCAAATAGCAATTCACAACATATATAAGCTACGAACAAATTTTCATGAAATTTGGTGAGATGAATAAATTTTATCGTGGAATAATGTACGTGCCCTCTTATTGCCCACAAAAGGCAATAAATAAATTTATTTTTTGTAACGGTAATTTTCGTATTCATGTTAAACAATTACTGTTAAGCCTAAATTAAACACTTTTTATACTAAATTAGTAAGAATAGCAAAAATATTAAATCATTTTCCTCCAATTTTCTTCGAACCGAATTATTTTATTACCAAACTTACGAGTATCTTGATCGTATATTTTGTTAAGAACCTTTTGAAATGCTTTGAAGTTTGAAGTATTTAAGTATCTAAAGTATTTCTTATCACATCGCGGTACCAACGTTTTAAATGTCTGACATTTTCAGATATTCTGAACGAAAATGGCGTCGTAAATTATTGTTACTAATGCGAAGAAACGTTTTAATGGTTAACGAAAAAGGTAAAAGGGCCTCACTGTTAGGCTTAGGCCAAACCCACGCGACCAAAGCGACTGCGAAGCGAGAGCGTCTACCGCGCGGCGGACGCTGCCAACTTATGGCACCGCGCTGTGTACACCTGTGCGACCGCAACGCGCGATATTCGCGTCGGCAAAGCGGGACGCGCGCGTCAAATTTGTCAGACGTGTGTTTTGAAGCGTACATAACTAGACTTCTTTTTAAAACCTTTTTTATATTATTTTGAACAACTCTTTAGTTTATGATTTTTTTTATTTGTTTACGTTTTGATAGATTGTATCATGATATTAAATTAATGCGACTTGACCATTGTGGACGTGTTTTATTCCTCTGCACCCAACTGACTCTGATGTTACTTAACATCAGAGTCATTATACTGAGAATGACATACCACAATAATTTAGCATAATTTGCACCAGATAAAGTCGCGCGTCTTCAGTGACTGTTCATTGACAAATGAAGTCACCGTAGTCGCGCTGCGCGCAGGTGTGTACGCCCAGTTTCGCTTTGCAGACGCTCCCGTATCGCGCCCCGCGTCACTGACGCGTAGGTTTGTTCAAAGCTTTAATCGGTGTTATACGTTTATATCGCGTGCTGTAGTTTCTTTAAAATTGAAATATAAATATTATGGACTAATAATAATGTAAATCAACTGACAAAGTCGGCCGCACTCAGTGTCGAGCATTAATGATTAAGTAATAATTAATTTCTCTGAGTGCGGCCGACTACTGTATGTCAAAATCTTCAATCAAGTATTGATTACAGATTTTGAGATAAAATCCATATAATTTTAGGGCTAACCCACACGTACCACAACCACATGACATTGCAACGACAAAATGTCGTCGAGCAGTGGTCACGTGTGAATGGTGTTGCTGCAACTTTTTGTAGTTGCGTTGTGCTACCGACAAAATGCCGACGTGGTTGCGTTGTCGCCAGTGCAAGTGGTTGCGATGTGGTTACGACTTACGAACGAAAGTCAATAAAACGGAGGGGGGGGAAAGAGCGCGGGCGGTGAGCGCGCACTATCGTTGCATCGACACAACGCTGTGGTTGCGATGTGGTCGGCCGTGGTTGCGACGTGGTCGGTATCTGACAAGTGGTCGACAACGACTGTAAAATGTGGTAGGTGTGAATGGCCCAGTTCATTTACAAAGCGAAATATATGCCCGACTACGTGGTGTGGTTGTCGTGTGATTGTGATTGTAGTGGCAATTGAGGCAATTGAGAAGGCCCGGCGGGCGATAAACATCGTGGAATTTGATATTCCTGAAGTCCGCTTTCGCGGGGCCCGAACGGGAGGGCGCCTCCTCATGATATCCGGGGAGGGCGCAGAGAAGAAGGTGGACGCTGCAAGACTGAGGACCGTTCTGCCCTCGGGAGTGAAGGTAGGATGGCCGGTTGCAAGCGCGGAGATGCGCATCGCCGGCCTCGATGACTCCGTGACGACCGCAGAAGTAGCGAAGGCGGTCGCACTGGACGGTGGATGCCAGGCCGGAGATGTCCGGGCGGGGCCAATCAGAGAGGGGCCACGGGGGGACGGATCGTATTGGGTCCGCCTCCCAGTCGCGGCCGCCAAGAAGCTTTCGAGCTCTGGGCGGCTGCGTGTTGGTTGGGTGTCGGCGAGGGTGGCGTTGTTGGCTGCGAGGCCAACGCGTTGCTTCCGCTGCCAGGACACTGGCCACGTGGCTGTCAAGTGCCAGTGCCCGGTGGACCGAAGCTGGACTTGTTTCTGGTGCCGGAAACCGGGGCACAAGGCGGCGGAGTGCGGGGCAGCAGAGCCTAACTGCTCCCTGTGTGAGGCCGCTGGCAGAGCAGAAAGGGGGCACGAGCTGGGCAGATGTCCATCTGCGTATAAGCCGGCCCCCGGAGAAAACAAGACGCTGACCAAAAAGGCTCGACACAAAAAGTCGAGACCTAAAGGCGCGCGGGCTCCGCCCGTCTCCGCCGACATGGAGATTGACGCCTAGACCCGTAGGCGGTGATCGGGGGATCCCGCCCACAGTATGGGTCCCGAGAAGGTAGCCCCCCTATAGCCCGGGGGGCTCTCAGTGAGGTAAGCGGCCTATAGCCGCTGGAAGATGGTGCCGGTTGCGGCTGCGCGCGGGAAGGGGTGGAGTTGAATTGCTCTGCGGTACCCGTCCCTCCCGCACTAGGCGCATGACGGAGGGCTGGGGGGGTTTTAGTGGGTAGATCTAGTGGAGGGAGTCCCACATACCCCCGCCCCTTCCCCCGAAGGTGTGGGGGATACGTAACGTATTTCCCCTCCTCAAAAAAAAAAAAAAGGTTAAGTGCCAGATGTGGACTTGTATCTGTTGTGAAGCTTGTGAAAAATATTAATATTAGAGTTCCATGTCAGGTTTTTAAATTTTTTATGTAATAAGCAATATAAGTATACAATATTATATTTCATTATTTATAATAATGTAGGACCTAAATGTACCTCAGCACTAGTTTTTAGTTTTCCGTAGTCAACAAGGAACCCTTATAGTTTCGGTCTGTCCGTCCGTCTGTCCGTCTGTCCGTCTGTCTGTCTGTCTGTCCGCGGTTTTGCTCAGAGACTATAGGACCTACAAAGCTGTAATTTGGCATGAATGCACATATTAATGATGCCGACAAAATGGTACATGAAATCTTAAGAAAATATTTTTTTATGGTACCTTCCCTACACATCAAGCGGGGATGATTTTTTTTTCGCGTCCACCCCATCTTGTCGGGTCTCGTTGGATAGGTTTTTTAAAAATATTATGAGTATTCATAGATCATTTTCCGACTTAGGGATCCGTTTGTGAAATATTAAGTTTTAAAGTGGAAGAATCGTTTGAGTCCAGTGTCCCCCCTTCTAAGGTACCGTTACCAGGTAAACAGTAGCTTCTGGAAATGTGAAAAAAATCACGGGAGTAGGAAATATGCTGAATTTAAAAGGAAAACTATCACGGCTATGAAGACTTTATAAGTAATTGAGTAATAATTGATCAACTAAAAAAAATGTATTCGGCGAAGTATTATGGAACTTTTCTTTAAAATTCCTTTGAAAGTAACTGAGATGATTGTTAGTAGTGTAAAACACGTTATAAATGTACATACATTGACCATACAAAAATTAAAAAAAAAAAAACTAGCGGTACTACGGAACCCTATATTGCGCGTGGCCCGACACGCACTTGGCCGGTTTTTTATTATTCGTAGCTCAGCACATTTTCATTTCACTACAAATATTTATAATATTATGTTTATCTATTTGAAATATCGTAAAATAAAGAATATAATTATTTATAGCCAGATGGTATATAAATCATAACGTTTCACCAGCGAAGGAGCGAACGAAGACCAAAACAAACATCTCGAGAACGAACCAAATGTATTTTTGGCTCTGTATGTGGAACGAACTGAAATAGTCAATTGAATACTGCAGCCGAGTGAAGTACTGGCCATATAGACCATAGACAATAGAAACGGTTGTGAAAAAAACAATGTTCGAAATTTGAATTTATTTGAATTGTGAAAATTCGGCGACGAAATCAAATGCAAGCAAGGTAAATGTTGCGATGTTTATTTTTTAATTCAATATTATTGATAGCTGATAACTGCAGATAAGTATTTAATTGTTATATTACTAGCTGTTGCCCGCGACTTCGTCCGCGTGGACTTCAGTTTGTAGGTTGTTCCCGTACATCGATTGAATAGTTTACGCGCAATTCATAAAGGTAAATTTAGTGGGAACAGTACATTTTTCCGCGACAAAATATACCCTATATTCTTTCCCGGGACTCAAAGTGTCTCTATAGCAAATTTCAGCAAAATAGATTGAATAGTTTAGGCGAAAATCATAAAAGTTTATTGTGCGGGAACCGTACATTTTTTGGGACAAAATGTATCCTATGTCCTTTTCCGGGACTCAAAGTATATATCTATACCAAATCATTATCATTACACATTATCATCACTCAAGTGAATACGGGCCTTTAAGGCCTGGATTAAAATATTAGGGTACTCACTTATTAGTTGCTTTTCGGATAAATTCATTAATAGATGATGGACCATCCATTATTTGGTCCGGTTATGTCAAGCCCAGCTGACAGACCGTGAGTTATGGCTAGAATTTACATAACCCGACCAAATAACATAGGTCTGCCTGTGAATCAATTTATCTGATAGTAGAATGCAAATCTTCAAAAAGAGAGTGCATACCCATTTAAAATGCCGGCAACGCACCTGCCTTCTGATGTTGGTAGTGTCCACGGGTGATGGTAGTTGCTTTCCATCAGGTGACCTGTTTGCTCGTTTGCCCCCTAATTTTATGAAAAAAAAGGTATACAAAAAACCATGACAGTAACGACCTACGACTCCGGATCGATCGGCCGAGGTCAATCGCACTAATTACTGTTCGTCTCTCAAATCGAATAAAAATATCGATTCTACTGGCATTGTCGTTTACATAACTTTTTAATTTTATATCTTTTTTCTTTTTGGGACTCTGAACTTATCTAGTTCTAGATTAATATTATCATCCAAATAGGTTCGGCTATCGAGGCGTCATCTTAATTTTTTTAAATTTTTGCTTAGACGTAAATTAATATTTTTAATTTAGCCCAATTAAATGTTATGTTACACTGTATTAGATTAAATTTATGATTGTATTCTTTATAGTTTATTGATAAATAAAAGTAATAACAAGTGACAGCACTGATTAAAATAACTCTAAATTATAATTAGATCATGGTTGACCCCCTCCGCCTCGCTGGGCAGAATAAACCCGGAATTAACCTAAATACCTGTATACCAGAATAAATATTTCAGAGGTTGAACTGTATTAATTCTTTTCTACATTTTTTTTAAATGAAATAAGGACGCAAACGGGCAAACGGGTCACCTGATGGTCGCCCATGGACACCCGCAGCATCAGAAGAGCCGCAGGTGCGCTGCCAGCCTTTTTAGAGGGAATAGGCTAATAGGGGAGGGTAGGGAAGGGAATGTGGTAGGGGATCGGGCCTCCGGTAAACTCGCTCACTCGGCGAAACACACGCCGGTTTTCCGTGAGAACGTGGTATTTCTCCGGTCGAGCCGGCACATTCGTGCCGAAGCATGGCTCTCCCACGTATAAATTTACTTTTAGTGGACATTCTCATTCATCTACATTTTCTTTTAGTGGAGTTCCCAGAGCGTAAAAATCGTGCAAACCTCCGATTTTTGCAATAGTGGATGAAAATTGAAAAAAAAAAAAGGAATGTATAGCTGATAACATAAGTAATAAAGTTTACCTATTGAAAAGTTGTGCTTTTGATTTTTAAATTATTCTCTTCCACTTCAAGTAAACTCATAAACTGTAAAATTTTGAAGAAAATTTGCATATTTCTTTCTTTTAAATATAACATAGCAAAATAATAAAATATATATATTTTTTTATTTGTATCGTTGCTCATATTCCAAAGAAAGAAAATAAGTTGAAAAAATATATAATTTAGATTTAAATTTAATATGAGCATACCTCCAAATGTGCTTGTTGTGTGCCTCGCCAGGTAAATGGCGTTCCTATTTTTCTTTGGTTATTTAAAAATAGGAAGTTTAAAATTATTTTTTAGGCTTAACAAAGCCTTCTATTTCTTAATGTGTATAACTTTTTAGCTCTTGCTTTATTAAATTTTCTTAAAATGTAGCACAAACTTTTTACTGATATTTCGAAGAAAATCTGTATTTATTTTTTTGGTTAGGTTTTTACGGAATAAAATTGATTTTTTTTCATCAATTATATTTGGTAAAACATACTTAAAGGAAAAAAAATACAAATTAGGTTAAGAACTGTCATTTTTTGTATCCAGGTAAGCATTTTCCAAACATAGGTCGCAGCATGCGTCTTTAGTATGTACGTGAGATTTGTAGCACCCAATTTTTTTTTCTGGCTTTAAGTAGGAAGTTTAAATATATTTGAAAGACTAGAGAAGTCTTTCATTTGTCGGTGCATTTAATGTTTTAGCTCTCACTTAAATAAATTGTCAACAAATATAGAAAAATATTTTCGGTCTATTTTACACATTTTTGGAGATATTTAAACGTTTTTAAGTACTTAAAAGATATCATTTCTCTAAAAATTAAATACGCACAACAAGTAAGTTTAACACACTTTTCGTTACAACCCTTTAATCTACCCAAACCCTTTTATCTTGGTTACGACGAACGTTAATCTCTAAAAACTTTGCAAAAACCTTATAGTTGTATTTAGCTTAGCTAAGCAAACTTCCTTTTTAAAAAATTGTGTATTTGGTTAATTTTCAACGTAAACAATCGGATAAGAGTCATTAAATAACAGGAACAAGAAAAAAATTTTTTTTTCTGGACCGGTTTTATATGGTGAAATATTAATTTTTAATTAAGTAACAAAAAAATTAAAAGCACAAAAAACTTTTTGGTAAACTTTGCAAGTTATAGTGTAAAAAAGAAAATGACACCTCAAAAACAATAATCCATTCACTATTACAATTTTCGGAGGTTTAAGCCTCTGGCGACTGCACTATTTATAAATAATACTTAAACTAAGTAGATGACGCCCGCCGCGCCGGCACCTTAGAAGGATCCAAATAACCTATTTTAATAACATATTTTTAGTGTTTACCTTTTTTAAATATATATAGGTAAATTATTATATTATATTAGTTACCGAGCTAATGTTACAGTTTGCAATGTATTTTTAATAGTGTGCACAATGTTATCTTACAATTCAGCTCATAAACTGTATTTATCAAGTTATTTCATTTCGATTGTAATGTGTTTTGTGCATTAAAATAAACGAAAAAAAAGCTCCTTATCACCGAAATTCGTGGCCTTATGATTTGAACAAACCTTGTAACTTACTTCATCATCTGGATTATGGATAATATCTGGCTATACGTAAATCCACATTTTTTTATTTCAAATCAGTTTTCAGGTCCAAAAGCCTTCATTCAAACAAAAAACGAACATTTTAAAATTTTCAGTTACCCACTTCATCCACTGACACCTTCAATTGTAGGTATAGTAATTTTACAAATTACAACTTTGTACGTAAACTGGAGACGAGACAAGGTATTCTAAAAGTTTCAGTAGAAAATAAATTACGCAACATTTACGCACTCAAAAGGTCTATTATAACGGCAACGTGACTAAGGCAAAAAGCAAGCAAAAAGTTTATAATTTGGCAATCTTTGTCCCACGTTAAAATATGTATAATTGATAAATTCACGTTTTACCAGTGAGTAACAGTTTCATTTTTGTATTTTTGTCGCTCACAGTAGTGTGGTGTGGGTAATATCAGCTGGAGATGGTCGCCCAGGCTCTCTTCTTCATCACCCACCAGCCGGAGTGGTACTGCTTAGTGATACAGTATTCTATGTTTAATTTACTCGCCCTACAAGAGCGCACAAATTCTACAAGGACATAAGAAATATATTATAATTTCTGGAGTAGGGTAGTTCTCCACCACCCACGGCGCGACGCCGTCACCGTGCAACGTCACGACGCCGCGCCGTGATACGGTGCCGGCTGTCTCGAAAGGTGCGCCGCCCCGTGCCCCTATTCCCTCAATATTTTGCTGTTGCTACGCTCGAATGTGCTTGTTTGGATATGGATCGCAAGAATTATTCTCCTGTTGTTACGACGAATGAAAAAAAAAACAGAAACATAGAAATTATAAGTAAATACGTATATTCGTAAATTCTTCTTCTTCGTATTTTTTTATCAGCCAATCACAGATCATGCTTAAAAAGTACAGAGAGTAGGTTCATAATATGTCTCGTTTAAAGGAATGCATTTTTTAAGTTTTGTCCTTCTAATGAAGATACCGCGCGCGGTGCACCGTGCGCGGCGCCGTGCCGTGTCACGGCGGCGGCGGCTTCGTGAGTCGTGACGTTGCACGGTGACGGTGCCGGGCCCTGGATGATAGGGACGCGACCATAGTAAGGTGTTAAGTTAACGCTGGTGTCAACATAGTCCGTTTCGACATTGGGAATAAAGAAGTTTTTTTTCAGAATCGTCGACGGACAGTCGGACGACGGAGATGGCGTCGCGACGGCCGTACTCGCGCGTCTCCGCCGGTGAGAGCGGTAAATCCATACTAATATTATAATTACGGAAGTGTCACGTCTGTCTGTCTGTGTGTCTGTCTGTCATCGAGTCCCGGGGAATGGGATTTTGATTCTGTGAAATGTACGGTTTCCGCGCGATAAACGAATTTTGGCGCAATTTTTATGTAACAGCGTCATTTACGCTATTACGTAAAATGATCTATAGTGACTGATCAGTGATCAGCGATTACCTATTTGTAAGAAAACGAAAGATGATCCATATGCATGTACTCGAATAAAATAAAAACTATAACAGAGTAACTTCATAAACACTGACCACATGCATCAAACTATGCTACTTCGTACCGTCGCGTCGACTGGAAGTACAGTGGCGTAGTTAGACTCAAACATAATAATATGAAAGGAAGGTCGTCCTTACATCGTGCTCGTCAAGTTCGCTCCATACTTTTTATTCGACTTATTCATCCCAATGGTTACGAAAGTAGAAGGTCTTGTTCATTGCCCACACACTTGGACACATCTAAATCCTGCACAGGCCATAGCTGTCCTGTCCTTAAATGACACTATCCACCATGCCTAAAATCCGTGTGGGAGATATTATTACAGTACCTTTGCTGACTTTTAATTATTCACAAGATTATAACTAAACATTTTAACTTACACCAACATTTTAAGCGCTAAGGGCACGCGCTTTAAACGGTACAAAAGCAAATTCATCTAATTATGGTAACTTTGTACCACAAATTGTTTATTCAATGAACGGGACATGGACGAAAATTGTGAAATTTTGGACGCCGCGCTGGTAAGTGCTTAGCTTAAATAAATATAAAATTAAATACATTATTACATTTTATAGATAATGCACTAAGGGCTTTTTGGATCCATACTAATATTATAAATTGCGAAAGCGTGCCTGTCTGTCTGTTATCTCTTCACGCCCAAACCGCTGAACCAATTTTGATAAAATTTGGTATGGAGATAGTTAGTCTCACTAATAATAATAATAATATCTATGGACGCTTCACATGACACATCACGTCTGGCCCCGTGCTAGGTACCTGAAGGACTTGTGTTACAGGTACCAGACAACGAAAATATATTTAATACTTTTGTACTATACATAATACACAATATACGTCATATTTAAGATTTTTATTATATGATACATATATACATTATACATATAATACACATCCATGACCCGGGAACATTGAAAACTTTTTGTTCCGTCTGTGGGATTTGAAACCTCGACCCCCGGCTTGAGCTGCCACACACTCAACCATTGTCGTCTTTAGAGGACATAGGATACTTTTTATCCCGAAAAAATGTACGGTTAACGCGGCACGGTTGCGGGTGTCATATTCTAGTCTTTTATAATTGCGGTCTGAATTGACCCTATGACAACGCGCCGTGTGGAGTTACCCTTACACGCTGTAGGGGAATACTCATTAAAAATCCAAATTCTTCCAAAATTCTTTTTTGTTTCATTCCTAAAATTGAAGCCATTTCCTAGGTCACTGTCTGTTCCCCTAAACTGGGGCATTAGTTAGTGCTTATCCTGTCAATAATAGTTACTCGCTCCGAGCGCCATCTTGGCCGTGATCCCCAAATTGATGGCTTGGCGTGAAACCTTCGGGGCAATCTATCATTTGGCCGCCATTATCGGAAGTCTGTGTATTGTTGAGACTTGACAGAACCCACATTTTTGTTAAGAACATTAACTCCACAGTTGCTGAGATCTTAACACACTTTTACGAGCTTGATCTGTATGTAATCTTTGAGCACGTTTTTTACTTATCTCCAGTAGTCTAATTGATACGAAACTTTGCATAGAGATAAACTACGATAACATGGCGCTCCCCTCCAAATGACTGTTTCAATGTGTGTAGTCACATCCTTATGAAAGTGTTTGTATGTAGTAAGTATTCAACCAATCAACCAGTACTCGTAATATTTCACTTAATGTCACTTATTACCAAGATTTGTTGGTCAACTAATCATAACTGGCCGAGCGCGCAAGACAACGCACTTCAAACGTGCCATGTTATCGTAGGTAGTTTATCACTACCTGCGTATTAAGAGCCAAATTCAATGGCAATGCAATCATCTGTTAAAATTGTTGTTCTTTTTAAAAAAACGTTCTTTTTAGATTTTTTTAAACTATCAAATATTAATTATATTTCTTCAATGTTTATCTATTCACTAGCGCCTTTGATTGACTAACATCAAAATATTAACCGATCACGTGAATATACAAACTATTTAATAAACTCCTACGAATATTATTCGTAGATAGACTCCATTACTAGCGCTTAACCGATCACGGTGTTGAATAGATAAACTCCCGTCAAAAAAACCGCACATTCAACAAATAAAAATATCGGTTGTAAATTATTTCGTTACCATGATTGTTTTGCATTTTTATACCGAAAAATGTACGGTTTCCGCGCGATAAAGTTGCGGGCGTCAACTAGTTACAAAATATATTATAATATTGACACTGCGCTTCATTGGTAAACCATTATAATATAAACGTAAATCCAAAAAGGCTGCCCAAAATCTCACTCTTAAGTTTATCATGGTCGGACAAAAATGTGTGCTTCTCTCTCCTCGATGCTTCTACTTCTACAATAACCTATGCTTCTACTTCAGAATGGAGCGGCGCGACAGGGGGTCCTCCGGCCGAGGTGGTGCTACGTCTGCACCCCTCCACACCCCCCTCGGTGGGTCATTCCAACCACTCCAACCTGTCCGTCGCTGATGCCGGTAAGTGTATTTTTTATGTAAAAGGGGGGCAAACGAGCAGCACGGAAAGCCGTAATTGCCCATGGACAGTCGCAACATTAAAAGAGACTCGCAACATTAGATAAATTTTATGTAACTGACACAATTTTAACAGGAAAGAGTAAAGACACGGGAAATAGGGGATACTCAGAGATAAATATTGATTACTTCTGTAAGGGCGACCGCACATTTGAGACACGACAGTTTTTAGACAGACTATCGCATAATAAAAAGTACTAGACGCGCACATTTGAAACAAAACGTCTCATAGACAAAGTTGTCTAATGCGTACAAGAACTGCCCGGCGACAAGTCTGACTAACGACTGTCGGCTTCCCTTTGAAGTGTATGCGAGCGTGCACATCAACGACAAAACTGCCTAGCGGTGTACCTAGTCTTATCCGAGCGTTCTCTACTGATGAATTAAATTATACAATTGTATGCGTTGCGTCGTCGTAGACAAAACAGTTTCGTCTTGGTATGCGTCGCGTGGTAGACACAACTGTTTCTCTTTAATCGTAAAGCTGACTCGTGAAACAAGATTGTCTAAAAACTGTCGTGTCTCTAATGTGCGCTATCTCTAAGTAATTATTTATCTCTAAGTGCGGCGATGATTTTGACAATACACATTATTTGTCAAACTCTTTATCAAATTAAAGTTTAATCACTATAGTTGTAATGTAGCATAGACTAATACATACTGTAGCATCATACGTTTATGTAATGTAGTGACATTTAACCCTTAAAGGCTACAACGGTGTTTTTACACCCGGGTCACGAAATATTCTGGCTAATGGCTATAGTTTTTTTATGCGCGAACTGATCGCTTCGTGATTTCGTGTATTCTTCTAAAAGCTAAGTAGCCTCCAAATACGCAGGAAAACGATGACTAGCACATGTAGATTTTGGTATACGAAGGTGGACCGGGTGTTTTTACACCCGTTGTAGTCATAATGGGGTATTAAAATTTGTCGAAAGTAAAATGTTTATTTTGATGCCTAGTTTTATTATTAACTCATTATTTAGAAATTCGTTGTTATGTTTCATTTAAGATCATAGGCTGTCTCAAAAACTACTTTGGACATCGACAAGTCTGATAAATTGGACCAAAGGCAAAAGTCATTCACTAAGTGATGCATAAAGTATTGTCGCCAAAAAAGGCTGTCAGGCTGAACTTTCTAAGCTTATTTCGATTTTGTTTACGTTATTAAGATATAAAATTGAATTTAAGTTTCATAAATATTTTTCTGCGCCTTATTATTGTCTGTTCTATGATTATAAAAAACAATAAGACTTATCAATAGATTAAAACACTTTTCTATACAATATAGTAGATTTCATTCAGCTAGTAATATTTCTTCAGTTTTCAGGATTCTGCTTAATTGTCATGGTAGAAGGTATTTTTATAATAAATATGAGGTTTTTATGCATTTGTATAAGGGTTAAAAGTCCAAATAATATTTTGAACCCATTTTTGCAATATTAAGATTTAAATTAAGTTATTATATGCCAATTTTAAGAAACGGGTGTTTTTACACCCGTAGGTAGTCATAATAGTACACGAAATCATTGTAGCCTTTAAGGGTTAATAATGATAAATATTCAATCAAACCAAACCCGATCTCGGTAAAAATCTTCATTTACTTACAGTTATGTAATTAATATAATATTTACGGCGATTAAAATATTTAATACTAAATAAAATATGCAATGATAAATACGATAACAGAATCACACTTATTCTTGAATAAAAATTGTTAAAATATTCTAGCTTGGTGGACCGAGAACACAATATTATCGACTTTCAATCATATTATTATGCAATAATCATATTATCGACGACCATAGAGTCGGACCCAGTTAAAGCAGTAGACTCCTTAAAAAATATTCTAAAATATTTTACTTCGACTTAGATTTTAGATAAATGCTCTCTTAAATCTTATTAGTTAATAGATTTATTACAGAGATCTTCGCCCGCTCCATCGGAACCTTAGCCAAACAATTTTGACAATGGCTGTATAATACGATATCTTCTACAGCCATCACTGTGCACTGTCATTGCTTATGAACAATGCTGACATTATTGGTTGGTGACATTGGCTCAGATGAATGTGTGAAGCGCCTTTTGAAAGAAGCTTTCCTGTAGAAATCCTAGCCCATACCTGAGTAGTATAGAACCCGGGATCCACTTATAAATTATCTGTTTTTTCTTGCACTCTGAACCAACAGCTGAATACTGATCGTTGACTTAAAACTTTCTGCCTAACAAAACTCGGCAAAATAAAAATAAAAAATACGGTTTTAAATTATAGCGGTATCGAAATTTATATTACAAAGACATAAGCTCGCGGCGTGATCGGATGTGATTAAATTATGTAACTCTTTTTTATTAAAAAAAAAGAAGAAAAGGATATAATATTTAAGTTATTACGCCCTGCGATGGTTATTCAAGATTATATTAAATAGGATAATGCTACAGTACGGGTTATTATTGCTAACGCTTAACGCTCTGCACAGAACATTTACTTCCCAGTCGGTCTGTTAGCCGCTGGATAAAGCAGGTGCTGTGCGAGAACGGCGCGGCGCTACTTTTAGTAAGACGACAGTCGACAGGCAGAAGTCAGCACTAGCGACTCCAATACTTTCGCTATTTTCCTTAACCATAATTTTACCGACGAACAAAGTTTCGTTGAATCAGGTAAATATTCACCATGATCCCAGTATGTTATCATTTGAATCACAAACCATAGAGGTCTCTTACGTTTCGTTTCTACTGACTATTATTATTATTTATTGTTGAATTATTTCTCGAATATAATAATTACTATTCATAATGTATATTGTATTTCGTAAAAAAAAAGTCTTTCTTTCGTTACTCTGAAAATCTACATTTGGTTAATTATATATCGAAGAATGAATCGAAGAAATATAATAAATGATCAAACGAACTTACCAAGTGAAGTTCGATCATTATTATATGAGTCGCTTCATTCGAAGATATAATCTCCCTCCCACCCAGTCTGCACGAAACTATGTTTGCTGCAGTACCCAAAGAAAGAAACGCCGGAACGTCGAGTAACCGAACGAACGAGTGGGTAATTTCTGAACTACCCACATACGTCTTTAAAAGAAACGCGGTTGCCTAGCAGATAAGCAAAGGGTAGTACCTTTTTATTATTATAAGAGTAGTACCTTATTTGGTTAATTATATATCGAAGAATGAAGCGACTCATATAATAATGATCGAACTTCACATGGTAAGTTCGTTTGATCATTTATAGGTAGTTTTACTATATTATATTATTAATTATATCTAAAATTCACAAAAAATAAAGGCAAACAACAAACATGCCTTGCTAGTTGATGGAGAAAAATGAAAAAGTTTACTCTCTAAAATTTGGCTTCGAATAACCTTATTTATCTTTACTCTGCCAACAGAAAGAACTAAATGCCATCAATCATGGAACATTATGCGAACTTTGGACAAACTGCTAATTGAATGAAACTATATCTGCGACATGGACTGACTGACCAACTTTGTTAATTTTCGATAGTTTGGTAATCTAGAACTTTCTTGGAAACACAGTGTTTTAAAGCCTTATATTATGCTTAAAATAGAAGTATTCCATAAATTACGCACATTATAATTATTATATATTTACTGGATGACGACCGCGACTCCGTTGCGCGAAACTTCATTTATCGCGTGAGAACCGTACATTTATCGAGTTAAAAAGTACCTTATGTCCTTTCCCGCGACTCTAAGGGCCTGTTTCACCACTTCCTGATAAGGCTATCCACCACTTAACTTGACAGATAGAGTATGGAGAATCTGTCAAATAAGCCTATCGGGCACCTTATCAGGAAGTGGTGAAACAGGCCCTTAGTATCTTCATTCTAATTTCAGGGAAATCGGTTGATTAATAATTGGTCTCCGCGCGCTCGTGGAGACCGCAATCATTAAGCCTCCTGCACACAGGCGCGTTATTATCGGTCGATAAAAACGCATGCGTTATTGCGATAATGCGTCCCGATTCCTTGCACACAGCTGCGTTTTTATCGTCCGATATTTCCTACGAGAAAGCGCCGCGCCGCGACGGCACTATTATACCATCTCTCTCATGTATAAATTATGCAAGAAAATTGCGTTATTGCGATATACCTACTTCCATTGCGGCATTATTATCGCAGCAGTGTGTAACTACAAGACCGTCCTAATACAAAATGTACTGAAAACAGATATTGCAATAACGCATGCGTTACACTTGTTTGTCAAAGATTCAGGGGTTGGATGGGAAAGGTGACAGACAGACAGACAGATGGACACACTTTCGCATTTATAATATTAGTATGGATCACATTTCTTAATAACTTAACTTAAGTTAATTTAAGTTAATAGGCCAATAATTGATTAAGATGTACAATGTGCATTTTGTATGAGAGTAACAAGAAAATAAATGAGTAATAGAAAAATTTAATAAGTAACTAGTAAGTGTAGCTTTAAAATTTAATACTGTAATCAATAATCATTTTCATCTCACAATTTTTAAGTAAGTACTCAGTGTTTATCTTATTTTGACAAAACCCTCTAGGTGCACTTCAAAATACAAAAATAATTTGAAAGAAAAAAATTAATAAAAGAAAAACTTTCAAAACTTACAAGTCGCTGGCCCCGTGCAACAAAGCGGTAAACGCCGTTTACGCCCTTTTTAATGTTATTTGATTTTTGGCCTCTCTGAGTACTAGTCTATCACCCCTATTTATTTCATATTTTTAAAATAACATTTTGGGTATATTAAATGACAACAGCTTTATGGAATTTAAAAATTCTCTTACGACTAAAACTGTATTCTTGCATTACTGTATGAAACATGACTAAGAAAATCGGTGAAGATACGATACAGCTAAGTTTTCGCTGCAAGATTCCCCAGAAGAAGGGAGCAATCGGCTGGTACGCTCGAAATCTAAAGCGAATACGTCGTATGATGTTCTTACAGTCGTAACTCTCAAGCGGTTTGGTGTTTTTATAAAGTCAATAAACAATGTTGCAAAATGTTGTTAAATTAGCTTATTTTGTCTCTCCTGAACAAAACGATTTTTGTTATTACGCCTTTATTGCCCGGGGCCAGCGAAGTGTCAAAATTTTGTTTTTTAAAACATTTTCCTTTGGAGATCAACTACGATAATAGGCGCGCCCCTCCAAAATTCAAAACCTTTGAAGTGTGTTGTCAGAACAAACTCTTTCATAAGGATATGACTAAGCACATTGAAACAGTCATTTGGAGGGGCGCGCCAAGTTATCATAGTGGATCTCTACAAAAATATTCAAACTTTTTCCTATACCTAAACGTGTCATCAGGGAACATCAATTACATCCGACAACAAAATGGCTTCGATTAAAATCGAAATCGTTTGATTTAAAACGATTGTAAAACGCAAAACAACATCAAAAGCTCGAAACGATTAATTCCGATTGTCAAACAATTCGTATTTCGTATTGGACGGTAAACTTGTGGAAAAATTTGTTATTTCCCTGAAAATGATTTAAGTCGGTTGAGGATTTAAAATTCGTATTTAATTTTCCGTTGCCCATCATGACTGGGAATCGATGAAGGTTTTATTCCAGAAAAATATCGAATTCAGAATTCTCGAAAACGTTGACGAAACTTAGTTTTGCCTCGATAGTAGTTAATATTATGCTCCTTTTCTTTGCATTTTTTTAAAGGAGTTTCTTCTATACTGCGCTATTATTATTAATGTTTTGACGTTAGCCAATCGCCAAAAGCGCCAGTGAATAGATATATAGTACATTACGCACCTAGGGCAGGAAAATAAGAAACATCGGTAAGCGCAGCGGGAAGAAAGTTGACGTTTCCCGGAGGTGAGAAAAAATCCTTTCAAAAAACCTACAAAAAACCTTACAAACCGGGCATTAGGTTCGTTTTATATGCGTCCGCCCGAGCGCGCGGTTAGGCGGATACACTGTGAGATCACAAGCAATATTAATTGTATGTAAATGGCGGCGTGATCGCGCCCGTCTTTTACTAAATCGTGACATACTATTGCTTGTGTTAACCTTAGTAATATATTTTAAAGTCACAAGACATTAAAAAACGTGCAAACGGCACTCACTTCATACTTGAAGTCTTTTGGAAGTCATCCAAAAACGTTTAATAGCTTTCTTTGTGATCTAGCTGCATTGTCACGAAGAATGCGACCCTTTATAGATTTAAGAAATAGCCATTTAGATGAAAAGAAAAACTTCAACAATTAATTTTAGTATTTCAACTTTTATCTTTCTTACAAATATTTTTATTTTATATTTTTACTTTAAGCTATTGTGGACGTCGACGAACATTTTAACTTTTAAGACTAAAATTTGCTTCGGTTCAGCCTTTCTCAAGTTTTAGTGAGACTCACAATATAATTTAAAGTTTATTTTTATTTAAAGATTCATTTGCCATTATTAATTTCATAAGTATGGACATAATGTCTGATATCTTAACTTGCAGAGACGAAGCTAACTATGTGTCCGCCCCTAGACGTGTTACTCAGGCTTCGATCTACCCCAAATACGACAATAATATCCAACATGACTCTACCATTTGGTTAGTAGCATTCATGTTTGGAAAGTGCATTCCCATCGCCATCGAATTCATTGATAAGTTGCGTATTGATTGCAGTTGGAGTTTTTACTTTCTTACGTATGGGTGTAACAAAAAACGTGATAATACTTTAGGGTTTGTATGGATCCCCCGTGTAGAGTTCACTGTGAAAGTAGCAGAGCTGAAAGAGTAACCTTTTTTTTACTTTTGTAATTTATATAGGCAAATTATGACGCTGCACTGGGGCGCTTGCTTAAAATATATTATGTATAAGACTTGAGAGGTGTCAATGGACACCCGAATGGAACGAAGTTATTTCTAATGTTCAAAAAATCTGTATAATACTTGTTAAACTAATATGTATTCTGTGATAATACTACATATACTAAAAAATATATTAAAAAACGCCATCTATTGACGCCCAGGAATACTAACAACGCGTCGCTGTTTATTCTCAAAAAAACGCCATCTAGTTGACGCAGAGGAATACTATCAACGCCTTCTGTCCCTACCATGCAGGTACTAATAAGAAAGTGTCGTTACAACGTTTTCGGTCTAGCCCCTTTTCGCAACGCGCGATAAGGAACTCCGTTCCAATTACAAACATAAATTGCTCTTTCTTCAGCGCTGTTACTTTGACAGTAAACTTTATATAAAGATAATACAAATCCTAAAGCATTAACACTTTGATTTGTTAACCCATGCATTAACGTTAAAGACGGCCATTGTTTCGTTACTTTTATTCAGTTATTGTTGTAAGAGAAACAGCAACTTTTTTTGTAATCTTTATTTGTTGTCCGAAAAATTGCTACTTTCTTATTTGATTCGGGTATACAGATTGCTTTACTTGCTTTTGGATTACGCTCTATCGAATCATATATCTTTAAAGTCATTAGACATTTTGATACATTTATTTAATTATTCCCATTTTCAATCAAGCCTTTATAACGCTCCATCAACATTTACTTCTATGTCATCAGCATCTTCAGTATCTCTATGAGCTTTATCTATTTCAGTACCAGGATATTTAGCCAAGAACTTTTCTTTATCGCTTTTTTATACAATCGCCGATCAAAATTTGACGTTCGACTCGTCTAATTCGATACATTTTGATCGGTGATTCTATAAAGAAGTCTTGGCTGCAGGCTCTGCTGCTTCTTATTCTTATTTTTCTTCAGATGGTAGCGGTGTGGTGGTGAGGGCAGAGGAAGCCCTCATAGTGTCGTTCGTGCTGCTGCTGTGGGTCGCTGCCATCGTCCTCTTCTTCAACCGCTGGGGCAAGATCAGGTGTGTCTATAAGCTGTACGTAGATTTTTGCTTACATTTATTGCTGTCGGGCAGACCTAAGCATGTTTCGTTTTGCATGCGATTTTTGCATTGGTTAATGATAGATGTGCTATACTCGTATCGGAATGTTGATTATCATGGTGCCGTGCGACGTGGAGAAAGAACGAATATGAGCTCTGAGAAAAATCGAAAGGGTAGACGCATTGCAAATGTCCCTCACTCCCTTTAAATATTATGTTACTAGCTGTTGCCCGCGACTTCGTCCGCGTGGACTTCAGTTTATAGCGCGCGGTGTCAACAAAATTGGTGTCAAATTTAAAAGCTTCTTATTAAAACCCTGGAACCCCTTAAAATATCAAAATACCCAAAAATAGCTGTGCAGTGTGCACATAATATTTTTTTTTAATTAAGTAAACTTTATTAATACCAAATTTACAGCTTATTTAGCCCCCCATTACACAACTTTAGCTTTACTCATAAACTATTTAATATTTATCATTGGTAGGTTTAAGGTTACGTCACTGCATAGATAAAGTACTGAGTAGTGAGTTATTTAATTATTTAATTACGTGAATAACTATCGAAAGATTCGGAAAGTCTTTACTCAATACGGTGCCACCTCTTATAGAAAGACTTATGAGCAAGAGATAGCGAGATGTAGGCGACTCTTAGCGCCATCTGTTATGAATTTTTGAAACTAACTTAATTTCAAAAAATTTACGCTTTTTCACCCCCTTATAACCCCTTTTCCCGGTTAAAAAGTAGTCTATGTCCTTTCTCAGGCTTTAGATTATCTGTGTACAAAATTTCATTACAATCGGTTCAGTACTTTTGGCGTGAAAGCGAGACAGACAGACAGAGATACTTTCGCATTTATAATATTAGTATAGATTTATATTTTTTGCAGCTTGCGCGCGACGAATATGCTTGTTAGGTTTATTTAGAATTATAACCTATTAATAACGTTTATAAATCAATACTAATATTATAAATGTAAAGTGTGTCTGTCTGCATGTCTGAATGAGCTGGCTCGACCGGAGAAATACCACGTTCTCACAGAAAACCCTGCGTGAAACAGCGCTTGCGCTGTGTTTCGCCGAGTGAGTGAGTTTACCGGAGGCCCAATCCCGTACCTACACTATTCCCTTCCCTACCCTCCCATATTCCCTTCCCTTCCCATCTCTACCCTCCCCTATTACCCTATTCCCTCTTAAAAGGTCGGCAACGCACCTGCAGCCCTTCTGATGCTGCGAGTGTCCATGGGCGACGGAAGTTGCTTTCCATCAGGTGCCCCGTTTGCTCGTTTGCCCCTTTATTTCATAACCAAAAAAAAATTTCTGGCTGTCTTTCTGTCTGTTTGTTACCTCTTCATGCCCAAACCGCTGAACCGATTTTGCTGTTTGGTATGGAAATACTTTGAGCCCCGGGAAAGGATATAAGATACTTTTTATCCCGGAAAAATGTATGGTTCGATGCCATACACGAATTTTGGCGCAACAGAGTTGCAGGCGTCATCTAGTTTTTTTTTATAAATATTCTGTGATTAATTTATACTTATATTTTAGTTTAATTGTAATTTATAATTTTGATAACCTCTTATTACATTCGCGACGATGCAATGGCAAGAGACCCGATGGAATGACCCTGGTTCCCGGGAATGTGGGACGGGCCCTTGTGTGGGACGCTACTTGTGTCGACACACTCGCCCCGTCTCATGTTCAGGGCACCTCGAGCTGTGCGGGCGTTGCCGCAAACCAAGCAGAGAACCTCAAGCGGCGCAAATATGAGAACCTCGGCGGAGATCTCATATTTGAACCGTTTGGGGTAGAAACCCTAGGCGCATGGGGTCCGGGGGCACATAAGCTTTTTAGCGAAATATCTAAGAGGCTTATTGAAGCCACCCGAGACCCCAGAGCCGGGAGCTACCTAGCACAGCGAATAGCAATGGCAATTCAACGTGGCAATGCTGTCAGCTTGTTGGGCACTCTGCCAGATGGGGACGACCTGGGAAAGTTTTTCTTTTTATAATTTTATATTCTAAGTTTACATATATTTGTATATTTTATTTTAGTTTGTATTTTTAGTAATGAATTTGTGATTTTAAGTTTATACTATTATGTTATGGTATGTTAAAATTAATAAAACTATGTGGGAGTACAAGCAACTTATTACATTCCCAGTCATTTTCGCATACGTATCTGTTGTTGCTAAATGCTATTTATTATATTTAATTTTGACTTATGATTTTTGTACGTCTTCGATCATTTCTAGTATCTTTTGTTTATAAGGAAGTGCGAAGTGGATTATGCAAATACTGGAGTAATGATCGTCGCGGTATAATGATCTAAAGTGGGATCGGTGACCTGGGCTTGGCGACTCGCCAGCGTTATGTGTGTCAATCATTTTGATCATAGAGATAGGAAGAGTCTACAGAAATGTCTTCGTCGTCTACCATATTTTGCTGTGAATAAAAAATCTAAATTGCTTACAAGCTGCAGGCCTACTACTAAACTGTTTTGAGACAGAAACAATCGGACGATAATGCCGCGTCCTGCTCTAACAACGTTATTTCACGTTTGTTAGAGTAGGACACAGCATTTTCGTCCGATTGTTTGAGTCTCAAAACAGTTTCATGGTACAATCTTTGACATCTGATTTCGCTATCAGTATGGCGAGTGTTTTTTGGCCGCGTTTCCACTGAAGCGGAGCGGAGCTTAGCGGCCGTACCGAATTGACCAATCACCATGCTCGAAATCTTCTCTCCGCTTCACTGTCATTCCGCCGATTGGTCAATTCGGGCACCGCTAAGCTCCGCTCCGCTTCAGTGGAAACACACCCTAAAGCTTGGGAGCAGAGTCTGTAGCCAAGACGTTCTCTTTGTCGCTTCTTGATAGAATCAAAATGTATCGAATTGACATTAGACGAGTCGAACGTCAACGTCATATCAACGAACACTTATGTCAATTTCACACATTTGTTGATCGACGATTCTACATTATAGAGAAGCGATAAAGAAAAGGTCTTGACTAAGGGGTCTGGAGTGACAAAATTATTAACCTAATGAAGAAAATTATTGCTCTCATGAGATGAAATTTTCATTATGAAATTACGATTTACGGAGAAATAAATTATATCACACCTGAATTTGATTAAAGCTTAAAAGCTTTTGTGATGTGTCGATAAATTCATTAATTTGGTGGATATATATATATATCCGATAATACTAAAATAGCCAAAGGCCTACGTGTACAACAATATTATCATCATAATATTAAATTAATCAATCTCGCCCTGAAACATAATTTAAGATTAAAATCTTATCTTTATGGGCAAGATGATAAAATATGCTTGCGAAATATGACTCACGGATTTGCTGGCCGCTTACACGCGCTTTCCGAATACGATTTCGGAATTCATTTTCCGTGTTCGGGAATACGAATACATGGAATCAGTAGAAAATACATTAAGAGGGCGACTAATGCAAAAAATCAAACATCGTCCTTCTCTCTTCACACTCACGCCCGTCTTTCATATGCCAGGCGAAAAAGGACGACGCGGATTCATCGCCAAATTAGTTTTTTCTCAATAACTCGATAAATATACAACATTTTAAAAATCCGCTAGGTCGATCTGTCAATGATAGAATTTTATACAATGTGTTGAAATATTAACTTAGTTCAATGCACGGTTATGGCAATAAATGAAAAATTCGTGAAAATTAAATGAATTTTTGTAATTTTTTCTATCGAGAAAATTTTAAGATATCGTGTTTTTGCTCAGATCGAACTCTTGGAAATATAATGTAGTATCTAATTTTAGAAAATGAAACAATTTGGGGCTTATTTTCAAGTATAAAAATGAATTATAAAATCGAGAATTTTGGATTAGTCGCCCACTTAACTGGCGCACACGTTCGCTTTTTTTTCGAACGGAACGAATTCCTGACATATGTTTCAATTGCAAGCCGGCGCGTTCGCGCGTAAAAAAACGAACGTTTGCGCTAGTCTCACTGAATTCCAAACCGTTGTTTCACACAAGCAAATTAAATGCGGAAAACGTGTGTATGCGGCCAGCCTTAAAAACTTCTATTCTATGGAACTAATAATTTTATGCATGATACATTTCTACATAAGCAAAGTGGATGTAAGACATCAAAAACACCGTTCCGAAATCCGATCAATGCGGCAAGCGACCGCTACCCAAAAAATTCAAATAAAATGCCACTTTATGATCTACGTTACAGGTTTCATTTTGCTCTACGACACTACAAAGCAGTGGGGGCATGGGTCGCTAGACCAATGTCGGTGGAAAATAAAACTTATAGCCTAGGTCATAAGGTAGCATTTTATTTTAATTTTTGTCACATTAAGATCTTTGAATCAAAGTGTTTCCTAAAGCGTATACTTTGTTCTAGAATGCTTGAGCCTTATCAGCCGAAGTTCCAGCAACAGCACCGGCAGAGCTGTGCCATCACTGACAACGCTGTGTCTGTAGCATCTCATGTGAGTGTAGAAGCCATTTTAGATGTTATCACGATGGCTATAAAGTTAAGAGTCTGTCCAGATGAGGAGTTTTACGCGCGAGTGAGCGACTCGCGCATTTTACGCGTGTACCCGAGATACTAGAGCTATATATATCGCGTCCAGATGCCTACGCGAGTTTTCTAACTCGCGCGAACGCTTGCGATGAGTTGGACTCTCGAGTCTCGACTCACCCATATAACGCGCGATATGTACTTGGGTACCATTGCAGCGTCCAGAATCCGTTGCGAATGGACGTATTTGATTGGAGCGTGATAGCTTTGAGTCCATGCTTATAGCGTAAAAACACGCGTAAAACGCAGTATCTGGATGCAAAGGACTTTAATCTTTATGTATGTTGACAAAGTCGTGACAAATTCAAGGCAGCACTTGACATTTAGGCTGGCCGCAACGCACGTTTCCCGCTTTCGATTTCCGAATTCGTTTTCCGTATTCGGAATTCCATAAGCCCAGCGCAATCGTTCGTTTTTTCACGCACGAACGCGCCGGCTTGCACTTGAAACGTACTTGCGGAATTCGTTCCGTACAGAGAAAAACGAACTTGTGCGGGAGCTACTGTATTTTCTACTGATTCCATGTATTCGGATTTAAGATAACAGAAAACGAATTCTAAAATCGCAGACGGAAAACGTACGTATGCGGCCGGCCTTAACGATTACTTAGTTATTTTCTACTGCTTCCACTTATTCGGAATTCCGAATACGGAAAACGATTTCGGAAATCACATATGGAAAACGTAAACGTAAGCCTTAATGATTATTGAGCTTTAATTTAATGAAGACTTTTTTTAATAAAGTTAAGTGATCATTAATTACCTTTGTGTGCGTAAGACATTAATTTATCTTGTTTGTTACGCAGCATCGTGCATCTCTTTCCCGCGGCTGCGTCTCGTACGACTGCGGCGTCTCTTTCCCCGCCTACCAGCCGTGTGGGTACCTGTCACATCGACCACGACAGGTAATTATAATCTTCTTATCTTCTTATATCTTATATATAAAATTCTCGTGTCACAATGTTAGTCCACGAACTCCTCCGAACTGGCTTTACTGATTTTTACCAAATTTTATATGCATATTCAGTAGATCTGAGAATCGGCTACTGGGTACTTTATATCTTGATAAGTGCATTTGTTGAATAAATAATAGTAAATTATTACAACCTGAGACTGACGGCGACCATTGTTTGTGCGACGGGATAGCGATCGACGTTGCCATGGCGACATACTTATTTAGTCACTTCAATAAAATAATTAAAAGCAGTCGGGTAATAATATGGGCGAAATACTTTATAAGACAAGGCAACGTTTGCCGGGACAGCTACATAGGCTGCACTAAAAATATCGGGAATGGAATACTTCCACTATTCCTGTCATATTAAAATCTTTTTAATTGAAAACTCCTTGGTTTTAAAAATCGAATACCATTTATGTATTTAAAAAAAGATTCTCGGTCTTGTCACAAGGTCTTGTCAAACTTGTTTAGTCGTTGAGAAAATGGAATTGACTCGAGAAAATTCTAGAGCGATGATTTATTATGACTTTCGAAGTGGCTTATCACAAAAACAGTGTGTTGATCGGATGATTTCTGCATTTGATGATGAAGCCCCATCCAAAACCACAATTTATCGCTGGTTTGCTGAATTTCAACGTGAACGTGTCAGGCTCAGTGATGATCCCCGTCAAGGTCGTCAAAAAACAGCAGTCACCCAAGAAAACGTTGATGCTGTGCGTAAGCTGGTTGAGGAAGATCGACATGTGACATACCACGAAATTCAGGCAACTTTAGATATTGGCATGAGTCAAATACAAATAATATTGCATGAACAATTAGGTTTAAAAAAGTTGTTTTCCCGATGGATACCGCATTTGCTCTGTGAAGAGCAAAAAGCGGCTCGCGTTACTTGGTGCGTCAGAACTCTCGAAAAATTCCACGCAGGATCCTCAAATGCTGTATACAACATCGTATCAGGTGACGAATCCTGGATATATGCGTACGAACCCGAAACTAAAAACCAGTCACGAGTTTGGGTGTTCGAAAATGAGTTAAAGCAACAAAAATTGTTCGTTCACGGAGTGTTGCAAAAAAATGGTGGCCACGTTTGTCTCCAAAACCGGCCATATTGCGACTATTCCTCTTGAGGGACAAAGAACGGTTAATGCAGAATGGTATGCTAGCATTTGTTTGCCACAGGTCGTTTCTGAACTCCGTAAAGAGAAATGCAACCGCCCCATCATCCTCCATCACGACAATGCGAGTTCTCACACCGCGCACAGAACAAAAGAGTTTTTAGAGCAAGAAAACATAGAATTATTAGACCATTCGCCGTACAGTCCCGACTAAAGCCCTAATGATTTCTATACTTTCCCTAAAATAAAGAATAAATTGCGTGGTCAGAGATTTTCATCACCTGAAGAAGCTATGGACGCCTACAAACGGCCATTTTGGAGACCCCAACTTCCGAATGGAATGGTTGCTTCAATGATTGGTTCCATCGTATGGAAAAATGTGTCAAATTTCGCGGAGAATACTTCGAAAAGCAATAAACACATTTTTAAATAGTACTGTTGTGTCACCTCCTTGATTCCCGAAATTTTCAGTGCCGCCCTCGTAGTATCCCTATAATTGCTTTCACTCATCGAACTTTGGAACGAAACCACTAGTAATAGTAAAACCTGCAGTGACCCCTAAGTTTAACAATACCTAGTATGTACAACAAAAAAAGAATCACCCAAATCGGACTTGCAGTTCCGAAGATATACGAACACAAACATATAAAACCATACACTTTTGCGCACATTAATTGTTCAGACGCTGATATTATAGATTAACATAATATACGAAAACTGGGCAATTCTTGTAATATTGCTAACTTCATTTTTTTAAGTCGGTCAAAAACAATAATTGTTCCAGAACTCCGTGTTCGTAGGCAGCATGGCGCTGATACCAGAGAGCCCACCCAGGAGGTCTCGGTCTGCTGCTGATCTACCAGCTCTGAGCACACCATCGGAGCACGGCCAGCATACCTCCCGCTCCTCCAGGGCTGCGAGCCTCCACAGCGCTGTGGCCCTGGGCGTCTGCCCCTCTCCCCGACAGTCCAGAGCCGCAAGTCTACACTCATCCGTGGACACTCCCCCCACCTCAGTCCAGGTCCACGTGAGAGGATCCATGACGAACGTCAACAGACCGAAGAGCCCGAGACGTTTGACCGTCACCAATGTATAGCGATTGAAGCCTTAGAAACTTGAAGGACCAATTTTAATTTGATATGTAGAGGCCAAGAGAAAAGTATTGCCAATTCGGTCATTGACGCCGCGCTAAAGGCGGACGGAGTCTTATTATACACAGGCCACAGCACTGTGTCTTCAGAGTCGGCCAGGCTGACTGCATGTATAGTGTAGACCAGTGGTCCCCAACCTTTTTTTCACGCGGGCCACAAACATGTTTTGGTCTTGGTGTCGCGGGCCGCAACAAAAATTTTTTAGGTTAAAAATAACATTTTTCAAAATTAACGATTTAAAAGTGAAAAAAAATCACGACTATCACGACGACTTTACGTTATTTTGTCGGTGGGCGTGTATTTCAAAATGGTTTAACATCACGCGGGCCACAAATAAAGTTCCGGCGGGCCGCATGCGGCCCGAGGGCCATTTGACAGGCGTAAGAATATGTGCGCGACTCCGTCCGTCTTTTTTTTACGTCCATGACTTTAGCGTGTGAGAAATTGAGACGGACGATAGAAGTCAATGCTCGAATTGTATTTTGTCGTCGCCTGTAGACGTTTTGATGTGAATTCTCATTTCCAATATCAATTAATATTGTTGTAGGTAAGTACTTAATGTAGCTAAACTTGTTGAAACTAAATTCGTCCATAACTCTTTCTAATCAGTAGCAATTTTTTCCTTTCCATCCAATACTTCCTCTTTCTTCTGCCTTTGCTGTACCAAGCTATTCTATGAATTCTGAAAACAATATTTTGTTGTACCCAGATTTAGATGTAACAATGACAAAAGTATTGAAATGTCGATATAGAATTAGGAATTTTTCAATTAAATGCATGTCCTAGAATAGATGCACAAACAGTACCCCATAACCATTATTACTTAAACATACATTCTTATGAGTTAACAAAGATAATATTTACTATGCAAGGTCTGATCTATATTTGTCTGTCATGTGACTTTTGCAATGTGTCAGACAAAGACAAGTGGACCTAAGATAGTTTTTGTTTTTATTAGTAAGGCTCGATTTAACGCGTTCGTGACTCCATCTAAAAAAATCTTTACAAACTTGCTTGTGATCTCGCGGTGTAGCGGCCAAACCGCTCCCGTTTTCCCTTGATTAAAAAGAACAAAATATAATATACCTGTTTCACCACTTCCTGATAA
Organism: Lysandra bellargus; assembly: GCA_905333045.1. Lineage (NCBI taxonomy): Eukaryota > Metazoa > Arthropoda > Insecta > Lepidoptera > Lycaenidae > Lysandra > Lysandra bellargus. Next base: position 3,836,483 of record HG995358.1, read on the forward strand.
AGTGCCTGATAGGCTATCCACAACTTTTTTGACAAATTCTCTATGCTCTTTCTGACAAGTTAAGTGGTGGATAGCCTATTCGTCACTTATCAGGAAGTGGTGAAACAGGCCCTTAATCTCTTATTGCTATTGGTGACAGTAGAGATAAACTACGATAACATGGCGCGCCCCTCCAAATGACTGTTTAAATGTGTGTGTGTCATCCTTATGAAAGAGTTTCTATGTAGGTAGTAAGTATTCAACCAATCAACCAGTACTCGTAATATGTCACTTATTAGTTATAACCAAGATTTGTTGGTCAACTTATCATAACTAGCCGACCGCGCAAGACAACGCACATCAAACGTTTTGACAACGCACTTCAAACGTTTTGAATTTTGGAGGGGCGCGTCATGTTCTCGTAGTTCATCTGTAAGTCAAAGACTAGAGCAGGGGTTCCCAAACTGTGCGCCGTGGAAAGGCAAGAGGGGCGCCGTGAGTCAATCCTCTATTATTATCCAAAAGCACAATAATTAATATTATAAACTAAATTATAATATGAATAATTATACAAAGTAGGCAGATGATTAATTAATATTTGTTTATTATTATTTACCTGCTTAAACTAACTATAATCATTAAAGATATTTATTTATGTATATTTTTGTAATAGCTAGGTAGAGTAGGGCGCCGTGACAAAATATTGAGGCGTCAGACGAGTAACTGCGCCGCAGGCTGAAAAAGATTGGGAACCCCTGGACTAGAGCATTAATTCAGGGTGTGGTACTAGTTACTTCATGCTCAATGGCTCATTTTAAAAAAGTCCTTATCATTTTTGGAACTGTTTTGTGCATCTAAATATTATAAACTTCGTAGATGTTTTAAAATATTTTAGCCCTGTCGAATTCGTCCTATCGTATAAATCTGTAGACTTTTAATATTTTAGCCTTAAAAATTCAAAAACTAATACCACCTGCAAACCTTCAAGAAGAGAGCGTATTCCGTCTTAAAAGGCCGGCAACGCATCTGCAGCCCTTCTGATGTTGCGAGTGTCCATGGGCGACGGTAGTTGCTTTCTATCAGCGTTGCGTTTGCTCATTTTCCCGTTAATTTTACAGAAAAAAAAAACAATTTAACCTCTCCTGCAATTACTTCAAAACTAAACTAATCAAACTTACATATTCCCAATTTTTTTTTTTCAATCAAAATAGTTTCTAAGGCTAAAATGTTTATTAGAAATCTTAGCTTCTTAGCCTATTCTTCTCTCTTGCTACAGGTCTAAGATACTTGAAATACTGATAGACTTTTCTCTTTCAATATTTATCATAAGTGCGTTTTTAGTACCATGCGGATTTGCCTACGCACACCAATCACCATGGTTTGTTTTAACGTTTGAATATCGAATATCCACAGTAAATAAAGTCGAGCTGTTTGCGTGATCACAATATTGTTTTACAAATTATTTCTTGAACACACGTCACACATATTGTCAAAATAAATACAAAGGTTAAAAAAAGTTACTCTTTCAGCGCTGCTACTTTGACAGTGAACTTTAATACTGGGGTTTCATACACACCCTAAAGCAGCATTTCCCAAAGTGCGCGATAGCGCCTCCCTATGGGTGCTGAAGGTCTAAAGGGGGGAGGTGTGGGACCCAAAAAAAAAATGGGGGCGTTGTATAGAGGCTTGAGGGGTGATTTTTTTCATCTGGATGCATTTTAAATTGAAACAATGGGGGCGCTAAAATATAATTTGTTCTCAAAGTGGGCAGTAGACAAAATAGGTTTGGGAACCTTTGCCCTAAAGTATTATCACTGTTCTGTTACACCCTGTATAAAATCCATGGACTCTAAAATCGCACTTAGCCTATTTAGTACTTATTATTAAGGTCAGATAATCTTCTGGCATACTGTTAAACTAATAATGCCAAATCTGACATTAAAGATAATATCCTGCCACTACGTATTGTATGTAAGTTGTAACTATCTTGTTTGTAAGTTAGTTAAGTTTAAAGTTTAGTATTAACCACCTTTATAAAAATATTTGCTGCTTTCCATTGTCTGGAATATACAACACAGTCACATTAAGTTGACGCACCGCTGGAATGCGAGCTCCGTAATGACGTCATCAAACCGTGCGTTTAGTGTAAGGGTCAATTCAGACGGCAACGCCACGAGGCGAGGCGCGGCGCGGCACACATTAATTGTATGGATTTGACAGATTTCAATTGCGTGAGACGTCTTGCGAATCTGTCAAATCCATATAAATTTAGAAATGCATCTACGCGTTGCGTTGCGGTCTGAATTAACCCTTATAGTAAACGTCACAATATGACAAACAAAATCAGCGAAAATTGAATATTTTTATTAGTAAAAGTGACAATCCGATCTTTGCGCTAGCGACCGCGACTGTCAAGAATTCAAATAAAATGCCTTGAATTTATTTCTGCCACCGTTCATGCCGCCGCTGCTTTGTAGTAGCAAATAGCAAAATGAAACCTATAGCCTAGGTCATAAAGTGGTTATTTGAATTTTTGTCGGTCGTCGCCGCGGTCGCTCGCTGCGTTGATCGGAAGGAAAGCGAAGCCACATAATATACCTAGTCGTTAAATATGTTTAAAATTATAAGATACCAAGGATTTTGTTGTGTTGATTAAGTTTAAGTCTTACTTAATGTTTATTAAATTATTTTATGTAGGTATACCTATAATAAAGTCTCAGTGAAATTAAAATTAAACTATCATTGGATACAATTATTAAAGATTACAAGTAATCTTAAAGATTACAAGTGTAATATATAAGTTTACACTACTTCAAATCCAGAAATTTCGTTTCTCTAATTTCGAGAATGACTGTAGAGCGGGCTTATTACTCCAATCCAATGGTCTAATTCAGCGGTGGATTGCTACTGGAATGATGAAAACGGTACTTCCTGGAATGCACTGGAATCCACTCAAGTGCATTCGAGTATCCGTTGACATAAAATCCAGTAACAATCGAACGCTAATCGTACGAAATAACGTAAGGCAGCCATTATAGTTGACAGCCTATATGAAATCGATTATATGTAAAACTTACAAATTCGTATTTGTAAAAGGCAAAAGCCATGCTAACGAATGGGTCGACTCGGCTGGATCAATACAAAAGCTTCTCAAAAAACCGGTGTGCCATGAGAGCCACTATCAGGAGCTCTTTTCCTCGGTTAATTCATTGAAATAGGTAGCCCAATAACATGTCTTAATAATCTTATTGTATTGACTGAAGACATAAGTGGAAGAAGTGGATAACTTACATTTTATAATATTTAGTAATAAAAAAGTTAGTTATTTTTCCCCCTATAATTTGAACAAACCTTGTAAGTTACCTACAACATCATCTAGCTATACGTTATATTCAATACTTTTTATTTAAAAACATTTTCTCTGTCCTAAAGCTTCATTTTATGCAGAAAATTGTCAATTCTCAAATCGTTAGTTACCCACTTCATTCACTTACGTCTTCGAATATCAACATAATATCTCAATTAGCTCAAAATATATATTTGTAAGTAAATATAATATCGTAATCGTAAATATATTTTAGGAGATTATGTACACGACATGTAAATAGAGTTCTCAAATGAATCGTGCCTAAAAGCATTTTATCGGGTACAGTCGCGAATAAAATTGTCTCGAAAGTCGAAATTATACTTACTTTGTTTTGGTCTCTTGTCGTTGTTACCCTATTATTTCTGCCCTATGATATTGAAGAAAATAAAAAATATACAAATCGTTTAGTTGCTTTCAAGTCATTTAAAAAGTCACATCAAAAATTGCTTCATCAAACGTGCCCCCAATTTTAACTCGTTTACATAAATTAATTAAGTCCAAATTTAATTTTTACTATCTAGCATTAAAGTCTCCAAGATGCCGAAATGTAAAAATAAAGGAACGAGGAAGAATAATTAATTTTAATATTACTTATTACTTAAGTATTTAATTGGGAAATTTTTGCGTAGAATTAATTTCTTCGGCTCAAAACGTTAAATTCGCAAAGCATAATGCGATAAAAACAGAATATAATATAATAATATTCCCTGAAACGAAATGTTTTTGACTTGAAATTCTGACTTGAATATAATCCTTTGTAATTAAAGCTTTGTCGAAAGCAAGTCATGTTATAATATCATTTGCAAAGTGTAATTTTAAATTGTATTGTCAGTAATTTTGCATTTTCTCTGTTACATATTTAGAAATGTTTTATGTGTGTTGGATTCTATTAATTAAAGATTTTAAAGCGTCAATAACTAGAAAATTAGTAGGCATGACGTTGTGTAAAATTATTGACTTTGTAAAAAAGTGTATCTTGGTTAAGACAAAGAATTAGAACTAAATACGCATATCTATGAATAATGTTATTAATACTAGATTATTTTCATAGTATAAGTTTATTCTGTAAAATATATTTTTCAATAAAATATTTTAAAACTCTCTAAGTATTTTGTGCTCGATTGTCCAAGATGGCGGAGTTGTGAGAGTTTTGCATCTGCCTGTACCTGAAGATTTATGATATAAGTTATTAATCTTACTTTATGTGTTTTGCTGACGTCCATGGGGACAGTTTACATTAGCGATCACATCAATTTCAAACTTCGAATCTTTTCTAAGTTTTCGAAGTCGGATGAGCACCTTACCTATATTCAACAACTCATTTTATCATATTTTTATTGCAAAAAATGTATTTACTGCAACCCAATATTTAAAACTGTTTATCTATCAGCTATCTTTTATCTCTATAAACTGAAACCGACTAACCATTTTTGATTAAGATAATAATATGAGGTTACATTCAATACGTAGCGTGAGTTTTATTGCGCTAAAATGCACGGTTACCGAGTGATAAACGAATTTTATTATTATTTCCCATAATAATTACAGCGAAAGAAATGATAATTTGTTAATAAATTATTATAATGAGGCGCGTTTTATTATAAAATGAAAAAAACCATGACCTTTTTTACTTCCCACCAACTGCACTATCTCTTTGATTCAAATGATATTTCACACTAGCATGCTGAACACAATATTAATATTAAATGAGCGTCGAGTCTGCTATAATAGTAGTAGAAACCATTTATTACTAGATACAAGAATTGTTAGTTTTATGCTATTATAAACATTATACTAAATTACGAGTAGGTATTTTAACGTCATATTTACATCGATCGGCCGGCAAAACGTTACTCAAAGGAAACGTGCAGGAACTACAGGTTCTACACAATGCGTCCCGATACCAGTGTCCGATCCTTTAAGAAGGCGACTAACCCAAAAAATCAAACATCGTCCTTCTCTCCTCACACTCACGCCCGTCTTTCATATGCCAGGTGAAAACGGACGACGCGGAATCATCGCCAAGTTAGTTTTTCTTAAGGGCCCTCTCTCCCTAAATTAGCAGGTCGATTAAGTCTGTCAGTGCGAATATCGACGTAAATGACATTAAAATAACATCCATAACAGCGCACCTTCTACGGTGGCTGTTACGACGCTCGCCGCGTCCATGATAGGACGAAATAGGAGAAAAAACCTTTTTAAGGCTTAATATAATACATATTTCAAAAAAGTAAAAAAACCAAATTATTAACTTACTAGCGACCCGCCCCGGCGTCGCACGGGTATACAATATATAACCACTGAAAAATGATTAACATGGATAGCCTATGATCCTTCACGTGGTCTACTTCTTATCTGTGCCAAATAACATAAAATTGCCCCAGTAGTTCGCGAGAAATAATTTTCAAATAATTTCCCCCGTTTTTTTCGCATTCTCCTATTAGTATTAACGTGATAAAATATTGCCTATAGACTTCCTCAATAAATGGGCTATTTAACACTGAAATAATTTTTCAAATCGGACCAGTAGTTCCTGAGATTAGCGCGTTCAAGTTCGCCCTTTCAAATAATTTTCCCCGTTTTTTTCCCCATTTTCCTCTATTTCTTCGCTGCTATTAGTCTAAGCGTGATAAAATATAGCCTATAACCTTCCTCGATAAATGGGCTATCTAACACTGAAAGATTTTTTCAAATCGGACCAGTAGTTCCTGAGATTATCGCGTTCAAGTTAGCCCTTTCAAATAATTTTCCCCATTTTTTCCCCATTTTCCTCTATTTCTTCGCTCCTATTAGTCTTAGCGTGATAAAATATAGCCTATAACCTTCCGCGATAAATGGGCTATCTAACACTGTAAGAGCCATCAAAATCCGTTGCGTAGTTCTAAAGATTAAAGGAAACAAAGGGACATGAGGGAAAAAAAGCGACTTTGTTTTATAATAAGTATAGATGTATTGCAAAGCAGTAGATATTTTTTATATATTCTTTTGATAAATAATGAAGGAGTAAAGTGGTTTTATTCAACGATTTGGAAGTGATTTGTTTTTTTAATTCATTATTATGTTATACCGATAGAAAAAATATGGCAAACCAAATTACGTATCATATCATGTAGATTACTAATTATTTTTTTCAGATATAATTTCTCTGTTAATGCCGATGAAAAGTTGTTTCATCTGCACGCTTTTTTCGAAAGAACAGCCTTAATAACTCGATAAATATACAAAATTTTAAAAATCCGCTAGGTCGGATTCTCAATGATAGAATTTTATACAATGTGTTAAAATATTAGTGTAATGCACGGTTATGGCAATATATGAATTATTATTATTTTTAACAAAAAATTAAAACCGACTTCCAAGGTAAAAACAATAATAACATTAATATGAACTAAAAAGTATTAAATAATTTTTACTATCTAATGGTGCCTTTTTCCGAATTCGGCTAAACCTCAACTATTTCTGTACTCAATCTTCATTATTTTGAAGTCGGTACCAGATAGCTGAATCTTCAGTCCTCTGACAGAATATTTGAAACTTTTGGAACTGGCACCGACTTCAAAATTATGAAGATTGAATACAGAAATAGTTGAGGTTTAGCCGAATTCGGAAAAAGGCACCATTAGATAGTAAAAATTATTTAATACTTTTTAGTTCATATTAATGTTATTATTGTTTTTACCTTGGAAGTCGGTTTTAATTTTTTGTTAAAAATAATAATAATTTCACTCTTTTTAGTTACACTAGTAGGTAAACCTTCGCGTATATTTTACGTATCTTATTACAATTTGTCAAGAGTCACAACTCACACTCACAAAATCATATATTATCAGTGAAGTGAACAGATTGTGCTAAGTAATTTAACAATTTTAATGCTTCAAGCCCCAAGCGGTCACCGGCGATTGAGATAACAATAGAAAGGCTATTGTGTCTCGTTTTTCCACGATCGAAGGATCTATCAGATAAAAAATTGTATAAACTTGCATAGGATGTAGCGTAGCTACTCATAATATTTAATATTATCATAATTATTGACAGCTCTGTTCTTGTAAAGCGCTAATTCCACTTATCCTAGCTAGGAAGTCCTAGCTAGGATCCTAGCTTTCTAAATGTCATTCCACTTGACTAAATTTTTTCCGATTTAGGATCCTAGCTAGGATCCTAGCTTCTAAATGTTATTCCACTTGACTAAATTTTTTAGGACCCTAGCTAGGACTTCCTAGCTAGGATAAGTGGAATAAGCGCTTAATCAAGAATTCAAATCGATACTTAGTGCGCCATCTATCGATTAATAAGTATAACTGATTAAAAAGACACTTAATGACTTTGTTTTGTGCAAATGCTCTTTTTAAAATAACTTTATTTTAATTCTATTTGTGTATTTAAATTTTATAAAGTAATTAGTAAAGTATTCGATCTGTTGTCTGCCGCCACGCGCCACGCGGCGCGGCGGCGCGGCGGCGCGGCGACGCCGTCGCCTCTGCGGCGCCGACCGCCATGTATTAAACAAACAGGTGTTGTTATACAGTACATAATTATTATTATTAGTATACCCATACCTATGCCTTGTACTATTATTAATTCTGTGCCATGAGACATTGGTGATGATTGATGATGATGATGATGATGATTATGATGATGAATATGAATTGCATAGTAGCATATGCTTTCTGTTCTTAAAACAACGCCGAAACTCCCGAACGTGTATCTATAAGGAGTCAGGAGTTCTCTCAGCATCTTCGAAACCATGGTATACTTTGACCCAATATGTGACTTTTTGGTAGCATATTCTTAGTACACTTCACATAAAACCAAAATCACCATATGTTTCCATATAAATTTCGAGGAGTTCCCTCGATTACTCATGGATCCCATCATCAGGTCACCACTTTTGTGAACATAGTACCAAATTGGAGTGAAACCTATTTCGAAAATCGGTTCACAAACGGCGGAGTAATCGTTGAACATACAAAAAAAAAAAAAAAAAAAAATATCCACAGCCGAACATATAACCTCCTCGTTTTTTGGAAGTCGGTTAAAAATTCGTGAAAATTAGATGCATCTTTGTGATTTTTTCTATCAAGAAAATTTTAAGATATCGTGTTTCCGCTAGGTCGGATCCTCGGAAATATAATGTAGTATCAATGTTTAAAAAATGAAACAATTTGGGGGCTTATTTTAAAGTGTAAAAATTAATTACAAAATCGACAATTTTGGGTTAGTCGCCCCCTTAAATGTCATGATTTATGGCATATTTTATCGATATATTATTTGCCTCTAATTCTACTTTCCCAAGCCTGTCTATTGCACTGGAAATGTACGGCTACTCGCTAGCTTCTTGGTCTTAGGGACTACATTTATATTTTTATACGCTTATAATATATTATAGGGTTGGGCTGTGTGTATGTAACGGAATCACGGAGCACAATTTTTATTCATTTCCAATAATCCAATTAATTAGAAATTTTTAAAAGGGGTGTTTTTTAGGTTTTTTTAAGCTATTATTTTATTCTCGTTAACAGTTACTACTATGAAAGGAATAAAAACTTTATAGGAAATAATAAAAAGGAGAATTTTGGCAAGAGAATTTTGGCAAAGAAAACTTTGGAGTATTAATGTGATTTCTGATCTAGCATCTTCTTCACGAGGCCCGAGGTCGGCTATCCTAGAACTAAAATGAATATTTTGGCTTCTGCGGACCGCTGATGGTCCAGGGACCGTTGGTTGGGAACCAGTAGTAAGGGATAAACTTAATAGAAAACTATTTTCATCTCATGCCGACCACACAATAGCGAGAGCGAGCAATCCGCCGTCTATTGTCATTTTATTACGGCGATATTCGAATGGACTCTTGAACGTAATTTGTGATAATACATTTCATTTCCAGCCATTTCCGGGAAGTTTTCGGTGAAACCACAGACATAGATCAAGATAGATACGATTGTATAATAATTTTAAGTTACAATTGTAAATTTTATTTTAAAAAGATTAATTTTTTTCTCACTTTTTTGGTAAAAAGTGGGACCCCGTGCGAGTTTCTTACGCCGGTTCTTGTCGCCGGGTTAGTTCCCGAACCGGTGGTAGGCACCAGTAGCATCAACGTTCTGAAAGTATTTGTTGCAAATCTATTCGGAAATAAAACAATTTTTATTTTTATTTTTTTACTGCATGTCGCTCCATTTGTATGAAAACGAGCGTGCCACTTTTTTCCCACCTACTGATTATAAGTACCGATGATAAGAAACATGTCCATTATCTAGCCCTACGTTTCTATTTAAATTTCTACAGCTCAATACGGCACTTTTAGGCATTTAGGCATTTTTAAAATTCCGATTGACGTCCGATTCCGATAGCAGACCAAAGAACATACTTTCGAAAGACGAGCATTGCACGTCGTTTGGGAACGCGATATGGCACGCGAAGTACATACACATGTGCGGTATCTATCTTGATGTATGTTTATGGGTGAAACCCATATGGGCTTGTGACACTATCGTTATTATAGAGGGGCTGCGCTAAAAACAGTGTTCTTCGACAGAAGAATAATTAATTAAGTACTAGATGACGCCCGCATCTCTGTTGCGCCAAAATTCAATGTTCACGCGGGAACCGTATATTTTCCGGGATAAAAAGTATTCTATGTCCTTTCCCGGTACTAAAAGTGTCTTCATGCCAAATTTCAGCGAAATCGCTTCAGCGGTTCAGGCGCGAAGATAGACAGACTGAACAAATTTCGCATTAGTATAAACTATTGACTAGGAAAGGGCCTTTGATGCCCTTTTTTTTCCGGAGGGGGAAATGCATTACGCATACCACCCAGGCGCAGGGGGCGACCCGAACGGTGATGTGGGACTCCCGTAGCTAATGAGACCACGGTATATCCACTAAAACGCAAACCATCTTCCGCCACGCCGCCTTTTGACGGGGCCACGGGAACGATACACACATCCGCGACCCCGCCAGCGGCCCGAAGACTCCACGATGGGCGCACAGCACGTGCGCCCTCCTCCTCGGCCCCCACCAGGGCTGTAGCAGACGCCCCCGAGTCTGCTACTTGGAGGCCATGTGGCAGATCGATTTGCTTCACCGCGGTTGTCCAAGCCGCGGTTACTAGAGCCCCACCGCCACGACAAGGCGGGCAACCATCGGGGGGGTCCTCCTATGATGCCCTTTCCTAACCTAACCTAACCTTTTTTTAGGAGGGGAAATGCATTACGCATCCCCCACCCCCTCAGGGGAAAGGGCAGGGGTATGTCGAACTCCCTCCGCAGAGGTTTACCGACTAAAACCCCCCCATGCCCTCGTCAATGCTACGCGCAGAGGAGCGGAATCGAAATCGCACCGCGTCCTCCGCAGCGCTTGCCGCTTTCGGCACCACATCATTGCAGCAACCTATGCCGCCCCCTGCCTTCACCGAGAGCCCCGGGCATCGAGGGGAGCCTTTCTCCTCGGGGCCTATGTTGTGGGCGGTGACACCCCGATCAACCTAACCTAACTCTGCGTTAACTTTAACTAACGAACGCATGTGGGACTTACGTACAAAGATATTTTATAACAATACTAGATACCCGCTCCGGCGTCGCACGGGTATAAAATATATAGCCACTGAAAAAATGATTAAAATCGATAGCCTATGATCCTTCACGTGATCTACTTCTTATCTGTGCCAAATAACATAAAAATTGCTCCAGTAGTTCGCGAGATAGGCCCTTTCAAATAATTTCCCCCATTTTTTCACATTCTCCTATTAGTCTTAGCGTAAAATATAGTTTATAGCCTTCCTCAATAAATGGGCTATCTAACACTGAAAGAATTTTTCGAATCGGGCCAGTAGTTCCTGAGATTAGCGCGTTCAAGTTAGCCCTTTCATATAATTTTCCCCGTTTTTTCCACATTTTCCTTTTTTCTTCGCTCCTATTAGTCTTAGCGTGATAAAATAGTCTATAGCCTAGTCCTCGATAAATAGACACTGAAACAATCATCAAAATCCGTTGCGCAGTTTTAAAGATTAAAGGGAACAAAGGGACATGAGGGAAAAAAGCGACTTTGTTTTATAATAAGTATACATATAGAATAGAAGCTAGCAATATCAAGAAGATTCTGTAGCAGCTCCTCAAAGCACTTTTTACATTCTCGAACCAGTTAGTTCGTCTGTCTGTGTGTCTATCCACTCTAGTAGCATACGAGCACTATCCGGGATAAAAACCCTAAGTCATTTCCCGAGACTAAAGCCGGTATAAATAATCAGTACTCAAGATGCATTTCGGTCTCAAGACGCGGTTCGGCTCTGTGATTGGTCCAAATTTTGACAGCCAACCAATCACAGAGCCTGAACCGCGTCTTGAGACCGAGATGCATCTTGAGTACTGACTATTTGTACCGGCCTTAGATACCTCCCAACTAAAATTAATCAAAATTGATTCAGCGGTTTATAAGTAAACTTATAGATAGATCGCACAAAGACCCACTTTCACATATTACATACTTTTAAACACGCTATATTATCTTTTAATTTCATACATAACATCGTGCTCTATAACATTAACATAATTTTTTGTAGTAATCACCAGCTCTTTAATCTGGTAAAAGTTCCTAAAACCAACATTTCAGAATATTTTTGCTGTTCAAGGCTTCTAACAGAAAGCGAAATTACTCTTGTAAGAGTCAAACGCGGTTTTATTTCAATCTGCTGGAGAAATCAGATATTTTTGGGGTAAAAAGCTTCTGTTACTCCAGATTCCCAACTACAGATGTACAAAACTGGCCAAGGGTGTAAGCGCTGCGTTACGTAGGGCTCTGTAGCTTGTATAGTATTATATTGCATTCTGCAACCTTATTAATTTATTAACTATACGTCTAATTAAAGTTTAGTTAACAATATGACCACATTTTCTGCTTCAACAAAGCCATGTCTTCTATAAAAGATTGGATGAGGCCCGCAACTCCGTTGCGCCAAAATTCGTATATCACGCGGGAACCGTACATTTTTCCGGAACAAAAAGTATCCTTTGTCCTTTGTCGAGACTCTATATCTCCATGACAAATTTCAGCAAAATCGGTTCAGCGGTTTGAGCATGAAGAGGTAACAGATAGACAGACAGACGGACAGACAGACATACTTACTAGTGATATTTTAAATGCGGAAGATAGATATGGATATGTTTCTCGATTATTTCAATTACTTTACTGAAAATCCATACGAAGTGGATAATGTGCACTAAGAACGAGATTTAAGTCATCGCGTGAACTCGATCAATGAGAACTAAGTTTTTTAAAATGGAGTTTTATGTGTGCCTGGTGAAATCCCACCTTAAGGGCGATCTCATCAAAGAAACGGAACGGGTTCAGTGCACATTGTACCCAGTTCTAAACGTATAAACGCGTATTGTCGCAAATATTAACACATATCAGTGGCGAAGCGTCCATATAACCCGATTCCCATCGGCTTCCCTTAGGGCTTAGAAAAATCGAATATACGGGCCAACGACATATTTATCTAATAAATATTTTACATACCTACTTAAAAAACTTTGAATTCACAATGTTATATGCAATAAATTTTTCTCTCACTTGAAATACATAGTTTGAATTAATAACTATCGCCTACAAATTTTAAAAGGCAATGCAATGTGCGGGCGCAGAGAATCAAATAAGCCGCAGGATTAGCGGCTTATTTCTCCATACAACGACAGTTCATAGTAAGCATCTGTCCTTTTCATTCCTGTGAACTGGTCGTCATGTTCTGTCTCGTTCTAGCACGCGCGATATATACTTGGAAATAACTCGATGCCCGACGAGTTATTACGGAGAAAGGTTAATTAGCAACGCACAAGTGCAAGCGAGATAGATGAGTCATGAAGTAAAATTGTTATGATTCGAATTTAAGAATGACTGTAGCGACATTATACTTTTGCTGGCGCGTAATACATTTTATTTTGGTAGGATTTTTTGTAATACGACTTTATTAAGAATGCCTTTAGCGGTACTAAATATGACAGGCGCGTAATACATTTTTATTTTGCTGGTTTTTAGATTGACATATTAATATGGCGGATAGTGTGTTTGTAAACAACATGTCGTTTATTTTGTTTTGTCGAATTTAAATTTTGTTTTAGCGTTAGAACTTAGAAGAGTGTCGTGAATTAAATTAATTTATATTGTGACTTGTGAATTGTGAGTCGTACGACGTAATCGTGTAGTTCGGAAAATATGGCATTAATTCAGAAAGACTGTTGTCTGACAGATTATATTTTGTTGTCGAAGGAAACTTTGTTTTCCAAACTTAGTTTTGAAAATTAAAAGCATGTCATTCAATTATAAATTACCAAAATTGGTAAGTACATTTTTTACTCCGGCTTCCCTTCTCAAAATATTCACCCCTCGCCACTGACACATATTGTTATATTATGTGAAGGCTCACATATTTATTGCGGAACCCCAGCGTAATGCAAACATTCTCGTGGGCAGACGACGTGATCCGCCGTAAAGCGGGTACCGTACCTACTTTACGACCCCGCCGGGAGGAACGTTCGCGGGAAATGGAAAAAGATATGATAACGACAGTTCTCTGATAATATACGTGTAGTATTGTTAGAAGGCGACTAAAGCGAAATTGGCAATTTTGTAATCCATTTTCGTACTTGATAAATAAGCTACAAATTGTTTCATTTTTTTAACATAGATACTACATTATATTTTCGAGGGTCCACATTTACATAGATAGGTATACTAGTTGATAATTTAATATTTTTAATGACGATCTCTGTGGCTCAATTGGTCGAGTGTGTGGAAGCTCAAGCCGGGGGTCAATTCAATTTTTTTCTTCAATTCAATTACTTTATTTGCCAGAATATGGTACAAAAAGATGTTAACATTATATAATAACACAAACATATTCTGCCACATACGGCGTGCAAATATTTAGATATATCATATAGATAATACATAATTGCTTGGAATTTGGATTACAATAATTAAAACAGTTAAGTACATTAAAATAAATGAAATACATTAAATAACTTTTCATAAATTATTTATTAATACCATTTCATAAATTCAACAATTACATTTATAAATTCAATAATTACATTAATTACATTTTATTCAATTCTTTATCATTGATATATTCATTTACAGAATAATAACATTTTTTTTTACCAATACCTAATTGAAATAATCGTTTCTTAAATATTCTTAGGTTATTGTTTTTTATTACATCAAGTAAAAGGTTATAAATTTTGATTCCCATACAGTAAGCATTTTTTTATATACGTCTAGTCTTTGTGTGGGTACACATAATTTATTTTTGTGTCTTAGAGATCGGCTTGTATTGTTTAATTTTTGGTCAAAAAGACCAATGTTATTCTTAATAAATACATTTATTTCGTATAAGTTCATACATGGTAGAGGCAGAAAATTAATTTTCCTAAAAAGTGGTTTACAGCTTTCAGTATAATTTGCACCAAATATAGCACATATACATTTTTTTTTGGGCAACAAATACTTTTCCGCAATCTGATGAGTTGCCCCAGAGGAAATACCATATCTTAGCACGGATGCAACATAATCATGATATGCTAGCAACGCCGATTCTTTAGTGCTCACGTTTCGTAATCGATTTAATACGAAGACAAATCGGTCTAATTTCAAGCAGGTAGAAGCACTATGTGCTTTTTCCAATTAAAATATTTATCAATATTTACTCCTAAGAATACTGTATTGTCTACAAATTGTACGATTTTACCATCCAATACAATATTTAGATTCATGGATTTTCTATTATAAGTTTGATATTCTTTTATATTAGTTTTGGGGTGAATTTCCCAACCGCTTTTTTTTCGCGGCTACAGTGAAATTGGGGGTGTGAAATGGCTTTTTAGGGTTAAATAAAATTTCATCGTATAGTTTGTGTGATTATCCATATGAGGTTGCCTCATCAGACACGTTTTTAATTCGATAACTAGAACATAAAAATAAAAAATTCTAAAGGTGGAAATTAGGCCCCTCGGTGACTGTCCCAACGACCTTTTTAGTCCTAATTTCGTCAGCCGAGGAAAAAATATTAGTGGTACAAACAAACGGATTCTTTTATTGGATTCTTAAAGAATGGAGGTATAATCAATACAAATTTCATAATCTCAATCGTTATACTTTCAAAATAGCGGGAGAAATAAAACTGTCCCAACATTTTGTCTTGATTCGGTGAATAAAAAAGAAACATGAATTGTCGAGACCAGAAGTACTTTTGAACGTAATGCCGCTTCTTGAACTCAAGCGCCAGTTATGCTTGTGCCTTCGGAGCTAGAGGTGGTTTGAGAGAAAAAACGTAAGTATATCGTCTCGGTGACACCCGACACTTTTCTCTACATTTCCGTGATTCAATTTATCATGTTAATTGAACCAGCTAGAAGTATTAATTTATTTTCTTACAAACACTTTTAATAATATGTATCAGTATGTAGTATAGATATCGGTATAATTATTATAGGTGTCAAAATATTCAACGATTTGTCGCAAATTTTCATATCGGTGATTCCGTTTCGGTGAATTCGGTGACCTATTTGGTCACCGAAATGAAAAAAAAATCACCGATATGAAAAAAAACACGGAAATGGTGACTCGGTGACTTTCGGTGACCTTCGGTGACAATAGTTTTCATATCGGTGAATGCATTTTCATCTCGGTGATTTTTAAAGCTATTGTATAGCTTTGATCGCGTTTATCAAGAAATTCCGTAAAGAAAAACACCTAACATTCGTCTAACGTCGTTTCAGTCCTTTCATTTGTATTTTTTTTTAACTTTTAATATTTATAAGGACACAATATTTACCTTTCATTTTATGAATAAGAAACTCAGAACTGATATTTTGACCTCATGTAGTTTATTAGGATTACCTAAAATATTGACTTTTGTTGATTTTGTTTATTAGTGTTTTGTTGATTAGCAAAAACAGTATCAAGTACGAGATAATATAATATGATTATTTAATATTAGAATTTAATGAATCCTATCAAAAAGTAGTTTTGGTTATAATAATGTTAGAATAATAGTTACTTAATTTTTACTTTAACTGTTTAACTTAAGTATATTTTTATAACGAAAAATTTTAACTAAGCACTAGAAGATACCTTTTCGTGAAGTTGGCGCGTGGTAATTTTTATTCAAAGCAAATGTGTCCATTATTTCCCAGTATTAATATATTTTGTTATTTGTAATTAAAATCGTTTGTAACATGATTTTTTTTTAAATAAAATACATTGTTCTATCCACAGACATAGATCAAGATAGATACCGCATGTGTATGTACTTCGCGTGAAATATCGCGTTTCCAAACGACGAGCAATGCTCGTCTTTCGAAAGTCTGTTCTTTAATCTGCTATCGGAATCGGACGTAAATCGGAATTTTAAAAATGCCTCAATGCCTAAAATTCTTTCTTAACATCGATACGTCACGGAGGCAAAAGAGTTGTACAACTATAGCTGCGGGGCTAAAATGGTAACATTTAGCAATGAGGGATTTTCTTAACTTTTTAATTTGATTGTTGATGTTGAAACAGTTTCCATTTTAGTAACTAGATGGCGTATGGGTAGACAACTATCGGTAATATCAGGGAATACCATCAATAATTGCTACAAAACTGGGCAAAAGAATGTAAAACTTGATACATTTCAATTTGTAAAAGAAGTCATAATATTCCAATGACTAGGATAACAAAGTTATTACAACAATGTTTTAGTTAAAACTCACGGAAGAAATAGCCCTATTTACCGATATTCACAATAATGTCACAGGAATTATACATTTTGGTTTTGACAACATCTTACCTGCACTTGTGCAAGTTAACGGATATTTCGTGGCTAATATTTTACCAATAATGAACATCAAAGACCCAAATAACACAATTTGGGAAAAAATAATAAAAACCACACCAACAATAAAAAGTAGAAGAAGTTTGAAGTGACATGCCCATGACATACCCGCCAAAACTCTTTCAGTTGTCAGTTTTCAGTTTGACAATTTGCGTATTCCTAAACTGTTACCAGTATACTGGCCTAATCGCTTAGGCCAATGATCGCTTAGGTTTAAGATATTAATTTGATTTATGCCACACTTGACAGTACACTGATATTTTTTAGAAACGCAACCAATATGTATCCGTGATGCCAACCTGCAGATAATTTAAGATCGTTGGAGAACCAATAGAAAATCTAGAAGTGTCTATCGTCGCGCCGTCTGGTGGAGATTAAAAGTAAGAAAACCTCTCATTCCTCTCAATCAATTCAGCAAATGAATTGTCAAAACTGTCAAACTGACAAATGTCAAATCAGTACAAAAATACAGAAATGAATTGCAAGCAGAGTTGCATTTTGAGATTTTAAAGAATTGAATCATATTATGATTCATATCATGATTCAACAAAGTGACCATTTTAGCCCCGCTGATTTCGTGATGGATTTTTTGTGATGGATATAGCCTATGTTTTATTCTAAAAAATATTAGAGATAATTTCGAAAATTGCAAAAGTGTAACCCAAAGTGTCAAAATTTTTCCATAAAAATACATTATTTCGCTTGTTTTACAATCACGCTGTATACTATTTCGGTGAATTTACATTTCGGTGAATTTTGTTTTCATCTCGGTGACTGACTTTTTCATCTCGGTGACAGCTAAAATGTAAACGTGTGTGCTACGTTTGTTTATTATTTAATTTTTATGTCATTAGTTTCGTAGTCATAAAACATTAAAATTGAGAGGAAACTTCGGTAAAAACTCAAAAAACATAGAAACAAAAAAGTTCACCGAAATGAAAAAAAATATGAAAATGTTGAAATTCACCCTTTGTCAATATTGATAACGAGGTCATGTTTTTCTAGCCATTTTTTTGTCAAATTAAGAGTGTTATTAATTTCATTTTCGAATGTCAAAGTATTATTAGTTTTATCTTTAATTATTATAGTTATGTCATCAGCGAATAAAATAGAGTCATGGGGTATACTTATTGGGAAATTATTTATGTAGAAAAGAAATAGTTGAGGCCCTAAGATACTTCCTTGGGGAATTCCAAAATCGATTACGATGTATTTTGATCTGTAGATCATTTTAATGTAGCCATTATTTTTTTTTAATTATTTTAGTTATTACTACGCGTTGTGATCGATTCCGTAGGTAAGAGGCAATCCAGCTAAAAGCGTTACCTCTTATACCATATTTTGATAGCTTATCGAGGAGTATATTTTTATGATTTACACGGTCAAATGCTTTTGACATGTCAAGAAAAATAGAGACTACTCGATTACCTTGATTTAAGCTCTCCGTAACTGTTTTTGTTAATTTCAAGCATGCTAGATTTGTTGAGCAATTTTTCAAGTCAAGAGGAGTTGTTGGTCGTAAGAAAATTGTATTATTATTATTACTAATTGTATTATCATGTCCGTTACTATTAATAGGAAGGAATAAAGAAATGTTGCGTAAAAAAGAGATCACTATACAAAATGTCAAATAAGAATAAGAATGATAAAAAATTGTACAAAAACTATTCTAAAATTCTTAAAAATTGCATGCATAAATAAATGAAAATTGATAACATAAAGTATATAAAAAATTCTACTAACAAATGCAAAGCTTCATGGAATGTGATTAAACAAATAATGACAAACAACAGAGCTCTATCGGAAATAAATACGATACTAGATGAAAATAATGAAAATATCACGAATCCTACATTAGTAGCAGAACAATTTAATAATTTTTTTACTCGACTTAATAAAAATACTGACATATTACAAAATAATAATAATAATAATGACATTATTATTATTTTGTAATATGTCAGTATTTTATAATGACATTATTATGAATAACAGTATTCATAATAATGACATTATTATTATTTTGTAATATGTCAGTATTTTTATTAAGTCGAGTAAAAAAATTATTAAATTGTTCTGCTATTAATGTAGGATTCGTGATATTTTCATTATTTTCATCTAGTATCGTATTTATTTCCGATAGAGCTCTGTTGTTTGTCATTGTTTGTTTAATCACATTCCATGAAGCTTTGCATTTGTTAGTAGAATTTTTTATATACTTTATGTTATCAATTTTCATTGATTTATGCATGCAATTTTTAAGAATTTTAGAATAGTTTTTGTACAATTTTTTATCATTCTTATTCTTATTTCACATTTTGTATAGTGATCTGTTTTTTACGCAACATTTCTGTATTCCTTTAGTAATAAATTTATTATTATAAGATTTGCTATTTATTTT
The DNA here is from genome assembly GCA_905333045.1 of Lysandra bellargus. NCBI lineage: Eukaryota > Metazoa > Arthropoda > Insecta > Lepidoptera > Lycaenidae > Lysandra > Lysandra bellargus. Next base: position 3,856,097 of record HG995358.1, read on the forward strand.
AACAGTAATGGTGGGAAAACATAGTTTGTGAAAAAGTACGAGCAAGTCATGAAAGATGTCAAAGGATTTTTGTGTATCAGTTTCAGACAAAACTTCGGAAATTGATAAGGTTGATATACAATGTACAAATTTAGAAATGTTTTCAGTGCTTAAGTCTAGTTTTTTTTCAAACCAGTAAATTGGGACTTTCCCATGCAAGTTTTTAACATTTTCTTCAACTTCAAATTGTAGAGTTTGTGCGGTCTCGTGGTCGGACAACATAAGGTAGTGTAAGTCAGCTTTTGCGAATGAAATGTTACTGGCTATTAAGTACACGTAGTACAAGTAGTGCACGACATATTTCTAGTTGGTTTAGTTATATAATTTTGTAGGTTAAAGTTTATTAATGTAGAGATTAACTCTTTGCAATATTTATCATTTTTTATTATATTGAGATTCCAGTCGCCACATACAATCAAGTGTTTTTAGCATATTTTTTTTCTAGAGCAGTAAGAAGCTCGTTTAATTTTGTCAAAAAGAATTGAGCATCTTTAGAATATGTATCATATTTGGGCGTTCGATAGAGACATACGACTATTAAGTTAGCTCTAGGTATCTCGCTAATACAATATTCGAATCTATAAAGAAAGATCGCGGGTTTGAATAATAATAATAATATCTATGGACGCTTCACACCACGTCAGTCAGGCCCCGTGGTAAGTACCTGAAGGACTTGTGTTACAGGTACCAGACAACGGAAATATATTTAATACTTTTATACTATACATATATTTAAGATTTTTATTATACGATATACATATTTAATACACATCCATGACCCAGGAACTTTATAAACTTTTTGTTCCGTCGGCGGAACTCGAACCCGCGACCTCCGGCTTGAGCTACCAACGCGCTCACCACTGCGCCATGGAGGTCGTACCTCCGACGCCGACGCGCGACGGAACAAAAAGTTTTTAATGTTCCCGTGTCTGGATGTGTATTATTTAATATGTGTATGATATAGTTAAAATCTGAAATATATGTATAATATAAAAGTATTAAATGTACTTCCATTGTCTGGTACCTGTAACACAAGTCCTTCAGGTACTTAGCACGGGGCCAAACAGACGTGGTGTGAAGCGTCCATAGATATTATAAAATAAAAAAATTTACTTTTGCGATTAGCGCTTTAAAGTTTAAATACAAAAGTATGAATATTTTAACCATTTGTAAAGTACGAAGCGTTTAAACGTAAATACGTATTTGTCCTTTTAAAAACGGGGTCGTTGGAAATGACGCCATTTTAAAAACAAAATGTCGGTAATGGAGGCAAATCCCTCGGGGTTTAAAAACCACTAACTTTTAATTAAAAACCCAAACCGAGCCTAGACTGAATCAGATATATTAAATCAAACTTTAATATCATTTGGGTGCTTCTTTCTTTGGTTCGAAAATAAGGTGTTTTCGTAAAACTGTCTTTTTCTAGAGCACATCTATACATAATATTATAAAACAAAGTTGCTTTTTTTTCCTCATGTCCCTTTGTTCCCTTTAATCTTTAAAACTACGCGACGGATTTTGATGATTCTTTCAGTGTTAGATAGCCCATTTAAAGAGGAAGGTTATAGGCTATATTATATCACGCTAAGACTAATAGGAGAATGTGGAAAAAACGGTGGAAATTATTTGAAAGGGTTTATCTCGCGAACTACTGGAGCAATTTTTATGTTATTTGGCACAGATAAGAAGTAGACCACGTGAAGGATCATAGGCTATCGATTTTAATCATTTTTTCAGTGGCTATATATTTAAGGAGCTTTTGGCCGCGGCTTCGCTCGCGTTAAGAAGACGTATTGTTATATACAAACTTCATCCCCTGTTTTAACCCCTTGGGGTTGGAATTTATCAAAATCCTTTCTTAGCGGATGCCTACGTCATAACATCTACCTGCATGCCAAATTTCAGCCCGATCCGTCCAGTGGTTTGGGCTGTGCGTTGATAGATCACCATGTCAGTCAGTCACCTTTGAGTTTTATATAATTATATAGATATAGATACCCGTGCGACGCCGGGGCGGGTCGCTAGTAAACTATAAATCTGAAATACTAAAGAGAGACTAAAATTTAGATAATAATAATATGATTATAATCGTTGTTTTAAAATACTAAACATGAAGGTTTTTCATATTTGAGGTTGAAATATATTCACATCGAGAGTTGAAAACGGTATTAATTTCGCGTCGTTAGAAAACTGATGCTTTCTTTCGTTGGCTAATTTAATCTTAAAATGTTCGTGAAAGTCCAGAGAAGGTTTGTAAAAGGAAAGTAATACGAAGTGTGCCGGGTCATCTAATTACTATTATAAAAATAAAAATGGGATACTCATTACTCAGCCCCAGTCAACGCATCATCTTTTGCCCAGACCCTTTTCTTAGATAGGAAAAAAAACTGATATTAGGCCTTTTTTAACGCTTGTAATTATTGTCTGGCCCATGAATTTTTTAACGTAAAACACAAAGACAGTAATAAATTAGTCGTAAGTAAGTAGTTATTTCTTAATCTTCGTAGAAAAAACCAGTAAACACACTTCACATCCTGTAACTAAGCCGGCCCCTAGACGATCAATTGTATTGTGCAATATCACACTTCAATTTTATCGAACAGTTTATTTGACAATTAGATTTAAGGCGCGCGATGTTTAATATCAATCCTAGACGGTCAATAATATTACGCAATACGTGATATTGTGCAATAAAATTGCTCGTTTAGGGGCCCGCTTGTGATTTTCAATATAATTTTTACCCAAAGTAATGGTAAAGCTAGAAGTTGGGTCACACCTACTTAGCATTACGACCACGTACCGTCCCATCTTGAGGACTGTATTAATACCATTTTATTACTTACTTATAACACAACATTTGTCCAATACAGATCGTAGAATGGACTAAAAATGGCACTTTTGTTTTTTCGAAATTGATTTTTAGTATAAATAAATAAATATGTCGTCTTGTATATTATATAACCCATCAAGCCCCGTAAGGCCCATATGGGCCGCAATAACAAAAGATTTCCAGGAATTGGTGATCGACGGATTAAAATAAGTTTCGAATTCGTAAAAAGACTTGTAATATCGGTCTTTTGCACCAATTCTCTTAACTTTAAGTGTTTCCTGAGCAACCATAATGTTCCTCTTTTAAGATTTCGCTTAGGCCGGTAATACATACCCCCGTTGTTCTTCAGCTAACTGAGATCTCCAACCTAGAATTACACCTATAGAGGATTTACCCTACATCATCAAAAAAAATCAAATATAAGCCCCATTTGTCAAATTCTCATTAAATTGAAGTTACAACATCTTTAATTATAATCTAATTCTTATCTCACAATAAACCTTACATGACTTGTAATTTAACTATAACTGTTAACAAGTAATTAAAAAACTAAAAGAACACGTTTTTTTATTAAAAATTTTAATTAATACGTATAATACGTATGAAAAGTTTCGAATTAAATATACTACTGTGGATAAAAATCGTGCTCAAAGATTCCGTTCTACATTACATTATGCAGCATAAATTTTAGAGCCTAAGAAGGGGGTTAAAAATGGTTTTTATAATTTAATCGACAGACGTGCCAGGTGGTTGCCTTGACATTAATAAAACATCGTTATCACACGTCTTGATGTACGGTACTGTACTGAAAAAAACTATAACATTTGAAATTGGAATCGGCGAGGTCAAAACGTCAGCGCCATCTTTTGATGTCAATCACAATATTACATCATACGTTTTTATTTCTTCCAAATTATACATTTCTTAATACAGGTACTGTTCTGATCTAGTAAAAAAGTAACTAGTCGCGATGTAGGTATTGGTAAACATCGATAAGTACCGGAAATTTCAACTGTCGTAAAGGACTACAAATAACTATTAGTTTTCCTGTGCACGGAGACTACGTGGGTCAACGTTTCCACTGCAGCACAAGCTATACAAACACGTTACCACAGACGTGGCCAGCGTTGAGCCACGTGTGCACCATATCCGAGCAAGCTACGAGGGTCAATTCGTGCGTAGCGTGTCCGTGGGTTGCAGTCGATACAGTCACATATATTTTCTTACATAGCGAAGCTTGACGCACGAGCGTAGTCTCTCCGTGCGCCGCGGTGGAATGGAGCCTTTACTAACATAATAGTTATACATCGTGTCATTTCTAACGTATCACACGAGGATAAAACAGTTTACAGCGTAACAGGAATATTTACGCAGTGGATATGTCGCAGGCGGGTTGTATAATCCGCCGTTTTACATTACGGCTAGCTGCTTTGAAAAACAGGGCGGCTTAACGAATAGCTGGATTGTTATTGCGATACGTTCTTCAATAAGGCGGCCCACGTTTAGCCGCATCGTATTTTCCTCGTACCGGTACTTTCTTTACTGCTTTACATTGAGAATAATTAGAAATTCTTTAATTGCACCTGAAAATTGTTCTGGGATTTACTGTTTTCTTTGTTTAATTCACTCAAAACTTCGCAATTTAGCAACACACTTTCGGTATCCAACGCCACTGTTCTTATGCAACAGGCAGCGCCAAGAGTATTAAGAATCGGAACTAAAACTGTCTAAGCGGCGACTTATCTTTCGCTTTTTTACATTATGGCTAGCCGTTTTGAATAACGTATGGCGCCGAATACATTCCGGAGATTTTTCATTCAGCCGCATTCAATCCGACTAATCGATAAATCGCCGCAAAACGGCCCTGTTTTTTAAAACAGCTAGCCGTAATGTAAAGCGGCGGATTATACAATCCGCCTGCGACATGTATACTACGTATTCGTTGTTTTAGCCTATAGGGGATTTTTTCACGGGAAAAATGTAAGTGCTGGTAGGATCGCTGATGTATATCCCGTGTATCCCGTGGTTCTGCTAGCGAAAAGTAGGAACACGTTGAGGTTTTAGTGGGTATATCCGGTCGCGACCTCTACCGCTCTACCAGGGCGTCCCACATAAACTGGTGGCCCGCCCAGACCGCTGGGGATGTGAAATTGCATTTCCCTAACGGCAAAAAAAATTTGAATGGTGTCAAGAGCCACCCGGATGCAACAAAGTAGCTTTCTGTGAGAAAGAGATAGAGAGAGACAGAAGGAGAAACACGCGCAAGCCGCTTACAACTATAGCACGGCTTACAACTATAGCAAAATGTGGCGTTGCAACTTTTTTTCCGTATAGCCCCCTTCGCAACGCGCGATAAAGAACTTCGTTCCAAAAAGGCAAAATGTAGGCTGTAGCAGCTGTTATCTGTCATGGATAATAAACGACTCCATGATCCAGTGGTTCAGAGCGTGGCTCTTCACTCGGCGGTTCGATTCCCGCGTTGAAAACATGTTATTTCCAAGTTTGGTTAGGACAATGCAGGCTAATCACCAGAATATATTCTGACAAGTAAGATGATTCATGCGTCGGAAGGGCACGTAAAAAGTCGGTCCTGCGCTTAATCTCTCGCTCGTTTTGACGGTCGTCCGACCCACTGGGTTAAGAGAGTATAGGAATAGAGAGAGCTCTTGTGTACTGCGCATACTCTTGGGCACTATAAAATGAATCCTGCTTAACTAGCATGGTTTTAAGAAACCGGTCACCATCACCAAAACTGGTGTGGCTCTATGGTCACTGCAATAAATTCGGCAATAATCTCCACACCGACATTTACAACACGCCATCCAATCACGCGTTGAGTGATCCAACTTATCTATGGCCAATAAAAACCATTCCGATTTCATTACCCTGCTCCCGCAGTAGTTTCGGTGGTAGGTCCCATTAAAACCTGGCTAGGTATGCAGGACAGGATGAGACAGGAAAGAATGATCATCCAAGCATCATCTTTCTTTTCTGACAATCAGCTGATGTTATTAACATTTTTCCAATCCGGCCTCGGAGGTCGAATAAGATGGGTTCGAACCCATAACCTTCGAGTCAAGAGCTATTACTGCTCGCCAAGAAATAACCTCGAGTTGTGTAGAAGCACACAAAATATTATGCAACGATGAACGAGTGCTATTGCAATTTCTAGATAGCTGTTATTCAAATAACGATATTTTGGGAGTATAATGCCTATGTTAATATACTGCTGTAGGACTTACATTGACTTTTTTCTTGAGTATGGATTTTTCTTTATGCTGCAATATACAGGGTGTAACAAAAATAATTGATAATACTTTAGGGTGTGTACGTGTTCCTTGTAGAGAGTTCACTGTGAAAGTAGCAGCGCTGAAAGACCAATTTTTTTTTTCACTTTTGTATGGGGAAATTCGTGACGCCCGGGCTCTTACCCATACAAAAGTGAAAAAAAAATTCGTCTTTCAGAGCTGCTACTTTCACAGTGAACTCTCTACAAGGAACACGTACACACCCTAAAGTATTATCACTTATTTTTGTTACACACTGTATAATTAACATAATCAGAGGCGTAGCGTGCCTCAGAGGGGCCCCGTATAAAAATTGGTTTCGGGACCCTAAGGTAAGGTTCCTTTTTTACTTTTAAGAAACGGAAAGATTTTATTAATTTTTGCTTACGATCGTTGGGCCCCTGTGGCCGGGGGCTCCGCATAATTGATATAGCATACTATTAAGCTACGCTCCTGAACATACTATTAAGCATAACCATCGTTAGGTTATAATATAATATTAATATAAGTACGCCTTATATCGTATGAGTCAATGTCAACAAATTACATCGTATGAAAATCTACGTTTACGGCGACCGGACCTACAGTCGTACAGAATTATACATATTAATCTATTTTAAATTGGCAATATAATGACTTCCTGAGCTTTTCACACACCGCCCGGTCAGCTCGTTACGGCTTTGCACCGGAAAAAGATATCATGAATAAAAGATACCGCTCAGAATTTCGGATAATATATATCCTTCCATCGGGGGTTCCGCAGAATATGTGAGTTTTGGGTGTGTGTGACGTCCATCCATCAGTCTTTGACATTTTAACTGTCATCTCAATTGTACTGAAGTACTAATCACAGTCTACTCAATTGACAATAATTGTACAAACCATACTAATATAAAATATTTTATATACTAATATAAATTATAAGTAAATTAGTGAGTGTCTGTCGGGACTCGGGCTGAATGTCTATTACCTCTTCACGCCCAAACTGCTGAATAAATTATTTGAAATTTGGTATGAAGATACTTTAAGGCTGTAACGTATAGACAGAGCAGGTAATGTAAAGATGTATATTATAGCACGATACATCTCGATACATCTCGATACATCTTTCTATAGAAATCGTACAAAAATATACATTATAGCTGTTGTGTGTGGTCTCCTGACGATTTCTATAGAAAGATGTATCGAGATGTATCGTGCTATAATATACATCTTTACATTACCTGCTCTGTCTGTGGCAGCCTTAAGTCCCGGTAAAGGACATGGGATATTTTTGGCGCAACAAAGTTCTGGGCGTATTCTAGTTATTAATATATTATAGTGAGTCAGATTTATCTAATATATAAAATTCTCGTATCACAGTGTTTGTGCGCGAACTCCTCCAAAATGGCACAACCGATTTTTATAAAATTTTGTATGTACATTCGTTAGGCCTCAGAATTATAGGTTTATCCACTTTTTATATTGATACTAGAAATAATTAATGTGGCAAAACAATGTTGGCCGGGTCAGCCGACTAACCGATTTACCGATGTAATTCGGGGTATATTAATATACTGTATCGATGTACAGTATATTATTATACGCATAATTATTGAACTATCATAAACAGTCAGAATTAATGCTATACTTACGAGTACACGAGTCCTACATTAATAACTGTTCCTGACAGGTTTGCTGTCTTTTTGTTGTTTGTTTCTTGTGTAGTGTATAAAGTTAAGTTTTCAATCGTTACCTAAGATATTGTACCCCAGGAAAATTAAACATTCGACCTCGGAATAATCCGCATAGAGCTGAAAATTGGTAGAGACGTTAAATACACCATTATAAATAAAACCTCAAAAGTCCCCGGCGATCCTCCTTGTGCTAAAATTTTATTCATGGTCAAAGGCATGAAAATGAGGTTCTTCCCGTTTTTTTCCCAAACTGTACATTTTATCACAAAAATAGGTAGGACGAGAGTGTAGATCATAGAATTATCTACAAAAATATTCAGACACTTTTTTCATACGTCTTACCATTCCTTATAAACGGCAGGCTTATAGTTTGGGAAAATCATATCTATACTTATATTATAAAACTAAAGAATTTGTGGAACTACTGCTTCGAATTGAAGAATTCGTTTTTGTTGGATAGGCTTATTTATCGAGAAAGACTTGAGTTATATAACATCACGTTGGCACCAATAGGAGCAAAGAAACAGAGGGAAATGGGGAAAAGCGGGGAAAATTGTTTGAAAGAACTTATCTCACGAACTGCTGAAGCCATTTTTATGTTATGTGGCACAGATATAGAATAGACCACGTGGAGAGACATAGGCTATTTTGTTTTTCAGGAAAATTCACGGTTTCCATGAAATTTATAATAAACGCGGGCGGAGCCACGCTTAACATCTAGTACTACATACTAGGGTTATTTGAAATGTTCTCGGCCTGACATACTTCTGAGTGACTTGCAAGCGTACTGTTGCACTTCACGACTCGAAAAGTTTAGATATGGTAAGTCACGTAGAACTTAGAAGTATGTTTGCTGTTCACACAGCCCTCGTAAGCTGCTATAGTACAAGAAGTTCCACTCCACCCTGTTATTTATGTATTTCACGGAAACCGTACATTTTCTCGAGAAACAAAATAGCCTATGTCCGTCCACGTGGTCTACTTTATAATATCTGTGCCAAATAACATAAAAATGCTTCAGCCGTTTGTGAGATAAGCTCTTTCAAATAATTTTCCCCGTTTTTCCCCATTTTCCTCTGTTTCTTTGCTCCTATTGGTGCCAACGTGATGTTATATAGCTCAAATCTTCCTCGATAAATAAGACTATGAAACAAAAAATGAATTCTTCAATTCAAAGCAATAGTTCCACAAATTCTTTAGCTTCATAATATAAACGATCTTTTGCCCGCGGCTTTGCTCGCGTTAAGAAGTATTATTATACACAAATTTCATCCCCTATTTTAACCTTTTGGGGTTGGAATTTATCAAAATCCAGTGATTTGGGCTGTGCGTTGATAGATCACCATGTCGGTCAGTCACCTTTGAGTTTTATATATTTAGACTAGCTGTTGCCCGCGACTTCGTCCGCGTGGACTTTAGTTTATAGTTGTTCCCGTACATCGACTGAATAGTTAACGCGCAAATCCTAAAAGTATATGGGACAATATACTTTTATGATATGATAGATGTTCCGCGCGGCTTCACCCGCCTAATTTAGGAATGTAACGGAAACCGTACATTTTTCCGCAAAAAAGAAACCTGTTTCATTTCACGTGGTCTATTCTTTATGTGTGTCAAGTAAGATAAAAATTGCTCCAGTACGTTCAAATAAGCCCTTTCAAATAATTTCCCCCGTTTTTTCCACACTTTCCTCTATTTATTCGCTCCTATTAGTCTTAGCACAATAAAATATAGCCTATAGCCTTTCCTAATAAATAGGCTATCTAACACTGAAATAATTTTTCAAATCGGACCAGTAGTTCCTGAGATTACCGCGTTCAAATAAGGCCTTTCAAATAATTTCCCCCTTTTTTCCACACTTTCCTCTATTTCTTCGTTCCTATTAATCTTAGCGTGATAAAATATAGCGTATAGCCTTCCTCGATAAATAGGCTATCTAACACTGAAAGAATTTTTCAAATCGGACCATTAGTTCCTGAGATTAGCGCGTTCAAACAAACAAACAAACAAACTCTTCCCAATTATAATATTAGTATAGATATAGAAATGATTTTTCCCAAACTTTAAGCCCGCCGTTTATAAGGAATGGTAAGACGTGTGAAAAAAGTGTCTGAATATTTTTTGTAGAGAATTCTGTGATCTTCATTCTACACTCGACTTGTCCTACCTATTTTTGTGATAAAATGTAGTTTGGGAAAAAAACGGGAAAAACCTCATTTTCATACCTTTGACCTTGAATATTTTTTTAGCACAAGGAGGATCGCCGGGGACTTTTGAGGTTTTATTTATAATGGTGTATTTCCTGTCTCTACCAATTTTCAGCTCTATGCGAATTATTCTGAGGTTACGATTTTTTGCGTCTAATCATTATATCATATCATATAAAATCTTCCGGTGTGAACGGACCTGAAAATACAATTTATTTCTCATGCATAATATTGTACACCTGATAAAGCCCTTAGCCCTACAACCCTTATTCTTACGTTATCGCTTTGACAATAATTAAGCCCTACAAGCACAGACATCCTACAAGTTACAACCTTTGCTCACCTAAAACCCTTTTGTATTGAAAAAAAAACTTGAGAGGTGTCAAGGGATACCCGAACGGAACGAAGTTATTCATTTATGTTCAAAAAAACCTGTACACATATGCACTAAAAAAACATTTAAAAAAACGCCATCTATTGACGCCCAGGAATACTAACAACGCGTCGCTGTTTATTTAAAAAAACACTATCTAGTTGACGCACAGGAATACTTACTATCAACGCCATCTGCTCCTAACATGCAGGTACTAATAAAAAAGTGTCGACGTCAAATCAAGGTCAAATATCGTTCTGTCTAGCCTTATGATTTACGCCGAATGCGGGATAAGGAACTTCGTTCGAATTATAAATATAAATACTTCTATATGTAAAAGTGTATTTAAGTCTATCCGACTAGAGCCCCTAGCCAAGACTTTTACTTCATCGTTTCTTAATAGAATCGCCGATCAACATAATATTGTATGGAATTGACATTAGACGAGCCGAACATCAACTTCATATCATCGAACGCTTTAATTCCATACATTTTGATCCAATATAAAAAAGCGATAAAGAAGAGGTCTTGGCTAAAGAGCATGATCCGACTATATTGAATTGATTGAAATGAAATTAAGAATAGGTTTGATGCGTAATAAAATGAACAACTCCATTTAATCGACTTCTAAAAAATATATTGTATAATATGTTTGTACATAAATATTTAAATATATTATGTATGTTTTATGATTATGTTCGCATAACACTGGAACTACAAGTCCGAGTAATTCTTTTTTTGTTGCACTATGTAGATGATCGCTGGCAGAGTTGCGGTAGGTTCTATCGTACCCGCAACTCTGCCTTAAGCGATGAGTGGAGCACCATGGGGTTTTAGTGGGTAGACTACGCAGGAGTCCCACATACCACGGCCGATATCCCCAATTTGCCAGGGATGCGTAAAGCATTTCCCCATGTTAAAAAAAAAGTATTGTTCAACAGGGAAAAAAAGATTTTGAGATAGGGTATTTCAATTCTCAGTTACGTACAATTTTGAAGTCGCTTTTTCTTTTTAGGGACCCTATTACTGAGACTTTGATGTCTGTCCGTCTGTCTGTCTGTCTCCAGGCTGTATCTCAAGAAACGCTATAGCTAGGCTTCTGAAATTTACAAAGATTGTGTATATCTGTTGCCGCTACAACAACAAATACTAAAAACAAAAAAAATAATGTTTAAGGGGGGCTCCCATACAACAAACGTGATTTTTTTGGCTTTTTAACTGATCGTTATCCACAATGGCAACAGGTAGGCTCTTGAAATATTCACTAAATATTTAATTATATTTGTACTTTAATATTTAATGATAAAATTAAAATAAAATAAATAATTAAGGGGGCTCCCATACAAAAACACATTTTTTTGCTCTATAACGTTACGGAACCCTTCGTGCGCGAGTCCGACCCGCACTTGGCCGATTTTTTAAATGCTATTATTATTATTGAATAATGAATATACATCTTGTACCATATAATATTAGAAATTCGATGATCCGGCCTTCAGTTAAATACTAATTCGTGATTATCCGAACTGTCCTTCGTTTTTTTGAAAAACATAATCATAATTAATCCCTCGATCGTGGATTCCTGAAAATCTACTGTTTTCGCGGTCGGATTTGACTGCTTGGGAGTTGAAGCATTAAACCGCTGTATCGATTTTGGTAAAATTTGGTATTTTTATTTTATTTTATTACATACATATGAAGATACTTTGCGTTCCTGGAAAGGAAATACGATAGTTTTTGCTGTGGAAGAATGTACGGTTCTAAGCGTTTTTTCTTAAAACTAGTTTTAGCACAATGGAGTTGCGGGCGTCATCTATAACTATTCTATAAATAAAGTCTCACAGAACAGTTTTGGTGCAATAAAGTGTGTTAACTCACTTACACCTGCCGGGGGACGAAGTCGCGGGAAAATGTAGCTTATTACATTAGGAGGAAACACTGCAATAATATTATTTGCCAAAACTCCAACTAGGTAACCAGGAAACAATGATTACAATATTGACCAGCACAAACAAGAATCGATGTAAGCTAATTAAAGTGTTATTTTCATGCCTAAACCATATAAATGATAATAATTAGTCCGTAGTAAGTTGTTTGTGACATTGAGACAAGTAGATGCTTATTATTTTTCCTGGATGGTATACCATATATATACCGACTGGTTTGGGAGAGCTCAGTAGTCCCAGCAGTCGCGTCCGTCCAGTATGGGGTAAGTGTGTTCTGACCATAAATTTAGAATTAAGTTTGTTATTATTTTTAGCAATATTTCGCGGAATATTGCTAAAAATAATAAAAAACTAAATTTAAGCTATGGATTTCCGCAAAGTAACGTCTGATTCCACTAACTATAAACTTAGAAATTATAAAATGAAGCTCTGAACTTATGTGTTAAAACATATTGATTTTATAGTTTTTAAATATTTGTTTACTCTTTGCTAAACAAACATTACACCGTTGTCCGATCCTTTAATGTCTATGGCATATTTTATCGACAAATCAGCTCTAAAATTTTTTCTCTCTCTCACGGTTGTAAAATGGCAGCCATTTTAGTTTTTCTCGGACTTTCACACTAATCTGACCGCACTTCTCGTGATTCAATATGATTTCATCCTATGAAGATAATTAACAAAAAATTAAAACCGACTTCCAAGGTAAAAACAATAATAACATCCTTATAATATGAACTAAAAAGTATTAAATAATTATTCCTATCTAATGGCCCCTCAACAAGAGTGGCCAGCGCTGGGCGATCGAATGGCGCCTGCGATGGCCATGCAATAGTCGCAACGCCTGATGAACGCATGATGGTCGTGTTCAGTTGCGATCTAAACGTCGTTCAAGATGGACGTGTAAGCATTAGCCATTGCGGCAATGCAAAACGTGCATTTTTAATAATTTATGACTTCACCAGATGACCCGGTGAACTTCGTATCACCTCCCTCCTAATATGAACCTTCTCTTGAATTCTAGGAATAATTATTTCGAGACTAAAATTAAAATAATGGCTTATGGTAGTGATGATGATGACAATGATGAATGTAATAATAGCATATTAATATGCTTTCCGTTCTTAAAACAACGCCGAAACTCCCAAACTTGGATCTTTAAAAATTCAGGAGTTCTGTATATTATAATGTAAAAGCTATAATAATTATTGTAAAGTTTCATTAAAATCCGTTCAGTAGTTTTTGAGTAAAAGAGTAACAAACATCCATACAAACATTCGCCTTTATCATAATATTATTATATTTTCATTCATTATGAGATCACGTACTCGTCATTTTGAATGAAATTCGTAAATTATTATACCAATTACGACGTCCTCACTCGACCGCGGTCAGGCACCGACTGTCGTATCGCCAACGTGTAGAGGCGTACCGCCATCGCTGGGCCATCATCCTTTGATGTGCGGCGGAAAAACCGACACCGCCGCCATTCCACGGCCATCGCTGGCGCCATCGGCCATCCTACGCCACTACGTCCTCCCCACGCTGGCCCATCATGATGGGCCACTACGCTGGCCCATCGTGGGGAGCCGCAATAATAGTACCTTTTTCCGAATTCGGCTAAAACTCAACTATTTTTGTACTCAGAAATCTGAGTACAGAAATAGTTGAGTTCAAATATTCTGTCAGAGAACTGAATCTTCAGTTCTTTGACAGAATATTTGAAACTTTTGGAACTGGCACCGACCTCAAAATTATGAAGATTGAGTACAGAAATAGTTGAATTCGGAAAAAGGTACTATTAGATAGGAATAATTATTTAATACTTTTTAGTTCATATTATAAGGATGTTATTATTGTTTTTACCTTGGAAGTCGGTTTTAATTTTTTGTTAAAAATAATAATTTCACTCTTTTTAGTTACCTAGTAAGCCATCGCGTACTATACGTAGAATAATACACCTGTATATTATTCTACGTATCTTATTACAGTCACACTTACAAAATATAATATCAGCTGCAGCCTGCAGATAATTTTAAACAATACAATAGAAAAAAACGAAGTGAACACGTGTGACGTGCTAAGTAGCCGGTCACAGGTCGACTAGTTTCAATAGCCTGGCACTCGCTAGACTTGTCGCACACGCAACGCACATAGTACCCGGTCCGCGCCCGCGCCGCCGCGCCGCTCGCTTGACAGCCCTGGCAGATATGCGAGACCGCAGACAGCTGTTATTGTACTATGAACGCTAAACGCAATGCAAAAGGTTGAAATTAGGTTGTTTTCCAGAATATCTCGGCCAAGTGAGACAGAATGTTACATTATCGAAGCAACTTTAACTTCTCAGAAGTAATATCAAATGTGTGCCTTATGCTCTGGAGATAAGGTTGAATTTGGTGACATTGGTGACCCTGACGTGATAATGATGATGATGATGAATGTAATTTGCATAGTAGCATATGCTTTCAGTTCTTAAAACAGCGCCTAAACTCCCAAACTTGTATCTATAAGGAATCCGGAGTTCTCTTAGTATCTTCGGAACCATAGTATACCTCGGTGCAAAATCTTGCGTTTTAGTAGCATATACTTAGGATGCTTCTCATAAAACCAAAATCACCATATGTTTCCATATAAATTTCGAGGAGTTCCCTCGATTACTCATGGATCCCATCATCAGGTCACCACTTTTGTGAACATGGTACCAAATTGGAGTGAAACCTAATACAACAAAATAAAAATTTCCCCTCCCCCCGCGGCCTCCGTACGGTTAACATCGTCTGACGTGCGCTCCGGGATTAAAAAATATTTTCGGTGGTTTTAAATCGGTAAATTCGTGCTGAGTGTGTGTAATTAGCTAGGTAACGGTGTAATCTACGTGTACTGTAAGTTTTTTAACACATTTGCTCGTACTTTATTGGATTTAACTCGGTAAGTATATTTCTTTGTTCACTTTTATCAGTAGGGAATTGTAGGTAGGTAAAATATTGTGTGTGTCGGTACCGCTCGCGCGGCGCCGGCCGGCCTTGCGATCAGCTGACTGATTATTAAGCTAAACTTTTGTTTCATTCTAATTTAAATTAAATAAGTGTAATTGGTACATACAAATTTTATATTAACTCACAATGTCGAGCCAAAATAATATGCCGCCAGATAAAGATACAAACCCGTTTAATAGAAGCGATAAAACTCCTCGTTCTCCGACATTCTCGTCCAGTAAACGTTTGTTGTCGGAATTATCTCCTTCCTCCTTGTCACCTGTGGAGAAGCGTCACCAACCCACTAGGGACGAGCCTCTGCTGTCCCCCGTTACGTCATTATTAGACACAAGCCGCGCATCCGACGATGCTTGCAATTATTACGAGCTCGTCCGCGAAGCTAGCTCGTACTTAGCCAAAATAAACGAGTTCGCAAACGACACCGTGTCTCGCCGTAATAATTTTGCCAACAAGTCCGAGATTATGAGTATGACTCAAAAAATAACTACGATCGTCTCACTTCTCGCCATAAAGAACTCCTCCTTGGAAACCAAGGTCGCTAATATGGAACGCGAATTGTTAGCTGCCAAAACTAATCCCGTCGTACAAACAGTTGCCGCCGCGCCTTCTACCTCCTACTCGGACGCGCTTAAACTAAGACTTGCGAAGTCAGTGCCGCCAGTCGAGACCCGAAAACCGCTTCCCTGCGTTATTGCCTATCCGACACAAGAAAAATCGGGGGAATTAAAATCCTCGTCGGAGACAAAACAAGCTCTGATGAAAGTCATCAACCCGGCCGACGGTTTTCAATTTCACGGCGTCAAAAAAACTGCTAATTCGGGTGTGATCTTGCGTCTAACTAGCGAGTCGCAAGTTAATAAACTTAAATCCGTGGAAGCGCTTAAATCGGCCGGTCTGCGACTCGAGTCGCCTAAAGGACGTAACCCACGTATTCTCATAAAAGATGTACCGCAACATATGACGGATGATAATTTCCTTCTGGCACTTTTTAATCAAAATATTAATGGCGAAATGAATATGTCTCAAGAACAATTTTTGCGTTCAACAAAAATAGTAAGACGTCGTAATTTAAATAAAGATTACAACAACAGGAAATGGATAGGTATCGAATTAGACCCCGCTGTGCGTAAACACCTGATCAATTCAAAAGAAAAACTGTTTATCGATTGGGCGATGTGTCGATTCGTGGACGACGTTGAGCTGGTCCGCTGCGGCAACTGCCAACAGTTTGGGCACGTCGCTAAATTCTGTCGCGATCCTAATCCTTGCTGCTATCACTGTGCCGAAAAACACAGCTCGTTGTCGTGCCCCAACAAAGATAAAGAAAATTTTAAGCCAGTTTGTGGTAGTTGCCAACGTTACAAAAAACCCTCCGACCACCCCACGGGCTCCCCAGACTGTCCAACATATAAAAGCAAAATGGAGCAACTTATTTTAACTACTAGGTATGGATAGTTTAAGCATAGGACAGTTAAACCTCCATAATAACAAGCACGCGACTTTAGAATTAGAAAAGTTAGTTTCTGACCACAAATTAGACTTAGTACTTGTTCAAGAACAATATCAACTCGCGTCGTTTCGGTCGAAAATGATACAAATTAATAACTTAGCTCGCGCGGGTATATACACACCTCAGTCTAGATTTTCAGTCACGGCCTTAACTAACCTTTCGACGTCGCATTGTGCGGTAGCCGAGGTATCGTGTCCTCAGTTTAGACTATACGTGGTAAGCTGCTACTTTCAGTACGCGGATACCGTAGGCCCACATTTACATCAACTCCGCCGCGTATTACAATCTCTCGCGGGTAATAAAATTATTATTGGCGCCGACGTCAATGCATCCTCGCCCTTATGGCACGGCCAGCTTAGGTACACTGACCGCGACCGTCGTACCGCTGTAGAAGACTTTATTGCGGAGTTTAACCTCCAAATTCACAACACCCCAGATGCACCACCTACCTATAGTAGCCCAACGGGCGAATCGTCGATTGACGTCACGCTATCCAGCGCGTACGTCCAGATTAGGCATTGGCGTGTCCTTCCAGATGCGTCATGTAGTGATCATCGCTTATTGGTGTACGAGTTTTCTCGTGCGGTCCCGAGTGATACCGTAGTCAATTCTAATGACTATAAATACAACGTAAAGAACGGCGATTGGAATTTATTCCGCTCCCTCATTACCGCTCATGCCGGAGACTTCACCCGGCCGGACTTAAACGTCGATGAGTGCGCGGAAATTATGACAAACACATTTGTTTACTGTGCCGATGTAGCCTTGGGTCGTAGACCTCTTAAAAAAGATCACAACTGTAAATGGTGGAACAATAACCTTCTTAATCTTCGTCGGGAATTTAGAAGGGCCAGGCGAAAAATCAATAATCTTCGTAAATCTGGCCACGATCGTTCGGATGATAATTACATAGTTAGTTTAAGTAACCTACGCATTTCAAGGTCACGCTATCGCGCCGCCGTTACGTTAGCGAAAAATAATATGTTGAAGAATGCCGCGAATAGACTGGATAAAGAGGGCCCTTGGTCCTCTTTATACCACGAGCTTAAACCCGGTAGTAGTTATGAGCCAAGCTTTTTCTCAAATATTAAAATTAACAACTCTTACACTTGTAGCTTAGACGAAACGGCGAAGGCATATCTAAACGTCCTCATCCCAGACGACGAGCCCTCCTTGGATGATGAACACCACCGCGACATTAGGAGTAGAATGCTAGACCCCATTCATACACCGGCCTCAGATTTACCAACTTCGGAAGAATTTAGTAAAATAGTAAACCTTTTGCCTATAAAAAAATCTGCGGGCGAGGATAAAATATCGAATATTATGATAAAACAAGCGTGCTTAACGGCCAGTTCATCGATTCTACATGTTTACAACAGATGTATCGCAGCAGGTATATTTCCAAAAATTTGGCGCACCGGTTGCTTAAAATTAATACCTAAAGCGGGAAACAAACCTCCTGACGACCCAAAATCTTACCGTCCGATAACGTTACTGCCTTGCTTAGGTAAATTACTAGAACGTCTCATCGTACCTCGCCTGCTACCCGGTGGCCCTAAATTTCATAGTCATCAGTTCGGTTTCACCGCCGGGAAATCGACTGTTGACGCGGCTATGGAAGTTAGAAAAATAGTAAATCTTTCGGAATCTAAATACGTGGTCGCCATTTCATTAGATATCTCAGGCGCGTTCGATCATGCTTGGTGGCCGATGTTATTATTAAAACTAAAAAATCGAGGTTGCTACTCTAACATTTATGCCATAATACGTTCTTACTTTTTTAACGGTCAAACTAAGCTTCGACTTGGCCATTGTACACACGCCAAAGATTTAACATGCGGCTGCCCTCAGGGCTCTGTTATCTCGCCAAAACTATGGAATTTCGGATTTGATGATTTATTAAGTCTTCCCCTCCCACCGCTGTGCATACTAGTTGGCTACGCCGATGACGGGTTTCTCATCGTTCAAGCAAATTCACGTTCCGAAATTGAATCTAAAGCCAATGATAGTCTTAATTTAATATCGAGCTGGGGTAAACGTAATCGCCTGAAATTCGCCGCGCATAAAACTTACCAAACTCTTTTAAAAGGGTCCCTTATATCTTCCCCTAGCATTAAACTTGACAATATTAACGTGAAACGCAAACAGTCACTCTGTTATCTTGGTTTTTACTTGGAAAATAAATTTACATTTTTGGAACATATAATTCAAACCGGTGAGAAAGCGAAGCGCAATTTTTACTCCTTTACCAAAATATCTACGTCGACATGGGGCCTCTCCTTCAAAACCCTAAAATTAATTTACACTGCTACTTACCTAGGCAGCATTTGCTACGGGGCCCCCGTGTGGGCCGACAGAGCAACAATCGGCGCGGCTCGTCGCAAGTTGCTACAAAGCCAACGTCTTGCTCTTATATTCTTATGCAAAGCTTACAGGACCACAAGCACCGAAGCCTTACCTGTGTTAGCCGGAGTTTTACCCGTTGACCTTGAGATTCAGCGTCGTGCGACAATGTACT
The DNA here is from genome assembly GCA_905333045.1 of Lysandra bellargus. Lineage (NCBI taxonomy): Eukaryota > Metazoa > Arthropoda > Insecta > Lepidoptera > Lycaenidae > Lysandra > Lysandra bellargus. The sequence continues at coordinate 3,875,482 of HG995358.1, forward strand.
ATCATAACAAAAACATGGACAACCCGTTCTTTTTAAGCGCTCGCGATAAAATTAAAATAGCAAGATTGTTTGAACCTTTAGAAAACTCTGTGCAAAGCTTAATCTCCGAATGGCAGTCACGATGGGACTGTTCCACCAAAGGGCGACACCTTTATAATTTTTTCCCTAATATTCGTGAACGGCTATCCAAACATTGGATGGATATTGATCACTGCGTTTCTCAATTCCTGACCGGTCATGGAAATTTTAAGGCCAAACTTTACGGATTTAAACTAGTAGCATCACCCATGTGCGAGTGCTCGACGGAAGGCAACATGTTTGAACAAACCGCGCATCATGTTCTCTGGGAGTGCAGTCTCTGGCAGGACGAAAGAACTACTATGCTAAACAACCTATTCTGTACATCTGGAGTCGCATACTACGGTGATCTCGTGGACAGCGCTAGAAACTTCCGTGCCTTCAAGCGTTTTTGTCACAATTATTATTGGCAACAGTCAAACACAATAAACTCCAATATTAACTTAGCTTTAGCTTAGGAGTCACAACTATTAACCTTATTTCCGTGGTGCTCCCCCTTAAGTTCTTTGACTTTCGGTCATTGCAACTTTGTGCTGTCTCCCGCTTTTATGGGGAGGGAAATTGGAATCTTCCTACTCCTCCTATTTTCTTCTGATTAATTTCGTTGCGGGTCCCAAGACAGTTTTAGCATGTCCCTCGGGCTCCCTGAGATCATATCAAAGGGTTTTCGTGGTTGGATACCGCTGTCGATCCTGGCGACACAGGAGATACAGTGGTGGGAATGTGTGGTGGGCCAAAGCCCGTTTAAAAAAAAAAAAAAAAAAAAAAAAAAAAAAATTTCGAAAATCGGTTCACAAACGGCGGAGTAATCGTTGAACATACAAAAATAAAAAAAAAAAAATATATCCACAGCCGAACATAATATAACCTCCTCGTTTTTTGGAAGTCGGTTAAAAAAGGTCTCATTTGATAGCTAAACTTGTAGACTACACTTACACAAAAATAAAAATATCCACAGCCGAACATAATATAACCTCCTCGTTTTTTGGAAGTCGGTTAAAAAAGGTCTCATTTGATAGCTAAACTTGTAGACTACACTTACACGGGCAATTTGTTATAAATTTCGTGGAATTATTAATTAAACATAGAAAAACCAAAGTTTAAGAAAAAAGTTTCCTATTTCCTGACCTATTTCTTTTGTAATTACTCTAGAAAGATGGTGTTCACAGTAGATGACAAAGTAATCTTTTATAAACCAATATATGTTTCAGGTGGCATATGAAGCTCGTGATTTGCGTCCATCTGGCATACGTCTCCGTGTGTCTGACGCAACTGTCTATTGTCCGCGAGTGGACCTCGTTGGACGTGCAGCTTCCACCGGAAGATGGGCAGGAGTCACGTCGCTCCCTCGTGCCCTCAGAAATCAAGTCCTGGCTCTTGTACAAAGACAGGCTACTCGTTAGTGTGGACAGACGTCCAGATTTGGTTTACCTCAACCTCACAGGTATTTACTTTGAAAGAAAGATAAAAAAAATCTGCCAAGTGCGAGTTGGACTCGCGCACTAAGGGTTCCGTACCATTATAGAGCAAAATTTGGCCAAAAATTGTGTTTTTAGTATGGGATATATAATATGAAAAAAAAAATTAAGGGGGGGCCTTAATTTTTTATTTTATTTTTACTATATATATATAACTCAAAGGTGACTGACTGACATGGTGATCTATCAACGCACAGCCCAAACCACTGGACGGATCGGGCTGAAATTTGGCGTGCAGGTAGATGTTACGACGTAGGCATCCGCTAAGAAAGTATTTTGATCAATTCTACCTCCAAGGGGTTAAAATAGGGGATGAAAGTTTATATATAATAATACTTACTAACGCGGGCAAAAGCTCGTTATAACTAAGGATTTTGTGAAAAAGTTAAGTACCTACCTTTTGCCATTATTGATATAGAGCCAAAGGCCAAAACAACATGTTTGTTATATGGGAGCCCCCCTTAAATATTATTAGTTTTTTTAGTACTTTTTGTTATAGCGGCTACAGATATACATAATCTGTGAAAATCTCAACTCTCTAGCTATTACCGTTCTCGAGTTACAGCCTGGTGACAGACAGACGGACAGACGGACAGAAAACGAAGTCTTAGTAATAGAGTCCCGTTTTTACCCTTTGAGTACGGAACCCTAAAAAAGATACAGTAACGTTCGTGATATCTGTCCGCGTGTACCGGAGCAAATTCTACAACGCATCGGCCTTCGAGTGTGATCTATAAGGCTTCGTTCACACGTAGCGATGGAAAATTTCAGATTAAATTTAGAGGTTCCTTAATGGTACTCCCAGACAAAAGTTACATAACGTTATAAAACATTGTGTAACACGATAAGATTTTATAACATCGTGTAACATATACGCTACAACATTTCCAAAAATAAACGTGTATTTTGTGATGAATTGGTACAAAATGTTATACAAAAATTCGCTTCGAACCTGTACCCTCTCGATTGCGAACTAAAGGTTTAGCCACTAGGCCATGGACGCTCTTTAACCCGTCAAGCCCCATAAGCTCACCGGTGAGCGAGACACAATAGAATAACAATAGATTTCCAAGAATCCACGATCGAAGGATTAATTAATCGATAATATGTTTACAGACAACTCGACGTCACCGCTGCTCCAACCGTACCCGAGTTGGGAAGATCAAGAGGATCAATACAATATGTATATAGGCATGTCGGCCTTTCCTCGCGTTGACCGCTGCGACCGAATGTGGCTGCTCTATAATGTGTACAACCAAAGTCACATGCTGAATAATATCATAGTTTTAGATCTAAACACCGATAGCATCCTGAGAAAACACTTGTTTAATTTGAACATGGAAGCCAACTTGGACGTGGCCGTCGACGACCTTGACTGCGAAAACGAGTATATCTTCATCAAAAGCTTGGACGGAGAAAGCGTCTGGACGTACTCCTGGGCAGAGGGAGACTCATGGTACCATTCCTGGGACAACGTCACCGCGACAGTATTGACACCGAATGGTAACAACAGTATCATCTACTACAACAAGCGAAACCTATCCGAGGTGTTCTCTATTTCCACGACACACTTAAGAAATAAGACGTCCGATTTGACGGGACTTGAGCGGAGACGAGGACTGAACGTGGTATTGGCTACATCGGTTTTTGATGCTAAAAGAGATGTTCTTTACTACTTTAATGACTCCAACAAAACTGTAATACACAACGTTCCGTGCTGGACAAACGAGGGGTGTGGCCTAAAAGCCCAAAGCGACATCGACGTGGGCTTCGACCCGACACATCAACTGAAGTATATAACACTCGATAAAAATGGCGACCTCTGGGCTGTCACCAGTAAATCACGTTTTGAGGTCGGAGAAATTAATTTTAGGCTTTTGTCAGTACCTGGTAGGAGTACACACGTAGAATCAAAGGATAATGATGCAGCAAAAACAAGTACAGACGCAAAATTAAATGTAAACGCTATAACAAATACAACGAAAATAATTAATGACATTGCCACCCCAGCGAGCAGCACGACGGAGCAGACCTCAACTCTCGGATATGTTCCTAAACACACCACAGTGAATATTGCAGATACTACAGCGGGGACGCTACATAATATTATAAATATCACGCAGGCCGTCGGCGGTACTAATGTAAACATTAATCTGTTTAGTTTTACAAATTTTACTATTAACAATAATTTTCCTTTAACAATTTTCACTAAAGATTAAAGGCTTAAAAGAGCGTTTACGCATAATTTTAAGTTTTCGTACAAACTTGCGGCGCACTATTTGAATTGCTTTGTGCGCAGCGATTTATAGTAATTTTTAATAATTGTAGAAAAAAAGAACAAAAGATTTGTTGATTTTTAAAAACCATTTTTTTAAATTAAAGTGTTCTTCTATATGAAGCTATTACTATATTAAATTGAGTTAAATAAATGGGTGAAAAAAGAGTTCTATTTCCTTGATATTTCTCATTCTTTGAATTTAAATTACAGTTAAATACCGAAATTATTATTTTTTTCTACTAAGTATTTGCTTAAGGATCTTGTCAATAGATTATTATTTTGTTCTAATTAGATCTGTCATTAGTTTCGTAAATTTTAAACTTGGAAACTGATACTTTAAACGAAATTTAAGAAAACCACTGTTATGGTATCGAGATTTAATGTACAAATATTCTATAAATCGTATTTTTTCTGTACTAACTATATCGATAGTGAAATTTCCTATAAAAAGGTTGATGATTTTTTCAAGTTTGAAAAGTAGAGTTTTAAACGTAACCGCTCTTAATAATTGTTTTTTTCATTTCTTTTGAATATATTACACATAACGTTTAGTGCAGTCGCTAGAGGTTTTAACCTCCGAAAATTGTAATAGTGAATGGATATTTGTTTTTGAGGTGTCATTTTCTTTTTTACACTATAACTTGCAAAGTTTACTAAAAAATTTTTTGTGCTTTTAATTTTTTAGTTGCTTAATTAAAAATTAATATTTCACTATGTAAAACCGGTCCAGAAAAAAAACTTTTTTCTTGTTCCTGTTATTTAATGACTCTTGTCCGATTGTTTACGTTGAAAATTAACCAAATACACAATTTTTAAAAAAGAAAGTTTGCTTTGCTAAGCTAAATACAACTATAAGGTTTTTGCAAAGTTTTTAGAGATTAACGCTCGTCGTAACCAAGATAAAAGGGTTTGGGTGGATTTAAGGGTTGTAACGAAAACTTGTTGTGCGTATTAAATTTTTAGATAAATGATAACTTTCAAGTACTTAAAAACGTTTAAGTATCTCCAAAAATGTGTAAAATAGACCGAAAATATTTTTCTATATTTGTTGAGAATTTATTTAAGTGAGAGCTAAAACATTAGCTGCATGCGACAAATGAAAGACTTTTTCTAGTCTTTGAAATATATTTAAACTTCCTACTTAAAGCCAGAAAAAAAATTGGGTGCTACAAATCTCACGTACATACCAAAGACGCAAGCTGCGACCTATGTTTGGAAAATGTTTACCTGAATACAAAAAATATCAGTTCTTAACTTAATTTGTATTTTTTCCTTTAAGTATGTTTTAGCAAATATAATTAATGAAAAAAAAATCAATTTTATGCTGTAAAAACCTAACCAAAAGAAATAAAATACAGATTTTCTTCGAAATATCCGTGAAAAGTTTGTGCTACATTTTCAGAAAATTTAATAAAGTAAGAGCTAAAAAGTTATACACATTAAGAAATAGAAGGATTTGTTAAGCCTAAAAAATAATTTTAAACTTCCTATTTAAAACCAAAGAATAATAGGAACGCCATTTACCTGGCGAGGCACACAACAAGCACATTTGGAGGTATGCTCATCTACATACAAAAATATTAATTTTAAATCTAAATTATATATTTTTTCAACTTATTTTCTTTCTTTGGAATATTAGCAACGATACAAATCAAAAAAATAATACTATATTTTATTATTTTGCTATATATTTAAAAGAAAGAAATATGCAAATTTTCTTCAAAATTTTACAGTTTGTGAGTTTACTTGAAGTGGAAGAGAATAATTTAAAAATCAAAAGCACAACTTTTCAATAGGTAAACTTTATTATTTATGTTATCAGCTACACATTCCTTTTTTTTCTTTTCAATTTTCATCCACTATTGCAAAAATCGGAGGTTTGCACGATTTTTACGCTCTGGGAACTCCACTACTAGTGAGTCGTGAAATGTTATTGTAATGTATATGTAATTTATGTCTAGATACTAATATGTATTATAAAGCTTATGAGTTTGTTTGTTTGATTATTTGCTTGAACGCGCTAATCTCAAAAACATACTGCTCCTATTTCAAAAGTTCTTTCAGTATTAGCCCATTATTATTAAGGCTAGTAGGCTAAGCTTTAGGTATAATATATTATTTAATTGATCTTACACCAGCATATTCTGTTGTCGATACACCCTTAGTGAAACCGTATTGATCATTGTGGAATGGTTCATTGATATTAAAGTGACTCTGTAACTGGATAAGTAGCTTTCTCAAATATTTAACTTATCGCTGGCAAAAGAGAAATTGGTCTAAGATGAGTAGGGTCACTTTGTGAACATTTTTAAATAAAGCTATGATTTTAGTCTATAGGAGTCGCGGGTTAAAGTTAGTGTTAGCCCAAAGTATCAATTCCACGCGGACGAAAACGCGGGCGGAAGCTAGTGACATGTAGTAAATTAATACAGTTGGAATATACAAGATACTGCGTTTATAAGTGGATTTAATAGTTTTATTTGAAAATTGTCGTGAGAAAAATTCAATTAACTAAGTATTTCTATTGTGTTGTAAACTAACTTTTTAATAAATGGAGAATACCTACAGCTTCATACCAATATACCTTATACGTGTAGTTGCGTAAAGGAGGAATATATTTTTGATTTGGGGTTTACAAATAATAATAATTATTGTTAAAGGTATACTTTTAAGGTCGTCCCCCGAACAAACGACCTTGACCATACATTTGCCGCGTTGCCGAGATCGCACCAAAACCCTATTTTTTTACTTATCTTAGTTCAAAATTTACCTAAAAAAAATTAAAACGTAGAATATGTAGTTTTTGATATTGTCGATCTATTGGCGTGTGTTTCAAATAAAAGTAATTTGTAAATATGTACTAAGGAGATGCTGAATGTATGCTTGAATTTTAATAAATTGGTTTTACTTTGGAAGCTGATATCATGAGTATAATAAACAAAAATAGAAAATTTAAAACATGAAAAGGAATCTTGATATATTGAAGATTAAGAAGGCAGAGGCGACAAAATACCAACTGCTCGCTCTGGATCGTATCCAACGAAGGGCCGCTCGAATAGTGCCATAGTGTTTCAAACAGCTTGAACCCCTTAGAATTACGCCGAGATGTAGCTTCTCTATCGGTTGTATCACGGGGAGTGCTCTGAGGAATTGTTCGGAATCACACCACCTGCAACTTTTCGCCATCGTCCCACGCGAAAAACATACCATCCTCATCACCTTGATGAGTGGCAGTCTTCCACCGTGCGTTTTTCGCGTAACTTTCTGCCGCGCACTGTAAAACTCTGGAGCGAACTGTCACCAGCAGTATTTCCGGACCTATACGACCTGCAAACCTTCAAGAAGAGAGCATCTCAGCTCTTCTAATGTTGCGAGTGTCCATGGGCGACGGTAGGTTGCTTACCATCAGGTGACCCGTTTGCTCGTTTGCTCCCTTATTTAATAATAATAAAAAAAAGATTATTGTTGTATTTTTATTATTACTTTGTAGCTTTCAAATTAAGTATAAGTTTAAAAGGCTCTAAATAGGGTAAATTACGGAATCTCCGTAGGGAAGGCCCTTAATGGCAGTTGTTATATTTTTTGCGTCACCATATCTTTTAATCTACCTACGGATTGTCGTGACATCACAGACATTAAAGTCATAGGTCACGTTTTTACCCTTTTCGAGGAACAATAAAAAAGGTACATAACAGTATTTAAATTTTAAACTAATATAGGGTCAATTTATAATAGCGCAGCAGCGTAGAGTCGAAGGCGACGCGCCGCCGCGCGCCGGTTTGAATTCGAAACGCATGTGCGGTATTCGTTCCTTTCGGCAAAAAGCGAACTATGTGCATCAGTTAAGGTGACGCCGCGTTAAAGTAAGAAACCGTGTTGGATATATTTTAGATTGCTTGTTTTCTATGAGAGGCCGGGCCGGTCTCTCATAGAAAACAAGCAATGGAACAGCAAAAAATGGATAGGGCGTAAGTGACAAAATGGTTTTTGTCGCGTAATTTAAAAACCATAAATACATTTCATATAAGCTATGCACATATTAAAGTGTATGCTTCAACCAATTTATGTACAAATTTTGGAACCTTAAATAACTCTCCTCTGTTGGAAAAATAGGAATCCCTTTTTTTACAGAGGTCTTTTCGATTGATAATTCTATGTTATAAAAGTTGTCCAATCGTGTTATGCTATGGGCAATTCAAAGACAAAGACATGATGAATACTGACAATGAACTTTAGTTTCTTAGCTTTAGTCATTGCTGAGAAAAATCGGCATCGCTACAGCCAAATTATCAAGGCGTCGCCTTAATGTATTTTCTGATGATTCCATGCATTCGTGTGCGACAGTTAACGTATTTTCTACTGAGTCTATCTATTCAAATATTCGAAAATGAAAAACTCGTATATCGAATACGGATAACGTGTGTACATGCGGCCAACCAACGGAGTAAAATGGGGCAAAATCGGGGGCAAAGGCTGGTAAGTTATAATTTATTGATTCCATAATGTTGTGTAGGTATAACCTTTACAAGCCATACATTTTACAGTGGCTCTGAAATAGAAACTATATTTCTGGTATTAACTATTCATATTGCTTGTTATGTACCGCAGTAGTTCAGTGGCAAATAATTATATTATTATTTGAGGTAGGTAGTGAGTTCGATTATCTCAGTAAGAACTTGTAGCTAAAAGGTTGCTTGTGTCCTGAAATATTATATAATAGACGTGGAGTCCAATTTTATGACTTTGCTGCGCCTTGCAATTAAGACTTGACTGCACCTATAAATAAAGATTTTTTTACAATTGGTAAAAACAATTGTAATCTTTTTGCGGTGTTACCCTTGATAATAATATCATATGGAGCAAGTACCTACTCTAGGTTTAACTTCAAGCATTATTTCTACGTTTTTATCTTCCTCAGATGCCCTAGCACGGGGATTGATATATTTTGTTTCCGATCTTCGTAGACAAAATATAACTATGTATAGTTTTTTAATGAAAGATTCTACTGCCCGTTTGCACTAAACTTGGGTTAGGCTTGTCCTAGTTATGATACACCTAAGCTTAAGAGCAGCCTAAATAAAAATTCGGTTTTGTCTCAGCTTTGACGAAATTAAGGAATTGCCTAGTAAAGTGAATGATAAATGAATGACGAACGATTGTAATGACAGATTGTTTATGGTCTATTATTTAAAAAAACAAAATCTGTTTGAATTTGTCATCGTCTAGTGTTTTTGACAACAATTTCATCGTGTGGTTTTTAATTTTAAACATAAAAGGTCAGTGTTTATCTATATATCTATATACATATAATAAAACTGTAGAAATAAAAATTCTTTACATTAAAGATATTCAAAAAATAATAAGCGGGGGGTGCCACTACATCGCTATAGGAGCCAAAAATGTAGTTAGTTTTTTGTCTATCTGTCTGTCTGTGTGTCTGTATGTTTGTTCCACTATCACACGAAAACTATTGATCCGATTTGAATGCGGTTTTTGCAGATATATTTGTCTTCTTCCAACTTAACATCTGGTGTATAAAAAAATTCCTCCCACCCCTCTAAAGGGACGAAAGAGAGGGTCAGATTTTGTATCAAACTTTTTTCTTTAATGGACTTACTTCATATTATTATTGACTGTTTTTTCCAACTTAACATTTGGTGTATAAAAATTTTCCCCCCACCCCTCTTAGGGGACAAAAGAATTGTTATTTGTATTTAGAATTTGAAAATTGGGATAAGAATTTGTATCAACTGATGAAGTAGAAATACTTTAAATGGCAAAACAACGTTTGCCGGGACAGCTAGTCCTTAATAAAATGGAAAGTTTAAAACGCAAAAGAACTCCCAATTTCCCAATAAATAAGGAGACATGTTACTGGAAAATAACTATTTGATATTTACATCAGATCATAGATAGATACTTACCTATCACTTGTATAATATTCCAAATCCTGGGCGATTTGATCTAAAATCCACAATGCTGTACTTCTACAGATCCTATATCTTAGGATAAGGATACTCGTATCTATGCTGTGTAACGCAAAAAACACTGCTTAAGTATCGCCTTACTCGTTGGGCACTTCCTATTCGGGCTCTTAAAGTTAGGAATCTCCTAAGTGGATTTAGGAATGGCTTAAGGTTTGTGCAAGCAAATTTTTCGCTAAGAGTAGCCTAAAAAAATTAGGCAAGGACTTAGGCGATCCCTAAGTTTAGTGCAAACGGGCATACGTCTAAAATAAATAAGGTCGTAGGTTCATTGTCAATGTTATTTTATTTTTAAGTGCATTTTGTGAACTGTTTTTATTACCCATTGTTTATCGTGGGAAAATTGATAATTCCACCCTCAATGAATCTACATCGCCAAAGTGCTAGACAAATTGTGCAACATTTTAAAAAATCCGAGCTCGCAAAACAATAGGTCGTAAAAGTTGCTCGAAAATCTTACATTAAAAATGATTTCTGATGTCGATGAATCTGTGACCTTATTTTCTTTAAAACAGGAACTATTATCTAAGAAAGTATAGTTATTTCTTGTCTTTATCTATGTCTTCGAGATCGACAATCCCCGTGCTAGGGTAAGTGAACAGTAATTCTGTTTCACTCTACTCCTCAATCGCGTAACTATAGGGTGGCAGGGGTGGCAAAATGCCACGGGCCCCCGACCCAAAAGGGCCCCGGCCCAAGAGCCCTTGAGGTAAAAAAAATTTTAAACCTTGTTTTATTATTAACGTGACGAAATTTACTGATAGGGCCCCATCAATTTGTCACGGGCCCCGGATGTTATAGTTACGCCACTGCTACTCCTCTTGGTAAAGGTTCCGATTACAACTTAAAGTAACGTATTCGTAAATAAAAGGCTGGCAACGCACCTGCAACTCTTCTGATGATGCGAGCGTTCATGAGCGACAGTAGATTATTTCCATCAGGTGACACGTTTGCTCGTTTTCCCCCCTATTTTATAAAAAAAACTATAAAAATGTTTCTCATGTTGTATTATGTAATGTAAAATTCACAGAACACTTTGATATTCTTATGGTTTTATTTTAATACGAACACACAAAGGGATATTTTGTGATGCGAATGAAAAAGTTTGAACGTATTGCTATCATAATCATAATCATAATCATAATATAGGGAGAATAGGAGTAGTCACAAAGGGACTATAGTCTATACTAACACGAAAGGTTAGCCTAAGCGTTTTTCACTTGTTGGAAACTCCATTTTGAGGTAGACCGGCCAGTCGTGGAGGAAGCCTGTGTTTGACAGATCCAGGACATCCCTCAATACAGCCCTAGATTTATGTATAGGCAGTATAATAGGCCATGGCCTATGGGCGGCAGCGTCCAAGATTGGCGTCAGAGTTCGCACATAGAGGCGGCGAAATTAAGGTGGTATATTTTTTATGAGTAGGTACATACTTACAAACTTTCAACAACACTACAGAAATCTATTACAAGTTACAACTACCTATATAAAACTTCTACGTACAAGCGATAGCGCGACACAGGAGCGCCTCAGTGACATCTAGTGAAGACAATATGAAACTATTTTTTATACAATTTGAATTGGCACTAACAGTTTACCTACTAGGTAACTAAAAAGAGTGAAATTATTATTTTTAACAAAAAATTAAAACCGACTTCCAAGGTAAAAACAATATTAATAGCATCCTTATAATATGAACTAAAAAGTATTAAATAATTTTTCCTATCTAATAATATGTAGTGCCTTTTCCCGAATTCGGCTAAACCTCAACTATTTCTGTACTCAATCTTCATAATTTTGAAGTCGGTGCCAGAAACCTATCAAAGAAATAAAGATTCAGCTATATCTGGTACCTACTTCAAAATGATGAAGATTGAGTACAGAAATAGTTGAGGTTTAGCCGAATTCGGGAAAAGGCACTACATATAGATAGGAAAAATTATTTAATACTTTTTAGTTCATATTATAAGGATGCTATTAATATTGTTTTTATTTTGTAGTAAATTTAATATTTATGTGTATATTTTTTAGTATTTTACTCTATTTATTAGAGTTTAAATATTTAGTAGTAAATTTAGTAAAACAAAAAATTATACACAAAAAAAATTTATTTAGTGTTTAAATATTTTGAAATTAATTTTTGTACAGGAACCTAGGTAATTACTATTTTAAGCTGAAAAATAACTCAAACATGTTAAATATTTTCGTATGAGAAAATGATTTTGGTATTACGTATGTATGAAAATTTCGAGGGTAACCCGGGCTCTTAAGATATTATCACATTATTCTAAAACTGGCTGTGGCCCCCGGTGTTACCCGCGGCTTATTACGAAAAGAAATAATGATATTTTCACGCAGCAAAAAGTAGCCTATAAGTAAGATATTATTAGCCTAGTAGTAAAAATTAGCCTAGTAGTAAATACAAAGCCTAGTAGTAAAATATTATTAAAATCGCTAAATCCAGCCGATTAGACGTGAAGAAGTAACAAACATACAAACCCGCAAATATTCGTCTTTATAATATTAGTGTGATTAGTGTGATAGTGTGATTACTGATTACTAACCTAATCATAGTTTTATTGAACTTTATGCTTTTACAGAAGCCCACACCATAATATGCTCAAATATTCCACGTTCTTCCCACATTGATATGCACAGGACACGGCTGTAACGAATCATATATTTCCACGGGTATCACGGACACGCAGGGCCCGTGACAGACTTTGTAATGAGATCACAAAATCTTTTATTTCGTAAACCTCAAAGGTTTGAGACACCTGCCTCCCTAGACAAGTGGCAAGCGATTATCGTAAACCCTAACGCTAACGCCACAAAATGTTTGCGATTTGACATAAGTCATCGCTTCGCTAGCGTATACTAATGTCAAGTACCATACATTCTGTAGCGTTAGCGTTAGCGTTTACGATAATCGCTTGCCGCTTGTCTAGGGGTGCAGATATGCTGGTATCTAGGGTAACAACCAAAACAATGCAGTTATTTAAACTTTAAAGTTTAAATAACTGAATTTTAAAAAGATAAAACCTACTTCAAAATTGTACGTAATTGATAATTAAAACTCCCTATCTCCAAAACGACTAAACCGATTTTGATGAAACTTGCACTATTCCCTGAATTGAACAATACCTAGTAAGTACAATAAATGACAATTACTGAAATCGTAATATTAGTTCCAGAGATATGCGAACACAAAAACATAAATACATACGTATACATACGCTTTTGAAATTTGGCACATATTTTGTTCAGACGCTGATATAGACTAACATATACGAAAATTCGCCATTTTTGGAAATATTACATACATGATACGAGTCGAATGGATAACCTCCTTTTTTGAAGTCGGTTTAAAACACTTTATTTTACGCAAGGTGCGTTATCCATCCATACTAATATTATAAATGCGAAAGTGTGTCTGTCTGTCTGTCTGTCTGTCTGTCTGTCTGTCTGTTACCTCTTCACGTCTAAACCGCTGAACCAATTTTGCTGAAATTTAGTATGGAGATACTTTGAGTCCCGAGAAAAGACATAGGATACTTTTTGTCCCGGAAAAATGTACGGTTTCCGCACAGTAAACTTTTATGATTTGTGCGTAAACTATTCAATCGATTTTGATGAAATTTGGTATGAAGATACTTTAGGTACCGAGAAAGGATATAGGATACTTTTTGTCCCGGAAAAATGTACGGTTTCCGCACAATAAGCTTTTATGATTTGCGCGTAAACTATTTAATCAATTTTGATGAAATTCGGTATGGAGATACTCTAAGTACCGAGAAAGGACATAAGATACTTTTTGTCCCGGAAAAATGTACGGTTTCTGCACAGTAAACTTTTATAATTTGTGCGTAAACTATTCAATCGATTTTGATGAAATTTAGTATGGATATACTTTAGGTACCGAAAAAGGACATAGGATACTTTTTGTCTCGGAAAAATGTACGGTTTCCGCACAATAAACTCTTATGATTAGCGCGTAAACTATTTAATCGATTTTGACGAAATTTGGTACGGAGATACTTTAAGTACCGAGGAAGGACATAAAATACTTTTTGTCCCGGAAAAATGTACGGTTTCCGCACAATAAACTTTTATGATTTGCGCGTAAACTATTCAATCGATTATAATGAAATTTGGTACGGAGATACTTTAAGTACCGAGAAAGGACAAAGAATACTTTTTGTCCCGGAAAAATGTACGGTTTCCGCACAACAAAGTTTTATGATTTGCGCGTAAACTATTTAATCGATTTTGATGAAATTTGGTACGGAGATACTTTAAGTCTCGAAAAAGGACATAGAATACTTTTTGTCTCGGAAAAATGTACGGTTTCCGCACAATAAACTCTTATGATTAGCGCGTAAACTATTTAATCGATTTTGACGAAATTTGGTACGGAGATACTTTAAGTACCGAGGAAGGACATAAAATACTTTTTGTCCCGGAAAAATGTACGGTTTCCGCACAATAAACTTTTATGATTTGCGCGTAAACTATTCAATCGATTATAATGAAATTTGGTACGGAGATACTTTAAGTACCGAGAAAGGACAAAGAATACTTTTTGTCCCGGAAAAATGTACGGTTTCCGCACAACAAAGTTTTATGATTTGCGCGTAAACTATTTAATCGATTTTGATGAAATTTGGTACGGAGATACTTTAAGTCTCGAAAAAGGACATAGAATACTTTTTGTCTCGGAAAAATGTACGGTTCCCGCACAATAAACTTTTATGATTTGCACCTTACCTATTCAATCGATTTTGATGAAAGGAGTATGGGTACATTTGGGCTATCGGCGGCCACTGATGAAATTAGTGTCAAATGAAAGTACTGATATTTAGAAACAACATTTGCTTTGGACGTATCATTGTATTCCATTTTGTTTAGAAAATAACTGTATGCGAAATAACGTGATCGCATAATACAATATTGCTTAATCCTTCAGGCCCCGCGCGAGCACCGGTGCTAATAAACACAGCTGGTCCTGCTTATAAAAACCTTACCTCCCCGCTTTTACTCTAAAAAATAAAAATCTTGACAAATAAAAATGAATTATATCTACTTTTAAAGTATATTTCGGCGATGAGATTTCTACACTGTAATTGTAGGACTCCTAAGTATGAATATATGTTAAAATTGTTCTTGGCCGCGGATAGCCCAGGCTCCATACAAATTAGCCCATACTCCTATGTGAAGATACTCTGAGTCCAGAGAAAGGACATAGGATACTTTTTGTCCCGGAAAAATGTACGGTTTCCGCACAATAAATTTTTATGATTTGCGCGTAAACTATTCAATAGATTTTGATGAAATTTGGTAAGGAGATACTTTGAATCTTGAGAAAGGACAAAGGATATTTTTTGTTCCGGAAAAATGAACGGATCCCACACAATAAACTCTTATGATTTACGCGTAAACTATTAATTCGATGTTGATAAAATTTGGTGTGGAGATACATTTAGTCCTGAGATAGGACATAAAATAATTTTTGTCTCGAAAAAATATATGATTTCCACTCAAAGACTTGAACTTGCGCGTAAACTATACAATCGATTGAAATTATCTATAAACAGAATAAAATCATAGGAAAGTCAATTTTGTACATTGAACATTAAAAAAATTATACTTGGTACCTGATCTACAATCAATATGGAAGCGAAAAATATAGTTTTGATAATTTTTGTCTTTTTGTCTGTATTTATGTCCGGGATAAACTCAAAAAGCACTGAATGGATTTACTTCAAATTTTGAATATTACTAAGAGGTCGGATCAACACATAGGCTCTAAATTATTAAAATTAAAACACTATTTATATTACATATATACTTTGCCATCGGCCCGTACTTGGGAGGCTGCGCCCCCCAAACCCCCCGCATCCTCCTGGGGTTGTTGCTTACATCAAAATTGTATCGCGTCGTTAGTGTTGAGTTTTAATTCTCTTTTTAAGGAAAAAAACTAAACATACAGTTTTCGAGTGTCATTTAATTTATATGATCGAGACTTTGCCCTCGGCCCGTTCTTGGGAGGGCTGCGCCCCCCCAAACTCCCCCGCATATAATATATATAATATAATAATAATAATAGAAATAAATATAATAATAGATATAAATAATAATAGAAAAAATAATAATAGAAATAAAAATAAATATAATAATAGAAATTTCATACGAAGGTGCATTTTGATGTACCTTGGTCCAAAGGTACTGAACAGAACTCCTAAACCTTTAAAGATAAAAGTTTGGAAATTGCAGCATCGCTTAAATAACTGCAAGCGTTTATCACAATTTCGCTTACAGTAACATAATGTGAATAGTTAACATTCGTATTGGTTATTGACGCATAAAGCCTTATTTTGTAGATATAACTAAAAAGAGTGAAATTATTATTTTAACAAAAAAATTAAAACCGACCTCCAAGGTAAAAACAATAGTTATATGAACTAAAAAGTATTAAATAACTCTTACTCTTTAATAGTGCCTTTTTCAGAATTCGTCTAAATCTCAACTATTTATTTACATACATACTACAGTCTTCCTTACTTTGAAGTCGGTACCAGTCCCAAAGGTTTCAGCTATTCTGACATTACTGAACTCACAAGTCACAAGTAAATTAGCTGGTACCGACTTCAAAGTAATGAAGACTGTAGTATGTATGTACAGAAATAGTTGAGATTTAGACGAATTCTGAAAAAGGCACTATTAAAGAGTAAGAGTTATTTAATACTTTTTAGTTCATATAACTATTGTTTTTACCTTGGAAGTCGGTTTTAATTTTTTTGTTAAAAATAATAATCATTTTTTTACTTTTGGTCCCGGAAAATGTACGGTTCCCGCACAATAAACTTTTATGATTTTCTCCTAAGCTATTCAATCGATTTTGATGAATTTTGGTATGGAGATACTTTGAGTCTCGGGAAAGGACAAGGAATATTTTTGTCCAGGAAAATGTACGGTTCCCGCACAATAAACTTTTATGTTTTCGCCTAAACTGTTCAGTCTATTTTTATGAAATTTAGTATGGAGATAATTTGAGTCTCGGGAAAGGACAAGGGATACTTTTGGTCCTGGAAAATGTACGGTTCCCGCACAATAAACTTTTATGATTTTCGCTTAAACTATTTAATCTATTTTGATAAAATTTGGCAAGAAGATACTAATTTTAATCAATTGTTTTCATAATTATACCAATTCGAATTAAATAATCATCGTTAAGACAGGACAACATCTGTCGGGTCAGCTAGATTATGATAATAATAATCCACGCCCTGAAACTGCTCGTAACATCATGTCAGTCTAAACCAGC
Organism: Lysandra bellargus; assembly: GCA_905333045.1. Lineage (NCBI taxonomy): Eukaryota > Metazoa > Arthropoda > Insecta > Lepidoptera > Lycaenidae > Lysandra > Lysandra bellargus. The sequence goes on from HG995358.1 coordinate 3,892,624, forward strand.
GGTACTCAACCTTTTCTTCATACGGGCCACAAACACGTTTTGGTCTTGGTGTCGCTGGCCGCAAATCAAATTTTTTTTAGGGTTAATTAATAACGTTTTTCAAAATGAGCGATTTAAAGGTGGAAAAAATTTCACGATTACTTTGCACTATTTTCGCGGTAAGTATGAATTTCAAAATGGTTTAGCATCACGCGGGCCACTGATAACATCCCGGCGAGCCACATGAGTATAGCTGGTCTGAACCATAGTTCCATACTAATGTTATAAAATGCGAAAGTGTGTCTGTCTGTTACCTCTTCAAGCCCAAACCGCTGAACCTATTTTGCTGAAGTTTGGTATGGTCGAGATACTTTGAGTCCCAGAAAGGGACACATGATACTTTCTATCCCGGAAAAATGTACGGTTCCTGCGCGATAAACGAATTTTGGCACTGAGTTGCAGGCTTCATCTAGTAATAATATCTAATTAGTAATTTTTTTTTTTTTTAATTAATAATAATATCTATGGACGCTTCACACCACGTCAGTCTGGCCCCGTGGTAAGTACCAATAATTCAGTATTAGTTTTTTTTTTAAAAAGACTTTCAGAGTAAAACTTTTGACATTCAGTGGGAAGTGAATTTTGCGCGCAATTGTACATTCCAACCACGTGCGTAGCTCGGGTACAGTCAGGACAAAAATTTGAAATATAAAAACTAAGTGATAAGATAACTGATAATACTTTAGGGTGTGTTGAGTCGCCTGTAAGAGTTCACTGTGAAAGTAGCAGCTCTGAAAGAGTGTCTAACTTTCTTTTCACTTTTGTACGGAAAAATTCATGACGCTGCTTACCCATACAAATGACAAAAAAATCTTGCTCTTTCATACCCTAAAGTATTATCACTTAGTTTTGTTACATCTTGTAATTTAAAAAAGTCTTTTTTGGAAAAAAAAATATAAATCTGAATATAGTAGCCCGCCAAACTGCAGAGGTTTGTCGGCGGGCTTCACGCTCATGCTTCACTGTGTGAGGCAAATCCCATCAAGCAGCGGACGCGACGCGGCATTGAACTACGGGAACCAAAGAGAAACCACCGACTCACTACTCTACTTCTTAGTTGTAATGTTTGTTACCTCCTCACGTCCAAACGGCTGAACTTATTTTGCTGAAATTTGGTATGCGGATACTTTTCATCCCGGGAAAGGACATAGGATACTTTTTATTCCGGAAAAATTCACGGTTCCAGCGCGATAAACAAATTTTGGTGCAACGTAGTTGCGGCCGTCATTTAGTTAAAATATGTTTAGTTTTGCTGACGCTGCCCAATTCTCTTATCTACGGCCAGCGGGGATTTACGCCGACGTATCTGGATGACATACAGCGCTGTGATCTACCTAATTTCACTAGGCAAACGAGCTGGTAACCTGATGGTTAGTGATTAAACCTCCGGTCACTCTTAGTAAAATATCGTCATGTTTTAAATTTAATCGTTCACACTTTACGGGGATTTTAATGGTGAAATTTACGGTTCAGGCGATGTAACTATCAATCCATACTAATATTATAAATGCGAATATGTGTCTGTCTGTCTATCTATTACCTCTTGATGCCCAAATTACTGAAATTTAATATAGAGATATTTTAGATCCCGGCGATAAGACATGACATACTTTATATCTCAGAAAAATAAACTGTTCCCGATAAACGAATTTTCGCGCTACCTAGTAGTACGAATAAATAAACAATTAATTCTATCTAGGTAGTACAATCTGTCCCGTTCACGTTTTACGGCGCATGACACGCATTTGCATGCACGATAATTGTAATGCATGTTGCCAAACTACAGTCGTAAATATAGCCTATCTTGATATGCGCCAGTTGACTAATTCCACTAGTTTCGGCTATGTAGGCTGGATATCCAAGGCAATTAATATCCATACTAATAATTATTATAAATGCGAAATTGTGTCTGTCTGTCTGTTTATTACCTCTTCACGCCCAAACTACTCAACCGATTTGGCGGAAATTTGGTATGGAGACACTTTGAGTCCCGGGAAAGGACATAGGATACTTTTTATCCCGGAAAAATGTACGGTTCTTGCGCAATAGCCGAATTTTGGCGAAACGAAGTTTCAATGAAGACTTTTTTTTAGTTAGGCGTCGTTTTTAGAATCCAAATTGAATAAACGCTCTTATTTGAAACAAACCCTAGGACCTACATGAGGTAGCACTAGCAAAGCAAAATTAAATGTATAGTGGCATAAAATGGCAGTTTATTTGAATGTCGCCGAATGGTCGCGGTGGCTTGCGTCAAAGATCAGAGCCACCTTTTCGGGCGTCATCTAGACTCTAGTAAAGAATAAAGGTGAAGCAGGCAAGGACAGAATAAAGCTAAGCAGCAGCAAGCACTCACCGTTCGTACCGCATTTTAGAATTCGTTGTATGAAATGAAGGCTGTCACAGACAGAGCAGGTAATGTAAAGATGTATATTATAGCACGATACATCTTTCTATAGAAATCGTACAAAAATATACATTATAGCTGTTGTGTGTGGTCTCCTGACGATGTATCGAGATGTATCGAGATGTATCGTGCTATAATATACATCTTTACATTACCTGCTCTGTCTGTGACAGCCTTGATGTGAAACCTCGCACATTCGTCCGCACCATACGCGTCGCATTTCGCGTTCAATGCGGCGCGTACGGTGCGGATAAAATTAATGTGCGATCAGTAGCTCGTGTTTCAAGCACAAAAAAGTCAATAAGTAGATAAATCAAGTTTATAAAGTTAGTTATTCCAAGCTATTTCCAACTATCTGGCATCTCGCCGCAAACTAGTGTTGTTCCGCTAATGAGAATTACACTGCGGCGATCCGACGTAACGAGAAAACCAAATTACACGCATTATAGCGATGAGGTTAAAAGAAATTTAATTAAAAATGTTATCCAGACTAATATTATATATGCGAAAGTGTATCGGTCTGTCTGTTACCTCTTCAGAGCCAAACCGCTAAACCAATTTTGCAGGCCATCTTGGCCGTTTTAAATTGGAGAAACATACTAATATTGTAAATGCAAAGATGTGTTTGTCTGTCTATTACTTCACGCTGAACCCTTTTTTGCTGAAATATTGTATAGAGATACTATAAGTCCCGAGAATACATAGGATACTTTTCTTGGATTATTTCTAAATCCATATATTCCTATGAATTTGACAGATTTGCAAGTTAAACTTAAAAGTTCATTGTGCTATGTAAAATGTCACTACCATTCCATTCCGCGCCGGTGTAATTGAGCCTATAATTCATAAATCATGACAGTTCCATCACAGTTGAAAAGTCTTTTCGAAATCTCCAGGCAAGCGAGACAAAACAGCTTTTACGCAGAAAAAGTAGTTTCTACTGTCTAGTCCATTAGCGGTCCACTCCAGTGATTTTTGTGTGAAGCTCAGTTAAAGAAGGCCATATCGTAAATCATCGGTAATGGACGGGTCGGTCGGTGTGAAGAAACGTAAAGTGACACCAGCAGCCGACGCCGTTCTCATTATGGCCGTGCCTGTAGGCCTACTGCGAAATCGTTTTGAGACTCAATTCTCAAACAATCGAACGAGAATGCCGCGTCCTCTAACAACGTAATTTCTCGTTCGTTAGAGTAGGACGCGGCATTATCGTACGATTGTTTGAATCTCAAAACGGTTTCATGGTACGGCCCCAAGGCCACATTTTTAACACGCTTTTATTAGCTTGAGCTGTATGTATGTAACGGAATTTTGAGCACGATTTTTAGCTATTCAGTAGTCTAGGTAATTCGAAACTTTCCATACGTATTAAGGGGCAACGACGATGCAATAATTTAAATTTTTTGAAGAATAATGCTTTGCACAAACCTACGCGACCACGCGACTTCGAAGCGGTAGCGTCAATACACATTTGACAAGTTGTCAAATGTGTGTTTTGTATTGACGCTACCGCTTCGCAGTCGCGTGGTCGCGTAGGTTTGTGCAAAGCATTAATAATAAGTACACGTTTCTTTGTTATTATTAATAACAAAGAAACGTGTTTTTTTAACCTGTTTTACCACTTCCTGAGAAGTGCCGGACCGTCTATATACAATTTTTTTGACAGATGGAGTATAGTCTATAGAGTATCTGTCAGATAAGCTGTGGATAGCCTATTCGGCACTTTATCAGAAAGTGGTGAAACAGGCCCTCTGTCTCGATATATCACATACGTCTAGTTGCACGCACACAAACACCGTGCTGAAGTCGGGCAACGCCACGCCGAGTTGTGTTAGGTTTTTTTTGTTACGAAATACCAAAGCCCGCGATATTACCTATGCAGTAGCTTAAAAATGTTTTTGTTATCGTGCAACTACCTCTACTATAAGCAGTAAGTACTATACTTACGCATGTGAGTATGACCTTTTAGAATCTTGGCTCGTACAGCACTCTGCCGTTAGCTCGGATGAGACAGGCATTAGACAGTAAGTGGATATAGAGATCAGAATTTACGACCCGCGCCGTTACGACTAACGTAGGCTGAGATGCACCTAGAAGTGGACTATTAAATCTCTGATATACATATAATATTGCTTTATGCTTTAAGCTATAACATTTTTTTTTATAAAATAAGGGGGCAAACGAACAAACGGGTTACCTGATGGAAAGAACTGCAGATGCATTGCCGATTGCTTTCTTGAAGGTTTGCAGGTCGTATTGGTCCGGAAATACCGCTGGTGGCAGTTTATTTCCTTAATTTCTATACTAATTCTGAATTCACAACAAAACACCGCGAGATCACTAGCAAAATAGATAGATAGATAACTCTTTATTGCTCACAAATTGGTATTATAACTAGTTCGACTAATTAAAATATGTATGTAATGATTTATTTAAGCGGTCGTCACATATGAACCGTAGAAGTACTACGTAGATCTACTACTGGTACTAATTTTCAAAAAAGGGCATAAGTTTTTATGGATTATACTCCGATGCGATTAATATATCATACAAAGTGTTATGCGAACAAATTTTGTAAAAAAGTATTGTTTATTACTAGTTTATTGTATTTTTTTAATAGCTTTGAAATTCATTTTAGATCTCCAACTTAAAAATGGCCAAGACATTATGAAGGGAATGAAAATAAACGACGAACAATTTATTCACAGCGGGGTGAAGCTGGCGCTAGTTGGAAACTCATTTGGAAGTCGGGCCTCGCAATCAGTATTTTATTTTGGACACTTGGCAGCCATTGGCCGAGAGTTTTAGTTGGAGAGAAAGAAAGAGGGTAAACTCAAAGAAAAAAAGAGTTCACAGCTGAAGTAACGAAGGAAGAAATTATCCAAAGAGATGTTTTTCTCTGAATGTCAATAAGAAGCTATTACTTAAACTTTTTATAAATCAAAAATCTTTATCTTCTCCCACAATACAAAAGAAAGTTATTTTATTAATGTTTGTAGACAAAAAGGGAACCGGTAATTTTTTAAATAAGTATCCACATTATCTAGGCGGCAAGTAGACGATAATAGAGCTATGTGCTACAAAGTGACAAATTCTTCATATTTTCTACAGATAATATTTTAGGAGTCAAAAATCAAAATATAATACTTATCATAGGCTACCTCATAGGTAGTGTTTTGAATAGTGACTGTACTCAGTTTATTCTGGAAACTGTAACACATGTTCATACCAAAATAGAATACCTACATAATAATATATTTATGTATGTATGAGTAACACATAGCAAAGGGCTCTCTCAAATCATATTTCAAATATCACTTAAGGGTACAGTCAGTTAAATATCTCTGACAATATAACGAGATAATTTTTAACCGACTTTCAAAAAGAATTAGGTTATAATATTATGTTCGGCTGTGGATATATTTTTTTATTTTTTATTGGAATGTTTTCACTCTAAAAGCAGCATCAGCCTAGACAGTGCATGAAAAGTTTTGTTCAACGTTTGACAATATCTATACCATATTATAGAAGTCGCTTTTTTCCCTCATGTCCCTTTGTTCCCTTTAATCTTTAAAACTACGCACCGGATTTTGATCATTCTTTCAGCGTTAGATAGCCCATTTATCGAGGAAGGCTATAGGCTATATTTTATAACGCTAAGACTTATAGGAGCGAAGAAATAGAGGAAAATGTGGAAAAAACGGGGAAAATTATTTGAAAGGGCTAACTTAAACGCGCTAATCTCAGAAAGTATTGGTCCGATTTGAAAAATTATTTCAGTGTTAGATAGCCCACTTATTGAGAAAGGCTATAGGCAGTATAGGCTATATTTTATCTCGCTAAGACTAATAGGAGAATATGGAAAAAACGGGGGAAATTATTTGAAAGGGCTTATCTCGCGAACTACTGGAGAAATTTTTATGTTATTTGGCACAGATAAGAAGTAGACCACGTGAAGGATCATAGGCATCGATTTTAATAATTTTTCAGTGGCTATATGTGACGTCGGGGCAGGTCGCTAGTTCTAATTATATATGATATACAATGGTCATAATTTCTCAATATAAAATTCGCATTTTGAAAGTAAAGCAATAACAGAAATTAACTGTAGTATGAAGAACTCCATTTGACACTGATGAAACTTTGCAATCTATCGCTATCACACAGGTGCAATGTAATAAATGAAAGGTTTCATTCGCCCTATCCATTTCTGAAAAGTGCATAAAAATTCGGTTAAAACACCAGAAACGACCTAATTAAAATATGAGTGTATTACTGTGATATTTTAACGCTAGAGTGAAGCACCAGTAAACAAAATGTTTCTGTCAATATTTTGATAATATAGAGTATTGGACGTGAGGCATTTCTCAATCCGAGTGTACCGATATTATGATTTAGCGATGTCGGCTGGGACACGGAACTGTCACGCTCTCTATATCTCTTTGTGCTCTCTATATAGAGATAGAGATATATCTCTATATCACGACATGACAGATGATCGGAGTGACAACATTATCAAACTTCAGTAACGTCTGTATTTTCCTCAAATGGTGTAGACGTATAATTTTAAGATCGCTTTGCTTAATATCCATACTTCCATACTAATATTATAAATGCGAAAGTATGTCTGTCTGTATGTCTGTTACCTCTTCACGCCCCAACCACTGAACCGATTTTGGTAATTTGATGGCTGAAATTTGGTATGGAAAAACTTTGAGTCCCGGGAAAAGACATAAAATTATACTTTTTATCCCGGAAAAATGTACGGTTCACGCGAAATAAACGAGTTTTGGCGCAACGGATCTAGTTATTGATGTATCTATTAAGTACCCTCCTTATTCATAAAAATACTTACACAATAATATGGGTTCACTTTGTAATAATTTATCCTTGTCTATCAAACGCCTTTTCCAATGTATCAGAACAAAGAAAATAGTGTGTAGCTTATGCACTATTTAATTTTTTTATTAGTTAGGAACCATACTATCGGAGTTGCGATGTAAAGAAACTTATATAATATTAGATGACGCCCGCAACTTCTTTGCGCCAAAATTCATTTATCGCGCAGGAACCGTACATTTTTCCGGGATTAAAAGTACCTTTTGTGCTTTCCCGGGACTTAAAATATGTCCATACCAAATTTCAGCAAAATCGGTTCAGCGGTTTGGGCGTGAAGAGGTAGCAGACAGAGAGACAGACACACTTTTGCATTCATGATATTAGTAAGTATGGATTTACTACTTTTTTAATGTTAGATCGCGCTCTACCAAGAACTGTAACAAATAAAGTGACTATTTTTTTTACTAGAAAATATTTTTGGGTAGAATATTATAAACTTTTTCCGGTGAATGTCACAGGTGAAGCCTACAGGGAAATCGTATAGAGTTCTCTAGTTTATCGGTATTACCTATCCATAGGTATGATAAACGATGCCAATAAGGTCTTCAAGGCTCGTTGAGTGCTAAGCCAAAATGAGAACGCCGCCATATCACAAACTGTCTACTTTTGTCAAAATCATTCAAAAGTATAAATGTGCGCTTTATACGGGCAGCTAAAATTGCTCAATTCTAGTCAATAGTCGTCAACTATCACGACTAGCAAGCAATTTGCTATAATTATGTATTTTATATTATCCCATTGCTGAAAAAAGAAACTTTTCAAATCCTCTATTATCTTGATCATAAAGAAATATTGTATTATCTTATATCTTTAAACGAGCAATTCTTTTATATATATTTATATATAATTGGAATCTCGGATTTGGCTCCAACGATTTTCATGAGTATATAGGGGGTTTTGGGGGCGATAAATCGATCTAGCTAGGAACCATTTTTAGAAAATGTCATTTTATTTGTGTTTTATCGAATACCGAGCAAACCTCGGTCAAATAGCTAGTAATTTATAATACACAAAGTACTTTGTTAGACAATTCTGAAAAACGATTGAAAATAACTGAATCTTGAAACGTATCGCGTAATAAAATGTTAAAACCATCGCAATAAAGTATAAACACAATAACAGTTTACTATTCGTAAGAATTTATACGTTTATTTTGTGACGACAATTTAGACTTTGATGCTTCGTAAAAGAGGCTAAAATCGCTTGGACCATTAAAGACGTATCTTCCAATGCATTGCTTTTTATACTTTAACGGAAAAATATTAGGATACAATGGACGTAAATATGTTTTCTTCCCCTTGGAACATTGAACAATATGGTTTTAAAGGTCTTGGCCACCAATAAAACCTTTGCGTTATTTTCTTTTTTAATAACGTGCAAATCAAAGCGTATTTAAAACATTAAAAATTATGGATAAGTACCATCAGAGAAGTCTTTTTCTAGCAGATGGCGGATCTAAGTAATTTAGTCGCGTTAAGTAAAACCCATCAGACCATTGAATTGACATAAGCCAAGCAAATGACTGCCTAGGAATCAATTTACTCGATGGTACATCAGGTAATTTTGTAAATATTATTAAAGAAGATGACTCGCAACTCGCAACTTTGGCGCAACTCCGTATCGTCAAATTTCGTTTATTGCGCTGCAACCGTACCTCTTTTCGCGATTCAATGTATATTAACCTAACCAAACCTATCACGGGACTCAAAGTATCTCCATACCAAATTTCAGCAAAATTGGTTCAGCGGTTTCAAGAGGTAACCGACAGTCTGACGCACTTTCGCATTTATAATATTAGTGTAGATGGATGAATTCGGCACTGAAATAGGAAAGAAACAAAAAAACTCTTGGAGTGTTAAAATCTTAATTGCAGCTTTTTGTCATTATTTTAATGAGTGATAGCTGAAGTGTAATTTGCAGTTGTTTGCATTTTTCATGCAAAACGTTTTGCAGTTGCCATTTTTCTTTATAAATTTTAAATTATTTAAATCATGTACTTTGAATAATTTATGATCTAAGGGTCTAAACACACTAGGCTTAATGACGCCGGCGTAATTTACGTGGCCGAAATTACGTTCAGCCGCTTACTTCTGATGCGACACACTATAAATTACGCGAAGAGCCGAAATTTCGTGGCGTATTTCCGAATATCGGCGTATCGCCGAAATTTCTGTTGCGGAACGCGCGCGTATGTGAGTATTTAAAATTCTCAGATGTAATTTGTGCGTTAACGCTTTGGAGTTAAGGTTGGATTTGCTATGTTCGGTTTTGATAATTCCGTCGCGTATAGTGTGTTGCTATACAAAACATACCGCCGAATCGCTGCCGAACTTTACGCTCGACTCGGCTCGACGGAAATTCGGCTCGCGACGTAATTTCGGCAGTGTGTCGTCTGTCGCATTCCGGCCGTATTTTGTATGCGTTTGATACGCGGCGTAAACGCGGCGGAATTTACGTCGGCGTAATTCAGCCTAGTGTGTTTAGACACTAAGTGAGAGAATAATCAAAATCAAATCAAATCATCTTTATTTCGGGCATCGGAGGCCTATATAACAAACACCTTAAAACTAACATACATATTAATAATATAATAAATACCTTAAAAACTAACATACATATTTTATATTCACTTATAAACTAACACTGTCACTGATTTTTGCCGGCGACGTGACTCGACGCTTCGTTCCGGAGTCTCCCCCGGAACCTCCGGTAGACTACATCCATCGGCCAGAACTCCGGCGCCTCGAAAGTCGACAGAAGATTCGTCGGTACTCTCACCACAAAGGAGCTAAAGTTAACTTTGTGGCGAGACTGCAGACGCTCGACCCTCAGGCGCAGTGTCGTCTTCTTCTGGGTGTAGTCCACGACGTCCTCGACGTCCTCGACCTCCATGGGCCAGTGCAGGCGGGATATGTACAGGGGCGTCGCGGGGACCTCGCTCCGCAGACGCAGCTCAGGTACATAGGGCGCGGTGCCGCGATGGTTGCGGGCGGCGGGCTTCTTCTTCCTCCTCTCCACCAGTATGAAGCCCTCCTCATCGCACCCCCTGCTCTCGTCCTTGCCAGATCGAGAAGACTTGGCCTTACAGCTCTTCGTAGCCTTGCGGCTCTCCGTAGATTTGCGATTCTCCGAAGCCTTACGGCTCTCATTCACCCCATTTTTATTCGCCCGCGGGGGAGGCGCGGGCGACCAGCAACAATCGCTTTTGCTTTTGCTGAATTGCCTATAGACTCGGCGACTCAGCAAAATTATCGGCAACTCCTTTCAGAACCACATAATATTTTGACATAATCTATACTAATATTATAAAGAGGAAAACTTTGTTTGTATAATTGTAATGAATAGGCTCAAAAACTACTGGACCGATTTTAAAAATTCTTGCACCATTCGAAAGCTACATTATCCACGAGTAAATGTACGAGTAAAAATTTTATTTTGGAAAAAATAGGTTTCCACAATGCCTAAGAGATACTTATATTTGCGCCATACTTTTATTTTAGTCACTTCAATTAAATAATATGGGCAAAACAATGTTTGCCGGGACAGCTAGTAAATAATAATATTATTTACTTATTTCCGTTGGAAATTTGTACTAATGTCCATACTAATATTATAAACGCGAAAGTGTGTCTGTGTCTGTCTGTTATTATTCTTCACGCTTAAACCGTTTATGCTGAAATTTGCTGTGGAGGAAGGACACAGGATACTTTTTATCCTGGAAAAATGTACGGTTCCCATGAGATAAACGAAATTAGGCACAACGGAGTTGCGGATGTCAACTAGTTACAAACAAAACTAATCTTTCATTAACGAAGTAGAATTTTATAAAAAAAATTAAAAACTATACGTATACAAGATTCTCTTGTTTCGAAGTCGGCAAAAAAGGGGTTTGTTACACCACATCTTAAAAAAGATTTTAATTAAAACCAGGATGAGTCCAGGTGAGATTTACGGGCGAGTGCAGCGGATTTAGGAGACAAGTAGCCTTGGCGAGTTCTCTGCGAAAACCCGGTTTACCGACAGTTTTCTACTGGGAAAACACTTTTATTTTCCTTGTATTTGGTAATACCCGATTTCGTACATGTTAGAGTACTAGATGGCGCCCGCAACTCCGTCGCGCCAAAATTCGTTTATCGCGCGTTAACCGTTCATTTTCTGATATATAAACGCTAATACGCTCTATGATATATTATACGCTCTTTTCTTGAAGGTTTGCAGGTCGTATAGGTCCGGAAATACTCTAATTTCGCATTTGTAATGTTTAAGTATGAAAGTATTAGATGCATGACCCTTAACTTAGCAGACAGCAGACAAAATAAAATTTCATATAAGGATATACTTATTTTTGTAAAAGCTAATTTTTTTTTTTCAAAAACAAAATGAGAATTGTTTGTTTTTGAATGTGAATGCTTATGCCTATCTCATACTGGCATCGCAATGCATTTTTTCCAGTAAGCAAGACTAAATCTACATAGGTGGATTACGATTCACTGTTGTTAATATATTATAGTTAAAAATATGTAATTTTACTAACAATAGGTTAAGAATAAATTGTTACTAACACCTATGGATGAATAATCTGAAATAAATTATTATTATTATTATTATTATAAATCGTACTTAGAAAGTAAAATGATCCGTTACAGAGTGATGATGTTGATTAATTTGTGAAGATATCACCGGTCTTACACTTGAAAGGTTTGTGATTGTCGAAGAAAGGTATCGAAAATACTCCAATGGCTGCAGGAAATTGATTAACACAATTTGTTTCATTTTTCTTTCGGTATCTAAGTGTCTAAACACACTAGGCTGAATTACGCCGGCGTAAATTCCGCCGCAATTAATGTCAAACGCATACAAAATACGGACGGAACGCGACGGAATAGTGTGCCGTCCCTCGCGTTCCAACGCGGCGGAATTTACGCCGGCGTTATTCAGCCTAGTTTGTTTCGACACTAAGACTAGATTTTCCACCTCTCTGTGTGATATATTAGATTTATTGATGCCCGCAACTCCGTTGCGCCAAAAGTCGTTTATCTCGCGGGAACCGTACATTTTTTCGGGATAAAAAGTATCCTACGTCCTTTCCCGAGACTCAAAGTATCTCTATTCCAAATTTCATCAAATTCGGTTCGGCAGTTTGGGCGTGAAGAGGTAACAACAACAACAACAAAAGACACACTTTCGCATTTATAATATTAGTATGGACTAGATGACGCTCTGTGCAACTCCATTGCACCAAAATTCATCCTTTTTTTTGGGATGAAAAGCATTTTATTTGCTTTCCCGGAATTAAAAGTATCTACATACCAAATTTCAGAAAAGTCAGTTCAGCGGTTTGGGCATGAAGAGGTATAAAAATCAAATATAATGCCACTTTATGACATACACCATAGTCCTAAAAATTCAAATAAAATCCTACTTTATGACGTATACTATAGTCTATGTCATAAAGTGGCTTTTTAATTGAATTTTTGTCGATCGCGGCTAGCCGCGGTAAAGATCGGAATTCGGAACGACAACTTCAGTTTATCTCCGCGGCTGTTTGTCTATACTTTCGTATTTCTACTGTAGCCATGCTACGGGTGCTGATAGACACATTTTCGTATTTGTAATGTTAGTATGGATAGGGACATAATACAAGTCATTATTTTCTCAAATTATGCCTAAAGTAAAAAAAGACAGAATTTTCAATGTTTAAACCATTTAAGAGTACAGGATAAAAACAAAGACTTCTATTTAAACTGAGTTTTAAATAGAAGTCTTTGGATACAAATACCTATCTAAGTAAAAGTTTTTCACATTTTAAATATCATTTTATAGAAAAGAGATTAAACGCAAAAACGAGGGCACAGGCATCCTTCAAGTTTATTTTGGATTCACCACTCTGTATAGTATTTTAAGTGTTCAAAATAAATTCGTAAATAAAAAGCAACTTAAGTAATAATTACAGTAAGTAGGACCTTTAGAGCGGATCCCTAAAATGCCCTAAATCAGTGCCAAAATAAATTATACGTCTTTAATGCTACTCAAATTGTAAGACCCTCTTAAGGGACATTTGACACAATAAAGTCCTTCCGCAATAAAAGACGCGTCTTAACTCATGTCATAATATAAAATGGTATTTTAATGGTTTCCAGTTTCCACCCTAGTGTGAATCGTAAGACTTTCATGTGTATAATAAAACATATTTACTACAACAAATACATCAATTGGGTTTGCAATGATATAATTCATTAATATCCTTACTTATAAATGTACTAAAACTTGAGAATGGCTGAACCGATTTGGCTAATTTTGGTCTTGAAATATTAAGAGGGAAGTGGTGCGAAGTTCACCGGGTCATCTAGTAAATACATACTATAAAAATAATATTATAAGTTCGTTTTAGTAAAACTTATTCCAAGTAAAAGCTGTACTAGATGGCAGTGGCCGCTGTTTGCGCTGGAGAGTGCTCGTGTCACATTCCCCGCAGCAAACACACGAACACACAGACAGACAGATCGTCGAACACGTATGCATTTGTGGGAATAATGTGTGGTGGCAAAAGGAATATCTTCCGACCGAGCGAGGTGGTATGCCCGGTCAGGCCGAAGCCCACGTGATACATTTCAGCTGTCGTATATATACCGACGCGCTTAGAAAACTTCGATAGCGCGATGCAGGAATGTTAGGCGAATTGTGGGTACCGCCACATCACTCCCCCCCGAATACCGGAGGTCGAATCTTGAAGTCTTGTCGCTTGAGTCGCCAGTGCCAGAGAGTTCCAGTGAGTCGGAACTGTTGCAGTGAGTCCCAGTGAGTCGGAACTGTAAGCTGCTGCACGGGATCCAGTGAGTCGGATAGCTGCCGTGCGGGGCCGATACTACGTGCTGACCAGGAGAGATGTGCTCTGCTTGCTGACCGGTCGGTGAAGTGAGAAAGCCCGATGATGCCGATGCGGAGTCGCCCAGGCCGCGGTACATTGCGGCTAGTGGACGATGTACCCGATGAGGCGATGCTTGGCTGGCGCGGTGCGAAGGGCGGGGAGTGACGATGATGAAGGAGGCGTGTTCTGTCGAGGGTCACCAATGTGGGAATGATGTGCGGAGGCCAAAGGAAGATCTTCCGACCGAGCGAGGTGGTATGCTCGGTCAGGCCGAAGCCCACGTGATACATTTCAGCTGTCGTATATATACCGACGCGCTTAGAAAACTACGATAGCGCGATGCAGGAATGTTAGGCGAATTGTGGGTACCGCCACACATTCTATATGCATTATTAAAGAACCTGAATCATAGGTAGTAGCGGACCTAAGTTAGGGTTAATTCAGACCGCCACGCGTAAATGCATTTCTAAAGTACTGAATGGACAGATTTCAATTGCGTGCGACGTCTTCGACATTGAATTGACATAATCCGAACCCCGGGTCCGCATTTAAATTCTAATAATAATGAAGTTTGATCGCGTAATTGTATTATCGATAGAAAAAACATTTGTATTACATTTAAATTACACGCGTACAACTTACATCCAATATAAATTTTTACACACACACACAAACACACACACATTTTTATGATCAGTTTAGTCTGCGAGCAAACATAAGGCTTGTTTCACTACTTATTGATTAGTCCCGGGTAAACTATCTACAGTCTGACATATTATGGAGTATCTGTCAGATAAGTTGTGGACAGCCTATCCGGGACTTATCAGTAAGTAATGGAGCAGCCCCTTAGTATTGTATTTTTTTTATTACTAAAATTCATCGCTGAGTCAATATTAGTAGTTGGGGAGTGACACGAAAAACCTTTCTGTAAAATGTACTTGTTCACTGTTACTTGCAACCGTGTGTTAGATAGCTAACAAAAACCACCGTCAGCTGCGATGGAGGGCTAATAAACCTGCCTACAACTTAACACTTGCATCTAATGTAGCCAGGGCCGCCAGTTCAACCGGAAATTCGGGAAAAAAGGTCGAATGTTTTTTTGTTACATAAAAAAGGTAGAATAAAACTTTTTCGATATACCTCTTATCTTGTTGACTTAGGGTCAGGCCACAACACTGCGTTGCGACATCCTATCGTAAAAACAACCTTCGAAAAACAATGTATTTTTTGCGATGCGAAGCCGCAACACAGTTGGACTGGCCCTTAGGTTGGACTTATATTATGCGCCCGTCCGAACGCTTTTTGGCAGCTACAGCATGAGATCACAACTCAAGCAAATATATGTAACGATTTATTTAAATAGTGAAAATATACAATCGCGTTGAAAATATACAATAGTTTGTCATCTCGTGGTGTAACCACCAACTGCGCGTTCGCGCCGCTGCATCTAGATCCAGATTGTTGATTCAGACCGGAATGTGACGCGTAGGTGCATTTCTAAATTTTTATAGATTTGACAGATTCGCAAGACGTCTTACGCAATTAAAATCTGTCAAATCCATGTGCCGCGCCGCGCCTCGTCGCGTTACGGTCTGAATTGACCCTTATAGTACGTGCATCTTATACCGGGCTTTAGAAAGTCGAAGCATAGCGCAAAGTCTGCTCAAATCGTTTCAATACATTTTGTCTCTGGATCATTGCAAACTGTCTCGAGTCGCAAGGGCTCACATTATTGCAAGAGGAAATTGTGCCCGTGCGATGCGGTCCGCTCCGCCCCGCTGACCCGTCAACAGTGTACTGTACTAAATAGGAAGTGAATTCTGACTCTATATTATACTAAAATTATAAATTCGAAAGTGTGTCTGTCTGTTACCTGTTTACGCACAAACTGATAAACCGCTGAAATTTGGTATGGAGATACTTCGAGTTTAGGAATAGGACATATGATACTTTGTATCCCGGAAAAATTTACAATTGATTAATAAATTATGGTTGCGGGCGTCATCTAGTACTGTATTTAATACTACTTACTATAAATTGTACTCAAAATCCGTCGACACACAGCGCTCCACCTCGATACGCTAAGTTTTAATTATTAGCATATTAATGATCGCATTTGGTTTACGTAATTTAAAACACCTGTTATCCTTAAATGCAGGAAACCGCTTACGTATTTAGTTTTAGATGTATTTAGTAGTAATATTTAACTTTATTATCTTAGTTTAATTTGATAGAGTTACTAATAATTAAAAGGTAACAATATAAAGTAAGTAATCAGTGACTTTTTTCACGATGAAACTTAGGTTTCTTGTTATTAATAATAAATTAAAAATGTGAAGTATGAATTAGGCCCTAATTTACATTCTTAGAACTTTTCCAAAACTAAAAAAAATCTAACTTTATAGAAAATATGTATTTAAGTGGCAACTATGTATATTTAGTTCTTTATAAATTATTGTTGTTACTCAAAAATCTAAACAAGACATAATAAACATAATAACTTGCCGTGAAAAATATTTAATAGTCGTCATATTTATCGAAATATTTAGTAAACAGGTGTCCCAGTATTTTGGACGTTTATATCACGAACACGGGCAGAATACTAATGTAGTAGAGCCTCCAGGCTAATATTAGTAAATACAATTTTCTACATAAATTGAGGAGAACTACATAATTAAGTTCTAAGGTGTGAGCGTTGGGATTTTAGTGTTTCCATTTTTATAAAAGAAATCTCTTAAAATGTATGAAGAATTTTATATGACTGCCAAATTAAATTTTATAGATATATGCTGCTAGCCAAATTATGAATTGAAATTAAAATTATTTAATTACGTTTTAACGATGTTAGTGGCGGCCGATAAGGAAGATTTTCCGACCGAGAAAGATAGCATGCTCGGTCAGGCCAAAGCCCTCTGACGTCATTTCAGACGTTGTAAATCTTTCCGCTCTCCGAAACTTCGATAGTGCGATGCAGGATTGTTAGACGAATTGTGAGTACCGCCACAAGGCACAACGTGATAGGGTTTTTATTTCGATAATATATAGATTCTGACCGTCTATCTCTCGACTTCCAATACCGTAGCCCGTCTACGCCACATCTAGGAATCTCGTAGCCCGTCTACGCCACATCTAGGAATCTCGTAGCCCGTCTACACCACATCTACGAATCACGTAGGCCGACGATACCACTTCTACAAATCACGTAGTTCGTCTACGCCAATACTACGAAGCACGTAGCCCGTCCACGCCACATCTACGAATTACGTAGCCCGTCTACGCCACAACTACGAGTTACGTAGCCTGTCTACATCACATCTACGAGTTACGTAGCCTGTCTACATCACATCTACGAGTTACGTAGCCTGTCTACATCACATCTACGAGTTACGTAGCCTGTCTACATCACATCTACGAGTTACGTAGCCTGTCTACATCACATCTACGAGTTACGTAGCCTGTCTACATCACATCTACGAGTTACGTAGCCTGTCTACATCACATCTACGAGTTACGTAGCCTGTCGACATTACATCTACGAAACACGTAGCCCATCTACACCATATCTACGAGTTACGTAGCCTGTCTACGCCACTTCTACAAATCTCGTAGCCTGTCTACGCCACTTCTACAAATCTCGTAGCCCGTCTACGCCACTTCTATAAATCTCGTAGCTCGTCTACGCCACTTCTACAAATCTCGTAGCCCGTGAACGCCACATTTACAAAATATAACGTATTCTTCTTTATTTTGAAATATCTTCCAAATGTACATTATATTATTTCACGTAGTCCGTCTAGGCCAAATCTACGAATCACGTAGCAATGGTTAGTGGTCAGGTTGAATGGGTAGAATTGGTTATAGCACCTGAAATACTGCCAGTATAATATAATAGTGTCTAGAATTTAAATTACTCTGAGAGAACAGCATTATCCTCAAAATTATCGATATATCCTACAGCTAATTTTTAAGTGTAAGTAAGTACTAGCTTTTTGACCGAGCTTTGCTCGGTATTCGATAAAACACGAATAAAATGACATTTTCTAAAAATCATTCCTAGCTAAATCAATTTATCGCCCCCGAAACCCCCTATATACTAAATTTCATGAAAATCGTTGGAGCGGATTCCGAGATTCCAATTATATAATATACAAGAATTGCTCGTTTAAAGATATAAGATATGAAAATTTTAATGTCTCGCTTAAAGTCTATCTGATGTCCTTTCTAGGCACTCAAAGTATCTACATACCCAGCAAAATTGGTTCTGTGGTTTGGGCGTAAAAAAGTTAGATAGACAGACAAACTAACAGACTTATGAATTTGCAATATTATTATGAATTTCAATATTAATGTCTCGCTTAAATACGAGGTCTGCATCGATTTCAGTAATTTTAGTTTCAAAATAAATGTAGGTAATTTGGATAAATTTCGAGAAAATAATTTATTATATAAAAATTATAACTTTAAACTATAATTCTTATATATAAAATTCTCGTGTCACAATGTTAGTCCACGAACTCCTCCGAAACGGCTTTACTGATTTTTACCAAATTTTATATCCATATTCAGTAGGTCTGAGAATCGGCTTCTCGGTAGTTTATATATTGATAAGTGCATTTGTTGAATGAATAATAGTAAATTATTACAACCTGAGTCTGACGGCGACCATTGTTTGTACGACGGGATAACGATCGACGTTGCCATGGTGACATACTTATTTAGTCACTTCAATAAAATAATATGGCAAATATATTATTGCAAAGCAACGTTTGCCGGGTCAGCTAGTATTTTATAAAAGCGACACACCTAAAAGCATTGCAAAAACTAGTATTTAATAATATTTAAGCTTGACATATCTTCGGACAAAAATCCCTAAATAAATATAGATAAAAATGATAAAAAAATAATATTTAAGCTAAATAGAACAACTTGAATATTGTTTTACTGTCTATTGATTAAACTCGTTATGAATAACAAGAACTAAAGCTGTGAGTCAGCTGTTACTCGATACCGCCTGCACCATCAAGGGAATACAACGAAGCGATGAACTGGGGATAATTGATAAATAATTTTTTGCGTCTTTTTCAGATATTAGTTATAAAGATATTGTGTTACGTAAACATTTTTTATTAAATTGTAATACTAACCTGCTAATAAATAAATAACAAGCTTCAAACTGATAACCCGTCGCAGATATATACGAGTATGTGAAAACATAGAATATTAGGATGTTTTTCGTTTGACAGACAAAATAAAATTGAAACTACAGCAAAGGCACATTAGGAATCGATTGATTATTGGCTTATACTATATATTGAGATAGTGGGCTTATTATTATATTATCCTTACGACTAAAACTAATCTAATCTGACCTCTCGAGGTCAAATACGATGATACCGTACGTACGATACGTTTTTGGAGCGTATTAAAGAAACATACGAACACTCAAAACACTAACGTTGTAGTTGGTTGAAAATACAGACAATTCTTATATATAAAATTCTCGTGTCACAAGGTTAGTCCACGAACTCCTCCGAAACGGCCGTACTGATTTTTACTAAATTTTATATGCGTATTCAGTAGGTCTGAGAATCGGCTACTCGGTACTTTATATATTGATAAGTGCATTTGTTGAATAAATAATAGTAAATGATTACAACCTGAGACGGCGACCATTGTTTGTGCGACGAGATAGCGGTCGACGTTGCCATGGCGACATACTTATTTAATCACTTCAGTAAAATAATATGGGCGAAATACTTTATATTATGGCAAAGCAACGTTTGCTGGGACAGCTAGTAATTGTATACTTTTAAAGATAAATACGCCTGTATAAGAGCTGACTCAAGCAAAATGTAGAAACGACGCGCAAAAGATTGTGCTGCAATATTAGAAAAGGCAAGAGCGTGTGAAGAGCAGGTCAGGTTTTAAAGGAATACTCAAGAACGCTAATTCGGGACAGCCAAAGCCAGCATTTAAATTATTTTAATTTCATATAAGACTAACATAGGAAAAATAAACAGTAGTAAGTTTAATTACAAAATAAAATAAAATCAATATTGGTAAATGTGTTATTCAGAAACTTCATAGTGATGTGGAATGAAAAAAAGTGTTCCCGAACCCTTGCAGTTGTTTTTTCTAATAATGAAAATTCATTCGGGATGAATGCACGAAAATTTTGTATAAAAAGTGCTATATCTCGAATTTTGGTTCAGCAAAAAGACGAAAACAATACAAATGTGCAAAAATTTCATTTCTAATTATATTTACTTTATGGTACTACATCAAAATGTGTACGTGGCTGTCACAGCAGAAATTAATTTAGCTGTCACTTGGGAATTTCACGCTTTATTTTAATTTATCGCGTCTGACAGTTGAGGGTGGAATCCCTACGAGATGACGGCCATTTTGCCATTGACAGGCCCTATACCTTAATGGAAAGGGACAATAGGACAGATTTGTATGAACGTAAAATATTAAAACCTTATTTTAATGTTAAAATTTTTAATGAAAAATACATGAAAAATATTTCTTAGAGAGTTTATTAGCAGAAATAGGTTTGCAATTATTAACCTTTTTATACAAAATAAATTTTTGTTCCAAAGGTAGGAATTTTTTTCGAAACTACGTACTCTAAAAATGAACGTAGTAAAAATATTTCAATGCCCATAAATGCATAATGAATATATAATTTTTCTTTGTTGCGAAGGTAGAAAAAAACTTTCGAAGCTTGGTACTTTAAAATGAACGTAGTAAAAATATCTAAATGCGAGTATTTTATGGATTCGTTTAGCTACAGTGTAACTTAAGCCTTCTCATTTACAATAACACCTTCTATTTTCTCCGCATTTCCATAATGTTTTACGTTTTAAAGTCACTTATAGCCCGATTATCGAACTGGTAGATATTCGTCCTTTGATTCATAGTTATTAATTGTCTCTTTCATTCGCACATTATGATATCACTGTTGCGTACCTGTAGAAACGAGACTTGAAATAGCTATAGGTCAATCACCTATTTTAATTTCTCCAACAACCGCATCTTGATTATAGGAAACTAGATGACGCCCGCAACTCCGTTGCGCCAAAACTCGTTTATCGCGCGGGAACCGTGTATTTTTCCGGAATAAAAACTATCCTCTGTCCTTTCCCGGGACTCAAAGTATCTCCATGTCAAATTTCAGCAAAATCGGTTGAGTGGTTTGGGTGTGAAGAGGTAACAGACAGACACACTTTCGCATTTATAATATTAGTATGGACTAGTTGGTACCCGTATGCCTTAACTCCGTTGCGCCAAAATTCGTTTACAGCGCGGGATTCGGACATTTCTGGGATAAAAAATATCCGTTGTCCTATCTCGAGACTCAAAGTATCTCCATACTAAACAGCAAAATTGGTTGAGTGGTTTGGGCGTGAATATGTTGTTGGGGTTACAGACAGCAGACATTTCGCATTTAAAAAAAAGACGGGTTGCACTCCGGGAGTGCCGGCAGAAGTGAAAACTTGATTATTAACGTTGTGCATTATTTTTTTAACCCATTTTTTATGAAAATCGATTTAAAAAAAATAATAAAAAAAACGATTGTTTTAATTAATTAATCGAAACTCTTACAATCGATTAAAAAATATCGACAACCGAAAAAAAAGCTGCTGTCAGACAGACTGTCAGACACTTCTCGCGACAGTTGTCTTGCAGGTGGAAACGCGGCCTTAATCAGCGCGTCTGCAAAAGAACTCTTTTCTTCGACTGTACATTTCTGCTAAACAACTCATTTCCCCGACTGTACATTTCTGCTTAGCACAATTTTCCCCGACTGTACATCTCTGCTAAACAACTCATTTCCCCGACTGTACATTTCGTTCGAGTTCGAGTTCGACACAAAACACTACTCTCCAACCGTCTTACGCGTTTTCTATGGTTTTTCGATCAACACGAAAATCTGGCGCGAGTTTCACAGTTTTTACCCATCCCACAAAAGTGCTCAACGCCGCTAAAGAAGTTTTCACTTCAATAATCTGAAGATTCGTAAATAATCTACGTAATCTAGTATAATCGTACGTACGATCTGATACGTAAATAATCTACTTTGGTACTTTTCTGCCAGTGTGGGTTATAACTTATAAATTATAACATAAAGTCGAGTGGGTTTCATCAACTAGCAATTTTTATTTAATTTTGGTGGAAATTTTTGTTTCCACCAAAATTATTAGAGATAAGATGTTGGCGGGAACGTCCGGTATGCCACTTTGAACCTATAGGTTTGAAGTGCCATAATATTATTTGTTTTTGTCGATCGCGGTCTTTCTTGAAAGCCTCCTTGAGAGTGTAATATGTTGTCGATTATGACGCTATCACTCGTTTTAAATCCCTAAGCCCTTAACGCTAATTAAGCTCGTTAAGCATAATCCCTGTAAGCGAGGGCTCGTAAATAAGGGCATAACAGTTTGCTGAGCTCGGCCGAGCCAGGGGAATAAAAGTATTTGTATTACGATTAGCCTTGCGGCTGTAATTCCCAAACAATATGGTAGCCGAGAATTTATATTTTCAACTTTGTAGCCTATAAGCGAACTATGGACCAACTGGAACGGAGTAAAAACTTACCCTAGGGTCTGATTTTTTAACGACTTTAAAAAAAGGAGGTTATCAATTCGACGCGTATATTGTATGTAATATTTCCAGAACTGTCCAGTTTTCAAATATATTATATTCAAATATCTATATCAGCGTCTGAACAAATGTGCCTAAAAGTGTATGTATGTATGTTTTATGTTTGCGTCCGCATATCTCCTTTTTTGTTGTACTAGATATTGTTCAACTTAGGGATTACTGCAAGTTTCATCAAATCGGTTCAGTAGTTTTTGGGATAGGGAATTTTAATTGTTAATTACAATTTTGAAGTCAGTTTTGTCTTTTTAATCCCTCGATCGCGGAAAAACGAGACACAATAGATTTGTATTGTTATCGCGGCCGCATGCGGCCGCTTCGGGCTTGAAGGAAATACTATTATTACCTCGAGTATCATTTCTATCGCAGGCTCTCAGGCTCAAATAATATGCATCCGCGCGAACGAGTGGATTGGCCGATAACACCGCAAGATCACAAATATTGTAAAAATGTTGATGAAACTTCGTAGTTAGAGTAAGGGCTGGTTCTGGACCTATACATTTACTCGTAATAGAAAAAGAATATAATGCGAGAGGCGTTCGGAGCCACGACTAAAATCTAGTAACTTATGAAAACATTACACTCCGTTGCGCCAAAAATTGTTTATCACACGGGAACCGTACATTTTTCCGGGATAAAAACTATCTTACGTCCTTTTCCGCGACACTAAGTATCCAATCCAGCATACCTCGTCAAAATTGGTTCAGTGGTTTTGGCGTGAACATTGTATATGACAATGGATATATAAACATGGATCGTATGGATTTTCACATTGTTTTCGTTATTAAATAGAATATTTCGTGTTACAGCCTTCACTTCATCGAACAATGTTACTGACAGCCGACACATATTTGAAGATACGAGTGAATGAAGCGGATAACTATATAATTTACAAAATAAGAGCAATTACCAATTTTCGTTGGTAGTTCTCTTGGTAATGTACCATCGAGGAAATTGATTCCTAGGCACTTTTGTTGTCTGTCAATTGGACGGATCATGTTAATTTAATGTTAATTTTAACGCGATCAAACTACGTAGGTCCCCCATCTGCCTAGGAATCAACTTCTCTCATAGTATAACATTTTAAACTTTCGCTATAATTAAAACTTATTAATCGGGACTTAACGCGACTTATTTGAATAGTACTTATTTTAAAATTAATAGTAAAACACGGCCGAAACGTCGAGGCAAAGTATGTACTCGTAGTAGCATTACTATATTTTAAATAAGTCGCGTTAAGTCGCGATTAATAAGTTTTAATTCTCTCATGGTACTATGAGATAAATATATTATCATATTATATTCTTTCCAGTTTGACCAATCCCTTACTTTAGACATTAGAGACACACATTTTGCCACTTTGGAAGTGTCTTTCTAATAATAATTATTATAATAAAGCCACTGTACGAAACTTTGAACTACTTCACACTCTCACACTCTATCTATCTCACTCTCTTAAGACGAATATAATTAGATCAGCCGCAACTGGATTCTTGACAGTAATTTGTCCCGCCTAATCCATGTTTATCTCTTTCTTTATTGAGATTTATTGCGAGACGGAAAATGCCTCTAATGGTCACCACGATTTGTTTGTTTTTCCGCCTTCAATAAATAGAGAAAACGAAATACATATTTTTTGTCAATACATATTATCTAGCATGGCGTAATAGCTTATCCATACTAATATTATAAATTAGAAAATGTGCCCGTCTGTCTGACTATCCGTCTGTATGTATGTCTGTCACCTCTACACGCTCAAACCGCTAAGCCGATTTTGCTGAAATTTGGTACGGAGATACTTTGAGTCCCAAGAAAGGACATAAGATACTTTTCATCCCAGTAAAAGCTGCAGTTCCTGCGCAATAAACGAACATTTGCGCAACGGATTTGCGGGCGTCTGCATCTATACTGTACTCGGCGAAACATGGCGGTAGCGGTCAAAAACTTGTCATTTTCTATACAAAGCCATGATTGACAGCATGTGACACTTCATTGTCAATCACGGTATATAGAAAATGACAAGTTTTCGACAGGGAGTCAATGACCGCTACCGCCATGTTTCGCTGAGTACAGCATAGCTATAATATAATATTTTATTACAATAGTTGTTACGTCAAATTTAACGCCTCTCAAGACAAGACACTTGTCATAATACATAAAGTTATTAATTTACTTCCGCACTCAGAGTCGAATATTACCTAGTTAATTAATAAAGATTTTGACATAAGCCCCATACATTTTCAGTCAAACTCTTCATTCAATTTAAGTTTCATCATTTATGTCTCTGACTGCCGCACAACTAATTTATAAATTTGACATAATAGTGAGGGAGCCCTAGAACAATTTTTTTGTGATTACTCCGGGTGTGGGTTCCGTTTTAGAGTTCTGTAATCAACAAAACTTGGTTGACTACTGTACCCTAAAACGGAACCCTAACCAGCTGATTTTTGTATATGTGTAGGTTAACAGTTGTATTATTTAAGAGTAACCTTGTCCTACAAATAAAACAATCCATATTTTAGGACCATCAAGTCAAAGTATGAAATCCTTTGTATCTCTGTTAGCTACCACTTTTGTCATTTTTCGAAAATAAAAATGTTGTTTGTCTCAATGATATTCTATGTTACTAACGTAACTAGATTGGCAGTTTACGGCAGCAACGCGTTGCCACTTCGAAGATGCCTGCAGGCATATCTGACCTACATCACAGAATATATAATAGTACCTTACGGTACCTACATAATGACATAATAACATTATGAATTGACATTGTCGTTTGAACTATCAAGTGGTTACGCATTTTTGAGAATATTTTGTAAGACGTTGCTACTCTAGTATTTTAGAAACTCATTGGTTTGTCTTATCAAAATGTAGCTACTCACAAAAAATTTGCTTGTTAGTAATCACAAAAAAATTGTTCTAGGCACCCGTACTATAAGCCTCATTCATACGTTATCATAATTAAACGTCTCTGAGAGCGGCAATTTATGTGCACCAAAATTTTTACTGTAGATATCAAAAAATGCTTATCCCAACCCGTAAATAACCCCGATCAGATATGAAGACATCCGGTCGTTTAGGCCGCTGGAATTAATTTCGCTAACTCATTAATTATCTCCCATCTTAACCCTTCATTACGAAGCGGAAGTGGGGTCTTCTTTTGCGTTCTTTTGTTTTAGGGTTCCGCAACTGAAATATAAGAAAAGCAAATTTTTTTTACCTTGATAAATATGACAAAATTATCTATTCTGTCGTATTTACCAAGCCAACAAAAAAGGGTATGAAATAAAAAATGTCAATGAAAAGAACTTTAACAGCGTTGTTGGGATAAACTAAATTGTTAAACTCGCATCAGGACTTAATTGTATATTCGTAAGATGAGAAAGAGAAAAATCTAATTCTTCCGCGCGGTGAAAATGGCACCTTTTTTTATTTAAATGTATACTTACCTGCTATTTCGTTTTTACTTCGCTGGCATTCTCGGAGTGCCATTATTTGACAATCGATATGGAGGCAAAGAACGCTTGGATGTATTTAAATCGTTCCACGAATATATTTATAAGTATAGAAAATAATAATACGGAACCCAATAGCTATGCATAACTCGCTAGTGTGAAGTGTCTTAAACAATTTATGAAAACCCGCTCAATCTTATAACTTCTCAAATTAATCCTTGTTTCATTATCGGCTTTAGAGAAAAATAAGTCCTTGGTTAATTACCGGCGTCAAAATACACGTAAAAATTAATTCTTGGTTAAATATCGGCTTCAGAGTAAATTTAAAAATTAATTCTTGGTCTTGGGTCTTGAAATATTTGTGAAAGTCCAGGCAAGGCTTAAATATTAGATTAGAAGGAAAATGATAGGAAGTTCCGTTCACTCGCCTTCTAATATATACCTTCCATGGACTTCCACGAATATTTCAAGACTAAAATCAGCCTTTCGCGAGTTTTAGCGAGATTAGTAAAAATTAAAATTAATTTCTATATATTTTAAATTCACCCGTTGGTCATTTAGTTTCGAACAAAAGTGTTTATTCATGCTATCTCTATATTCAGTTTATTCATGATATTGCGGAAATAGCAAATCACCAAATTAAATTGATTTTCCGCCTGGTTCAACGAAAACCAATAGAATCTGATTAGATCGCCGGCAAAACTCAATTGGCGTTTTGGTTGGTGCATTCCAGTAGAGAAGTTGCTAGTTTATGCAATTCATACTAATATTAAAGATACGAAAGTGTGTCCGTCTATGTTTTTAGTGATTTAGATAATTTCGTATAAATATACTTTAAATGCAGTGAGAGTGAGGACATAATATAAATCAAGAAATTTAAAACCCTCTTCATAGAAAACTCTAAGTAGATAAATAAATAAATAAAATTTTATTTCCATAGATAACAGTTTAGGTACAGCAAATGAACCTAAGGGCTCCATTCCACCGCGGCGCACGGAGAGGCTACGCACGTGCGTCAAGCTTCGCTTTGTAAGAAAATATATGTGACTGTGTCCATTGCAACCCACGCACACGCTACGCACGAATTGTGTCAAGTCAAAGAAATAGCTCCATGCACGTCCACGTGTGCGCGTGGCCGTGCACAGCGTGCGCAGCGGTGGAATCGAGCCTTTAAATCATTCAGGAGTGAGCAGGTTGACGATGATGATCTAGTGCTAATACACGATAATGTCAACAAAAAAAAACTAGCGGGGCTAAAATGGTCACATTTAGCAATTCCTCTTAATTAATTCAGCAAATGAATTGTCAAAAATGTCAAACTGACGAATGTTAAATTAGTACGAATTACTAGACATGAATTGAAGGAAAGTGACCAATTTGCGATTCTAAAAAAATGAATCACATTATGATTCATAAAATGAATCTCCAAAGCGACCATATTAGCCCCGCTGGTCAAAATCGGTCCACACGTTTGGATGCTACGACGCTTCACGTCTGTGTCAAATTAGTACGAATTACTAGACATGATTTTTTTTTAAACGGGCTTTGGCCCACCACACATTCCCACCACTGTATCTCCTGTGTCGCCAGGATCGACAGCGGTATCCAACCGCGAAAACCCTTTGATATGATCTCAGGGAGCCCGAGGGACATGCTAAAACTGTCTTGGGACCCGCAACGAAATTAATCAGAAGAAAATAGGAGGAGTAGGAAGATTCCAATTTCCCTCCCCATAAAAGCGGGAGACAACACAAAGTTGCAATGACCGAAAGTTAAAGAACTTAAGGGGGAGCACCACGGAAATAAGGTTAATAATTGTGACTCCTAAGCTAAAGCTAAGTTAATATTGGAGTTTATTGTGTTTGACTGTTGCCAATAATAATTGTGACAAAAACGCTATGACAATAATACTAGACATGAATTGCAAACAAAGTGACCATTTCGCGATTCTAAAAAAATGATTCACAATGTGACTCATAATATGAATCTCCAAAGCGACCATTTTAACCCCGCTGATCAAAATCAGTCCACACGTTTGGATGCTACGACGCTTCACACAGACACACACACAACACGTTAAACTTATATCACCCCTTTTTTCATGGGGAGTTAAAAAAAGTAAAAGAGTTTTCCAGATGAATAATAGGCAATATGGAGATCATCAATTCCTTTCACTCGATAAACCTCACACGATAAGAAATAACCGAAAAGGTCTTGAATTCATTCAGGATCTCATATTTCAGACCCTAGTCAATGCAAATATGATTAAAATAAATCAAAGGCTGAGAATGGCATCTGTACCTAGGGGGCGTCCACAAATTACGTGAGGTGTTTAGGGAGGGGGGGGTCGAGTCACATCTCATCTAATCTCACGTTGGGGAGAGGGGGGTCTCGGCAAATCTCACGTAATTTTTTCTCAACAAAATAATACTATGTATTTTGGTCCATTTCATCTAGGTAGTAGGTTGTACCTCTATGGTTGTACGTATGCTTAAGATTTAATCGTTATACGATTAAGATCATTCACAAATTCGTTCGAAAGAAAATCTACTGACTGTCAAACCAAACGATTACGTAAGAAAGTAGAAACCTACATTTTGTAAAATCTCACGTGAGATTTGGGAGGGGGGTTGAATAAAATCTCACGAAATCTCACCAGGGGGAAGGGGGGTCAAAAAATTAAAAAAACACCTCACGTAATTTGTGGACGCCCCCTACTATAGTAATACTAGCTGTCCCGGCAAATGTTGTTTTGCCCATATAAAATATTTCGCCCATAAATTATTTTATTGAAGTGACTATGGACGTTGCCATACATATTTAGTGCACAAACAATGGTCAGCGTCAGTCTCGAGTTGTAATAATTTACTATTATATTTTATCCAACAAATGCACTTATCTATACATCTTCTTATATATAAAATTCTCGTGTCACAATGTTAGTCCATGAACTCCTCCGAAACGGCTTTACTGATTTTTACCAAATTTTATATGCATATTCAGTAGGTCTGAGAATCGGCTACTCGGTACTTTATATATTGATAAGTGCATTTGTTGAATAAATAATAGTAAATTATTACAATCTGAGACTGACGGCGACCATTGTTTGTGCGACGGGATAGCGATCGACGTTGCCATGGCGACATACTTATTTAGACACTTCAATATAATAATATGGGCGAAATACTTTATAATATTATGGCAAAGCAACGTTTGCCGGGACAGCTAGTAATATTAAAAAAACAAGTCGCTTTTTTTTCCCTAATGTCCCTTTGTTCCCTTTAATCTTTAAAACTATGCAACGGATTTTGATGATTCTTTTTTGGCTGATTAAAGCCGTTTCGGAGGAGTTCGTGGACTAACATTGTGACACGAGAATTTTATATATAAGACTAGCTGTCCCGGCAAACGTTGCTTTGCCATAATATAAAGTATTTCGCCCATATTATTTTATTAAAGTGACTAAATAAGTATGTCACCATGGCAACGTCTATCGCTATCCCGTCGCACAATGGTCGCCGTCAGTCTCAGGTTGTAATAATTTACTATTGTTTATTCAACAAATGCACTTATCAATATATAAAGTACCCAGTAGCCGATTCTCAGACCTATTAAATATGCATATAAAATTTGGTAAAAATCAGTAAAGCCGTTTCGGAGGAGTTCGTGGACTAACATTGTGACACGAGAATTTTATATATAAGATAATATAATATCTATGGACGCTTCACATCACGTCAGTCTGTCCCCGTGCTAAGTACCTGAAGGACTTGTGTTACGGGTACCAGACAACGGAAATATATTTAATACTTTTGTACTATACATATATTTAAGATTTTTATTATATGATACACATATTTAATACACACCCATGACCCAGGGACTTTGAAAACTTTATTGCAGGAATTAGTATGAAATGTAAACAATATTGCAAGAAACTCACGCAAGACTTCCGCGAGTTTGCTTGCAGGTAGAAACACGGCCTTAGTTACCTCTTCACGCCCAAACTGAACCGATTTTGGTGAGGTATGGAGATATTTTGAGTCCCGGGAAAGGAAATAGGATACTTTTTATTTATTTATTATCGAATTCGGGCGCAACGGAGTTGCGAGCGTTATTTTTTATTATAATATAGTACTGTCAGAGAAGTTGACAGGACAGGACATAATATTATGTAGTTCGCGCTCGCTACGTCAAACCTAGCCGACAGATCACAAATAAGATTGAATTGACATGAAACGACAAGTTGGTCTGTCAACTGCCTAGGAATCAATTCCTTCGATGGTACTCAGGCTAGAGTTGTGCATATTTTGTTAATACAAAAGTTTGTATACTTTCTGCCACACTCACACATATTATAATGATGATTATATTTCAATTTAATGAAGATTTTGACGGATAAAGTATAGGGCTTATGTCAAAATCTTTCGTCTCTGAGTGCGGGTTATTCACATTGCAACGTCACGAGGTATTGCGATGATTTTTAAATTTTTAAATGAGCCATTTAAAATTGGAACCGGATACGACGAGTATGTCTATTCATGTTTAGTTAGATAAATATGAAGAAGTGTTTTTTTTTTTTTAGTTAAATTAAGTTCAAGTTTGGAAGGCCTAATTAAAAATGCATCCCTTTGTATCACGTGTTGTCAATAGATCCTCAGGCTGAAAGGTAACTTTCAATCCTTATCTAATAATATACATACAAGATACGCGCTAAAAACATAACCGTCGGGTAAAAATATATAACTCAAAGGTGACTGACTGACTGACTGACTGACTGACATAGTGATCTATCAACGCACATCCCAAACTCCTAGATGGATCGGGCTGAAATTTGGCATGCAGGTTCCACTTTTCATCCCCTATTTTATCGCCCAAGGGGATAAAATAGGGGATGAAAGTTTGTATGAAACTTTGTCAATTTTAAACCGATCGGGCTGAGACTTTGATATCTAATTATTAATGATACTTCTTATCGCGAGCGAAGCCGCGGACAAAAGCTAGTTAATATTATAAATGCGAAAGTTTGTGGGTACTGTATTTACGCTGAAACAGCTGGACTGATCTAAATGAAATTTGGTATGGTGATATTTAAATAGAGGGCTTTATCTAGTCCTCTATTTTAATTATTTAGGGGCTGCTCCACCGCTTCCTGATAAGTTCCGGATAGACTATCCACAACTTATCTGACAGAGTATAGAGTATCTGATAAGTTGTGGATAGCCTATTCCGGCACTTATCAGGAAGTGGTGGAACAGGTCCTTAGTGAACTACTATCCTTCGATCGCGGATTCTTGTAAATTCTATTGTATTCTATTGTTGTTGCGATCACCGGTGATCTTATGGGGCTTAAAGGATTAACTCATAAAATCCTATAGATACCTCTAATAATAATTTTGTTGAGCCCAAAACCCCGCAGCCAATCTTCATTGTGACTGACAAGTCGTATATTCTCTACAATGTATTTTATTGTTATCGGAATAATCCAATCTTCGTTTCGTCTCTGGGGTGCTGTTTTACCCACATGTATAATTTTACAGACTGCGCAAACGGCAAAACAGAACTACTTTCTGAAGCAGTTCAATAGCTTAGGCGGGTAATATTAGAGACTCAGGTAGTACAGTAATTAATGAAGACAAAAATAAATAAATAAATAAGCGTTTATTCAAAAATTTGAACATTACACAAAGCTTACATTTAAAAAGAGAGAAACACGACACAATACAAACTATCACAATTTCAAACAAAACAGAATACAGACTGCTATCATGGAAACATGTCGAAAAATCAGGTACAACCTCCGATTTCGTTGAACCTCCATAGATTTGGATGGGGATGAACTACGTTAAACCCGTAGAGGGTTAAAAGTGACATACGCTCGTATTGCGCTTTTTGTATTTAATGGGTGAAATCTACCCGGAATCGTTGGAGGTTCAACGAAATCGGAGGTGAAAACTTTCATTGCCTCCACTAAGGTTATAGTATGGATATGATAAGTAGACCATATTACAAAAATTTACGAAATATTAAACAAACTGACTGCCACATGCAGAGACGAATATTTAATGGGTCACATATTATATAGAGTTCACTGTGAAAGTAGCAGCGCTGAAAGATTTACTTTTTTTGGAAAAAATTATGACACTGGGGCGTTTCCGATACATCATACAAATCAGAAAAAAATATTCTTTCAGCTCTGCTACTTTCATAGTGAACTCTATATGAGGGACACAATATACAGGGTGCAATTAAACCTTCCTGCCAAATTTTGATATATTGATCCTTGTTAAAAATAAAAATACACGTATTTTTTCTTTTATAGTCACTCGGTACTAAAATGTTGAGAAATAGCTTCCGAAAGTTATCCTAAAAAACACTACAATTAATGGACACGATGCGTCGGCCATGCGTGACATGCCCCCGCGCGCGCGCCTCATCCCGCGCACCCCCTCTCATTCGCCCGCGCCGAGGAGTGACCGTTCTGCAACGATTGTAAATGGGATAAAATATGTCATTGAAAAAAAATATTTTTTTAGTTAAATAGACTCTCCTAATGATACCTAAGCCCTGGAAAAAATTTGGCAGGAAGGTTTAATTGCAACCTGTATAAACCTTATTATAATTTATAACTTTGTATTGTTACACGGGCGAGCGAAGCGAGCCCTAGGTATATCCTATAACTTGAGCACTTTTGTGGTACACTTTACGGACAAACTATCACGCCTATTGACTTGTGCTTTAACATAGTAATTTTTATTTATATGCAGATGTGTTATTATCAGTCAGGCAAGGTTTGGTTACTAACGCCAAAGTCCATATCAATAGGTAATTATATTTAATTATAAATAAAAACTGCCGTAAAGATTATCACAACGTGGAAAAACGAAGCTTACAAAGCTCGGCTTTTAGCTATATAAGGGAAACGCACTAATGCTAGACACGGAACTAATAGGTGACACTTACGACAAAAATACCATAAAAATAAGAATTACTCTAATTATTTCTCAACACTGTAAATTTTATAAGCTTCTTAAGCTATCTGTTGATGTGAAAAAATATATTAGGGACGCCTTCGGGAACAAAATTTTAAAATGGGATCAGTTTCCGTAAATAATGACTGTGACCGCGTCAACAAGCGCTCGGCAATTTCTTAGCAAATAAACTCACCGGCACGGAAACTTGGCCAAGTACAAAAGATGTGATAACTGTCTTTTTTTTGCACTTAGCTCTACAAATTTTGATTAATTAAGATCTGAGTCTATCCAGTTAACGTTCCTGATCACTTTTTCTCACAGTTAAAGGTTTTTTAAATTGATAATGAAGTTTATGCAAAAAAACACGTTTACACAAAATTTAACACTTAAGTTTAAAACACTACGAATTTAAAATTGTTCGATTTTTTGTCGCTTTCTGTCCTTTTTAATAGCGCGTGTTACCTCCTCTAGCCCTTATAACCGCCTGCATTCGGTCTGGCATGCTTTGGATGACGTTCTTGATATCGACTTGTGATAAGTCGCGCCACGCTCTCAGTGCAGCATCTCGAAGCTGGTTAATGGTTTGTGGTGGGTTCGATGATGATTTTATTGCTCGTTTCAGCTTATCCCATATGTGTTCTATCGGATTTAAGTTCGGGCTGCGAGCTGGCCACTGCAATTTTTGAATACCAGCCTCTTGAAGGTACTCATTTACTATGCGTGCGACATGTGGACGGGCATTATCATGCATTAAAATGAATTGTTCATAACCAATGAACCCTCCAAAGGGCACAACATGTTCTTCGAGAATTTCCGCGACGTACCGAGTCGCATTTAAGGCGTTATTAACGATGACCAATTCCGTACGAGCATCAGAACTCACGCCACCCCATACCATTATAGAGCCTCCGCCAAAACTGACCGTCGGAGTGGTTGTTATCGCCAAATAACGTTCGCCTTTCCTTCTCCAGACACGTTGTCGACCATCAGGTGCATTTAAAGCGATCCTGCACTCGTCAGTAAACAAAACCTTTGCCCATTGCTCATAAGTCCAGTTAGCGTGTTCGCGGGCAAAGTGAAGTCGAGCTACTCTGTGCTGAGGGTGAAGCTGTGGACCACGGGCTGGTCTTCTTGCCCTCAAATTAACTTCCTCCATACGTCTTCTCACCGTACGCTCGCTAACATTCACACCTCTGGAGATTTGAAGGCGCTGACGGATCTCGACTGCGGTCAGGAAGCGATTTCTTGAAATCTCTAACACAATAAAGCGGTCATCACGAGCTGATGTGCATCGTACACCACCACTACCTGGTCTTCGGGTGTAGCGGCCAGTCTCTTGATATCGTTTTAGTGCATATTGCATCGAGGAACGCGGCACGTTTAGGATAGTAGCCACTTCACGATGAGTCATCCCCTGTTCCACTAAAGCTACTGCCTGCGCTACCTGACTTGGTGATAAAGGCATTTTTATGAATCCTAAGGGGTTCTTAGGTGTTTATTAACCACAATAACAACAAAAATCTTTGTCAAATTAAAATTCAAAATGTTCAGAGCACAATTCAAAACTGCGACTTCGCCGGATAAATGACACGATTTAACTAAACTTTAAAACACAGACCAATATGCACTTCAAATTAGTGAATTACCCTCTTGAGATTAACGTGACCATTTTTTCTACCCACCTACACGATAAGATCCACGTTAGAACCGCTTAAAAAAGTGTTATTGCATATTATGAGTTTGGCCAAGATTCCGTGCCGCTAAGTGTAGGTTAAGGAAGGCGAAATTTTGCACTTAAGTTTTGAATGCTTACATTTATTTGATTTTTTGTAATTTCTATTGATTTCATTGGATTAATGGTCATGTTGTATACACTAATTAATGTTTATTTATGATTTTTATCCATTTTCCCTAACAATATAGAGGATGTCTACTATTAGTTCTTGAAAATGTAAAAAACCTAATAGATGACATGGATCTCATCTTTTAGTTTTGCAATACATGTACTAAAGTTATTTTGTAGTTTATTCTACTGCAAATATCATCACTATTCTCTGAAAATATAATTCTATTAAAAAACTAACAACTTAGAACTACTTGCTGTACCTAAAAATGGACACGCTGTCTAATATTAATCTTGTACTGATCAAAAAATCGATTGCTTTAATTTTGAGCAGTAAAAAGAAGAAAAAGGAGAGCTGAGAAAAAAAAGAAGAAAAAAGAAGAGGCAAGAGAAGCATAGAGACTAAAGACTGAAAATAAATTTGCTAGGAAAAAATGTGAAAAATAAAAATAAAAGGAAAGATAGTTTCAGCATGGAAGAAGAATGGATAGAATCTGGAGAGAACGTAGATAATATTTCTGATGCATTATGATGAAATAAATGAAATCTTTTCAAAAACGGCAAATAAAGACCTAATAATATGAAAAATGTAAAATGTAATTTAATGTTCTTAATACTTAATCTGTGATGTCAACTATTAGTTCATATCACTGATCTCTATTAATTATACAAGTACGCTGGATCGATGATACCCACCTGCTTTTTGTGCCTATTTGAAGCGGAATCAGCGCCCCCATTATTCGGGATGAGAACTAAATTTGACGTAACCATTGGGCACCATGTATGTATTATATTTGTCTATGGCTTAATCGTTTGAATTGTTTTCGTGTTTTAAAGTGTTTTAAAAGGTTTTACGCGATTAAGTAATATATAAATAAGTGGTGGTAGTTCATAGTAAAACTATGAAAGAGTGTATGTTATGTAAAACGCGGTACAAAAAGGGATGTGGGGTTACATTTCACAAGTAAGTGATTTTAACAGCTAACTTCTACGATATTAAACTTTTATTGATAATATAGGCACTTAAAAATGTGGCACTAATCTTATTATACCGTATTCACCACATATTTACCTTTGTTTTACCGATTTTTGATAAACAATAAAATTCAATAGTGCTGGAGTTTTCTGTCGATAAAACTTATCGATATCTATAATAATTGTATTGAAATCCCCGATAACCAATTTTTATTATCAAATACATATTATTATGCTCTTAAAATAATTGACAGGTTTCCGTCTGACGAAGGAAGACTGGAATTATGGTTGGAAAAAATAGAAAAGCCTCGTTGGCGTCCGAAAATTGCTACTACCGCTTGCCGTTACTATTTGAAGTGTACAAACGTTCTCTGTGAAAATACAAGGCGCAAAAACTACCATTTGATCGTGATTTTGTTTAGAAAATTTATTTCAGCGTCTACTCTTTCTTGACAGACTGTAACTGTGTAACGGTAA
This sequence comes from Lysandra bellargus, assembly GCA_905333045.1. Lineage (NCBI taxonomy): Eukaryota > Metazoa > Arthropoda > Insecta > Lepidoptera > Lycaenidae > Lysandra > Lysandra bellargus. The sequence continues at coordinate 3,929,216 of HG995358.1, forward strand.
GTAATAAAATATAATGTTAAAGTATCGCACATATATTTTTATTATTTATAAATACCTTTCCTACTCCAACCCAATTAAAAAATGTATTCAAACGTTCTATATTTATTTATGGATCGCATTATCCAATTAGTTAATTTCCCTCGCACTTCTGCAATCAGCGCCAAAATGGCGAAAATCAAACGAGATAAAGTAAATAGATAAAAATTGGCTTGCTAGATCCATAAATAAATAGGAAACTTTTATATTGTTACTAGACGTTCCGCGCGGCTTCTCCCACGTAAATATATAATTTCACAGACAAGTTGGTCCATAAAATATCCTATATTATAATCCTTCACGTTATACATTCCCCCGTTTTTTCTACATTTTCCTCTATTTCTTAGCTCCTATTAGTCTCAGCGTGATAAAATATATAAAATAGGCTATCTAACACTGAAATAATTGTTCAAATCGGACCAGCAGTTCCTGAGATTAGCGCGTTCAAATAAACAAACTCTTCCGCTTTATAATATTATATTATGGTATAGATTAGTTAGGGTCTAATCACACAGAACACTTATTCAGCTCTGTTCAGCTTTAATACGATACACTTTAGCACTACTTTGATAATATTAGAAATGAAATTAGAAAATACGATACAACAAAGTTTTTGTTAGAAGCTCATCTTCAGTTTTGTTTTTAGTTTTTCGTACGTAGTGCTAACTGGTAAAAATAAATGGATTATAGATAGGTACTGCTACTTCAAGTTATCTACGTATGAAATCGTTGTTAATTTATTACGCCTATCCTATCTAAATTACGGAGAGGAAGTCTGTAATCTTTAATACAAAAGCACATAATTATTAAGAAGTAAATATAAAACTGCATATTTGGAGGAGTTCATACTTACACAGACGTCAAGCGTAAAGTGTTTTTTTAGTTTATCGTAAGGACGAATCTGGTCGATGCAGGTACCCATATAAATTCAATTAAGCGCTGATTATTTCTCTAGTGCTCATTGCCAAGCCACTATAATAATTTTAAAATAAAGAAAACTATTGATACATTCACTGAATGTTGATTTCAATTACAAAATAAGTTGAAGGCTTGGCTTGAATGTGATCTGAAAACTTTTTACGACAGAAGTATTGCATAGCTATGCAATATTTTGCTTGGCTCCTTTTACATTTAATGTTTTGGTGGGATTTCATTTCTTTTTTTAAGGTTTTTTATTTTCAGGTCACGTTAAAACTATTCTACCCACAGAAATAAGATTGATTCTACCATATTAACAAAGTCAAAAGACTTCGCTGTCTGTCTGTCACCAGGCTGGATCTCGAGAACCGCAATAGCCAGATAGTTGAATTTTTCACAAATTATGTATTTTTGTTGTCGCTATAAAATAGAATAGTCCTATTAAAATAAAATAATTTAGGAATGGCGGGTCTCGTACAACAAACACGATTTTTTTTGCTTTTTTTGCTCTATCTTCATAATGGTAACAGTAAGGTTATTGGAAATTTCAGAAAATACTCAATTGTATTTCAACTTTAATAATAAATAATAAAAATTAAATAAACCTAAATTTTATTTAAGGGGGGCTCCCATACAAATTTACGGTACAGAACCCTATCTACGCCAGTCCGACTCGAACTTGGCCGGTTTCATAATTTTTCCTCTCATTGTGAATAAAGACCTATCCGGGTACCAAATTTCAAGGTTCTAAGTCTGCTAGAAGTACCTTAGAATTTTGATGATCTGTTAGTCAGTGACAAAACGTAGTAACTTTGACCATCCGTAACTAGTAAACTATTAATCAGAATATAATGTAATTTGGAGGTTAAGCTAGTTTTAATACTTGCTCCTAGGCATCGAAATTCTATATCTTTAGCTTCGTTAACATCGAAGATAAGGAGGGTGTGAAATAGCCGCGAACCGCTTCGAGAAAAGTATGGTACGGCCGTGCCTTTGCTAAAAAGCTTGGCTGGGGCACTGCCGTGCCCCCAGATAGTTTTATTTTGTAAGAGTTACTGAAGATACGAAAGAAGTTATCAAACCTTTATTTTCATAAATATATATTTTATAACATTCAAATGTTTCATGTTTCCTTAAAGTGGCAGACCCATTAAGTCTTTTCCCTTTAATATTAAAGGACAAAATTGAGGGAATTCAGTGTCGCCTCGCCTGTCGACATTGATAGATAGCTTCAAGTTGACAAGAAACAATTTCTCGATACACAGTGATTATCATCGAAATGAATTAAAAGGACACAAGTGACAAGGACCAAGGTCTTTGACAAGATTTTAGGATTCCGTAGAATTCAGAATTGAAAATAAGGGATCAAAACTTTTACTTTTTTTATGAATTAAAAATATTTAGGTAGGGTACTTACTACTTACCCTTTGTAAATAATAAACAGCAAATAACTATACACGATCTGCATTCCTTTGCCTGGCATTACGTTACTTTATAAACGACTAGCGACCCGCCCCGGCGTCGCACGGGTATAAAATATATATTGCCACTGAAACAATGATTAAAATCGATAGCCTATGATCCTTCACGTGGTCTACTTCTCATCTGTGCCCAATAACATGAAAATTGCTCCAGTAGTTCGCGAGATAAGCCCTTTCAAATAATTTCCCCCGTTTTTTCCACATTCTCCTATTAGTCTTAGCGTGATAAAATATATCCTTCCTCAATAAATGGGCTATCTAACACTGAAAGAATTTTTCAAATCGGACCAGTAGTTCCTGAGATTAGCGCGTTCAAGTTAGCCCTTTCAAATAAATTTCCCCGTTTTTTCCACATTTTCCTCTATTTCTTCGCTCCTATTAGTCTTAACGTGATTAAACATAGCCTATAGCCTTCCTCGATAAATGAAAGAATCATCCAAATCTGTTGTGTAGTTTTAAAGATTAAAGGGAACAAAGGGACATGAGGGAAAAAAAGCGACTTTGTTTTTTTAATATCAAAATATGTATAGAAGACAGCTGACTTTGAATAATACTTGTTCTCAGAACTAATTAAACTTTAAAGCTATTGCATAGCTTTTATCGCGGGCTTTGAGCGCGGCGACCGGATTAAGAAAATTTGTAACGAAAAACGCACCGAGCAACGGCACCGAGTACCGACCGACCGCGGCACAGCGGAGCGGCGCGGCGCTGGCGCACCTCTTTGCCGGTCAGTGCGACGCGACGTTACCTGACTTCGTTTGTGTGCGATGCAACTAGACGTATAGAGTTATAGACCGAAATAATAATATTCGAACGTGGGCGGGGTGCTGCCGGTAAAGGAGAATTACTGTCAAAAACATATCAAAAATGGCGTTTTTGTATGGTGGCGGCCTAAGTTCCTTTTTTCGCCACATTCATTTAAAGCCTTGTCGGGCTTTATGCGAATTGTAATTGCAAAAATTTAAAATTAATAAAAAATGCTGTAAATATGCAATAGCTTTACACGGCCTAAAAAATCGTATTCTTTAACTCTGAATTTCCTACTCGTCTATGAATCGGAGAGTTAAGATTAATCCATTAATCTATATCTATACTAATATTATAAAGAGGTAAACTTTGTTTGTTTGTTTGTTTGTTTAATTGTAATGAATAGGCTCAAAAACTACTGGGCCGATTTAAAAAATTCTTTCACCATTCGAAAGCTACATTATTTACGAGTAACATAGACTACATTTTATTTCGGAAAATGTAGGGTTCCGTAAGATATTTGGATTTTTCTGACACAAGGTGAAAAAAATCAACCAGAAAATTTACTTATTTTGCGTACGCTGCCTAAACTATAAAAGATAGAACTATACAATGTTCTAAGTAAATGTAGATATTTTAAATATCTACAAAAAAGTCCGCGGCACACTATACCGATCTATGTCAAGTGAGGTACAACAACCATTATTTTATTTAAAACTAGCTGTCCCGGCAAACGTTGTTTTGCCATTTAAAGTATTTCTACTTCATCAGTTGATACAAAATCTTACCCCCTCTTTTGTCCCCTAAGAGGGGTGGGGGGAAAATTTTATACACCAGTGTTGAGTTGGAAGAAGGCAAATATATCTGCGAAAACCGTATGCAAATCGGATCAGTATTTTTCGTGTTAAAGCAAGTCTTTAAATACAAAATCTGACCCCCTCTTTCGTCTCTTTAGAGGGGTGGGGGGAAAAAATTTTATACACCACATGTTAAGTTGGAAGAAGACAAATATATCTGCGAAAACCGCATTCAAATCGGATCAGTAGTTTTCGTGTTAAAGCAAAAGTCTTATACGAAATCTGACCCCCTCTTTCGTCCCTTTAGAGGGGTGGGGGGAATTTTTTTTATACACCACATATTGAGTTAGAAGAAGACAAATATATCTGCGAAAACCGCATTCAAATCGGATGAGTAGTTTTCGTGTTAAAGCAAAAGTCTTATACAAAATCTGACCCCCTCTTTCGTCCCTTTAGAGGGGTGGGAGGAAATTTTTTATACACCAGATGTTAAGTTGGAAGAAGACAAATATATCTGCGAAAACCGCATTCAAATCGGATCGTGTGATAGTGGAACAAACATACAGACAGACAGACAGACAGACAGACAGACAGACAAAAAACTGACCACATTTTTGGCTTCTATAGCGATGTAGTGACACCCTCCGCTTATTATTTTTTGAATATCTTTAATGTACAGAATCTTCATTTTTACAGTTTTTTTTAAATTTAAACGCATTTATTTTACTCATGCTACTAATCTTTATCAAAATGAATTATTTAATCACTAAGTACAGTTTATGTAGATAATATTTGGTCTTTGAATGATTAAAATTGGACGTTCGGTTTAGAAGTTAAGGCGAAATTAAAAATTGCGATTTACGCCCGTTTCGAAGTGGTCGCTACCAAGGCGGGGCCGGGGTGCACAGTAGCGAAGATTATGACCGGCCCTGCAGCTGGTGAATTGGCTCATATACCAAGAATACCAATGATTTACTGATTTGCCTATACCCTTCAAAAGGCACCAATTTCCTGTAAAAAATTATTTTGCACTAACGATAAATATTATGTAAATCCCAGGGCCAAACATTCAAATTAGTAGGAATAGATTTATGAAAAGAATATTATGCTCTATCACGAGTCGGGGATCCCGACCATCAGTATATTTTGTTACCTGAAAATAACTTAACGTCAATTAATGTTGTTTATAGAAAAGCTCTACAATAATCGCTTTAGTTATTTATCCTAAAACGACGGGTTGCACTCCGGGACTACCGTCAGAGGTGAAAACTTATTATGTAATGTAATTACATTTAAATATTCTCATCAATAACAACTTTAACATCCACAGAAAGACAATCTGTGCAGCCTGCGGAAAATGACTGCGTCGTCGATGTTTCTGTGAATTGACCTGGGAATCATTTTGCTGACCGTGTCTTTCCTGGGTAGGTTTTTTGCAGCGGTAACCGACATCCACGCGGGCGGAGCCGCGGGCGACCGCTATCTATACATTATAATAAAACTGTAGAAATGAAAATTCTGTACATTAAAGATATTCAAAAAATAATAAGCGGGGGGTGTCACTACATCGCTATACAAGCCAAAAATGTAGTTAGTTTTTTGTCTGTCTGTCTGTCTGTATGTTTGTTCCACTATCACACGAAAACTACCGATCCGATTTGAATGCGGTTTGCGCAGATATATTTGTCTTCTTCCAACTTAACATCTGGTGTATAAAAAATTTTCCTCCCACACCTCTAAAGGGACGAAAGAGGGGGTCAGATTTTGTATAAGACTTTTGCTTTAACACGAAAACTACTGATCCAATTTGCATACGGTTTTCACAGATATATTTGTCTTCTTCCGACTCAACATTTGGTGACTAAAAATCCCCCCACTCCACCCCTCTAAGGGAACCAAAGAGGATTCAGATTTTTGTCAAACTTTTTTCTTTAATGGACTTACTTTGACATATTATTAACTGTTTTTTCCAACTTAACATTTGGTGTATGCAATTTTTCGACCCACCGCTCTTAGGGGACAAAAGAGGGGGTAAGAATTAGTATCAACTGATGACGTAGAAATATTTTAAATAGCAATTTGCCGGGGCAGCTAGTTAACTTATAAAGTAACCCTTCACTTAATTAAGGGCTCAAACGACTTGTCCCGGACTCCGGTCGGCTTCGTAACTTTCGAGATAAGTGTCCACTTCAGTCTAAACTCATCTTCATAGATTTTAATTTTCCAATTTAAACAAAGAAAGTATATTATGATAACCTAAAGGTCAAAGAAAGAGCGATGTGTACAGTACAGCTACAAAGTTATAATAAAAATACAGCAATAATCTTCACTATTTCAACATTCCTTTCCCCGTTCTCTTCCTATTTTTGTTTATTATACTCATGATATTAGCTTCCAAATAATACCAATTTATTCAAATTGAAGCATACTTTCAGCATCTCCCTAGTATTTACAAATTAATAATTATGTTTATTTGAAACACACGACAATTTAATTATCTATGTCATATTCTACGTTTGAATTTTTTTAAATCAATTTTGAACTGAGTTAAGTAAAAAAATAGGATTTTGTGTGATCTTGGCAATGCGTCATTACTCATTATGTATGGTCAGGGTCGTTTGCTCGGGGGATGGCCTAATAAGTACTTCTGCATAATTTTTATTGTCTTTGCGTCATATTTCACTGAATATGCTTTGCCCCTGTTGACATCGCAGCGTAATATTATGTAGCTTTCCTTGAAGGACAAACCAACACAAAAAATATTTGGCAATTCGATCTAGCAGCTCCTAAGATTAGCACATATACAGTAAACAAATAACGGAAGCCCTCAACTAAACAAAACATTCAGTTTTATATTAGTAATAGCTGTTAATAGTAGTATATTTACTAACGACCCTGAGCCATTTAAAGCCATGTTCCTTTGAAGGCCAACTATCAAAAAGTCGCAGTTATCGTCATGTAAAGACATTTTCCTTCTACTGCACACTTAGATCCATCAAACTTATGGCCACAAGCGCGGCGGCGCGGTCGATCGCGCTGCTATTGTGGCAGTGAGATCTCACTGTTTGTAGACTTTGGGAGAGAAGTATAGAGTTACAAGTATGGAGCACGCTCGCCCGCCGCCAGAGCTCTGTTTGGGAGGCAACTCCGTCAGCCAGGCTGACGCCTGGAAAAGGTGGATTACTCAATTCCATCTTTTCACGAAAGCATCAGGGATGCAGAAAGAGGATAGCGGATAGGCGGGACAGGTCAGTCTGTTGTTAAACCTCATTGGCCCGGACGGGTATGATATTTATGATACTTTTAAATTTGCGAATGAATCGGACCGAAACGATATAAAGATTTTGGAAAAAAAATTTAATAAATACTTTGGAATTAAGAAAAATATTATATTAAAAAGGTTCAATTTCTTCATGAGGTGTCAAGAAACTGGTGAATCTATAGACCAATATGTAACTGCATTGAGACTTTTAAGTAAACCGTGCGAGCTTAAGGACCTGGAGGACGAGTTGATCAGTCATCAGAGATCGAATCGTGTGCGGCATTCGCGACAAGACACTCCGCGATCGCATTCTGCGGCATGAAGACCTGACTCTCGATACTGCTATTAGCATCTGTCAGGTCGAAGAGGTGTCGCAGGAGAGCAGCCGAGTGCTGCAAGCGGGGCCATCTCGCGTGGACGGCGTGAAAACACGTATGGTGCGTTTCGGCAGCGGCGGCAGCAGTGGCGCTGGCAGTAGCGCTACCAGAGGGGGCCGCGGCGGACAGCGAAGCTGGCCACAATGGAAGGACCGGGGTGCGGTCGGCGGTGCTAACGCCGGTGTGCCGCGACGGAGCTTCGCGAAGACAGCTATGTCATTGCGTTGTTGTCGATGTGGAGGCGGGTGCAGGCACGTTGGCGAGTGCCCCGCCATAGGTAAACAATGTTACATATGCCATAATTTTGATCATTTCTCGAAAATGTGTAAGGTACGGAAAGTACACAATATTGAATTAAAAGAACAAAATATGTATGACCAACAAAGTTCGGACGCGGGGGCTGAGGAAGAGTTGTTTACGATATCATCCTTAGATAATATTGCCGAAATTAATTGTGTATCGGAAGATTGGAGTGTAGTTTTATATAGTAAGAATGGGTCTGAGAAGTTTAAATTAGATTCGGGGGCTGACATAAATGTCATTTCTTACGAACGTTTTTTGGACTTAGGATTCGACTTGAGATGCATTAATGTCAATCATAAGATTAAATTGCAATCGTATAGTGGTAACTTTATTTTATTTATTTATTTATTTAATCTTCATGCAAGTTACAAAAATACATTAAAAAAAGTTTGAAATAATGCATCGGCGTACTTATCTCTTAAAAGAGATCTCTTCCAGGAAACCTTATAATTTTATTCCTATAAAGGGTGCAGGTTTTTTAAGATGGTCTTATAAGAATAAGGAATATTGTTTAAAGTTTGCTATAGCGAACATGGTCTGTCAAAGCGTGCTGGGATTGCAAGCATGCTTGGAGTTAGGACTTATTAGAAGAATCCATGATTTGAGTGTTTCCAATAATGAGGATTTATTCAACGGAATCGGGTGTTTATCAGGCGAGTACCACATTGTTGTTGATAAGGAGGTGTCGCCAGTTATATGTGCACCCAGGAAGGTTCCATTAGCTTTGCGCGACAAGTTACAGGATGAGTTAAATAGAATGGTTAAGTTAGGAATAATAAGAAAAGTTACGCATCCGACGCCCTGGGTTAATTCTATCGTTGTGGTGGCCAAGAAAAATGGCAGTTTGCGTGTCTGTTTAGATCCCAGACCACTGAATAAAGCTATTCAACGGGCACATTTTCAACTGCCCACTTTAAATGAAATCGCTATGAAATTAAAGGGTGCAAAATTTTTTACAGTTTTGGATGCCACTTCAGGCTTCTGGTCTGTTAAGTTGGACGATGAGAGTACAGATTTATGTACATTCATAACGCCGTTTGGGCGTTAACAATTTTTAAGGTTACCCTTTGGATTAAATAGTGCACCGGAGATATTTCATGCTAAGGTAAGACAATTATTGGAAGGACTGGAAGGAGTAGATTCTTTCATTGATGATATAATTTGCTGGGGAGCAGATGAGAAGGAACATAATACGCGTCTAGGTGAGTTATATAAGAGAGCTAGGCAGATTAATTTAAAGTTTAATAAAGATAAGTGTAGGATTTGTGTAACTGAGGTAACTTATTTAGGTCATATATTTAATAAGGACGGAATGCGGGCAGATACGGAGAAAGTTAAAGCTATAGTGAATATGCCAGAACCGGGGGATAAGAAGAGCTTAGAAAGATTTTTAGGCGCTATAAATTATTTATCTAAATATGTGCCCAACCATTCAGAGCATATATAACCACTGACTAGGCTGTTAAAAAAAGAAACAAGTTGGTGTTGGGATGCCGGGCATAAGATAGCTTTTGACAAACTAAAATCATTGTTGAGCTCGTCGCCGGTGCTTGCGCTGTATGATGTAGACGGAGAGGTACTACTGTCGGTGGATGCGAGTAGCATAGCACTGGGCGCCGTGCTCGTGCAAACATGGTCACTACCCTGATCAACGTAAAAATATTGTTGATAAGCAATTAAAATATAAAATGTATTATGAACAGCACACTAAGCCGCTGCCAGAATTAAGTGTTGGCGATGATGTATTAATGGTGGAAAATAATAATGAACGAATTCGTGGAAAGGTAATCGGAAAAGCTGAGACCCATCGTTCCTATATTGTAAAAAATAAAAAAGGAATTTATCGACGCAATCGCAGGCACTTAATTAGGCCTGTGACAGCAAATACAACAGATAACTCTGTTGTGCAAAATTTTGACAGCTCGTGTGAGGAGATAGAATCCGAAGAGGAGAATAGGGACCATGGTTCAATCTGTGAACCATCTGATTTAGAAACAACGGTTGAATTTGATTATTCTCCTCCTCGGACGCGAGGTTGTAAACAGAGATAGATTAGTACTTAATTTGTTTTATTTCATTTTATCTTATTTTTATTTAGCATACTTAGTTTAGAATAATCATTTTGTTTCTTTTATGTATGGGAAGATGTCGCAATAAGAAGTTCTTATTGTATTAAAAAGTATAATAAATCAGTTGTCAACGAGCTGGCGTTTGAATACACAACAATTTGACTGAATTCCCAGATACGTAGATTCTTACTTATTCTTACTTATTAGATACTTATTTTATTCCTATTTAAGCGAACGTCTTCATCATAGTTTAGCTTCAATGTTTAATTTCAGTTCAATCAGTCGAAAATCTAAGATTCAAACAAACTTTCATCCCCTATTCTATCTCCGTAGGGGTGGAATTTATCAAAATCCTTTATTTGGGGATGCTTACGTCATAGTAACTTTATGCATCATACATGCAAAGTCTCAGCCCGATCAGTTTAAAATTATTAAAGTTTCATAAAAACTTTCATCTCCTTTTTTATCCCCTCGGGGGTAGAATTGATCAAAATCCTTTCTTAGCGGATTAAGGAGAGCCCTCCTTAATCCGCTAAGAAAGGATTTTGATACAATAAACGTGATTTTTTTTAATTTTTTTACTCGGTAATCCACAATGGCAACATGTAGGCACTTGAAGTAAACACAAAAATCCTTAATTATGTTCGTTATTTAATAGTAATAAAATAAATAATTGAAGGGGGCTCTCCTACAAAAAACACTATTTTTTCGCTTTCTAATCGTACGGAATCCTTTGTGTCATTCTTGGAATACTCTAAAAATTGGTTAGGTGCAAGTCAGACTCGCACTTGGCCAATTTTTAGAGTATTTCAAGAACCCAGCTATTACATACCAAATGAATTATAGTTAAATTAGGAAGCTCATGAAAATTTTACCCCAGTCAACTCATATTTTGTAGTTATTTTATAATTAAAATTTAGTATTTCGCAATCTCCTATGATGTAATTTCAATGAAAATAATTATGTTCTTGGATGTTACTTCATTATCTTGATTATTAAGTATGCTTTACAACATTAAAATGCCAGATGATTCAGACTATTCGGTGGTTACAACAAAATACTTCAAAAAGGGCCACGTGTAAGGAACGTTTGTTCTAAAATTTCCGTGTGTAAGGGACATCATCTCCTAAAAACTCAATAGAGTTTTTCTAGGATTACTTGACTTATAGCTGTAAATGATGTAATTCAAAGCAAAACTGTCTAGAAATTATTTTAATAGGTTGTAAAATGAAAGAGTTATGCCAGTTTGAAAGTAAGAAACATGTTTTTTTGTTCTCCTGTAAAGTCGGGGTTTGTCCCTTACGACATTTGAAATTTCTACCGTCGATATACCTGCTGCCTGCCTCATGAGTAACGTGACCATACGTCCCGCTTTGGGCGGGACAGTCCCGCTTTCAGGCAGTCTGTCCCGCTGTCCCCCGCGAGACCGAAATTGTCCCGCTTTTGCAAACAGACCAAATGACAATTTAATTTTTTTTTTAATGTTTGAAATGCCTGGAAATAACACACTCCCATTCAACAATAATTATTAATGTGGTTACTCTGCCATGCTTATATAAAATTATTTGAAAGGACTAACTTGAACGCGCTAATCTCAGGAACTACTGGTCCGATTTGAAAAATTCTTTCAGTGTTAGGTAGCCCATTTATTGAGGAAGGCTACAGGCTATATTTTATCACGCTAAGACTAATAGGAGAATGTGGAAATTATTTGAAAGGGCTTATCTCGCGAACTACTGGAGCAATTTTTATGTTATTTGGCACAGATAAGAAGTAAACCACGTGAAGGATCATAGGCTATCGATTTTAATCATTTTTTCAGTGGCTATATATTTTATACCCATGCGACGCCGGGGTGGGTCGCTAGTATTTAATAAAATGAAAATATAGTCCGTCAAAAAAGTCACGACATTAATAGAGTCGCCACTTGTTTCCGGTGTGACCTCTTATGGCCACACTGTATCCAGTCACTATAAAATATTTTGATACTTTATATTAAATACAGTTTAAAAAACACGTTGTAAATATTATGATTTATATATATTGTGTAGTTAAGAAAATTTGAAATAATTATGTTGTAGTAATTATAGTATGTGTTTAATTTACGATATTACAAGAAACAATCTAATGTATGTAAAGTATTATAATCTTTGTATTACTCACCTCATCACTAACTTACACGTACTGTAGCTGGTTTCGGTAGCTCCGGTAATGATCTTGTAATGCTATTATGTGTATTTTGTATCATATTATAAAAGCATCACCTACTTTAAAAAATATATTGCCTGTTTACTTACAAATACATTATTGGATCTGTTAAAAAGACTTAGAACATGTAACTTTATGTTAATTTTCACAAATATGTCATTAGCTGGTTAAAATTAATTGTATGTATCTATGTGCATGATGGTAGAGACTGCTCTCCACGACACAGAGAATCCTTGTGTGGGGAGCAGTGTTTTGTTTAAGACACTTAACATGTAAAATTCTTTTTTGAGGGAAATAAAGATTTGTTTGTTTGTTTGTATATGTCATAGTCTGTCAAGAAAGTGAAGAAATTAAATAGTGGCAGCATCGCAGTGTCATCCCTTCCAAATCAATCTAAGAAAAAAGGGATGACACTACGATGTTGCCACTTTTTAATTTCTTCACTTTCTTGGCGGACTATATAAAAAATGCAATAACTCGATTAAACGGTTGAACCGATGTGGCTAATTTTAGTCTTAAAATATTCCTGGAAGTCCAGGGAAGGTTATAAGTGACATGAAGTTCACCGGGACATCAGCTAGTCACTAGTATTATATATTATGAATTTATAACACCTTTTATTTAAGTACCCTCTCCCTGAGAGGTGCAGAGCTACTTTGATAACCAGTCAGAGCTGAGAGAAGCTCACTCCTGTTTTATTAAGGAACTACTTATTTTAAAAATACAAAAAATAAAAAACAGGGTTTGTTATTTTAATAAAATATGATCATCCAAATAATATTCTACAATGCAGCCGGAAACAGGATCATCGCCACTTTCTAGGTCCATGTAGGTAGTTACAGCAGTGGTGTCACAGTGAAGAGGCACTTTCATCTTCAATAATCAGCTCTTCAATATCCTAATTCCTATTAAAGGGTTGTATTTATTTTCAGTGTTTTTTTTTTTTCAAAATGATAGCATAAATTCTCCCAGTCATTTCGGTTATTTCGTTAAACGCTTTTTCTGCTACCTGTAAACATAAAACTTAATACTTAATTATAATATTATATTACGCTGCATCAAAGTGTTAAAGGAGTTAAGCACATACACTGTGACACGAGAATTTTATATACATCTAAGATATAAGAAGAATTACGCAAAGCACCTAAGTTAAAGTATCAATCATTGTTAGGCGCGTTATATTATAGATTTCTTTGACAGTTCATTATTTACGTAAACATAAGGTTCATGTAAAATTGTTGTTTTAATATACTACTTAAAACTTACTCAGGCTACTTAAATTGTATTATACAATAAAATTAACAAACAGAATTTATAAAACAAACGCTTAATTACCTGCTACTATGGCGATTGAACGATCAGAATCGGAAATGTGGACGAGAGAATTTCAGTGATATTTTCGCGTTTTACTATTTTTCTTCAATGAAAATCTTCAAATTTTCAGCACTCTGACACGTCTTTCACTTTAATTGTTAATATTAATCACAGTAACATGTACTTTTCACATTGTAAGACTAAATTTAAGCAAATTGAAAATGTTTATTTTGTAAATTTTATGTCATAGAGTATTGATACAACAAAGGGTTAAATGTCAAAAGAGTGTTGCTATTGCTAAAAAAAACGTTTCGGCTCCTAGGCATTCTTGAGTCAAGAATGCCTAGGATTATATATAGTGCGTCAAGAATCTTGACGCACTATATGTGGGGGACGGGGGTGTAAATTCGTCGATGTCCCGCTCCGAGTTCCGACCAAAAAATAAATGGTCACGTTACTCATGAGTCATTACTGCTTGTCAATTTGACAGTTTTTGTCAGCTTGTCATTGACAAAATCGGTACGTGTTTATAAATTCTTCTATGTTACAAATTTTAGTTAAAGAAACCCTATTTTAAAATATTTACTTATATAATATTAATGTTCCTAAGGAATCCCACACTATGAGTAAGTCATATCGAATAGATTGGTTTGATGGGAGCGTAACCGAGGACAGACCTACCACATCTACAACGGTAGAACCACGAAGAGCTCAATCCCCTAAAGATACCAAGGAAGGATACGTTAAAAAAGCAATAGGATTTAGAAAACTATACGAAATATCGCAGCTGGAACCGCCAATTTTGAATTTGGAACTCGAGGCAAGGCCTGGATTTTGGCTACTTTTCTCATCAGATATATCCGACGATTTTATAGTCATAATAGTGAAAACATTAAAGACCCTATACAAATCTCTGGAGAAAAACGATAGCTCCAAACTCCTCCACCTTTTAGAAACTAAGTTTATGGAGTCAGACTTTTTTAACAAATTACATGACTATGTAAAGAAATTACCAGACGTAAGACTTTCACAAAAAAGCAGAAATTCACAACTGTGGAACGACGTTAATGGTTTTTTCTCCGACCTGCTCGACTTTTGCAAAGGAATATTTAATTTTTATAAAAATAGAAGGGAATATTTGTACAAATTAGTAAAGGTAGTGGAAGTAACATATGTGTCGGCTTCGGGAGTTGCACAAAACCATTCTGAGAGCATCTCTTCAAATTTTTACCAAAATAATATAATTTTAATGGAGGATCTGAGTAAAGCACTGATTGATACCATATATCCTTCTCAGGTATGATTATTTTGATTGCAAACCTAATTTATATTGAAAAACATAATTATTATAAATAAAAAAAGTATGTATCGAAATTGTTATAATATAATAAGACGCATATTAAACATGTTTATTATATCATACATCATTATATTTTATCTTTTCAGATGAACCCATCAGCAAGTACAACTACAGAAAAGGATATTTCACTAAAAGACTTTTCTGACGTTCTAGATGATGGCAATAAAAACTATCAAGACCTAAGCATTGTGCCCAACTTAAGCTATTTTAGCTTGCAATATGTAAACAGCATCAAACCCAACATAACAGACGGTGCTTACGAAAGTGTGGAGCACTATTTAGACATACAGTTTAAATTGTTGAGAGAAGACTGTTATCGGACATTAAAAGAAGGAATAAGTGAGCAATTCTTTTGTATTAAAATATATTTTGTCATGTTTCTGTAAAGCAGAGCTACAATGATCTTTTTTCAAATCCTGCAATGTAAACTTTTTACCACAAAAACTTATTTTGGTAAGCGACTTGAAAAAATAAGCTTAAAAACTTGAACCCAACTGTGATTATGTATAGAGGGGTCTGAAATGAAAAAAACAGAATATTCTGTATAGAAAATACACTCACAACCTGTAAACTATCACATACATTTTGTTTTCTGTAATTTTTGCAGATCAGTATAGAGAATATAAAACATTGAAAAACTGCAAAGATGCTAATATCAGGTAAATCAGTTTACCTCATAATATTATTATTAGAGTTCAAAATACAGTTAGTTAAATTTAATCCTTCGATCGGGGATTCTCGGAAATGCTATTGTTTTCTATTGCTGTTGCTATCAACGGTGCTCGTACAGGGCTTGATGGGTTAATATCCATACTAATTTATACGTGGGAGAGCCATGCTTCGGCACGAATGGGCCGGCTTGACCGGAGAAATACCACGTTCTCACAGAAAACCGGTGTGAAGCAGCGCTTGCACTGTGTTTCATCGAGTAAGTGAATTTACCGGAGGCCCAATCCCCTACCCTATTCCCTTCCCTACCCTCCCCTATTACCCTATTCCTTCTTAAAAGGCCGGCAATGCACCTGCAGCTCTTCTGATGCTGAGAGTGTCCATGGGCAACGGAAGTTGCTTTCCATTAGGTGACTCGTTTTCTCGTTTGCCCCCTTATTACATTAAAAAAAATACTAATATTATGATATATAATATTAAGGGGTGTCTGTCTGTTACCTCTTCATGCTCAAACTGTTGAATCATTCACAGTTTTCAAATATTAATTGTTACAGGGTCTACAATAACGTTTTTGTTACTGATATACAGTTGGCAAATAATCATCTAGGATATGTTGTGGACTTGAGTCGGTGTCCAGATTTGGAGGCCTACAATACTAAAAAGTCCTTCATGCACGGATCACTCTTGATATTAACACGGGATAATTTTGACACAATGCTGTGTGGAACTGTCATCACCAGTATAGGAGATACAGTAAGTAATGTTTTTCAAAATAATAAATAATGAAAACTTTATACCCTATTCCTTCCCTTCCCATCCCTACCCTCCCCTTTTACCCTATTCCCTCTTAAAAGGCTGGCAACGCACCTGCAGTTCTTCTGGAGTGTCCATGGGCGACGGAAGTTGCTTTCCATCAGGTGACCCGTTTGCTCATTTGCCCCCTTATTTCATTAAAAAAAAACTTTATTTGAACGAAATATTCCTCTAGACTTGTGAACGCTCCTGGCTGGATTTCGATGAATCTCACAGGCACCGAAACTGGTGTCTGTTATTACTATAATAATTATCAGGGCGAGCAATGCGATCCCTAGTATTAATTATATCCCACAACCTGTACATTTTGTGGTACACTTTACGGAAAAACTATTACGCCTATTGATTTGTGCTTTAACATAGTAATACTTATATAAATAATATGTAGATGTGTTATCATCAGTCAATCAAGGTTTATGTAGATGTGTCATTATCAGTCAGTCACGGTGTGATGACGTGAGCCCCCACCAGGGATTGCAATCCCGCACCTTGTTCAATCCCGCGGGATCCCGCATGTTTGAATTTATGTTATAAAATTTAATAAATTGAAACTATAGGTTTATGTTTTATTAAAATCAACTTTACTAATAGAAAATGTCTCATATTATGCCACAAAAATATTTGTTTTGTAACAAAATAACAATGAAATTGTGTGATTGCTTTTAATGCCTCAGCAATCTTGAAGTCAGGGACCTCTCAACATTAGGGCTCCGCCACGGATTTTAAAAAAATACGGATAGAGCATTACACTATAAAGAGGTGAAGTATGCAAGGTACGACAATTTCGTCACAATTTCGTTTATTGTACACGTGACCGACACTCACACACGCAACTAGGTACTACAACCCGCTGTCATTGTACATAGAGTGACGGCGCCAATGACACGCACACATCCTACACGGGCGGCCATTACTATGATTAACTCGGGATAAGACAAGGTTACATCCGTATTTTTTTTAAATCCGTGGGCTCCGCAATGATTTTTTCAAAATAAAATTAAAACCATTTGAGATATTTTAAAAAAGTATCGGATTGAAGCACAATGAAAACATTTTTTAATGGAACTCGACTTCGCTTATATGGCCACCGCAGGCACGTTTGCAGCGGTGATTCGTTGAACCCAATTTTCTATGACTCACATTATATTACTCACCGCAAGACTCGAGTCGGCTTTCCGCCCTTAAATATACTTTAAATCTAATAATTAATATATATTTTTCTAAATCTAAAAAGGGGCTAAAACCTAATAATATTTCTGTAGCGAACCTTTGCAATTTCGTATTCATCGGCAAAATTTCGTATACGGACTCTTAAATGAAAGGGTTGCGTCCACAAACTAAATTCAAAATTGTCAAGTCCCTATTGGAAAACCCCATATATGTAATAATAGTCTCGATACATCCGTCTATGATAATATATATGTCTCTCCGCCATCCCTACCGAGTACCATCTAATAATTTACAAGTACTAACTTTATATTTCACATAGTTGGTCGTAGAATTCGACGGAAAACTGCGAGTGGACTTCAAGGAGTACACAATGGTTGAGAGTGACGTGTACTTTGAGCCCTACCACAAAGTACTGAAAGTGCTCAAACAAGCCAGACCACCGATCCCCATGCAAAAGTACATCGTGTATGTCGATGTAAGTGTCGAGTATTGGAGTTTTTAAACGAATTTAAAATATAATATTATTTTAAACCGATCATTCCACTTGACAACACCAAAACAACACCACCGGTGGTGTCATATGGTCACCACTGACTATTAGTGATGTTACATTGTTGATATGAAAACTCTATGGGAAAACTCCAATTAAGTTCAAGCAGTAAAGTTTATATTTATCTGTCACTCAAATGGTCATCTTGACATCACTAGGGAGTAGGGTGGTGCGGCCTTAACGGACGCCATCGGACCAGACCTCTCGCCGCCGGCACTGGTGCAAGCCATGCTGAGCAGCGAGCACCAATGGAGTCACGTGGAGAGATTCGCCGAGGAGGTGATCTCCACCAAAGAGGAAGCCGAGCGAGTTAGAGAGAGGAAGGCGCTTGACCCTCAACGGAGACGACGGCCGAGGCGTAGACGGAACGTCCAAAATGGCCGAAACGTCCCGCCTTAGCAGGGGTACTCGGGGTGGCGGTGTGGGGACGCCGCTGCCCATCGCGGTCGAGTCCCGAGATGGTCGTGATGCACCTCATGTTCCTACGCATCGCGACACCACCGGGCACCGGAGGAGGATGGCCTAAACAAGCCCCCGGTTGGGGCCTCTGTAGGGCACAGAATATATATTAGTAGTACCTACCATGTCATGCTAAGATACTATAAAGTTCAAATTCCGACCGCGCAGTGCTAGGTGCCTACAATTATATTCACCTACATTTCCGCTCTCTTTCTATCGCATAAGAAGTACCCTTTCTGACGAAATCAAGATTGTCACCTTTTCTATACATATTATGTGTTGTGACTGTGTTTTATACATATTATAAAACAAAGTCGCTTTTTTTCCCTCATGTCCATTTGTTCCCTTTAATCTTTAAAACTACGCAACGGATTTTGATGATTCTTTCAGTGTTAGATAGCCCATTTATTGAGGAAGGCTATAAGCTATATTTTATCACGCTAAGACTAATAGGAGCGAAGAAATAGAGGAAAATGTGGAAAAAACGGGAAAATTATCTGAAAGGGCCAACTTGAACGCGCTAATCTCAGGAACTCTGGTCCGATTTGAAAAATTCTTTCAGTGTTAGATAGCCCATTTATTGAGGAAGGCTATAGGCTATATTTTATTACGCTAAGACTAATAGGAGAATGTGGAAGAAAACAGGGAAAATTATTTGAAAGGGCTTATCTCGCGAACTACTGGAGCAATTTTTATGTTATTCGGCACAGATAAGAAGTTGACCACGTGAAGGATCATAGGCTATCGATTTTAATCATTTTTTCAGTGGCTATATATTTTATACCCGTGCGACGCCGGGGCGGGTCGCTAGTAGAAAATAAAATAGTCTTCTTTTAATTACTATAGCTACTAAAAGCAAACTTTTTTATAGTAATAATCAAATTTTAGTAACCCAACCTATATTTTTTTATAATAGATTTATATTCGATTATAGTGCAGGAGGTCAGGAATTTTTTACAACTTAAACATGGTAACTTGTGTTTCTGTGTAGTATGCGGTTTGTTTGTAACAAATTGGTTCATTTGCTATGTTTGTGTATTTTTTTTTTCTTTTTTTATATTTTAAAGTCTTAAATTATTTTATTGAAATATTTCTTTGACCTTTTTTTAATTGTTCATATTTATCAGATTAATAACGATTCTGTCACAGCAGTTAAATCAGTACGTAGAATGTAGATATATGCGACGAAAAAATCTTGCGCGTGCGCCACCGCTCGCTTGTGAGTCCCTAGTGATCTGCCCCCCTATAGGGGTACTTACAGTTCGATACCTACACGCGCCAGTGGGACAGGCCTGCCTAGGGGGCCAACACCCCCACCAAGAAGAGGGGCCTGCGAAAGCGCTGCGCTGACGGAACTACGGAGTAATGCTCGTCGGGACCCGTGCATTCGCCAGTTGCAGGAGACAGGAACATCGCAGTGTTTTAGTGGGTAGGGCCGCGGCACTCACCATCTTCGCCGCGGCGAGCTCCACATATAAGAAATTCTTGATTTATTTAGCAGCGGGAGTCCCCGTCCCCTGCGTCGAATGCGTCACAGCATTTCACTGCGTAAAAAAAAAGGAGTAGAGTGGTGTCATATGAACTAGAGATGGTGTCGTTTTGGTGGTGTCAAGTGGAAGGAATGTTTTAAACAGATAAAACCGAGTAATTGTACGTAATTGAGGAAAAAATTCGATATCTCAAAAGATACGGAACCGATTTAGATGAAACTTGCAATATTCCTTAAGAATTATTTAAATCGTACTTGTACTTTCGGAGATATGCGATCACAAATATAAAAACATAATATATTCTTTATATGTACAACTTGTTTCAGAAAAAAATATTACCGCCCGCATATTTGAATCTCAACACTATGTACACCATCGGCAAGCACAGATTTTCAGTGTTGTACCCGAACTGGCCCACGGCAGCTCAGTGTGACCTTGACGACTCCCAAATGGAGGCATTCAGGTTTTTTTCATTCATTCATTCATTATCTATACTAATATTATAAATCGGAAGAGTTTATTAGTTTGTTTGTTTGAACGCGGTTATCAAAATATGGTAGTTTTTGCGCCTTGTATTTTCACAGAGAACTTTTGTACACTTTAAATATGAACGCTCTGATACATTTTTATTAGCAATAATGAGGTTTCTGTACTTTTTATGTGTTTTAAGAATTATTATGTTCGGCAGTAGGTTCGGCATCAACTCTTTTTTGACAAGCTGTCAAAAATTAGCTGACAATTTTAGAATTTAGTCCATCACGCCTTGGGATGATAAAACGATCTAATCAATAAGAGGCATGCAGGTTCGCGCTGACCAGGGAATTCGTGGTCATCCAGGGTCCACCGGGCACGGGCAAGACCTACCTGGGCACTAAAATCGCAGGGACGCTCCTCAGAAACATATCCTTTGCTGGATCACCCATGCTGGTCATATGCTGCACCAACCATGCCCTCGATCAGTTCTTAGAAGGTCTGCTCGCCTACACGAACAGTCTCGTCCGAATCGGTGGCCAGAGCAAAAGCGTAATCCTCCAAAACTACAACTTGAGAAACCTGGAAGCGCCCAAAACCTTCGGCAAAGTTTACTACCACAAGCGGAAGGAGTTGAACCGAATATTGAGCGAATTTAAGACGCTGGCCGAAAAAGATCAGGCGTACCGAGAATGTGTGGTGTCGTACGATACGATAAAGAGATATGCCAAGGATCCCTATGTTTTCCGCGATTTGAACTGTTTCGCCAGTTTTTCCGATAAGGACATGGTCACAAACGCCGAGTTCCTACACTGGCTCTTGGGATGCAAATGTGAGATGGAGACCACGGATATCCACGACTTAGTGACGTGTTTCTCCCTACGTCAAGCTAAGGCTGAAATAGAAAAACGCAAAAAGGAAATCGAACTGATGAAATCGAACGCCTGCGATTTCGTCAGCTCACCGATCAAGACCGAGACATTGGCGGAGGAAAGAATCAAGGCTCTAGAAGATTTGTTGGCCGCTTTCAAGGTACCTACTCTATTTTACCTGATAGACTAGAGAACTGCCTTAGAGCCAGTCCACACGGCGCTTTGTCTTAACGTCAACACCCCCTCCCGCTTCGTCTCGGGGGCTGCTGTCCGTCATGTGTGCGTTGCACGCTGTGGACTGGCTCTGAGTGTTTACACTCAGCCCTCTAACCAGGGTATGTAAACTAAGTGATACGATGATAAAGTATAATCACTTAAATTTGTTACACCCTGTATACTTGCCGAGTCGGCGGCAGCGGCATGATGAGTGATGAGAGTGAAAGTAGCAGCATGAGTGATGAGTTTTCAATGTTCCCGGGTCTGGATGTGTATTAAATATGTGTATGATATAATAAAAATCTTAATGAAATGTATAGTATAAAAGTATTAAATAAATTTCCGTTGTCTGGTACCCGTAACACAAGTCCTTCAGATACTTAGCACGGGGCCAGACTGAAGTGGTGTGAAGCGTCCATAGCTAAAGTTTTTTTAACAATTTCACAGATTACGTTTCATTTTCCCTACAAAAGTAACTTTGAGCACAAAATACATAATTAGTACCTCATGGTACAGAAGTTTTACCCCAGAGTTTAGGCATGATAAACGCAAGCGTCCGGTCACCCGACTAGTCTCAATAGCCTGGCACTCGCTCGACTTGTCGCACACTGGCTCCGCGCCGCCGCGCCGCTCGCTTGACAGCCCGGCAGATTGAAGCGAGACGGCAGACAGTTATAATTGTACTATGAACGCTAAATGCAATGCAAAAGGTTGAAATTAGGTTGTTTTCCAGAATAGTAGGTAAATATCTCGGCGATTTCGCGCCGTTTGTATGGAAGTGAGACAGGCCTGCTTTGAGTATAATATCACGTCACTTTGTTCTTTTTTTAGAAAATGATGGCCTGGCCCTTTCGCAACAAATGTATCCAAGACGAGGAGCCACTTAACATACCTATGACTGACCAAGAAAAGAGATGGTATGCATATTTTAGAATGATTCGTTCGGTGCAGGAACATCATAATTCTAGGAAAATTTCGTTATACGTAAGTACCATCAAGAAATTATTGATTTATTTAGTAAACGGCCTACGTCAATTGGTCGAATTATGTCAATTTAATGTAAACTTCGTCATTAGTCGGCTGACAAAGTGTTACCAATATAAGTAAGTCCGCCATCTGCCTACGCCCTACGAATCAACTTCTCTGATAGTAGGTATCTTTAGAACTTAGAGCCAACCCACACGTACCACAACCACACCACGTCGCAACGACAAAATGCCATCAAGCAGTGGTTACGTGCAGTGAATGGGGTCGCTGCAGCTTTTTGTAGTTGCGTTGTGGTACCGACAAAATGTCGACGTGGTTGCGTTGTCACCAGTAGTTGCGATGTGGTTAGGTACGAAAGTCAATGAAACGGAGGGGGGGACGAGCGCGGGCGGTGTGCGCGCACTGTCATTGCATCGACGCAACGTTGTGGTTGCGATGTGGTCAGTATCACACACGCGCTCGTCATCGACTGCAAAATGTGGTACGTGTGAACAGTCCTTCATTTACAATACGAAATATACGCCCGACCACGTGGTGTGGTTGTGGTACGTGTGGATTGGCCCTTATAGCGTAGAGGCCGCTTAAAGTCAAAACTAAAGAATGCTAGGAACACATACACCCCATAAAGTATTATCACTTAGTTTGGTTACACCTTACAGACTCGACCTCTGTGGCTCAGTAGTTGAGCGCGTTGTCGGCGCTCAAGCGTCAAGTTTTCGACGTTCCTGGTTTATGGATGTGTATTGAATATGTGTATCATATAATTAAAATCTTAAATAAAATATTATGTAAAGTATAAAATTATTAAATACATGGTGTAATTAAACCTACCGGCCAAATTTTTTTAGGGCTTAGGCACGGATGTAAAAAAATACGGATGGATCATTATTCATTACACTATAAAGAGGTGAAGCATACAAGGTACGAAAATTTCGTCACAATTTCGTTTATTGTACACGTGACCGACACTCACACACGCAACTAGGTACTACAACCCGCTATCATTGCACATAGTGACGGCGCCAATGACACACACACATCCTACACGGGCGCCCGCGGCCATTACTATGCTTCACTCGGGATTACGTAACCTTGTTACGTCCGTATTTTTTTTAAGTCCGTGGGCTTAGGTATCATTAGGAAAGTCCGTTTAAGGTGGTCCGATATATTGATCCTTGTTAAAAATAAAAATACACGTATTTTTGCTTTTATAATTACTCAGTACTAAAATATTGAGAAATAGTATCCGAAAGTTATCCTAAAAACACCATAATTGATGGACACTACGTGTCACCCTGGCCCCACCCCCCCGCGTCACCCCCTCTACCCACCGCCGCGCCGCGAAGTGATCGTTCTGCAACGATTTTAAGTGGATAAAATATGTTATTGTAAAAAAAATTAACACCAATTTTTTTTGTTAAGGTGGTTCGTTTCCCATACAAAAAAACAATCGACATTAATTAGCTAATTTCATACTATTACTACATAAATTTATATGCACATCTATTTATTTTGCAATACCATTCCCGCGAAATATATTTAAAATACTTTATTTCACACAGAAATCACATTTTTATTGTTTTTTTTTTTAATAAAAAGTGACATAATGTCAGGTGGGGCCAGGGTGACGCGTAGTGTCCATCAATTGTGGTGTTTTTTGGATAACTTTCGGATACTATTTCTCAATATTTTAGTACTGAGTAATTATAAAAGCAAAAATACGTGTATTTTTATTTTTAACAAGGATCAATATATCGAAATTTGGCTGGAAGGTTTAATTGCACCCTGTATATTTCCGTTCTCTGGTACCCGTAACATAAGTCCTTCATGTACTTAGCACGGGGCCAGACTGACGTGGTGTGAAGTGTCCGTAGATATTATTATTATTATTACACCTTGTAGAGACAATATCTAGAGATAAGTCGGGAGTTGGAGAGTTTGCGTGATACCATGGACTGCGAGAAGCTCAAGGGGGTACAAGTGGTGGGGATGACCACCACCATGGCGGCCGCGAGGCACGGCCTGCTAGAGAAACTCAAGTCATTTGTCGGTGAGTGAGTGCTGTAACTATAAAGTTAATATACCTAGTGGAATAGAGAAACAAAGACCTGAGCAAGCGAGATGTCACTATCAGTAACACTGAGTGGTAAAAGGAGACGTGTGATACATGACAGCAGAACCAATTTTCATCTGTTTGACGTCGAATCGGCACTTATCGGCACGTTGACAATATAATCTCGTAGAAAGATGCTTGTGTAAGTGTATGTACGTAAACGTTTTACACACAGACGTAAATCAATTTCGGTTTCGTTTGACAGCTCGAGATTGTTGCTCTATTCCCCTAGGTATATTAACTTTATGACTGTAACTCACCGGAAAGTCATCGTGACGTAGCCAATGACGTAACCATGACAGCGTCCAAGCAACGTCTGGCGCCTCTACGTCGCTGCAAAGCACTGTTTTTGAACTTAACTTTACGAAAAACACCGCTTTGCGGCGACGTAGAGGCGCCAGACGTTGCTTGGACGCTGTCATGGTTACGTCACTGGCTACGTCACGATGGTTTCCCGGTGAGTTAAGCTGGGAACAAATTATCGGACGTTGTCCTCGGACGTTTTCCTCGGATGCGGCTTGTTTCTATCTGGTTAATACAAAATACACTAAACTGTGCACATTGTCTGACATAAGTCGCGGACGCGACCTTGAGCGTTCGGACGTCTGAAAAGAATCTGGCTAGCGAGATGTTTTTGCATCCGCGGACGCTATGAACGGGGCGCGGGGACGCGTCCGCGGACGTTCAGTCGTATTCGTTTCATTTTTCTATGCGCATGTGCAGCTTTCCCGCATGTGCAGTAATAGAAATTAACATCAATTTCTGTCAGATTTTAGCACATGACACTGTTGTATTGTTCTTCGGATATCTGGCCAGTCATTTCAAATTGTTAGCGGGAAGCATGTCAAGCAGCGACAGTGAGGATGATTATTTAGCGGTAGCTGCGCTGTGTTGTCCGCCAAAAAAAAGAATAAAAAGGAGTATTTGAGTCTATAATATTAATAAAAACGATTGCAGTTTGGTGAATTTCACACCTTGCATCCTGATTTACAAAAGGACGAGAGTCGTTATAAATTATATTTAAGAATGAATGAAGATCAATTTATGTTTCGATTATTGAAAATGACATTGAGAAACAAATGACCCAGTTTCGGACACCAATATCAGCAAAGGAACGTTTAGGGCCCCCGGGCATTAGGCGGCCAGGTCGCGCGGCCAGATCACTGCGACCACCCCGCGCACTTTGCGGCCACGTCTGCGACCACACTCGTATGAGTAGTGATTTGATGACTAAACTTTGAATATTATTTTGTTTTCTATTATACAAAAAACGTGTGCCTTCGGCGAGTAGTGCGCGCACACTGAGTAATTTACAAACTCTCGTATCTTGTTGGCCGCGTGTGTGTCGCGATGTTTTTCGTTGGTCGCGCGACCAGAGCGTGGCCGCTGGTCGCGTAATGCGCGCACCTACATAATATATCATAGAAGAATTAGTTGGCCGCAGCGACCTGGCCGCGCGACCTAGCCGCGCCACCTAGCCGCCTAATGCGCGGGGGGGTCAGTGGTAACTTTGAGGTAGGTGAATAATAAAACAAGACGTGCTTTATCCAATGGCTTTAACTAATAAAAGCTTGACGTGTCACCGCGAGCACGCTCAGAAAGCTTATGCACGTAGTGATTAAATTCTCTTTGAGCTTATGAACCATAAAGAAATATAATATGACAGTAGTTGACAGTACTGTGAGGTACTGATATTATGAACCCAAAACTCTACAGTCGGGGCATTATAATAGGCCACATTTGACATCTGTCAGATTAATTTCCATAGTGAGGTAAGCTGCGTAACAACATCGACCAAAACGAATAAATCGATACGGACTTGAAATAAAATATTTGATTTTTAAACGTTATTTGTAAAACCAGAAACAAATTCCTGTCCCATTAATACTTTAATTCAAGAAGCAAAATAAGACAAGTACATAATTTACAAAAAAAATGCATTTATTCCCTTGAATTATAAAAACTGTTAAATTTAGTATTATCATTATTCATTTCACATAAATATGTGTTACTTTTCACAACATGGTTATTAATTTATGGGGATATTTCGTTACAAGTAATCAATGCATCGATACTATTTATTTGCTTTCGATTTTTAGAGTAACATCCCTAGAGTTTAAAAAGAAAAAAGGTCAGCTGACGTAACATTGTAACGACGTGCATTTATTAAGATCAGAATTTGTTTATTACATTTAGAATTGTTTATCAGTAAAAACAAATCGTTAAATAATTCGTATCGTTCATATTTACAATAAATATGTAATCGTAATTGAAAAAAGTTAATCAATTGTGCAGTTATAACAAAACGAAAATATTTATTTTTTATGTACGTCGCTACAAGGTCACCTGGTACAATTTTGATGAGCTGTCAAATGTGGCCTATTAAAATGTCCCGACTATACATTGTATTAAGTACCTATAGTGTCCGACCAAAACTGATTTTTCAGCCGAAACTGAAACCGAAACCAAAATTTGATAACATTTAAAATTACATTTATTTACTGAAATTTACTTTTTTATTTTATGAACACATTAGAAAAAGTGCCAAATTGGATTAAAATAAATATTATTAATCTTAGACTCGAATATGTTCCACAGAAACTTTTCAGTACTCATATTCCGTTTTTTTTATCTGAGTAACAATAATAATAATATCTATGGACTTGTGTTACGGGTACCAGACAACGGAAATATATTTATTAAGTAATACTTCTATCCATACTTCCATATTAATATTATTATAAATCCGTCTGTCTGTCTGTTACCTCTTCACGCCCAAACCGCTGAACCGATTTTGATGAAATTTGGTATGGAGATACTTTGAGTCCCGGGAAAGGACTATAGGATACTAAATACTTTTATCCAGGAAAAATTTACGGTTTCTGCGCGATTTTTGCACAGCGGAGTTACGGGCCTCATCCAGTACTATAATTAGCATACATAAATTAAAGATTTTTATGTAACATTTATATTATATTATTTAAGATTTTTATTATATATCATACTCATATTTTTTGCCGAAACGGGCCGAAACCGAAATTTCGGTCGGTCACTAATCTATGCCCGAAACGTCTTCGGAGATGCGATGTTTTTGCATCCAGCCAGCCAGATCAGTGTTCGGACGTCCGAACGCTCAAGGTCGCGTCCGCGATTATGACAGACAACTTGACCTTGACGACCTATAGCGTTCAGACATCCGAACAGCTGATGTTTTTGCATCCGCGGACGCCATGAACGGGGCGCGGGGACGCATCCGCGGACGGCGGACGGTTTTCTGAAAGGACTGGCCAGACATCCGAAGACTCATTTTCCTACAAACCTTCCTGCATCCGCGGACGTCCCCGTATGAACCGTGCACATTGTTAAGTCGCATCCATCAGCCGCGACTTATGGACGCGTCCGATAATTTGTTCCCAGCTTTATGGAACTAAGACCAGAGGTGAGAGGCCGTACCATGAAACCGTTTTGAGACTCAAACAATAGAATGAGGATGTAGCGTCCTACTCTAACAAACGAGAAATGACGTTGTTAGAGCAGGACACGGCATTCTCGTTCGATTGTTTGAGTCTCATAATGGTTTCGTAGTAGACATCCAGGCCCCTTATGGCCAGACTGCACTATTCTCAAATTGCAGAATTCTGTCCGTAGCGGTCATTAACCCCCTATC
Source organism: Lysandra bellargus (assembly GCA_905333045.1). NCBI lineage: Eukaryota > Metazoa > Arthropoda > Insecta > Lepidoptera > Lycaenidae > Lysandra > Lysandra bellargus. The sequence goes on from HG995358.1 coordinate 3,957,565, forward strand.
AAAAAAATATTTGATCATTTTCTATACAAACCGCGAATGACAATGAAGTGTTAGATATTTTTAGTCTAAGGGCGAAGTCGTATTTTTAACACGCTTTTATTAAAATCAAAATCAAAAAATTAATAATCCAATGACAATACAATAATGTGTTAAAAATTAAAAAAGTATGTTTTTTTTTTTTACTATTATTATTTTTCTTAAGTTAAACAGAATACAGTGCGAGCATTTTTCACATAGCTCCTAGACTAGAAAGGTCAATGACCGCTGGACGCTGGTGCCACCATGAATTGATTGTTTTGATTATATCATTATATTATGTGACACATATAATGATATAATCAAAACTAAAATGAACATGAACTTCATTACCTAATGTATAAGTACTCAGCCCCCCTAGACAACTGGCAAACGATTATCATTAACGCTAACGCCACAAAATGTATGCGATTTGACAAAAGTCATCGCTTCGCTAGCGAATACTAATGTCAAATACCATACATTTTGTGGCGTTAGCGTTAGCGTTTACGATAATCGTTTGCCACTTGTCTAGGGGGGCTGTTATGTTTACGTATTGTAACTAAGTACTTTATAAATAGTTTTGATTTTTTTATTATACTTTTTCACACGTCAATGCACAGAGGCGGGCAAAATACTGTTTACTATACTATTTTATTTTCAGTCGTGGTGGAGGAGGCTGCCGAAGTTTTAGAGTCGCATATAGTAGCAGCCCTCACTGACGAGTGTAAACATATCATATTGATCGGTAAGTGCACTGCAATAATATCCGTACTACTAATATTATAAACTAGCGACCCGCCCCGGCGTCGCACGGGTATAAAATATATAGCCACTGAAAAAATGATTAAAATCGATAGCCTATGATCCTTCACGTGGTCTACTTCTTATCTGTGTCAAATAACATAAAAATTGCTCCAGTAGTTCGCGAGATAAGCCCTGTCAAATAATTTTTCCCGTTTTTTTCTCATTTTCCTCTACTTCTTCGCTCCTATAAGTCTTAGCGTGATAAAATATAGCCTATAGCCTTCCTCGATAAATGGGCTATCTAACACTGAAAGAATCATCAAAATCCGTTGCGTAGTTTTAAAGATTAAAGGGAAAAAAGCGACTTTGTCTTATAATATGTGTAGATAGATATTGATGCGAAAGTGTCAGACACACTTTCGAATTCGGAAACATTTGGAAAAGAAATTTATTATTAACGATAACCGTAATAATAATAAACAACGTCCGTACCTGTGGCCTACTACGAAATTGTTTTGAGACTCAATCGGACGAGAATGTCGCGTCCTACTCTAACAACGTAATTTCACGTTTTTTCGAGTGGGACGCGGCATTCTCGTACGATTGTTTGAGTCTCAAAACGGTTTCGTGGTACGCCCCTGTAACATTTAACGGCTGAACCGATTTTGATGTCATTGCAGGCGACCATCAGCAGTTGAGGCCGAATTCGGCTCATTATATCATAGGGAAGAAGTACAACTTGGAAGTGTCACTCTTCGAGCGTATGGTTAAAAATGGCGTCCACTCCAAAACTCTCACTATCCAGAGACGTATGCGGCCAGAAATAAGGGACCTGCTAGTGCCAACTATATACGAAAAATTGGACTGTCACCCCACAGTCCTGAGCTATCCAAACGTAAGAGGCATGGCCAAGAACCTATACTTCTTCGACCACAATCATTTTGAGGAAATTGAGGTAATACCCTTTTTAATCGAGTTACAACGGAGGTTTTTCAATTCGTATATGTTTTTTCTATGTTTATTCGCGGATAACTTTTTTAAACCGATTTTGATAATTATTTTTATGTTGGAAAGAAAATAATTTACAAGTGGTCCCATGATAAGATGTTTTCTTTTGGCTCCCATACAAAAAACGCTATTTTGACTTATTTTTGCTCTATAACGGCACGGAACCCTACGTGCTTGGCCTATATTTTTATTCCCTAATAATTTGAACAAACCTTGTAACTTATCTACTTTATCATCTGACTACTAAGCAATATAAAATTCTCATTTTTTACAAATCATTTTCCCGGTTCTATAACCTCTGTTTGTAGAAAAAAATTAAGATTTTTAAATTGTTAGTTGCCCACTTCACCAACTAGTGTCTTCATATTGTTTTTCCAGGCCAACGGCAGCAGCTACATGAACAAGTCCGAAGCGTATTGGTGTGTGTCGCTCGCGCACTTGTTCGTCAGACTCAAGTACGACCCGTCTGAGATCACCATCATAGCGACCTACTCCGCACAAGTAGCACTCATCGTTCAGGTGATCGTTATATAAATAAATAAAAGTTTATATTTTGACACAATACATTACTCTACAATAATTCACAAGAATTTATACAAACATTAAAACAAAAGGGAGTTCCTCCGCCGGCGCCGGTTGCCGAACTGGCTGCCGGCGTCGCTTTCCGAAGTTTGCCGAAGTCACGCGATGTTTGCCGAATAGGCTGCCGGCGCCTATTCGGCAAACATCGTCTGACAATTAATGTGAAATGACAGATTAATTATCATAAACACCAGTCTTGAGCTAAAGGACTGTGAAAAATACCATTAATAAAGTCATATTTTAATAGTAGTGGTGATGATGGTGATTAATGTGATCTGCATAGTAGCCACTGACCTCTATAATACACTGGACCGGCGATCGCTATCAATAAAATGTTCCTATTTGAAAGTCGCCATATTGGCGCTGATAGCAGTGGTGAGTGTACTGGGAACTAATCTAGTGATGTACAACTGTCTTTTCTAGTATCGATTAAATATTTCCAGATTCAGATAATGTCGACCAATAGGACAAAAATGTTACGCTATTTGTATTACAGACTTCCTCTCGGTAATTTAGTAAAGGTTAGCACTACGATAACTAAAAACAAAACTGAAGATGAGCTTGATGCAAAACTGAAGATGAGTTTTTGTTAGAAGCATTCTTCTAACAAAAACTTTGTTGTATTGTATTTTCTAATTTCATTTCTAATATCAAAGTAGTGCCATAGTGTATCGTATTTATTGTTAAACATTATTTATTGAATAACATAATATTATGTTCGTTTAAGTACAGAAAATAATGTCGCTATAAATGATTATTATGATATTATCGATATCAATTTTGACATCCCTCAGAAATGTCATTGATAATGAGAATTTTGCGAATGGCCGCTGCATTTTATGTCACAATTAGTTCAGAGTACACTCACCACGGCGCTTCAAATCGGCACAAAAAATAGCTGTCATTTTGTACGGCATAGCCTGTCCAGTGTATTATAGAGGTCAGTGATAGTAGCATATTTAAAGTACCTTTGTTTCTTTAAACAACGCTGAAACTCTCAAACATGTATGAGGACTAAGCAGTCCGAAGTTCTGTTCAGCGCCTCCACTTTTGGAAGTCGGTTAAAAATCGAGGCGAAAAGAAATATTTTGAGGTACCTACTTTTTCTTTTTAAAATTTGTCTACCGGTACCGGCAGTGGAACTTAGCGTTTTACGCATTTTTACCGGCTTCCCATTTTGAGTGCCGGCGCCGGCAGCCGTTGTTTTAAATCTCGGCTGCCGGCAGTATACTTACCGCCGGTTCCCAATACTGATATTTTTGGGAGCCGACGCCGGCAGCGGAGGCACTCCCAAAACAACAATACAACACGAATAAAACCGGACACAATAACATAACAATGAGAAACAACAATAAACAATACTTGAAATAAAGCAGTACATGGATTACATGGAATGGTAGGTAGTGCAGTGCCTTATGTGCCAAAAAGGACACCACTCGGGCGTAACTCTGTAGCGAACACTAAGCGCCTAGTCTTATGTGGCTCCTCCTGTATATTATAATTTATTTTTTAATATTTAATTAAAAAGATAGACGTGTGATTGAATGGAGTTGTTCAGTCAAAGAGCTAGCTGTTTCAAACGGCTATTTTAACCAGTCGACTGCGACAGTTACATACTGACGCCTCCGTAATTTTTTGGAATAGGGATGTTGCCAAGATCAAAGATTAGCCGATTTTTAAAAATAAATTATGATATTATAACGGTAAAAAATAAGCATTTCCAAAATGTCAGCTTCATAACTTGTGTATATTTTTTTGTTGTGAGCCTTCAAAGTTGACCATCCAAAGTCGGTTTTTTTTTAAATAAAATTTGTAATTATTTGTATACTTTTCGATAGGTTATATGCAATTAATAACAATTTTTCTTATGAAACCACTTTCATAAACGTAACGTTTAATATGGCTATCAAAGTTGAGTATGGATCGTTTTGGGAAGGTTTATTTTATGTGATTTGTGAATTGTTATATCTTGGAGAGTTTTTAATATTATGTCAGTCATTCTTTCGCCAATATTTCTATTTTTAGAGTTCTTTTAATAACCAATAACAAAAATGGGAAAATAGCCTATTGTCCTTGATTTTTTAAAGTCTCATTTTGCAAAAAAAGACGAAGACTTTTGCTACTTTATACAGGCTTGTCCCACTCGCGCGTTTAGGTATCGAACTGTAAGTACCCCTCTAGAGGGGCAGATCACTAGGGACTCACAAGCGAGCGGTGAGGCACGCGCAAGATTTGTTCGTCGCATATATCTACGTACTGATTTAACCGCTGTGACAGAATCGTTATTAATCTGATACATATGAACAATTGAAAAAAGGTCAAAGAAATATTTCAATAAAGTAATTTAAGACTTTAAAATATAAAAAAAAAAATACACAAACATAGCAAATAAACCAATTTGTGACAAACAAATCGCATACTACACAGAAATAAACACAAGTTACTATGTTTAAGTTGTAAAAAATTCCTGACCAGCTCCTAGTTCCTACACTATAATCGAATATAAAACTATTATAAAATATACGTTGGGTTACTAAAATTTGATTATTACTATAAAAAAGTTTGCTATTAGTAGGTATAGTAATTAGAAGAAGATTATTTTATTTTCTAAAAGGTGACAATCTTGATTGCGTCAGAAAGGGTACTCTTACGCGATAGAAAGAGAGCGCACATGTAGCCAAATATAATTGGAGGCACCTAGCACTGCGCGGTCGGAATTTGAACTTTATAGTATCGTAGTATGAGTTGTTATTTCTTTAAGCGGGTTTCACGAGGGGGAATTCTGTTGGTACTACTAATATATATTCTGTGCTTTATAATGGTATATTTAAAGTCTCCGCCAGTTTTTAGCTCTATGCAACTTTTTCCTTATACATTTCTACAATAACATTAGACAAGATAAAGGTGTAACAAACAGCTCAGAATCGCGCCTGTCGAAGCAAAATGAATTAATAAAAAACTTAAAGGTGTCAAGGACAGCCGGATAGAACGAAGTTACAAAAAAAATCGTCGCTACACCACACTGTCCAATGCGAGAGAGAGTGAAACAGACGGAGAAACACACGCTGCCGCACGGCTTACAACTACATAATATAGCAAAAAGTGTCGTTACAACTTTTCGTCTTATTTTTTTCTGTCTAGCCCCCTTTCGACGAAGTTCCTATATCGCGCGTTGCGAAAAGGCGATAAGGAACTTCGTTTCAAAATTGTGTCAGTCGGTTACTTCTTCGTGCACAGCTAAACCGATTTTAATGTTTTCCAACGTCTTTCATATTTTGTTGTAGCGAAAGAAAGATTATAGTCTTACAAGAGACATACACGTGACCACCGTTGATAATTATCAGGGGGAGGAGAACAGAATCGTCATTTTGTCTCTCGTAAGAAGCAACGAGGAGAAAAATGTAGGATTTCTGAGCACGCCTAACAGAGTATGTGTGGCGCTGTCGAGAGCTAGAGAAGGTAAGAGTTGATGTATATTTACCTATTATAATTAGGGAGCTGGTGAGCATTTAGGTATATGATTTGCACAAGTTTCACATCGAAGTAGACTGCAGTTTACGTCATTACGAATTGATTTGGTCCAGTCAATTAAGGTCCTACGTCGCTGCGTTTTCGCGTTACAGCCGATTGAAGCTGCTTAAAAAAAAGGGGATATTAAATTATTTGCACATGTGTGCCTCTGGGGTTCATGGTCACAAACATCTTGGAAACGAAGAAAATCGAAGAGGCAGACATTCAGGGCTCTGCGTTATTATGGGGCGGAGTTGTAAAAATGTTTAAAAAAAAGCTCTACTAAGTAATTTGCACACGGTTCTCATTGCGCCCATTCGATTCATCATGACTCCGTGGATATGAAAAAACATTTGGCAAACATTTTGCTCACTGATTTTTAGGTGTATAACTGTTTGAAATTCACGGAATCAAGGGGAAGCGGGTATCCGGTATTGCATGGGATTATTCTGCCCTGTTACGCACAAGCATGCTATTTTAAAATAGACGAGTTACGCCTAACCACTGCAAAATAGTCTTAATCAGTACGGTCTATATGGCACTACTTATATGTCAAATTCGTTTAACTTTATTTTTTAGTTAGGCCTTGTTTCAGTTAGGCCTTACTCATTCAATTTAAGTTAATACAGATGGGCAGTATTTATCAATAAATTCTGTAACTCAATCTGTGTGTTTCTAATTGCACGCAACTCTTCTGACTTAAATTATCACACGACGCGTAACCACGTTTGTATGAAATGATGGTTATTCATAACTCGTTTAACTCTATTTAAATATTAAGTTTTACAGATATTAAAAAAATATATAATATTATAATATTATGTTCTAGAAACATTCAAGAAACTCAATCAAACAGTTTAAAGTTTATATTTTATTAATACAATACAAGCAAATGTTTATTTAAAACTTTAGAGCCGTTTTTCTCAAATTTGCGTTTTTTGAGATAGCTGACTTGTGCGTGACACGGCAGTTAATTGTCATTCTTTATAGTCTATTGTTATTATTTAGTTTGATATTATTCGCTGAAGTCGCGGTAACGATTCAACTTCTTCTGAAGCTGAAATATATGGAATCACAGTGGAGAAATTTCATACCTGCGGAGGCGTAGTAACAGGTAGAAGCCGAATATTAATTCTGACGCGTGTTTAAAACTGAATTTTGTACTTTTAGCTTGGCGCGAGCGTCGGGTTGAAAAAAGAATTCAAATGGTCTGCCTTTGAAATATCAGAGGCCTGAACGTCTGCCTCATCGAGTTTCTTGGTTTTCGTGATAAATTCAAACATCAATCCAAGAGGCAGACATGTGCGCATAATATAGCACTTATTTTATTTCTTACATTTTTGAAACGCTGTCCATAGCGAACGCAGAGGCAACCTGGCAGACTATTTTTCTGTGGTCCTTCTCATTGTTATTAATCGAACAATTTCAATCTGCCAAGTGTGCACTTCATATAGAGTTTTTTAAATCATAAAAAAAACTTAAATAATTGAAAACTACAAAAGTCGAGCCCTAGGTGTCTGCCTCTACGAATTTTTGTGTTTATAGGATGACTATGATCATCAGCCCCAGATGCAGACATGTGCATATAATATCACCCACCTTTTTTTCCAACATTTTTGAAACGCTGTAAATTGACAACGCAGCGCCACCATGGTGGCAGACGAGGTTCTCGATGTTTCTTAGGGTATAATTATCACTATTAATAACGTCTGCCATGTGTGCTGATCATATAGAAATTTTGCTCACCAGCTCCCTAGCTATTACCCTATTCCCTCTTAAAAGCCCGGCAACGCACCTGCAACTCTTCTGATGCTGCGAGTGTCCATGGGCGACGGAAGTTGCTTTCTATCAGGTTTGCTCGTTTGCCCCCTTATGTCATTACAAAAAAAATGTTGGTCAAAAGAGAGTTGCTGAACTAAATTTTCCAAATACCGCGATCGAATTTAAGAAAATAAAAACCCAGCATAAGAAAAAATAACTCTTTTTACTGTTAACAGTAAACAGCTGTTCCTTCCAGAAAACGATATCTATTATATAACTAAGGTGCATTGGGGTAATGTCGTAAACTTTTTGGAAGAGTGAGGCTATTGTGTCATTGTTGCAACTTTAGAAGACGAATTGTATATATTTTTAACTATAACTCTAACATTTCAGTTATAATAAACATATTTCCATGTGAATTGTATCTTTTTTAGTTCAAAAGTATTTACGGATTCTGGTATAACTACCCCTTTAAAATATAAACCCTATTTTTACTTTTCATGGGTAATTTCGAAAACTCAAGGGGTAATTTCGAATAATAGCGAAACACGACCTAATGTAAAAATACATTTAAGGCACACATTTATTTTTATTCTATTTTACCCCATACAAAAACATTGTGTATACAAGCCATAGAAGACACCAAACTAAGTTTTAGACTGAAAAATTTTCGAAATTACCCCATCGGGGACGCAGATGTCCTCAACATTTGGAGCAAAGAAGTAAATAGATAAGAACAATAAAAAAGCCAACACTAGATAATATTATTGTATTTATTTAAATTTAATACCCAGCAAAATTATAACTAACGAAATAAAATAGGAACACATTTTTTGTTAAAAATAAAAATAATTTTTACCCAGTCTCGTAAATAGCTAAATCAAAATTAAAACTAAATCAAAAAAAGGAAGTAGTTTTCAATTGCAGAGGAAAGGCGCGCCTTAGCTCTGCATTTAAAAACCACGTCATCAATCAGCACCCGAGCAGTTGACACCTGCAAATAATAAAAGTGGCTTCTTCACTTAAACCATTTTTGTATAGTCGTACAGGTTCCCTAGAACAATTTTTTTTATTACAATGAATCTAATTTTTCGTGAGTAGCTTCATTTTGATAAGACGAACAACAATTTCCTCTGCGTAAATTCTTGAAGGTGGTAGCTAACAGAGATAGAACTATTAACCTATCAATATACAAAAATCAGCTAGTTAGGGTTGTGTTTTAGGGTTCCGTAGTCAACCAAATTTTGTTGATTAATGAACTAAAACGACAAAAACGGAACCCTAATGAGCTGATTTTTTGTACTTATATTGATAGGTTAATACATAGTTATAAAATTCAAGAGTAACCTTGTCCTACAAAATATAGAACAATGCATATTTTAGGACCATCAAATAGAAATATTAAAATTTAAATCCTTTCTATCTCTGTTAGCTACCACTTTAGAGAATTTACGCAAAGGAAATTGTTGTTCGTCTTATCAAAATGAAGCTTCTCACGAAACATTTGCTGGATAGTAATAAAAAAAATGTTTTTGGGAACCCGGATTATACTTTAAAACTGTTTTTATTTTTATTTTAACAACAATAAAAATTGATTCTACACGTCTATTCAAAAATACGTTTTAAACCTCTCAATGTCGAAAATCGACATGATTTGTACGAGTCGAGTCAAGTTTGGACCCTGTATTTTCATTCGTTTATGTTTGTTGGTAAAGGCAGGTAAATATTTTATATGTTGCGCACCCCTGCAAAAGACTATGAAAAAATTATTGGGGAAATTTCGTTAGCAAATTTACCCCACTGGGGTTATTTAGAATGTTTGTTAAAAATCATAGCTAGACCAACATTACATATTCTTAAGAAAGCAAAAAACGTCAAAGCTTCTTTAAAACAAACAAATTATTACGTAACTTACCTAATTTCTGTGTAAAACAAAACGGGGTAATTTCGATAATCCCAAAAAATCATAAAATTGCACTTGGCGCGAAAAAATGAACTTAGCGCACACGCACTCCCGGCTGACGGCTCGAGGGAAGGGAAGCGGGGGAGGTGATTAAATTGGCGTCTCGGTAAATGTGGCCAGAGCTCAAAATTACTTTCTGTTTGGTAATTATTTGCCATTTTCGAAATATCCCCATTTTTTTTTTCTTCGAAGTTACCCCAATGCACCTTATATATAAAATATAGAAAATCTCTCTAATATATATAAAATATATAAAACGATATCCCTTTTCTATTATATTCGGCGTCAACTAGTCGATGACATAAGCTTCTTATTTGGAATGGCATAATATAATCGTATTTTTTTTAAGACTAGATGTACGCGTATAGACTAGCTATTGCTACGCAATACCTTCACCGCGGCAGTCCAGTGTGGAATACATGCTTTTTTTAATTTATATGTAATTATTATTTATGTAGTCGGTTTATAAATATTAATATTATTTCCAGGTCTATACATATTCGGGAACATGTCGTGTCTGGAGACCAGCCCTATGTGGATGGCTATGAAGACTAAGCTGCAAGCTCAAAACGCTATCGGCAGGAAACACAGACTTATCATCAACGACAAAGAATACGAAGCAAGTCATTCTTTTTCCCAAAAAAACGATTCTATTTTAAGTAAAAATAGCAAAGCAAGAAATTCTTATCCCAAACGAAACGATTCTATTATCATTAATAATAACGAAGCAACTCATTATTCACCCCAAGTAATCTCTTCTATTATGACTAATAATAACGATGAAAGTCGTACTTTATACCAACGAAACTATTCTGTTACTAATAATAATAATGACCGAAACATTTATAAAACATTTATTAGGTCAATAGTTGATGGTATTCGAAATGTATTTACGATCGCGTTCGATTTTTTCTGGAATTAATAATTATGGTCAGATTTTTTTGCGGCAGTGTTTACTATGGGTCATAAATAGCTTAGCTACAAAGTTGCAGTTACAGCTGTAAAGTTGAAAAAAATCAATTTTGCGACAGGTTTGATCCTTATCACTTTCTTAAAAAAAAATAGAGGAGTTATTCCTAAAGAAAGATTTGAATAAATAAATAAAGGTTTATTTGACCCAATAGGACATCATCTTGTTTTAAAGGTTGATTTGACCTTCAAAGCAATATGGCGGCTAACGCGTCCGTCGGATTTAGTCGAGGTTTTTGAATTTAAAAGCTACTTATGACCACCCCCCCTAAACATTGGTACAGATACAATACATGTGAATGTGATACAATATAATACACATGAATATCAATTGATCAATGAATAAATGTAGCTTAAAGGCCGTGTCCCCCATCAGACACGGCGCGGCGCCGGCACCGTTGCTACGGCACGACGCCGCCACCGCGACACGGTACGGCACGGTGACGGTGCCGTAAACGGTGCACTGCGCGCCCCTATTCTGGTGAAACTTTCGAACAAAAATTATGTCCAAACTTAAACGAGGCATATGAAAATACATATCAAAGTCGCGTAATGCAAATATTGTCATATATACCGAGGAAATTTTAGCGCTGCATATTTCCTTCTGAAATCACTTCCGTCTGGGTTCATTGTATAAATATAGATTTACCCAAAATTTCCTCTGTTTCTGTTTCTTTTTCAATCTTCGTCTTAGCAACAACAAGAGAATAATTCTTTCGCGATCCATATCCAGACAAGCACTCTCGTTCGAGCGCAAATATCGACTGAATAGGGACGCACCGTACGCGGCACCGTGGGCGCCGTACCGTATCACGGTGGCGGCGTCGTGCCGTAATACGGTGACGGCGCCGTGCCGTGTCTGATGGGGACGCAGCCAAAGTTAAATCATTATTTACCCAACGCACGGACACCACGCGCGGGAGGGGTAGCGCGTGGCGCGGTGGGCGGCGGGCGGGCAATTGACCGTGTAACCTCCGACTAAGGCTTCTTTACAGACGAACGGCACGTGTCGGCGGCAGTCGACGGCAGCCCTTGACAGTTTATGACGCTTGCAGGGGGCCTACCACGAACTTTCCTAAAACTATCATGTTTCCAGAACACTTTGTTGTAAGATTACAATAACATTACCGTACTCACTTTTGAAATATAATTTTACTAAAAAACAGTAAAATATGCAAAACAATGTTAAATCCGCTGTGAAATATCAACTTTTTTAAGATCGCTAGCTTGCCATTAAAGTAATATTGCTTATCTATCAAACGGTGTCGCTTAGTAGAGGCACAATAGACGTAACTACCAGTAGTTCGACTGCAAAGAAACGGACCGGTTTCAATATCTGTCAAATTCGTCGGGTTTCACTAGGATTATGAACGGAATGTGCCTCGCGCTGGCTGATATAATTTATTTTTAAATATTTAAAATAAAGATTTCAAAATTGGATTCTGACAATTTTAATCGCATGTGCCAAAACACAAACAACAATACGACCAAAGAGGAACACGTCCAGCGAATATGTCAAAGTTTTAAATTCGTACCTGTAACAAGTCAACAACCCTAGCGACAATTTTCGTCATAATACGTCAAATTTAAAAATTTCAACATCAGTTCTAAGTCGGCATACTCTATAATTCTGTCTACTCTGGTAGAGGTGGTGGTAGGCCCCCAGTTGTGACGTACCGCATACAGATAAGCGTCCACAGGTCGGTATCGTGCGCAACGGACGTCTCGCATCAAACGGATAATTTTTTCACAGTACGTCCGCTGAATCAGCAGCGTACGGATTACCGACTAGCCTAATAAATGGATGCTGAAAAGGGAGGTGTGAATGGAAAAGTTGAAAGCAGAAATTTTGACTTAGGAACTTTGTTTGGACTAATTTGAAGATAAACATACTGGTGGACGTACTGTAAAAAAATATCCGTTTGATGCGAGACGTCCGTTGCGTACGATACCGACCTGTGGACACTTACCTTTACACGGTACGTCACAACTGCACGCGTGAACTGTCGACACGTGCCGTCGTCTGCTGCCGACGTGCGTGCCGCCGCCGACACGTGCCATTTATCTGTAAGCGCGCTTAGCTGCAAGCTCAAAACGCTATCGGAAGGAAACACAGACTTATCATCAACGACAAAGCATCCGAAGCAAGTCATTGTTTTCCCCAACAAAACTATTCAATTATTAATAATAATAATGACCGAAATTTTTTTGTTAATAATAATGACAATAATAAAACATTTATTAGGTCAATAGTTGATGGTATTCGAAATGTATTTACAGTCGCGTTCGATTTTTTCTGGAATTAATTATTCCAGAAAAATCTTCATTTTATAAATGAAGACATGAACACTTTAAGTGGGTAACTAACTTGAAAACTGACGTTCTTTGTATAAATTGAGGCTTTAGAATCGGAAAATGATTTGAAATAAAAAAAGTGTGGATTCTATGTATAAGACAACTAATATATATTCTGTGGTATAAGTAAGTTATTTGTTCAAATTATAAGGGGAAAATGTGTAATTGGTCTTATGTTGTAAAATGTTAGTTACTTACCCACTTCGTTCATACATGTCTTCAAATATAAATAATAACATAGATTAAGAAACACGAAAAATAATAGGTAAGCCAAAAATTATCAAATAGGCCGGCTTGAAATCACCTACACTAGAGCAGCTATCCCCAACCCGCGGCCCGCTGGCCGCACGCGGCCCGCTGGGGATTTTTTGTAGCCCGCGTGATGTTAGACTATTTTGAAATTCACGCCCACCGGAAAAATAATGTAGTCGTCGTGGAAATCGAAAATTTTTTTCACTTCTAATCGTTAATTTTGAAGAACGTTATTTTTAACCCTAAAAATATTTATTGCGGCCCGCGACACAAATTCCAAAGCATGTTTGTGGCCCGCATGAAAGAATGGTTTGGGACCACTGCTCTAAAAAAAATAGAGTCTATACTTTAGAGCGTAGTATAGCTTCATAAAATTTTTTTGCTTATTTTATTTAAGAAGGCATCGATTACCAAAATATGTTCTTTTACTGCTTCGTGTGTGACAGTCAGTTTCTTACCTCTACGCTTTTTTGCATAAAATTAGCGGCAAACGAGCAACCGGGTCATTAGATGGAAAGCAACTACCGTCGCCTATGGACACTTGCAACAATAGAAGAGTTGCAGGTTTGTTTTAAATATATTATTATTCATTTCAAAAAACTTAAAAACTAATGCATTAAAACCTCTTTTTTTTTTTTTTTTTTTTTTCGAAAGGGTCTAAGCTACTGGTCTGGTTATGACCATGGTAGTTTAATCGTGGCTATAACTAGTCTGTTGCTAGTTGGTTTGGAGATAAACAATGAGGGGGCCTGGCCCCCTCCCCTAAAGTCACACGTGTGACATTCTAATCGGGCAATATTGGGGAGAGCTACGAAAATAAGCTATTTTCATCTGACGTGGGGACACGGATCCCCCCTGCTCTTAAGGGGTCCGACCCCTTACTCACTCTCTGACGAGTGAGGCTGCTCGCACGCGGTAGCACAAACTAGCTGCGTACGAGTTATCGCGGTAGATGAGCTCAAGTTATTAATGTTATTGCATAAAAGAGGGCCGTCCCTCTCCCCTTCCGAGTCCGGTTGGGGTGACATACGCGTGTATGTTCTAATGTCAAAGTAATTGGTAGAGCTCTCTACGACAATGTCGCGGTCGCGGTCATGATTTAGGTGTGTTCCTATGCTATCCGCATGCGAACTCGAACCCGGGATCGAGCTCGGCACCGGATTTCGGTCGGTCTGTCTGTTTGTCGTTCGGGTCGTGTTAAGTCCTCGGGGAAGGCGCCGGCGTCGTCCCCGGTGCAGTACTAACCACGCGGGTGAGTGTGATTTGTGTATTAAAACCTCGCCAAACCAAAGTTCGGCGAGATGTGTTGCCGGCCTTTTAAGAGGGAATACGCTCATAAATAGCCGCAAAATTTTCGAGGCATCCCCATGCTTCAACGGTACTTTGGGTGCAGGATGGGATAGTTTTTGTCACTGAAAAATGTACGGCTCCCGCGCGGTAAACGAACTTTGACCGACATCTAGCGGTCGGTTCATTCCAGCGACCACATAGCCTCGTTCATTCCATTTAACCGCATTAGGCGACACTGCATGCAGCTAAGGGACGCGATACTGAAGTCCCAATTAATATAGTCTGTCAAGAAAGTCATGACAGGCGGGAAAATTTTCTAAACCTAATCACGCTTTTAAGGTGTATTTTTTTACAGAGAACGCTTATTACATTTTAAATCTTGTCACCTTGCACATTTTTATCTCGAATTAATAAAGTTCTCATATTTTTTATTTCATTTAGAAAATTTCCCGCCTGTCATGACTTTCTTGACAGACTTATACATTAAGATGTGTGTTACCTGTATAAATTTTGCTGGAAAAGTAGCTGCGCTGAAAGAGCAACTTTTTTTTATTTGTATGGGCGAGAGCCCCAGCGCGACAGCGTCATGAATTTGCCTATTACAAAAGATAAAAAATATATCGTTATACGTGGGAGAGCCATGCTTCGGCACGAATGGGCCGGCTCGACCGGAGAAATACCACGTTCTCACAGAAAACCGGCGTGAAACAGCTGCGCTGTTTGCAAACTTGCGCTGTGTTTCGCCGAGTGAGTGAGTTTACCGGAGGCCCAATCCCCTACCCTATTCCCTTCCCTATCCTCCCCTATTCCCTTCCCTTCCCATCCCTACCCTCCCCTATTACTCTATTCCCTCTGAAAAGGCAGGCAACGCACCTGCAGCTCTTCTGATGCTGCGAGTGTCTATGGGCGACGGAAGTTGCTTTCCATCAGGTGACCCGTTTGCTCGTTTGCCCCCTTATTGGTTTGGTGCAATGTATTTATGCCTAGAGCGGTCTTACGCTGTGAATGTAAAGTTAACAGAAAGACACACTTTTAATTCATTTTATTTTAATTTAAAAACTATATTTTCTCGCATTTATTGGCTGTTTTTACTCTTCTGACCAAATTTTTTTCTACTTTTCAGGTAGGCACGACCAAAGAGCTAGATAATGTTTGTAATACAATGTTAGAGTTACAACTTTAATCAATGAAAGAACACTTAGCAATGCCTGTGCCTGTGATATTTTACTTATAATACTATATTATTAATTATTATTCTTAGACTATATATATATATATATATATATATATATATATATATTATAATAGCGGTATATATATATATATATATATATATATATATATATATATATATATATATATATATATATATATATATATATATATATACCGCTATTATAATAGAAATTTAGAATGAAAGTAGGTATATATAGGTACTCGTTGTTTATGCATAAATGGAGGATTTGGGGCCGGGAAAATGATTAGAAATCAAAAAAATGTGGATTCTATGTATAACTATAGGACGAAGAAGGTATATCCTTACAAGATTTGTTCGAATTATAAGGGGAAAATAAGTAATTATTCAATAGGTAAGTAGGTACATTGTAAAATGTTATTTGCCCTACTCATGTCTTCAATAGTGATCTGAAAAAACGACCGTCCGTACGAACGCCAGACTTAAGTATAGTTTGTCTGTTTTTAGTAGAGATAAACTACGATAACATGGCGCGCCCCTCCAAATTACTGTTTCAAAGTGTGTAGTCACATCCATCAACCAGTACGACCACGTCAGATGAAAATAGCTTATTTTCGTAGCTCTCCCCAATATTGCCCGATTAGAATGTCACACGTGTGACTTTAGGGGAGGGGGCCAGGCCTCCTCATTGTTTATCTCCAAACCAACTAGCAACAGACTAGTTATAGCCACGATTAAACTACCATGGTCTTAACCAGACCAGTAGCTTAGACCCTTTCGAAAAAAATAAAAAAAAATCAGTACTCGTAATATTTCACTTAATGTCACTTATTACTAATATTTGTTGCTCAACTAATCATAACTAGCCGACCGCGCAAGACAACGCACTTCAAACGTTTGAATTTTGGAGGGGCGCGCCATCTCATCGTAGTTTATCTCTACTTTTGGCAAGATATTATAATAAGTACTTTAATATAATATGTACTGATGTAAGTAAGTAACATATACAATACATATCTAGCCATTAGCTGAGCACTATCAAAGTAATAAGTATTTTTTAAATACTTTGGCCAAAGACAAAGATAAATAATATTTTTGTACTATGTTTAAGTATTTGTGTTTTTGCTTGAATTAAATTTGTGATTGTTAGGGCTGCGCCACACCGGAATGGCAATAGGGATGATGACGCGAATTTTGTAAATAAAATAAAGAAATCACGGTAAAAAAATAAGTGTTCCCAAAATTTCAGCTCGATAGTATTTGTATTTTTTTGTCATGCGCCTTCAAAGTTGGATAATGAAGTCGAATTTTTTTTTCAATTCCAGCCATTTCTGCTTTCACCCGTCGATATGACTGTCTAGAAATAATTTTACTAAACACACATCTTCTGCTGAAAATTGCAAAAAAAATGATATACTTAGCTTAAATGCTTATAAAAGGGGTATCGAATTAACAAGTGTTCCCAAAATTTCAGCTTGACAGCATTTGTATTTTTTTTTTTTTTGCTATGCGCCTTCAAATTTGGATAATCAATTCGATTTTTTTTTTTCAATTAAATTTCTTAATATTTGTATACCATTCGATAACTTATGCAATTAAAAGCTTTAATGCGTTGACGGGAGGGTGTGCTAAATTATTATTAAAACAGTATATATATTACACCTTTTATTACGTCTACACATATAAATATAATCACTTTTTAACCACGGATATTAACTATTAACAATAACAAATACGAACTAAGAATTAGCAACTAGTCGAGCCGGAAGCGCGCGGGAATCTGGCGGGTGCGTTTTGGACGCGTCGCCTGTTGGGGCTCGCTTGGGCTGTCCACAATTCTCGGAATGTGCGAGTGAGAGGGCACGCCTTGCCCTCGTTACAAAGCAACTTTTGCTATGAAACCACTTTCATAAACGCAATATTTAATATACTTATCGAACAAAGTTCTCTCCCGATCCATAGAAACTACGGAAGAGTGACGTCAGTCTTTCGTAGCACTTTGTATGGAGCGTTTCGGGCAGGTCTATTTTATGAGATGTTTGAATTGTCATATCTTGGTGAATTTTTAAACTATCAGAGTAATTCTTTCAGCGATGTTTCTATTTTTAGGGGTCTTTCAAGTTACCAATGAGAAAAAAAATTAGTCATCAAGCCTATTGGCAGCGGCGCGACGAGCACTTTCAGTGTCATAAACTCATAATATTATGATGAAATGTGACACTGAAAGTGCTCTCCGCGCCGCGCCGCTGCTATTCCGGTGTGGCGCGGCCCTTACGGTAAAAAATACATAAATAATGCAATAAGTTTAATATTTATCTAAATAAAAAACTTTGTAAGTATATCACATATTATCTTTATTTTATTACCTAAAATATGTGCCTACGTCTAAGTATTAATTTATACCTACATCTACATTATACTTACATTTTTACGAAAGTAAAAAATACCTACCTACCTACTTGTTTTATAAAACTTCAAAGAGTGTTATAGCAAGTGATGAATATACTTACCTTCTTTATGCAAAGTAGTTTATAGTTTATACAGAATTTAGTCTTTGTCTCCTACGTTGAAAATATCATATTTTGGTCAGACAAGAACGCCGATTATTATTAAGATAATGCCGCTGTGAAATTACTACAGAGTACATATATTAAAAAAAAAGCAAAAGAATTATTTTTATATTATAGTAATAAAATAATATTCTGATGCTAAATTTAGAGTCAAACAATAATAACAAAAAATTAAAACCGACTTCCAATGTAAAAACAATAGTAATATGAACTAAAAAGTATTAAATATCTCTTACCTCTTTAATAGTGGCTTTTTCAGAATTCGTCTAAATCTCAACTATTTCTGTACATACTACAGTCTTCATTATTTTGAAGTCGGTACCAGCTAATTTATTCGTGAGTTCAGTAATGTCAGAACTTAGAATATCTGAAACTTTTGGGATTGGTACCGACTTCAAAGTAATGAAGACTGTAGTATGTACAGAAATAGTTGAGATTTAGACGAATTCTGAAAAAGCCACTATTAAAGAGTAAGAGTTATTTAATACTTTTTAGTTCATATTAATATTGTTTTACCTTGGAAGTCAGTTTTAATTTTTTGTTAAAAATAATAATTTCACTCTTTTTAGTTATCTACAAAATAAGTATTTATGCGTACATAACCAATACGAATGTTAACTATTCACATTATGTTACTGTAAGCGAAATTGTGGTAAATACATTGCTTGCAGTTATCTAAGCGATGCTGCAATTTCCAAACTTTTATCTTTAAAGGTTCAGGAGTTCTATTCAGTGACTTTGGACCGAGAGACACCTGCGTATGAAATTTCTCTTATTCGTAATATATTATGTTTAACTTACTAGAAACAACATTTTAACCACTATGAGTGTTTTGATAAATTTCAAGGATTTCCCTCGATTGCTCATAGATCCCATCATCAGCTCACCACTTTCGTAATTGTTATACAAAATTAAGATTATATCCCATACAACAACACGATAATTTTGAAAATCGGTCCACAAACAACGAAATCATCATCAAAAACAACTGCTTCGATGCAAAATATCGCGAAAAGTACCAATAATTGGGTCATAGTGTGATGACCCATGGTATAATTATGGTTGTGATGATGATGATCAATCAAATTGATGTGTTGGCTTATGCTTTCAGTTGTTTAAACAACGCCGAAATCCCCGAACCTGTACCTATAAGCATTCAAAAGTTCTGTTCGGTACCTTCGGATCCAGGGTATAACCTGGTGCGAATTGCGAACTTTTTGGTAGCATTTATCTCGAATGCTTCAGAAAAAATCAATATTACTATATGTTTCCATATAAATTTCAAGGAGTCCCCTCGATTACTCATGGATCCCATCATCAGATCACCACTTTTATGAACATGGTACCAAATTCGAATCAAACCCTATACAACACAAAAAGAATTTTGAAAATCGGACCACAAACGGCTGAGTAATTGTTGAACATAGACATAAAAAAAAATACATACAGCCGAACGTATTACCTCCTCATTTTTGGAAGTCGGTCAAAAACATTATGTAAATCATAAAGAATACTGGAGATACGAGAATTATCACACTTTCAATGAGGGTTCTGAAGTTTCGTAACATATACATTATACAGGGTGTAACAAAACAAAGTGATAATACTTTAGGGTTAGTTTGGGTCCCTCGTATAAAGTTATAAAAATATTGGGAAAATTCATGACGCTGAGGCCTTTGCCCATGGTCATACAAAGCACAAAAAATGCTGTTTTAACGCTGCTACTTTAAGTTAGTAAAGTATCATCAATCAATTTGTTTTGGTACACCTTGTATACCTACAGCTGTTACACAGAACAATTTGACTACAGACCCTAAAACCGCATAACTCCACCTAGTGGCAAGCGGTAGGCCAGAAAACTAAAAAGTGTTAAAAAAAACGGTTCTCAAAAACCCGAGCCTAGCAGGCATCGTTCAAAGAAATACACCAGTTATAAAGGAAATTAAATTCTAATCATTTATGTAAATACAAAAATGTTTAATATGCGTCTTTTAACTTAGGTCAGGCTATCGCATGCTAACATTTCCTGATTTGAGTTAATATTTATTATTTGATGTTTCAATGATTCGTTTCCATCATTGGTTTCCATCAATGATAGTTTTAAAGATCACGGAAGCTTTTACATTATCCAAAACTCATAACATGAAGTCCAGCAGACACAAACTTGTTCCTAGCTCATTTACTATGTCTCCCTTCTCTTATCAGTCTAACAAAGATCTTCTATAAACGAGTGCACATGTGCAACAATCCTCTCGGGCGCTTCTAAATGCACATGGTGCGTCCCATCCACTTCCACAAACGTCACATCTGTGCTCTCCTGCAGAGCGACCAATACCTTATCGTAATACTCGTAGAAGGTATGTGAAATATTCGGAGCGGGGTTCGCTTTTATATTCAATATCCTACACTTTATCTTTTTCACCATCTCTAACGCCTCCTCTATGGAGATTAATCCCAACGATGAAAATTTCAGTTTTGGGTCCCTGTTGAAATAGTAACCGACTTTCCCTCTGAAAACGTTTCGTGACATCCCTCTCTCCATCATTATCTTGCAGTTCTCCCTCGATATCGAACCCGCGTACGCCTCGACGACCATATCTATCATCTCCTCGTAGGACTCCGATAGGGCGTCGTTCTTGAAGTTTTCGTACCTCAGCATCTGATCGATAGAAGTGCTAGCGACCTTGATGGTATCTTCTGTCGTTTGCATCGCGGGGCTCGCTATATCGACGCAGATAAGTCTGTCTATATCGTCTGGGAACATGGCAGCGTACATGAAGCTTATGGAGCCACCCAACGAATGTCCCATCAGGACGACCTTCTCCCATTTGAAATGCTTCACGATTCGTCTTAACAGCACGAGTCCGTCCCAGTATTTGTAGTAAACCATTCCTTTGGGGTAGTGTGATGAGAGCCCCATCCCGGGCAAGTCTATACACAGGACGGAGAGTGTTGGTGGCAATAGTGGGATCAGCCGGTTCCAAGTGCCAGCATTGTCCTGCCAGCCGTGGGTCGCCAATATTGGTTGTCTGTCCTTCGGCCCCCACCACCGCCCCGCTACTTCGCCCCATGGCACTGGGATTTTTATTTCCTCGACGTGATGGGTCTTCGAACCTGGAATATGAAATTTCTAAGATTTAATCACCGTTTACCGCTTGGATAATATATAAAAGATAAAATAAGGAAAATGATTTATCCCTGTGGCACTTCCCATACTCTTTTGATATAATATAAAAGATAAAGAGCTTAGAAATTATCCCTGTGGGACACCACATTTGATATTCCATTTCAATGAAAATTCCACTATATAACAGATTTAGCACGAGGTACAATCATAGTAACAAAAGGCGGTAAGCACGGGGTCAAAAGTGCCAGCATGTTTTAATTTGAATGAAAATTTATGCGAATAGGCACATTGTGTGATGCTTACACAGGACTGTTAATTTTTTTTCAAAAAATGTTAATAATCCCATGATCAAATTTTTAGAAGAAATTTAACAGTCCCCATGAAATAGATTTGACAGGGGTTGGAGGAAAGAATCTTTGTTGCATCTTGCAACCCAGCACCGAGTTGTGTTGGTATGTTATATTAATGATGATTTAGGTACACTTAAATTATTTCAAGGAGCTAGCAGTAGGCCACAGGAAAGTCAAACGACTTAGCTCCTTTTACTGATTGGATATTATGTTGGTACTTTGTCTGTTTTTGATTATTAAGGATCTGAATCTGATAATAAAGCTTGGAGATGGACGATAGTCATACTAATTTTGGTCGTTTAAATGTCATAGGAAGGTTTGTCTCCTGCTCTCTAATATTTTTCATACCCGACTTAAAAAATACCTTTTTAAAATATTATAAAAATGTTATAAAAAATTCTAAACTAAACTTATTAATACACAGACTACAGTATTTTACTGCATTTATGGAAAATAACCACTCACAGAGGTGCTAACAAATTACAAAACAACTAATGTACTGTAATAATTAAAAAATAAGGTCATTAGTCAGAACTCAGAAGGCTAATTCTCGCAATTAAAAATGTTCAAGAATATTACCTAATTTACTAAAGACAAACCCTACTAAAAAGACCGGCCAAGTGCGTGTCGGGCCACGCGCAATATAGGGTTCCGTAATACCGCTAGTTTTTTTTTAAATTTTTGTGTGGTCAGTGAATGTACATTTATAACGTGTTTTATACTACTAACAACATCTCAGTTACTTTCAAAGGAATTTGAACGAAAAGTTCCTTTATACTTCGCCGAATACATTTTTTAGTTGATCGACTATTACTCAATAACTTATGAAGTCTTCTTAGCCTTGATAGTTTTCAATTAAAATTCAGCATATTTCCTACTCCCGTGATTTTTTTCTCATTTCCAGAAGCAACCGTTTAGCTGGTAGAAGGGGGGGACACTGGACTCTAAAGATTTTTTCCATTTTAAAACTTTATATTTCACAAACGGATCCCTAAATCGGAAAATGATCTATGAATGAATACTCATAATAGTTTTGACAAACCTATCCAACGACACCCCACACAATGGGGTGGACGCGAAAAAAATTTTTCATCCCCGCTTGATGTCTATGGAAGGTACCATAAAAAAATATTTTTTTTTTATTTCATGTAAGTACCATTTTGTTGCCATCATTAATGTGTGCATTCATTCCAAATTACAGCTTTGTAGGTCCTATAGTCTCTGAGAAAAACCGCGGACAGACAGGAAGACGGACAGACAGACGGACGGACAGACCGAAACTATAAGGGTTCCTTGTTGTCTACGGAACCCTAAAAAGACAGCGTTTTGTTTAACACAATACTTTATCTCAGTAACTCTAGTGACTTTTCCAATGCATCAGATAAGGATAAAAATTATATAAGTAACCAATATATCGTCTATAACCTGTATAGGTACACACATGGTACACATTACTTAGTGTGTTTTTTTTTTGTGAAATAAGGGGGCAAACGAGCAAACGGTCACCTGATAAAAAGCAACTACCGTCGCCCATGGACACTCTCAACATCAAAAGAGCTGCAAGTGCGTTGCCGGCCTTTATTTATATCTGAGATTAGATGGGCACTACTTGTGATTCACACTAATATTATAAATATATTATGATACTTAGGGCCTGTTTCACCGCTTCCTGATAAGGCTATCCACCACTTAACTTGACAGATAGAGTATGGAGAATCCGTCAAATAAGCCTATCCGGCACCTTATCAGGAAGTGGTGAAACAGGCCCTTAGTGTCTGTGGTAAAGTCAGAATAGTTTTTATTCCGGAAAAGTATACCCTGTGCGATAAATAAATTTCCCCGCAACGGAAGCTACACACACATAAGTTATGTACAAGTAACCTTCCGAGGCATGCTAAAAAATGATAATAAGCAATAAAAATATTTACCAGTCCGCGCACTCATTATCACTGTCACAACCCACAAGGAAGTTCACGCTATGTCAGTATCGGTGAGCGAGTGGCTCTATTGTGACCATACCACTGCTTTGTAGCGATGTGACTAATAAATAACACTTTTAATTCCATCAGACGAATGCATGTGATTTATTCGTGATACGCTCACCCCTATTAACATTTTACATAGATTAACGTACAGAGGCACTGTACAAGTGTTAAAAGCATAATATGTACATTTGTGCAGATTGCTATCAACATTTTGATTTTGTAACTACCTTAGCAATTTTGGTTGTTTCAAAAATGCTCGATGTTTTGTGACCCTTGCAGGCTTGTACTGTACTGCTTGTTTGTAGGTTTAAAAGTAATTTCTATCCGACTGCGCTAGGACTTAGGAGCGTAACGTTCTTTCCTTTCGAAGTATTATTCATTTTGTATATTTCCATGACAAATTACCCTAAATGGCTCTTCGGACTAAAAAAAGTATCATTAATACATTCGTCTTGACTCTTGGTCGCATGAGTGGCACTGGCTATACGCAAATGGTGAAGGTTGTCTTTTTAAGTTTTTAAACGACTTCAAAAAAGGAGGTTATCAATTCGACCCGTATGTATGTAATATTTCCAGTCATGCCCAGTTTTCGTATACATATGTGAGTGTATATCAGCGTCTCAAAAGTGTATGTATAATGTATGTTCCGTAGTCAAAAAGGAACCCTTAGAGATAGTTTCGGTCTGTCCGTCCGTCTGCCTGTCCGCGGTTTTGCTCAGAGACTATAGGACCTATAACAAAGTTGTAAATTGGCATCGAATGCACATAATTTATGATGCCAATAAAGTGGTACATATCTTAAAAAATATTTTTTTCTCACCTCCGGGCGGAAAACATCAACTTTCTTCCCGCTGCGCTTACCGATGTTGCCGTTTTCCGCCTCCGTCGATGAGAACAATAGCATACGCACCATGGACAGTAAATAAGAAAGCCTCAGGTCACATGTTTGTTTACACAATTACATGTGATCTGAGACATTTCTTATTTTCCTGCCCTAGGTGCGTAATGTACTATTGTTATGGTAGGTACCTCCCCTACACATCAAGCGGAGATGATTTTTTTTTCGCGTCCACCCCATCGTGTGGGGTGTCGTTGCATAGGTTTTTTAAAAATATTATGAGTAAGTATTCGTAGATAATGTTCCGCATAGAAAATATTTTTTACGTAATTTTCATGCTAATAAAACTTAAAATTTATAAATATTCATGCCTTTTTACTAATTAAATATTTAATAATTAAATATTTAATAATAGTATATATTTTTCGTCTCTATTTCTTATACGCTGTAGTGCTCACAAGTTACAAAAAAGAAACTTATATTTATTTATTATTATTATTATCCTCTATCTATGGTATTACATTAACAGCCGCTAATTGCTAGGCCCTAGGGGATATAGGGGCCCTAGGTATTCTTCAGGAACTTGGTTAAAACAGGCATTGATTCAATATAATTTTGCACACAAAAATTTTCTTCCAAGTCCATTCTATATTTTTATTCTTTCAATCTTTGGAGAAACAATAAAAACAACAAATTCAAAATGGTTTTTCTTTATTTTTTTCATCATACAGTAAAACCACAAATTAATCACTTTATAATGTTTTTCTTACTTAATTAATTTCCTCTGCAAAATATTCACAGTAACTTTTTATAAAAAAAGACACAAAAATATTTAAAACTATTCTTTATATTATTTTAATACAGCTATATAGCTAGAAGCTAAAAGCTAATAAATTTTAGCTAATTAATACTAAGTAAATTGCGTAGTGGTTATTACAATCGCGATAAATATTTCCGACTCTACGATAATGTTGAAGGAGAGCGGAGGTGCGATGAGCTTTCACTGGTGCAGAGAAGAATGAAGAGGAAGCCCGCCATCCAAATCCACCGTATGTGTTAGCCTGTTAGGTTATAGGTACATGATAAAATATAGTGCAGGGGTCACCAAATGGCGGACCGCGCTCCGCATCCGGACCGCCGACTCATTGTGTGCGGACCAAGTATGTTCGAAGATGAAAATAATTTCGGTCTCGACATACGGTACTGATTCGTGAAAAATAATTTCGGTCTCGACATAGGTACTGATAAACATTAGGTACCAACAAAAATTGACACTTTTCTTATTGATACTAATAAATTTGTAATTTCCTTAACTACATTTGTTTAATTTTTTTTTAATGTGCGGACCGCGAAGGTCATTTTATTTCTTAAAACGGACCCCGAGCGAAACTAATTGGTGACCCCTGATATAGTGTTTGTACCTGTTTGTATGATGTATTACCTATAACAGTGCCGGTGCCACCGCGCCGCGTCGGTGTCCAGGCACAGGGCGTAGAGCCGCTATCCTCAACCCGCGGCGCGAGTGAAGTTATTCAAACGAATGAATTACTTAAAAATGTTTATTGAACTAAATATTAACTCTATTTTACAATATTAGATTACTTTTAAATGGCGCACAGAGTTACAGTGAGCGGGGCAAGAGGTGGCTATCAGCTGGCTGGTGTGGGCCTAACTATTGCTTATAAACTATGGAAGGGTATGGGGTGCGGGCGGCAGGACCGGCGTCTGCGACGGCTGGAGCGGCGG
The DNA here is from genome assembly GCA_905333045.1 of Lysandra bellargus. Classification (NCBI taxonomy): domain Eukaryota; kingdom Metazoa; phylum Arthropoda; class Insecta; order Lepidoptera; family Lycaenidae; genus Lysandra; species Lysandra bellargus. The sequence goes on from HG995358.1 coordinate 3,983,828, forward strand.
CGGGCGGCCGGACGCTGTGTTTACTTTAGGCGTCTCGGATTTCAAGTCCTCTGGTTGCACGAACAGCGGACGTCTAATGGTATCGACGATAATTATGCCACGGATGTTTATAGGTGGTGTTGGGTTCAATCTACGAAGAGAGCTATGTGGGCCTCTTTGTTACTCTAACTTTGTTACTGTAACTCGCGCCGGAACTTTATTTGTGGCCCGCGTGATGTTAAACTATTTTGAAATTCAGGCCCACCCGCAAAATAACTTAAAGTCTACGTGATAGTCGTTAAATTTTTTCCACTTTTAAATCGTTAATTTTGAAGAATGTAAATTTTTAACTGTAAAAAACATTTTTTGTGGCCCGCGACGACCGCGACACCAAGACCACAACATGTTTGTGGCCCGCATGAGAAAAGGTTGGGGACCACTGGCGTAGAGTCTTGGGAGTCGGGGCGCAAAAATGGCCAGACCACAGGCCTATGTATAGCATTGCTCAATGCTCTGGGTAACTATAAACTATGGAACCCTAAAAAAACCAAGGGCGCAGTTATAAAAGCTCGCACAGGGCACAGTAAAGGCTATTTTTAACCGACTTCCAAAAAACGAGGAGGTTATATGTTCGGCTGTGGATTTTTTTTTTTTTTTTTTTTTTTTTTTTTTTTTTTTTTTTTTTTTTTTTGTATGTTCAACGATTACTCCGCCGTTTGTGAACCGATTTTCGAAATTTTTGTTGTGTTGTATTAGGTTGCACTCCAATTTGGTACCATGTTCACAAAAGTGGTGACCTGATGATGGGATCCATGAGTAAGCGAGGGAACTCCTCGAAATTTATATGGAAACATATGGTGATTTTGGTTTTATGAGAAGCATCCTAAGCATATGCTACCAAAACGCAAGATTTTGCACCGAGGTATACTATGGTTCCGAAGCTACTAAGAGAACTCCGGATTCCTTATAGATACAAGTTTGGGAGTTTAGGCGCTGTTTTAAGAACTGAAAGCATATGCTACTACGCAAATTACATTCATCATCATCATCATCATCATTACCACATCAGGGTCACCAATGTCACCAAAATTGAACATAACAAATTCAGCCTTAAGTCCAGAGCATAAGGCACACATTTGACATTACTTCTGAGAAGTAAGCTGCTTCGATAATACAAGTAACATGCCTATCTCACAACAACACATGAAAACAACCTAATTTCAACCTTTTGCATTGTGCTTAGCGTTCATAGTACAATAACTGTGTGCGGTCTCGCTTGCTACAATCTGCTAGGGCTGTCAAGCGAGCGGCTCAGCGGCGGGCCGCGCCGGGTACAGTCTACCAGACCGGGCGGCGTATTTACAAAGGCTTATACCGTTTGAGTCACGAGCCAGACTCTAATAGATGAGCTTTTGTTTGTGCATCTCTACAATTATACCTATTCTATCTCACTAAAAAAATTGACTCAAATGGATTAGCTTTTTTTGCCTTGATATTTTCAAATAAAAATGCACTTACAAAACCTAGTCGAGTAGAGGCTCACCGCCATAATATTTGTTTATCGCGAGCGTGCCATACAGCATACTTTTAATAAATTAATAAGACTGACTGTTACCAACTACGTTTAAATTGTAAAAACACTAAACTAATCGTGATAAAAATGATTATCTGCGTTTTGTATTTTACATTAGAGGTTATATAGGAAACTACGCTATAAAAAATATTATAGTTTTCTTAGCTATAAATGATCAGTCAGATCAAGAACCAATCATTTTTCTAAGATAGTTTTATAATTACTTGTACTCTCAACAAGTGTGTAGTTATGTACCTGTTTCTTACCTATTAATTAAAGTTCGTTAGTTAATTAGTATTTTTTGTCACTTAAATACAGAATAGAAACGAGTAAGTAATTTCATTACTGTAACATTAAAATAATAAAAAAATTCATGTAACTATCCACCTACATATTTTTAAAGCTAACAATGACGATGTATTTACCATATCGGTATCAAATTGAATAGCATTTGTTGCTGCAATGTTAGAAATAATTATTTAGCTAACAAAGTCTAGGCGATTTCGGTCATTTTCTGTACTAAAATAGATAAGGGTATTGTCAAGTTTTTGTCTAACAAAAGCTAAGCCAGTTCAGTATCCTTCGATCGTGGATTATTAGAAATCTATTGTTATTCTATTGTGTCTCGCTCACCGGTGAGCTTGTAATAAGATACGTAGAATAATATTATACAGGTGTATTATTCTACGTACACAGTACGCGAAAAAACTAAAAAGAGTGAAATTATTATTTTTAACAAAAAATTAAAACCGACTTCCAAGGTAAAAACAATAATAACATCCTTATAATATGAACTAAAAAGTATTAAATAATTATTCCTATCTAATAGTGCCTTTTTCCGAATTCGGCTAAAACTCAACTATTTCTGTACTCAATCTTCATAATATTGAAGTCGGTGCCAGTTACAAAAGTTTCAAATATTTTGGCAGACTGAATATTCAGCTATATCTGGTACCGACTTCAAAATGATGAAGATTGAGTACAGAAATAGTTGAGTTTTAGCCGAATTCGGAAAAAGGCACTATTAGATAGGAATAATTATTTAATACTTTTTAGTTCATATTATAAGGATGTTATTATTGTTTTTACCTTGGAAGTCGGTTTTAATTTTTTGTTAAAAATAATCGGCACTGTTTTTTAGTTTTAGACTTTGTAGGATTAGTAAATTAAATACTAGATTACCTACGCACGCAACTCCATTTAGCCAAAATGTTAAAATTCGCTTTTCGCCCGGGAACCGTACATTTTTCCGGAATTCTAAGTACCTACCTATGGATCTCCATATCTTTATACAGACACACTTTTGCATTTATATAACATTAGTAAGTATGGATGGGTAATATATAAAATTGTTTAATGCTCATCTGTTGCCTGGTTACCATAATACGAGAATCCAGAATGGGACTAAATGACTATATTATGTAGGCAAGTATATTACCTGCTTTGTTCTATTGTAAATAATTATATTTTAACATAGATATATCAGACTGGTTTAATACCTCTGTGTATTTTAATTAGGTAATTAGTGTGTGTGTAAAATGTATTTGAATAATTTGAATGCCATAAAGAGGGTGACTAACCTAAAAAATCAAAAATCGTCCTCTCTTCACACTCACGCCCGTCCTTCATATTAAAAAATAAGGCCGTACCCCGAGCAAACGACCTTGGAAATACATTTGCGGCGTTGCCGAGATCGCACCAAAAATCTATTTTTTTACTTATCTTAGTTCAAAATTGACCTAAAAAAAAGTTAAACGTGGAATATGTAGTTTATGATATTGTCGATCTATTGGCGTGTGTTTCAAATAAAAGTAATTTGTAAATGCTGAGGAGAGGAAATTGGTTTTACTTTGGAAGCTGATATCATGAGTATAATAAACAAAAATAGAACATTTCAAACGTGGAAACGAATGTTGATCAATACTGAAGATTATTGCTGTATTTTTATTATTACTTTGTAGCTTTCGAATTATGAGTTTATGAGGCTCTAAATACGGTAAATTACGGAATCTCCACAGGGAACGCCCTAAAAGGACGACGCGGATTCATCACTTTAGTTTTTTTTCTCATTATCTCGATAAATATACAACATTTTAAAAATCCGCTAGATCGGTTTCTCAATGATAGAATTTTATTAAAATATTAACTTAGTTCAGCGCACGGTTATGGCAATAAATGAAAAATTCGTGAAAATTAGATGCAACTTTGTGTTTTTTTCCTATCGAGAAAATTTTAAGATATCGTGTTTCTGCTCCGATCGAATTCTTGGAAATATCTAATCTAATTTTAGAAAATGAAACAATTCTGGGCTTATTTTTAAGTATAAAAATTAATTATAAAATCGAAAATTTTGGGTTAGTCGGCAGTCGCCCCTTAAGTTGAATCTCGCATTATATGATATCGCGGTTCACGGCTTCGACGTCGTTGTTCAAAGAGGATTAGGTAATAAGTAAAAACTTTTTACTTTGGTTAAATCCAACCTTCATTTATATGCATCTCTTATGTTTCACAAGGTTTGATCAAGTGGACTCGCTAAAGCTATTATTTCTGGAATTAACACTAACCAGTAACCTAGCCTAACTTGCAAGGTCTTCATCTTCTTCACAAAGATCCTTTACAAACGCGTGCAAATGTGGAGCAATCTTCTCTGGCGCTTCCAAATGCACGTGATGCGTCCCATCCACTTCGACAGACGTTACGTCTGTTCTCCCTTGCAGAGCGGCCAATACCTTATCGTAGTATTCGTTACTACGAAGCGTAGCATCGGCGTTTGCTCTTATGAATAACGACCTACACTTCACCTGTTTCGCCATTTCCAAAGCCTCGTCAAGGGAGATCAAGCCGAGCGGTGAAAACTTCAGGTTCAGGTCTCTGTTGAAGATATACCCGACTTTTCCTTTGAACACGTTGCGTGCCATTCCTCTCTCCATCATAACCTTACAGTTCTCCCTTGATATCGAACCTGCGTAGCCCTCTACTACCATGTCTATCATCTCATCGTATTTCTCTGCCATGTTAGCTTTGCTCGGGAAGTTTTCGTACTTTAGCATCTGATCTATAGATGTTCCCGCAGCTTTGATGGTGTCTGCTGTGGTTTGGATCACGGAGGTCACTGTGTCGACGCATATGAACCTATCCGTTTCTTCCGGGAACATGGCAGCGTACATGAAGGTTACGAGGCCACCCAACGAATGTCCCATCAGGACGACCTTCTTCCATTTGAAATGTTTGACGATTCGCCTCAAGAGAACTAGACCGTCCCAGTATTTGTAGTAAACCATTCCTTTGGGGTAGTGTGATGAGAGCCCCATTCCGGGCAAGTCTATACACAGGACAGAGAGTGTTGGTGGCAGCAGTGGGATCAGCCGGTTCCAAGTGCCAGCATTGTCCTGCCAGCCGTGGGTCGCCAATATTGGTTGTCTGTCTTTCGGTCCCCACCACCGCCCCGCCACTTCGCCCCATGGCACTGGGATTTTCATTTCCTCGACGTGATGGGTCTTTGAACCTGGTAGATATATAAAATTTCCTGAGTTTTAGCCACCGTTTATTGTTTGATCCCACAGGGATCTTCCTGTGGGAATCCACTTTTGATAATCATTTCAATATAAATTCCACTATACTACAGAGTAAGCACGAGGTGCGATCGTGGTAACAAAAGGCGGTATGCACTATGCACGGGGCCAAAAGTGCCAGCGTGTTTTAATCAATAGAAGTCTTTCGTTTTAATTTGAATGAAGATTTATGCAAATAGGCACATTGTCTAATGCTTGTTCTCTTTCGCACATGTTCTCTGACCGTAAAATTATGACCGTTTCTTATGACCATCGTAAAATAATGACCTTTTCTTATGACGAAATAAGGCGCACATGCGTTCGTTGACGCATTCAATTATTGAATGCGTCAACGAACGCAACGCCAACATTGTCATTTTTGTTCAGTTGCAGACTGCAGTGTCTGTCAGCTTATTGTAACATGTGCGACGAGAACATTTTACTGGGTGGAATAAGTGCGCCTATTTGGTCATAAAGTTTTGGATACAGTCAGAGGGCATGCGTCGCGGGCATGCCTCACGTGCGATGTTGACTGCGCTATGATGCATGCCCTTAATGAACAAAAAAGGCACAGTGTGGACATAGTTACTTATTAGGTAGGTACCAACTATAACGGGGAAAATATCTGAGATTGGATTGGCACTACTTGTGGTCCTGTGACTTGTGATCCACACTAATAATAAAAATATTATGATATTCTGTTTGTATAAGGATGTATTGAGACCGGGACATAGAATAATTTTTATCCCGGAACAGTATACCCTGTGCGATAAATTAATTTCCCCGCAACGGAAGCTACACACTCATAAATTATGTATACTTACTGCGTCAAGAAAGTGAAGAAATTAAAAAAAGTGGCAACATCGTAGTGTCATCTCTTTTTTCTTAGATTGATTTGAAAGGGATGACACTACGATATTGCCACTTTTTAATTTCTTCACTTTCTTGACGCACTTAACAAGAAGTAGGTAGCCTTCCGAGGTATGCTAACAAAATGATAAAATTATCAATTAGCAATAAAATTATTATTTACCAGTCCGCGCACTCATTATCACTGTCACAGGAAGTTCACGCTAGGTCAGCATCTGGTGAGCAAGTGGCTCTATTGTGACCATACCGCTGCTTTGTAGCGATCTGACTAATAAATAACACTTTTAATTCCATCAGACGAATACATGTGATTTATTCGTGAATCGTGATTGTGATACGCTCAGTGCTCACCCCTATTAACATTTTATATGTACCTAAGAAAGAAAGAAGTTTGCAATAATTTTGGTTGTTTCGAAATGCTCGATGTTATTGTGTCCCTTGCAGATTTATACTTGATATGTTAAAGGTTTAAAAGTGCTCTGTAGTAGGCACAGAATTCCTCGAAATTCGAATATCGATGCTTCCTACTATATGCTATTGGTAATTTCTACCCGACTGCGCCGGGAGGGTAACGAAAGATCGTTTCGAGTCAATGTATATTGTGTAACTTGTAAGTCCTTGGGAGTTGGGACATTAGAATAAACGGTTCTTCGGATTTAAGCTTAAGGGCCTTCCCCTACGGAGATTCCGTAATTAACCGTATTTCAAGCCTTATAAACTCATAATTTGAAAGCTACAAAGTTATAATAAAAATACAACAATAATCTTTAGTGTATCAACATTCCTGTCCCTATTTTAAATTTACTGTTTTTGTTTATTATACTCATGATATTAGCTTCCAAAATAATACAAATTTATAAAAATTGAAGCATACTTTCAGCATCTCCTTAGTATTTACAAATTACGTTTATTTGAAACACGACAAAAGATAGACAATTTCATTAGCTATATATTCCCCGTTTTAATTTTTTTAGATCAATTTGAACTAAGATAAGTAAAAAAATAGGATTTTTGTGCGATCTCGGCAACGGCCAACGCGTCAAATGTATGGTCAAGGTCGTTTGTTCGGGGGATGGCCTTAAAAGGTATCATTACATTCGTCTTGATCGCAAGATAGGCACTGGTTAGGTACACGCAAATACTATATAGATATAGGTACGGAGTGTTTGTTATGCTTTACTTATTATTGTGATTAGGTACTTCTCTACACAGTGTTTTGTTCATGACAAGTTCCTACCTTTAATCATCACTCATCAGTAATCGCTTTAAAATTATAATCAAAAATATATTTTTTACGTAAGAAATAACAAGTAGGTTATTTCTTACTAACATAGGTATGTATGGCTCGGAAACTCTGTATCGCATTGGCGTTAACAAATCTACAAGTTTCTATTTAAGGCTGCTCTTTCGAAAAAAGCGTGCAGATGAAACAACTTTTCATCGGCATTAACAGAGAAATTATATCTGAAAAAAATAGGTAATTAGTAATCTACATGATATGATACGTTATAGCATACTCAGTTATAGCATCATCCGACCCGTCTTCCTGTGATCTCGAGTACATTCTCGTTGACATATCTTTATCCAAAACTAGAATGTTATTAGGCGTCTTTTACTGCCCATCCCTCCATATTAATTATTTTTCCCTCTTTGCAAATTTGCTAGAAACACACTCACCCAATTACGTACACACAATAATCATGGGAGACTTTAACACCTGCTTGATTAAAGACAACTACAGATCAAAAAAACTACAGTCAATCCTCTACAGTCAAAATTACCATCTAATTCCTCTTCAAGCTACCCACCGTGCTCCGGGATGCTCTCCATCTTTACTAGATTTAATGATAGTGTCTTCGCCAAATTATGTCATTAAAGGAGGCCAATGCTCAGCAGACATTTTTTCTTACCATGACATAGTTTATTTATCATACAATGTACGTCCCCCCAAAACTAAACCTACTATTAAATATCAGCGTAATTTCAAAAAAATTAATCATGACTTGCTTATAGAAGATGCCCAAAATATTGACTGGTCTAGGCTGCATGAGGCGGAAGACATCGACACCAAAGTAGACCTTTTCAACAATTCGATACTTGAACTTTATAATAAGCATGCTCCTATAAGACCCATCAAAATGAAACACCTCCCCGCACCCTGGCTATCTGACGAGATCAAAGTCTTAATATCACTAAAACACAAAGCCAAATCTAAATTTAAAAAAAGCGGCACAGACGAGCATCGGGAGAAGTACTTAAAACTTAGAAATCGCTGTAACAAGGTTGTTAGAGATGCTCAACGTCGCCACATACACGCTTCTATCGAGAACTGTGACCCTGCCAAAGTTTGGAAATTCCTAAAAACCCTAGGAGTTGGTAGTCTCCTCTTTGTCAGCCAGCAACTTCGATAAGGATCTCCTTAACAACCAATTTACTTCCTCTAACAGCCCACTTGACCACAATACAAAATCACAATTAATACAACATCTGGCTACCTTACCTAAACCTGACATTCCTCCTTTCCACTTTTCTCGGGTCACTGTTGGTGAAATAAAAAAGAATGTCAAAGCAATTTCCTCTAACGCAATCGGCGAGGACAACATCAGTAAAAAAATGATTTCCCTAATTATAGACGAAATTGCTCCCACCTTAGAACACATTTTTAACTTTTCTTTAACCAACAGCGTTTATCCAGCCATCTGGAAAGCAGCGCAAATTTTACCTTTGCCAAAAAAAAGTAAGCCTGTTTCACCTGCTGATTTCAGACCAATCGCTATACTTCCATTTCTATCAAAGGTCCTGGAAAAACTGATTCAACACCAATTGTCATCATTCATTAATAAATTTAATCTGCTAAGCGAATACCAATCTGGTTTTAGGCCTGGCCACAGCACTACAACAGCACTAGTCAAGGTCACAGACGACATACGTTATGCTATGGACAACAAGCAAGTCACGATCTTGGCTTTGCTGGATTTCAGCAACGCCTTTGGTAGTGTAGTCCATGACATTCTGATAGAACGACTTAGTGCTGCTAATTTCTCACCTTCAGTGACCGACTGGTTCCGTAGCTACCTCGGGGGGCGACAGCAGCGGGTTCGTGTGGTAAACGAGTTCTCCTCATGGTCAACTATCACCGTTGGAGTTCCTCAGGGTGGAGTACTACCCCCACTATTGTTCGCCTTATTTATAAACTCCATAACTTATTTTTGTTCCTCTCGCTTTCATCTATACGCAGACGACCTCCAGATCTACACCCAGTCCACCTTGGAGGATCTTCCTACTTCAATCAATAGCTTTAATAGTGATCTTAGGGCAATCTGCGAGTGGAGTAAGAATAACGGCCTTTCCATTAATCCAATAAAATCACAGGTCATTATTGTGGGGAGTCAAGGATTAGTATCCAAGATTGACCGTCTGAATCTACCTCCGGTGCTCGTAGATGGTACTCCAATACCCCTAAGCACGAAAGTGAGAGACTTGGGTGTGCTTTTGAACAATCGTCTTTCCTGGTCAGACCATATTTCCTCAATCAGCAGCAAGGTGTGTGCAGTATGGGGGTCACTGAGAAGGCTAAAAAACGTTCTTCCAATAGGGACTAAAATTCTACTTGCCGAGTCTTTGTTTTTGTCTATATTGGATTATGCGGATGCTTGTTTCACTGACATCACTGAACAACAAATAGACAAACTCGAGCGTCTTCAGAACATGGCAATTCGCTTTATATTTAACTTGCGTAAATATGACCACATATCTGAATATCGCCTCAAGCTTTCTTGGTTGCCCATCCGCCTACGACGTAACATGCGTATCCTCACCTTGCTTTACACCCTGCTATTCAACCCTAAAGCACCGTCTTACCTCAAATCAAGGTTTGAATTTCGAACGTCCGAACTTCAACTGCGCTCTGTGTCCAATCTCCTTCTCCATATCCCTAAACACAATACCAATTTCTATAATAAATCATTCACAGTCAGGGCAATACTGCTTTGGAACTCCTTACCAGCCAAAATCAGGCAAGCTAAAACTATTGTAATTTTTAAAAAAATGCTTAAGATTCATTACCTCAGTATTTCGTAATTATTTCGTGCGAAGGGACTATAAACCTTATAAGTATTGTTTTTATTTATTTCTGTGTATGTAGGCATGAGTATGTATTATATTTAAAATATATATATATATATATATATATATATATATTAGTTTGTTTTTATTTTGTATTTGTGTATTAGTATATTTTTAGAATAGTACTTACCTATAGTATTAGTAGTATATAACCCAATATGCTATTGAATATCTATTATATTTTAAAATAGGATTTAGCGTAATTTATTAAGATTTATGATGAGCCTTATTTAACTTAGTAATATTCCAACTTAAGCTGCACTGTTTTGAAATTTGTTTCCATGCGCCAGAGGTTGCTTGGAAGAAATCGCTTCATAGCGATAAAGCCGCCTTTGTGCTCATGCTGAGTTCATGTAACTTCTTTTATTATGTTTGTACATTTTGAGCACAATAAAGCATATTCATTCATTCATTCATTCATACGTAATTTGGTTTTGCCATATTTTTTCTATCCGTATCACATAATAAAGAAATAAAAAACCAAATCACCTCCAAATCGTTGAATGAAACCACTTTACTCCTTCATTATTTATCAAAAGAAAATATAAAAAATATCTACTGCTTTGCAATACATAAGTTAATAATTTGGTTTATTTACTTTTTTGAAATATGTATTATATTAAGCCTTAAAAAGGTTTTTTTTCTCCTATTTCGCCCTATCATGGACGCGGCGAGCGTCGTAACCGCCACCGTACAAGGCGCGCTGTTGTGAATGTTATTTTAATGTCATTTACGTCGATATTCGCACTGACAGACAATCGACCTGCTAATTTAGGGAGAGAGGGCCCTTAAATACGGCTAACCCCCCTGGGGTAATCTTCGCGATCCTGTTCGTTAGAAACGCCTTACATTTCCAAAAAAGCGTTTTCATTTCGATTCCGCTCTGAACGCACCGAAATTATTCATGGTTTTGTTCAAAGAGCAAAATGAAACTGCTTCTGCTTAAAATACCGGTTAGAATCGTTCGCGATTATGTTCGCTCCGCCCACTCACACACACCACGACCCCCACCCATTGTCCACACATTCAAAACAAATGACCTATTGGCTATTAGATGGTGCACTAAAATGGGATAGAAGATATCACTGCACCAGTTATTTTCCGCGAGGAATTAACCAGGTTAATTTCAGAAGCAATACCGCTCGCTGCGCGCATCTCGCTTTCGCTCCGAGCGAACACTTATATCCAAAAAAACGGCCAAGTGCGTGTCGGGCCACGCGCAATACAGGGTTCCGTAGCACCGCTAGTTTTTTTTTAATGTTGTACGGTCAATGAATGTACATTTATAACGTGTTTTACACTACTAACAACATCATCTCAGTTACTTTCAAAGGAATTTGAACGAAAAGTTCCTTTTTCGGCGAAAAATTCGGCGAAATTCGAAAAGTTTTCAAAAATTCGGCGAAGTGAATTCATTTTTTTTAGTTGATCAACTATTACTCAATAACTGAATTTTCTCACATTTCTAGAAGTCATCGTTTAGCTTGTAGAAGGGGGGGACACTGGACTCTAACGATCTTTTCCACTTTAAAACTTAATATTTCAGAAACGGATCCCTAAATCGGAAAATGATCTATTAAAAAACCTATCCAACGCCAGCCCACATGATGGGGTGGACGCGAAAAAAAATAATCATCCCCGCATAATGTGTAGAGAATATACCATAACTTTTTTTTTAAGATTTCATGTACCATTTTGTCGGCATCATTAATATGTGCATTCATGCCAAATTACAGCTTTGTAGGTCCTATAGTCTCTGAGCAAAACCGCGGACAGACAGACAGACAGACGGACGGACAGACCGAAACTATAAGGGTTCCTTGTTGACTACGGAACCCTAAAAACCTGAAGAGCGTTTTTACCTGGCTAAAATACCGGTTCCGAACCCTGATTAAGATTATAATCACGAGAAATCCCTGAAATTCCTAATATTTTTAAGTGTTAAGAGTTTTTATGTTAATTAAATTTTGAATTATTTAAATATTCATTTACGCGACTATCTAATCAAATTCGTTGTTTATGACAATATTAGGATTTCAGGAATAAATTAAGAACATTTTAAAATATTTTTTCCTGCTTCATACATTTACATACTTACCTATTTTTTTTTTTTTTTCGAAAGGGTCTAAGCTACTGGTCGTTAAGACCATGGTAGTTTAATCGTGGCTATAACTAGTCTGTTGCTAGTTGGTTTGGAGATAAACAATGAGGGGGCCTGGCCCCCTCCCCTAAAACATACCTATTTGCTCTTGCGCTGTCATTGAACGCTGTAGGTAGTATTCACAAGTTACAATTAATTTTAAAGTTTACGTAATAATTACTTAATCGTTATAATAAAACCTTTTAGAGCTACCGCACACCTGAGACACGACTGTCTTAAGACAGACTATCGCATAATAAAATTCACTAGATGCGCACATTTTAGACAAAACGTCTATTAGACAAAGTTGTCTAATGCGCCCCGCGACAAGTCTGACTAACGACAGTCGGCTTCCCTTTGAAGTGTATGCGAGCGCGCACATCTACGACAAAACTGTCTAGCCACAATAGACATAACTACCAGTAGTTCAACTGCAAAGAGACGAACAGGTTTCAATATATTAGTGTGACCGCACATTGGAGACACGACTGTAGTTAGACAGTCAACAAAGACAAGTCTGTCTTACGACACAATTAAGACAGTTGTGTCTATCATGTGGCCACAATAGATATAACTACCAGTAGTTTGACTGCAAAGAAACGGACACGTTTCGATATCTGTCAAATTCGTCGGGTTTCACTAGGATTATGAACGGAGTGTGCCTCGCGCTGGCTGATATAATTTATTTTTAAATATTTAAAATAAAGATTTCAAAATTGGATTCTGACAATTTTAATCGCATACGTGCCGAAACACAACAATACGACCAAAGAGGAACACGTCCATCGAATATGTCATAGTTTTAAATTTGTAGGTAACAAGTAAAGTTTTCGTCATAATACGTAAAATTTAAAAATTTCTAACTTCTAAGTCGGCATACACTATAAATTCTGTCTACTCTGTCCGGGCGTTCTCTACTGTTTAATATACAATTGTATACGTTGCGTCATAATTCTATCTACTCTGTTATCGTAGTCAAGGGGGCATCCACAAATTACGTGAGGTGTTTAAGGGGGAGAGGGGGTCTCGGCAAATCTCACGTATTTTTTTTTCATTGTTACAAGAAAAATTATACTATTTTGGTCCATTACATCCAGATTATACGTAGGGAATGCAATCTCGTTCTCGCGAGATCTCGGCTTTTTTAGCGAGATTAATCTCGGACGAAAAAAGGCGGGATCTCGCGAGCTTGACGAGATTACACCTGAGCGTAAAAAATTCTTATTCAAAGCTGGCCTAAGCAATTACTGTGCACTGTAATATTCAAGGAGGTCCTGAATTTTGACTTCTCGTTGTTTTGTTAGCTATAAAAGAACTGTTTTATTACTAAAAGATTTGTGTTTGATAATGTGCGCTTTTATAATTCTGGACGTCATGTTATGTTTTTGTGCGGTTCAGAAGAGTGTGGAGTGAAGACGTCATGATGTCCTCTAGCGTGATGTTTCCATACATTTTACTTCCCTATGTTATCGTTTTACTGTGTGGACGTTCACGATATTACCGCCACGTCCAAAATTATAAAAGTGCACATTAGAAGAGAAGACTGGTTGTTTCTTTCATTTGTTATTTGATAGATAGTATATACGTACTATGTAAAAGTTTACCACTTCAAAATTATAGACAGATACGTCAAACAATGTTTGATGCATAAAATTCTATTGAAAAAAATTGTGAAAATGAAAGTTAATCTTATAATACTTATTACTTTTTTTTAGTCATTTATTCAAATATTGAGATTATTTGCAAAAAAAAAACCCACCAAACTACTAATCTCGCGAGATCTCGAAATTAGCGCAATCTCGCGGTATTGTATTTATAAACTCGCGGGATCTCGCTTCAGCCCTAATCTCGCGAGATTTGCATTCCCTAATTACACGTATGCTTAAGGGTCAATTCAGACCGCAACGTGACGCGTAGATGCATTTCTAAATTAGTATGGATTTGACAGATTCGCAAGACGTCTCACGCTGACGACATCTTTCAAATCCATACAAATTTTGTCGCGCCTCGCCTCGTCACGTCGCGGTCTGAATTGGCCCTAAGATTTAATCGTAAGCGTAATCGTAATACGATTAATATCATTCACTAATTCAAAACTTGACAAGACTTGGTGTGCGCCACATGATAGACACGACTGTTTTAATTGTGTCGTAAGACTGACTTGTCTAAGTGAGACAAGACTGTCTAACTACAGTCGTGTCTCCAATGTGCGGTCGCACTTAGAGGACGTCACAATCGTAAGTTGTTTCTTATTACTGAAAGCCTGCCTGAGGATTTGTGAATGAGGAGGAAGTTAGGATTTCAATAACACATAAAATTTGTATCTAGGTACTGCTAATGTTATTAAATGAATACTAATGTTGTCACCTATTTACATATCTTGGTAAATAGATAAGTAACATTAATAGCCGCTAGGGGATACTTAGGGCCAACCCACACGTACCACAACCACACAACAACCGCAACCACACGACAAACACACGACGTGGTCGGGCGTATATTTCGTATTGTAAATGAACTGGACCATTCACACGTACCACATTTTGCAGTCGTTGTCGACCACTTATAGCGACCACATCGCAACCACGTCGCAACCACGTCGCAACCACGTCGCAACCACATCGCAACCACATCGCAACCACAACGTAGCGTCGATGCGCTCGCCCCCCCCCCCCTTCATTCATTTCTTCAGGGGGGCGAAACTTTAACGAAAAAGAAAGAAAAAATTCCAAATAACATGTTAATTTGCGAAAAATCTCGAAAGTGGTAGCTATCATCAGTCAAGGTTTTCATATGTAGATATTGTGTTTTCATAATTCATTAGAGCTGTAGCAAAAGTTGGTACTGAGTAACGGGTACGCAGGCGTACCAAGGGGGGGGAAATAAACATCATTTTTCCTGGAAAGTGGGAATTCAAAACGTGTTATCTACTCTGCGTAAAATGAAACAAAATATCTTTTAAGCCCAGGCCAGGTCGAAAAGACTGATTTTTAAGCTTCTAGTCTGAAGAAATTATGTGGAATTCTCTTACACCAAAATTGACGTAGACTCAAAAAGAAACAAAGTAAAAAAATAATACATAATATGTAATACATGATACATAAACACAAATACACAAGTGTACTGTATACTTATGTAATACACTTTGCACTTTATTGTTGCTATCCTTGATATTGTTACGGACACACAGAGCCATCTAGCGTCAAAGCAGTGGAACTTACCAATGGAACACAGGCAACATAAATCCCCTACTCGATACTAGATGGCGCTAGGTGTACCTACGAGTAATTTCTACAAATATCTCATACTTGTTTACGCATATCGGGTTTATTCTGGGATGTTCCGGAATTTTCTGAGATTCCATCCGGCCCGTATAAATAGTCGCAGACAGTTCAGCCGGAATTCAGTTTGATACAAGCGATCATCAAGGCGACTTCGAAGTGAGAACAAGTGATCAATAGTGAGTGACAGTGATAGTGCTCAGTGATTTGGATCTAGTGCTTAGTGTTTGGACTTAGTAATTTGTGTGAGCTAGTGTTTGTGACTAAAGTCTTCAAGAGAGTCACCAGGTCTTTCTCTCTGAATCCTCGAACCCTAGCACGTAACAATATATTATATCAAGGATAGCAACAATAAAGTGTCCTCTTCGAAATCCATGACTTTGGGCAAGACGTGTTTCCGCTATAAAAGCCGGAGTCGAACTACAATAGTTCAACTTGCACACGACGCAACCACGTCGCAACCACATCGCAACCACTGGCCGTCGTCATTTTGTCGGAACCACAACGCAACCACAAAATGCTGCAGCGACACCATTCACACGTAACCACAGCTCGACGACATTTTGTGGTTGCGATGTCGTGTGGTTGTGGTACGTGTGAGTTGGCCCTTAGGGTCGGTTGCACCAACTAACTTTAACTATAACTGTAACTTTAACTACTTATAACTTTAACTTTAACTACAATGCAAAATGTCAAATCTTATGTTAAAGTCAAAATGGACGCCATATTATTTAATCATAACCATAGATCTCGACAAGGTTTGTTAAACTAATATGTATTCGGTGACAAGGTTTTAAATGAACGTGGCGAAAAAAGGAACTGACTGACTGACTGACCGTCAAAGTTAAAGTTAAAGTTAACTTAGCTTTAACTATAACCATAACTTTGACCATAACTGTAACTATAGCCTGTAGCCACGCCTCTGGTGCAACCTACCCTTATTCTTATGGGACTATTGTATTTGTTGTTTTTATTATTTCTTCAAAGATTGAAAGAATAAAAAGAATATCTAAGAATGGACGTGGAAGAAATTTTTTGTGTGCTAAATTATTGAATCAATAATTCAATGTTTTAGCCAGTATTAATAACACTTAACAGTAGTATAGACTATAGAGCGCACCTATTACAGAAATTGCTAAGTGCGCATCGTAAGCACATTGAGTCTATACTCTATGCCAATAAGAGGTTTTCTTATTTTTATTCTCCACCAGACGGCGCGACGATAGACACTTCTAGATTTTCTATTGGTTCCCCACCGATCTGAAATTATCTGGAGGTTGGCATCACGGATACATATTGGTTGAGTTCAATGATAATAAATAAAAAAACTCAAAGCAGATATGTTACTACCGCGCGCGTTGTGAAGCCTCAAATACGGGCCAATTGGTCCGTCTTTTATTTAGTCTGTCTTTTTTATGTAAATGGCATTTCGTATCTTTTGTTTCACTCATCTGGTAAATTTGACTAATGAATTTGAAAATTGTTCGGAAGCAATTTAAACCGGAAAATAGTATGAACGTATTAGTAATTAATTTCATTTTTAATTTTATTTAGCTATTTATTTTTATTTAGCTATTTTTAAAGCATTTTTTTTTCAGGATCTACCGAACCTATATCCATGTACATACCTATTAGATGGTGCCCTTAAATCCGTTGCGCTACAATTCGCTTGTTGCGCAGGAACCGTACATTTTTTCGGAATAAAAAATATTATCATACGTCCTTTTCCAAGACTCCAAGTACCTTTTTACCTTTCAGAAAAATCGGTTCAGCGGTTTGGGCGTGAAGAGTTAATAGACAGACAAGCAGATAGATAGACAGACACACTTTCGCATAAATTATAATAGTTATTAGTGTGGATCATGGATGGGTGATATAAAATTGTTCAATGCTCATCTGTTGCAAGATTATAATACAAGAACTCAGAATAGGAATAATATGACCATGTAAGTTATCATAATTATATATGTACATATATTACCTGCTTTGTTCTATTGTAAATTATTATTTAATTTTGTCTGCGTAAAGGTGCTCCTTCTGCACCGGGAGCATTCAGGGCCGTGCCTGGGTATATGGCCGCCTGCGTGCCAGTCTGTATGGCCGCCCCCAGGATAACATTAAAAAAAACTACTTTAATTTTTAATGTTTATTATTATACACAGGGCATCAAACCGGGAAAAAAATCAGTTTTTGGTTAACCGAAATCGAGAACGAAAAAAAATATTGGTTTTGTTCCGAAAACCGGTTTCTGAAAAGAAAAACCGGCTAAAAACCGGTTTTATGAGATTTATATGTTTGGATGAAATTTAAGAAAAAAAAATGCACAAAATAAACATTTTTTTATTTAAAATTTAAACAAAAATAATAACATGAAAAAAATTACAAAACTGTCGCGGGTTTGAGTTGGATTATTCAAAGATACTTAAAAAAAAAAAAAAAATCTAGCTCCAATTCCAGCTTAGATTATAATTAAAATGATCTCACATGTTGTGCATTTCGTTCGGCAAAATTTCGTATACGGACTTTTAACCCGGTGAACACGTTTTTGCTATTTAAGTATATATTTAATTATCATGAAAATGAATGTTCCCCATTTATTTATTTTGTCTGAAAAATAATTGTTATTGTAGGTTATAATATTATAGGATATATTTAGATATAGCCACACTATTTGGTCGGTCACTAACGATGCGACGATCGCTCGGCGGCTGGCGCCCGGCGGCCGGCGCGGGCGCCGAGCGCTCGCTTCTTCAGTACGAGTCCTAACCACAGAGTACCTTTTTATATATAGTCCTAACGCCTTGTATGCGCCACGTGTTTTTGTTATCGGAGTGTTACTTGTTATTACTGTTTTCTTGTTATTACTGTTTTTTGTTTTTGTTGCTGTTTTGTTATTGCTGGTATTGAAAAATGCCGAAAAGACAACGAAAAACTGTACTCAACAGTGAAACGCGGGAGTTTGTTGTGCGTTTGCGAGATTACTTTGCTTGTGAACAACAAAATGGCGGCCCTTTGTTGCCACTTGAAAACGTACCCATACAAATCACAAAACATTTTTTTCGCTTTCAGCGCTGAGTACTTTCACTGTAAAGTGTAAACTATATAAGGAACGTTGTGCACTCGTTTCCATTACCGACATTTTTTATCGATACTTGCCGCCCTAGTCGATAAACGTCACACGACGTAAGTTTTGCAGGACGTAAACATAAATTGAGATTGAGATAACTTCTCGTAAATGTTAAGATTTGTTAAAAATATCAACGGAATACATTACTAATGGTATAAAGCTACGTAAAATTTTTAAATGGCATTTTTAGACGCCCCCAATATGATCCCAATTTAATGGTGACGCCACTACAATGTTATATGATGACATTAGCTGTCAGTGTCATAGGGATCAAGGTTCGCCGCGCCGAGTATAATGAAAACAAACCGATTATATTTTTGCCCAGTAAACAACTTGTAACGATTTGGCCGCCTCTTAATTTCGGCCGCCTGCGTGCGGTGCACGCAATGAACGCCCGTCAGGCACGGCCCTGGGAGCATTCGCTTGGAATGTAACGTTACAGAGTCGAGTTGAGAGAATCAGTGAGGGAGGAGAGCCGAGCATTACAATGTGCACCTTGTAATGATACAAAACCGAGCATTACAATACGCACCTTGTAATGATACAGTGTCAAGTGTGTAATACAACTTGTTGCATCAACTATGCAAATGTTACATTATACGCGAATGCTCGTCAGTCAGGGCGGTAGTATTGTGTATATGTCACCGTAAGATTGTAAACACCGCGAGATTGTAATATGGCGAAGTGATGGATTGTAAACAAACAGTTTTCCGGTGATTTTAAATTAATTATTTCGTATTTAAAATATCTTCAATGCCAAATGGTGTGAGATGTATGACATAAAATAAAATTAAGATATATTTAAAGTGTTGTTTGAATGTTCGGTTATTAAAATTAACCTTATTTATAATTCAAACTGCACTTTAAATATATCTGAGTTTTATCTTATATCTTTAAACGAGCAATTCTTGTATATATATATATATATATATATATATATATATATATATATACCTTGAAAATATTTTTATTTGACTATTTTAGGTTATATTTTACAAAAATTAATACTCTATTCTCTAACAATATAAGGTGCCTATAAAATATATTACTAAAATATAAAACAGGGGGAGAATAATAAAAAAAGAAAGACTATATATAAAAAACTAAATCTAAGTCGGAGGCTGCGGGCAATGTACCCAAGAGGCTGGCAGCATTACCTCGCTGTATCGCAAGACTGATACGTTGGCCGAGGTAAGCGCCAGCTCTGGGATCATTAGTTTTCTCAACCAGTCTTTGGGATAACTCCTTGAATAGTAGTTTGGCACCAGGGCCCCACGGGCCCAGGGTCTCAACCCCGAAAGGTACAAAAAAGTAATCACTTCCCAGTGCTTCATACTTTCTTCTTTTGTTTGTCTCCGCTTGTGCCGCCGCAGCTCCCGCCTCTCTCGTTGTGGCCGTCACGTGCGACGCCGCTAGCGTATCCACGCAGGTGGCGTCCCATACGAGAGGCCTCCCACGGCTCCACGGAACGAGCGTCATTCCGTCGGGCCTTTTGCCGTCGTCACGTGCGATACCGTTCGGCTCAAGAGTGGCCGGCACGTTGACGGAGACAAGGGCCCTGCGGATCACGTCGTTCAAGGAAGCATGGCGGGACTGGCGGCCGGCACTGCGTCGACAAGACAGGCCGTGATGACCCTGGCGGTCTACTGCGGCGCCGCAGTGGCAGCGATGGGGTTCGCTGATATTGGCTCCTAGTCGCAAACTGAGTGATAGATTGAATGTATGATTATCTAATAGTGTTCCGGTATTGGATGATGGGTTTGCCTGAAGCCAGTAGCCTGATTCCGGCTCGGCGGACGCTAGGAGACGCGCGCGATCTGTGGTGGACGAGGAATTTAGTATGTCTGTTTGTGCCAAATTAATTAGGGGTTCATCCCAATTCTTTTGGATGTTGGGGTTAGCTGGAACGTCACTGGGACAAACACGCTTCCAAGCGTTGATCGCCTCAGCTAGTGACTGAATGCCTATGTTTCCAAAAGAATTGGTGATGATTTTGATGAAAAGAGGATGAATGCTGTGAGCTGAAGAAAGGAAGGCGGGAAGAGACACGCTGGACACACTTCTGAGACCCAAGCCGCCGAAACGAATGGGAAGAGTGGCTTGGGCCCAGGAGGTGTTAGAGATTTGACAGTTAAAAATATTAATTACTGTGTCTTTTAAAATAGAGTCTAAATGGGAAAGAAGGTTGGGACACTCCCATAGAGGGCAGCACCTCAAGACATATGTAAATTGGGGCACAAACAAACAAAAACGAATTATTTGGTAAGCCATATGGGATTTTATTGCGACAAGTTTGCCAGAAGATTCTACGAATTTTTGTTTTTGTTCCGAAACGTAAGGCTCAAAACCGTCATTTAATATGGGGGCACCTAAAAGGCGGAGGGATTCTTTACTGAGAATTTTGATACTAGGGGCCAAATTGTTAAATTCCGATATAATTACGTCGTGCGGCTGTGTGATTGGGCTATTCAAAAAAAGCTCACATTTGGAGAAATTTAAATCCAAATCTATTGCTTTAAATTTCTCTATTAATACCTGCAAATCGTGGAGAACTGTAGCCGGGTCACCACCGAGGGTGCCATCATCCAAATACCAGACGTTAAATTCAGATTGGAGGGATGTAATTGTAGAATGTATGGCAAGGCTGAAAATAGCGGGGCCCAGAGGATCGCCTTGCTGGCAACCAGTAGAGGATAGTAGGCAATCCCTGTTATATAGAAGTGTCGAATTGGCGCCGTAGCTTTGGAGGATGTATTCATATATTTCGGGAATGTGGTTATGGACTTCCTTGAGCAGAGCGCTTCTAGATACGGAGTTGAAGGCATTTTTTACATCAACCTTCACGATCACTTGTCCGGTTTTGGATTTAATATAAGTACGGAGGGCGTGAACGGCGGCTTCACATCCACCCTTACTCCCAAAGCCAAGTTGTACAGGCTGAAAAACATCTCTAAGTTTATTCGTAATGTGCTTACAACAAATTTTCGATGCGATTCTACGGTAGGTGCAACCGACCGCTATGGGACGAATACCACCATCTTTTTTCTTTAATGCGCATAAATTAGCGCCATATAAAATAAACGTGAAATCGTGGTGGACCTTGCCAGATAGCATCAAATTTATTAAGGTCGTCAGGTCCTCTAGAAGCGCTCTGCTGGAGTCTTCAGATGCACTGATTAAGTCTTTCAGGTGCTGGGGACTTAGACCATCGTAACCGCTGGCCGATCCAGTCCTGAAAGACATTATCGCGTTTTTTACATCTTTTATGGAGGCCTCTACGGGTTGCACAGAAGGGCTAGACGAAGGAGGTATGTTCGGTGGGGGGAGTGAGGGATGTTTGTCACGGAGGGCTTCTAGGGTGTATATATATATATATATATATGTAATGTCATTTTATTCGTGTTTCATCGAATACCGAGCAAAGCTCGGTCAAATAGCTAGTTCAACGTTATACATAAAATATTCAGGCAATTAAAGTTATTTTAAATACGAAATAATTAATTTAAAATCACCGGAAAACTGGTTGTTTACAATCCATCACTTCGTCATATTACAATCTCGCGGTGCTTACAATCTTACGGTGACATATATACCGCTGAAAGTCGAATCTTCAATGTTATCTACATTATGCGTGAATGCTCGCGGTGAGGGGAGCACTTTAAAATGTATGTGAATAATTATTCGAATGAATCTCGCACTATGGTCTATGACGCGGTTCACGTCCGATGTCGTTGTGCAAAGAGCGGTAATAAGTAAAAATCGGTTGTCTGTAAAGTCGGTTTACTGACGATAGTTGAACGTGACAACTACCTTTGTTGAGTTGAACTTCATAATATTTTATAAGTAAATTTAGTTCCGCGATTTGATAACAGATCGATGTTAGGCCTCTAGATCGCGCTATCGCTTACCCGACAACATTTGGTATATGTAATTCAATGGAAATAATTCTGGTCTTTTCGCTGACACTCACTGGTTGTCTTATTTATTATTACGCCAGAGGGATTTGCGTCAGGTAACCCTACAGAACGGATCGAACCAGTATTAGGCGTATGACGTCACTCAAGTAGGACTTAGGAGAGAGACGGATGTCGAACGCTGCCGATCGCAAAGGCCGATTGTGCTTCCTTGTCGCTCGTTCCGCGCTCTCGCTTGCACTTCAAGCCTTAAATGGAACGCTTCAGAGCTGTCAGCGAGGTAACGCCGCATGAACTGTCATGTTTTTCAGGCGCGCAGCCCATATCGAATTATAAGACGTTATCACGTCAAAAACTTTGGTTAAACCTAGCCTTGATATGCATCTCTTGCGTTCCACAAGGTTTGATCAAGTGAACTGGCTAAAGGTATTATTACTGGAATTAACACTAACCTAACCTAACTTGCAAGGTCTTTGTGTTTCGGATATCTTATTCACAAAGATCCTTTACAAACGCATACAAATGTGGAGCGATCTTCTCTGGCGCTTCCAAATGCACGTGATGCGTCCCATCCACTTCGACAAACGTTACGTCTGTTCTACCTTGCAGAGCGGCCAATACCTTATCGTAGTATCCGTTACTACGAAGCGTAGCGTGTGCTCTTATGATCAACGACCTACACTTCACCTGTTTCGCCATTTCCAAGGTCTAGTCAAGGGGGATCAGGTCGAGCGGTGAAAACTTTAGGTTCGGATCTCTGTTGAAGATATACCCGACTTTTCCTTTGAACACGTTGCGTGCCATCCCTCTCTCCATCATTATCTTGCAGTTCTCCCTCGATATCGAACCCGCATAGCCCTGGAGTACCATGTCTATCATCTCATCGTACTTATCTGCCACGTTAGCTTTGCTCGGGAAGTTTTCGTTATTTAGCATCTGATCTATAGAGGTTCCCGCAGCCTTAATGGTGTCTGTTGTGGTTTGGATCACGGGGGTCACCGTATCGACGCTGATGAATCTATCCGTTTCGTCCGGAACATGGCTGCATACATGAAGGTTATGAAGCCACCCAACGAGTGTCCCAGTAGGACGACCTTCTTCCATTTGAAATGTTTGACGATTCGACTCAAGAGAACTAGACCGTCCCAGTATTTGTAGTAGACGATTCCTTTGGGGTAGTGTGATGAGAGCCCCATTCCGGGCAAGTCTATACACAGAACAGAGAGTGTTGGTGGCAGCAGTGGGATCAGCCGGTTCCAAGTGCCAGCATTGTCCTGCCAGCCGTGGGTCGCCAATATTGGTTGTCTGTCCTTCGGCCTCCACCACCGCCCCGCCACTTCGCCCCATGGCATCGGTATTTTAATTTCCTCAAAGAAGTGAGACTTGGAATCTGCAATATAAAACAATATTTAAGCTATCAGCTGCTTAGTGCCTACTTATGTAGAGAGTTAATTTTTGGCTGCGGTGTTAATAAAATAATAGTTTTTTTTTTTTGTAAATGCTATTAATTTTAAGGGTTAAGATAACCCTTCAAATTTAATATTTATTGAGACAAGATCAAACGACAAGATACTTAATTTTTCTTAGGGAAACCCATGGCTTTTCATTTTTTCGACATTTCTTTATATATATCTAGCTGTCCCGGCAAACGTTGCATTGCCATAATATAAAGTATTTCGCCCATATTATTTTATTGAAGTGACGAAATAAGTATGTCGCCATGGCAACGTCGATCGCTATCCCGTCGCACAAACAATGGTCGCCGTCAGTCTCAGGTTGTAATAATTTACTATTATTTATTCAACAAATGTACTTATCAACATATAAAGTACCCAGTAGCCGATTCTCAGACCTACTGAATATGCATATAAAATTTGGTAAAAATCAGTAAAGCCGTTTCGGAGGAGTTCGTGGACTAACATTGTGACACGAGAATTTTATATATAAGATAAATTCTTATAGCAATTATTTTCATTTAAAAAATCTAATTAAATAAATTAAAATATTTACTTACCATCTTGGCCATTCATTATTACAAATATTAGCACAGAGTATTTTAATAATATCAAAGAAGTGTCGAGATCGACCACTGGTTAGCGACTAGAGAGTGACGGTCCTTGATGTCTTTGTTACTATAGGCAGATACGAAGGGCATCTAAGGGCTATGACACATTTGCGATTTGCGACCTTCATTGTGGAATAAGATCACTATAATACTATACACACAAATAACACAGCTCACAGCTGAATGGGCTACCTAACAGCGATCGCCTGCAAATCGACAGTGTGATGAGAGCCTAATATTAGGTCCTTACATAATATTATTATGAAATTGGTATTTTGTTGTACAGCTTTCTAAAATCTGGCCAAACGGTTACGGTAGATATCTATTGTCAGCAACTGCAAACCATGATGGAAGAACCAGCTGCTAAACAACCAAGGCTGGTCAATCGCTCTAGACTCTAGAGCAGGGGTCACCAATTAGTTTCGCTCGGGGTCCGTTTTAAGAAATAAAATGCCCTTCGCGGTCCGCACACTAAAAAAAATTTAAACAAAATAATATGTAATTAAGGAAATTACACATTTATATTTTGTATCAATGAGAAAAGTGACAATTTTTGTTGGTAATGTTCATCAGTATGTCGAGACTAGTAGGGAATTATTGGGCATTCTGTCCCACCTCCGTTTGCTCGCGAACTGCGCTCCGCGCCTCGCTCACTTCGGTGGGACAGAATACCCAATAATTCCTTTTCGTTTATGCATCAACTGATGCACCTCCGTTCGCTCGCGAACTGCGCTCCGCGCCTCGCTCACTTCGGTGGGACAGAATACCCAATAATTCCTTTTCGTTTATGCATCAACTGATGCACCTCCGTTCGCTCGCGAACTGCGCTCCGCGCCTCGCTCACTTCGGTGGGACAGAATACCCAATAATTCCTTTTCGTTTATGCATCAACTGATGCACCTCCGTTCGCTCGCGAACTGCGCTCCGCGCCTCGCTCACTTCGGTGGGACAGCATGCCCAATAACTCCTGTTCGTTTATGTATCAACTGATGGTAAATGAAATGAAATGCTCATGACATGCACCTCTGTTCGCTCGCGCCCTCGCTCACTTCGGTGTGTCAGTGTGCCACTTACCAAAAAACATACCTCGGCTTAAATATACTAACACACTATGATGTTTAGTATGTTTAAGCTTACATTTCAGGGGATAGGAATTTAGGATCTTATCAATAAATAAACACCAGTTTTTATGCATTTATACAAATAAACACAATAATGTCTTCGTTTGTGTCATGCAGATTTCTTCGTCATTGATCATCCGATCTGAAAAAGAAAACCGAATGTTATGTACATCCACACTTACATAATAATCACCATTTAGAGTCACGAGTACTTTAAAACTACGATGACGATTAAGGATATTTGAGTAATGCTTCATCTAAAAATTATGGATTAATTATGTTTCTAGTAATAACTTCGACTTATTGGCATTCAAATAATCTCGAAAATATTAACGTTATATTATGCAATAACAGTTTTACAGGAAATATATTATGAATTTTTATATTTAAATTTGTTATTATTAAAATAACTATTGGTTATTAATTATTATTCTGATTAAATAATTACCTCTAATATGTATCTACTACATAAACCTCATTCAATAAACTAGATACATTTAGATTCAAATTTACTTACAATTAAATAATGCTTGGTCTAATCTTTTTTCTGCGTTCCGCTGTGATTTTTGATGAACTTCTCTAATTTTCATGCATCTGAAAAAAATAAATATATTAGCTAATATAGAAAAATACTATTCAATAAGAGTACCACATTAGATTTAAATATTTGATGGGTAACGAATGGTAATTATTTAATTTTAAAATGTAACAATGTACTTAATAAATAATGAATCGTTTTCAAAAACTAAAATATTATCAATTTAAATCAAAACCTAAATAATTGTGTAACGAATTAAATCTATAATGAATACTGGTAAGTAATTGGTTATTAATTATTATTCTGATTAAATAATTACCTCTAATATGTATCTACTACATAAACCTCATTCAATAAACTAGATACATTTAGATTCAAATTTACTTACAATTAAATAATGCCTGGTCTAATCCTTTTTCTGCGTTCCGCTGTGATTTTTGATGAACTTCTCTAATTTTCATGCATCTGAAAAAAATAAATATATTAGCTAATATAGAAAAATACTATTCAATAAGAGTACCACATTAGATTTAAATATTTGATGGGTAACGAATAAATATATTGGTAATTATTTAATTTTAAAATGTAACAATGTACTTAATAAATAATGAATCGTTTTCAAAAACTAAAATATTATCAATTTAAATCAAAACCTAAATAATTGTGTAACGAATTAAATCTATAATGAATACAATAACTACTACACTTACTTTTAACTATTCCTTTATCTTCCCATTCACTTTTGATGTAGGTCTAAACCACGATGATACTCACCGCGCACCACGTTGCATATTAACGACCCAAGACGCGAAATCATAAGAACAGAACGATTGAGTCGCTAGGGTTGTCAAACCTACTATATATTATAGTATCCTACTATTTTAAGGGATCAAATATTATATTTCAAAAAAATAGTATGCGAAACTACTATATTTTGCGTAAAGCAGAACGCAACCAAGCTAAAATGAATCTTATTCCAATAACGTTGTATTGTGTTGTGTGCGTGCAAATTAAACCATGCGTCAAATTCATAGCTAAGTAAAATAATAAATTATTAACATCAATAGACCGTGCTTGTAAATAATTTTTGAAACAAATAATTGACATATTGATGTTGATATAAATATTATATGTGCGTAAATGAATTTAAAGGATGATAATTTTCATAATTTGATTGGAGGTAAAATAATCGTGTTTAATACACACAATATTCATTTATAATTTATTGGATTTATAGGGTAAAAACTGATCGCCTCTTAAATTATCTCTTTAATCGAGTTCTCGCTTCTAGTTCACATCCCTGATCTGAAAAAAACTGCAAGCTGACAAACAAGAATATAATATTTCACATACATACTGTAAAACGAACACTCGTTTTATGGTAGGGGAGCCGATTAGGGGATTTCTGCAGTAGCTCGAGCGCGTCAGATTAAGCTTGTGTATGCTTCCCACATGTCTCTAGTTAACGTGGTATAGAAATCAGCTTATCTGAGTGGGGCGTTAAAAATATATATATTTTTAAGTATCAAATTGTCAGATTAAAATAGAGAACGTTGTGTAGACCCCAAAGAAGCTTTTATTTAAAGCAATGACGACTTAAAGTAAAGGGAAAGATATAAAGACTCTTTGAAATTTTCAATAACTAAAGTCCATATTTTAAAAACAAAACCTTCTTCATATATATTTTTAATCCTGCTTGACGATTACATGTTTGTTTCCTTTAATTGAATGATAAATTATCTTATAAATTACCTTTAAAGTCAATTTTTATATATATATATATATATAATTACTTTTTTTAACTTCTAAATAGCTGCAGTTTGTCACTGCCCCACTGTCATAAGATATGCTCTTAATATTTTTTTCTCCTCATTACTTAATCTACGAAATCTAGTAGGGCCCCATGACACTCGAGTAACTACAAAATTAGCTTACTCGCTTCCCCTACTATGAACAGCGGCGGAGATACAATTACAAAGCATTTCAATGGAACGCCGCAGCGAGCGCAACATGTAGATTCTTCTTTATTCAATTTTATTTCATATTCAGCTACATTGATCAATGATAAGGTCGAAAGTTGAAGTAAGGCATCATTAGTTTAAAATAACGTTTATATTGCATATATTTTACCATATCATCACAATTCATATACACATTAAAAATTCGGATTTACTTGCTTATTTAAACAAAATAATTTATTTTATTTTAATCTCTTCTTGGGAATTAGGTATTGGTTCAAGATTAAATTCGCTATAAAAGTATGCAACATTTAACATGCTTTAAAAAAATGCACAGATGTATAAAGATAAAAAAAATGTAGAATAAACTATATGTAGAATAAATAACAATAAATAAAAAACTTTATTAAACATTAATTAAACGAAAAACGGATTAATTATTATTAATTTTTATTTAAAATCAAGCAAAATTATATCTATTAAGAAACGTTTATTATATTTATCTCATTTAAGTCTTTTACAATTATATTTATATGTTTTACATAGCAATGATCAATCATTGATGTTGGATTTCAATCTGAATGACTGCTATGGTGTAATTGATAACATTAAAACGAACAAACATACACACATATATTACATTAATCAACTCGCGCTTGACAACTTTTACACATTTTTTGATGACAAAGACATTTTTACTAAATAAAAGTCGATGCACGATGGAACAAGTCACAATTTTTCAAGTGGCTTCGCTCCAGTCTTCAATTTCAACGAGAAAATGTTAGTGAGTATAAAATTAATATTTTTTTTGTTTTTAATTTCTTTTTAATTATATTTCATTTAAAATTATATTTTAATAATATTAAAATATATATTTTAATTTTTTTTTGTTTTTTAATTATATATTAAAATTATGTTTTAATTTATTTTTAATTATATTTCAATTAAAATTATAATTTAATAATATTAAAAATATATTTTAATAATAATTATTATTATTCATCAAGATGGGAAAATAATTTATATTTCTTCTTTAATAGGTCCGATTCAGAGTTTGAGGCCCCATCTGCAGTGGTGTCGGTAGCACCGAAAAAGAAGTCAAAGGCGTCAAGCAGCAAACGCAAGGCCGGCCCCGGAAAGCAACACGACTCATCGCCTCCGCTGGAGTTGACCCGCACCTCATCACACAAAAGTGCTCAACGAAAGCGAAAATACTCCTCGCCGCACGAATTTATCACTACACGGTATGTTCGATTATTATCTACTTTAAGTTTGCTGAAATTCTATGCCTGTTTCTGCTGGTTTTTATTATTTATCAAAACTTAGTTCAGTATCCTGTTGAAGTCTGATAAAACTAGGCACCTAATTGTTTACAGTCAAAAGTGAAAGTGCAATACACTTATTCCTATTTTGTTTGTTTTCTTACTAATATTTTTTCTCGATTATTGTATTTTAATGATATGTTAATTTTGTATTTTACAGAACAAGGAGACCGGACTTATTCAATATCTTGCAGACTGAGGAAGCTAGTTGCAGTGAACCCAAATCTCGTGGCGGGGAAATAATATCAAGCTTCTCCAGCCGAGTTTCTACGGGAACGTCTCGTCGGACTGCGAAGACTGGTGGCGAATATTTTGTGGACCTCAAGATCTACAAAAAATCGGACTACGTGTCTCACGCCGCTAATGTGCGCTACAAGACGGCGCTGGTAAGTGTGAAGCTCCAGTGCGACGAGTCATCATCGTCTTGGGAGGCACTGCAAGGCTTCTTAGGACAAGCTTTTACCGAATTTGAGGAGTCAGAGCCCGTCCATTACAGTGACAAAAAATAAATTTTACTAAACTTAATCAATTTATAGTAGATATTAATTTTATTTTTAATATACTAGAATAGAATCTTTTTAATTTTTTTTTTACATTAGTATCGGTTACTGTATTATTGTTTTGATAGCATTGGCTTTTTTAATAGAATAAAATGCCTTTCTGTTCGACGTGTAACATATCTGTACATAGTAAATCATGGGTAGGTCATTTGCGAAGTAATTTACATAGAAAAAGTTGTCAGACAATAGAATACAGTGATGGTATAGAAATCGTCAGCTCTGCATTTCGTAATCGTATTGTAACTTATAAGATATTACCTCTTGATCAACTTCAGTTAGCTTCAGTAGATATATTTTTTTTCGAAATTCGTAACAAGTTAAAATCTCTTTTAGATGAAAACCTTATTAAACATACATGTGTTAAGGTTAATTTCGAACTATTTGGGACGTTTTTGAAGTTCAACGATAATTCACAAGAAATAAAATCTTTTGGAACCAAAAATAAAATATTACATGGTAATTATGATTTTGAAAAAATATATTTGGAAACAGTTAGTTATTTAAAAACTAGTATAGAGGAATTTGAGGATCGTGACAGTAGGTGGACATTTTTAAATAATTTATACATTGAGATTAATATCAATAAATATCAACCACTTAGCGGTTCGAGTTTTATCAGTTTACCCAAATCAATTCAGGCTAAAAAGGCGTGTTTAAATATTATGAATAAAGATCAGCATTGCTTTCTATGGAGTGTGACGGCAGCCTTATATCCAGCTAAAAATCACCCTGAAAGAATTTCATCATATCCTAATTTTCGTGAATTATTTAATATAAATGGAATGTTTTTTCCTGTAACTTTCCATGACATTAACATTTTTGAAAAAAATAATCCTAATATTAAGTTCATAATTTATGGTTTAAAAAAAAGTAAAACTATTGTTGGGCCGTTGTATAAATCAGACATTAATAAAACATGCAACGAGAAAATTATACATTTGTTGTATCTAGAAAATAATAACACTTCTCATTATTGTTTGATCAAAGAACCTTCTAGACTGTTTAGAAGCCAAGTTACATCTCATCACAGCAAATTGTACTTCTGTGATTTGTGCTTGATATTTTTCAGTACTTCTAAAGAAGTTGAAAACCATTTATGTGGAGGCGTTGTAACTGTCCTCCCAAATAAGGGCTCAGTAATTAAATTTAAAAACTATGGTCGAAAACAAAACATGTCTTTTTGTATTTACGCAGATTTTGAATCGATGCTACAAACCAATACTGAAGCTAACTGTTCTTCTAGCAAAAATACGACTACATTGCACCAACATTTACCTATAGCTTTTGGTTATTATATTGTTTGTCGTGATGACCCTAGTTACAATCGGTACGTATCATATCGAGGACCTGGTTGTGATAAGCAGTTTGTAGATTCGATTCTTAAAGACGTACAAAAAATATTTGATATACTTAGTACACCAGTCCCTATGATATTTTCTATGGCGGATAAGTCTGATTTTGATAATGCCACACGTTGTCATATTTGTGAAAATTTTATTTTTTCGGACAAAGTCCGTGACCATTGTCACGTTACTGGTCGTTACCGCGGAGCTGCGCATCCGTTTTGTAATTTACAGTATAAACGCCCTTCATTCGTCCCCATTTTTTTTCATAACTTAGCTGGTTATGATTGTCATCTTTTTATAAAAGCGTTAGGCGAGGTTCCTGGTAATATTAAAATAATACCTAAAACAAAAGAAAACTACATCTCATTTACCAAATTTGTACCAGTTACGAATAATCAGTTTTTTCAACTTCGATTCGTTGATTCATTTAAGTTTTTGGGAACAAGCTTAAGCAAATTGTCAGAGACATTAAAACCGGAAATGTTTAAAAACTTACAAAATCATTTCCCCGATGAAGATGAATTTCAGTTGCTCACTCGTAAAGGCATACGAATATATGAACTCGTGGAAGCGGTATGACGAAAAAAGTCTACCCCCAAAAGAATGCTTTTATAGTTCCCTAACTGATCATGACATTTCTGATGAGGATTACCAGCACGCGTGCTTAATTTGGTCAACATTTCAAATCAAAGATTTAGGTAGTTATACGGATTTATATCTAAAAACTGATGTGCTTTTACTGGCAGATATCTTTGAAAATTTTAGACAGACTTGCAAGCAACACTATCAATTAGACCCAGCTTTTTACTTAACAGCACCCAGTTTATCTTTTGATGCGATGTTATTAAAAACAGGAATACAATTGGAACTTATCGATGACTTGTCGATGGTGCGCATGTTACAGAGTGGTATCAGAGGAGGAGTATGTCTGTGCTCTCATAGACATGCAAAAGCAAATAATCCTTACTTAGAAAATTACAAACCATCAGAATCTCCTTCCTACGTCACTTATATTGATTGTAATAATTTATATGGATATAGTATGTGTCAGTATTTACCATTATCAGATTTCAGATTTCTCAATGAACAAGAAATCAACAAATTAAATATAATCGAAATACCGATTGATGCAGAGTGTGGTTATATTCTAGAAGTAGATTTACAATATCCCAAACATTTACATAACTTACATAATGATTTTCCATTTTGTTCTGAAAAATGCATTCCACCCGGGGGGAAAACTTTCAAACTAGTTCCAAATTTGTATGATAAATTTAAGTATGTTATACATTACATTCACTTGCAAACATGTTTAAAACATGGTTTAATATTAAAGAAAATTCATCGAGTGATTAGTTTTCGACAAAGCACGTATTTGAAACAATACATTGATTTGAATACTGCTCTGAGGCAAAAAAGTTCCTCAACATTTGAACAAGACTTTTTCAAACTCTTGAATAACAGTGTGTTTGGAAAAACTTTAGAAAATAATGAGAAGAGGGTCAATGTGCATTTAGTTAATCAGTGGGTTGATAATAATAATGTGACTAAGAAAAGGCAATGTGCACAAAAACTTATCGCTCGTCCAAATTTCCATAGCGCCACAATTTTTACTGAAAATCTAGTTGCGGTACAATTAAACTCTGATCAAATAATTTTGGATAAACCAATATACATTGGTTTTACCGTACTAGAATTGTCAAAAAGTCATATGTATAACTTTCATTACTCTGTTATTAAACCTTTTTATAAAAATAATGTACAAATGTGTTACACGGACACTGATAGTTTTGTATATCATATACGGACCCATGATTTTTATGATGACATAAAAAGACATTTTTTGCCTTACTTTGATACTAGTAATTTTTGTAATACTAATCAATATGATTTACCCATTCAAAATAAAAAAGTTCCTGGTTTGTTCAAAGATGAAATGGCGGGTAAAATCATAAGTGAATTTGTAGGCCTTCGTTCAAAGTTATATTGTATTAAAACCATAAATAGCACAATCAAAAAAGCGAAAGGAATTAAGAAAAATATTGTCAGCAATTTCAATGTTACTGATTACCAAAAAACTCTGTACGAAGGCAACATTGTTCATAAAACAAATGTTTTATTTAAGTCAATAAAACACGAGTTGTACACATGTGCTGTGAAGAAAGTTGCTCTGTCTGGTGATGATGACAAGAGAGTCATATCTAAAGATAAAATTTCAACTAGAGCATGGGGACACACTAGTATATTTAACTTTTAACTAGATTTAATAAGCTGTACCTAATTAAGAAATTCTTTGTATTATTTACTTTCGTAGCATAACCTATGCATTTTAGTATGTATATTATGTAGATTTAGAAATAAAATATCATTTTATTAAATACATTTGTTTTATTTATTATTTCACAACTACATAGATTTTGCAAGCAAACCTGCAGGCTGATGCTAAATTCAAGTAACGTAAAGTTTTATCAAGTTGAAACATGCTTTACTTGAGTTTAAGTCGGCACTACATGTAGGCGAACGCGTTGGCCGACGCGTTGGCCGGCGCGCTGGCTCAATGTGTAGAACAGGCGAAATACCTACCGCCAACGCGCGAACGCCCGTTCTATACATTGGGCCAGCGCGCCGGCCAACGCGTCGGCCAACGCGTTCGCCTATATGTAGTGCCGACATTACTGAATCCACACGCGAATATATGAGCGCGCGGTACTGTTTGTAACATGAGTCCTTATTCATAATAATGCAACCTACATGTTGCAATCACTATAATAATGTGAAGACTTTGTTTTAGTATTCATTCTTGCGTCGATAAGCACTGTAATTAGTTACTCACGTCTACATAATTTACAAAACAAACCTTAACTTATATAGTTACTCGCGTGTACATAATTTACGTATTTTTGGTAATAGAGTCTTGGACCTACTACACAACGGTAAGTTGATTTATTATTGATTTAAGTCATTAAAATACATAAAAATAATCGTTAATTCCAAAGATTGCTGATTTGGTGTTAAATATTTTCTTTTTTTTTTTACAGATAATGGAACGCGTAGAAGATTTGACTGCTACATCCGAAGACAATGTCTACCTACATGAATATGGTGATACTTTCCAGTATGCTCAAGATCCTTTGGAAGGATTTACTGAAGAGTTTTTAAAAATGAAAGCTCAGCAAAAGCCGAACGCTAAGATTCGGGAACGTCGTCCAGCAAAATTAAGAAAAAAATGTGTTTCTAAAAGTGCACTTAGTAAACTGCATAACCCAGTTCATTCGTTTGTGGTAAACAGCGTTCCCAAAAAAGGTTTCCGTCTGATAAAGATCTCAGTGTTTGATTTAGATGGATCCCAGCAACATTGTGACAGTATAGACGATGATAATTTTTTGTTATCCGCTCAATATGTTGTGAATGAAAACGGTGATGAAATCATGGACCAAACCGAGAAGTTAGTCAGTAATATATCAAAAAAAATATGTAATTACAGTTATATGAGTTGGTTTTAGTTTACTTTGGTATTAAGTATTTGTTTTAGCTGTAGGGTCGCAATAGACTTTAGAATGAATAAGTCGATAAAATTGTAAGATATATTTGTATGAAAATAATATAAGTTAGGGTTTGTTTTGTAAATTAATGTGTACGTAATTATTGCTTAAATAAATTGTATGTATAATGTGAATATATTTTGTTTTATTTCTATTTCATTCCAATTTAATTATTTAAATAAAAAGCAACAAATATAAGGTATTTTTTATTGAAAGTGCACATTATTTTCTAAACACCATTTTTTTAAACATAATACATTTTTTAATGCACAATACTTCTTATGAATAAAACAGTTATACGATTCTTCCTTACAATACAGATCGTACAGAATGTTAAATCTCGGAATGTCTTTGTAACTTATATCTACAATATTATTATGATCACACAATTCTTTTACCCATTTCACTTTCTCTTCACCTTTTACGATAATATTTCGGTCTTTTAAGTAAGGTTTAATAATTCTTCTGAATTCTCTGTAATCGATATAGCCTTCGCTCCATCGAAACCCTCTATTTCTTTCTAACCACCGAACATTCTTTTTTTCATCATCGGTTAGCGCTGAGAATGGGTATGGTGGTTTAACATAAAATGTATGTGTATGCTGTTGAGTGGCTATACATAATTCTTTTACTAAAAAGTCGTTATTATTATTTTTAAATCCTTGTAAGTCAACGATTATTGTATTACTATTCATGATATTTTCTTAACGATATTACTCAAAGGCTTATACTCAAATATGCAGTCGTTTAAAATCAGACAATATGCAGCTGTCTGATCAGGTATTTCTTGGTCTGTTTCGATTTCTACTCTCACGTCGATTGAGCCTTTTAACGTTTCGTGCTGTCGCGAACAGTCGATAACGAATAAGGGAGCAACGTCTCTGAATTCTTTCAAACTCATCAACGGTTCTGACCGACGTCCGTGATACGACTGTTGAAATCTGACATACTGTTCGTATAATAAAGTAAATTTGTCTTCTGCAAAACTAACGTTTAATCCCTCATATGGATAGTATGACGAATTTAAAAACACTCTTACATCACGTACGTGACAGTGATCAAACTCCGCCATCGACAATTCACCGTTGTTTTTGCGGTTGGTTTGTAAAGCTAATACAACAAATCGCGGTTTTTCTATTTGAGATGAAGTTTTAATGGACCAAGTATGTTTACGAGTTTTGGGTAATAATGGATACTCGTATAAATCCCAGTTACGATATGCTATTGGAATAGCTCGATCTTTTTCTAATTGTTTTAGTAAATTTATTCTTTCGCGATCAGATACTTTAATATGAGGTACTCTCCAGATAATTTTACTTATAACAATATCTTCCAAAACTTCTCCTGTTTTCAACTTGATTGCATTAAGGTTAGTGTTACATCTAAGCAACACTAACTCATGTTTGCAGTTAATGATAATTTTTTCATAATCTTCCGCAAATCCTAAAATCTTGTTTAAAGGAATGGATACAGAAAATTCTCCACCACTTGTATTATTTATACCTTCTGGCGACCACCCCCAAACTCGAGCATATTTTGATTCGTTTTCATTTAAGGACAGATAAGACTTTATGGTCGTAGTTACACCTGCGTTTTTTATTTTATCTATTTCTACTCCATTTAATTCATATCTTATGTCTTGAAATAGAAATAACGCTGGATTATTAACGAAATGTACATTTGAAACCTTTTCTTTAGTTGTGCTGTCGTGGACAATTACTTTGCCTTCGATATACAAACTGCTGAGCGAAGGCAGCACATATAAGTCTTGTTGATTGATGGGGATTCGTATTTCATCATTCTTGTTGAAACTTGTTACGTACGGTCTGTATGAATGATACTCAAAACTTTCGATGCTGTTGTCGTATGAGGTTTGTTGAGATATGTTTAAAATATTCATTTTATTAAACCAATTAGCTTGAGGTATTCTTTATTGCTTTTAGTAAGCTTCTTTTTTAACTGCTGTCGTGTGTCTTTGTGAGAAGATCTTTTAGGACTGACTTGGACATTTGATATGGCAGGGGTTTTATGGAAATTTATCATTTTTTCTAAAATGTAAATACAATTGTACCTCTTCACCTCGTAAATTTATTTCTTTATTATCAGCGTCTAACAGTCTTATATTGATGGAACTAATAGAATTTTGATTGACTGGAAAATAAATTAAATTTTTTGGTATTTCTATTATTCGATAACCAGGAGGTACATTAGGTACAAATTCGTAAATAATATGGCTTGCTTTTCCGTTCACAAATGAACCACTAACTACATCACATTCAATCCTCACGATAGTTGTTGATAGAATGCTTACAGGATACTGTGAATCAGTGCTTATATTAGCTTTTATTGTTTCCATTCCAAAGCCTAGTATGTTCCCAATTGAATCATCTTTATTAAAATGAACGTCTTTAGAACAAAATATATTTGTTTTCAATGTGTTATTATTGCATCTTAGTTTAAGCAGTGTATTTTTTATGTTAGTTTTCAAATAATCACAAATATCTTGAAGCTCGTAGGACCCTTCAGGAATTTCGATAATTTCATTGTCACCGTAATAAAACTTGTTGTTTCGTCCATCAATATTAGGTATAGAGTTGAAAGTTGAAAAGTACAAAAGACCACATTCATAGTCTCCAAGAAGTTCCAACGTCGGAGAATAGTTTGTCGTCAAAGAGGCTCCGCTCCCGGTTATAGATACAGTGAAAGACATTTTGATACTGACACGTTTATTTATTTTTAATATTATTTAAATGTTTCTTCCA
Organism: Lysandra bellargus; assembly: GCA_905333045.1. Taxonomy (NCBI): domain Eukaryota; kingdom Metazoa; phylum Arthropoda; class Insecta; order Lepidoptera; family Lycaenidae; genus Lysandra; species Lysandra bellargus. The sequence continues at coordinate 4,021,602 of HG995358.1, forward strand.
ATATTTTTTTAAAAATTTAATACATAGATGACCACAGTTTGTTGTTCCAAATGCTTGATGTCTGTTATAATTATAGTTTATGAGCAAATTATTCATATATTTCATCAGTTCTAATGGTGGTTTTAAATTACCAAAGCTATCATAGTATTCTACGTAGCTGTTTTGTTTTACATAGGCTACCCAATGTGTGCCAGGATTCACGTTACTATCTAAATTTACAATTCCACATTCTATTTTTCTAGGTTTTAAAGGCAACTTATCTCTCATGTAAACACCACGAAAGTATGGAATATCACCAGCATACTCCAATATGTCTAAATTCGTGAGCGCACGCCTGGGCAGCCGTCTAATTAGTTTTTTGATGGGTTCAAATATAACCCTGCTCCTTTTTTATGAGGTTTAATATATAATCCTTTTCCAAGAGCGACCGCTTCCATCATTCTGTTGTGTCTTTCAGATTCTTGGAGACTCTTTTGTGCCGCTTTAGAATCGTTTACGGCTTTGGCTATACCTGCTGCACCTCCTGCTAATGAACCTAACGCCGACAATCCCGCAAAAATAGGAATAAGCGGTAAAAGTCCACCACATTTTGGAAGTGGAATTATACGTGGTAAACATATTCCTTTCTTTTTGCTGAACAGTTTTTTCGCAGCTGCATACGCATATTTTATAGCAGAGTGATGATCCTTGGATTTAAGTTTTTTTAAATGGGCATGTATTTTTTTAATACCTTTCTTAAATGATTTAATACCACTTCCAGCTCTGATTTTTGTTTTCATAGCATTTTTTACTATCCACGAGGCAATCTTTTCTCCCTTACCAGCATCTTTTGATTTCAACCTCTTCTTTGCCATACTCAAAAGTTCTAAATCAGCTTTACGTCGAGCACTAGGATCTTTATTTATATAAGCAATATCGTGATGCATGCAAGCTTCATCCAATTTGTTAACTCCTCGATCGCCTTGTAGTATTCGTTTTTGAAGTTTCGTCCCAGGACCGCAAAATTGATATCCAGGTAAATGCAACTCAAACGGTAAATGGTCTATCAAGTTATTGATTACACCACTACCTTCCTTCATTGATAAGTATGTATTGTGATATAGCACTGATTATGTGCTTTATATATCTAAATAACTAATTCACTTTTATCTATCCAACTGTTTTCTTCGGCACCTAATCCTAACCACTTCACAAAAAGTTTGTTGCCTCTTTTCTTTAGAACTTTTTCAATAAGATAAATATCAGGAAATTTAGTTTTTTGTAATTCTTTTCCATAAAAACAACCAACAATGTTTTGTTTATGTTTATCTTGTAATTGATACGTTTGAGGACTAGTTTCGTTGACTTTTATGATGCGAAATATTTCCGTTGACCAATTAGGGGTGTAGCCTTTATAAAAATCTCCTTTGTATTTACTTATACGAACAAAATCGCCAACTCGAAAAGACGATTCTTTGCGTACTTTTCTTGGCTGTTGGCTTTTGATAATATTCAATCGAACTGTATTTTGATTTGAACTGTTAACGTCTATTGGTTTATGTTTTGTAATGCGATGCACAGTATTGTTATAATTGTGCACAACGGACTTTAAATTATTTTTATACCATTCATATTTTCCGCATAAACTAAATAATTTGTAAAGACGTGATTTTATAGTTCTTATTACTCGTTCGACGATAGAAGCTTTTTTTACAGAACATGTGGAATAATGATTTATGTTATAAGTTTTCATTAAATGCTTAAAAGAGTCGTTATAAAACTCTTTACCTAGATCTGTTTGTAAGTTTTTAGGTTTTCGTGTGGATTCTGATAATATACTGCACATAGCACTTGATACAAATTTTTTAGATTTTGATTTTAACGGTCTAACCCACACGTATTTTGATAAAACATCAATCACTATGAGAACATATTTAAATCCTTTATTAATCAACGAATATTTTTGTAAGTCCACTAGGTCAGCTTGCCATAAGTCATCCAGACCTTTAATTACCGTATGCCGACGAACGAAGTTTCGTCTCGCTCCTCTGTGTAGTTCATTCACTATATCTTGTTTACTCATTCTGAACAGATTTTGCTGCAATCATGTTATCGATTTCTTGTTTTGTGTAGTACATTTTACTAAAATTTGTAGTAGTAATTTTTTCTAAACTATGGAGATAGTTTCTGACATTACTTTGGATTTTCATCATTTCATTTTTAAGGGCTTGGACACTTTTATCTACGTATTCTTTATTCACAGCCTCGTCGTCTTTTTCTGGAATTTGCACCCCTTTTAATTTCGATGACTTTAAATCGAATTCCCCTGTATCGGACCTTACCAATGTATCGCTAAGAATTTCAGAAAATTCAGATAATCGTAAACGCTTATGAACGTGATGACCAAATTTGTCTATATTCATTGCCGTGTTGCTAGGTTCTGTAGTGTAATAGTACTGCTAAATTTTCCTGATGGCAGCCTTATATATTTCATTTTTTTAATGATACCAGCTTCTTTCATTTCTTCAAGTATGGCATTAACTTCATTATCTAATCCCGTATTACCAGCTGCCCGAGATGCACATAATATTTTCAGTCTCTCAACTAACTCATTAGGATCATCCCAGTAAACTAAATCAGTGTCTTTCTTAACTTCTTTCAAAATGTCGATTCCTCCACCTCGCTGAAGACTTTCTACGCTACTGGTATTATTTCTAGCGAATTTAAATAGTGGCTTTATCACATGAGTATATTTGAACCCTTTATTACCATTTATTTGGTTCGATCGTTTCCAGTTACGTTTATGTGCATTAGTGTCGATGAGTAGCAATTTATAATTTTGTAAGTCTTCCTCTGTAATAATATCTAAATTAGGTTTTTTTTTGTACAACAATTCTGCCAGACCAGAAGTTTTTTTTAAAGAGCGGCTTCTAATTTTCAGAACTTTTCCATCATCGTATAAACGGGTTTTGCCTAGCCAAAGTTTTCCTCGTTCACTTCTTGCTCCATATGGTATATCTTCTTTCAGCGCTTCAGACGATACAGACCAAGACAAAGAATCGTTTGCGATACTCGGTGATGATTGAATAGATTTAAATGAGTTCTCATGGATATCATAATCCTCAGAAGGTGATGTAGTAAGCGTTTTGTCAGGTGTTTTAGAATGAAAGTCGTCATTATCTGAATTTTCTTCATCATCAAGATCCGTCTCAGATTCTTTAAATTTTTCATGTGAACCATTTGAAGATTCTTCTTCGTCTTCTTCATGACGTTTTTTTTCAGTTTTGCTTGCTAATAATTTTAGCGGACTGACGATCGGTTGAAATATCGTCTCCAGTGCCATGTCATTTGTGTGTTTAGTATTTTTTATCATTTCTACCTTTCTTTTCACTGCAGACGCTGATTTCACAATTTGTTCCTTAAGATTCCGCTCCATGTTAAGAATTCTACTCTGATTGATGTCTCAAGTTATACTACTAGGTAGTGGGGTATGTATATGCTTTATAGAATAAATTAATCCACTATTATAAATGTATCAAATTTCATTCTGTAACAACCATTATTTCGTTCACAATCCTTATTGATTACCACATAACTGTACGGTTTACTCCACACAGTTGAACACATTTCACGGAATTGCGACCACGTCATATCAGACCCTACATGTTCATCGTAGATGTGTCTTAGATTAATCTCGTCTTGTTTAAACAATATGATGAGATTGGCATTATCTCTTACTAGTTGTTTGGGTATTTTAGTATAAGTTTGGTTAAGATAAAAGCAATCAATATTTTTGTGACGACCCATAGCAAAATAATCACGTATATTATTTTGATTTTCGCATGCAACATCGTCAAATATGATGATAGAATTAGGTAAGGCTTCTTGTGGACTTAAAATTTCACTGTTATGATTATACTTGTGATACGATGTATCCACAACTTTTTCCAATACTTTTTCTAAAAAGACGTATTTAGGTTGATACAAAGACTTTGAATACACATAAAGGTTTCTGAATCGTGGACCATTCGGGTGTAGTAACAAACTGATTACTAAGTTTGTTTTCCCACAGTTTGAGGGACCACAAACAATACTGCGAATGGTATTTGGTAGTAAATTTCCATGCCGCTTAACTTCATTTTTAACTGCAGGACAGACACATTCTAATTGAAGTGATTCTTTTTGTTTCAGAAATTTCATAGCTGTTTAATCCAATCGACCACTGTGATTAGTGGATTATGACAAAATGATAATCATGCAGTGTGTTGACTCATATAAACAGATAACTTCAAACATACGAAATTCATTGTTTCTATAATAGCTCGCTAGATATTTCAACCATCCAATCATCGATGAGAAGCGATTTTTGATCACTTGATGCATGAACGAACAGGAGTTATTGGGCATTCTGACACACCGAAGAGAGCGAGGGCGCGAGCGAACAGAGGTACATGTCATGAGCATGTCATTTCATTTACCATCAGTTGATGCATAAACGAACAGGAGTTATTGGGCATCCTGTCCCACCGAAGAGAGCGAGGCGCGGAGCGCAGTTCGCGAGCGAACGGAGGTGCATCAGTTGATGCATAAACGAACAGGAGCTATTGGGCATTTTGTCCCACCTCCGTTCGCTCGCAGAGCATTAACGAAAAGGAATTATTGGGTATTCTGTCCCACCGAAGTGAGCGAGGCGCGGAGCGCAGTTCGCGAGCGAACGGAGGTGGGACAGAATGCCCAATAATTCCCTACTGAGACTGAAATTAATTTTTAACGAAGTACAACTTCGAACATGCATGGTCCGCACACAATGGTTCGGCGGTCCGGATGCGGACCGCGGTCCGCCATTTGGTGACCCCTGCTCTAGAGTCTAGGCCACTGCTGCTTCAGGACAACGCTAGACCACACACTGCACAATAGACGACCGCAAAACTCGAGGAGCTGCAATTGGAATGTCTGCGACATCCACCGTACTACCGGACCTTGCTGATTGCTCCAACAGATTACCATTTTTTCGGAATTTGGATAACTTCCTACAAGGAAAAAAATTCAACTCTGATGTGGCAGTCCAAACCGCATTCAAAAAATTTATTGACTCTCGTCCCTCCGTTTTTTTTTTTAGTAAAGGGATCAACGAACTACCCTTAAGATGGCAAATTAAATATTAGACCAGCACGAGTCGGCGCATAAGTACCGGAAACTATTCCACCTCAATTTTTTTATGCGATCCTCTTCAAATTGCCCTCCTGATGATATAAATGCATGTTGCCATGGTGCAACCCGGTGCCGTATTGTTTAAACAAACATTGTTTAAACAATTGCAAGGAATTGTTGTTTTTCAACCGGACAATTTTTTTAATATTATTTATTGAAATACCAATAAAAAAGGTCCTATGACTTTTTACGATAAAGTTAATATTTTTAAAGATATGAATTATTAAAGGTTCAATAAATTCAAATTTGAGCACATTCGACCCATGAAAAATATATTTTAAAAAATAATAATGTCTAAGTAACATATATTCTTAAATTCTCTATACAATAGTAAATAATATCGTCAGTAGAAATTTTAAAAAATTTCATTGTTTATATCTTTTTTTATCTTAGCAATAGTAGACAAAAAATTGCGTTTTTTTGTATGGGAGCCCCCCTTAAACATTTACTTTATTTTAATTTTATTATTAATTATTAAAGTAGAAATATAATTAAGGATTTTGTGAAATTTTCAAGTGCCTAGCTCAGGGGTCACCAATTAGTTTTGCTCGGGGTCCATTTTAAGAAATGAAATGACCTTCGCGGTCCACACATTTTATAAAAAAAAATATTACCAAAATTAACTATGGATTATTGCCTGTAATTTATTTACGTATATCAATAAGAAAAGTGTCAATTTTTGTTGCTAACTAATTATCTTTTTTATTGGTATTTCAATAAAGAATATAAAAAAAAATTGTCCGGTTGAAAAACAACAATTCCTTGCAATTGTTTAAACAATGTTTAAACAATATGGCACCGGGTTGCACCATGGCAACATGCATTTATATCATCAAGAGATGAATTTGAAGAGGATCGCATAAAAAAATTGGAGTGGAATAGTTTCCGGTACTCATGCGCCAACTCGTGCTAGTCTATACATATATTACACATAACGCCAATTTCATATGCCTTAATATTTTCATATTTATGTGTCTTAACTCTAAACACACTAGGCTGAATTAAGCCGGCGTAATTTCCGCCGCAAATGTCAAACACATACAAAACGCGACGTAACAGTGTGTCACCCCTAGTATTCGGCCCGTATTTTGTATGCAATTTAAACGCGGCGTAAACGCGGCGGAATTTACGCCGGCGTAATTCAGCCTAGTGTGTTTAGACCCTTTGACATAAATAATAAGGACAATAGACATACTTACACCATTTTTTGTGATGTGTTGCATGATACATTACAATTTACAGTAATTTATAATTATTTTAACTTACCTATGTGTTCTTTTATTTTCTATTGTATGAATAAGAGCTGTTTAATATTAAGAGTCCGTATACGAAATTTTGCCGATTTTGCCGAAATTGCAAAGGTTCGCTACAGAAATATTATTAGGTTTTTCCCCGTTATTAGACAAAAATATATATATTAATTATTAGATTTAAAATATATTTAAGCGCGGTATATCTATAGATTATTTCTGTCGTTTTCTTTTTATGAATTACAGCTCCAAGTTGCCGAAATTAACAGCAATTCTTTGCCCATTTTCTCTAAAATTTTGCCGAGTTACATATTTTTTTACTCAACTATTTCATATTAAAGTGGTAAAAAGTAATTCCAACATTTTATAGACGACTTTCTCAATAGTACATTGTATTTTTTTCATACCAATCCATAAACAGGTGATATTCTAAACATTTTACAGCAAAAATCACAAAACTGTCGCGGGTTTGAGTTGGATTATTTAAAAATACTTAAAAAAATAAAAAGTCTAGCTCCAACACTAGATTATAATTGAAATGATCTTACATGTTGTGCATTAAAACTTATAGAAATACTGTATTTTAACTGTTAAATCGCGTCTGTAAAATCAGCAAATTCGTATACGGACCCTTAATAAGTCTTTCAACACACACCACACTTCCAAGGATAGCGTGAACATTACCTAACATTTCATATGATAGGTTGGTGCAGGGTTTTTATTAAAATTAAGTGAACATACTTGCACATAAGTATACATTAAACGAAAAAATAACATAAACAAGTAATTATAGGTAGCTCATATATTTTATTCTTTATTTATTTCTTTACGGTTTATATTGCTTTCAGCTTTACTAAGTATACGTTTTAACCCATCAAGCCCGTACGAGCACCGGTGATCGCGACAACAATAGAATCCCCGATCGAAGGATTATAATACGAATTAAAATAAAATAATAAAAATAATCCTGCCAATACAAGTTTAGTAGGGTACTTATGAAATATTATTATTTATGTACTTACTTTTATAACTTTTGTATGATAACATAAGTAATAAACATAATTCGGAATTATTCGGAATTGGGAATAAATTAATGAAATACTTTTAAATAAACTATAAGTACTAATATCGAGTGATAATCTGGTGAATAAACAATTTTATTTTCATTTCTTTTGACTAGATGGCGCTGACTACATCATATTTTTAACGACAGTATGCAGAAGATCATTTCAAACTGTTTTAAGCCTGTATACCCGCTATCCCCAACCCGCGGCCCGCGGGCCGCATGCGGACTTTATTTGGGTCCACAAATGTGGTGATGTTAAACAACTTTGAAATTCACGCCCACCGGCAAAATAACGTAGTCTACGTGATAGTCGTTAAATTTTTTTCCACTTTAAAATCGTTAATTTTGAAGAATGTTTTTTTTTCAAGCCCTAAAAATTTTTTGTTGCGGCCCGCGATACCAAGACCAAAACATGTTTGTGGCCCGTATGAAAAAAAGGTTGGGGACCACTGATCTAGACTTTTTGCAGCCAAAATATATTTTGACTTAGAATGGGATGCATTTAAATAATTTCTAGGGAATATGCAATACTTTGATATTAGTAAAATTTGTGTATCTTTAAAAAAAAATTATTACATGTCGTCAGAAAATGTATATATATGTAGGCAGTTGCTAAATTAATACAATACTACAAAAAAATAACGTAATCTTGTTACAAGTGGCTAACGAAAGCAATTTTTTAACTTTCAATCCTTGTTATTTACTTATGAAATTATTCATGATCATGGATATATCATTACAAGACGTCTCACATTTATTGAGTACTTTTCTAAAAGCCAATAATATAATTATGCATATTCACCGTTATAATATGTAGGTAAGTACTAGGTAATTCTATTTATTAAATATGATTCTTCTAAAGCAATGTATAAGCCTCGTAGCAGTAGGTAATACAGAAATGTAAATAAAAAGTACTAAAAATCTTTAGTATAACTACCAAAGGAATTTATATAATAAATAGCCGAAAAAATCACTACTAACACTACTAATACCCGACCAAATAACGAAGTCTGTCAAGAAAGAGTAGACGCAGTACAAAAATTTTCTAAACGTAATCCCGCTCAAAAGTTGGTTTCCACAGAGAAGAATATTATCACCTTGCACATTTTTATCTCGAATTTAATAAAGTTTTCATATTTTTTATGATTTCAAAATTGTGTACAGCGTCTACTCTTTTTGACAAGCTATAGTTCTCAAATCGGCTTATAATAAATTTCTCTGATAATACAAAACAAAAATAACTTAGCACACAAAATGCTTCCAACACAAAACACTTAACTATTTATAATAATTAACCCCCTTAATAATAAAGATATTCAAACAATTCGTAACCTTTATACAATGTTCCTTTTCAGTTCATTAGAATATCTCCTCCTTTTTAGAAATCGGTTAAAAAGGTTCTCTCTAGGTCAAACTAGCGCCAACTAGTAACCACTTTTGGCGTTAACCGATTTTTTTTAAACAATATCATATTTAATTAAAAAAAATACTTATACTTAACAAAAATACTATGTTACAAGCAAAGTACATAATATATTACTTGATTTTTTTTTAAATATGGTCTGGTTTTCTAGAAATAGAATTAAATTATGAGTGGCGCTAGTTTAACTGCAGTCTCTTAATAAACAATGTCAAAATATTGTAGGTATAGGGTGGGTTGCACCAGAGGCGTGGTTAAAGTTAAAGTTAAGGTTAAAGTTATGGTTATAGTTAAATATGGCGTCTTTAGCTTTAACTTTAACCTTAACTTTGACCGGAGAAATTCACAGATGTCTGTTGCGTTTATTTTTTTATTTAAGCTACAGGTAACGGGATTGACAGTATAAAAAAAATATTATCCGTAAAAATCTACAGGAAAAATATAATACTATAAAACATTGTATTTTAACGAAAATTTTAGATATACGTGTGAGCTGTGATGGTTAAATATGGCGTCCTTGGACGCTATATTATTTTTTTGTTAAATAAGGGGGCAAACGAGCAAACGGGTCACCTGATGGTAAGCAACTGCCGTCGCCCATGGACACTCGCAACATCAGAAGAGCTGCAGGTGCGTTGCCGGCCTTTTAAGAGGGAATACGTTCGTTTCTTGAAGGTTTGCAGGTCGTATAGGTCCGGAAATACTACTGGTGACAGTTCGTTCCAGAGTTTTACAGTGCGCGGCAGAAAGTTACGCACTGTGGAAGACTGCCACTCATGAAGGTGATGAGGATGGTATGATTTTCGCGTGGGACGATGGCGAAAAGTTGCAGGTGGTATGATTCCGAACAACTCCTCAGAGCACTCTCCGTGATACAACCGATAGAGGATGCAGAGTGAAGCTACATCTCGGCGTAATTCCAAGGGGTCCAAGCTGTTTGAAACACTATGGCAGTCAACAATTCGAGCGGCCCTTCGTTGGATACGATCCAGAGGGAGCAGTTGGTATTTTGGCGCCCTTGCCCAGAGATGAGAACAATATTCCATATGAGGCCGAACCTGCGCCTTGTAGAGTTGTAGGCGTTGGTCCGGACTGAAGTACTGTCTCGCTGTATTTAACTTTAACCTAAGATTTGACATTTTGCACTGTAGTTATAGTTAAAGTTAGTTGGTGCAACCCAACCATAGAGTATCTGCTATGAAACTTTTATAGTAAGGGGAGATATTAAGACTAAAATAGTAAATACCCAAAACAATAATTCTACTAATATAATACTAATTTGTTAAAACACCGAATAATTCTACTAATTTACTATGCTGTAATGGCTTCTTGGATTGTGACAAAAATACATAGGACGGACTACAAATAGACTAGTTAGGTACATTATTCAGAAAAAATAATAGTACATTTATCGGAACAAGACTAAGAGCCTGTTTCACCACTTCCTGATAAGGTGCCGGATAGGCTTATTTGACAGATTACTATCTGTCAAGTTAAGTGGTGGATAGCCTTATCAGGAAGCGGTGAAACAGGCCCTAAATATAATTTAAGTAGTAAAAAAACCGGCCAAGTGCGAGTTGGACTCGCCACTGAAGGGTTCCGCGGCAGCAATAAGGTTTATTTCTATAAAATTAAAAGGTTTTTGATTTATTTTTATATTTTAGTTGATTTAATGAAAGTTAAATTAAGGTTTACCATTTATGACGTATAAAAAAACTACTGGATAGATCTTGTTCAAACCAATTTGCGTTGGTAGTTTTTATAGTAATGTACATCATATATTTTTTTAGAATTATCATGCCCCAACTTTAGAAGTTAGAGGGGGGACGACGACACATTTTACCACTTTGGAAGAGTATCTCTCGCAAACTAATCAGATTAGAAAAAAATTATATTAGAAACCTTAATATGATTTTTGAAGACCTATTCATAGATACCCTATACGCGTAGGTTAGACGAAAAAAATTTTTTGTTTCAGTTGTACCTATGGGGACCCCTAAAATTTTTAATAATTTTTCCATTTTTGTATCGAAATCTTAATGCGGTTCACAGACTACATCTACTTACCAAGTTTCAATAGTATAGCTCTTATAGTTTCGGAGAAAAGTGGCTGTGACATACGGACGGACAGACAGACATGACGAATCTATAAGGGTTCCGTTTTTTGCCATTTTGGCTACGGAACCCTAAAAACAGATAAATACTTATATTTATACTAATTCAAGCAAGATCTAATATTATTATTTGAAGTTTTCTTCTAAATCTTGGCCAAAAAATTGCATTTAATGCAGCAATACTAACATAAGTTGGTCGCTAGTTAAATCTTGAAGTTTTTTTTTTTTTTACTTTATCTCTTTTTGGTAGCACCTAGAGCTCAACCTTAAAAATAATAATAATAATTTCCGTGTTAGGTACGTCATAATATTACACTTTTGCAATGTAAATGCGTCTACTATTCTCCGAGTCGAGCGTAAAGTTCGGCAGCGATTCGGCGGTAATGTTTTGTATAGCAACACACTATACGCGACGGAATTATCAAAACCGAACATAGCAAATCCAACTTTAACTCCAAAGCCTTAACGCACACATTACATCTGAGAATTTTAAATACTCACTTACGCGTGCGTTCCGCAACGGAAATTACACCGCGAAATTTCGGCTCTTCGCGTAATTTATAGTGTATCGCATCAGACGAAAGCGGCTGAACGTAATTTCGGCCACGTAAATTGCGCCAGCGTAATTCAGCCTAGTGTGTTTAGACACTTATAGTCATAGTTGGACGCTATTAAGCATTTGTGTATCATCCCACAAAAACGTTACTTATTGAGTTATGTTCTATACAGGGACCAGCCATGTTCTATAGATGATTTGTAAAGACTGCATTCAAAATTTAACAACAAAAAAAATTGTGGGTTAGGACACAAATGCTTAACAATGACCAGTTATCGTTTCGCTTTTGGATTTCGCGTTTGTAGTCAAAATTATCATTCAAATAATTATTACGCTTACTATAATACTACTTACAGTTTCTACAAGGACTCATATCCGTGATTGTCATGATTTAAGACATAAATAAGAAACTAAAAATAGATACATAATCAGTTCAAAGACATTCAATGTCACGTCCAAATGACCTATTCAAATTATCAAGAGTCTTGCTATGCGACATGACCACGAACTACATTCTATCAGGCGCGTGCCTATAAAGGCCTTATCGTACTAGCGGTTGCCTGGATTTATAAATAGGCCGTATAGACCGCGGCGTTAGGGGCGGTAGCGTCTAAGGGTTGATTCAGACCGCAACGCAACGCGTAGATGCATTTCTAAATTTATATGGATTTGACAGATTCGCAAGACGTCTCACGCAATTGAAATCTGTCAAATCCATACAAATTTATGCGCCTCGCCTTGCCTCGTCGCGTTGCGGTCTGAATTGACCCTTAGGAGCGGCGGAAATAAAGTGGCCTACACTCGAGAACGCACAACGAAACCTTCGCGTACAGCGTCCACTAAACTCACGCAACGGGTTTTAGTATGAGGCATACTCCGTTGCGTGCGTCCGATACAGATAAGTGGACGCTTGCCTCAAGGACGCGTTCAAACGCTTACTGCGCGCGCGGATTCAGCTACATCGCTATTCGCTACGCTACATCAGAAACGCGACGTAAATCCTGTCACCAACCGCTAGTTTGATAACAGCCTTACAATAACTAAATCGCTTAGCGAAGTGCATCACATTAATATCACAATCATTTTACCTAACTAATACAAGTCACATATAAACTCCTGGACGAGTTTAAGGATGTTCTCCGGCGAATTCAGATGCACGTGGTGCGTTCCCTCCACCTCCACATACTTGACTTTGGCTGTCTCCTTTAGTTTCTCGATTACGTCCAAGTAGTAGTCCAACCTCTCCCATTTTTGACCGGGTACCGCTCTTATATTCAGGATCTTGCACTTAACTTTGGTAGCGTACTCAAGAGCCGTTTCTATGGACATCATAGCAAGTCCGGCCACTTTTAGCCGGGGGTCGCGGGTAAAGAAATAGCCCGGTGTGTTCAAATGCGCAGGATGCTGCATCATGCCCCTCCTCATCAGGACTTTACAGTTCTCCTTCGATATCGAACCCCGGTAAGCTTCGCACACCTTATCTATCATTTCCTCGTACGGCAAGCAGGGTAGCTGCTCCTCAGATAAGTGATCGTAATCTATATTCTTATCTATCATAGCGGTGGTAGATTTGACTAAGTGGCTGGGAGGCCGGACCGCTGGACTGGCGATATCTATGCAGATAATTCGGTCTACATCATCGGGGAACGACGCCGCGTACATAAAACTTAGGGCGCCGCCGAGAGAATGTCCCAGGAGGCTGATTTTGGACCACTTGAAGTGCTTCATTATCCGTCGCAAGAGGACCACACCATCCCAGAAGACGTAGTAGAGCATGCCGGTGGGGTAGTGAGAGGAGAAGCCGTGTCCGGGCAGATCGATGCACAGTACCGCGGTACTTGGTGGCAGAAGTGGGATTAGATTGTCCCATGTACCCGCGTTGTCCTGCCACCCGTGTATAGCTATAATGGGCTGCTTGTCCCTGGGACCCCACCAGCGCCCCGCCACGTGTCCCCATGGCACCGGGATTTCGACCTCGTCCACTTTTACCCCCGGCGGTAAATCTGAAATAGTTTTTATTTGTAATTAGTTAAATATGTATGAGATTCGCAAGGTCATTCAACGCTGATTAGAATATTTAACGTGGACACAGTTCAAGGAAGGAAGTAATGAGCGTTACGCAACTGTGTGCCAAAAGTAAGCATTTTACGTGACATAAACCATGGGGACACGGGCTGTAGATGCTTTAGCAATCAGATCATCCATCATGGCCCAATATGCTGTTGAGCCTTTAATTGGTGGGGCCAAGTTTTCAAAACGGCCGTACTCAGAAACATTTTAATGATGCTTTAATTAATGAACCAAAGATTTCCTTTGGTAGGATTGATCCTTATGGTCCAAGGATGGATTTAAGATGTGGAACCACCGCGATTTTTGATGTTAGTTTTTTTTAATTTTAGCAGCTACTGCTCTGGAGGAAAATAGAGTCTCAATCTGTATAGAAGCATTAACAATGGTACTATTCCAAGTTCGATACCATATTCGGATGACTTAAGAATGCTTAATTCATTTTAGGACTCATATTTGCACGATAAAGATGTTAAACAACGTAAAAAGAAGAAGAAGAAGAAGCATTATTTAAACGCGCTAGTCTTAGTATGAGTCAGTAATTACTGGTCCGATTTGAAAAATTATTTCAGTGATAGATAGACCATTTATTGAGGAAGGGTATAGGCTAAATTTTATTACGCTAAGACTAATATAAGCGAAGAAATAGAGGAAAATGTGAAAAAACGGAGGAAATTATTTCACGACTTTTTCAGCAATTTTTCTGTTATTTGGCACAGATAAAAAGTAGGAACGTGAAGGATCATAGGCTATTTATTGTGGACTAATTTGTCTGTGAAATATCTAATTTACGCTTAATAAGTAATATTATAAAGCTGAAGAGTTTGTTTGTTTGAACGCGCTAATCTCAGGAGCTACTCATCCGATTTAAAAGAATCTTTCAGTGTTTGATAGCCTATTTACTGAGGAAGGCTATAGCCTATATTTATCACGCTAAGACCAATAGGATCAAAGATACAGAGGAATATGTGAAAATAAAGCTGAAGAGTTTGTTAGTTTGTTTGTTGGAACGCGCTAATCTCAAGAACTTACTGGTCCGATTTGAAAAAATCTTTCAGTGTTTGATAGCCTATTTATCGAGGAAGGCTATAAGCTATATTTTATTACGCTAAGACCAAAAAGAGCAAAGATACAGAGGAAAATGTAAAAAAACGGGGAAAATTATTTGAAAGGGCTAATATCTCACAGACTACTGGAGCAATTTTTATGTTATTTGACACGAATATAAAGTAGACTACGTGCGATACGGGTTATTAATTTGTGAAAAATATACGGTTTCCGTGAAATTTCAGATTTACGCGGACGAAGCCGCGCGCTACGTCTAGTAATATTAATATGTTTATTGCTCCATTCATCACCATGTCTTTGGCATGCAGAATAATGCGCCTCCTCCTCAATCCTCCCGAATCAGCCTCCTTTTATTAATTAAGCCCTGTCAACAGCGTTTTCGTTGGTTGAAAGTCACATATTCTAATTTTTTTATTTCATTTTATTTTTACTATATTTTATCTAAATATTATTCAAAAACTGGCATTTAAACATTCGATTCAATCGAAAATGATATCAAACTCGCCTATATACCTAAATCCCACGCAGTTATTGACCTCACATGAAATATTCAGGTGGCTCCACATCGTAAACCCATCTTAGGGATATAAAGATCAATCCTACCAGAAGAAATCTTTGGTTCAGCAAAAGCCGTATTCCTCGTTTTTTTGTCTTGTACGCAAACGATTAATACAACAAACGTGATTTTTTGGCCTTTTTGCTCTTAGATATCAATAATGACAACAGGTAGGTACTTGAATTTTTGACAAAGTCATTAGTTATATGTGTTTAGGTGTACCTACTTTGATATTTAATAATAATATTAAAATAAAATAAAAAAATAAGGGGAGCTTCCATACAAAAAACACAATTTTTGGCCTAATAATGGTACGGAACCCTTCGTGCGCGAGTCCGACTCGCACTTGGCCGATTCTTTTTACACATTTTTCTCTGTTTCTTCGCTCCTATAATTAGTCTTAGCATGGTAAAAATATAGCCTATAGCCTTCCTCGATAAATGAGCTATCTAACACTGAAAGAATTTTTCAAATCAGACCAGTAGTTCCTGATCCCTGAGATTAGCGCGTTAAAACAAACAAACTCTTCCGCTTTAAAATATAAAGTATAGATAAAAGATTTTCTTAAAACAATTGAATTTAACGATTCCATGGATTCGCTAATTACAATAACGATACTTATTTTAATAAATTGTATTGTATGCTGATTAGTGGGAACTGGGAACTTTATATAATATATTGCTATATCTAATAATTATTATAAATACGAATTATGTTAATACCTAATACCTAGGTAGGTATATAAATCGTTATTTAACAATTTTATATAATATACGTTTATGGTTTTGAATTTTGATATTAGTATATAATATTTAAAATTAGTTAAAAAGGCGTAGTTTCGTTACATGTGTGTACGTTAGACGTAGTTACAATGTCGATCTTTGGCTTTCATTTTGATATAGTATATTATGATAAGGCAGACTTTTTAAAATTAAAATTTCGCACGGTAAAGCATTGCATTGCAGCTATTGATTGCAGTGTTGCGGCTCGCGTGATGTCGCCGGTATAAATAGTCAGTACTCAAGATGCATCTCGGTCTCAAGATGCGGTTCAACTCTGTGATTAGTCCAAATCTTGACAGCCAACCAATCACAGAGCCTGAACCGTGTCTTGAGACCGAGATGCATCTTGAGTACTGACTATTTATACGGGCCCAAGTATCTCCATACCAAATTTCAGCAAACTCAGTTTCGCGGTTCGAGCGTAAAGATGTAACAGACAGACAGACATACACACTTTCGTATTTATAATATTAGTATGGATGTGTGGTTTCAGAGTCGGGATCACATCTAGCTTCAGCGCAAATGGTGTTATCAAAGCGAGCGGAGTGGGCTGCGGTTGATTCGATGGCCTTAATCGCTCTTACTTTTACCCATTCTTTCTTCCATTTTGTATACAATCATAGTATGTTGGAAATCAGAAATAGTGACAGATTAAGGCTGCTCTTTCGAAAAAAGCGTGCAGATAAAACAACTTTTCATCGGCATTATCAGAGAAATTATATCTGAAATAAATAATTAGTAATCTACATGATATGATACGTAATTTGGTTTTGCCATATTTTTTCTATCGGTATCACATAATAAAGAAATAAAAAACCAAATCACCTCAAAATCGTTGAATGAAACCACTTTACTCCTTCATTATCTATCAAAAGAATATATAAAAAATATCTACTGCTTTGCAATACATAAGTTAATAATTTGGTTTTTTTTTTTAATTTTTTGAAATATGTAGGTATCCTATTTCGCCCTATCATGGACGCGGCGAGCGTCGTAACCGCCACCGTACAAGGCGCGCTGTTATGAATGTTATTTTAATGTCATTTACGTCGACATTCGCACTGACAGACAATCAACTTGCTAATTTAGGGAGAGAGGGCCTGTTGAGGACAGCGGCCTCGCACCCGAGATACACATAGTGAGTGCATACAAACTCGTAACAGTGAAATATGAGATATAAACTCAGTGCAAAATCAGTGTTTTTACAAATAGACTTTAAAATGTGAATTGTGATAAATCTGTGGCTCCCTAAGAGGTAAAAAGCAGTTATTTTATTAAAGTAGTTCGTTATCTAATAAATACAAGAAAAAATAGTTGAATAAAATAAGTAGTTCGGAAAATATTGAGAAAATTGTGTGAAAATGTATGTAAATTGTATTTACTTTTATGTTCGTCTAGCCGTATATAAATATAAGTTTTGATATTTAGATTAAGTTAAATATTGTAGAACGATAAATAAAGAATTTCCCGAAATGCGTTTCAATTACCTGGCTCATGGAAAAATAGGGAAAATAGGGAAAAATAGCCGCTTCCGATAGTAAAAGTGAGTCGGAAAAACATACGAATCGGAGCGGCTCACTATACGGCATTGCCTTGAGCCGGGTAAGCGATGTGCATTTCGGGGTTAATGTTCTCTTCGACTACTCGTGTCTGCAAGATTACCGGTGTAGCCTTGGTCTTCGAGTCAGATTCGAGCCGGCGGCGAAAACCTATGGGCGAATACAGTCTCAAACAGGGCCCTTAATATGTCCAATTTCCTTCCTTTCTCAATCTGTCACTATTCTACCGCAGTACGAAACCTTTTCGGCTATGCTAAGCGTGCTGATGTGGTACACAGCAATGACATCACACAATCACTCACACCTAGATAAGTCTAAAGTCCAGATAATATAATATGAGAGATAAGTAATAAGTTACTCGTAATCATGACTTGCACTACACTGCACCTTGATCGTCGATATACAGACAGTAATAATAAAAGTCAACATTCGCGCTGCTGAATCATTTTAGATAAAACTTTTCAAATCGGACTTTGGACGGCGAGGTAACATTAAACCAGTGCGAATCTTACGATACGTAGTCCGGAAACTTACAATATCTTTGCAGTTTGCACCATATAATATTTTGAATACGTACATCACACATACATGTTACTTTTGGCTATTTTAAGGGCCCCGAGACGATCAAAAGGGTTTGAGTCAAACCAAAATTTACGTGTTTGAGTCAAACCGTTTGATCGTCTCGGGGGCCCTTTATACTGAACTCATTTTCATCATCATCAACATCAAATTTGGTATGCTAGTAGCTTATAATTTCTTAATTAATATTGGAGCCGAAACGAAAGTATTATTTAAAAATATATATTTATTATTACATAATGTATTTAATATTTATCATAATGTTTTATGGTTTAGTGTTAAATTTTATTGGGTTAATAGAACGTCCGTGGCACAGACATAGATCAAGATAGATACCGCATGTGTATGTACTATCAGGGAAGTTGATTCCTATGCAGAAGGCGGACCTAAGTCATGTGGTCGGCTTATGTCAATTCAATGTTAGCTGTAATCGGTTGGCTGGGTTTGACGTAAAGCGACCAAATTACTTAGGTCCGCCATCTGCATAGGAATCAACTTCTCTGATCCGCGCTTAGCGTCCCCAAACGATTGCTCGTCTTTCGAAAGTCTGTTCTTTAGTTTGCTATCGGAATCGGACGTCAATCGGAATTTTAAAAATGCCTAAATGCCTAAAAATTCCATATTGAGCTTCAGAAATTCAAATAGAAACATTGGCCTAGATAATGGACACGTTTCTTATCATCGTTACGTCACAGTAACTAGGAAAAAAGTGACACGCTTGTTTTCATACAAATGAAGCGACATGCGGTATCCATCTTGATCTATCTCTGTGGCCTTTTTTGTTTTTTACATGGGGACATGATTTGCGCATCTACGGCGAATTGGGGACATCAGCCGGGGTATGCGGGAATCTCCGAGGAACTACATACTACTAAAACCCCATCCAGGTGCTCCACTCCCCGTTTAGGCATACGGGCACGATCAACACACCGCAACTCTACCAGCGGGTGTCTCTCACAGACTCAGCAAGGTGTGCAGGCTTTTCTAAGCTGCCCCGCGGGGTGGCCTAGGAAATGCTCAAATCCGATTGACCACTTGCGCTACAGCCGCTGCCGCTGTAGCGACTATCACCACCTCACGGTAGGTTTGCCACGACAGACAACAGCCATGCTATTCTACCTCTGGACTAGTATTTGAAGAGTGGTTACTTCACTCGGATAATACTGTAGGTACAAACCATCCACAATGGATGCAAAAGCCTGAGTTTTTGAGTTTACTGTGTTAACAAAGAGTAGTAATTATTAAGTTTATTTTACTTATAAGTTTTATTCCACTAGACTTTTTGGTAGTTTTTGCAATGTAATTAATTATAAAGCAATTAAAACGACCCGGTTTTATCATAAGTACTTGCGTTGATGCAACAGACCAAAAAACATCATTGTATGTGAAAAATTTGACAAAAAGTATGAATAACAACAAATATAATCAAAAATTTACTTATATTTTACTCAGTCCGTTGGTTTGTCACGTTTAAGTTATTTTGTACCAAAAAACCCACCAAAAACCGAATTTGTAGTTTTTAAAAAATTTTAGAATGAATTTTGATCAAGACTAGCCAAGTAAGAGTTGGACTCTGTCACCTTATTCGCGAAAATATTAGCACTATTATTACTGTATTTGTCTGGAGTGTGGGAAAAGCCATTAAAAAGACACAATGACAACCTCTTAGAATAGCAGTACTATGTATAAACTAGCTGTCCCGGCAAATGCTGCTTTGCCATAATAATATTTCGCCCATATTGGTATGTCACCATGGCAACGTCGATCGCTATCCCGTCGCACAAACAATGGTCGCCGTCAGTCTCAGGTTGTAATAATTTACTATTATTTATTCAACAAATGCACTTATCAATACAAAAAGTAGATGTTGTCCGATTCTCAACCCCAGCCGATATGCTCGCTAAGATTCACGAAAATCGGTCGAGCCGTTTCAGAGGAATTCAATTACGCACACCGTGACACGAGAATTTTATATATTAGATTAAGGTTAAATCTAGTTTAGTAAAGGGATTTTTGTTTTATCATTTTGTTTTACTAAACATAATCAGGTTTTTAACAGATTTTTCAGGAAGTCTAGATAAGATCCAAATTACTGAATTATGGTACAATTAACTTTATCAATTATTATAGGTGTAAAGACCTTTTTATTATACAATTAAGGCGATATATCAAAAATAAATTACAGCGCAAGGGCAATTTTATACTTAATTTGTATGACTATAAAATCGTGAATACGCTGCGGCCAGAAGATATCGGCTCGCTCGGAAAACAGGCGACAAAACGTAATTATAATTATTTAAAAAATACCTAGGAGCATTTATGCAAAATGCTTCTATACGATTTTGAGTTGCAAAGGTGTCTATTAATTAGACTAATTTCCTACAATACATCTATTTTCGTTTAGAAATAATCTTCAAATTTCGTATTTTTAAGAGGTCATTTCGAAAATTAAATGTATCGAGGCAAAATACATTAATCGTGTTTCTAGTTCTTCCCAAACCTAGATAAGGCTATGAAGATATGTATATCTCATTACCAGATTTGTAACATTTCTGAGGGTCCTATAGTATTACGTCAAAAAGGACAGTTTTTTCAACATAGGGCCTTAAGGCGGGCATAAACCCCAATTTGTTATTCCGTGACTCCCGGTTTACTTAGTTCCAATATAATAACGAAATGTAAAAAAATATGAGATATAAAGCACAATATTGAAAAGACTTTAAACCATAAACATTTTTATAAAACGTAATACTTTGGCTGTATTTAATTTACAAACTCATCTCTGAAAAAAATCTAATTCATCGAAATATAGTATTAACTAAGATAATTATACATTTTATTTGGATAAAATGTTAGTAAATCTATATTAAAATATCCTTAACCGAACAATTTTGTTTCTTAATATTTATTTCCAAAGATATTTTAAAAAAAACATGAAAAATAGAGAAGACCCACCCCTAGTAACTAGAGTTTTATGCTAAGCTAAAATGAATCTTATTGCGATGCGTATACGCCTTGCCTTGCCTTGCCTTAAGATACGATAACATAGCCATAACAGACGCAACGGTAGTGTTTAAAAGTTAAAATTAAAATAAAACAATATTATTATTATTACCTACTATCTTATAATTTTATTTTTAAAGCTCTATAGCTCTTTTTAAAGTTGCCTTTAAACTGAAATTACTGTATGTATATATTTTTTTTATAATTTTTCATTACTTAATTAAAAGTAAATTTTTCACCTTTGGGACATGATATTGTGAACTACAGTAAAATATAAAAATAATGTATTTTTCTAACTATGGCATTCAATAGTAATAAAGATAATTTACAGAAATTTTCTATTTTATTTAACTTTGAATTATTTATATGATAGAGTCATTTCAACTTGCAAATTTATTTACTGTGTTTTTCTCCTAACTTCAATTTTCCAAAAGCAAATTAATTTGCAAATTAAAACTAAAATTTGTAGATTATATTTTACCATTTAAGCTAAAGTAACTAAGTGATCGTCCGGACTACTGAATGGTTCAATTTATAATTAATCCAAAATATTTAAAGTGCACTTAATGTGGCCAACATAGCAGGATTTTATATGATTTTATACAAGGTTGGGTTGCACCAGAGGTGTGGTTAAAGTTAAGGTTAAAGTTATGGTTAAAGTTAAATATGGCATCCTTTAGGTTAAAGTTAAATATGGGGTGTTTGGACGCCTTAATTAACTTTAACCAGAGATTTGACGTTTTGCACTGTAGTCAAAGTTAAAGTTATAGTTAAAGTTAGTTACAGTGACAAAGGAAATAGCTAAGTCAAGTTTGTGCTTCAAATCTGTCAGTATTTATATTTTTTTTGCGTGTCTTCTGTGACCATGCTAAGCCTGTTACAGCGGGTATAGTGTTGTGTCACGCAATAAATCGATGCTGAACGCAAGATCAAATAACATTATATTAATCATTTAATCAATAAATCATAAACGAAGCACGGAAGTATGCGGCAGAAACGCAAGTTGTAAATAAATGTAATAATAAATAAATACACCATAACATACCTTCCAGATTGTTTCCGTTGACTTTCTCCTCGGTCATTGTTGTAGGCTTTGCTTGCCGCGAAGAACCTCTTTTTACTTGTGAAATAATTTTTGTTGATCACAAAGTGACGGTGATCAACATCAAGTACTTTAGTCTCAAATATCACAATGTCTCAATGACATGGTCCAAGTGGAGGATTTGCGCAGCTGGAACGAAACTCGTTATTATATAAGTAGCACACAATCGAGCTATCAAGAAAATTTTCGCATTATGGAATTACAAATTACGATACGACAAGCTCCGCAATCACCGACAAATTACACACAGACTACCATAGAGTAATTACTTATATATAGGGGTACAGACTACAGACTACTTAGGAAATTACAAATTACATTTGGAACAAAGAGGATGTAAACTGTATACAGTATACTATGATTTGGAACTTGGAAGAGATCAAACTGACATTTGACTAAACAGCTGACTTTGATAGGTGTCAACTTGGTGTCAACATCAACCCGGTACAACAAGCACATGGTGATTGTCTCTAAAATACCGATCAATTTCTATCAAAATCTGACAGGTATTTTCATTTAGAACATGACACTCACCTGACAGAAATTTATCTTGACTTGACACACAAAAAAGCCGCGCATGCGCAGTTGAAACAGCAAACGAACACGAGTCACGAAAAAAAAATCAACATATCGCACCTTTGGTAGAACAAGGACACAATTGCAGTTTTTGCAATTTTACAGGAGAGTCATTTTAAGATATTTTTTGTACTTAATGTGGTCTAGCTATGTTAATAATGTTCTAAGGTTGTTCTGCTTTGTATGACATAAACTATATACTATATTCTTTTAGGTGTATCGTTTACAAATATTAAAAACTGCTAGTTTTTTTTTATAATTATTTTTCGAAAGTAGGTGTATATTTATGCCCTTGTTCCACCAACAAGAAAATTAATAAGTAAATATGACCATATCTTAAGCTGTAAGTTTGGATAATTTTGGAATGAAAATAACGTGTTTTTTGTATTAATGTTTTATTTTCTTAAGCATTTCGAAGTCCGCAGTACTTTATCACAAAAATAGAGATCAAAACTTACTTTTTTCCTAGCAAAAATCTTTGGAATCGCTTTAAAAATTGTAATAAGATAACAGTATCAAAATAAAAGTAATGTAAAAATTTCAATTTCAATTTTTAGTTATAGATCAATTAACTTAGCAAAAATAACAGGTTATACATTTGGTTTTAAAACTAAAATAATATTTTTACCTAAATCAGCATTTGTTATAGGTGTATCCATTATGTCATTGTCTAAAATGTTGCTTTCCTTAATGGGATTCTGACTTTGGATATTTTTATCAATCCATGTCTCAACCATTTTTTAGCTGTAAAATCTTAAAATAAATTAATTTTAGTATATAAAATTATAGGTAATTAATTACTAATATAATAAGTCTGTGAGATCCTTACCCGTTGACGAATTTTCGTTTGAAATTGTCACAGTCTTAAGGCACTCCTTCACAAAAAGTACTATCAGACTTGGCATCAGTTTCTTTAGTCTGATAATTACTTTTAGCATTAAGCATCATTAAAAATTTTTTAATACGCGATTCCATCTTGATTTTCTGAAAATTAAAAGATATTTTTCAAATCAAAAACATTTTATAAATCAATTTACGTTACTCTTAAAGTAAAGAAATTATTAATTGGATGCGGGCTCAAACTCAAATCCCATTTTGAAATTTTGTAATGAAAAGGTACATAATTGAATTTACCAATGATAATATTTCAGTTATTTGTATTAACAAACATTATTATTACTTACCTGTTATATTTTATAGTTAAATATTGTTAAGTATGACATAGTTTATGGAAGAGCGGGGCTGCCTAATACAAGTAATATTACTTACCATGTGGTCCCAATATCTGCTTAATTTGTTAAGTTTAAACTGTAAATGTAAAATATTACTTTATATGTATATAATACTTTTTCATTTTCATTTTTTCATTAAATCATAGTCTAATCCACATTAATAAGACTACACTTTGGAATGACAAAGAAGTAATTGTTATTAAGTCCATCCAGATTTGTTTGCAATTGGAATAACAAAAACACATTTACTTTTAATACCATGGAATAAAACAAATCTTGGACAGACAAGGGCAAAATTGTCTGAACGACTTTGTCCTCCCAATTTTAAAATCATAAACTAGGCATAAGTGTGACAAATATGGCTATGTCGTTCCAGAAATCAAAAACATTAAAGGGCATATTTACCTATACGGCATTAGCGCTTCAAGTGACGGCTACCTCGGTCCCCGCCGATGGCACAACTGACCAATGAGACTTTGTCGCGCCAAGAGAGTAACAAAATGGCGCCAAAAAGACAACGCCACTATTTCCATCTGGCGGTTTTTTGAAGGAATTAAACGAATGTCTTTGTCCCTCCAGTTCAAAGGGCCTTTTTAAAGCATTTCTGCATATTTAAGTCATTTTGGCAATTTATGACAATTGTGCCCTTGTTCTACCAAAGGTGCGATATTATAATATATATATTTTTAATATTTTTAATTTTTTTTTAATATTGAATATCCCTAACCTATAGAGTAAGACAAGCCTAAGCCTATAGAGTATAGACAACCATTTTTTTTTCAGTTTTCACCAAATTTCACCAAAAAATCAAGATAAAAGTGGAGACTGTTATAAAAATCTTATAATAGACAAAGAATAGAATAGAATAGAAAATATTATATACTTTATTTGTAGAGTGCGATTCATCGAATAGTTCCTTTGCCGTCGTGTTGGCATTCCTGTCTGTCAATAATATAAACAAGGTTCACATGCTCTGCGAGTTTTCATAATTTTACTGTGATTTCATGAAAAAACCATGCCGAAAACATTAAAGAGTGGTGAAAGAATGGTGGTGCTAAGAGTGAAAGAGTTTTGTGAACGTGAAAAACGTAACAAGGCCCCAATAATTCCATTAAACTCGGGTTGCCGCCATTACGGCTTAGTGAAATAGGGTTACCAGCGTCAGTTTAATTACCCTTAAACACAGTAAAACTTATGAATATATGTATATGCAGGGCGTGTCTACCGTGTTTACGTTATTAACAGAGAATGCCAACATGATGGCAAAGGAACTATTTGATGAAACGCACTTCTAGTAACGAAAACTACATACACGCGAACGAAGGCGCGGGTAAAAGCTAGTACAATAATATTATCAGGGCGAGCGAAGCGAGCCCTAGTACTTCTCACAACCTGTACATTTTGTGGCATACTTTACGGACAAACTATCACGCCTATTGATTTGTGCTTTAACGCCATTTTATGAAGATAGAAGATGTTACATACGCCATGAAGACTGCAGCTATGTTGTGAAGATTCCTCGCTTGACGTAGCCTCGATGTGAAGATGTGTAGTGTTGTGTTGTGAAGAATTCTTATTAGAAAAAGTCCTTTTCAGGGCTGGTTCATGTCCGCAGTCCGGTGCACATATACTTAACATACGGAAGGTTTCATTCGTCATTGCGAACGTACGTTCTTTGAAGAACGATTTTCTTCTACGTTTGATCTTCTATAACGAACGTATACAAAGACGGCGGGCGCTCCTTTCGGAGCGTAGTTTTCTTTATTTCAATCGGTGAACGAACGTGTAGGTACTGCTACAGTACCTTTTATCCCGGGAAAATAACGGTCCCCAAAGGAATAGACGTTAACGTAGGCAGAGCCGCGGGTGAAAGCTGTTAGAATTATGTACAATTTTCTTTAAGTGCATTTTGTGATAACATATTATCACTCCTAATTTAAGGTAGCACAGTAAGGGTAATGTGGCAACATTAATTTGCATTAGTGCCAACATGACGGCAAAGGAACTATTTGATGAAACGCACTATACAACTTAAAACTAAACTTAAACTTAATAAACACAATAGAGGAAAAATATGTAAAAAATCTTTTATAAATCTTTTAACTTTACCTCGAGAATCGAGATATGTAAATTATATTATTACGATTACTTTGGAAGTTGGAACTTGGAACACAGGCTACTAAGAAGAACTAACGTTTGGATTAGTCCAAAGTTTTGATTAGGTACTAATGATTTCATTAAGGGAGTGCCTCCGCTGCCGGCGCCGGTTGTCGAAATGGCTGCCGGCGCCGTTTCCCGAAGTTTGCCGAAGTCACGCGATGTTTGCCGAATAGGCTGCCCGCACCTGTTCGGCAAACATCGCTTGTCAAATTACAGAATAATGATCAAAAACATCAGTCTTGAGCTAAAGGACTGTGAAAAGCAGCGTCGTAAATAGGGTGGTGCCACCGATGCCCAGGCACAGACCACAGGGCGTAGACTCTGGGGGGGCGCAAGAATGGCCTGACCAGGCAGGAGTCAGGGCTATTATTTTTTCGGTTTGATCCCGATAAGTTCCCGCTGCGCCCTTAGTGCTTGATTCCAACAATAAAATAGGCCTATACATTGCTCTGGGTTGTGGGTACCTATAATAATATCTAAAAAAAAACAAGGGCCCAGTTGTAGAAGCTCGCACAGGGCGCAAAAAAAGCTGTTTAGGGCACTGATGAAAAGTATGTGGGATAAATGCGTAGCGGCCAAAGGAAGATCTTCCGACCGAGCGAGGTGTTATGCTGAATGCTCGGTCAGGCCGAAGCCCACGTCGTGATACATTTCAGTTGTCATATATATATACCGACGCGCTCAGAAAACTTCGATAGCGCGATAAGGATGTATATTTTAATGGTGGTGATAATGATGTTGATAAAATATGTGATCTGCATTAATTAGTAGCATAATATAAGTATTACCGACGCGCTCAGAAAACTTCGATAGCGCGATAAGGATGTATATATTTTTAATGGTGGTGATAATGATGTTGATAAAATATGTGATCTGCATTAATTAGTAGCATAATATAAGTATTACCGACGCGCTCAGAAAACTTCGATAGCGCGATAAGGATGTATATATTTTTAATGGTGGTGATAATGATGTTGATAAAATATGTGATCTGTATTAATTAGTAGCATAATGTAAGTATTAAATACCTTTGCGTCTTTAAACGACGCTGAAACTCTCTAAAATGTATAATAATTAAGGAGTCTGAAGTTCAATTCAGTACCTTCGGATGTATACCACGGGGTTTATAACTGTGGTACAATATCTTACTTTTTGGTAGCTGAAAAAAGGTACCTAGTTAAGGTAAAGCTAAGGTAGATAAAAATACATCGCAAAAAACTAAAATATCCATATACCGAACATAATATTATTATAGCCTTCACCTTTGGCAGTCGGAATATATTGGAATCTAGAAGTATAAATGAAAGGTTGGAAAATGCCCCGCGTATTATATTTCTCTACTAGCTGTTGCCCGCGACTTCGTCCGCGTTAGCATAGTAGATCACATCCCAAGTATTATTTATTGTACAAAAATATTTAAGGTACAGAATTGACTTTCCTACGATTTTTATTATATAAAGATGTTCCGCGCGGCTTCGCTTGCGTAATTTAGGAATTTCACGCAACCGTATATTTTTCCGCAAAAAAAAAAGCCTGCCAAATAACGTAAAAATTGCTCCAGTAGTTCTTAAGATAATAAGCAATTTCATATAATTTCCCCCGTTTTTCCACATTTTCCTCTATTTCTTCGTTCCTATTAGTCTTAGCGTGATAAAATATAGCCTAAAGCCTTTCACGATAAATGGGCTATCTAACATTGAAAGAATTTTTCAAATCGGACCTGTAGTTCCTGAGATTATCGCGTTCAAACCAACAAACAAACAAACAAACTCTGCAGAATTATAATATTACTGGTTGTTCACGCAACCGTACATTTTTGCGCAAAAAATAGCCTATGTCCCTTCACGTGGTCTATTATTCATGTTTGTCAAATAACATAAAAAGTTGCTCCAATAGTTCTTAAGATAATAAGCAATTTCATATAATTTCCCCCGCTTTTTTCCACATTTTTCTCTATTTCTTCGCTCCTATTAGTCTTAGCGTGATAAAATATAGCATATAGCCTTCTTTGATAAATTTTATATGGAAAACTGAAAGAATTTTTCGAATCGGACCAGTAGTCACTGAGATTAGCGCGTTCAAATAAGCCTTTTCATATAATTTCTCCCGTTTTTTCCACATTTTCCTCCATTTCTTCGCTTCTATTAATTGTAACGTAATAAAATATAGCCAATAGCCTTTCTTGATGCCAGAGGTTGCTTGGAAGAAATCGCTTTATTAACGACTAGACGTTCCGCGCGGCTTCGCCCGCGTACGGCGTACATTAGACATTTTACAGACAAATTAGTCCACAAAAATATCCTATGACCCTTCACGTGGTCTACTTCCTGTACCAAATAACATAAAAATTGCTCCATTAGTTCGTGAGATAAGCCCTTTCAAATAATTTCCCCCGTTTTTTCCACACTTTCCTCTATTTCTTCGCTTCTACTAGTCTTAGCGCAATAAAATATATCTTATAGCCTTTCTTAATAAATAGACTATCTAACACTGAAATAATTTTTCAAATTGGACCAGTAGTTCCTGAGATTAGCGCGTTCAAATAAGCCATTTCAAATAATTTCTCCCGTTTTTTCCACACTTTCCTCTATTTTTTCGCTTTTATTAATTGTGACGTGATAAAATATAACCGATAGCTTTTCTCGATAAATAGACTATCTAACACTGAAAGAATTTTTCAAATCGTACCAGTAGTTCAAATAAGACCTTTCAAATAATTTCCCCCCGTTTTTTCCACACTTTCCTCTTTTTCTTCACAAATTAATAGTAATTTTAGCGTGATATAAAAGTAGCCTATAGCCTTCCTCGATAAATAAGCTATCTAACACTGAAAGAATTTTTCAAATCGGACCAGTAGTTCCTGAGGTTAGCGCGTTGAAACAAACAAACAAACAAACTCTTCCCAATTATAATATTTATAGTTTAAAGAAGTATAGATGTTGGAATATATAACATTATCTCAATGATTTGAAATTATAATTATTTCTTATTAAAATTTGTGTATCGGCACTGGAATCTAGCGTTTTACGCATTATCACCATTTTGAGTGCCAGCGCTGGCAGCCGTTGCTTCATAAAAATCTTGGCTCCGCTTACCACCGGTTCCCTTTATTGATATTTTTGGGAGCCGGCGCCGGCAGCGGAGGCACTCCCTTTCATAAATCATATAATTCATTGAAATATATTATTATGCAGGCAGCAGGCATTTCACATGGCTATTTGTATTTGCTATATTTGCCAACATTATTGACGAATACGCAAACAAGCAAATAAAGGCAAATACGACCCTTCCACATATGGACGTCAAAATATACCAAACTTTTACTTGATTTTGTTTACATACTTAATGCCTGTTTGACTCCTTTGATGTGCGTCAAAAACCCACAACACTCATTAAAATCTCGGACCGTTTTCGGACCATACCAGGCGGGGCTAACACTTTACGTTAGGGCCTGTATTCACTTTGATTAGTGCGAGTGCAAGTGATTAGTTCAAGAGATTAGTGATTAGTAGAAATCAAAGGACTTGCACTAATCAGTCGCTGTCCACACGTACTTTTACCTGATTACTAATCACCTGCACTAATCACTTGCACTTATTACTAATCAAAGTGAATACGGGGCTTTACACGCCCGCGTCGCGCCACGCCGCGCCAAACGAATCAAAAATATCCGATCATAATCGCTGGAGTAATAAATATTGCTGTGTGTTTGGGTGTTTTAATAGTAATGCAACAATTCCAGAATTGTCTTTGTTTAAATTACCAGTTGAACAGGAAAGGTAAGTACTACTCACTTATTCTAGCATAATATAATTTTTACTTGATGATCAGATACCTACTTACTTCTTTTTTTATTGTATCAGTACCGTAAATAGCCTTTTTGCGCCCTGTGCGAGCTTCTATAACTGCGCCCTTGTTTTTTTTTTAGATATTATAGGTACCAGCAATGCTTCCAGGGCCACAGGCCTCCCTGGTCTGGCCATTCTTGCGCCCCCCCCAGAGTCTGCGCCCTGTGCCTGTGCACCGGTGAGACCGCGACCGCCCTATTTACGGCACTGTATTGTATTAGTTTGCTATCACACAAACTTTCCCACTAGAACATAGTATAAAATATAAGATAATGTTTTAGGTAAGTACATACTTTTGATCAGTCAACTTATTCTCCGCTATTGCTTTGTTTACGTTTAGCAATGCCGATTTCTCTGTATTGTAGGTATATTATATTAACTAACTACTTACAGTCAATTACTTATTTTAAATCGTAATTAAAAATAAGTAATTGACTAATTATTGTAAAGCAGATATTAATTATACACATAAAGCAAAGTTCGAATCATAACAACAGATTTGTTTATAGTAGGTAGGTACCTATAAGAGACAGGCGTTAGTTTTTAATGTTGTTTTAAAGGGTATATTTATAATATTATTTAGACATCGGATTATATTATGCACGATCCAAGTGTCGAAATATGCATGCAAATATGCACGAAAATTGGCCGAAATATAGACAATCAAGAGTCACTTATTATTATTAAAAGTCTGAAGACCGCGACGTTGCCACTTGCCGCTGTTCATGCGGTTGCGAACGAAGCGCGGACAGCCGCTTGCCGCTCCCACATCACAACGCCGCCGCGCCGCCGCCGCCGCCTAAAATTGACAACCCTAAGACAGTAGGTAATTAAATCGCGGATTGGGCCGGAGTTACCCTACTTCCCCTCCTTTTACTATGCCACAAAGTTACGGATACGTGTATTTGGTATTGGTCATATTTGTCAAATTAGCATAATACAAGGCCAATATTTGTCAAACATACCGTCTACACATGGTGATTGTTTGGCAAATACATCAAATACCCAAATAAGCCCAGTGAAGTGCCTCCATTATATTATACCTTTAGAGCCGGGACACAAAAACACGGCTCGACGTCGTACGGCGCCGTACTGTCGTGGGAATCCACGACGCGCGTCGTAAAAAACCACGGCACGGCGTCGTATGGCGCCGTACGGCGTCGTACGACGTCGCCTCATCTTGAATTTCTATGTAAGTTTCTACAGCACGACGTCGTACGGCGCCGTGCCGTGGTTTTTTACGACGCGCGTCCTGAATTCACACGACACGGCGCCATACGGCGTCCGTTCGGTGTTTTTGTGTCCCGGCACTCCCGGCCCTTAATAGTTATGTGATTACTGATTATACCTGTGGGCTGTGTTATGTGTAGTACTAGTGTATAAATAAAACTTAAAAACTATTTTAAATAATAAATTGGCAACACTTCCATTTTGATCAATTTGTGAAGTGTCGTCAATGCGTCACACAATGAGAGGATTTTTTGTTTTATAAATTCCGCAATATTGTTTTACCGAAGTGAGGAGAAAACCCTAAACGTTGACTATTTGTGATTCACAAAACTATGGCAGATAAAAGGAAAACTCGGAAACGTAAAGAGGTAAGTTTTTGGGTACGGTACCTATTTTTGTTTATTTACAGGTGATTTTTTTGCACATAAAAATCATACGTATGCAGCTGAGCCGTGAGCGAAAATGCGCTTTTCCGTAGGCTACAGAATTTTCGCCGCTGCTACATAAGACTTTTAGTATAAAAGTTAAAATACTTATGTTTTTATCGCGGTTTCCTTGAGTTGCAATTTTATGCTATCAAACATACAAAATATCTATACCTAATATTTCCTAGGTGGGTCTATTATTGCGTGGAATAAACAGTAAATTTGTTAATCTCCTGATTATATTAAGTCCCTTTATGTTTATTTATAGAAAAACAGCTGATACAAGTAAGTATTCTTCTTTGTTTGTTAAGTGCCAAACTACATGAGAGATTTATTTGTTTACAGCTGAAAAAGGTGAGTAAAATGCGCTATTTTAATATCAACAAAAATGTACTGTTTTATCTGTGGGGAAACTACGTAGAGGATAGCTAATCGAATCTAATATTAAATTCATGCTGATTGTACTCCAAAATTCAGTCTACTACCAAAATTCGTTTGCCTATGTGGCAAATGTTTTCTTGCAAATTACTTTATACTGAAAGACACATGTTAAAAAGTTATATTAATCCCTCGATCACCAATTCCAGGAAATCGTTTGTTGTTGCGGCCCATATGGGCCTTACGGCATTTAATCATTTTTTCAGTGGCTATATAGTTTATACCCGTGCGACGCCGGGGCGGGTCTCTAGTTGTAAATAAACTATAGCAGAGATTCTTAGAAGTTTCCCTTTTTTCCAAATTCATCCCATTTGGAAATAAACCAAGCCAATGTTTGCGTTAAGAGGGCGTTTAACGCAAAAAATCGTCCTTCTCTCTTCACACTCATGCCCGTCTTTCATATGCCAGGTGAAAAAGGACGACACGGATTCATATAAATAAAAAGAAAATTATTTTTTCCTGAATAACTCGATAAATATGTAACATTTAAAAAATCCGCTAGGTCAGTTCCTCAATGATAGAATTTTATACAATGTGTTAAAATATTAACTTAGTTTCATGCACGGTTATGGCAATATATGAAAAATTCGTGAAAATTAGATGCATCTTTGTGATCGAGAAAATTTTAAGATATCGTGTTTTCGCTAGGTCTGATCCTCGGAAATATAATGTAGTATCTATGTCTAAATTCTTCTAGTAATAATTTTCATTCTGAGGCACCATCTAATCACAGTTCAATCGCAGATATTCGTGTGGATCCCGAAAATGTACTGACTCTTTTAAAATCAGTAAATTTGAATAAGGGCGCCGGACCTGATGACATACCTCCCCTGTATATAGTCAAGTGTGCAACGGGTCTGGCAACTCCCTTGTCAATATTGTTCTCGCGGTCTCTAAGTGAAGGTTATGTTCCTGATATTTGGAAGTCTGCGTTTATCACACCGGTGCATAAGGCTGGTGATAAGGCTTCAGTAAAAAACTATAGACCAATATCTAAGCTGTATATCTTTGCCAAAATCTTTGAACGCATTGTGTATAACGCGATTTACCCAGCACTAAGATATTGGTTTATCTCTGAGCAACATGGCTTTCTAAAGTCTCGGTTCACAACATCAAATCTAATACTTGCTTATGATTACATTACCTCGAATATGGATTCTGGCGCTCAAATAGATGTAATATTCACTGATTTTTCAAAGGCCTTTGATCGAATTGATAACTCCATTCTTCTCCAAAAGCTACTTCTCGCGGGAATCCACGGAAATCTATACCGATGGTTCACTTCGTACATCAGCAATAGGTCACAAGCTGTTGCTATCAATGGCTACATGTCAAGATGGTCATTGGTACCATCTGGAGTCCCACAAGGTTCACTTTTGGGACCTTTGTTATTTGCAATATTCCTAAATGATGTTAATACTTGTTTCTACTATTCAAATTTTCTACTATATGCAGGTTTAGTGATTACTGCATTATGAATAAGCTGGACCTAAATGTATCAAAATGTTATACAGTAACATTCAGCCGTAAATCAAATCTAATAAATTACAGTTATAAGCTGAAAAACAAAGAAATGGTACATAAAAATTCTATGAAAGATCTCGGAATCATAGTGGACTCAAAACTATTATTTGATGATCATGTAAATTATATAGTAAATAAAGCCTCTAAATCTCTTGGATTCGTGATCAGATCCAGCACAAATTTCAAATCTATTAAGACCATCAAAATATTATACTGCTCCTATGTACGAAGTATCCTCGAGTATGGGTCGGAGGTTTGGAATCTTTCCTATAACATTTATGAAAATAGAATAGAGTCAATCCAGAGACGCTTCCTAAAGTTTCTTCAATTTAAGTCCCATCTAAAACTTCCTAACTATGAGGCAAGATGTAATAAATTTTATTTCTTACCCTTATATCATCGCAGAGACATTTCCGACTTAGCTTATTCAAGTAAAATTATCAACAACATTATTGATGCTCCAGATCTATTATCTAAATATAATCTAAATTCAATTTCAATGTCCCCAGTAGATACTTTCGAACTCATGTACCATTCCATGTCCCACCCTATAAAACATTTTATCGCCGCAACTCTGTCTGTCTGTAGAGCTAGCGCACGTTTTAACCAATTTTATTTAGATAATAATATTGACGACATATTTAAAATAAAAACATCTGATATCTGTAAGCTTTTATCAAATGCATAATTTAAAAATCAGAAATGAAAATTTTTATGGGTATTGAGTAATTTTGATAACCCGTTATAGCGTTTGTGAGTGCTGTGGTGTATATGTCTATGTCATATACTTAGTTTTTTGTAATGTTCTTACTGTTATTTAAACTGTTGTTTCCTAATTTGTTTATACTTACTTTTCTTGTCGAGTCACTAGAATCATAGATTATGTTTTTTACGTCTTATCTAATTGCGAAAACTTTATATTTTTTATGTTGGTTTTTTTATATGGCTTTATGTTTCTAATTTAAATGTATTCTTACTGTAATTTCTGCAAGCTGGAAGTTTTCCGAATAAAATAAAATAAAAATAAATAAAATAAAAAATGAAACAATTCGGGGCTTATTTTGAAGTATAAAAATGAATTATAAAATCGTCAATTTAGGGTTAGTCGCCCCTTTAAGTATAGTGAAACCGGGCATAACGGGATCGCGTAAAGCGGGGTATTATTGTGCTGTTGATGATTAAAGTAATAAAACAAAATTAAAAATTAACAGGTGTATTTTTATTAGAAAATAAAGTTTAAATCAACTAAACAAAAACAAAATATAAATCAACAGGTGTATTTTTATTACAAAACGAAGTTTAAATCAACTAAACAAAAACAAAATTACAAATTATTAACAGGTCTATTTTCAAGCGAGCGAGAGAAATGCGTAGCTCGATTTTTATTCGGCGGTATCCGCTTTTCTGACATTTCACTAGATTTAGTTTAGTGAAATGACATATCACTAGATATGTTTAGAAGAGGTAAGAAACAAGAATATTCGGTATCTACCGCGATTTTGTGATATCCCTAGGGATTTCGGGATATCCCTGATATCTTCTTTTCTCTGCGACATATACAAGTGAATATTATTTTATTTCGACAGTGCATAAATTAGCACATATTTCATTATTATATCACACTGCTATTTCATTTTTTTTACTCACTCTCAATGGAACTGATAGAAGTATGTATGACAGCAGATTTTTTATGCACAAGAAATATTTCACTGTGCCACTCAATTGCTTGTGTCAATTGCAAAAAGTATAGAATAGCTCTATACTTTTTGCGTCCCGACTCCCGACGATACCGTCGACGTCGTTGCCGACGTAGAGTCGGAACGCAACAACGGATTATACGCACTTTCGAAGTGTCGAAGCATGTACATAAAATGCTCCGATTTGCAACTAATCTATACTAATATTATAAAGCGGAAGAGTTTGTTTGTTTGTTTGAACGCGCTAATCTCAGGAACTACTGATCCGATTTTAAAAATTTTTTCAGTGTTAGATAGCCCATTGATCGAGGAAGGCTATAGGCTATATTTTATTACGCTAGGACTAATAGAAGCGAAGAAATAGAGAAAAATGTGGAAAAAACGGAACGGAAATATATTTGAAAGGGCTTATTTGAACGCGCTAATCTCTGGAACTACTGGTCCGATTTGAAAAATTTTTTCAGTGTTAGATAGTTCATTTATCGAGAAAGGCTATAGGCTATATTTCTCTACTCTACAACTAATAGGAGCGATGAAATAGTGGAAAATGTGGAAACAACGGGAGGAAATTATTTGAAAGGGCTTATTTGAACGCGCTAATCTCAGGAATTACTGGTCCAATTTAAAAAACGATTGCAGTGTTAGATAGCCCATTTATTGAGGAAGGCTATAGGCTATATTTTATTACGCTAAGACTAATAGCAAGGAAGAAATAGAGGAAAATGTTGAAAAAACGGGCTAAATTATTTAAAAGGACTTATTTGAACGCGCTAATCTCAGGAACTACTGGTCCGATTTGAAAAATTCTTTCAGTGTTGATAGCCCATTTGTCGAGAAAGGCTATAGGCTATATTTTATCACGCTAAACCTAATAGTAGCGAAGAAATAGAGGAAAATGTGAAAAAAAAACGGGGGAAATTATTTGATAGGGCCTATCTCACGAACCACTGGAGCAATTTTTATGTTATTTGGCACACATGAAGAACAGACCACGTGAAAGGACATAGGTTTCTTTATTGCGGAAAAATGTACGGTTTCAGTGACATTCCTAAATTACGCGGGCGAAGCCGCGCGAAACATCTAGTATCATAATAAAAGAGTAGGCAGTAGTCTAGCAGTAGTAACTTAACGGAGGATTAATAGTGACCCAGTTTGGTGCAACTTGTCCTAAGTCAACGGTACACGTACCGTCAGCAAATCAAGTCGTTAGTGGGAATTTGCCCCACTTTCACCATGGAGTCAGTTGATCATTTTGCCGTGAATAGTCGTGTAAAATGAGAGAATTTGTGAGTTTATTCATTTTGTATTTTTCAATTTATAATTATGGACTATACTTTGTCTGAAATAAACGATTTGAATGTGTACACTGTCAAAATGAATTGAATTCATTTGTAAACTACGAATAACAAAACTACGTAAATAAATAAAACTGCAACTCGACTAAATGTGCTATAATGTTTTTGTTTATTGCGCTTGTAATAAGTGACATCAAATCTAGTGAAGACGGAGTCTTGCAATTGTAGATAAAGATTGTGCGATAGGACAGGACAGATCTCGAACTATCGGGTAACTCAGAAGTTCCAGTCTTTCAGCTTTTTTCCTATTTTTTGTTTTATGTGTACTTTTTCGTAGTACTCTACGTTGTTACACATACTTAAATAAGTAATCCATACTAATATTATAAATGCGAAAGTGTGTCTGTCTGTCCGTCTGTCTGTCTGTCTGTCTGTCTGTCTGTCTGTTACCTCTTCACGCTCAAACCGCTGAACCGATGTCGCTGAAATTTGGCATGGAGATACTTTGAGTCCCGGGAAAAGACATAGGAAACTTTTTATCCCGAAAAAATGTACGGTTCCCGCGTGATAAACGAATTTTGGCGCAACGAAGTTGCGGGCGTCATCTAGTAACTTATAAGTAAAGGAATATTTATTTCAATTTAAATCCGCATTGTGCAATAATAAAGACAATACGACATCGACAGTGGATAATTAAATGTTTTTAATGCCTGATGCAATTTGATATAATTGTTACTTTTAAATACAATGAAGATTTTATATTTTTTGTGGTCCATACGATAATTATGTTACATCCATACTAATATTATAAATGCGAAAGTGTGTCTGTCTGTCTATCTGTTTCCTCTTCACGCCCAAACCGCTGAACCGATTTTGCTGAAATTTGGTATGGAGATAGTTTGAGTCCCGAAAAAGGACATAGGATACTTTTTATCCCGAAAATATGAACGGTTTCCGCGCTATAAACTAATTTTGGCGCAACGGAGTTGCGGGCATCATCTAGTCTGTAATTAAATGTAGAGCTCCTTACAAAATACTACATGACGCCCGCAACTCGTTTATCGCGCGGGAACCGTACATTTTTCCGGGACAAAAAGTATCCTATGTCCTTTCCCGGGATTCAAAGTAGGTACCCTATGTCCATACCCAGCAAAATCTGTTCAGCAGTTTGGGCGTGAAGAGGTAACAGGAAGTATGGGTACATGGATGTATGCAGTATGGTCCATGTACATTGTACGACAATGGATACGGTACACAACGTTTTGTCTTTGTATTTTTTTTTTAATTGCTGAAAAGTCGCTCGAATAAAGCTACAAAGACAAGAATTTAATCTTATTTAGTGTGTAACTTTTTAAACTCTATCTAACTCTACCTTAGAGCAGATTAAATTCAAAGATTTTTTAAATAGTAATAATTTAAGCTGTTATTTTATTTAAATTAAGAATTTTACTAAAATTATGCTCCTTGTAAAAGATATCATGGAGACAAACTAACAAGTGCATTTTAAACTCAATATATCTGTCGTCTGACCGAACATAACCTGACGAAAATACACACGAAATTTTTACAAAGATTCCATTTTCGAACGGACAGAAATAACATTTCCGTTCCGAGTTGCCTACGTATTTTACCCGCGAGAGAGTCAAAGTTAGGCTTAAAAGATATTATAGTGGCCTCTTGAAAACTCGGAGTCAAATTCGAGGTACTGTATAAATTATCCCACCAAAAAACATTTTCATGTAAAAATGTGCCAAGATGAGAACATAATAGTTAGAGGTGTCAAAAAGTAGTGAGATCTCATGTAGAGCCAAGTTTCAAACCTTACAGACTCAGGCCTAAATCTAAAAACCTTAATTTTACACATAAATTGCGGGAAAATACTTGATATAATGTGTCAGCCGCACGAGAAGAATCTAAAAACTCTACACATTAGTCAAAATCGGTGGCCTGGCCATTTTGTTGCAGTTTATATAAAATTTATTAAATACAACAGAAGAGTAGTTCAAAGCTCATAGCATGACCAATAACAAAATGGCCAAGCCACCCATTTTGACTAATGTTTAAAGTAATGCTAAAGTTTTTGGATTCTTTTCGTGCGGCTGACACATTATATCAAGTATTTTGCCGCTGTGAAATGTTTTTTGGTGGGATTTCATTTCTTTTTGTAAGTTTTACAACACACGTTTTTATGAAATTAAGGGGCATACGAGCATGTGCACTCGCATTATTAGAAAAGTTGCAAGTGCTTTGCCAGCCTTTAAGAGGGGATCGGTTATATAATATAAAATTAGAGGACAAACGAGCAAGCAGGTCACCTGATGGAAAGTACTACCGTCGCCGAGTTGCCATACTTTCAGACAGAAAAGGCTTAATTGAGGGAATAGGGAAAAGGGGTATCCCTATTCCCCTGTTCTCTTTCCCTTTTTTATGAAATTAGGGGGCAAACAAGCAGACGGGTCACCCGACGGAAAGCAACTGCCATCGCCCATGCCACATGGACACAGTAACATTAGAAGAGTTGCAAGTGCGTTTCCGGCCTTTTTATGAAGGAATAGGCTGAGGGAATAAGCAGAAGAGAATAGGGATAGGGAATAATGTATTGGTATAGAGTGCAGTTGGGCCTCCGCCAAACTCACTCACTAGACGAAACACGGCGCAAGCGCTGTTTCACGCCGGTTTTCTGAAAGTCTGTGGTCTCTCAAGGATAACACGTATTTTTTAGGGTTCCGTAACCATAGGGTAAAAACGGGAACCTATTACTAAGACTTCGTTGTGTTTCCGTCTGTCCGTCTGTCTGTCTGTCTGTCTGTCTGTCTGTCTGTCTGTCTGTCTGTCTCCAGTCTGTAACTCAAGAATAATAGTTAGAGAGTTGAAATTTTCACAGATTATGTATATTTGTTGCCGCTATAATAACAAATACTAAAAACAAAATAAAATTAATATTTAAAGTGGGCTCCCATACAACAAACGTGATTTTTTTGGCCTATTTTGCTCTATATCAATAATGGCAACCGGTAGGTACTTGATTTTTTCTCAAAGTCCTTAATAATATGTCCACTTTAATATTTAATAATAATATTATAGTAAAATAAAAAAAATAAGGGGGGCTCCCATACAAAAAACACAATTTTTGGTCTAATTTTGCTCTATAAGTGTACGGATATAAGTTAGGTTGGATTTGATAATTTTTTTGTTGTTTCTGTACTAATAGTATGTTACATACCAAATTTCAGCATTCTCAGACTTCAGGAAGTACCCTAACAGTTTTGATGATAGGTTGAGTCAGTGCCAAAATTGTGGGTTTTTGGACACCTATAAAATCTAAAGTGTAATAGCTACGATATTCAAACTTTGCGCATTTTATTATTTCACTCAGGTCATTATATCCTAAAAATTTCAAGTATCTGGCATTATCCAAACCAAAGTTACGAGGGTTCAAAAATACGACGAAACGTTTCGTGAAAAGGTAGGTAGTGCCCTTGCGCGCTTCGCTTGGCTCATCTTGGCGGGGGCACTCCCGTGCCCCCAGATAATAAAGGTGGTAGGGTGCTGTAGAGATCGGTAATATTCTTGCAACTTTTCTATATTGAAGACAAAATGTGAATAGGAGATGATCAGGCTATCCATTCACTCGACTAAGTACTAATAAATTCCATAAAAGAACTAAAATGGAGTAGTAAATGTGAGTAAATGAAAGAGATAAAGTGGTCATTTCGTTCCGTATACTGCATTAAGCCTGCTGTGGTAATAATTAGGTACAAATAGTGTTCAAACAGTAGCCCTATAATTCTACCACTAATGTCACAAGCGGCCGTGACCCGCCGCGCCGGTTATTACGATGACCTTGTTGAGTCAAGTTCAATAGTTTATGTAACCGATTTATTTAGAAGTACTCTTGTGGTTTGTTCTTATAGCTTTCTGTTCTATTTTGAAATTTTTGTTTTGTATCCTTGCTCTTTAGTTAATCCATACTCAATATTATGAAAGTGTATGTCTGTCACGCTCAAACCGCTAAACCGATTTTGCTGAAATTTGGCATGGAGATACTTTTTATCCCAAAAAAATATACGGTTCTCGCACGATAAAGGAGATTTTGCGCAACGGAGTTGCGGCACAGAATATAATATAATAATTAGTACTTACCTTGGTTGCGGGCGTTATCTAATTTAAAATATTATAATGATGTTTCTTGTAAAAATATCGTTAAGTCTGACCATTCGATTATGATCAGTTTCTCAAGCCATTACAACGGTATCCTAATATATGCCTATAACCGCTTTTTACAGTCAATAGTAACTGACAATGTAAGTTACAGTTGGTACTACTAATCTATACTTATTATAAAACAAAGTCGCTTTTTTTCCCTCATGTCCCTTTGTTCCCTTTAATCTTTAAAACTACGCAACGGATTTTGATGATTCTTTCAGTGTTAGATAGCCCATTTATCGAGGAAGGTTATAGGCTATATTTTATCACGCTAACACTAATAGGAGCGAAGAAATAGAGGAAAATGGGGAAAAACGGAGAAAATTATTTGAAAGGGCTAACTTGAACGCGCTAATCTCAGGAACTACTGGTCCGATTTGAAAAATTCTTTCAGTGTTAGATAGCCCATTTATTGAGGAAGGCTATAGGCTATATTTTATCACGCTAATGTGATCACAATAGGAGATTTTTATCACAATAGGAGAATGTGAAAAAAACGGGGGAAATTATTTGAAAGGGCTTATCTCGCGAACTACTGGAGCAATTTTATGTTATTTGGCACAGATAAGAAGTAGACCACGTGAAGGATCATAGGCTATCTATTTTAATCATTTTTTCAGTAGCTATATATTTTATACCCGTGCGACGCCGGGGCGGGTCGCTAGTATATTATATTCTGAACAAATAAAATATACTATGCTGCAAGAAATTTATCACAAAAATATAATGTTACTAGCTGTCCCGGCAAACGTTGTTTTGCCATAATATATTTGCCATATTATATTTTTATTGAAGTGACTAAATAAGTATGTCACCATGGCAATGTCGATCGCTATCCCGTCGCACATACAATGGTCGCCGTCAGTCTCAGGTTGTAATAATTTACTATTATTTATTCAACAAATGCACTTATCAATATATAAAGTACCGAGTAGCCGATTCTCAGACCTACTGAATATGCATATAAAATTTGGTAAAAATCAGTAAAGCCGTTTCAGAGGAGTTCGTGGACTAACATTGTGACACGAGAATTTTATATATAAG
Organism: Lysandra bellargus; assembly: GCA_905333045.1. NCBI lineage: Eukaryota > Metazoa > Arthropoda > Insecta > Lepidoptera > Lycaenidae > Lysandra > Lysandra bellargus. The sequence goes on from HG995358.1 coordinate 4,063,589, forward strand.
ATAATCTCCTAAATTCACGACGCTTGGGCACATGCCCATACAAACCCCAAAAAAAAAATTGCTCCTTTAGAGCGCTTACAGACGAACGGCACGTGTCGGCGTCCGGCAGTCGACGGCAGGCGACGCGTGCCGCGTGCCTGCGTGCGCGTTGACACGTGTCGTTCGTCTGTAAGAAGCCTAAGGCTTCGTCCACATTTGTATCATTTGCGCGATCAGATCTCCGTCGCGTATCATCGAAGCGTGTCAAAATGATACGCGTATCATGATACGCCCCGATCGCTATTAACCGCGTATCTGATACGTGTCGTTTAAAAAATCAAATACGCGCATGATCGGCAGAATGATCTATAGTCCGTGCAATCCACGAAGACGCGCCCCACCACTTTTTGGGTGAACATCTTTAACTTTGATCGTGACGCTTTTTCTTAATTGGTCTATTTATTGTAGTCTGAGCGAGTACTAATAGGTAATTAGTGCGTATTGACAACACTCAACATTGGCGAAAGCTTGCACACATATACTTTAAACAATTTGGAGGAATAGTGGGGCGCGTCTTCGTGGATTGCACGGACTATAATAGGCGTCGAATTTTATATTGTTACTAGATGACCTGGTGAACTACCTAGTATCACCTCCCTTCTAGGTCTCTTGGTTGATCGGAGGCTGATGATTATAATCATGATATTAATTATACCGTAAACGTGACGTACTCGTAACTGGCGTGAACACGTGGACGTTTTGCGGGGCGATGTAAATAATTAGATATTAATATTTTTCATTTGCGTAGTCCGTACAATACATTATGATTTATGTATAGGACTCGACACGTTGCTGCAGTAAATTATTACGTAGTTAAGGCGCTATATTGAAAAAACTGTCCTTTTTGACGTAATACTATAGGACCCTCAGAAATGTTACAAATCTGGTAATGAGATATACATATTTTCATAGCCTTATCTAGGTTTAAGAAGAACTAGAAACACGAATGTATTTTGCCTCAAATCTCAATACAATTAATTTTCGAAATGACCTCTTAATAATACGAAATTTGAAGATTATTTTTAAACGAAAATAGATGTATTGTAGGAAATTAGTCTAATTGATAGACACCTTTGCAACTCAAAATCGTATAGAAGCATTTTGCTTAAATGTTCCTAGTTATTATTTTAAAGATTATAATTACGTTTTTTCGTATGTTTTCCGAGCGAGCCGATAGCTTCTGGCCGCAGCGTATTCACGACTTTATAGTCATACAAATTAAGTATAAAATTGCCCTTGCGGTAAAATTACTTTCGATATAGCGCCTTAACAATTGAAAATCTATTGTGTCTGCAATACCCACGATGAAAACTGGAAGGAGGTAAAGTGTGTGTACTGTGTTATTTAAAGAAACTTATTTAATTTTTTTTTAATTCCAGGAGTTTGGTGAGCCAAAGGAATCAGAGAAGCCCACAAAAGATGAGTACGCGGTGGCAAAATGGCTGAAAGCGAACGTGCCCACGAAGAAGACCAAGTTCTTGAACCATCATGTTGAATATTTTACAGGTTTGGTCCATTTTGTAGAAGAAATTGATTCATAAGCATCAGTTGACGGACCTACGTCATTTGGTCGGATAATGTCAATTCAATGTAAAGGTTGGACCTCATCTGGCAGCACGGAATCGCCTTTTTCCGTCGCCCTTTCTCTTTCTGTCGCTTAAAACTGCCATTTGCTAGACCGAGACAGAAAGCATAATGCGATAGCCTCGAGGATTCCACCGCGTGCTGTCGCATTATGCTTTCTGTCTCGGCAAATAGCAGTTCTAAGCGACAGAAAGAGAAAGGGCGACGGAAAAAGGCGATTCCGTGCTGCCAGATGAGGTCCAACCCTAAGTCGTGATCTGTCGGTTGGGTTTGACATAGTTCGACCAAACTACGTAGATCTGCCAACTGATAGTACTTTATATTATAGTACTAGACGTTCCGCGCGGCTTCGTCCTCATAAGAAAAGAATTTCTTGGGAAACCCCCTTTTTAGAGTTCCGTACCCAAAGGGTAAAAACGGGAACCTATTACTGAGACTTCGATGTCTGTCTGTCTGTCTGTCTCTAGGCTGTATCTTAAGAACCGCTATAGCTAGACCTTAGGAATTTTCACAGATTGTGTATTTCTGTTGCGGCTATATCAACAAATACTAAAAACAAAATAAAAATAATATTTAAGGATGGTTTTTATACCTAATACTGACAAAATGTACGGTTTCCGCGCGACGAATTGCCTTGCAACGAAGTTCTTTGCTTTACGCGTCATGCGCGTAATGAAATGTATTGTTAGCATTAATTTGTTACGCTCTATAACCGTGGTTCTTAACCGGTGGTCCGCGGACCACTGGTGGTCCCTGGAGGCATTCCAAGTGGTCCGCGTAGCCATCCTAATAATAATATTATGTCAGAAGTCAGTAAAGAGTATGCACCATGCAGTCACAAAAATGACATTACTTAAATTAAAATCTGTCTTTTAGATTTTTGCCAAATAAAAAAAAATTCGTGCTAATTATAAAGTTGTGCTTGTTTTATCAAACAACCCTTAGAGTGGGTTGCACCAACTTACTTTAACACTTGCAAAATGTCAAATCTTTGGTTAAGGACGCCATATTTAACGATAACCATAACCGCTCAAACTTATATCGAAATTTTTTCGTGAAAATTTACAATGGATCACGGTGTTGTTATAACAAATATTTTTCCTGTCGATTTTTACGGATAATTCGTTTTTATAGTGTCTGTAGCTTTAAAAAAATACTTTAACAACACACATATTCTGTTAAATTCCGTGTTCAAAGTTAAGGTTAAAGTTAAGTTAGCCTAAACTATAACCATAACTGTAACTATAACCACGCCTCTGGTGCAACCCACTCTTAGTTTAGACTTTAGGACTTAGGTAAACCAACTGGGTGGTCCCTGGCTAGACAAACATTTGGTAAAATGGTCCCTCATGACCTAATATTATGTATTCTGTGTCATGACTAAAAGGTTAAGAGCCACTGCTCTATAAGGTAATGTGATAAATTCATTTCGTTTTTGCGTGCACACTTCTGATTGATCAAAGTACTATCATGATGTTGCGTCAATATCTTGCGAAGTTAGAAATATGACGTAATTCTTACGGTTTTATGGCATTTTAAGTTTATCAGCAACACTCAACAACAAATTAGTTACACACATCGAAACATAAAACACAAGAATCAATAAAACATTGTTAATAGGTCAGTTTGTTAAATATAGATAAAAATATTTACATAATTAAAACGTGTAGCGAGTACATTCAGATAAAGAGCAGGAATTATATTGTAGGTTAATTGAAGATGTATTTAATTTAATCGTGATGGTATCTTTGGTAATACTTTGCATATATAATAATATGATGTAAAAATAAAAACTCTTTTTTTATTAAGTTTTCCCGGGACTCAAAGTATACGTACATATAAAATTTCAACAAAATCGGTTCAGCGGTTTGGGCGTGAAGAGGTAACAGACAGACAGGCATACTTTCGCATTTATCATAGTGTATCCCACAACATTTATATGTTGTGGTAAACTTTACGGAATAACTATCACGCCTATTGATTCGTGCTATAACATAGTAATTTTTATTTATACAGAGTGCAATTAAACCTTTCTGCCAAATTTTTTCCAGGGCTTGGGTATCATTAGGAGAGGAGATTTAACCAAAAACAATTGGGTGTTATTATTTTTTAATGACATTTTATCCCATTTAAAATCGTTGCAGAACGGTCACTCGCGGTGCGGGGGAATGAGAGGCGCGCGTGCGGGGGCACGTCACGCGCGGGCGACGCGTCGTGTCCATTAATTGTGGTGTTTTTTAGGATAACTTTCGGAAGCTATTTCTCAACATTTTAGTACTGAGTGATTATAAAAGAAAAAATACGTGTATTAATATTTTTAACAAAGATCAATATATCAAAATTTGGCAGGAAGGTTTAATTGCACCCTGTATGTAGATGTGTTATACATATATGGATACCCCATACCCGTTATCTAACTCTATTTGTATTCAAACCTCCAGGCACAAAAGCAGTTGACGCACTGCTGACATCGAAATGGGCGACGGGCAAGAACCCCTTGTTCACCACCAGACACGAGGTGGCAGACTTCCTGCACCAGATGCTGCTGCACAAGCTATTCCACAGGGCCAAGAAGGTATGGGGTACTTTGAGAGAGTAGCCAATATGTGAAGCTGTTTCATGAGTCATGCTCCATCAAGAAATTCAAGAAATCAAGAATCAAAAAATGCTTTAATTCCAAAGAATTTCACAGATTTAACTCATGCATTGCCTGTAAATTGGTCTCAGATGATAGGCTATTAAATAGACTAGTCACTAGTTAATAGCCGAGCCTTGTGAGGGCTCGCATCGTCACACCTTAGTGACTGATGATGACACATCTATATGAATAAAAATTACTATGTTAAATCACAAATCAACAGGCGTGATAGTTTTCCCGTAAAGTGTACCACAAAATGTACCTGAGGTTATGGGATATACTAGTAAATAGTAATAATAATTTATCTAATGTCAAATTACCCTAAAAAACAGTCCTAAGAAAGCCTTTACTCTCTGAAAGAAAGTTCCTAAAGAACTATTTCTCCCAGAATAATATTATGTAACACGTACATGTTTAATGGAGTGTTTTTTTTTTATTATTAAATAAGGGGGCAAACGAGCAAACGGGTCACCTGATGGTAAGCAATTACCGTCGCCCATGGACACTCGCAACATCAGAAGAGCTGCAGGTGCGTTGCCGGCCTTTTAAGAGGGAATACGCTCTTTTCTTGAAGGTTTGCAGGTCGTATAGGTCCGGAAAAACTGCTGGTGACAGTTCATTCCAGAGTTTTACAGTGCGCGGCAGAGAGTTACGCGAAAAACGCACTGTGGAAGACTCATGAAGGTGATGAGGATGGTATGATTTTCGCGTGGGACGATGGCGAAAAGTTGCAGGTGGTATGATTTCGAACAATTCCTCAGAGCACTCCCCGTGATATAACCGATAGAGGATGCAGAGTGAAGCTACATCTCAGCGTAATTCCAAGGGGTCCAAGCTGTTTGAAACACTATGGCAGTCAACAATTCGAGCGGCCCTTCGTTGGATACGATCCAGAGGGAGCAGTTGGTATTTTGGCGCCCCTGCCCAGAGATGAACAATATTCCATATGAGGTCGAACCTGCGCCTTGTAGAGTTGTAGGCGTTGGTCCGGACTGAAGTACTGTCTCGCTGTGTTAAGAACACCAAGCTTCTTCGAAAAAATAATAAACTAAAAATCATGTGAAACCATATATTTTCAGGTGCCAGTGAGTGAGCAAGAGTTAAAAGGCAAGAAGAAGAAGGAGGAGAAATCAAGCAAGAGTGGGGATGAAAGAGACGGAGATAAAAGTCAGGCGAGTGCCTGTGAGAGTAAGGTTGGTGAAAATCTATACTTATAAAGACCTGTTTCACCACTTTCTGATAAAGTGCCGAACAGGCTATTCACAACTTTTTTGACAGATTTTCTATACTTCATCTGTCAAGTTAATTGGTGGATAGCCTATTCGTCACTTATCAGGAAGTGGTGAAACAGGCCCTAACATTATAAAGCTGAAGAGTTTGTTTGAAAGCAATAATTTCGGAAACTACTGGACCGATTTCAAAAATCCTTTCACCAATGTATAGCTAAGATGTCCCTGAGTGCTATGTATGTATGTACCACGGGCGGAGCCGGGGCAGACCACTAGTTATATTATAAACGTTTTAAACAAATAACTTCTACAGTATCAACAGGCAACATTCGCCCTGTAGTGTCATCTATCATCACTGGATTTGTCAGTACTAGACGGACTGTAATGTAAATATCCAATCCAATCACCGAGTTTCAATTCTGTCCAGTGTCTAGTATCTTGAGCCTACTGCATTAACAGCTCCTAATAATGTCAATGTCACGACAAAAGTATCCTACCGACTGCGCCAAAATGTGGTATATAAGAGATTTAGCATCCTCTATAATCTATATATTAAGTTCTTATAATAATATTATAGTATTGACGAAACTGGTCATTAAATCAAACCGACACACAACATCTACTGATTGTTGTCAGTGCTACCTATTGACTGTCCCAAATGTTAAACTCAAACCTCAAATTTTTTTATTCAGAATAATCTTTTGCAAAAATTTTCTGAAAGTCTACATGATGCCTATCACCGGTTCGGGAACTAACCCGGCGAGAAGTTAGTTAATTAAGTTTTAATCAATGTTTCACTAAAATCGTTCTAAAGCATCTCATAATGCAATTTCAGGACACGAAAGAAGGTAAAGACGGCAAAGAGAAGAAGAAACGCAAGATCCGCTTAGAGATGCACATGGAGCAACTGTTCCTGGATACCCTGGACGCGTACGTGTGGATCTACGACCCCATGCCGTGGTACTACTGGGTGTGCGGCGCGCTGGTGGTGGTGGCTACCATCGCCGTGTGCATGTTCCCGCTGTGGCCGGCTACTGTCAGGTTAGTAACAGTGAGGAAATTGATTCCTAGGCAGTTGACAGACTAACGTCATTTGGTCGGATCATGTCAATTCGTGATCTATCGCCTACATAGGTCCCCCATCTGCCTAGGAATCAACTTCTCTGATAGTACTTGATTTTAGTCAAAATGAACTAAGGTGGCACCAGTGCTCATTGACCTGTTTAGTGTAGGAGATACGTGAAAAATGCTCGTACTGTTAATTTCAGTTAAAAAATCTCTTTTTATTAACTTTTTTAAATTCTGTTAACTTCAGAAAAAATATGTAACTCTTATAAAGACAGACCGATAGATTAATCGGAAAACCTTTTGGTGAGTCTTAGAATAATAATCTTAAACTTTTTATGAGTTTGAAGTGTATACTTCATACTCAGTTTTCATTGAGTATGCAGATTACGCTAATAAATTATAAAAAAATGTTACTCTGTTATTTAAAATACTAATAAGTGTACCTTCCAGAACATATAGAAAGAATAAATACCTCCACATTCCTGTCTTTTCAACAAATTACAAAAATAATTCGTTCTTTATCAGAACCTCTAAAGTTTAAACGATTCAACACATTTAGCGAAATGTTAAATATCGACCTATTCAATGACAAACCAAATAGACTATATTAAACATAAACTTTCGAAGCACTGGTTTTCTTCCAATGCCCAGGTTATCTCGTAAATCATTACTTGTTTTAAGTTTAAATATCTGTCAAATATAATTATGTACTTAATATTGCATTATATAATATGCAGACTTTGTGCATTCTTTCCGCTTGTTAATTTATTATGTTTGTTATCTTGTGTCATTTGTCTATAAGTATTGTTTTTTCTTAGAATCATAAATGTGAAAACATGTAAATTTTTCTATTGTAATATTTCTAGAAATTTTATAATATGTATGTAAATTTGTAATGTTTGTTTTCCTAAATAAATAAAAAATACATATACCATAACATTACAGGAAAGGAGTATACTACTTAAGCGTGCTGGCCGCGGCATTCCTGGTGCTGATCATAGCGCTGGCGGTGCTGCGAGTGGTGGTGTTCTGCGTGGTGTGGGTGGTGACGCTCAGCCGGCACCACTTGTGGCTGCTGCCGAACCTCACCGAGGACGTGGGCTTCTTCGCGAGCTTCTGGCCGCTGTATAAGGTACTTCAGCACGTTATGACGACCTCCATGGCTCAATTCTTAAGCGTGGGGCGGCTTAAGTTTCTAAACACACTATGCTGAAGTTCCGCTACGGAAATTCCACATGCATTGTCAAACGCATACAATATGACGCGACGGAATTTCGGCATGGTGTGTCATCGGTAATTTGAAATACATTGCAGGCGGAATCATGCGGAAATGCCACCGCGGAACTTCGGTATAGTGTGTTTAGACACTAAGACGGGACGCCGACGGAACAAAAAGTTTTCAATGTTCTTGGGTCCTGGTATTAAATATTATGTGTATGATATTATAATAAAAATCTTAAATATATTATGTATAGTGTAAAAGTATTAAATATATTTCCGTCGTCTGATACCCGTAACACAAGTTCTTCAAGTACTTAGCACGGGGCCAGACTGACGTGGTGTGAAGCGTCCATAGATTAATACTACATGGTAATTCCACATGGGTCTTTTCTCGCGTATCAAAAATAAGAAGTAACGTCTATTGAAGTGTCACTTGGCAGAGAGCTATTAAACGCAATACTGTGAACACGTCATTTTTAATTTTAACAACAAAACCATGCACACAATAATACTATTATACAATATTATAAAAACTAGCGTACACCACATCCCATGTTAAGTAAAACTTGTGTTATGGCAATCAGACAACTATGATATGACATCGTAAAATAAGTAATAACCATAACATTATACATAATAGAAATTTAATAAAAACTTTTTCAGTACGAATACCGCGGCCCAGGCTCGGAGAGTGACAAATCATCGAAAAGCAAGAAGAAGCGCAAGAAAGACAAGCAGTCGGACGATGAAGCGGAGAAAACGCCGCTCGTGACTAAGGAGGAACCTAAACTCCCCGAGGAGCCTGCAGTAGAGACTCCGCTCACGCAAGAGTAAGTGTCATGACTATAGTCAAAATGAAATAAGGTGTTCCCAGCGGTCATTGACCTCTTAGTCTAGGAGCTGTATGAAAAATGCTCGCACTGTATTCAGTTAACGATGGAATATTACAAGTTTTTGACAGGAGGTTAATAACTGCTACGGACAGGATTAAAGCAATTTGAGAATAATGAGAGTTAACTATATCTATGTAAATAAAATTTTCAATTTTGTTAGTCGCCCAAAAATTTTGGTCTTGGTTTTTTGGCTTTTGGATGATTTTGGTCTTGAAATTTGGGAAAAAACCAAGCATAACTTGGTTATTTATTATTCACTTATCAGTGTCGCAAAATAGATTAAAATTGATCAATTGGCTAACCTATCGTAAACCTGTAAAAACGAGATGCATACTAATATTATAAATGCCAATGTGTGTCTATCTATAACTCTTCACGCCAAAACCGCTGAACCGATTTTGCTGTAATTTGGTACGGCGATATTAGGAATTAGAAAGGAAATAAAATACTTTTAATCCCAGAAAAAGTCCCGCGCGATAAACTAATTTTGGCGCAACGGAATTACGGGCCTCATCCAGTACCAAATAAATATTTCCTTGAATGTCTTTAAACTTTCGAAAACCTGTATTTGCTGATGCTATATATTTAAATTTGTATTTCAGAGAAGAAGCAACAGAAGAAACAGCAGCAGCAGAGAAACTGTCAGAATCAGAGTCGGAGAACAGTCAACGGTCATCAACGGATAGAGACTTCGAGATTGTCGAACCTGAAGATGTCAAGGAGAGTGCTACTTAAGTAGTCCACTTAAATCGACTTATGTATTATATTCGTGGTAAAATCAAGTGTGGATATTTTGGGACATTGATTTACTTTAGGTGCCGGTTGGCAGCGGACGACATGAATCAACCGCAGACGACGTGTCGTCGCGACACTACTGTTTCTATGTATTTCTACGAAATACCCTGCGCAGCTAACGACACGTTCATAGAAATACATACATAGAAATGACGTGTCGCGACGCTGCGGTTGCTTCATGTCGTCCGCTGTCAATCGGCACCTTAATGCATATGACTCTCACAGTCACTTAGTTAAATCTGCTATTTGATTAAGTGACTAGCGAATTCATTTAATTTAATGACTAAAGGCCGTCAAGTCTTTTACTGTAAATTAAATTGTATCATTCATTGAATTCGCTAGTCGTTCAATCAAATAACAGACCAGATGACTGCGACATAAGTGATCAGGCAAAAAATATTTGTTATAAAACATTTATCTCATCTATGGGTGATTTTGCGGTTAAACTCACTCATATAAAGATTTTTCTTAGCACGAGTATGACAAAAGATCATGTGCCCAATATATTATATTATGTCATTGGTTTTACCACACTCAATATGAAAGCCCAATTCTCGTCAAAGAGCTCACTTATAGTCAAACAAAGACAAACATTTTATAACTAAAATACACAGTATTTATCTGTTTAATTGTAAAGGGCTTATAAATAATAATATCTAAGATCAGTAGCTGTTATCAACGACAAAACACGCTATCTCTTTCGCACTCATAGCATGTGACAATCACGTGAGAAAGAGATAGCAAGTCTTGACGCTGAAAAACTGTTAATTGTTAAGTCTTTGTTACGAGAATTGGTCCCGATTTTTATTCTCAATCAGTGAAATAACAGTCTTACGCACTTTATAGTTATTTTTAAGTTAGTAGACAATTTTTGGCTGTCATTTTACTGAATGTGATTAAAAATCGGAGTATATATTATGTTTATTAGTTTATAATACACGCAAATATTGAATTCACTTTGTGAATTAAACTACTTTTATTTTATTGTGATGTGATATACAAAATATCTGGTATATTAAATTAAATAAACGTTAAAATATGTGAAAGTAGTTTTATTTACAAAACAATATTTTCTGACTTAGTAATTAGTATACATAAAAAACTGTATGTGTACATATAAAACTATTTATTTTACCCATTACTAATTAAGATATTTAAACAGCAAATAATTATACAGGGCCAGTCTGGCTTTGTTTAGCACAGTGTTTGCCAACCTGTTTTAGCCACGGGCCCTAGGAAATCAAGCACAGTTTTTACGGACCTCCTTAATATAACAACAAAACATTTGCAAAAGCATTTATGTATGGTCCAGAGATGACACCGCTGACCTCCATATACTTACATACTCGCAGACCACTGGTTGGGAAACACTGGTCTAGCATATTGGAAACGTCATGTCAATATGACACGTTTTGTTAATATTTTTATTAGTAAGCGGTTATGTATTTGTATACTTTACAGTTTACAGCACCATTGTGGTTATTTTGCGTTACAATTTCTGTTCCTATAATAATGAATTATTTATAACTAGACGTTCCGCGCGGCTTCGCTCGCGTAAATAAGATATTTCACAGACAAATTAGTCCACAATAATAGACTGATCCTTCACGTGGTGTACATCTGAATTCTGATCTGTGCCAAATAACAGAAAAATTGCTCCAGTAGTTCGTGAGATAAGCCTTTTCAAATAATTTACCCCGTTTTTTTCACATTTTCCTCTACTTATTCGCTATTCTCGATAAATGGGCTATCTAACACTGAAAGAGTTTTTTAAATCGGACCAGTAGTTCCTGGGATTAGCGCAAACAAACTCTTCCGCTTTATAATATTAGTATAGATATTATTTACTTTTGCTTATCACAAAAGTTTTTATTATCTACCGCTAGAGGTGCGTTCGATATTTTTCGTATTTAAGTAACTGTTTTTGTTTATTGTTGTTATCTATGTCAATTAATGCACAATATTTTCCTTAATTTAAATCTATAGAGATTCGCTTTTGTATATTTTAAATGTGAAAAATGTTTACGTTATAACTTATTATTATTATGTATAAGTAACTTTTTTATACACTTTTATTTGTGGACCAATTTTATTTAAGCTGATCTGTTTCACAAAACTAGTTGCAAATTCGGGCTTTATATGTAAGTATAAAAAACTATTTTATTTTTAATACACAATAATAATAAATATTACTTTAGTTGGTGCAATAATTTTGCTTTTATTTTAATCTTAGAATAGCGTTTTTAATGTTGTCCACTTGATAATGTTTTATAGAAATTCAATGAGTATAAAAATCACATGTAATGATAAAAGGGTAATATTTCAAAATTTTATAGTATCGCGATCGTGTGTTAAGAAAGTACACAAAATACAATGTATTTTAAATATTTGCTGATAAATGATAACATACCATGCCGAAATTACGTTGCGTTTTGTAAGCGTAGCGCATTGCAAGCGTAATCATGCCGAACTTCGGCCGCGTATTTTCGGCCTAGTGTGTTTAGACACGAACGAAATTAACGCTATCTTGTTTTCACAGTTCCGCTATAGATATGTTGTATAATATATGTTTTATGCGCGTGTGAACGAGACAAAGTGTGTAGGTCTTCTTAATATTTCTCTATCCGGCTAGAATCTAGATGATTAGTAAAATCCTAATCCCAAAAATCCCAAAATCGCTTATTTTATATGACATATAGGCGGGCTTGAATTTGCTAATAAATTCATAATACGTATATGACTGACTGGAAATAATTTTGCTAAACACACACAACATCTTCTGCTGAAAATTGCAAAAAAATATATATAGCTTATACCTACGAATAATAAAAACTAGCTTATACATATAAAAGGGGGTATCGAATTAACTTTTTGTACTCAACAAGTAAAATAATTGAATCGTTGAATCTACTACTACGTAAAGATGTGTAATTAATAATTATGTATTCGAAATTATACTTAGAAGCTTATGTAAATAAATGGTAACAATATTATTGATGTGAACATTAAACTTTAAACAGTAAATTAGTCAGACAATTTTCTTCAAAATGTAAATAAGTACTTACAGTTATAAATTAGGAAATAAAATTCAGGAATGTTTTGAAATAATAAAGGATTTTGTATACTTTCGAGTAAAATTGGTTATAAATTAATTATCATAATGATGTTGAAATTTTACCCGTGAAAATTAGAAGTTTTTAGAGTGATAAGCTTTATACATTACAAGTTTTAATGTCAAAATAAAATTTTCCTGAAAATTATTACCAAGGGAAAATGACAACGTTGTTTTAGTATTTATAATGCTTATATATTATAGAGGTATGTTATTATGTATAGATCATGGACGTAAAAAAATACGGACGTAGCATTACACTACAAAGAGTTGAAGCATGCAAGGTACGACAATTTCGTTTTTTGTATACGTGACCGACACTCACACACGCAACTAGGTACTACAACCCGCTGTCATTGTACATAGAGTGACGGCGCTAATGACACGCACACATCCTACACGGGCGGCCATTACTGTGCTTCACTCGGGATTAGACAAGGTTACGTCCGTATTTTTTTTACGTCCGTGGTATAGATTAGCAAAATTATAGCATTATTTTGAGATTAAATTTTGGTGCTGTTTACATGCATCTTCAAAGCGAAAATAACTGACATAAATATGTCTGTCACTTTCATGCCCATATATTTTCTACGTTCGAACTCCAAAAAGTGCAATATTTCAACGTAATATTATACGTACTCTTTTCTAAGCCTTAGAATTTTTGAAGTGAAAACTTCTTTATCGGCGTTGAGCACTTTTGTGGGATGGGTAAAAACTGTGAAACTCGCGTCAGATTCTCGTGCTATCGAAAAACCTTGGAAAAACCGTAAGACGGTTGAAGAGTAGTGTTTTGTGTCGAACTCGAACTCGAATTGATTGTAAGGGTTTCGATTAATTAAAAAAAACGATTTTTTAAAAATCGATTTTCATAAAAAATGGGTTAAAAATTTAATCTATTATAAGGGTTTCGATTAATTAAAAAATCGATTTTTTAATAATCGATTTTCATAAAAAATGTTTAAAAAAAATGCACAACGTTAATTATAATCAAGTTTTCACTTCTGCCGGCACTCCCGGAGTGCAACCCGTCTTTTTTAGATAATAGTCATCGAATCAATGTGAGAAATTAATGTGTATATTTATATTTTTAGGGTTCCGTACCCAAAGGGTAAAAACGGGACCCTATTCATGAGACTTCGATGTCTGTCCGTCTGTCTGTCCGTCTGTCCGTCTGTCTGTCTGTCCTTCTGTCTGTCCGTCTATCTGTCCGTCTGTCTGTCCGTCTGTCTGTCTGTCTCCAGGCTGTATCTCAAGAACCGCTATAGCTAGAGTTCTGAAATTTTCACAGATTGTGTATTTCCGGTGCCGCTATAACAACAAATACTAAAATAAAAATAAAATTAATATTTAAGGGGGGCTCCCATACAACAAACGTGATTTTTTTGGCCTTTTTTGCTCGTAATCAATAATGATAAGAGGTAGGCACTTGAAACTTTCACGAAGGCCTTAAATATATGTGTTATTTAATAATTCATAATAATATTTAAATATAATAAAAAATTAAGGGGGGCTCCCATACAAAAAACACAATTTTTAGTCTATGTTTGTTCTATAACGGTACGGAACCCTTCGTGCGCGAGTCCGACTCACACTTGGCCGATTTTTTTTTCTTAATTTTATTTTACAGTTTTACAAATCATAGCTGAAAATCGAGATCTTATGTTACATGACACGATAATATATTGGTTTCAATAAAATATACAATTGATGGTAATCTTTGTTTTGTATTTTACCTTTTCAACTCTTTCAACCCTACTCTTCTCTTTCAATGGTTAATATGATATTATCACTTATCTAGATCTTATATTATAATATGTACATAACGCCTCCGTGGTCCAGTGTTTAAGAGCGTAGCTCTTGACTCTGAGGTCGTGGGTTCGATTCCCGCGTTGGAAACATGTTGTTTCCAAGTTTGGTTAGGACAATGCAGGCTGATCCTGATTGTCTGACAAGTAAGATGATCCACGCGTCGGATGGGCATGTAAAAGTCTGCCCTGCGCCTGATCTCTCGCCACTTCTGTCGGTCTTCCGTCCGGCGTCCCACTGGGTTATGAGATAAAAAGGAATAAAGAGTGCTCGTTTACTGCGCACAAACTTGGGAACAATAAAATTACTCCTGCGTCGCTGGCCTGGTTTTAATGAAACTGGCCACCGTCACCGAAACCGGTGTGGGAGCTATTATTATGTACTATCGGAGAAGTTAATTCCTAGTCAGACGAGGGACCTGCGTAGTTTGGTCGCGTTACGTCAAACCCAGCCGACAGATCACAATTAACATCGAATTGACATAATCCGACCAAATGACGTTGGTCTGTCAACTGCCTAGGAATCAATTTGCTCGATGGTACATACCTTAGATACAACTCTTTTTTTAATTTCAATTTTTTCCCGGCCCTAAAGCCTTCATTTATGAAAAAACGGCAACTCTTTAAGCTGTTACTTACCTGCTTCATTCAGTAACGTACTCCGCTATTTTCATAATTTTGTGTATTTATTATAACAGAGGAGTAAATATCTCGCAGCAAATAGGTTTAATAAAACATAAATTAAATTTTGTATTTTTTATTTAGGTAAAGTAATATAACAATATTCCTACTTTTCTAGGTAAAGTACAGTTACACCATATACTTAATATTAACGTAATTCTTAGGTTTTCTCTTGTCTACAAGTTTCCTCTCTTCTCCTGTTCTAGTTCTATCGATTCAAACAGTGTCTTGAAGTTACCAGCTCCGAAACCCTGAAATAAAATAAATAATAATGCACTCCGGGAGTGCCGGCAGAAGTGAAAACTTGATTATTAACGTTGTGCATTTTTTTAATCCATTTTTTATGAAAATCGATTATTAAAAAAATCGATTTTTTTTAATTAATCGAAACCCTTATAATCAATTCGAGTTCGAGTTCGACACAAAATACTACTCTCCAACCGTCTTACGATTTTTCCAAGGTTTTTCGATCAGTACGAGAATCTGACGCGAGTTTCACAGTTTTTACCCATCCCACAAAAGTGCTCAACGCCGCTAAAGAAGTTTTCACTTCAAAAAAGCTTGTTTATTTTTTTATTTTTTTAATTACCAAGTAAGTAAATCATGCTTGCTTATGTCATAAAATAGGTGTACATATAATGGAAAAATGCACGGAATATATAACACATATAGTGTTATATATTCCGTGGAAAAATGTACGTTCCCGTGCGAATCGTGCGATAAACGGATCCGTGCGCAGACGACGACGTTGCAATGAAGGACAACATTTAAATGTGCCAGTCTGTCACCTCTTCATGTACTGCTGGGCCAATTTTAAGAGTATGGAGGTAAATCTAAAAACTACTTTTAGGCTGGTTCTACACACGTTTTCCGTATTTGATTTTCTATAATGTGGAATTCCGTGAGGTCAGCGCACACCTTCGTTTTACTTCACGCGCGAACGCGCCAGCTTACACTTGAAACGTACCTACGTGCGTCTAATGTATTCTGGTTCCATACATTTGGATTTCCAAATACGGAAAACGAATTCAGAAATCGAATACGGAAAACGTGTGTATTTCGGCCTGCGATAGCCAACAAACTATATGTTATGTACATATAGTTTGTTGACTTTCGCTGGCCGAAATCACGGACTTAAAAAAATACGGACGTAACCTTGTCTAATCCCGAGTGAAGCATAGTAATGGCCGCGGGCGCCCGTGTAGGATGTGTGCGTGTCATTGGCGCCGTCACTCTATGTACAATGACAGCGGGTTGTAGTACCTAGTTGCGTGTGTGCGTGTCGGTCACGTGTACAAAAAACGTAATTGTGACGAAATTGTCGTACCTTGCATGCTTCACCTATTTATAGTGTAATGCTCCATCCGTATTTTTTTTACATCCGTGGCCGAAATACGCACGTTTTGTGATTGTGAAGTGATAGTACCAAAACTTACATTATGATTCCTTCTCTGTATCACCTCTAGGAACAACGTGGGTCGGTCCTGGGTGTTCTTTGTGAATATCTGAAGTAGGTAGCCGTTGTCGTCGTAGTCTATGAGGATGTTCAGTCGTTCCAGCGTATCGATGCTCTCTGCGACCTTGACTTTGCTGTGTTTGAGCTGTTCCCGTATCATGGTATAGTATTTGGCCGGGATGGAGAGGAATTCCACGCCGCGATTTCGGAGGTTCTCGATCTGAAAAAAATTCTTAACTTTGAAATCGTTAATTTTGAAGAACGTTATTTTTTAACCCTTGAAATGAATTGCGGCCTGCAATACCAATATCAAAACGTGTTTGTGGCCCGTATAGAAAAAAGGTTGAGTACCAGTGATGTAGCATAATATTTCAAAACCGGCAATGTTCCTAAATTGATATTGAACCTCCCTTGAACTTACCTCCCTAAAAACTGCCTTCCTACATTTTTACATTGATGATCGGTCGACACAGTACCGGCGTTAGGGGAGGCGACGTTGGGCGACCGCCCAGGGCACCGGATTAAAATGGGCGCTGAAGGCAAACAAAAGGGACGCCACTACCAGCACGCTGGGCACCGAAAAATGCTCGCTCGGCGTGTTTGACACTTACTGTGGTAATAATATCCTCAGTATTAATCGCTATATGCTGAACCCCCGCTCCACCGTGGTATTCCACGTACTCCTGGACTTGGCTCTTCTTCTTCCCCGGCGCTGGCTCGTTGATGGGCATTTTGACTGTCTCCTCCCAGTTCGCCATGACGATGGAGCGGAGCGCAGAGTACTCCGTACACACCTGTTTGTCGTCTACTGACCAGAACCTGGGGAGAAATAACAATAAAAAAATAAGAAACACAAAAAAAACACCCTAAAAAGTACCTATTGAAGAGCTATTATTTTCTTACGTGCACGTGATGGTCTTCGATTTTATTACCCACTCTTTTCCATATCACCCTCACAATTTTAATATAGCTGAACCGATTTTCATTAACATATTGTCTCACTAATAGTTTATTAATACAAAAAAAAAAAAAAAAAACTAAAAAAGTCGCACCTTCTCAAAAATTAAAATATTTCGCTACAATTTGTTTGTTGTAACTTGTAGGTAGGTGGGTAACTATATTTTCTCGATTTAAACTTTATGCGTATCTAATTAGTTCAATAGTTCATTCACGTTCTATTTAACATCCGAGAACTCAAACTGTAGTTAAATTAAGAGGCTTTCATCTCACCTGTGGAACTGCAGACAGCGCTCGTACCATGACGCCGCCTCCTCCATCTTGTTGTCAGGCATATTGCCCACCACATGGTCTATAAAGTTGATGTCCACTTTCGGCCTGAAATACATATTTCAGTTCATTTTACAGTATGTGACAAAACCTAGTGATATTACTTTAGGGTTCTTTGTGAAAGTAGCAGAGCTGAAAATGTTACATTTTTTAAACTTTTGTATGAGTAAATTAATGACGCTGGAAACTGAAAGAGCAAAAATAATTTTGCTCTTTCAGTGTTTAATCGGTGAACTAAATATAAGCACATACACAGCAGCCTGATGGCGCAATTTCACTGACTGCATGGGGGGTGCGGGAGATTTCTGAAACGCATGCCACGCCGCCCACGACCAATGAAAATGCGCAATTAGTTATCTCGGCTATATTATGTGGTCGCTGTCTCGGCTACAGGGACTCCTGTATGCTGGATACCGTACGAGTTACCGACTAATGAGTAATGAAAATGCGCCATAAGGGCGGCAGGGTCTTAGGGCGGCGGCAGATTTCGTTCATGGGGCGGCGGAAATAAAGTGGCCTACACCCATAAAAAATATAAATCCGGCACTGATACTATACAAAACAGACCAGAAAGAATACAGAAGCAATATCGTTGAGCTTCTCCAAAGTTTTTAATGCTCTGCTCCAGAGTAAACCTACTAATATCCTGTTGTTTAGTCCTTATTACTACAGCTATTTGATATATTACATAGGTACTACATTACATAGTATATGTATATATACTCACAGGTACTGGTGTATGGGATCAGTATTCAGTGAGATGTACCCCGGTAGGAAGGACCCGCGGTATTTAGAGCGATCTATGAGAGTGTGTGTGTTGTCGCCGTACTGAAGAAACAAATTAAAGAACTAATAAGTACTTAATCGATCCACTATCTATCTGTACATGCCTGTGGCCTGATTTAGGTGTTTGATGATACTTTGAGCCTTGGGGAAGGATAAGAATAGTTTGTATTCCATCAAAATATATGGTTTCTCAATAATGCTTCGCATTAAAAAAAATTAGGTAGGTAGCAGTGGCGTGGGGTGAAAAAAAATAAAGGTAAAGCCGGACCAAAAAACGGCTAACTCGTGAATAAGCGAAATTTCAATTCTTGTAAAAAAAAACGTGCAATAAATTACATACCTGTATTAAGTGTGTTAGTTTACCTTTTCCATGGTGCTTTGCTTGCATTGTGTGCGTTGCATGCAGTGTTAGTGTTGTTAGTATTCACCACCTTCACCATACATGACATCACTGGTATTATATGAACAGTGCATGTCGAGTATGATAAAAGTGGCTTTAAAAAAGCCGTTTTAAGCACACGTCACTCACACTCACACACCAAAAATAAGTGAATCCTGACTTGCCAGTGTAGATGTTTGTTACTCAATCATGCAAAAACTGGATTTAGATGAAATTTTGCATGCATCCCATGTCAAACATGGAAAGGAACATAGGCTACCTGTCTGAAGTTCACGCAGACGAAATCGCGGGCAAAAGCTAGTAGCAAAGAAATATCAGCAGAAATACGTACCTAAATGTTTAATTTTGTTATTTGTCGTCTGTCGTCGTTATTTAATATTCCTATTCTACAACCTGAAAAATTACCTAAGAATTATTATTTATATTCTAACATAATTCTACGGTTTTTCTTTACGAAATGTGCCAAAACATTATCATAAAAGTCGCTTTTTTGATGCAATTTTAATAATACATGTTTTTCAATTGAAATTACACCGAGATTTGACAATCTAGCCTCGCTTTGGCTGTTTCGTGTATAGGTATGAATTCGCTTCAACGCCGAAAACGACCTTTCAGCGGAAGCCACCGATACAGGAAGAGTCAAAACAATTTGAGATAACATTAAAAGCTGAGGAAAAGCTTCACTCAACGCGGATTTAAAAAGATGTAAATAAAGTTCATAGATATCTAAATTATTAAATGTTGAAGTACTGTATAAAACTTTTAATTCGTTTTTTAATGCGTGAAAATCAAATATATTCGGGAATTCGGATATTAATGCAGACACACTTTCCTCGGGAAAACTACTACGGTAACTCGCGTATTTAGACTTATTGACTAAATCAAGAAAAGTTAAGTTTTGAAACGATGACTAACGGGAGTTTATTTGGCTTTTGATGTTATCTATTATTTCAACGAATAAACGCTTGTATTGTGTTTTCAAGTCAATTTCTGTATCCATCCGCCGGCGCCGTCGTGGTGGTTCACAATATTCCTGAATATTATTGAAAATAAAATCAAATTGTTTTAAAAACTCTTCTGATAACCAAGATTGAAATGCACCAATTTCTCTGATTGAGATTTCGATGTCGACTTGTTTGCTTTGAAGCAAAGCAAACAAAATGTCAGTTCTAGCAAAAATCTCTGAAAAAATATGCAAAAGGAAACAAAACTGCATATCTTCTAATTTAGTTACAAACGACTCCGACATGGATATAGAATCAACATCCCACGATTGGGGATTATCTACTATATGATTAAAGGTTTCAATCATATCTAACCTGCAATTAAATATAACATTAATAATGCGCGAATGATAATGCCACCGTGTTTCGGCTACTCCAGGCATACGACGATCGGAAAACTGTTTTAAAAGATTTGACCGTTTCGACGATTTGTTGAAAAACCTGACAATTCCATTGATATGGCCGAAAAATGATTTTAATTCTGAAATATTTTCTAAAGATTTACTTAAAACCAAATTAAGAATATGAGCATAGCACGGTACGAAACGCGCGAGAGGGCATTGACCCCGTACTAGTGCTTGAACGCCTCCACGTTCACCTGACATAACGGCGGCACCGTCATATGTCTGACCGATCAGTTTGTCTTTGCATCGATATTGTTCAAGAATATCGAGCAACTGAGTCGCTAATACAGTCGCAGTCCGGCTTTCGCTAACGTCGTAAAAACCTACAAATCTTTCTTCCAGACCATTTTCGGACAAATAACGAAATATAACAGACAACTGTTCTCTATGACTGACATCTGGGGTTTCGTCAATCATAACTGAAACAAATTTGGCATGGCTAATCTCACGTCTAATCTCGTCTAAAATTACCGCCGCGGTGCATTGTATAAGATCATTTTGAATGTCTCCCGATAGACCGGTAAACACGGAGTGTGAAGTAGATGAGCATTGTTCAAGATGGGAGTCTATAACGCTATCGTACTTACTTAAATAAAATAATGTTTCTATATAATTGCCACGATTGTCTGAATTAACGTTTTCACTATGCCCGCGGAAAGATAACTCCTGTTTTCCAAGAAGAACAACAGTGTCTATTAAACGTTTCATTAAGTTTCGATTACGTTCCACTTTTCGATTATGGGATTCATAATTATTTCCGAGAAATGTTTCTATTCTACTATTTCCAAAATTGTGTAATAATATACAACTGCGTAAATGTTTTTCGGTTTGAGTATGTTTCCTAGCCGAATTGGTCAAATTATTGATGTCTGAGAAACCCGTTTTATTCCAAGCACTATTTGTATCGGAAAACAGCAAACATGGAAAACAAAATAACTTATTTAATTTGCAACTGCCCGCTATCCAATTATATTTATCATACACTGAACTGTGAAAATGTTTGAAAAACCCATCCTTACGCCTATAATCAATTTTCATATCGGGACGCGCCCGTCCTTGTTTAATGATATGTTTTTTATTTTCGAACGATTGTTTTGAGAACGAATTTAAGTCATTTAATAGGTAATCCGTAAGACAACAGTCAATTTGTACTAATGCTATCATTTCTCACCTTTACGATGTAACAAACAAAACACAACACAACACTTGGCAAGTAAAATTTCACTACTTTCGATTCTTTTAAACTATATAATATTACAATCAAGCTAGCCCACTAACTTAATAAACAAAATTTTGCATATTACAATAATAACAGTACAAAATGAGTGCAAATGAGCGCGTAAGTGAATTGAAATGATATCACGCGCCGGTCGGCCGATGATTAGCTCTGTTGTGATTGGACGAAATCTTTTAAAGCGAAACATGCGAAACTAAACCTTAACACATGACAAATAAAGACTAGGTAGGCTATGTGGAATCGGCTTGCTGCTTGACAATATCGACGAGTCGTTTGCATGTGTAGTAATGTGTATGTGTGCGTGAATTTCATACATTAATTCAAATGTGCATTCCCGATGTTTTGAACGAGTTACGTACGCGTTCTGAGTGCGATCGTAAAAACGGGTATGTGTGCGTTTGCGTGATTTTAAATACATGGCGAATTATTTTTATGAAATTGTAGGAAGCGGGGTAAGCTATAATTATTAATAATAAAAAATGTATATATTAAAATTGGCCAAGGTAAGCCGGTAGAAAATACGAATATAAATATAGACATCTCCTTATTTCGTAATTAGTAAGGATTCTTACCACCACTAGCCACTGCAAGCTCAACAAACACCTAAACAGAATGGGTATTTGACTATTTGTAAATTGTAGCTTAACGACTTGCAGATTCTGTGAGGAGGAGGATGAAACACCTATTCACCTTCTCCTCGACTGTCCTGCTCTACTACAGAGCAGGAACAGGCACTTTTGTCGCTACGAATACTCATCCACAGAGGAAATTCGTGGCACCAACCCCATCAACCATATCGTTTAATTTATGAGCAGTATTGGGTTGGGGATGATACTCTAGTGGGAAGGAGTCACAATTATAGATCCTCATATTATGTCGCAGTGACGGCAGGGTTACAGCGACCTGCCTGCTTTAAATAAATAAATAAAAAAGTTGCAGCGCTGAAAGAGTAAAATTTTTTTGTGATTTATATGGGCAAGCGCCCCTGCGTCATGAACTTTTCCATACAAAAGTAAAAAAAAGTTACTCTTTAAGCGCTGCACTTTTACAGTGAATTATACAGGGTGTAACAAAAATAAGTGATAATACTTTAGGGTGTGTACATGTTCCTTGTAGAGAGTTCACTGTGAAAGTAGCAGCGCTGAAAGACCAAATTTTTTTTCACTTTTGTATGGGGAAACTGGTGACGCTCGGGCCCTTGCCCATACAAAAGTGAAAAAAAAATCGTCTTTCGGCACTGCTACTTTTACAGTGAACTCTCTGGGAACACGTACACACCCTAAAGTATTATCACTTATTTTTGTTACTCACTGTATATAGGGGACGTATACACACCCTAAATTATTATCACTTAGTTTTGTCACACCTGTATAAAGCAGAAGTTCTCACCGTCTTCAACTTCGCCATTCTGACCACACCAAACTCATCCTTCTCCTCCCAAATATCCTGAATGATCACGGCTCCCTGCTTCTTGGCGTAGCTGACGATGTAATCCAGGTTTTCCACCTCAAATGCCACATCCTTTACGAAGTCCCCGTGTATAGCGATCTCCTTGTTGAACGTCGTCTCTTCCGGCTCGTATTGAGCTTGGAAGACGAATACTATCTGAAATAGTATAAAAATCGGATAAATTGAGGTACCAAAAAAGTGAAGATGTTGTAGAGCTTTGGCATCAATATAATATATTATGTTACTGTAAACGCTCGAACTATAGTAAATCGTAAGATTTTCCAGTAAAACCTAAGATCTACCAATTCCTAACGGTAAATGTCCGAAAGGATTTGCGATACGAACTTTTACCACCATAATGTAGTTGTTAAAATATATTATAAGTATCCTTACTAGATGACGCCTGCAACTCCGTTGCGCCAAAATTCGTTTATCTCGCGAGAACCGTACATTTTCTGGAATAAAAAGTATCCTACATCTTTTTCCGGGAACTCAAAGTAACCTCATACCAAAGAGCTACGAGAGAATCGACTCTGCGATTTAGGCTTGAAGCATGAATACACGCTAAACATGCAATTATATCGGAATGCTGATTTAAAGCTGTAAGATTACAAACTAAGAACTAAGTTGACTTCAGCCCTCAGGAAACTGTTACTTGAATACAGCTTAGTTAAAAATTAAAATTTAGAACTTCGCCCATCCCAAACTCTTGACTCGACATATGCAAATCGGACGAGGCTCTATCAAAAATCCATGAACGATGTGGAGTCTGTGGTGCCTAATTACGTATTTCGGGAATTTCCACTAATTTCACCATAAATTTCACATCGTTTTTGCGAACCAATGCGAAAAAAAATTTTGCGAAAAAAACCAAACAAAAGCAATATGTAGAGCAACCATTTCTTCTTACCTTATTCATCTTAACGACGTAAGAGGCTGTCTGTCGCGAGCCTGTCTCCAGCCCCCGGTAAGCGAGGGGCTGGAACCCAAACCGCGTCACGTAGTAACTGGCAGCCTAAAAGAAAAAGGTAAGTAGTAGTTGAACTTCTTTAAAGGGTGCTGTCCGATGTAAACTTTATAATTGATAAATAATATTGATGCTATAGCTTATAAGGACCTGTCATAGAACTCAGGGTGTGTAGGTAACGGTTTACAGAATGTTTGTTAAATTACTAAGAATAATGTTAACACTTGCATTAATTAATTGCCTTTTAAGTAGGTAATCACTATATTAGGTACTCTTTTCATTGTCAAAGATTTGTTTTTTCACCAAAAAACACACAAAATTAGTACCTATCATATTAAATACATTATATTTTCTAGGTAGGTATTCTAAATAATCATTTAGAATTCATT
The DNA here is from genome assembly GCA_905333045.1 of Lysandra bellargus. NCBI lineage: Eukaryota > Metazoa > Arthropoda > Insecta > Lepidoptera > Lycaenidae > Lysandra > Lysandra bellargus. The sequence continues at coordinate 4,088,033 of HG995358.1, forward strand.
TCTCTAGAGGATTATATAACATAAGTTTATGACATAATATATTTATTATTTACCTACCTGTTTAGCGTTGGAGACCCAGAAGGTAACGTGGTCGAACGCCAGAAACCGCCCATTTTCAGGTTTCACGCCCTTGTCCGTGTAAGAGGTCTGAAACAGTCGCAATGGTTTAGTTTGTTTTTTAAATATGAAAAGAGGAAGGAAGGAAGATTTAAAAAGATTTTTTATTATTTTAAGCGCCTTCTAAAAATGGAGGAGGTTAGGTTCGGATGTAGGTATTTTTTTTTTCTTGAATCTTTCTTTGATTTTGTTACTTTCTCAAATTCAAAGAAAGATTCGATTTTTTTATTGTGGTTCATAATTTCGTAAAAAAAGTATTTTGTGATATTTTGTCACATTACAAGTAAGTAAAGATAATGTTAAACTCTCTGTAGTACTTAATTATTTAACTACGACCGTTAACTGTTTTGGACTAGGAGCTAAAAAAATAAACTCACCATTTTCTTTGAACAAATCCTTCAATTAAACCAACCTTTTCTTTTCACTGACAAATAAGGAACTGTTTACGCGAATAGGTCCCCAACAGTTATATATTCTCGGCAGAATATGGAATTAATAATATGTATTATAATGTATTTGATTGAAAACAAGTTTCTAAGGCGGTGTCCATAGTGGTCAGATGTAGAGCTTTCCAGAATGCATGCATGTATAATATTGTAATGCTTCTTTGAAATAGAAAAGAAAAACATTATTTAGTACCTCTAGATGCCTAACTCAGACCTAACTCAAAAGTCCAAGGGGCTGTTTCACCGCTTCCTGATAAGGTGCCCGATAGGCTCATTTGACAGATTCTCCATACTCTATGTGTCAAGTTAAGTGGTGGATAGCCTTATCAGGAAGCGGTGAAACAGGCCCTTAGGGGCTGTTTCACCACTTCCTGATAAAGTGCCGAATAGGCTACACACAACTTATTTGACAGATTCTCCATACTTTTTCTGTCAAGTTAAGTTGTGGATAGGCGATAGCCAATCCGGATACTAGGTATCAGGAAGTTGTGAAACAGGCCTTAACACTTAAGGCTTCTTACAGACGAACGGCACGTGTCGGCGGTACGTGTGGGCGGCAGTCGACGGCAGCCGACGGCAGCCGTTGACAGTTTATGACGCTTGCAGGGGGCCTACCACGAACTTTCCTAAAACTATCATGTTTCCAGAACACTTTGTTGTAAGATTACAATAACATTACCGTACTCACTTTTTAAATATAATTTTACTAAAAAACAGTAAAATATGCAAAACAATGTTAAATCCACTGTGAAATATCAACTTTTTAAGATTGATAGCTTGACGTAAAAGTAATAAATGTTTATCTGTCTAACGGTGTCGCTTAGGAGAGTTGGTGGTAAGCCCCCAGTTGTGACGTACCCCCGCAAGGTAAGCGTCCACAGGTCGGTATCGTACGCAACGGACGTCACGCATCGAACGGACATTTTTTCACAGTACGTCCGCTGAATTGGCAGTGTACGGATTACCGACTAGCCTAGTAAATGAATGCTCAAAAGGGGGGTGTGGATGGAAAAGTCGAAAGTAGAAATTTTCGATTAGGAACATTGTTTGGACTAATTTGAAGATAAACATACTGGCTAGTCGGTAATCCGTACGCTGCCGATACAGTAAATCTACTGTAAAAAATATATCCGTTTGATGCAAAACGTCCGTTGCGTACGATACCGACCTGTGGACGCTTACCTTTACGCGTTACGTCACAACTGTACGCGTTATAAACTGTCGACGGCTGCCGTCAACTGCCGCCGACTGCCGCCGACACGTGCCGTCGTCTGTCGTCGACTGCCACCGACACGTGCCGTCGTCTGCCGTCGACTGCCGCCGACGCGTGCCGCCGACACGTGCCGTTCGTCTGTAAGCGCTCTAAGGGTCAAGAGGCAAAGTGACAAAGTGGTGAAACTGGCCCTAAGGGCCTGTTTCACCACTTCCTGATAAGGCTATCACCCACTTAACTTGACAGATGGAGTATGGAGAATCTGACAAATAAGCCTATCGGGCACCCTATCAGGAAGCGGTAAAACAGGCCATAAGTCTTGTTATTTATGTAAGTCCTTCATAGGCATTAAGGTTTTATCAACGGTCCAAACTGAATAATCAGGCTGTTGTGTTCACTGTTCAAAAACGTAGGTAGGCGTAGGCCGCGTACTACCTAATGATCGCTCTGCAAAAATGAAAAATAATGCGCGGTGTAATAATTTTTAACCGACTTCCAAAAATGAGGAGGTTATATTATGTTTAATTTTAATAATGTGCATTAGTAGAGCCAGAAAGAGCGCTTTTGCGCGCGCAGGGCAGGCAATTAGGTACATTGCAGGTAGGTAAATTAGTTGATCAAAATTGGTATATCATTGGTAGATCATGACGGGTCGTTTACATAGGTACATCCGTGGAATTAATATATACAGTATATATTAATTCCACGGGTACATCACGATTAGGCAATGACAACAGATATGCGTTATCATCGTCAAAATCTCAAATATCTACTTGTACCGAACTGGCAACTAAACAAGAATTTTTAGTTATTATTCACACCAAAATATGTCAATGTGTACTTAGCCTAGGACATCCGTGGTCCTTGGTCAACCGGTCGCCAGGCGAGCCCCCAGAGATTGGCCTACTACGTGTACTTAGAAAATAAACTTTGAGGAAAATGGCGCATTTTCTATATGCCATCACACTTCACAGTGAATACCATAATATCTCTTAAGTTTTATACAGCTAGGTAAATTAAGTACAGGGTTGACTTCTCAATACAATGTACTATTATCAAGTGCATAATATTCAGAATAAATGGCAAACAACGAGGAATTCAAACACTGAGATATAAGTACTACGTTAAGTACGTACATCGTTACATCTCAGTGAATTCATTAAAGCTGTTTGTTTGTGATTCCTTAAATAATTTCTTTTCAGTTTCAGGTTTAAATAATCCCAAGATGATAATATAATAAACTATAACTTTTTTCATACTCACGCATGCTTTACATTATCACACAGAAACGAATTCTTTCTACGAAGAAATTGAGTGGCAGAGCTTAACACCAAGAAAATCTATCATTTTATCCTCAAAATTGAGGTTTTTTTTCTGGGTTGGGTTATAGATTAAGCTCTGATAGAGCTTTAGCAGTAAAATCTTGAATGGTAGAGCCAAGGGCTAAGACACCCGATCTTATTTAAGTAACTATATAAGTTTCTATATTAAGGCCCCTATTAAATTAAAACTAGTTTGAGTTAATAAAATTCCTCTGCGTATAAACAATATGCAAATCCGAGTGAGTCTAGAAACGAGACAAACATGTTGTGACATTGTGACGAGAGCACAAGAGCGGGGTGGCGGCGTCACAATATCTTGTTGTTTCAACAACATTATCCCGTAAACAACAATTACAATTTACAAGATAATGTTGACAACAAACATTCCAGCTTGAGTCAAACAACAACATTCTGCTGTTCAGTGACCAAAACAGCAGGAGTTAACTACAGAAAAGTCAGCTCGAAATTAGAAGAAAAATTAGTATTTCAGACTTCAGTGATTTTATTCAATTATTGTCGAAAGGATTGAGTGCTATTAAGTTATAAAAATATCTTTATGGCGAATAACGTATGAATAATAATATTATCTGTATTTTTTAGATTAATTATGACATTGATATTTTTCAAAACTAAATTATAAAACGAAGGTATGTTTTTGATTATATTTATAAATTATTTAAGGTAAACTAACAACATTTATAAAAAAGTAATAAAAATCCAACGAAAAAACTAAAAATTCTAGAGCAAATGTACGCATGAAACAAATTTTAACATAATCGGTAGAGCGTCTCTACCATGGGGTAGAGACGCTCTACCGATTATGTTAAAATTAAAATAAAATTAAGTAAAACATTTCAGGTTATTAAAACCAGGGGTTTAAGGTTACGAAATATTGCACAATATTTTCTGTTATTGTGTTAGATTATATTTAAAGTTCCATATATTCCCTGAAGAGCTCTGTTAATGGTAAAAGCTCGAAAATGTATTATTCAAACAAAATTGTGCTCTATTTCGTAGAAGTTACGTTGTAGTCTGTAATAGATGGCGTTTGGTTTTACGTCTTATTATAAGTTATGGTAGGATTTAGGTTGTTCTAGAATCTAGTGAAATAAACCCTTTATGAACTAAATATTTATTCTATTTATATAAATTTTTTGTCAAATATGTAAATTCAGTATTCCAAATTAAAACATTGGTAAATTACAATTTACAAAAGTACTTCATTGATTTAAAAAACAAAGCATTATTACTCGAATGTAAAGAAAGGTATTGTATTTAATTTATTGTTTCTCTTCTTGTTTCTGTAAAATCTCTATTGCCTCAAACACCCATTTGTAGTTCATAGCTCCAAAACCCTGAAAATATAATGTTTTAATGTAATGTAGACTCTACAATGTAGAGTCATATCAAGTTTTAAAATAACTCAGATCCACTTAGTGCTAATATGTATTTTTGCTATTCTTTGTTCAAAATAAACGCTCTCTCGTTTTTAAATATAAAAAAATGCAATGAAGAAGTGAGAACTATTTAAAGTAACTCTGACCCACGTTTCAGACTAAAGACACCCGAAACAAACAAGGACAACAGAAAAAATGTTAGTTTAATATTATCAATTATGTATGCGAAAGTGTGTCTGTCTGTCTGTTACCTCTTCACGCCTGAATCGCTGGACCAATTTTACTGCAATTTGGTATGGAGATACTTTGAGTCCCGGGAAAGGACAGAGATTATTTTTTATCCCGAAAAAATGTACGGCTCCGTGCGATAAACGAATTTTGGCGCAACGGAATTGCTGGCATCATCTAATAGTGCTTAATACATATAGTAAGTATATCTAGGCTTGGAAACTTCTCTACCGATTTTGATGACATTGACTATTAATTAAGCGTTTTGAAAACGAGCAATACATTGAGTATTAGGTGACAAAATGTACAGTTTTATGCGATAATTTATAAAACTCTTTACCCTATGATTCCTCCTCTGGATAACTTCTATGAAGACAGTCGGTCTGGCTTGCAAGTGTTTGGTGAACGCTTGCAACATATACCCCTTTTCGTCAAAATCGATCAAGATGTTATTCTGTTTCAGTTCTTCTATACTCTCCTTTACTTCTAGAGGACTGTTGGCTAGTTTCTTCTTTATGAGGTCGTAGTAGGTGGCCGGCCAGGTCAGAACGTCGGCACCACGGGATTTGAGACTGCGCATCTAAAGAAATACTTTTATTTTAGTGGTTTTAAGTCTGGACTCCGGAGTATAGTAGGAATGGAAATATAGAGAGAAATCCAGCCTCAAATATATTTTTTAAATGTTTTCTGAACGTCGTTACTACTGGTTCGTACCACCGGTTCAGGAACTAAGTTCGGCGAGAAGAACCGGCGCAAAAAACTCGCACAGGGCCATCTTTTATAAAAAAAATGGTAAATCTATAATAATATTATTGTTTCTTTCACACGCTCAAGGAATTATAATAATTATGTCTATCAGGCGACCGGACTTCCTCAAAATTTGTGTAAAGAATGATAATATATGGCTCTAAAAAATTTTAGCTCTTTATTAGTATAATTATTACTTACTAATTATTATAAAAAAAATTAATTATAGTAACTTCGTTTCGTCCCCGCAGGACAGGCATCGCCTAGTGTGGGGATCCGTTATCGCATATTATGTTAAAATATTTTGGTCAAAAATATATTTTGTATTTGTATTTGTAATTATAGCAAGTAGCAACGCATCTTTTAGCGCGTTATCTCTTTATTTATAGGCGTTATTAATAATAATAATTGAAAGCTGACCCATTTACACCGAAACGATACAATAAGACACGAAATTTAAATCAGCTGAAATTTGGCATGGAGATAATTTTAAGTCCCGGGAAAGGACATATTTTTATCCCGGGAAAATGTACGGTTCCCGCGTGATACGAATTTTGGCGCAACGGGATTGCGTGCGTCATCTAGTAGATGTATAAAAATGTTCTAAGCAGGGCCGGGTTTACATTTTTTTGTGTATAGGCCACTTTAATTTTGCCGCCCCTATGTACGAACTCTGCCGCCATTCTAGGACGCTGCCTCCCTCCCCTCCAGGGACACCATAGGATGCTGCCGCTCATATAAGGCCATGGCTTATAGCAGGGGTTCCCAATCTTTTTCAGCCTGCGGCGCACTTACAAGTCAATATTTTGTCACGGCGCCCTTCTCTACCTAGGTATTACAAAAATATACATAAATAAACACATTTAATGATTATAGGTAGGTTAAGCTAGTAAATAATAATAAACAAATATTATTCTTCTGCATGCTTTGTATAATTCATAATACTATAATTTTATTTTATAACTAGCTGTTGCCCGCGACTTCGTCCGCGTGGACTTCAGTGTACTTACAGCGCGCGGTGTCAACAAAATTGGTGTCAAATTTTAAAGGTTTTTAAAACCCTGGTACCCCTTAAATCAAAATAGCCAAAAACAGCTGTGCAGTGTGCACTGTGCACATAATATTTCATAACTTTAGCTTTACCCATAAACTATTTATCATAGATTGGTAGGTTTAAGGTTACGTCACTCATCACTACATTATACATAGATGAAGTACTGAGTAGTGAGTTATAAATTATCAACGTGTATAACAATCGAAAATATCGAAAGGCGCGATCTGACATGGTACCACGTCTTATAGAAAGAATTATGAGCAAGCGATAGCGCGATGTAGGAAACGCACGGCGCCATCTATTATGAATTTTTGGAACTAACTTAATTTGAACAAATTTACGCATTTTCACCCCCTTACAAACCCTTCTTCCAGTTAAAAAGCAGCTTATCCTTTCTCAGGCTTTAGACTATCTGTGTACAAAATTTCATTACAATCGGTTCAGTAGTTTTGGCGTGAAAGCGAGACAGACAGACAGACAGACAGACAGACAGAGATACTTTCGCATTTATAATATTAGTATAGATTGAGTTATGGATAGTGATGGAGGATCTACTCACGGCGGCGCCCCTCTTGCCTTTACGCGGCGCACAGTTTGGGAACCCCTGGCTTATAGTACCTACCTATACATCAATCAAGAGCTGTTTCTAAGACAAAGGTTACCGTGTCCACGATATCGTCAGTATAGAGCGCCACATGCTCGACGCCTGCCGAGCCCAGCGCCTTCACGAACTCTGTCGCCTTGCTGCTGGGCCGAAGCCCGGGGGCTGCTTCGTTGAATGACAGCTGGAGAGGGTATATATAACAAATAAATTACTATAAGTTAATATGAACTGGAAAATACATTAGAATCTATGTTAGAATGGTCAAAGAGTTAAATAGTACGGATTAAAATATTATATTTGTTACATCTAAGTAATTTAATCCTTCAAACCCCATAAGATCACCGGTGATCGCAACAATCATAGAATACAATAGCATTTCCAAGAATCCCCGATCGAAGGATTAATATTGTTTAAAGATTATTATGTTAAGCGACTCCCAAAAAGGTTGTAGCTTGTAAGGAATTTTATATGGATCTTGTCTAAACTTGTCTAGTACACTAAAAATTGATGTGTAAAGTGCATTAGGTACATTATGTTCAAAATGTAAAGGCATAATTTTTTTAAAAGATCTGATAAAGCTTTAAATAGATACTAAAGTGACAGAAGGAATTAGGTACCAGAACAGCTTCGTTGTTATTGATGACGGAGTCTGACCTGATGCAGGAGTACGGCACCAGGTCGTGCTCGTAGTCCACACACCAGAACCTGGGGAACGGTTTGTAACTTCTGATTTAAAAATAAATGTTAATAAAATACTTTCTAACATTATTTTTTTTTTGTAGTTACGAAACTTAGGGCCTGTTTCACCACTTCAGCTTCCTGATAAGTGCCGGATAGTCCATCCACAATTTAGCTTGACAGATAAAGTATGGAGGATCTGTCAAATAAGATCCGGTATATTATCAGGAAGTGGTGAAACAGGCCCTTAGAATTTAGATGATATAAGGACTACAGTTTAGCTTTAGCGTTAAAATAATTTTCATACAACTTTCATTTAAGAATCGATAGATTTACCTTTTCATGTTGAGGTTCTTTTCATACCAGTCGACAGAATCAGCCAGGGTTCCGTCTGCCAAGTTAGCTTCCACATGATCTATGTGAGTTAGATTTGTTTCAGCCCTGGAAAAAAGATGTATTGGTTCTCGTCTCAAGAACTGTGTACTTACCGTAGCTTTAAATCGTTTCGATCTATCGTTTACTTGTGTCAGAGCAGACGATTATTATTCCTTTAATAATAATCGTCTGCTCTAAAACACTCCAGTAAATTTTTACAGATCTCCTATACTCTAAAAAGTTTTAACTAAGTAAATCGTTTACGATATCGTATACGATTTTGTATTTTACAAACTTTGTAAATTATTAGTTTTGTAGATTACAGTGGGACCCTTAAACGTTTTAAAACGATGGTATTTTTTTAAACAAAAATATACGAGACTGAAACTATGTACCATCGAGGAAATTGATTCCTAGGCAGTGGACAGACCAACGTCATTTGGTCGGATCATGTCAATTCAATGTTAGAGATCAACTACGTTAACATGGCGCGCCCCTCCAAAATTCAAAACGTTTGAAGTGCGTTGTCTTGCGCGGTAGGCTAGTTATGATTAGTTGACTAACAAATCTTGGCAATAAGTGACATTAACTGAAATATTACGTATAATGTGATTGGTTGAATACTTACTACATACAAACTCTTTCATATAAGAATGTGAAACACACATTGAAACAGTCATTTGGAGGGGCGCGCCATGGTACCGTAGTTTATCTCTAATTGTGATCTGTCGCCTGGGTTTGACGTAATGCGCGTAATCGTCCCCAATCAACTTCTCTGATAGTACAATACGTATAGTACCTACTTACAGTATACTTGTCAAAGGATCTTCATCCATAGGCTGGTATCCGGGGAAAAACAGACCTTTGTACTGAGACCGGTCTATCAGGGTGTGAGTGTTATCCCCGTACTGAAACAAAGTTAAAATATTACAAGCTTTTAATGGCGTTCAAGATAGATTGGCGAAGGATTTTATTTTGTTCTTACGAACAAAAATAAAATGTTTTTAAATTGTTATCAGTTGTGTCATCACAGCCATGAGGTTCCGAAAGCCTACCTATATTTAATAGGCATCATAAGGACTGAAATATCGTACTATCAGGGAAGTTGATTCCTATGCAGATGGCGGATCTAAGTCATGTGGTCGGCTTATGTCAATTCAATGTTAGCTGTGATCGGACGGCTGGGTTTGACGTAACGCGACCAAATTACTTAGGTCCGCCATCTGCATAGGAATCAACTTCTCTGATAGTACATATCTTGCCTGGTAACAAATTGCAGTAAAACTGCAGTCAACGTTATCTAAAGTTATGGAGAGCTACAAAACATCATATTTTTTAAAATTGTAGAGAGCCATTGAGATGTAGAGAGCTAGGTATGTATCTACTACTTAGGTCATTTAGATTTAACAAGCTTTACCGCTTCACCGATTCCTGATAAGGCTATCCACCACTTAACTTGACACATAAAGTATGGAGAATCAGTCAAATAAGCCTATCGGGCACCTTATCAGGAAGCGGTGAAACAGGCCTTTATGTACGTGTACACATTCAACAAAATATAAGCTATTTTTACGTTTACTTACAGTCTTAAGCACCGCATACGTCACAACCCCATTCTCATCACCCTCCACCGTCACATCCCGCACCACCGCCGCGCCCTGCGCCCGCGCCGTCGCCACGACCGCCGCCACGTCGCTCGCGACAAACGCCACGTCGCGCACGCAGTCGCCATGCGCGGTCACGTGACACGATATATCGTGGTCCGATATCGCTGACTCAAATAGTACCGTTATCTGAAATTAGATTTTTTAATATTAGAACAGTACCCGGAGTGTGTGTGCAGTGTTTCAGTCAATACATCAAACAGCATAATAAATAATAATATTAAACTTACATGATTCTGTTTTACAACATACGACACGATCGGTCTGTCGTCTGTGGGCGGGCGGTGCGCGTACGGCCGGAACCCCAGACGGCTGATAAAGTAGCTGGATGCCTGAAAAATAATAATCATGTGATGGAATCGTCGCGAAACACACATTGAAACACATATAAATTCGTACTGTATATCGATTCATTGTCTGTCACTTTTTCAAATAGGTAAGTATACTTTATTTTGAACAAAAAACGCATAATTAAACTGATTAGATAGCTAATTTTGTTTTGATTTAAATTCAACGGTGGTAGGTATATTTGAGTATATATAATATCTATTCTATACAAAATATTTACCATTTTGGCGTTTCCGACCCAAAACGTGAGATGGTCGAAGGCGATCACCCCTGCGTCTGTCTCTCCCGCTGGTAGAGTCATGGTGTCCTGGACAACAAAAAATATGAAAATTATTTAAATTTTAAACGTAAAAAGTACCTATCTCAACGAATTTTGTACTCAATTTTCATTATTTTGAGGTCGGTACTGGCTAAGTTCTATGTCAAGTATCTCAGGCCTGGTACCGACTAAAAAAAAATGAAAATTAAAAAACTGAGACAATAGACTATTTAATCGGATTACCACGAGCAAATATAGATCCCACCAAAACATGAAATGTAAAAGGAGCCAAGCAAAATATTGCATAGCTATTCAATTCAATACTTCTGTCGTAAAAAGTTTTCAGATCACATTCAAGCCAAGCCTTCAACTTATTTTGTAATTCAAATCAACATTCAGTAAATGTATCAATAGATTTCTTTATTTTATAATTATTATAGTAGCTTGGCAATGAGCACTAGAGAAATAATCAGCTACTAATTGGATTTATTGAGTACCATCAGCCATATGCGTCGTTACATATTAAAATACTTTACGCTTGCCGTCTGTGTAAGTATGAACTCCTCCCAATATGCAGTTTTATATTTCTTTCTATTGTGCTCATTGCCAAGCCACTATAATAATTATAAAATAAAGAAATCTATTGATACATTTACTGAATGTTGATTTAAATTACAAAATAAGTTGAAGGCTTGGTGAATGTGATCTAAAAACTTTTTACGACAGAAGTATTGAATTGAATAGCTATGCAATATTTTGCTTGGCTCCTTTTACATTTCATGTTTTGGTGGGATTTCATATCTTTTTTGAAGGTTTTTTTCTTTTCTTTTCAGGTCACGTTATATAACTTTTTTATACTTAGCTTAGCGCCCATTCCCTATCTCCTTTATATTTTTTCTTTGAAGCTTCGTTAGTTCTATAGGTGGACAACGTAACGTAAATACTTCTCAGTTCTGAGTTCATAATATGTAATTGACTCTTAAGCTAATACTTGAAGGTGGTCATTTTTTTAGCATTACCGTTGAATACATAGCAGCACTGTTGTAAGCGTTTCGACGGGCTTCGCAGGAAAGGAGCACACCTTATTTCATGCGATAACTTAAAACTCCCATATTATATCGAGCAAGTAAGGAGTGTATACCTCAGTACTGATTAGTGATTACGTTTATAATATATAAATAGAATTTAATTATTGTTTCATTATTAACGTTGTTAATATTATTTTTAATTTAAATAATATTAACAACGTTAATTAATTATTAACGTTGTTAATATTATTTTCATAAAGTTCATAACTAACTTAAAGCCTTTTGTACGTCAAACAATTTTTTTTTAATGAAATAAGGGGGCAAACGAGCAAACGGGTCGCCTGATGGAAAGCAACTTCCGTCGCCCATGGACACTTGCAGCATCAGAAGAGCTGCAGGTGCGTTGCCGGCCTTTTAAGAGGGAATAGGTAGGGAGGGTAGGGATGGGAAGGGAAGGGAATAGGGGAGGGTAGGGAAGGGAATAGGGTAGGGGATTGGGCCTCCGGTAAACTCACTCACTCGGCGAAACACAGCGCAAACGCTGTTTCACGCCGGTTTTCTGTGAGAACGTGGTATTTCTCCGGTCGAGCCGGCCCATTCGTGCCGAAGCATGGCTCTCCCACGTGTAATATGCAGTCAAAACTCATACTGTTCTTGTAAAGTTACAAACATAAAAATATTTTATTTTATTTAATTCTATTTAATACTATTATTTTTCAATTTCAGTTTTTAGGTTTCCCTGCCCAAAGGATGAAATCGGGGCTCTATTATTAATAACGCTTCGCTGTCTGTCCGTCGTACATCTGTATGTCACTAGGCTGGATCTCGAGAACCGCAATAGCTAGATAGTTGCGATTTTCACAAATTATGTATTTTTAAAAATTTCAGAAAACCCTCAATTTTATGTTAACTTTAATAATTAATAATAAAAAATAAATAAACTTATTATTAAAGGGGGGCTACCATACAAATTTACGGTACGGAACCCTATGTACGCCAGTCCGACTCGCACTTGGCCGGTTTCATAATTTTTCCTTTCATTGTGAATAAAGACCTATCCGGGTACCAAATTTCAAGGTTCTAAATCTGCTAGAAGTGCCTTAGAATTTTGATGATCTATATGTCAGTGAGTGACAAAATGTAGTAACTTTGACCATCCGTAACTATTAAACTATTTATCGATGTGATTTATTGATGTAATTTGGAGGTTAAGCTAGTTTTAATACTTGCTTCTAGTGACCAAAATTTGAAATTCCTAACTTTGTTAACATCGAAGATAAAGGGGGTGTGAAATAGCCGCGAACCGCTTCGAGAAAAGTATGGTACGGCCGTGCCTTTGCTAAAAAGCTTGGCTGGAGCACTGCCGTGAGCCCAGATAGTTTTCAGTTAACACCAGTTACTACAGGGGAGGTTAAAGCAGTCATTATGTCTTTAAGTTCCAGAGCTGTGGGTTGTGATGACATTAGCCGTCAAATGATCACTCCCATCCTTGAATATCTTCTTCCAGCCATTACCTATATAATTAACTTCTCGTTCGAGTCCTCCACATTTCCCGACTTATGGCGTAAGGCTTATGTCCGCCCTTTACCGAAAGTAAAAAATCCTACGCAATCCTCCTATTTCAGACCAGTTTCCATCCTTCCCTTCCTTTCCAAAGTGATCGAGGCATGTGTTAACAAGCAGTTGTCCCGGTTTGTGTTCAAATATAACTATCTCTCTACACTACAATCAGGATTCAGACCGGGACACAGTACCACTACAGCTCTTTTGAAAATTACAAATGATATAAGAACTGGTATGGAGGATTCTAAAATTACTATTTTGGTGCTGATCGACTTTTCAAACGCCTTTAATAACGTCAATCACGACATTCTTCTTGCAATCCTCTCTTATATTATGATCTCGCCCGAAGGTCTAAAATGGTTTAGTTCTTATCTTCGGGGTCGTCAGCAGCGTGTGCGCATAGATCAGTCTTTTTCTGATTGGCGGACTCTCGAGGCTGGCGTCCCACAAGGCGGCGTCCTCTCTCCCATTTTATTTTCACTATTCATAAATTTCGTCTCCTTTGTAATTCGCAGTGCGCATCATCTGTACGCTGATGACTTGCAGGATCAGGAAACAGTGGAGAATCTACCCAATGCCATCGATAATATAAGCCGAGATCTGGATGCTGTTAACACATGGTCCACCAAGTTCGGGTTGTCTGTAAATGCCGCTAAATGTCAAGCGATTTTGATAAGAAGTCCGAGACTACTGAGAAGAGTCGATACCAGAACTCTCCCACCTGTAATTTTCGACGGAAACGTTATTCCTTTCAGCCCCAATGTAAAGAATCTCGGTTTGTATATTGATGCTAATCTTGATTGGCGTACTCAAGTGGCTCATGTTAGTAAAAGTGTTACTTATTGCCTGCGATCTCTCTACCGCATGAAATATTTCTTGCCTTCAAGTACAAAAATATTACTAGTACAAAGTCTTATACTCCCAGTACTGGATTATTGTGACACCTGTTACTTTGACCTTAACGCAGATCTCCTCAACAAACTCGACCGGCTTCTCAATAATTCCATTAGATTTATTTTTGGCCTCCGTAAGTACGACCACATCTCCCCTTTCCGTGCCAAGTTGCAGTGGTTGCCGATACGAGAACGACGATCGCTGCGGGCGTTGTGTACTCTCTTTTCCCTGCTCCACTCTCCCTCTGCACCTGACTATCTGGCCGCCCATTTTAAATTGAGATGTAGTAATCACGACAAAAATCTCCGGTCCACAAATAACATGCTCCTTCTTTGTCCACCCCATAAAACATCACTCGTCCATTCCTCCTTTCATATCCAAGCTGTCCGCCTCTGGAATGCACTGCCAGTGGAAGTGAGATTGGCTAAATCAAAAAAAGTATTTAAGCGCAGAGTTCATGAGTTATTGTTAAATTTTCAGGCAGACTAGAACAGAATAAATGAAGTTGCTTTTAATTATTATTAGTATATATTATATAATATGTATTAGGATATTTATTATTAGTATAAATATATATATATATATATATATATATATATATATATATATATTATATTATTCTTTAATAGTTAATTTAAAATATAGTATCCTTATAGTGTGTAATAGTAAGTATTATAGTAAGTATGTATTTATTATTATTGATAAAACTGTACTTTGTATCTACCTCATCTTGTCTCAACATCACCCAAAGGTTGGCTGGAAGAAAATGCCTAAAGGCAAGGCCCGCCTCTGTACCTTTATGTGTGCAAAAAAGTATAATAAAAAAAATAGTACAGAATTCGTTGAGATTTAGTCGAATTTTGAAAAAGGCACTAATGAAGAATAAGAATTATTTCATACTTTTTAGGTCATTTTAAGAATATTGTTTTATCCTTGGAAGTCGGTTTCAATTTTTTGTTAAAAAATAATTTACTCCCTGGGTCCATCTGTCTAATAAGACAATATAAATTCGGTATAGATATTGTGATCAGAAATACGTTAGAAATTAGAATACGTATAAGAAATTACCCTGCAATATTGTTGTAGGTACTTACGTAATTAACTGAATTTTTGAATTATTTTCGAAATTAATAAGACACTGCAACAGCAAGATAAAATTCAATAAAAATACCGTTATATTTTAAATAGGGTCGGTATATATAGAGCTTTGAGCTCTACAGTAGCAATTAAGGAACATAAAACTATTATACAGACTAAGCCTAGTACTACTTATTACCTAGGAAACCTAGGAATATACCGCTAGGTCACGAATGACTAGAATACTAATGATGAGAAACCTAGTCTAGTTATTATTAAACCTAGTCTTATTATTACCGAGATATAAGTTATTATTGTTAAATAGTAGCTATATAAATTGTAATTCCCACTACCTATATACTTTAATATTATAAATATGTGAAAGTGCGACCTGCCTGTCTGTTGCCTCTAATACGGATAAACTGCTCCAAAAGTAATTTTACCAAAACTGAAAACGTTAATAAAATATGTAAACTACTTACTGACTAAAATAGAAATTCTTGTTTTTTTACTAACGCTTTAAGCTAAGAAATTAAAAAATTAAATTATTAATTTTTACTTACCTACGTCTAGACGTGGACGCGTCTTACAGTTTTCGTAAAAAATTCAAACTAAACTGCACTTAAAATGTTTGCGTATCGTTTATATAGCCACTATCTTTGATCTACATTCGGTGACAGAATATTGTTATGAATGTTTAACAGAATTTATGATGTTTTGAGGCTGTTAAGGTCACATTTATAAAAATAATAATCTATACTTACATATAATAAAACTGTAGAAATGAAGATTCTGTACATTAAAGATATTCAAAAAATTATTATTTTTAACAAAAAATTAAAACCGACTTCCAGGGTAAAAACAATAGTAATATGAACTAAAAAGTATTAAATAACTCTTATGGCCTGTTTCACCGCTTCCTGATAAGGTGCCTGATAGGCTTATTTGACAGATTCTCCATACTCTATGTGTCAAGTTAAGTGGTGGATAGCCTTATCAGGAAGCGGTGAAACAGGCCCTTATTCTTTAATGGTGCCTTTTTCAGAATTCGTCTAAATCTCAACTATTTCTGTACTGTATACCTACTACAGTCTTCATTACTTCGAAGTCGGTACCAGCTAATTTAATCGTGAGTTCAGTAATGTCAGATTATTTGAAACTTTTGGGACTGGTACCGACTTCAAAGTAATGAAGATTGTAGTATACAGTACAGAAATAGTTGAGATTAAACGAATTCTGAAAAAGGCACTATTAAAGAGTAAGAGTTATTTAATACTATTTAGTTCATATTACTATTGTTTTTACCTTGGAAGTCGGTTTTAATTTTTTGTTAAAAAAATTAATTTAAATCTTTTTAGTTAAGTATCTACAAAATTAGACTTTATGCAATAAATAACCAATACGAATGTTAACTATTCACATTATGTTACTTTTAAGAATTTTGAAAATCGGCCCACAAAAGGCTGAGTAATCGTGGAACATACAAAAAAAAAATAACATACAGCCGAACATAATTATTGCCTCCTTCTTTTTAGAAGTCGGTCAATAATAAGCGGAGGGTGTCACTACATCGCTGTAGAAGCCAAAAATATGGTCAGTTTTTTTGTCTGTCTGTCTGTATGTTTGTTCTACTATCACACGAAAACTACTGATCCGATTTGAATGCGGTTTGCGCAGATATATTTGTCTTCTTCCAACTTAACATCTGGTGTATAAAAAATTTTCTCCCCACAAATTAGCTGGTACCGACTTCAAAGTAATGAAGATTGTAGTATACAGTACAGAAATAGTTGAGATTTAGACGAATTCTGAAAAAGGCACTATTAAAGAGTAAGAGTTATTTAATACTTTTTAGTTCATATTACTATTGTTTTTACCTTGGAAGTCGGTTTTAATTTTTTGTTAAAAATAATAATTTCACTCCTTTTAGTTAAGTATCTACAAAATTAGACTTTATGCATCAATAACCAATACGAATGTTAACTATTCACATTATGTTACTTTTAAGAATTTTGAAAATCGGACCACAAAAGGCTGAGCAAAAGTAATCGTGGAACATACAAAAAAAAAAAAAGATACATACAGCCGAACATATTACCTCCTTCTTTTTGGAAGTCGGTCAATAATATGCGGAAGGTGTCACATCGCTGTAGAAGCCAAAAATGTGGTCAGTTTTTTGTCCGTCTGTCTGTATGTTTGTTCCACTATCACACGAAAACTACTGATCCGATTTGAATGCGGTTTTCGCAGATATATTTGTCTTCTTCCAACTTAACATCTGGTGTATAAAAAAATTTCTCTCCACCCCTCTAAAGGGACGAAAGAGGGCGTCAGATTTTGTATAAGACTTTTGCTTTAACACGAAAACTACTGAACCGATTTGCATACGGTTTTCGCAGATATATTTGCCTTCTTCCAACCCAACATCTGGTGTATAAAAATCACCCCCCCCCACCCCACCCATCTAAGAGGAACAAAGAGGAGGTCAGATTTTGAATCAAACTTTTTTCTTTAATGGACTTACTTCATATTATTAACTATGTTTTCCAACTTAACATCTGGTGTATAAAATTTTTCCCCCCACCGCTCTTAGGGGACAAAAGAGGGGGTAAGACTTTGTATCAATGATAATTTCATCAAAAAATAATTTGTAGTACGCATGGTAATTCAAATATAATCTCCCATACCTATGGATGATTAATCAATCAAGAACAAATCAAGAAAAACGAATAGCATATCAGCCACGACACGAATTTCGCGTTATGGCCTTTTTGTGATTGCCAGAACGCGTCGTGGCCGTTTCACTGTGACTACAACGCGTTGTGAGCTATTTTTTCGCTCACTGAGCGATTTCGGTCTTTGAGCGTAACATAATATACATACAAATATACATATAAATCGACCTTCCGACTTCCACATTATCAAATAATCGGAGCCCTGAAAAAAGACAGCCCCTGGGTATTTTCAAGTGCGTAAATATAATCCTCTCCGCTTCGCTCCGTTCTGTTTTTTTTTTGAAGGCAGGTCGCTATAGCCCTGACGTCACTGCGACCCATGAAGATCTATTGTGATTCGAGACTCCTTCGCACTAGAGAATCATCCCCAACCCAATGCTGCTCATAAATTGAACGATATGGTTGGGGTTGGTGCAAAGAATTTCCTCTGTGGATGAGTATACGTGGCGACCAAGGTGCCTGTTCCTGCTCTGTAGTAGAGCAGGACAGTCGAGGAGAAGGCGAATAGGTGTTTCACCGTTCTATCTGCGCCGACCCTAATTTCGATTAAATAGTAGCGAGAACATAGACGTTATTAAAAAATTAATAACTACCTAGGCATCTTTGTTTTTTTACTGGCTACCAATAAAGAGCCTTTAAGAGCCCGGGTAACCCTCGAAATTCTCATACACACGTAATACCAAAATCATTTTCTCATACGAAAATATTTAACATGTTTGAGTTATTTTTCAGCTTAAAATAGTAATTACCTGGTTCCTGTACAAAAATTAACTTCAAAATATTTAAACACTAAAAAAATTTTTTTTGTGTATAAATTTTTTTTACTAAATTTACTACTAAATATTTAAACACAAAAAAATAGAGTAAAACTCTAAAAATATATAAATAAATAGTAAATTTACTACAAAATATTTAAATACTAAAAAATATTTTTTAGAGTTGAAATATTTTGTAGTAAATTTACTATTTATCTATATATTTTTCAGTGTTATATTTAGTAGTAAATTTAGTAAAAAAAATTTATACACAAAAGAATTTTTTTTTAGTGTTTAAATATTTTGAAGTTAATTTTTGTACAGGAACCTAGGTAATTACTATTTTAAGCTAAAAAATAACTCAAACATGTTAAATATTTTCGTATGACAAAATGATTTTGGTATTACGTATGTATGAGAATTTCGATGGTAACCCGGCCCCTTAAAACAAATAGGTAAAGATATTTAGGATAGTCTTAACCTCGTGACATTTATATAAATATTTTATGTCTCAAATCTCGCCCTATAAATCTATTTATATTATGCAGATGACACTTAGATAATATGATATCTGATTACATCTACGTTTCCTAAACTTTCAAGGCAATATTGTGCAATGTCCGGATATTATAGTTAATCAAGAAACGTTACAAAAATCAACTTGATTGATATATGTATATTATTTACTGATTTTTAAAAAAATCTGATGGCTTTTTCATTCCTTTCGAATCCCCTTGCCAAATAAATGTTTTAATATGGTGCTGTCCTTCTCTGTCAAGTGAGATTACTAATGTATTATCAAACAAAAAAATGATCTGTCCACATCCACTATATAGAGATCAACTACGATAACTTGGCGCGCCCCTCTGAATGTTTCAATGTGTGTAGTCATATCCTTACGAAAGAGTTTGTATGTAGTAAGTATTCAACCAATCACAGTACACGTAATATTTCAGTAAATGTCACTTATTACCAAGATTTGTTGATCAACTAATCATAACTAGCCTACCGCGCAAGAAAACGCACTTCAAACGTTTTGACAACGCACTTCAAAGGTTTTGAATTTTGGAGGGGCGCGCCATATTATCGTAGTTGATCTCTACCTACTTATTTTTCTTTAAGAAAGGTACTTTTTTAAAAAAAAGACTGAGGACGTAAAGTCGTAAACTATCACTGATAAAGAAAAAAACAGCGCCTCTAGTGGCAAACAATAGTAACTTATTCGACGCCATGTTAATTTAGTTGATGTTAGCTGATTACGTGACAAAAACGGACAGTCGGCACTCCAATAATTTGGAAGGATATTTCAAAACCAAACAAGATACTATAAAATAATTTCATTTATTGTATTTTATACATCATATTATATACAGTCAGTATTACAGAGTATTATTCGCACCTACATATAATAAGGCACCTCGAGGGAAGATTTACTTATATCTCTGTTCTACCTATGTGCAAAATATAGCTATAGGCTGGTCAACGAACGCGTAGACATTTGGCCATAGACCTATCAATACTTGCAAAAATATAGCTTTATCACTTTGAAAAGACTTAGTGAGCGAGGGAAAGAGACAGCAATAGACAGATAATTTATTCGTGTTCGTTGGCCACGCTATGCATAAAAATGTGATTTATATTATAATAAAATATTGTCAATATTATATTGATATGAATGATTTTAAAAATATTTAACAAATTCGTGGGACAAATGATGTATGAGTATAATACAGGAAAAATAGAGATAAAAAGTTAACACTTATTTACTAAAAGAAAACATTTAAGTAGAGAGAAAAAAATGAGAAAAAATTAAGAAAACTTCTAACATCATTTAGCCCAAAAATTTTAACTCATAGATTTATATTTTCCTTCAGGGCCCATATTTTAACCACTTACATAGATCTGGGTTAAAGATAAACCTTGATTAAATTAACGTTAATATGTCTCTCGTAAAATGCGGAAAACGATGTAACTTTGTACTTAACCAAGGCTTCAACTTCAACATCTGCGCAAGTGGGCCTTAGGGTACGAAACATTACGACAAGCCGCAGCGGACCGGGCCGCATACACTTTATTACCTACAACGCAATTGGTATCTCACTCCAACATGGTCATAAATCATAATGTTACATGGAAAAAGCGACCCGCTTAGCTGCGTCTTGTCATAATACGTGCGTACCTCAGTGCATCGCCAAACTCAGTGCATTAACAATATACAAATATTCGACAAGCAAAATCTATCGATAAACGAAATATAAAAATCGGATAAAAAGGACTAGTATTTTACAATAGATTTTACTTTGAAGCGCTTAAAGAAGGCTTAACTAATATATACAATGTTTTACATTTGTGACGAAGATTTAGATTAAGGGTCACACTGACGAAACGGTAACACGACAATCACGCTATTTGACATTAAATTTTGAGTGTCATGAATCGCCAAGCACTTTGCTGCGTATCGTTTCAATGTGACTTGACCCTAAGTCTCTATTAGATTAATATTTTAAAAGGGAAATAACTAATTTCATAATAGCACATAGTTATGATATGGTAGTAGGTATGGTTGCATGCATTTGCTTCAAAACTGCTAAAGTGCGGTTTTAGAGCACGAGGAATTTCGTACTCATCGCTTATCTCTTTCACTTGAACACAAAATATATATTGCTATCGCGTTTACACAGATTGCTAAATACAGGGTGCAATTAAACCTTCCTGCCAAATTTTTTCCAGGGCTTAAGTATCATTAAGAGAGTCCATTTAACAAAAAATGAGTGTTATTTTTTTTTTCAATGACATATTTTATCCCATTTAAAATCGTTGCAGAACGGTCACTCGCGGCGCGGGGGCATGAGAGGGGGTGATGCGGGGTGAGGCGCGCGTGCGGGGGCACGTCACGCGCGGCCGACGCATTGTGTCCATTGATTGTAGTGTTTTTTAGGATAACTTTCGGAAGCTATTTCTCAACATTTTAGTACTGAGTGACTATAAAAGAAAAAATACTTGTATTTTTATTTTTATCAAGGATCAATACATAAAAATTTGGCAGGAAGGTTAATTTCACCCTGTATAATAGCATAATATTACAATATGTAAGTAAAAAAAGAGACAGTAATTGATAAGTCAGTGTACAAAAGTGGAAATTTTAACATATCAATATTTTGTAGCACTACCTAACTTGTAAACATCTTAGCAAAATTACATCATTGGACAAAATATTATGAACCTTTAAGTTGGCAATACTAAATATATCTTAAACCTTTCTTGTATTGAAACTGCAATATAATTGAAGACGTGAGTGGAAGAATCGAACAAGTAACATTTCGTAACATACGGACAATAACTCATTTTTTCCCTAATTATTTTAATAAAACTTGTAACTTAACTACTTCATAACCTAGCTAATATATTTGGCTACACATATAATCCATAGTTTTCTATTTCAAATAATTTTTCCGGCCCTAAAGCCTCCATTTAAGCAAAAAAAAAATCGGGAAGTTTTTTCATGTTACTTACCTTATTCTTCCACTCACGTCTTAATTTTTTTTTTCGTCAGTTGATATGATAACTTGACTAAGTCATTTCAGAATATGCTATCTCATTTTCTCAATATTGCTTTCTCACTCTTCGCAGTACACTGTTATTAAAATGACTATTTATTGTATTTTGAGACTAATGTTATATTTGTACTCTCCAACAACAATTATAGTATTGAACATTTGACAGATGGAGTACGGAGAATCTGTCAAATAAGCCTATCCGGCACCTTATCAGGAAGTGGTGAAACATGCCCTAAGTAACATTCAAGTTCATCTGTTTACTATAGTAAAAATTGTGAAACGAGGCACAAAACTTAATGACGAAACAAAACATGTCATCGTTCACACACGTTTTGTAAAACAGTTTCAAGTGACATATTTTTTTATGATTTTTATAACATGGCGACGTTAGTTCAATTTCGGATGCACAGTTATAAGCCTTGAATATAAATTTCTACAAAGTTTCAAGCCTCGTTTAATGACTGTCAAATCATATTATTAATAGATTGGTGACGAGAATAACAAAGTTTGAATACAACATTTACAGTAGATTAAGTATAGAAGAATATTAAATGTCAAAAAGATTTTTAAAAACATCACTATTTATAGTTTTTAGTATTGTAGACTATAGGATGACTATATCGTAGGTATTATATTATGTACTATGTTATTCTTATATCTAGCAGTCGTTCACTGTTAGGTTATACTGGTACATGCTATGTTAGGTTTACTGGTCAATCTAGATTTGCGAATACAACCGTGGCGACAATTCGCACCGAAACGAGACGAAACAGCCTGGACCTTTAGCCAAGATCTTTCCTTCATCGCTTCTTTATAGAGTCGCCGATCAATTGACATAAGCGTTCGTTAATATGACGTTGCCGTTCGACTTGTCTAATGTCAATTCCATACATTTTGTTTGGCGTTTCTATAAAGATGCGTAAAAAGAAAACGTTTTGGGTACAGACTCTGCATTTTCAAGATGGCGGCGATATTCTCGCTCTCGACGTCGCGCTACGCAGCACTTCACATCTTGATATTAAAGCTCTAGCAATATTGTACTTAATACGGTACCGCGTCGTGTTTCGGTGCGTTGCGTCTTAATATAGTCGAAGAACATTTACAAATAAAGGAACACAAAGCGCTTAATATGATACTAAATAAAATATACAATGGTACATTTGGTATGTAGCGGGCAGGCCCGCGGAATGACGTCATACATTGAGATCAATGAAGATTAAAAAAAAATATTAACCTCCTTTTGCAAGACGGTCAATATAGCATTCACACAATTTAATACGCACGCAGCAATAGATTAATTTTGATATGTAACATTCACTTGATCAATAGATTAAAGAACGTTAAAAGACACAAAGCGGTGCAAGATTTTCCGTTCGCAAAAGCGCCACCTATGACAACACTTTAGTTCACAGATGGCGCTATTAAATTGCCATTATAAAGAAGCGTGTACACTATAAAAAATTCAAACGTCATTCCACAGTACGACCCGCGAGATTTCTCGCTCTTGGGGCCATTAGGGCCGGTCTATCGTATATCACAGTACTGCTGGCAGGGCAAGTCTACTAGTTGCGCCCTCTCGACAGCAACAAGACAGCCCCCGGGGGCAACCAGCAGGGGCGACGAGTTGCCCACCCACACCTTCTTCACGTCGTCCGAGTGCTGAGGCGTCGTCATGTAGCCGCCCCTGAAATTGAGAAAGATTGTGTTAGATTTGTTTGCCCAGTTCCAAATTTAAATCAACAGTTAATTATATTCCACAAAACAAGACAAGAGAACATAAACGATATTTTACTTTTTTAAGAACAGTACATATGCATGTAGTGGGAAGACACACTACGACTGGCGAGGCGCAGGACCGACTTTTTACATGCCCATTGCCCATCCGACGCATGGATCATCTTACTTGTCAGACAATCAGGTGATCAGCCAGCATTGTCCTAACCAAACTTGGAAATAACATGTTTCCAACGCGAGATTCGAACCCACGACCTCCAAGAGCCACGCTCTAAACCACGGAGGAGCACGGAGGCGTTAGTTTCGTCTACCGATGGGTATTTCAGTTTCTTGCTTTAGGAATATTATCTAACATCCAATCTGTCACAATCTTCAAGAACTCACCTCAGCTTCCTATCAGCGTGCAACAGCGCATCGGCCTTCAGCAGCCGTACCGCCACAGCAACCAGCAGGAACAGGATAAGGGCCCCGCACACCGGGACGGCGATCGTCGCAGCCTTGAACCACACCTCGCCGTTATACGCGCCGCGCTCGCGGGCTACGCTGCCTTCTGAAAATTAGAAAAAAATAATTAGGATTGGTGTATGTAAGTAATTCGATTAGGTAAATACTGTAGGCCCGTAGGGGTTTTTTGTGTTACTCTCAATTTTAGTTACATGTATTAAAATTTTATATGTAAGTAATATATTATTAGGTAATAAATGCATTGTGCATACTACTTTATGCTTTGCTGCACTTTTTAAATTTAACTACAGAGAGATTTTGGAGCATTTGTAAGTTGTACAACATTATTTTGATATTATGTTTAGTGGAAAATTTATTATTAACTTATGTGTAATAATTTATGGTTAAATTTTGATGTCCTATTAAAATGCAGCGCCGTATATTGCTTCATATTACATCTCGTTTCTATGTAAACCGAGGCTTAGCTTATATATTTTGGTCACAAAAAAATTGTATGAGCAATTTCATTAACATTTAAAATATTTTAATAGCCACATTGATACCTATATTTTAGTTCTGATAACATATCACGTTGCCATGTCATTAGATAACTGCACGCGCACATTCCCAGAAGTTGCGTAGGTCGTTACAAAGAACTCTTTCAGTCATCACAGTATAAAATATAAACAGTACACCATCGTACAGAGTACTGAACATGCGCATGCACATTGCACACATGACACATTGCGTGGTAAGGTAATTTTAAGGGCGCATTTTCATTGGTCGTTAACTCGTACGGTATACAGCATACGGGGAGTCTATAACAACTAATGGCGCATTTTGATTGGTCGTGGCATGCGTTTCTCCCCGCACCCCGCATGCGGGCCCTATCGGCCAGTGAAAATGCGCCATAAGGCTCCAAGTTTGGTTAAAAAGTAACACATATACGGTGGAATTGAGAAACATCCTTGTTTTTGGAAGCCGGTTCGGATAACGATGACTCCCACGATGATGCCTATCTAGGGCCTAGATCATTGATTCCCAAAGTGGTCCAGGTGGACCCCATGGGGTCCACGGGAGCCCGATAGGGGTCTACGCTTGCGTGGAAAAAAAATGGGGGTCCACGAGTCGTTAACGGGGGTCTATAAAAATTAGGTGACCCGATTTGACTTCTCCTATGAATATAGGCAGACAATATTATATTAATAGCAAATGCAATAGTACAGAGCGAGGAGATTTAGAAATAAGTGAAAGTGTGGTAATTTTTGTGTTAAATAGCTACAAAACAAGAAAATATTTGCGTTTACTTTTTACCACTCCGAAAAGGTTATTGGTTCCTTGTGAGTCAAACTTAGAATATAAATAAGTAAGTAGTTTTTTTAGACCGGCCTTGAACTGAGGGGGGGGAGGGTAGCTGTGGGGTCCACCGGATCCAGCAAAATGTTAAAAGTGGTCTATGAGAAAAAACAGTTTGGAAACCTCTGGCCTAGATGAGCAAATACCCCCTTTGTACTTTACTAGTTACATACTTTCACAGTTCCAACCATGGGTACTTGTACTAATGTGTATTCTGTGCCACGGGCTAACGTGGACATGTCATGTAAGAGAGATGAATGCAGCATCACGTCATCTTGAACGTGTAAAACTCGCCTCTGTGCTGCATAAGTTCATTTAAATATCATAACTTAGTTACTGTACTGTATGTTTATATTGCGGTGATATCGAATATTCGGTATACATAAGGTGACCATACGTCCCGCTTTGGGCGGGACAGTCCCGCTTTCAGGCAGTCTGTCCCGCTGTCCTTCGCGAGGCTAGATACAACAGACAGGCACTTGAAATATTCACAAAATATAAATTGTTTACCTCTATACTTAATAAACTGAAGGGGGGGGGGGGGGGGGGTATTCCGTATATGTCCCGCTCTGACAAATAAAATAAATGGTCACGTTAGGTATACAGTGACATTTGACAATGACATATTAGGGGGGCTGTACACACGCGAGCGCCTACGCAGGTCGATATTATCGATAGAATTGGTAGTAGGTTCATGATGATAAATCTTTTAAAGCTACTAGGTTGTTAAAAATAATTAGTTTTCAATATTGATCGTTTTTCATGCATGCATTAATTTAAAAAAAAAGTACCTACTAAATGTAATAAAAGTATGTTTTGATAGCCTTATATCTTAACATGCTAATTATTATTGGCGTGTTAAGATATAAGATAAGTATATAAATAAACGATATTAAATGTAATATTAATTGTAAAAAATATTATCAATTTATTTTAATTTATGCCAAAATTATAATTTTAGATTATTAAATTAGCAGTTTAATGAAATTTATTTAAAATATGAATGATTATGAATGTAATTTTTTATTGTAAAATTGCATGCATTTAATTTACTTAATTTAATTTAATTAATTATGTGATTTGGTATGTATATTATGAGTATGCTATAACAAATTGGTTTATTGAAATCTGATTTAACATAATATTAGTTATTGATATGAAAAGGAAACTGTTAAAATTAAAAGTTAAATCAAGGTATTAAATTAGCATGCTATGATGAAAATGTGATACGTATATAAATTAATATTAAAACATGTAAAAATGTTAAAAGTGTAAGAGTTAATATTGTAAATTGTTAAGGAATAAATGAGGCTTTATTATTATTATTATTATTATTATTATTATTGATCGTTTTTAGCCCAGCATCGGCTTAGAAATTTATTTGGATTGGGATTGTGAAACCATCTATTACAGCCATTCTCAAAGTATACTCCCTTTGTAGGGGCTTCGCGAGCATATCAATAATGAATAAAAGAAGAAGAAAGACGGAACCCCAAAAGAAAAGATGTCTTTTGGGGTTACGTCAGAAACTTCGCTTTGCAAAAGGGTTCCGGCAGCAAAAAACTTTGAGAACCGCTGATCTATAGCATACCCAATCGAGGTACAACTTCGCATTTCAAAAGGGTTCCGCCAGCAAAAAATTTTGACCGCTGATCTATAGCATACCCAATTGACGTGAATCGACGTGCAATAATGAGCAATGATAAACGACAATGTATATTACACCTTCGCAGTCGCTTTTCCATCATGGTTGACCAACACACTGACGTCGATCGTGAGCCAATGGAACTTACGTATAATTCGTACCACAAAAGGGAACTTTCTACCCATTTATAGCCTAGTAAACGAATGCTCGAAATGGGGGTGTGCTTGGAAAAGTCGAAAGCAGAAATTATGACTACGCCACTTTGTTTGGACTAGTTAGGAGATAAACATACTAAAAGTCCTGACCCCTCCGAGGTGCGCCGGAGGGGAGGGGGGGAAAAGAAGGACCCATTTTTTGGTTTTTAGACTAATTTACGAAAACGGTGCTTCGTACGAAATTTTATTGTACTACATAAGAAAAGCAAATAAAATTCTCTACAACTTTGTCCTTTACACTTTGTATCTATCTCCAATCGTTGCCTAGCTATGAGCTTCTGAAATTGGTCGATTTTCAAATACACACATCAATACGACCTAAGGATATTTGTATTTTCTGAAATATCAGGAATTTTTGAAGACAGTAAATAGATAAATAATAGCTTATTTTATGGTCTTTAATAAAACCTAAAAAACTTTTCTGGAATTTTTGTCTTTATGAAAAATCATTGATTTTTCAATGGCCATAGAACTTTCGTATGTAACCAACAAATCATTACTTCGTTTTATAAAACTGAAAATTTCATTCTAATGAGAAAAAATCTTCAACATTTTTATTGCCAATGGTCAAGTTAATAATAATGAATCCTAATCTATGGTTAGTGCAGACTATTTTCACCTAAAAATACATTTTTTGAGTCTTTCTGCGGTATGAGGCTAGACCAGTTCAAAACCAGAATAATGTGGTTAAATCAGCCAAAAATTAAGCCGATGCGATCAGTAAAAAGGCTCCAGGAGAGCAACGAGTCTCTAGAAACCGACCAAACCGTGCTGAAGGAATCCCACTAAGATGGTCCATATGATATCAAAACATTTTGTTTTCCAGCATCCCGATCTGGAAAATGCGGAAGGTTGCTTTTTCATGAGTTGGGAGATAGATACAAAGTGTAAAGGACAAAGTTGTAGAGAATTTTATTTGCTTTTCTTATGTAGTACAATAAAATTTCGTACGAAGCACCGTTTTCGTAAATTAGTCTAAAAACCAAAAAATGGGTCCTTCCCCCCCCCCCCCGGCGGACCTCGGAGGGGTCAGGACTTTTAGTATGTTTATCTCCTAACTAGTCCAAACAAAGTGGCGTAGTCATAATTTCTGCTTTCGACATTTCCAACCAGAATCATTCGTTTGCTATGCTATTAGCGTTAACATCATCCCAATGTTATTCAGCTATAGATTACTCCAGTGACTCACTGTTTACAAGAGATACGCTGCGTTCGCGGAAACGTCGTTATATATAAACTCTCCTTAACGTGAATTTATTCGACTATCACTTCTAAGTATTTTGATTGACCCATATAACTTTTATCTTTTAATTTGGTATTCCATATTTTATGTATTTGGTGCTTAAATGACAGATAAATGTTGCACCATCGTTGAGCTATGTCCACACTTATCGCTTTCGTCTTCAATTTTCGTCATCTTCTTTGTATTCAACTTTCGTTTGCTGCTTTCAATAATTGAATGCGTTAACGAACGCAACGCCAACATTGTCATTTTTGTTCAGTTGCAGTGTCTGTCAGCTTTGTAACATGTGCGACTAGAACGTTTTACTGGGTGGAATATGTGCGGCTTATTTGGTCATAAGAAATTTCAGAAAAAATAGAACTAAGCGAAAGTTTTGGATACGGTCAGAGGGCATGCGTCGCGGGCATGCCTCACGTTCGCTGTTGACTGCGCTATGACGCATGCCCTTGATGAACAAAATAAGGCCCAGTGTGGACAAAGCTTCGTAGGCAGGTTGAGGACCTATTTTGTTTGATTGGGTAATGTCAAGTCAATGTTAGCCGTTATCTGTGGTGGTGGTCTTATAATAACTGGTCTCGATATAACTTGACTAGATTACGTCGGTCCGCGATCTGCCTATGAATTTCTCTGAAAGGGCATACGCAGGTATCAGGTCTAATCAGTCGACTGGGCTTGCAATAGCCAAATTACGTAGACGGTAGATCCAACATCTAATTTATCAATTTCTTTAGATCTTATAGCTAGAGATATAAAGTTTATATTACCTGCGTCATTGGTGAGGTTCAGGCGAGCTCTGGCCACAGGACTGTCCTCGTGGTTACAGAGGTCCTTGAAGCAGCACAGCCGCAGAGAATGAGAGCGGGGCGGAGGCCCAGTGGAGGGACCGTTCTGGCACTGTGATAGCGCATCTTCTTCTCTGGAAATTGAGACATATCTTATATTAATTAACAATGTAAGAAGGAATCAGCGTTGCCAGACGTCCCGATTTTGGCGGGACGTCCCGGATTTTTTATCAAATTTAAATGTCCCGCGCGGGACAGGCTCAGTCCCGCTTTTTGGGGATTTAAAACTCGAACGTATGTGCAGTGTGCTAAGCAAGGTGCGTAGGTACTGCATAAGAGTGGGGGAGATAGAGAGGTGGATTTTCCATGGCTACTTTTGCTATCTATTGTCACGTTATTACGTTATTTTAAATTGAGTAAAAAGATAAAAATTCGAAAACTTTTGATTTTTTACGATATTTTTACTATGCCCGCTTTTGATGGAAGAATTCTGCTTTTTAACTCAAAAAGTTCCAAAGAAGACTTGGTGCAAAAAAAATCTGGCAACGCTGGAAATAATATATGTACTTACAAATAAGTATATAACTAGGCAGCTCTGGAAATATTACATACATACGGGTCGAATTGATAACCTCCTATTTTGAAGTCGGTTAAAATGGTGTTTTCAAGTAGAAAAGTGTATCAACGAATCCATTTTAATAAAAATTTAATAAAAATCATTTTATGGATTCTAATGCCAAGCTGTGTCAAAAATTATCCAGTTGTAGAGTCAACTCTAACTTTACTCTTTCTTAAGACTTAAAAGATATTTTGGTAAAATCGATGTCGGATATTTTACAACAGACAATTTTAAAGACAATAATATATTGCCCGAAAATATGGGTATTAATTTCTCCAAATTAACAGGTATTTTCATTCACAGGTTATAATAAAACTTTTAAACATGGTTCGTGTTCAGTGGTTCCTCTTAGTATCTCTGTCATATCTATTCGAATGTTGCTCGTTCTTGTTTTTAAAGAATATTTAAAGAATGTATATAAAATAAAGATTAATCTTAATTTATAAACAGTTATGCTTAATTCCGATAATGGCCAAAACGGGAATGTAGAAAATTACGATAAAATCAGTAAAAGTATACAGTTTTATTACTGAATCGTTGAAATGATGCTTTGCATTCTAAATTCGAGTAAGAATCGATTTTAGTATTCCCACAATCTATTATCATAAATCGATGTATCGATGTTTAGTGTTGTGTGCTAAGTGATCGAATCACACCTTTTTTATATTATTACTAGCTGTCCCGGCAAACGTTGATTTGCCATAATAAAAAGTATTTTGCCCACAAAATTTTATTGAAGTGACTAAATAAGTATGTCGCCATGGCAACGTCGATCGCTATCCCGTCGCACAAACAATGGTCGCCGTCAGTCTCAGGTTGTAATAATTTACTATTATTTATTCAACAAATGCACTTATCAATATATAAAGTATCGAGTAGCCGATTCTCAGCCCTACATACAGGAATTGCATATTCATATAAAATTTGGTAAAAATCAGTAAAGCCGTTTCGGAGGAGTTCGTGGACTAACATTGCGACACGAGAATTTTATATATAAGATTTATTACAGTTAGACACTTCAAGTGTTGTAATTTGAATACAATATCGATATAATCGTGTTAGTGATGTGCTAAGATCGAATTGCGATGATTTCTATAGATAAAAGAGTAATGAGGTGTTAGTTTGTTTATTATACGAATGCGTTGTTGTGAAATATGCCTCTGCAGTTTTGAGTGTATGGTCCATATGACTGCTGTATGGCTGTAAAAAGATTTTAATTAGTACCACAGTCTATGAAACACTTGGTGCGAAATTTGGTCAGACACTTGGTGCAAAGTTTGGTCATTTTACAAGTCTAGAAGAGTAATTTTATGCGGCCTCTTCGCGTATCGACAATAATTATGAAAGTGTCGAGGGGCACATTCGTTGATCATTGCCCATCATCGGCGTTGCTCGTGCTCGTACAGCTGCACAGTAATTATGGTAAACCATCATAGTCAAATGAGGAGATGACCTAGTGCGAAATTTGAGTTGTTTTATAAGAGATTTTATTTAAGCAATGTTGAATAAGGCTATACTTATAAGTGGAGGGAATCCTGTGTTAGACAGATCCATAACATCCCTCCGTATACGGCTGAAGGTGGTTTTAGTGGGTAAGAGTCCCACATACCCTCGGGGTGCTTCAGACTGAGGCACATCCCCAACCAGGGGGACCCATGATGGGTTTCCCCTGCGCATCAAAAAAAAGGCTATACTTATAAGGTAAAAAGGTAAAATATCAAATTTTGCATACAACTTTGTTAAGAATAGAAAATGTATTTCGAAGAATATTGAGTGGATATCAATATTATAATTTATAATAGATAAAACCGATCCGTACTTAGCTTATAAGGAAAACAAGGGACAAAACAACATTAAGAATACCAATAGACAAATTTACATACCTGTAGAGTAGTAGTTAAACAGAGAGAACAATGCAAACACTACTTGCCTACTTGTAAAATGCGCGAGATTATTTGGACGTCGGAGTAGTTAAAATCGGTAACCAAATATTTGACTTTACTTTAAAAATGAATATCTTTAATACCTCTAAATGAGAGGTCTGCAATCATTAAGACATAATATATTTGTGTGTCGCTCTATAATGTCTTTTTACAGTCTGTTACTGTACAGTTTAAAGTTTGAACTGTTTAAATTTATTTACTAGGTTTTGTAAAGAAATAATTTTATAATACGTAACACGACGGTACATATTACATTGCAATACTAGCACAAATTTCAGTACATTGCTTAGGTACTAAAACTACCAGAAATGTAGAGTAGGTACACCGTACATACATTCTTTTAAACTTGTCTCACCATCCTAGTAGATACAATTTTTAGTAGTTACTCTTGTATTACAAATTACAAATTTTAATTCGTAGGTACAATGTAACTTTTGTTACTAAACTTGTCTCTCTATCCACTTATCTACTCGCTACTCAGTACATCTCGGTGTGGTATTTTACGAGTATGCCCAATGAATACGAATTGGTAATTTTTTAACACACGCCTTTCTCACGGTCGTGTCATGACGTTCGAGGTCTCAGGTTCAAATCCGAACGTAGGAAAAATACTGTAAGGTATTACAAAATATAAAACATCATTGCATGAATTTATTAAATTTTTATATCAAAAGTGACCAAAAAATATTGCATACCTACGTACAAGCCGACATCTTAATTTTTAATGTTTTGTAAGATCAATTAATTATAGCTAATTAGTAATAGCTTGCTTTACTCTAGATAGAGTAGACGTTATTACGTCTATATATAGGCTATTGCCTCATAGGGACAATATATTCACTCTAAAGAAACTTTATTTAAAAACTTCCAAACAAGTTATTTTTCGCGAATGAATAACACCGTTGTTTTCTTACAAATTACCACAAAATTACTATGTAAACGCATAATTTAGTCATTTTCTATCGATTTATTGCTAAGTCTTTGTTCAAATAACTTAGCAACATATTTATTGTGAGAACTTCTTAACGATTATTAGCATTAATTCAAAAAACAGTTTTTAACTTTCGCCGTGGTAATAAATATAGACGTCTTCCATTAGTTACAAGATAGCTTACGTTACTGGTTTTTAATTGATTTCTTTTCATAAGTCACATCAATAGTCAGCCATGCTTCATCAGTATCATCACTATCATTACTATCATCATCATCACTATTATATTTATCATCATCATCATCATTGTCTAATCCTTCGATCGCGGATTCTTGGAAATCTATTGTTATTCTATTGTTGTCGCGGTCACCGGTCTCCTTATAGGGCTTAATGGGTTAATGTATTGTTATTTGTTGGCATATAAAACGAGATAATATGTCACTTGAGGATTTACGTATTTGTAGCGAGAAAGAGCTCTGAATAAAACAAGTCTTTCAGCCTTTTCCTCAATCATCATCATCATTATCATCATCAACACCCACAACAACCGTCTCGAACCCTCTCGAACAGGATTAGAATTCTGCAGGTTGACTAAAGGTTATGACCGGATTTTAAGTAGTAATTTCGTATGCACTCTACGTTGTATGAATCACCCTTGAAGATGGTTGTTGTCTGTGTGCTTTTGGAACTAAACGAGCATGCGAATCATCTGATGATAAGTGATAGCCACAAGTACACGTGAAACTATGACATGCACCTAGGAATCTGCAGTTTGGTTCCTGGAAGTGACATTTCAGGGCAAATGATGGATTATTTACCCTGAAATGTCACTTCCAGATCCATACCTACTAATATTATAAATCGCGAAAGGGAGTGTCTATCTTTTATTATACCAAGATTGCTTTGAAAATATCGATACTGTTCCAATGTTGAATTAATAAAGATTTTATATCGCATATCAGCTTAGCAACAGATATTTTGACCAACTTCTCTCATTTCAATACATTTCGCATTTCTACCAAATTGTTATATTTCAAAGTCATGGCCAGATAACCCACACAATAATTTGCATAGAGGCATCGTGGGAAAATGTCTAAAAATCCCATTTAAATACCGTATACGTTGAAACTAATAGCGAAATTTATGCGTGGGCGGCCTGATCTGGTTTTATTGTTATATTTTAAATTACTATAATATTTTTTATGTCACATTGTTTTAGCTGTCGAATATGATTGAACGGCTTCTAAAAAAGGAGGTTCGCGTGTGTACTAGAGGAGTTCTGAGTCTTTGGTTATGAGTCACGTTGATAGCCAGAAGTCTCAAGAAAGTATGAGAACAGAAAAGTAAAGAAAAGAGATTGTCCAAATTTAGATTTTTAAAGTGAGGTTCTTACAGATTACTCAAAGGTCGCTACTTGCTTAGATTTCAATGAGCCAGGAAGCTAGCAGGCAGATCATCTAAATCCTAATTGTAAGGCCAAGCAAGTCATGATTAGTATAAAAATAAATAATTTGCGCGACCGAAATTCTGCGGCTCACAAAATTGCGCTCGTGTTGCTTCACCCTTATAATACGGTAAGCTGGTAGCCGCTGCCCAAGAACACGTCCAGAGTCCAGACTCCAGACGAGGTACAATATGTTTTGGGTTCCATCAGATTCCCCTTAGTCCTCCGAACAAGTCACTTACAAACATGGCTCTCCCACATTAAAATCTTACTATTCTAAAACAACCAAAGTTATGTCAATGTTAATAATTGATTAACAAGGAAAAGAGAAAGCGGTACTCATGGCGGTAGACATCGAATATTGAAAGGGCGGCGCTTAGTAGGCGGGAGTCCCGAGACCTCCCCGAGACTTTAAGGAATGCTCGGTAAAAAACAACAGGAATCTTGATTCCATCAATAAAACAAACCCGAGATTGTTTCTATGCGTAGGTATGGTAGGAAATAAAAAAAACTTTAGGTACTAAATAGCTATGTTTTGCTCCCACGGGAACCCCGATTTGTTACTGGAATCTGGATTTTACGGAATCTGGTGTATTTGTCAAAAATACAAAAAAAAAAACTTCACATAGTTCGAAAAATACAGTTGACAATATTTTTGGAGTAGAAAATTGTATGATGATAATATTTTAGACGATTAATTAGCTAGTCAATGGCCACTTCACCTTTTGCTCATTGCTAACCGGGGGTTTTAATAAATCTGACAAAGACATTGATTAATAGTTCAGTTCTTTTTAAGTTTCCTAAAGGGGAACCAGTAAAGTTCCCTTATACACTACAAAATGCCAAATTAGTTCTTGTTTTTGAAAATGGAACACAAAATTTAGCGCGCTTGCGCCATTTTGGGTTAGAGTTAACCCTAGTTCAAATATTCCTCTTGATCCTCGTATTTTATGACAGAGAAGGCATGATAACTTGAATTCGTACTGGCGCAAATGGACCTAAGTAGACCAAGATCCTATCGAAGACAATAACGTCCGAAGGGTTGAAAGATAGAGCTATATTCGGACTGATAAAACTACATTAGGACCAAACGTCTCAACATCCAGCTTTGGCCATAGTAATATGGACTCTAAAGCTTTGTGGTATGATTCATTTTGCGTTGGAACTGTCTTATCAGCTAGGTTAGCGGCCGGTGTTATCTGGGATCGTGATCTTTGCCTCACCCCGGTCCACCGTCACCCTTATCTTAACAAATGAGGACGAAAACCAGCGTCATGCGAATTATTATTGTTTGCGAGATTTCTTTGATTTTGGATTTGAATATAGATATTATTTGATATTCGGTTTATTTAAGCCCCCCAGACGATAAATTTTATTGTGCAATATTGAACGCACCCGTCTTTCAATCTACGAGTATGTATTAAGTAGGTATGTATATTCAAATAAATTGTTCAATAATATTGTTTAATGATATTTGTACAATAGAATTGATCGTTTAGGGGCCCACTAAGACAGTTCAATAGTGTTTTCGTTTTATGTTCTTCTTTTTATTGTTCTTCAGACTTCAGATGCGACTTGGATGATGCAAAATGAAAGACAAAAACGAACAAAAAGCTACCCGTCTCATATCAGCTTTACGCATCAGTAAATTTAATTTTCTAAGAGAGTTTGTAAGTAAATTTGTTGTTGTTAAATTTAAATTTTTGTTAAATTTTAACAAGACTCTAACTTGAACACCAAAGTTACTGTACTTTCTCCGTACCTATTCTTCGGTAACAAATCTCTAAAAAAAGACATAAATATCGTTAATACTCATGAATGCTCAATGCCATGGGAAATTCCTACATTAATTAACAATCAGAATACTCAAATATAATACCCAAATACCCATAATTATCGACATAAAACAATAAAAAGGGCAATACGCAATAAAATCATTAATTTTACTGGACCACTTAACGATGCGATCGGATAAGATAATGGCCGGCAGGAGATTGCAAAAAACAAAAACCCAAAAACAAATAAAAATGGCTGACTCGCTCCGCATACGTAGGGTTGCCACTAGCCAGGAGTCCGGATAAAGCCGAGACAGTCACGCTTTTAATTATTGCGTGTCCGGCAAGAATTAAAGGCATTTGTAGAGCTGAAGTTGAATGTATCATTTTATATGTTTTTTTTAAATATTATCTATTAGATGTTAAATAATTGTTTTAATAAAATAGTAAATTTGTATAGCCACACGTGCTGCCGAACGTATTGCTATACTGAGAATTTAAATAAATTGAAAGTTTCGTGCTTTTTCATACAAATGTCCGGCTAAGCTAACTGCTTTGTCCGGCTTTTCGGTTTACAAGCTGGCAAGTGGCAACTGGCAACCCTATCCGCATGCAAAAACATGGCGGATGATAATTAAATCGATAATTTATAGTTTGTTGGTTATACAAAATTGTTTTTGTGGTTGCAATTATTCAAATTATATACGTTGCTAATCTTTGTGAATTCTAGATTTTGCGTATTTTTGTGCATTCGCATGTGCGAATTCCAAGTTTCCGTTTAAAGCTATAAACAGAAATCTGCCTTTCTGGGAATGGGAACTACATTTTGGGTTATAAACTCGTCCATATAGTCTTCTGAATCGGATGCCCAGTTTTCGAGTTTTTTTGACAGGAATTAATATATTTAACAGCGTTTTTGATATTTTTAACGTAAGCGGCAAGCCAGTCAAAAGAGTTTAATACGAAAACGATTAAAATATATAAAAATATAACTCACAAAACTTCAAATACCGAGCATTAGAACTATAGTTAATAGTCGTCACAAATACCTCAGAAGATTAGAAGAATGATGAAAGACCCATCTTCATATTTCCCAATCTATTTGCTTTACCATGCCGCCGTGACGAGCGTTTTCGTCGATGACAACGCGCCTATAGCAACAAAAGAATAATTAATTCAGTGAATAACAGGAAACAAATCCCATTATACTCGAAATTGATTTTTGACCAACTGGCCTGTAAAATTATTTTGCTATCTTTGTAGAAATGGTTGAGCAGTAGAAAATAAGCAGAAGGCAGAATATGTTGGAGTTAACAAATCTTATTTGCATGTTGATGATTTAATTAAGAATTTTAGATCGCTCGCTTGGTAATCGCAGATTCCGATAGAAATGTTGCAAAGTCACTGAACTATTCTAGAAGTAGGACTACTCTCCAGATACCATTGATCAAAGTCTAATAACTAAGGTTAGGTCAGAATCTGGTTTTACAACGGAATTTTGTACCCGAGATATCGATCTTAAAATTAATTAGTAAGCTCCATTTAGTATAACCCTGTTGGACGACTCCTGTACGTTTTTTGCTTGTCAAGATCTCTGATACGATTTTGTTTAAATCACAGTATGTTTTACTTGTGATGCATATTGAAACTTTTTCCGTGGCTGTAAGTTTTAATGAGAATGTTTGGTCCCTCTTTTATCTCCCTAGAGGGTATTCTAATTAAATTCCTTAACGTATCCCTTTTCGGATAAGGCCATGCCTGTACGTACATTCGTATACATTTTTTTTTATCTGAGTGGTCTTCGGATAAGTTGTAGTGACTTGGGCACATTTCGCTGACACTGATCATCGGTTGCTACCGCATATAATACAAGCATTGACTATCAGCGCAGCTAAATATTCAGTAGCATTTTAAATGACACTTATCATCAATTTAGTTGCTAACATGCTACCGAAAATTGTTGCAATCGGGCGTGCAATTTAAAACATCCGAAGGTAAATCGAGTTGCAATGACACTGACACCAAAACTGAGCGATACCTTGAACCCGCGCGCCAGTTACAGAATAGGGCACCTGCTTATAATGAGCTGAGAGAAAAACAACACGTCCATGATAACCTTCGGGTTTTTGTGAGTGGTCCTTATGCTGTTGGCATAAAGGTCCTGTCAGAGGCAAGATAAACCCGTACTAAAGTCAGCTGCTGTAGCAACAAGCCACCTGCAAATCCTACTGGCCGTTTGCGAAAATAAATATCTTGAAATAGTAATTATTTGCTAGGATTTTGGGATAATGAACTAGGTATGACGTGTACTTTATGGTGTTAGTTCCTAGGTCTTCCAAGTAAACCAGCAAGGGAAAGCAGGGTACTTACGACCTTAAAATAATAGATTTTTTTGACGCTTACCAAACAAAGGCTCAATATCTATTTAGGAACTGACAAAAGTTTGTTATAGAGAAGAAACTGAGGTCAATGGTGGCACTTGCTCACCACCTGGTCAGGTGATTTGATCGTTTGCTGATAGAACGAGAGAAATGGAAGACTTTGGGGAAAGCTTTTGCCCAGCAATGGAACAGCACAGAAAAAAATGGCATCTTACGACTCAGCCATGCAATGTATTAAAGGAGTATGACACTTACGACTCAGCCAGATGGTGTAGACAGCCGTGTCTGGCGTGGTGTCTCCTGGCAGGCAGCTCGCTGTAACAGCCCCCGCCCGCCGCGCTCCGGCACAGGTAGCCGGTGCTGACGCACTGCGCGGTGTTGCAGTAGCAGCGCACACCCTCGTCAGTCTTCACTTTTGGTTCTGGAAGAAAAGGTAAGTTTGGTTAGCATCGGGAATTGACAAACAAGACAGTCTTAATTAAAATATAGAGCAAAGTTTTGGACAAAGCTCTGGAACACTGGACCACAGATAGCGTAAATGTAGAAGAATACACTGTGGCGGTACCCACAACCCACAGGGGCTTCGGCCTGACTGGGCATACCACCTCGCACGGTCGGAAGATCTTCCTTTTCGGCCACCACGAACAACGTTAAATTGGTGACCACCGACAAGAACACGCATCCTTCTGGACATCAATCATCATCAACACTCCTCGCCCCTCCGCACCACGTCAGCAGACATCAAGCACAACAGGGTCGCCTCGACCATAAGCCGCGTTGGAGGTCCGCGCCGGTCGAACCCGTGTCCGGCTTGAACGGGGCAGCCATAGGCTACAACGACCGGTCAGCAAGCAGAGCACGGGGTCCCTCTCCTGGTCATTGCACGCGTAGCTTCGGCCCACACCTGACAACACAAGCGCATCGAAGAATACCACAGGTCTTCGGGGGGGAGTGATGTGGCGGTACCCACAATTCGCCTAACAAT
The DNA here is from genome assembly GCA_905333045.1 of Lysandra bellargus. Classification (NCBI taxonomy): domain Eukaryota; kingdom Metazoa; phylum Arthropoda; class Insecta; order Lepidoptera; family Lycaenidae; genus Lysandra; species Lysandra bellargus. The sequence continues at coordinate 4,127,591 of HG995358.1, forward strand.
CCTACATCGCGCTATCGAAGTTTCGGCGAACGGCAAGGTATATACAACGTCTGAAATGACGTCAGTGGGCTTCGGCCTGACCGGGCATACCACCTCGCTCGGTCGGAAGATCTTCCTTTGGCCGCCACGCATATTTCCCACAACACCACTAGTAACATAACATTAGATTTAGAAGATACCGTTGTAAGAGGTCGCAAGGTATCACACCTTGCTTTAAAAAAACTTTAGATAAGTTTTAATGAATGGGCTTAAAATGTAAACGAACTTTAATTGCAATCAAAAGTAATCATTTAACAAATTACCTACATTGTGTAATGAAGTTTTAAAGATTTGATAATATTATACACTTGATAAGCAACATTGTTAAAAGGTTTCTAACGATTTTGATTAGATTTTACTATCTCACTTTTAAATAACTAGTTTGCCATTTCAGACTTAAAAAGATCCTTCTGAACAATATTATTCAGATACAAATTGCAGTAAGGTTTGTCGTTTTGCAATCCCTATCTGAAGGATTTCTTTCTCTAGAAGTCTTGAAATTGCTACCTAAAAATGTTTGCGGCTATCGACCAATATTTTGTTTGCATCTAAATTCTTATTTAACAAATACAAAAAGGTTTGTGACCCGTGAATCCACGAATCATATTTATAGGAGGCAGGAAACCATTATCGCGAGGGGAAACGATGGATCCACGGCGCCAGGGGTCGTAAACTTTGATGGTATTCAACACCTCCAGTTTGTAAATACTGGCTATTTCCAATGGTGATGTATGATTGGATCAGGAAGTGTGACACGAAACTGGTAACCAATCATTCTTAAGTTTATTTCACCTCTGACAAGCCCTTTATATCGATGACATAATCATTATTATAGCAACTGAGGTAAACTAGCTCTGAACGGCTGTCGTGAGATCTAGATTCTTGATTAGACAACCTAAAATCACTTCGGCCTCGGTTTGGAAGCATTTAAGCAAAATGCTTCTATACGATTCTGAGTTGCAAAGGTGTCTATCAATTAGACTAATTTCCTACAATACATCTATTTTCGTTTAAAAATAATCTTTAAATTTCGTATTTTTCAGAGGTCATTTCGAAAATTAAATGTATCGAGGCAAAATATATTAAGAGTCCGTATACGCAATTTTGCCGATTTCGCTCATTTAACAGACGTGATTTAACAGTTAAAATACAGTATTTCTATAAGTTTTAATGCACAACATGTAAGATCATTTCAATTATAATATAGTGTTGGAGCTAGATTTTTTATTTTTTTTAAGTATCTTTAAATAATCCAACTCAAACCCGCGACAGTTTTGTGATTTTTGCTGTAAAAGGTTTAGAATATCACCTTTTTATGGATTGTATTGACGTCTTAACGGTATGAAAAGAATACAATGTACTGTTGAGAAAGTTGTCTATAAAGTGTTGGAATTACTTTTTACCACTTAAATATAAAATACAATATAAAAAACCCTTTAAAATCAGAAAACCTCTATCTGCCCGCTAACTTAGCGATCGTTCTTTTTCACCTGGCATATGAAAGACGGGCGTGAGTGTGAAGAGAGCAGTAGAAGAGAGAGGACGAGCTCGTATTTCTAGTTCTTCTCAAACCTAGATAAGGCTATGAAGATATGTATCATTACCTGCAGATTTGTAACATTTCTGAGGGTCCTATAGTATTACGTCAAAAAGGACAGTTTTTTCAATATAGCGCCTTAAAGAACCCAAAAAAGTTTTTAATCTTAAATAATCAAGTACATCAGTACTGATAAACATGATCCCATAATCCTTTTTACCTCACAAAACATACAGTAGTATTCCGACAAGCCCATGCCACAATGTAAGATGATATTCCCGTACAAAAAGCATCAAAAAACGCTCAACGCGTATGAATAATGTGAACGTCATACGCGGAGGGACCGTACATAAATATCGAAGTCCATTCAATGTTAATGTTCCTGCGCAGACGCTAAAACAAAACCAAATTAATTTCAGAGGCCCGTGGACCCCCCTTGATCTTGGATTCGGGATTATTTACTTAATATCGACCTTATTTGGGTAGACTTAAAAGGAGGAATCATTGCCTAAACATTTTTAGGGTTCCGTACCTCAAAAGGAAAAAACGGAACCCTTATAGGATCACTTTGTTGTCCGTCTGTCCGTCCGTCCGTCTGTCAAGACCCTTTTTCTCAGGAACGCGTGGAGGTATGAAGCTGAAATTTATATCAATTACTCAGGTCTACTGTCCCTTGAAGCTGTGAAAAAATCAAACTTCTAAGCCAACGCAATCAAAAGATACAGCCGTTTATGCCGCAAATTTTCGACACTTGCAAGGGAATCAAAACCTACAGGGTGCTTCCCGTGAACTCAGAATCTTGAAATTTGGTACGAAGCAACGTCTTATAGCATAGATAAAGGAAAAATTACGAAAACCATAAATTTTTAGTTACATCACATAATATATTTTTTTTTAATAATTTTAAACTTACTACCCATTTCCTCATAAACGCGTAGAGGTATTAAATTGAAATTCATACCAAATACTCAGGTCTATACTACCTTTAAGCTGTAACAAAATCAAACTTCTATGACGAACTTTGTAAACCTTGCAGGTTTGTACGGAACCCTCGGTGCGCGAGTCCGACTCGCACTTGGCCGGGTTTTTTGGGAGAAATCTCGAAACGCAGTCATAGCTTAATTGAAACACTCCTAAGTGTTTTTATATTTTGCCAAAGGCAGTGGCAACTAGCAGCCTAAGAAGCCTTTGGGAAGGATTGGACGATGTCTCGAATATCTTAATCTCATCAGCTGACAATTTGTACAAAGTTGTTCAAATGGAAAAGTCATTTGATAAACGAAGAGAACATAGACAGAAACAAAAGAATATTGTAAATATTTTTATCTATTTAGGGACAGAAGAATTAAATTATCTAGAATCTAGATAGATTATCCAAACATTAATTAGCAAGGACGTGGAATGCCCAACAATTTGTGCGGATCCTCACAACCCAAGGGAACCTGTTTGGCTGGGGCAAGAAACTAAAATGATAATTGGCCGGGATGAAGTCTTAAGCCGCGGGAGACCGAAGCCGCGCCGGTTGCCTCCATTAAAAATAATTTAGTGTGCGGTTGGGGAAATGTTTAAGCGTCGTCTTAAGAATGTATCAGCCATGCCAACCGATTGTACCTGATGGTACAATAAGATACCTACGGTAAGATAGGACTAGCTTTGGTAGTATAATTACTGTAATGTTATCACGAGCTTCAAATGGAGAAATAGAAGTTTGAAACATTCAAAGCTTTACAATTATTTCCAACATGCATAATGCACGACTATGATATAGATAACGATTTGTAAGTTGTAATTACTAATTTGTTAGAAAAAGCTTCAATTATATTATTTTAATTGGAGAATTTCATCATCATCATATCAGCCTATATTCGTCCACTGCTGGAATTTAATTATACTTTTTGTATTCACCGATTTCACATTTAACTAATAGCCCTAATCAAAAACGGTGGAAAACATGAGCATCCATAGAGTATCATATTTAATGAGCAATCAAAAATAAATATGAGTAATAGCATGATTATATTTCCCAGAAAAAATATTCATCTTCTGGATGATTCCTGATGATAGAAATTATCTTGCAAGTCATTCTAAAACAATTTATCCTTTGTTTCGGGAACAAGGAATGAAACTCATAAAAAAAACCGGCCAAGTGCGAGTTGGACTCGCCCATGAAGGGTTCCGCAACAGCAATAAGGTTTATTTCTATAAAACTAAAAGATTTTTTATTTATTTTTATGTTTTAGTTGATTTAATGAAAGTTAAATTAAGGTTTACCATTTATGACGTATAAAAAACTACTTGCTAGATCTCGTTCAAACCAATTTTCGTTGGTTGTTTTTACAGTAATGTACATCATATATTTTTTTTACAATTATCATGCCCCTACTTTAGAAGTTAGAGGGGGGGGGACACACATTTTACCACTTTGGAAGAGTCTCTCTCGCAAACTATTCAGATTAGAAAAAAATGATATTAGAAACCTCAATATGATTTTTGAAGACCTATCCATAGATACCCTACACGCGTAGGTTAGACGAAATTTTTTTTTTTTTTGTTTCAGATCCTAAAATTTTTAATAATTTTTCCATTTTTGTATCAAAATCTTAATGCGGTTCACAGACTACATCTACTTACCAAGTTTCAATAGTGTAGCTCCTATAGTTTCGGAGAAAAGTGGCTGTGACATACGGACGGACAGACAGACAGACAGACATGACGAATCTATAAGGGTTTCGTTTTTTGCCATTTTGGCTACGGAACCCTAAAAAGGGATCAAAGTCGGTCCTGTTATGACTTTAATACATATCACAGACAGAAACTATAAAGACAAAGTCTATAAAGTACTTAATTAAGCATTCGACTCCGTTACGCGACAATTCGTCTAACGCACGGCAACCATGCATTTTTCCGGGATGAAAAGTACCCTATGCCCTTTCTAGGGACTCAAAGTATACCCATACCAAAATTCAGCAGTTTTAGCGTGAAGAGGTAAAAGACAGACAGACACACTTTCGCATTTAAAACATTAGCAAGGATTATAGCCTCACCTTTGTCCATATTCTGATAAAAATGAATTAAAACAAAGTATGCGAAGCTTTATTCAAACTTCACAAAAAATACCATTAGCGGTGCAATTAACGTTATCGGAGTCCTACCTTAGCGTCATTACGATGACTTTACAATCAATTTCAAAAACGAAGAAAACGATAAAACAAATAAAGAAGAAAAGGTTCCGATGGTCCCGGGTTATTTGATAAATAGCCCTCCGGAGAGGTAGAAAGGGACGAAGCGAGGCGAGAGCGAGACGGAGCAACTAATGAGTAAAATGTAAAGGATTGTATAAAACAGTATATGATAGTTAATGCATTCGTTATCGATTCGGCTGTGTAAACTAAGAACATGCTGTAGGGCTGTCACAAATTGTAGCAGTAGTTTTGATAACATAAATAAACTACTTTTTGTACTTTTCGAAGCAAAAATTACTCAGAATAAGGTAAGCACATTACTTTTAATAACAAACAAATTAATTAGCTTTGAAATTACCTTAAAAGAAAAAAAACTTTCCAAAAATATAGTTCGAAATTCTAATTTTAAATATTTGCACAAGTATTTCAAAAAGAAAAGTCGTTGTCACATAAATATAAGAACCAAAATATTTTACCCAAAAAAATAACTAACGAAACTTACATAGATAACAAACAAGAACTTCAGGATATCGTGACACCTGGCATCCCTAATGGAGACCATAAATTTGGGCGGCGGCGCCACTTACTTCACGGTACATTTGCTCGGTTTCACGGACGCGAACCAACTATGTATATGCGCACGCGCAGCCAATTGATACACACTGAATTTGATGTCCCATGAAAATTTGGGATCGCTAATGATTCGGGATTCATTCTAAGATTAGTAACGAAGATTAGGAGAGGGCTATTTATCCCTATAACTGCTCTTGACTGTAAGACAAAGACAGTAATAAGGATTACTCCTGTATTAATCTTCGTTTATGGCCAATGAAGTGACCAAACTTCAGTTAAGGATCAGTAGTTATAAGAGGAAAAACGCAATGCCTTCTAGATCACTAGCAAAGTTTATAGCACGATAGTCAATTCTAAAGATAATAATCATTAAATCGTTTAGCTACAAAGATGTAGCAAATGATAGTTAATTTTAAAATGCAAATATGGCTATAAAATCTCTCCTTTCAAAAAACAGATATCCGATATTTCCATTAAACAAAGCGGTATCTAAAGAAATATATTACGAAGTCGGCAGGACCGGCGATTGAAACATTGGAGATCGCAAAAAGATAAGATCGGCCTCGGCGTTTCATTAAGAGGGCGACGGCGGTGAAAAAGGACGACGCGGATTCATTGCCAAATTATTTTTTTCTCAATAACGCGATAAATATACATTATACAACATTTTAAAAATCCGCTAGGTCGATCTCTCAATGATAGAATGATATACAATGTGTTAAAATATTAACTTAGTTCAATGCACGGTTATGGCAATAAATGAAAAATTCGTGAAAATAAGATGCATCTTTGTGATTTTTTTCTATCGAGAAAATTTTAAGATATCGTGTTTTTGCTCAGATTGAACTCTTGGAAATATAATGTAGCATTTAATTTTAGAAAATGAAACAATTTGGGGCTTATTTTCAAGTATAAAAATGAATTATAAAATCGTCAATTTTGGGTTAGTCGCCCACTTAAAGGAAGATGGGATTTTTTCGTCGCGAGTTTACTTTGGAGATGCAGAAAAATTTAGGTACATTTTTGGTAGCAATATTGAGACATTTTGGAGTAAAATATGGACTTTAGAAAGTGTCTTTTTTTTGACTGGTAAACACAATATGCGTTGCAAAGAATTAATTCATGTTGATTTTTGGTATCAAAGTTTAGTTCGCTCTATACGGTGTTGTGATTGGTCAAAACTCCAAAAATCAGTTCATAAAGACTTCGCAAGTCGAATGAAGATTCGTTTATTTCCCTCAAAGTAAATCAAAGAGTAGATTTTTGGTATCAAAGTTTAGTTCGCTCTATACCGTGTTGTGATTGGTCAAAACTCCAAAAATCAGTTCGTAAAGACTTCGCAAGTCCTTCAAAGTAATTGAAAGAGTATACACGAGAATTGAGCTTCTGCTATTCCTGATAACAAATGGGTTATAAGTACACTTCCTTATGTCTTAGCAATACTTGAACGTTAGCTGTACTAGGAGTCTTCTCATCACTATAAATACACAACTGTCTTGATTCGCTCGGATTGGAAATTCAATTAAGATCTAGAACGAGATTGCCCGTCCACTTCAGTATAAAGTCTGCTTCTATAAATCCGTTTTTCGATTTAATCGCGACATATTTCGCAGGAAACTTGGCAGTAATCTGATCTGTAAGTAGAACTTAAGTAGTTTGTAATGTTCTAATTATTTTATGTAACCTCAAATTAAAGCTGGCCTTCACTAGATCTTTGAGCAAAGAGTATTTATTGGATAAGTTGAATTTAAGAATGTTTTTAGACGTAGGTCCACCAAAAGTGAGAACATACTCGATATAATATGGCTTTTATATCTAAGATTATATGCGCAAGTGCTTAACTGAAGTGTTTTCTTAGTTGATGTCAGTGCTTGTCGATTGCAATGAAGCGTTTAAGATGTTACTTGGCCTAGAATGTTTGGGAGTCGTCTTCAAATGGCGCAACGTGTTTACCTTCTTTATTCGATTACCGATCCTATTCTTCGGCACTATTTTACGTCGTTCACTTGGTCCAAACTTCAAACTACGCGAAAATACAAATTTTCGCAAAAATTACATTTAATATGAAATTTGAGACCAGTGTGGTCTACACCAAACATGCCTATATAATATTGTCAAATCGCACATATTTTTCTTTTAGAACTTCGTCTTTGTAATAATATTACAACTTGGCTAAAGGATCTGGCTACTTTATGACATTTTCTCAAAACATACAAGTTGTTGCTGACCTTTTCGAATCAAACACAAGTTACATGCAGTCACCGTTACACCAGCCACCCCACAGAGAGACAAAAATTTCCGAAGATCTATCAGTCGCTAATGAGGCATACTTTCACCGAGCGTTCGCACGCTGTCTACCGCCGTACCAAACGTTATTTGTCGCGAGTCAAGCCGGTTCTTCCACCAATACCTATTAAATTCTTCCAATATACGACCTTGTTCGAGTAATTAAGATTATACGCCATTAATTTAAGTGACAGAACGCGTGTATGCTCTTAATTTACGACCAGAAGTTATGTCCCGTGCTCGCGTTACGAAACTTGAAAGTTGGGAAAGAAGCAAAATAAAATTCAAGAACATTATAGTAGTTTACTGTAGTGCGTATCGAGTTGAAGATATGCATTTTATTGAAATATCTAATACAGAAGCATACATCCTAGATTTTGATGAGTTGATCATTACAGATCGATGAACGAATGGACAACCTAAGATAATCTTTAAAGCAAACACTTCAACAACCAGATGTACTTTTCAAATAATATCATAATGTTGCACAGGGTAATTTCTCTCGCAGTTCAAATCGCAGGTCACAATCTAACATGTTTTCAAACCCAAACCCTCAGAACTCAAAGAATTCCAAAACGGTATACGATGCACCTCTTGCTGGATTTTACGACCAGTCTCCATGATGGGCCTATAATCTCCGAAGATTTCCCTTCGAATTCCTAACCTCGACGATTTATTACCTTTCACTTTGAGCGTGAAATTCATACGTAGCCTGCAGGTCAAATAGCGCCTATCGCGGTATGAAATCAACGAGAAATGGCACCTTGACAAATAAGATTGAAGATGTCCGCAATTTTGTTGTAAGTAGGGCGAAGGGCGCAACTTGAGAAGGTCAGCTGCTTATGAAAGATTAATGTATTGTTTCCGAGATGTTTTGACAGTTTATTATATTCCGCAGCGCTTCTGGTTGGCTAACGCCAAAACGCTAGCAAAGTAATTCCTGTCATAAAACTGAGAAGTGAGAAACCAGGCATAAGTAGTAAAAGCTTTGTAGTAGCGTACTGCCCCCTTAGACAAAGTATCTTTCGTTAAAAACGATGACGAAATTCGTAATCGATTTTTCAAGCTGAAGGGACTTAGGTTATTCTATAATCAAAGCTGTCTCTTTTTCCTTAGAATACTAATCTTAATTTGTTTTTGGAAGAAAGAAGTTGCCAATATCTTAAGCAGACGCATTTCGTTAGTGTTGAAAATCTTAAGCCTCAAGACGTAACTCGTCGGTTTCATTGAAAAACACTTCCTAGAACTAATAACATTTTGAAACGCTCTGATGTAATCCTGAATTAGTATCGAGAATCGCTTTTGCGCTGCGAAGAAACCGGTATTCATTTCCAAATTCCTACTCTAAGTTAACTGGATATGGTTCATATTCGATCGTCGCACGTTTGAGATATTATCAACAATTCAGAACATGTCTTCTTAGTTATCGCTTTCGCGGCATACGAAATACATTTGAATAATGTCCCGTGCGTTGAACTTGCTAGATAATGCACCTGGTTTTGAAACTTTCCTAGCTGTGGGACCAACACTTTGATCACAGAACGCCGCCAGTATTTACCTACTGGTAGTGCGCGTAGTGCACTGTTTGTTTACTACGGTTAAGCCACAGAATATATATATTAGTAGTACCAAGTTATGCTGAAGATGATGAGTTAATGATACTCGAGTCTAAAGTACAGTCGCCTAAGCCATAATAGATACATTTTGGAAAAACGCGTTAAAGATTTATTTTTTTCACAGTTGTAAAGGTCAATGTTTTAATGCCTCAACATAAGTATTAAGTAGAGTTAGGGCCTATCAAAATTTTGGCTTTCGGGAATGGACTGAGTTTGGAGGCTTTGCATTCATCATGCTTCATGACTCATTAGTCATTATATTAGCCGTAAATCATAATACATACAGATTGGATTGTCTATTTGTGGCTAGTTTTTAACTTAAAATATATTCTTTCTTTAACCGTCATTAAACTCAATTCTAAATAAAAGATGCCCTCCTTTTTCATATCTTGGACCTACCAGTATCTCAAAATCAATTAATCGATACAACATAAATATTGACGCATTGTCAAGTTGACAGTTGACACCTGTCACGAAGCACGCGCTTTCTACAACATTGACAGTGTCAATTATCACGTATAGGTCGTTCACACTAACTGTATTGGCGCTAGATCTCGAATGGACCTGATAACCAGTTTCCAAACAATGAAGATGGCTTGAGGTGTTAAGTTTCTTCTGTGGTTTGCTAAATTGGCAGGACATAGAAATCTATCAATAATAAGTTCTTCTAGCTAGCGTAGTGTGGTTAAGAGTGTGGTAGATTTCTTGTCTGTCTGTCCTATTTCTATCTTTCCGTCAATAGAAAGACAGAAAGATTATCATCTATCAAATGAAATACTATCAGTATTTTTTCTGTATTTATACAATTATCTTTAATTTTAATTTACACTATCTACGGTTGATTATACAGCTAGGAAATAAATTTCAAAATAAGTCTCTATTGTCATTTGTCACATAGTTTAAGGCAGCGCGGCGGTCCCCAACCTTTTTTTCATGCGGGCCACAAACATGTTTTGGTCTTGGTGTCGCGGTCGCGGGCCGAAACAAAAATTTTTTAGAGTTAAAAAATAACATCCTTCAAAATTAACAATTTAAAAGTGGAAAAAATGTAACAACCATCACGTAGGTTTTACGTTATTTTGTCGGTGGGCGTGAATTTCAAAATTGTTTAACATCACGCGGGCCACAAATAAAGTCCCGGCGGGCCGCATACGGCCCGCGGGCCGCGGGTTGGGGATAGCGGGTTTAAGGCGTCTAAATGTCAGTAAACAAATCGGTTATCTCCTAAAATGGTGCATCACCAAATTTTATAAGGTCAGTGTTACAAGTTACAACTCAAAAATTATGGGAACTGTAAGATATAGCTTCTTTTGATTTCTGAGATATAAACAGACAGATGCGCATACTGTGCGAATTCACTAAAGCATTTAATACTTGATTGGAATGCACTTATTTATATACGTGATGGGAATAGGGTTGTCAGGTGCCCCTTTTATTATTTTTAGTTTTATTTGAAATTTCCAAAATATGACGTAAGTATTTAATTTTGTTATTGGATATCCTGACTAGCTATGAATTATAACCAGAAAATGGAGAATCATTGGATTTAACTAGCAAAAAATATAACAATAAATTGCTTAAAAATAAAGCTAATAGAGAAATCATCTTTGATTTCACCAATAAAGTTTATAAATAAACAATATTATATTCAAATTTTATGCCACATTAAACTTCCTTTATTCTCTCGAGTGTGTGAATTTTCGCAAGAGGTCAAGTTGTAAAACAATATTTATAACATACTAAACCGTCAGTTATCTTGATTTGGGATATAAAATGAATAGATTACGCATATAAATTGCTATAAAAGTCTACGATCTGAGAAAAAAACTTGATTGTCATCTTTGCCGATTTTACTGGCGTCATCATTATGTATTTAGGCAGGTATTAAAGAAAATAACACCTAAAAAAATATTTTTACATATTTCTTTATTTACTTGATTTAAAAACGTGTAGTGTCGTGTTACTTCGCCTCTACTTTAAATTAGATCTATTCACAAAACGATAAACTACCGTAGGTTAGACTATTTTAATGACTAGCCCCTAGCGAGGACTATCCATACTAATGATATTATAAATGCGAAAGTGTGTCTGTATGTCTGCCTGTTACCTCTTTACGCTCAAGCCGCTGAACCGATTTTGCTGGCAACGATAAGTACTTGGAGCTCCGGGAAAGGACATAGGATAGAAATTCGGTTCTCGCGCGATAAACTGGCGCAACAGAGTTACGGGCATCAGCAAGTGCCAAGTACTTACTTAATATTTTTAACGACTAGTCACTACTCACTAGCTAGACCAGTCTTTCCCAAAGTGGGCGATAACGCCCCCCTGTGGGCGCTGAAGGTCTAAAGGGCGGTGTAGAATCCAGAAAAAAATGGCGGCGTTGTGTCGTGCTTGGGGGGTAATTTATTTCATCTGAATGCATTTTAAATTGAAACAATGGAGGCGCTAAAACATAATTTGTTCTCAAAGTGGGCAGTAGACAAATTATTAAGTTTGGGAACCCCAGAGCTGGACAGCTAGAGCAGCTGCAAAACAAGCTTTTCCAGTTAGTCGCAGGAGGCAGCCCTAGTCGCAGAGAAAGAAGTCTGGAATGCGGTCGGCTGATGCGGGTCGGAATTCAATCAGCTAATTATTGACAACATAATTAACATGCGAATGTGCGGTCGATCATCATCATCATCTAACCAACATTCATCTATGACTTATGAGTGATGACTGATGAGCTAAGACTTAAGTCTTAACCCATCAAACCCTCACCGGTGAGCGAGACACAATAGAATAACAATAGATTTCTAAGAATCCACGATCGAAGGATTATTGGTTTTGGTAAATCGGCCAAGTGCGAGTCGGACTCGCGCACGAAGGGTTCCGTACCGTTATAAAGTAAAATTTGGCAAAAAAACTGTGTATTTTGCATGTCACCCCCCCCCCCCCCCCCTTTAAATTAAAGAAGAATAGCAAGAAGAAAACTAGAATTTCTTCTAAACTAAATCGACTAAATTAAAGTACTTATATCATGTTTTCCTAGCATGGTAAACGATTTTTAAATTAGCAGGATTACCTAGTATAATTCCCAAATAGAAATTTTATGATCAGTATACATATTTTAATTAATTAATTTATTTACTTCATATTATTATGGACCTAGTACCCACGCATTATACTATTTTATCTTTTGTTTACGTTTAAAAAGAGACTTTTCAATTTCCACTTCCAATGGACCTTAAACAGTCCTTGCAAACAGTGTCCAAAGATTGCATACTAATGCCACCATGATTTGTGTGAAACTCGGGACTTAGCATTAGTTCCAGCACTTGCAGCTCAAATAGCTCTCAGAAACAAACGCACATTCATTTACCGGCGGCACGCTCAAAGGAGCACTGATGAACCGAGTGCAGCGACCACATTGCTAGGATTCTCTAGGACAAAGTCTTTTTACTCAACGAGCGAGTTAATTTGTCGACATTACAAGTTTTTGCTGGTTCTAATTGTCGCCTTTATATAATTAAACGCATTAAAGTTTATTGAATTAAAAAAAAAATATATATTATGCGTAAACGGAATAACCCTTTGCAGTCGCTGTTCATTTTTATTTATGGTAGTTTTCCTGACATTTTATTCGTATATTTCATATAATAAAAATGCTATTGTAATAATAATTTACTGGATGCCTAATTCAATGAATCATTAAATATTCTACTAAGTTTTGTCATGCTCGTTTTAAATTGATTCATAATAATTCATAATTCATTTTGATTGAATTGTAAATTATCGTACAGTCTACATTTTTTGCTAATAATTTGCCTTGAAACTTGCAAACGAATAAAGTTAAAAAAGTAAATAGCACTTTATTTCATATATTATCTTTAATTTTTTAATAAACAAGTAAAAAGGTATTTGTCTCCAATAAAACTACAATTTTGGTCTCCCTACCCCTTTATAGCCTTCACTCGATGCAAGACATTTCAAGTCTAATCAATGTTAAATATAAATATCGGATGAGTTGTTTGCATGCTCCGTTTGCTAGACCACTGTCTACTTATTGCCTATACTCTATCTAGATAGAGTATAGGCAATAAGTAGACAGTAGAGAATAGTCTCTACTCGAGTCTTTACAAAACCTCTTTTATGTCTTATGTAGTTCAAAAGAGAGAGAAAAGATATTACAAGAAATAAGAGCCCAAAGTCTTATACAATATTATGTAGCGCAAGATAAAGAGGCATCCATTAAGGGCCTTCCCAACAGAGATTCCGTAATTTACCGAATTTAAAGCCTTATAAACTCAATCTGAAAGCTACAAAGTTATAATAAAAATACAGCAATAATCTTCAGTATATCAACATTCCTTTCCCCGTTTTAAATTTTCTATTTTTGTTTATTATACTCATGATATCAGCTTCCAAAGTAAAACCAATTTAATAAAATTCAAGAACACATTCAGCATCTCCTTAGTAAGTATTTACTAATAACTTTTATTTGAAACACACGCCAAATGCCAATAGATCGACAATATCATAAGCTACATATTCCCCGTTTTAATTTTTTTAGGAAAATTTTGAACTACGATAAGTAAAAAAAATAGAGTTTTGGTCCGATCTCGGCAACGCGGCAAATGTATGGTCAAGGTCGTTTGCTCGGGGGACGGCCTTAAGATGTTCTTACCAATATGCTTATATGCTAAGCTGAGATAGTTTGATAAAAAATTATATTGGGTGCCAATTTTACCAAGATGCAAAAGTTCAAGATTTTAATGAATATAGAGTGTGACATTGTTTATACCATAGCACAAAATAATAATAAAATTGTTACCACAGTAATAAATTTAGCAATAGCCAATAGCTGTGAATACAACGTAACTCGAAAGTCACACTCTAAGTCAGTGGTCCCCAACCTTTTTTTCATGCGGGCCACAAACATATTTTGGTCTTGGTGTCGCGGGCCACAACAAAAAATTTTTAGGGTTAAAAAATTACATTCTACAAAATTAACGATTTAAGTGGAAAAATTTTAACGACTATCACGTAGACTACGTTATTTTGCCGGTGGGCGTGAATTTCAAAATTGTTTAACATCACGCGGGCCACAAATAAATTCCCGGCGGGCCACATGCGGCCCGCGGGCCGCGGGTTGGGGATAGCGGCTCTAAGTAGTATAAGGAAAATTTCGAAAGTCACACCCTAGAGACTAGTATAAGGAAAATTCCTCCTGTCAAATTACCTGCTAATCTCTTGATGGATGCTAGATATTAGTGGCTTATTGCTATTCAACAATTAATAAAGCCCTGAGCAAATGATTTTATCGATAAACTAGTGAGGTGACGTGAAATATCGCTTTTAATTTTTATTACGGTAATTAATAAAGATTGTAAAACGCAACGGTATTTTTAGCTGTACAATTTATTACACCTCTAGATTATACTATCTTTATAGTATTTTATTTATTGAAATAAAGTGTAAAATTATCGTTTTGTAATTATGGTAGCTGTCATCTGTCGATTGGAACAATTGTAAGGGGACATTATCGATATAATATTGAAATTCGATTAGAATTTTTATGTGTTAAATTCCATAATGTTTTATTTGTTTTTATACATCGATTTCTTTCTAAATAATAATCAAATTTTAATCCAAGTTTTACATAAATTATCAAACTAATATACATATTTAATAAAATTGATGTAATTTACATTAATATCCTTTACATCAGATTATCAGTTACTAGATGACGCGCGCAAATCCGTTGCATAGCGCAGCCATTCATTTTCCGAGATAAAAAGTATATTATGTCCTTGCCCGGGACTAAGTATATCCATATCCAGCTAAATCGGTTTAGTGGTTTAAGCGCAAAGAGGTTACAGACAGACACACTTTCGTATTGATTATATTAGTATGGAAGTATGGATTAATACAGTCGTAAGTGAAATCGAAGAGTTACTCGCTCGACTGGGCAATACTAATAACGAATACACTTTCTCTAGCTCGTACTTAGTGCTAGTGATTATGTTTTTGTGGTAGAACATTATTAAGCTAAGAACATAATTAGCTTTAAACATCTTGTGAATAATAATGAAATGTATAAATGGTCATAATAGGCAGAAATAAAATAACTATCTAGTGTTTTTGAATTTTAACTGACTTCCAAAAAAGGAGATTTATTTTGAAAATTTTTTGAAGTGAAAACTTCTTTAGCGGCGTTGAGCACTTTTGTGGGATGGGTAAAAACTGTGAAACTCGCGTCAGATTTTCGTGTTGATCGAAAAACCATAGAAAAAGCGTAAGACGGTTGGAGAGGAGTGTTTTGTGTCGAACTCGAACTCGAAAGAAATGTACAGTCGGGGAAATGAGTTGTTTAGCAGAAATGTACAGTCGGGGAAATGAGTTGTTTAGTAGAAATGTACAGTCGGAGAAATGAGTTGTTTAGCAGAAATGTACAGTCGGGGAAATGAGTTATTTAGCAGAAATGTACAGTCGGGGAAAATTGTGCTAAGCAGAAATGTACAGTCGGGGAAATGAGTTGTTTAGCAGAAATGTACAGTCGGGGAAAATTGTGCTAAGCAGAAATGTACAGTCGGGGAAATGAGTTGTTTAGCAGAAATGTACAGTCGGGGAAATAAGTTCTTTAGCAGACGCGCTGATTAAGGCCGCGTTTCCACCTGCAAGACAACTGTCGCGAGAAGTGTCTGACAGTCTGTCTGACAGCAGCTTTTTTTTTTGATTGTCGATATTTTTTAATCGACTGTAAGGGTTTCGATTAATTAATTAAAACGATCGTTTTTTTTATTATGTTTTTTAAATCGATTTTCATAAAAAATGGGTTATAAAAATAACACAACAAAAATAGCACAACGTTAATAATCAAGTTTTCACTTCTGCCGGCACTCCCGGAGTGCAACCTGTCTTTTTTTTTGTTACGCAAATTATAATCGACACAAGCTAATTAGAATAAAATGATTTCAAGGTAATAAACTGATCGAAAAACTGTATCATTTTTAGATAACTTTCAATTGGTCAGTTCGATTATCATATTAAGTATGTCATATATGGCGATTTTTCTTAACTTAGTCAAGCTAATCATTAATTAAGTTAATTAACATGTTATTAACCCGCTAACTACACGGTTCTTGTTAACAAAGCATGTGTTAACTGGCCAAACGAGTTAACTTGTAAAGCAACGTAGACATAGAGTCCGGATGGAGCAGCCATAATAGGTAGAGCCATTAAGGTTTGTACGGTTTCGAGAATCTGTTGATTATCTCGTGTTTTTTTTAACGAACGGCCAAAGAAAGAAGGTTCTATGTTCGATTATGGATTTTTATTTTTTATAAACTTCTATACTGTACTCGGCGAATTATGGCGGTAGTGTCATTGACTCCCTGCCAAAAACTTGTAATTTTCTATACAAAGCCGCTACCATCATGTTTCGCCGAGTAGGTACAGTGTAGGAGAGATATTTCAGAGACAAATTCGAGACTTAGCGACTGGCGTTAATATCTGAAATATTGATGAATGATGATGGCATATAAAAGATTTCTCCACGAGTCTACATATACCGACTATAACAGTCTTTCTCATACTTACAATGTGTGCTACAATTTACTGTATATAGCGAAGCGAAGAATATCGGCATGCATATAGCGAAGCGAGCGAAAGAAATTCCTCACTCGCTTCGCTCGTCTCTATGTGAAAGGTGAATTCCCCGTGATTATCTCGGAGAATGTCCTATTATCTATGTCTATGGAATGAGCGGCATGCGCAGGTGAACAAGCTAGGACAAGTAGTTTTTATATGAATACTGGAAACCGTAGGTTTTTACTTTATCGAGTATCGATAACATTGTCACAACAGTTTTTTGCGTTAGGACTTCATTAAGCTTTAATCACTTTATAGTGTAAGTTGGTGGAATATCGATTTGCGTTAAAACATCCAGAAAATGTCACTTCTAATTATTTGCCTGCTCCCAAATTTAGCCAACCGGTGCATAACTCATAAGTGTGTCTATCTGTCTGTCTGTCTGTTACCTCTTCACGCCCAAGCCTCTGAAACGATTCGCTGTTTTGAATAGAAATTGCGGGCGTCATCTCGCTCTTTTTTTCACGGTACTTTTCAAAGACCGCCGCATTATTTATTTAAGTTACAGCCTGCGGGGAAGGCATCTGTCGGATAATCGTCTGCCGATAATTGCCGGAGTTACCGAGCGGTCCCGATCGCCGCAGTCCGCACGAAACGGCCATTATGTGGAAACGCAATTTTCAAATAAACACACTCGTTCGGTGCCTTTGTGGCTTTTGAATAAGAGGCCAGCTTGGTGCTAGTGTAACGGGTATGAAATACAATGTCGCCTAGACTAGGTATAAGGCTACAGGAAAATCTAGAAGCAGAATCATGACAAAGTTGAAGACTTAAAACCTGTAGCTATAGTCTAGACACACATACACACATAGGTGACTGGAGTAGTACTTACAGGAAAATTTAGAAGCAGTATCAGGACAAAGCTTAATTATTAAAACCTGTTGTTAGAGTCTAGACACAGACAGATTATGTAGCCAGTAGCATATAGTGAAAGACACAAAGTCAAAGAAGATTCAGATAGAGTAACATATTCAGAGAGTAGGGACAATTTTGTCAAGATAGAGTCTGCGATTTAAGAAGCTTCTAAGGAGACTTTGAGAACGCATTACACAATAAAACTCATTCCATAAACTTATGGAATGAGTATTATTGCGTTATTGCGTTCTCATAGTCTACTTAGAAGCTTCTGAAATCGAACAAAAACTGGAGCATTAAAAAACTGAAATTACATTAGGGATGTGCAACAAGAAAAAAAAAACGATAATTTGAACCCACATTTACGGCTCGTTAGAGTTTTGTACAAATAACACGCCTGGCCAACGTCTGGCCCTCTAATAATATAATTCCGCTGTGTAATCGCAGGGCGCATCCTTTGCAGTCACGATTTTAATTTAACATGTCATTTGCATTGTTTTAAGTTGAATTTGTTTTGATTTAAAACGTTCATGAGAATTTTGAGCCCCCTAGCGTTGTGATTTGTAATTTAATATTTTATAGATTTAATAGTCTATTTAGCACTGCATTTTATTATGTTACATATATAATATATAGTAAAATTAAAAATATACATATTTTTTGAATTTTGATTAGCGTTTTTGATCTTGGACACGTTAGCCAAATAAACGCGTACTAACTGAATAAACTTAAGTTAAAAATAAAATATAACCAATGATATGCTATAGTAGGTACATAATACCTCTTTGAATATAACGATGTTTTAAAAAGACTATTTTTGAATTAAAAATATAATAAAATAACGATATTTAACGAATGTCCAAACAATTCGTTCAATCGTTTACTGTACAGTGAACTTCCGACATGTAGCCTTCTCACTTCTCAGCGGGGTGTCGTTTTTGTTTTGCACCCGTTTGTAAAGGAACTTGAACTGAATTCATACATCGGTAATTGAATACAACATAAAAGGTTTTATGAGTAACGAATACTGACTTTCGATTTATGTGAGTTAGGTACATCACTATTTAACAAACACTACAAATTACAATTCCTCAATAATTGTGTAAATAACCTTCTCTAGACAGCTAGCTTGGCGTTTATATTTTACTACTAGCGACCCGCCCCGGCTTCGCACGGGTATAAAATATTTAGCCACTGAAAACAATTATTAACATCGATTCAGCAGTTTTGATTTATATTCATTTTTCGTTGTTTAGCTCTGAAAAGAACAGCTGTTGGTTGGCCCTGAGAAAAGCTTTTGCGTACTTATGTTTAGTTTTAAAAACAAAATCTAAAAAAAAATCGCATGAAAATTATTATAAGACTTCGTACCTAAACTCATAGAACTAAACTCCCCTCTCGCACGCGCACCCCCGCCATGATGACGCCCACTTCGCAACACGCCGTGCAGTAGACATCGTAACATTTTAATTTCGTCATAACTTCAAAACCAAACGTCCAATTTTAGTCATTCAAAGACCAAATATTATCTACATAAACTGTACTTAGTGACGAAATCATTTATCTTGATAAGGATTAATAGCATGAGTAAAATAAACGCGTTTAAATGTAGTCCAAAAAAAAAAACAAATTTTTTTAATTAAAAAAATGGTTGTCGTGCCTCACTTGACATAGATATAGTAGGGGAGGTAGTGCTAGCGTTCGCTAAGTCATTTCATACCGACCAAATTTTTGTCCAGCGGTAGCTTAATATTTATCAATCAATATAATCAGCGTCAGTCGCCGCACCCGTGGTGGAATGTTAACTGAGAGTATTTCAAAGTTGTAAAAAAAATAGTTGATATTGTGATTTTATGTTGAGATTGAAATAGTGATTTTATACCGAATGAAACTTTGATGGATGATTATTGAGGTCATGTTTAACCAAAAAATCACCGTCAGCCATATTGCAGACGGGGGATTCAACGTCAGTCGCGTTACTGAACATGTAAATTATTTTTTTAAATAAAGTCATTTTATATCGTACAAAATTTATACAGGTGAATGTTTCTAATTTGTAAATAATAAAGAAATCCGTCAGTCGCTAATACGATGGTGGAAAAACCGTCAGCCAGCGATATAAGTTATGATATTTGTGAAGAAAAATTATATACATTTTACTTTAAAAGCGCCATCTGTTGTTATATACTAAAACTAAAATAACACCTACCGAACCTAAACGTGTATAATCTAGATATGAACCTTTATCAGGTGCGAATTGGGATCTTTTTAATGTCAATTCAATACGATTCCCAACAACAACTTTGAGATGCTCTCAATTTTTATTCCACCCATTATGAAGTGGCTGACGATCAAAGCTGTTATGTATTAATGGAATACTATCATTGTAACGATTTTCGCTCGGTATGAAATGACTTTTTAAATTGAGCGCGACCTCCCCTACTAATAGGTATAGTGTATCGCGGACTTTTTTGTAGATATTTATAAGATCTACAGAGTACAACTAATTGGCACATTTTATGGTTCTATCTTTTATAGTTTAGGCAGCGTACGCAAAATAAGTAACTTTTCTGGTTAATTTTTTACACCTTGTGTCCGAAAAACTAACAAATATCTTACGGAAACCTACTTTTTAAAAAATAAAATTTAGCCTATGTTACTCGTGGATAATGAAGCTTTCGAATGGTGAAAGAATTTTTAAAATTGGTCCAGTAGTTTTTGAGCCTATTCATTACAATTAAACAAACAAAGTTTACCTCTTTATAATATTAGTATAGATATAGATAGACGCCCGAAACGTCCGTTTTTAGCCCGGGATCCAATGTCCTTTTCCGGGACTCAAAGAATCTACATTGTCCATAGTGTCACCAAACAGCAAAATCGTTCAGCGGTTTGGGTGTGAAGAGGTAATAGACAGACAGGCACACTCGCGTTTATAATAATATTCGTATGGATTGCAATACGTAAATTATATTCGGTTATTCAGCGACGGCCGAAGACAGCAAGTTCCATTATATTTAATAGGGTTAGTTTCTTTATTATTTCTTGGAACTCAGTTGAATTATAAGATATTATAAGAAGTATAGACAAATTAATATTCTTAATAATAAAAACTACATAATATATGCAAGAGAGCACGCTCCTTCCTACCGGTTTTGGCGAAAAATGTAACAAAACTCACTGAACCTGTCTGACACTTGACATTATTGATTCATCAATAAAACTAGAATTTATTATGGCTTGATTTTATAAGCCTTGTTGCTACCACAAAATAACACCAATGAGTAACCTACTTTGCTGAATCATAGAAGAGTATAGCAATTTATTTTTTATTAGATGCGTAAATTCTACAACGCATAACATCCTTACAGCCACACTCAGACTTTGACGATTACCTTCTTAATTTTGAAATAATAAATATTTAGATATAGGCTCATTAAAGTTAAGTAATCATTAAATAACTCTGAGTGCGTCCCAGGCAAAATAACAACAACTTGTGAGCTGTGAGTTGTGACAGTGACATTGTGGCATTAATGCCTAACTTTACCGTACTTTATGACTAGATGACGCCCGCACCTCGATTGCAAGAATTACGCCATCCATTGCGCCATCGTGCGGTAACCGTACATTTTTCCGGAATACAAAGTATCCTATGTCCTTTCCCGGGACTCAAAGTATCTCAACACCAAACAGCAAAATCGGTTCGGCGGTTTGAGCGTGAAGAGGTAGGCCGTGTTACCAAACCGACTGTGAGCCGCCGAATGTGAGCGAACGTTACGCAGTTTATTGTATTTCCATACATATTAATTTTTTCGTTCACACCTAACCGACAATACAATATAATATTATTATGTCCGCGCCTACGCCAAGCGTACCTAATATACGCTAGGCGCAGGCGCGGACATTCGATACCGTATATTTCGCGTTCACACTCATGGGGCTCACAGTGAGCCTGCTCACATTCGGCGGCGTATAGCCAGTTTGGTCTGAACACGCGCGTAGACAGACTGACACATTTTAACATTTATAATATTAGTACGGATGTTTCCTTCCATCAGCTTTCTCAGCTGCTCATTTATTAGTTTAATTAACTCTCCCCTTATCTTAAGCGGCTATAAAGTCCAATACTGCACTTATTTCATTAAAGTATCTCGATTTGAGAAATAAACCTTTACGACTCGAAAATTTTAAATGTATCTAAAATATACCATCAATTTATATTGCACAAAGTTTTTGTATTGCTATGAAATTTTATGTTTTTGATAGAACATAAACAAAGAAAAATAGTAATAATATAAGGCAAGTTTGATGACACCCATCCAGATAAAATAGACTAATTTAACCTATCTGTATTAGAACATAATGAACCAACAAGCTATAACAAACAATCTTAGATACATATTATAAAACAAAGTCCCTTTTTTGCCTCATGTCCCTTTGTTCTCTTTAATCTCTAAAACTACGCAACGGATTTTGATGATTCTTTCAGTGTTAGATAGCCCATTTATCGAGGAAGGCTATAGGCTATATTTTATCACGCTAAGACTAATAGGAGCGAAGAAATAGTGGAAAATGTGGAAAAAACGGGGAAAAATTATTTGAAAGGGCTAACTTGAACGCGCTAGTCTAACCACTGGTCCGATTTGGAAAAATTATTGAGGAAGGCTATAGGCTATATTTTATCAGACTAAGACTAATAGGAGAATGTGGAAAAAACGGAGGACATTATTTGAAAGGGCTTATCTCGCGAACTACTGGGGCAATTTTATGTTATTTGGCACAGATAAGTAGACCACGTGAAGGATCATAGGCTACCGATTTTAATTATTTTTTCAGTGGCTATATATTTTATACCCGTGCGACGCCGGGGCGGGTCGCTACTCGCTAGTACATAATAAAGTTAGGGAATATTCGTTTATAAATCATAGTTTTTTAATCAAATAAGGGGGCAAACGACCAAACAGGTCACCTGATGGAAAGCAACTACCATTGCCCATGGATATTCGCAACATAAATAATACGCTCTCTTCTTGAAGGTTTGCAGGTCGCATTGGTCCGGAAATACTGCTGGTGACAGTTCGTTTTCATTTTCTATGTCGACCATGATTGTTAAGTAATTCTTCTTTGTATCTAGACAAATTTCGCAATCATTGTTATCTCTTTTAATTATTATTATTCCCGTGGTGCTTTCCCTTTAGTTCTTAGACTTTCGGTCATTGTAACTCTGTTCCTACTCCTCCTATCTTCTTCTGATTAAATTCGTTGCGGGTCCCAAGACAGCTTTAGCATGTCCCTCGGGCTCCCTGAGATCATATCAAAGGGTTTTCGTGGTTGGATACCGCTGTCGATCCTGGCGACACAGGAGATACAGTGGTGGGAATGTGTGGTGGGCCAAAGCCCGTTTAAAAAAACATGGTTATCTATCGATGCATTAGGTAGAATCTTTACAAATATATATTTTAGTGCGTCGACAACATTTTGATTTTTTGTTTCGACTGGTTAAAAAAGCGGTTTACAGATAATAAAATCTGTAACATTGTAGATCTTTTTATTAGTTAGTATCTACAGCATTGTGTAAATCACCTTTCACATCAGAAATATCGCTCTACATTCTTGCAGCCGGATGCTTGCTGTCTGCTGTTTTTACTGTGAAAGGTGCTTCATTCCCACTACTGTCATAAATCCTAGATACAGATCTAGATTCCTAGGTCTTTTTGTTAGGTTATGAGTCTTTGAGCTGGTTCCTAGGTCTTTTTGTTAGGTTATGAAATGTCTATGAGCTGGTTCCTAGGTCTTTTTATTGGGTTATATTGCTGGTTTATCCGGTGTTTAAAACAGTATCGAAAAGTATGAGACCTGATTTTTTAGGTTTTGGAACATTGCCATAAATGTTTAATTTCACGATATCGACAGTTTTAAAGAGGTTTGCATTTCATACGAGACTTTATGGATGCTAAATATTTTACTTAAAAATGCAGGTATTAATATTAAAAATTGATATTTTAAGACATTAACGAGATAAGTATGAAAATTATACTTTTAGTAGGTATTTGACTTTGAGTAGGTATTTGAAATGCACCAATCGCATTTCAAAATTCAAAAAAATTGCCCGCAGCTTAATCCGCGTGAAATAGGATTGCTGGCATATACTAACATTGATTCTGCATTCAACTACTTAAGTTTGGAATATAGAAAATATTAAATTGCATATTATGATAAGAAACAAAGTTAATACAGTAAGAGTGGGTTGCACGAACTAACTTTGACTTTAACTTTAACCGGAAAAATTGACAGATGTCTTATGAGCATATGGGGTGTTTGGACGCCATATTTAACTTTAACTTTAACCACGCCTCTGGTGCAACGCAGCCTAAGTAATTAAGCCTATAAACATAATGCCAAGTTTACACTATCATTTTCTTCAGCTTGTAGACTCCCGTTTTTCTAAATCCAATGGAGACTGGAGGGTAATTCAAGCTCAATAAATCAATTAAACTAGGTATTTACAGCATAATTGATGGTGAGCTGTCAGACGGCGCCAGTAAAGTCACGCACACACGCGAATATCTAGAATCTAGATCTAAAGTCTAGAGTCTAGACTGTAGGGTGTAGATGCATATTTAAATAGTCGAAGAGTAAGGGATAGTTAAAAGTTACGTGTTTAATTTTACACTGACAGAAATATAATATACATATTCGACAATTTTGTTACTGCACGGTTACACGGTTACCATGCAGTATAATGGTTACACATGGTTACACTTTGCATATTGTGTTTATTGTTTGACGACAGCCAATTAAAAGCGTTGGAGAGTAGATCTATTGTCAAAAAACAATAATTAAAAAAAAACTAAGAAACCTAAGGGGGCGTCCATAAATTACGTGAGGTGTTTAGGGGGGGAGGGGGTCGAGTCAAATCTCATTTAATCTCACGTCGGGGAGAGGGGGGATCTCGGCAAATCTCAATTAATTTTTTTTTAACAAAATAATATTATTTTGGTCCATTTCATCCAGATTGTACGTATGCTTAAAATTTTATCGTAAGCGTAATCGTTAAACGATTAAGATCATTCACAAATTCGTTCGACACAAAGTCTACTGACTGTCAAAAACCAAACATTTGCGTAAGAAACTCTCATTAAAAATCTCACGTGAATTTGAATAAAATTTCACGAAATCTCACCAGGGGGGAGGGGGGGGTCAAAAAATTTAAAAAACACCTCACGTAATTTGTGGACGCCCCCTAACATAATTCAGGCAAAAAAAAAATTTCGTCGCGTCGGAAGTCGGAACAGTTTAAATATTATTTTTTTATGAAATAAGGGGGCAAACGAGCAAACGGGTCACCTGATGGAAAGCAACTTCCTTCGCCCATGGACCCTCGCAGCATCAGGAGAGCTGAAGAGTGCGTTGCCGGCCCTTTAAGAGGGAATAGGGTAATAGGGGAGGGTAGGGAATGGAAGGCAAGGGAATAGGAGAGGGTAGGGAAGGGAATAGGGTAGGGGATTGGGCCTCCGGTGAACTCACTCACTCGGCGAATCACAGCGCAAGCGCTGTTTCACGCCGGTTTTCTGTGAGAACGTGGTATTTCTCCGGTCGAGCCGGCCCATTCGTGCCAAAGCATGGCTCTCCCATGTATAAAAATTTTAGGGTAAACTTAAAAATTCAACTCAATCTTTTGTAACAATACAACCATAATTGAAAACTATGAAAATCTTAGCGAAATTCCTGACGCGTATTTCCGGTTATAATGACACGTGTGTAGCCGGCCTAATTCCCAACACCTAGTTAGGTGCCGTTATTTCGGTACTTTTTACAGACCTTTGTTATAACAAGTATATATCTTGCTCGCTCCCACTTATGTGTATCATATTATGTTCCCTCTCTTTCGTCGGCATCTCATTGATCAAAGCAATTGTAACAGTAGGACTCATTTAGCATATTTAATTGGCGTAGTGCATACCTTGCATACCTTATTTTATTTTCTTTTTGCATATCAACTAGGCAAATACAGTAAAATTTCATATACATACAAACTCATACAAAGTCTTTATTTAAAATACCGCTTATAACGACCAAATATTTTGGTATGTAGGTATGCCGAAGTACAATAGTAAAATAAAATAAAAATCTGATATAACGACCCTTATTTGCTAAATTGGTCATCGCTAAATAATAAGTTATAACCGATTTTGACCATATTGCAATAATTTTGAACGCAATTTGTGTTATATCCTTGAGGCTACGTTTAAGATCGTTCAAACAAAGAAGATGTAATTTTATAAACTATTTGAAGACAAAAACTGTTGATAAAGCCATCATGCGAATATCTCACGCGATCTCCAATTTAAGACGCTCTTAATATTTTCTTATAACTATTAATTTTACGTGATCGGTACGCTTTCTTGTTTAGTTTCTAGTTTTTATTTTATTTAATGTTTTAGTTTCTAGTTTTACACGCGAATTTTGAATAGAAATACAAAAAATATAAGTGTCCTTCAAAAGTTTATTGTTTTTTATATTTTGCTTTAAAATAATATATTTCGGGTAAAATCACTCAATACATGATATGTATTTAAATTAAGTCTTGTAGTCAAATATCGTTGTTTAAAGAATTTTATACTTGGCCAACCAATAAACTCTTCTTATTTGAAAAGTGAAATTATTTTGATTAACCAATTAAACAGCCATTAAACTAACCAAATTATTAACCAGCCGGTATGTCCTGAAGTAAATAAAGTCAGGATTCGAACCCATTACCTCCGCGCGATGGGCGGGCAACGTATAATCACGAAGATTATAGGCAGTTCGTTAGTCCGTCAAATCATAGGTCGGCGTCTTGTCAATTTCGGCGTAAAAAAACTAATTGTCTGTGAACTTACCTTTACGACTGTCATTTCGAATGTCGATTTGAATTCGTTTAAATATTTTTATAGTTCCAAATTATTAGTTCTGAATTCAAATTGTTCTTATTTTGGGTAGTGACTTCTCTACGGTCTACCTACTTACTTAATAGTTTAGCTATAATAAGCATAATTAATATTACAATAGCCATTACATATTTTTCCTCGGAGTTAACATGAAGGTTCAGACTTCAGTTAGTGTTCAAGTAAACGAACTTATTGTAATTTGTAGTAATATACAAGCTATGATCATACATAATTATGTCATGTATTATATGTGTCTATAAGGTTAGTTGCTCTGGTACTATATCGGTTTAAATAAGTTATAACGACCACAATATGTGACCCTTCAATATCTAATTAAAATACTAACAAAACGTGACGCTTATGACCATCATGTTAAAAACAAGTTATGCTTATTTGTTGAAGTAATCTCCAATAATTTAATACAAGACATTAGTTTATTACATGTTGAATAATAAAGGTCAATGTACATATTAATGTAGGGATTATATACAGATAATAAACTTGAATATTAAATACAGATTTGTTAATTATAATAGTAGCAGACGAAAATATATTTTGTGTTGATAGGTTTACGAATGATTATGATATGTTACGTTTAATGCTGTTGCTAGGTATAATATAGTACATATGTTATAACTTATAACATACTTATAACTTATAATATTATTGTTTCTAACGTTACACTGCGTCTGCAGACTTATCATAGAAATATATGTTTTTTAATAATATTTTAATTTATTATATAGTACACCGCCATCTATACCAGAATATGCTAACTACAATAAAGACATAAAATCGGTATTAAAGATAATCAAAGTCACATATATTCGAATGTACGTACATAACTATCGTATTATAAAAAGACGTTTAATACATAATTATGTGGGTATATTAGGTATTACCATTTACCGTAATTGGAAGCTTACCGGCCGGTTTATATTATTCCAATCCAGTAATCCAATCCAACGCTGGATTGCTACAGGAATAATGTCAACACGCACTGGAATGCACTGGATTGCACATTGGATGTAAGCCCGCTATTATATTACGAAAAAAAAAAAATGGGACTTTGTACCTTTTTCGAGAAACTAACCCTCTGACATTTTATATAATTACCTAAGGGACTATCTTACCCCAATTTGAAATCTTATAATAGAGGATGTGGGTTTGATAATTCTAGAGCAGTTGCAGACATGTGTTTCAACACAATCATTTCCGAAAGGGCTTCTTTGTGGCAATATCATTATATTACGAGTACTATAATGATTGTCTGTCATTAATTCATTATAGACAATCGTTATAGCTATGTTTTGGTTTTATCTGTGCTTAAATGCAACTTCAATATAACGCACACTTCAATATAATATACAGCCAGCAGAGCCGACCTAATGTCGATTTTCGGCCGAAAGCAAAGTTATAAAATCTGTTTAGGCCCATAGCATAAATCTAAGTTAGTTAATCACATCATGACATCTCTGTCGTTCTTTGTATTTAATATTTATGAAAAAATATGCCTGACTAAAGATGGAATTATTGTGAATGCAAAAAAATTTAAATATGAATAGACACGCCAAAATTCGAATCTACTGCAAGAGTTCGAATTTCGAGCTGCACGAGACTGCTTACAACGGCGTTGCACTTGCACTGAGACGTGTTCCCAAACTGTCAACATTCTTTTGAATTTAAATAAACTGTAAGTTTCACAATACTGAATATACATCGATACAGACCACAAATATGTTGTTTTACTTTCATATTAAATGTCTTAACAGCGGGGTTATCAAAAGTTTAAAATAATTATCTTTAAATGGACGCCGCCTACGAATATTAGGCCTGTTTGATGAATTAAACACAATTAATGTAAGTCGAACTTAAAAATTAATTATGTAAGTAAAGTCGAGATTAACTAATGACTCAATAAAATAGACCTCCAATAGAGCCTGATTGCTGTTAACTTATGATTGCCGTATAAAAATGTAGACTTTACGATACTTGTCAATAGCAAGACAATATCAAGAGACGATGATTTCGAGCTAAAACGTATCTAAAAGACAGTCCACAAAGCGATAAAGAAAAATTTAGAAGCGACTATGTATGAATGCTTTTAGAACCCAAAGCTAAATCTTTAAAACCCCATTACATTATTTTTTTCAACTGGCCCAAGTAAAATACAAGTATAGAACTCTGCCACTAACCTTCTTATTAAACCATGGAGAGTCAAAAAACAAAACCCAAAGTGGCCGGCATTCGAAACACGCGGTCAATTGACCCTGTTAACTGGTATAAGAACACATCAATTAACCGAAGAAAGAACTATAAAAACATTAAATTGATCCGTCTGATGGTTGAGCAACTTTGTTGCTCAGAAATCAGAATGTAGTTAAAGATTTTCCATTAGAAAAAAAATTGAATGACTATAGAGCAGATAAGATCAGTTTTTACTTTTTTTTTAAAGAAAGGAATTTCTTGCAACTTACGGTGAAATTCGGTTATAACAACATTGTACAGACTATAATGGTCGTTATACGCAATTACGCAAACAATTTCAAGTTTTTCTACTTTAGCGTGTCATGTAGTGACTAGTGGCTCATATTCGATTATATTTGTATTCTAATTACGTTAGGTGCTAAGGTTTTGATAATAATTTATAGACATTGCTATCATAGGCGATGCAGATATCGATAGATATGAATATCGATTTGGCGTGTCATCGAACTGTTTGTAGAGTGGCGCCAAAAACGCAATGAGGACAATGGCCGCTGGCCAAGTGCGATCGGGCGCAGGGCGATTTAATGTCCATGGCCTTCTTAACCGACTACAGCGAAGACAAAGGAAAAGGTAATGATTTTGAAAGTCTATGTTTGCATGTACCTATGTATCTTCGAATACCCCATCCAAATATAGCTTATGAAACTATCCAATTTTGATGAATTAAGTGTCAAAAGATTGGCAATTTTAGACCGGGTAACATAGAAGAGTACCTCATATAAGTAGTTGGGTTATTGTTTATAGCCAACTCCCAAAAAAGGAGGTTTTGTTTACTGTGGTAGATTAAGGTAGACAATTTTTTGTTTAGAAAACTTTTTTTATTGGGCAAATACACTTGCGCACCCTGGCAGTCCTGGGGCGGTGGAGGCCGCGCCCGAGCACACCCACTAAAAACCCAACGGTGTCCCTGCTTTTCCGCTTTAGACAGAGCCACGGGATACGCGGGATACACAACCGCGACCCTGCCCTGCCTTAAGAAACCTAGAGGAAGGTGAGGAATACACGTTGGGGGCTAAGGATTCCTTCTTAAGCCTGAAAATCTCAAGGTTGTCTGGTGCTCTAATCGGTTGAATAGAGAGGGGGGGGGGGGGGGCACCTTCCGTAGAACTTTGATCTCACGCTGATGCGTGAGATCAAAGTTCTACTGAAGGTATAGGAGATACTTCATGATACTGATGACTGCATCGCCCAAACGCGTGTGTCAAAATGCAGTTGGCAAGTACCAGGAATAACATAAATCATGCGTAGTTCACGGCTGCGCTGGCGCCGGAGCCTTGGCCGTCTGCCACTGTCGAATTAGCACTATTAGTATTAAGTGTTCTAGTTGTAGACTTAGCGCGCCATTTACAGGCGTTTTCTTGGTAGAGTACCTACTAGGTTTGCAGGCGCCAAAAAGTTTCTGGTAATGATGGTTTTACGCTTGACCTTGACCATGATTGCAAAACTGTCTAAGGCTTGCACAGTAGACGTTGATCATGGGCAATCATAGAAGAATATTATGTCTCTCTCTGTACATGTTCGCAACGAGGTTTCCTTAAATATTATGAGGCTCTGATACACTATATTGTCAAAAGTAGTCAAAAAAATGCCCATTCTAGATAAAAATGATGTGAAAATAGATAAATATTATGTAAATAAATAATTCAATTACCTATCGCATTAGAAACCTATTAAGAAAGCAACGAAGATGGTTTCATTAGGAGCAATTAGCTTCAGGTAACTAGTGATGCGACTAATAGTTATCGAGACTGGCGCCGCGAAATGAGGTCGACAGACGACACGCGAGCCAGGTGTCGATAAGTGGCTAATCCTCATTAAAAACAGCCGTCTAATAGACAACTTCCCTTCGCGTTTATTGGTTAATAAATTACTGCAGTTTATACCGTTGAAATATTTACGTTACTCGGTTTATAACATGAGGAAGTCGCGAAAAGTTATTATGGTTTTATAGTATTCATTTCGAAATTCGCATAAAACTATGATAGTAAACGTAAATTGTGATCGTAAAATGCAGTCGATATTAAATTTGCTATTCTTAGTTATTTGTACCCATAAATTGTGTAACGATATTATAAGGAAGTTATTTTAAGACTATAATAATAAATTAAAGGATATTTTAATATTATATCTCATAATTTCTATTTTAACTCATTTTCCGTGGTTTAGTCTAGTTTAAAATTTGTGTTAAAATGAAATATTAGCAAGATTTAATTTATTCTAACATCGGCGATAACGATTGAAACAGATAATATTATTCACTTAATTGCTCAATTCTATCAATTTTCCTTAAACGTATTTTAGTTATTGACCAAATAGTTATTTGATATGAATCATATTTCTACTATGATATCAACTTTAAGTATTATTGTTTTTGACTTAAACTATAAACATTAATGATTCCGGATTAATTGAGATAACTGATAGTTATTATACCTGATATTTTATCAGCATTGAACTATCGATATCGACATTTCTGATTTAATTAGCGATAGTATACAACCCTAGCGGATGCCACCCGGCGCCTGCTGTCGCGCCGTCCGCAAACAATGCTTGTTTTAGTGCTTTGAAAAAACGCCGCCACATAATAATTGATATTATGCAAAATACCTCGATTCGCTACTGAATTAGGTACCTTGAACCTTGGTTCATTTCTAGACATAAACAGGTCAGAACTCAGAAGCTGTGACCTAGGTAGGTTTCCTATGCTGTACTGTCAACTGTCAAGACTTAGGTCCACTAAAGAAAGCAAAAGGAAAGCGGTAAAATTTTACTAGAAAATACACATAATAATAATGCTTAAAAATATTCTGTTTAGCAAACCTGGCCAGGCAAGTGTCATCAACAATTTGTGGGAATTACCTGAAATAAGAAGAAAAGTAATATTAAAACAAAAAATCTTAATTTGAAAATTAAATGAATAATTACAATGATTATTATTGGTTACATGTTACGTTGTCTCAGCATGGGCGGCTATAATGCTACTATTTTTAAATATCAAATTAACCGCAAAATGCAAATACAATGGCACATAATATTTGGGTTATAATATTTATTAGCATTAAGTTTTAAATGAATTGAAATGGAGTATAATTAATATACATAACGATAGCCACTGTAATTACGGTCTATACATAGTGTACTTGTAAACAAAGTTCTGATTTACAGCCCATAGCTGAGTGTAAATAAACAGATGCTCGTCTCGACGGACTGCTGTAACGTCAGCAAAAAAAATAGCAGATAATAGAGAAGTAAAAAGAATAGCAGATACTAGAGAAGTAAAAAGAATAAAAGATAGTAGAGAAAGTAGAGAAGAAACTTTTTTATGTAGTCGAAGCTTAGCAACACGTCAGTCTGGTCCTGTGCTAGTTAGCTCGAAAACTTCTTCGACTTAGAATCAGAAGATGAAGAGTTATATTAGAGAGAAAGAGAATATTTTATGAGAATGTCATTTTGTACTTTTATAACTAAAACAGTAATACTGTAAAGTTATTTTGCAGAATTAATATAGAATTGAAGAATACTTCAACTACATTATTAAGTACATGCAACTTTATGTAAAGTTTCAACCTTCATATTAATTTTCCCGCCAATTCAAACATTTACATATAAATGATTCCCAGAAGGCCCTATTAATAGAGAAACTGAGGTAAAGTCAATTATCTAAATAAACTATAATTGCGTTTACCGGTTTGCTATAACTGTATATCTACTTTATTATTAACGCCAAACAATGGATGTGATGGGAAAACAAACGCTTTCCTATTTTCAACTTTCCAATAGACAATAGGTGAAATGTACGCGGACGGTTATTGTTTATGACATGTGCAAACATGAAGAATGAAATATCCATTCTAAATAATACATTGAGAAAGCGTGTACGCTTAAACTGCTAAACCGACTGGGATGATATTTAGTACGGATATACCTTAACTCTCAGAAGAGATCTTTTTATAAAAGTTTTTATGTTGGAATAATGTTTTAACTTGATAAACGAAATTTGGAGCTTTGGCAAGTTACGGGGTAAAATGTAGCAAATACATATAAATAATAATGTAATAACGACATAATCTTAGAGTGTATTGTCGATTGTTTTTTTTTTATGAAATAAGGGAGCAAACGAGCAAACGGGTCACCTGACGGAAAGCAACTTCCGTCGCCCATGGACACTCGCAGCATCAGAAGAGCTGCAGGTGCGTTGCCGGCCTTTTAAGGGTTAATAGGGAGGGTAGGGAAGGGAATAGGGAAGGGTAGGGAAGGAAATAGGGGAGAGTAGGGAAGGGAAAAGGGTAGAGGATTGAGCCTCCGGTAAACTCACTCACTCGGCGAAACACAGCGCAAGCGCTGTTTCACGCCGGTTTTCTGTGAGGACGTGGTATTTCTCCGGTCGAGCCAGCCCACTCGTGCCGAAGCATGGCTCTCCCACGTCAAAAACTTTATTAGCATCAAACGTAGATTGCTGGTCACGTAATATATATTTTTAGCACAAAAAAAACATTTATTCCAGCAACAGAAACATGTAACAAATTCTTTTCCAGAACTTTTTTGTTGACGGTACAACTTTTCAGTTTACATCCACATCTGTCGCCGCGAGTTACGACCAGCCATTATGACCTCTGTTTTATTATTTACCCGAACAAATACCGCTTAATTATTAACAATGTGGAGATCAAGTTAAGCTGGTATGGCCCTAGAAGAGAATCTATTTGAATATATCCCACGACGTTTATATTTAGAATTTTTTATTTTTTAATCACTGGTAGCTTAAAATTTGGGCATGTTTAAAGTAAGAATATTAATAAATATGAACAAGATTAATATAAAAGAGCAATTTGTCGTTAGAGTAGAGATTGAATGTATAGTCTATACTTGAGCTTATTGCTTTAAAAAACAAATATCAAATATAACGACTTTGGTCATTATATCCGATTTACTCTGGTTGACAATTTTTATTCTTTCTTAGGGAAAACGCAAAACATTTTTGCCCTAAATTAGACAATGGCAAATTAACGTTTTATAAAAATTTACAAAATAAATTAACTATTATGGTTTCTACATTACAATCTACTTACCTACAAATTTCAGGCACGGAACTTCTAGCTCTAATTTTACAATGGTCCTAGAAAATCTTTTTCGAACATACACTCACCGACTTATCTAAGAGTGTTACACTAGCTACTACCATACCAGTATTAATTGGTCCAGATCAATTTGGGTCACAAAACTAACACGCTACAAGGCCGATGGGTCCGCCATGTTCTAAAAACTACGTTTGCCAGCTCTGGTGCAATACGTTCACACTTATTTTACCTCTGGAGGAGTGTGTATGCCAATGGTATAAGGATCACTTTTAGGAAGTTGAATTTTTCAGAGCAAAAGTTGTAACAAAAACCGACGGTGAAATTAATGTAAGAATTGATATTATATTCTTCTAACTTAATGTACCTACTTAATAAGAGCGAAAATTATAATAAGTTGAACTTAAATAAAACTTTGAGAATAGTAAGCTCAAAGACAAGAACAAAAGTAGTTAAATAAGATAGAATAAAAAGAGTAATCTGATAGATTAAGGGGCCGGGCTACCCTCGAATTTCTCATACATACGTAATACCAAAATCATTTTGTCATACGAAAATATTTAACATGTTTGAGTTATTTTTCAGCTTAAAATAGTAATTACCTAGGTTCCTGAACAAAAATTTACTTCAAAATATTTAAAAACTAAAAAAAAAATGTTTGTGTATAATTTTTTTTTACTAAATTTACTACTAAATATTTAAACACTAAAAAATAGAGTAAAACACTAAAAAATATATAAATAAACAGTAAATTTACTACAAAATATTTAAATACTAAAAAATATTTTTTAGAGTTGAAATATTTTGTAGTAAATTTAATATTTATTTATATATTTTTAGTGTTTTACTATATTTTTTAGTGTTTAAATATTTAGTACTAAATTTAGTAAAATAATTTATACTTACACAAAAATTTTTTTTTACTTTTTAAATATTTTGAAGTTAATTTTTGTTCAGGAACCTAGATAATTACTATTTTAAGCTGAAAAATAACTCAAACATGTTAAATATTTTCGTATGACAAAATGATTTTGGTATTACGTATGTATGAGAATTTCGAGGGTAGCCCGGGCTCAAAAGAGCCCGTCCTCTCTTTTCTACTGCTCTCTTCACACTCACGCCCGTCTTTCGTATGCCAGGTGAAAAAGGACGATCGCCAAGTTAGCGGGCAGATAGAGGTTTTCTGTTTTTAAAGGGTTTTTTATATTGAAGTGGTAAAAAGTAATTCCAACACTTTATAGACGACTTTCTCAACAGTACATTGTATTTTTTTCATACCGTTAAGACGTCAATACAATCCATAAAAAGGTGATATTCTAAACCTTTTACAGCAAAAATCACAAAACTGTCGCGGGTTTGAGTTGGATTATTTAAAGATACTTAAAAAAAAATAAGAAATCTAGCTCCAACACTATATTATAATTGAAATGATCTTACATGTTGTGCATTAAAACTTAGATTAAAACTTATAGAAATACTGTATTTTAACTGTTAAATCACGTCTGTTAAATGAGCGAAATCGGAAAAATTTCGTATACGGACTCTTAACGGTACAACCTTGGTTGAGACTCTAGGAGTACCTATATTTAGTAGAACATTAAATAGTGATGTTTACAACATATTCCCACTAAAATACAGAGCGTAAATCATGATAATTTCACCTTAGTTATGAGTTATGACGCATAGCAATTCTGAGAAACAATTAAAATAAAGTGAGAATGCAAATTACTTGAAACAATGAAAATTCAGGAATAAATTTGAATATGCTCAAAATATTTTAGTCATTATCCATATATAGCGTTTTACTAGCAGTAGGTACCAAGTTACGAAAATACATACGTGGCTAGGTAAGTTTTGCAGTACAGAAAATCCAAAAGGGTCATAAGGTAAAGTTAAGGTAAATATCTTACAAGAGTGTTAACTTTAGGGAGAGTGAAAACTTTGTAAAGCACTAAGAAATATGGGCACGAGAGTAAAAATTATGAGTACACTAGCTGTCCCGGCAAATGTTGCTTTGCCATAATATATTATATTATTTTATTGAAGTGACTAAATAAGTATGTCACCGTGGCAACGTCGATCGCTATCCCGTCGCACAAACAATGGTCACCGTCAGTCTCAGGTTGTAATAATTTACTATTATTCATTCAACAAATGCACTTATCAATATATAAAGTACCGAGTAGCCGATTCTCAGACTTACTGAATATACATATAAAATTTGGTAAAAATCAGTAAAGCCGTTTCGGAGGAGTTCGTGGACTAACATTGTGACACGAGAATTTTATATATAAGATAAACTACGGTACACATAATATTATATTAAAATGTGCATATTACAGCGTAAAGTAGGTGTAGTATACCACAACTAACGGACTTTAACCGGTTATTTGGAGGTTAAATTACCTTTGTAATCAAAATAAAAGTGCACTTGAACGAGTGCCAAGTGAGTACAGATCCAAAACCAGAGATGTGACTGTACGGCCACGGCATCTCCAAAAGAACGGAAGACTTATCAAGGATATGATTCAGAGTTGGACGTATCATTGTTTGAAACACGCGACCACTTCATTAATGCACGGTTTCTGGTTATTTTTAAGATGAGTCTATTTAAGCGTCGTTAATTGGTTAGTGTTTCTACAATAGACAACATTAAATTCCTGCAGGCGCATAACAACACAAGCAACGGGAGAGAATGGACATACTGACAAAATGGCGGTTCACCTTTCTTAATCTGTCACTTTGCCTATTCTTCCGTACAAAGAAACCGTTTCTGTGGTGACTATGCTACGCCTGCTGGTCAAAAATATTTCTAGGGTTAATAGAGCGAATACTGTAAGGTTACAGAAAAGATTCTTCTGCCATTTAGGTTTTTCGTCACATCGATAACAAATGCTTTGGAACAGAGTAATTTCCCCAAGAACGGTCTAAAATATGTGGCGTATTCGTAAATATGAAAAAAGTTCCATAAAAAGTTAAAAACGCCTATAGAAGAATGCATACAGAAAGATAACAATATCAAGCGGATGCGGTCGATAACAATATCAATTATTTTCACTTTTCAAACAATTTGTTCTTGTATATTTGTTGTTGATGTGGATTTATTACTCCAACATTAACCGCGCGTATTACTCATCGTTTTGTTTGAGCACAGAGGTGATACAAGATGAGATATACAAATATTTTAAAAGATTTTTCAGGCCAATTTCACGATCTTTTGAAGAAAAATTCACTCTATACAGGCGATATAGTAATTCAATACATATTTTATTGTTATTACTTTTCTAACGTATGAGACATGAACAAGATACCTAATGTAGTTATACCTTTTAGTATTAAGTAATTAAAAATACTGTAGTGTGCAGTGTATAAAGCGATGAACTTTGAGTGTCTTAATTTTTAGACGCTTTTTAACTTTGGACCTAC
Organism: Lysandra bellargus; assembly: GCA_905333045.1. Taxonomy (NCBI): domain Eukaryota; kingdom Metazoa; phylum Arthropoda; class Insecta; order Lepidoptera; family Lycaenidae; genus Lysandra; species Lysandra bellargus. The sequence continues at coordinate 4,165,007 of HG995358.1, forward strand.
CGGCTACCACCATAACAATTATTTAGTCTTATCTTATGATTAATGTTGAGACATAAAAGTAACCCTAATTAACGTATATTAGTCATCCGAACGAGATAAACAGGCAAAATCAATTACCCGTTATCTAAGGACTGGACAAAAACTCTTATCACACCGACGCGGACGTTCCGGGAACGGATGGCCTAATTGACTTCGTCGCCTACGCATTCTAGTGGATCCTTTTGTTCTCCAGGTAAATGCAAGTTCGGACATGGTACAAGTGGCTTTTTGCAGGTAAATGCCCGATTTTTTGCTCTACCTGACTTTCGTCCCTTTTGTGAAAATCATTAGATAATAGTTAGTGCTTTGTCTCCAGTTTGTGGCTGTTTGTGAGTCATTAGCTACCTGTCCTCTTAGGCCACTCCATCAAATGTTGTCGCCATACTCAAACACTTGACAATTCTTTAAGTGCTCGTCCCGACAAGCTGAGATGTTTTGGCTGTGGGTTTTTTTAAGATTAACATTGGTGGTATTTCTGTTTTTATAAGAATCGTGTAGAAGTTTTGTTTCTGTAACTGTAAGTCTTTAGTACTTTGTTTTGATGGATAAATTATATTTAGTTACTTTGTTATATACTTCGGTTTATTTACAAAGAAAAATTTACATAATTATGTTGTCCATTACAACTATTAGACAGATCTGCTTGGCCGTCAGATAATTCTCTATCTCCTTAAAAAGACTCATTAGGCATAATCTCCCACCATTACAACTTGCTCTATCTGCTTCCCCGTCAAACCATTTCTCAAAAGGACTTATTGGGAATATTATCCTTATCCAAAAATATCCCAGCATATTTCCGTTACCTAATGTCATCCGGACCTGTAATCGAAGCAGATAAATCTTCTGCCGTAGTCATTAGGACAGCTGATACGGCTAAAAGCATCGAGGACATAAAAATGGGCCCGCTAAGTATATGTCCGTGTTGAAATGATAAGGTTTTTTGTGCCGACGATAGCGGCTTTATAAGAAGAGCGTAGGTTTGTTTGGTTTACATTGGTTTATTTGTTGCTCGTGTTGATTTTGTTGTTTCAACAGGATTACGATGCATTATTGCTAACGAATTTCGTATCATTGAATGTTAAGTATTCCAGAATTTTTTTCCTTTTGATGGACTACCTTTCTACATATAGAAATATTTCTTCTCTTTTTCTAGAGTAGGTACCTTTTTGGTATATAATACCCTTTTATGCTTCTATTTATTGGAGTCTATCCCATATTGCGTACGAGTTACGTTAGTTTCACTTACATAATGTTTACTGCGCGCCGCTTTCCATCTGTTATCGGGGCTAGTTTTATGTTTTTCGTCTTTCAAGCGCACCTGCTGCGCGTGTAAATAACGGATTAAATCGGGTACACCCATCGATCCTCTTTGATCCCGAATGTTTGTTTGGACGAACCCATCGAGTATTGTTCTTCAGTGAAGTGGCTTACCCGAGGAGCTTGTGGGAACCTGTCTATCTCTGTTCTCACACATACTTCCTACTCGCCTCGGGCATTCAAATTCGTGCTAGCACTTATCCAATATTTATTACTTCATGTCGAAACGGGATTATGCGTTTGCGGATACATTTTTACATGTTTCCTCTCGTTCGGTCGTATTAGAAACGAGAGGGATGAATCATTGGTTTGACTCGTCTTTATTACGATCGGATAGAGTTTATTTTAGTTTATACACCGATGTATCGCAATGACTCGCTACGGTCGCATGAGCGCATTCAGTTTCTAGTTTGTCCGACAACGTCGTATGTCCAAAGTTTTTAATTGCGACTCTAATGGGTTTTAATAAGGTTTAGTTTTCCGTCGTTAGTATCTTTGAGCATAGCTTATCCTTGCCGCGGCTGGCGCCGGCGCCGCACTTACGTCGCTGTTTTTTCCCGCACCTTGTGCGCATAATATATTCATTAAATTCGTAATTTATTCAGTTTTTATTGTTTTATTATTTTAAACACATTAATCACATTGTTAAATGTATGTTAACGTAATATATAATAAGTTTTAATGCACAGTTAACATTACATTTGCACTTATTTTTTGTTAGACACACAACTTTTTTTGTTTCCTTCGTTCGAGTGATTTTTTGTGGCCCTTTCGTGTTTGGTGCTGTGCCTCTTTTAGAGTTGTTTCTTGGGAGATACAATTTTGAGTTTCTCTTTAATGACTGTATCGTCATATTTTTTGCGTTTATTTTAGTGGCGCATGGCGTCATGATTCCTAAAGAGATGGTGGAAAGGTTTTTGAGTCTTGGCAGTATTTGCCTTATTTATCTGTAACGATTGATAACGTATATCTAGATAATATAAAGTATGAATAAACAAACATTGTTTTGAATGATTCAAGATCTAGTCTTGCAGGTCTATCAATGGGTCTGTCTGTGTCCTAGATGTGATTAATCATGAAGCAGATGGTGTCACATTACAATATAATGACATCATTATTCCTTTTTAGAGTCCCATGAGCGTCCCTAGAATATGTTAATGTGAAAATATAATAATTGATTTTTATTTTTACTAATATCCCCTTTTTTGAGTATTTAAACATTCTATGTTACTTATTATATGTTAATAGTTTTTAATTTAACTTACTTTTAACTCTATTGTTGTATTTCGTTGAATCATTATTACGATTCCAACTTTGTAGAGTTGGTGATAGTCAAAATTGAAAAGTAAGTAACAAGAAGTAGTGCAGTGGGGTAATATCCCAGCCCGCCATGGAGGTGGAGCACTAGGCCCGTGGGCGGTTGATCGGGGGATCACCACCTGCATAAGGGGCCCCGAGAAGAAAGCTCCCTAGATGCCCGGGGAGCTCTCGGTGAAGAAAGGCGGCGGCAGAACACCGGCCGCCGCAACAGAGACGTGCCGGACGCGGAGATCGCCAACAGAGTGCCCGTATCCCACGGCTGGAAGGAGGGCATGGGGGGGGGGGGGGGGGGGGTTAGTCGGTAAACATCCGGCGCACCAAGCCGGAGGGAGTCCGACATACCCCTGTAGTCTACCCCCGTGCGCGGCGGGGGATACGTAACGTATTTCCCCCCTCAACAAAAAAAAAGTATGTAATATCTATCAAACCACTTACACATTTCCTTAACCTATATTCATAAAATACACGCGCAAATTAACTTTTCCCTGTGTACAGGACGCCATTAAAATGATGGCATGTTTTATTCAGTGCGTCGCCCACCGCAGTGTAGGCGCTGTAGGCGCCAACTGCCAGCACCAGTATGCAAATGTTCATTATTCCCCGACTTTCTCCGCATATTTACTTATTACCATATAATTACCATTATTACCATGGCTTGTAATTGCGTATATTAATTGGCAGTAATTATCAAAAAATTTCCAGCACCGGCAAAATTCATGTTGGAAAAAGTAGAGTTTTCCAAGCGAAAAATTTTCATGTCTAATGTACAATTTGTTCCAATTTTTTTTTTATCAGACATTTGGGCCACACTAAATATGATTGGCAACATGATTGCCATTGCACAATCAGCGTCGATCATAGGCAACACGAATATGCCACTGTACACGTTCGTAATCGCTTGCATTAGATCACCAATCACCATTCAATATGAGCCAACGTGTAAAGATGTCATCAAATCTTACCCATGTTTAGTTTTAACTCTACTTGTCTGATTTTTCACAACATAATCTAGCTAAACCATACATTTTACAGCATAGGTATACACATAAAACTCTATGAGGCTCGATGATAGAATGTAGCTTTACCCCATTAAAGCCTTAAATTAGCTAAATAGCAAAATGGCGAAGAATAAATATCAAATAGTAAATACTCATCTTGCTTTGTGGCTGGGGTTAAATGTCTACCGATTAAATCTTGCAGATGGCTGTGTAATTATAGTACCGGTTCCTAGGACATGCTGGAGATTGCATTGCCTTTGGAATCGTCGAATTTAATTGCCGAGGTATTCCTTGGGTCTTTAACTGAATTGAAGATAGGAACTGAAAGGAATTCTCTACATTTACTTAGGAAGCGGCGGTTTTAGAATCAAAACAAATAAATAAACTTAGATTATTAGTATTTAAAGATGCACTAAGCGCAAATGAAGCTTCTGCATTAAATTTCTGGGGTAAGAACATGTCTTAAAGCTGGAATTTGCGCTGATGACTCATTGAAATGGATTACAAAGTCTTTATCAATTGTTTCATCTTCAATTGTTTGCAAAACACATACTTATTCCACATAAGGTAGAACAAAACCAGCCTTAGCTACAGCTGAATCAATCCAGAAAAATTCCTCCATTAAGAAACGGGTCTATTTTTAATACCATACAATGGCTCTTTATGAACTGTTGTGACGTATATGGAATCTTGCGCAGACAGAAATGCCATCCGTCGTATAAATTTGCATGAAATGAAGGACAATCTTACAAGTTACAATGCTACATCTTCAAAAATACCGGCAAATGTTTCGTCGTATTTTCCGCAACACTCGTCGAACGATATGTGGTCTGACGAAAGGTCTTGTCGAAATGTACGATAATCTAGATGCCTCGTTGTATTTTCGACAAAAATCATCGAAAATATAAGCAGCCGTCATGCAGCCGTCGACAGTTTATAACGCTTGCAGTTGTGACGTAACGCGTAAAGGTAAGCGTCCACAGGTCGGTATAGTACGCAACGGACGTTTCGCATCAAACGAATATTTTTTTTACAGTACGTCCACTGTATCGGCAGCGTACGGATTACCGATTAGCTAGTATGTTTATCTTCAAATTAGTCCCTTATGAGCATTCATTTACTAGGCTAAACGGTAATTCGTACGTTGCCAATTCAGAGGACGTACTGTGAAAAAAATATCCATTTGATGCGAGACGTCCGTTGCGTACGATACCGACCTGTGGACGCTTACCTCGCGGGGGTGCGTCACAACTCACAACTGGGGGCCTACCACCAACTCTGAAAGCAGTATTATTAGGTACTTCGCGATTTTGTACCACAACCTCTTAAAAGTAAGATTACTTTAAGAATGTTTCATCCAGACGTTTTGTGACGTCATCCCATTTCATCGCTCTCAGCGTACCTACCATGAGCTCCATTTTGACACAGATGAGCAATATTATTAATTATTATTATACTTTCACGTCAAACTAGCGATCTTAAAAATTTGATATTTCTCAGTAGATTTAACATTGTTTTGTATTTTTTCCTGTTATTTAGTAAAATTATATTAAAAAATGAAGACGGTATGACATTCGGAGTCATTCTGTCACCGATGTTTCTATTCTTGAGAGTTCCTTTAGTTACCAATAACAAAAAAATAAATAGTCAACTAGCCTAATCTTTTATGCTGTTAGATTTATTTTATTGAAATATTTTAAGGTGTAGTATAAGTAACCTTTCAAATTCTCTAGTGAGTTTTTACTACATATTTTGTTTAGACAATAATTCATTTGTTAAGACATTCATGCGAGAGGGACGAAGCGCTTAGGTGCTATATCTCAGTTTGACCTACAGCAAAATATTATGAACAAATAATTTGATATCGTATGTTCTATCCCATTCCTAAGTGTCTTAAGTTCTAAACTCTAAACACACTCGGCCGAAAAGAAGCGACCGAAGTTCGGCATGATTACGCTTGTAACGCGCTACGCATAACTACAATATAGGTAACGTGACGTTATTTCGGCATGGTGTGTCATCGGTAATTTAAAATATATTATTACAGGCGTAATCTTGCCGAACTTCGGCCGCGTAACTTCGGCATGGTCTGTTTGATCGCTTACAGACGAAAGGCACGAGTCGGCGGCATACATACGGTCATAGTACGGAGATTACATATTTTTTGTAGACATAATCCAACAATTATAGACAGTCTCGAGTTGATGGACTCAACTGATGTCAGAATGGCCATGTAACCATTGACTTAACAGTCTTTAAAATTCAATAAAAAACTACAATCCATTTTCAATTTGACAACAGACTTCAACTATAAATAAAAGAGTTAATATTAAGTTACTTCGGAGGATTTTTTAAACGTTAGCATCACTGGCCTCGTCCGCCATTTTGTCAATCGATTGCAAATCTAATTGTACAAAATATAAAATGAGCTCAATCGAAGAGATAAATATAGATTTGTTAATCGAGGCAGTAAAAAAAAGACTTATTAAGTATTTGGAATTTTAAAGAAAAAGATTACAGCAATAAGATAATAAAATACAACGCTTGGGCGTCTGTTTGTAACGAAATCGTCACAAATTTTCAGAACAAGTCCTTTCAGGAAAAAAACGCTTGCGGTACGTAACTTATTTATTAAATATTCTTTTATTTATTGCCCAACACAATATTATTCCCCACTATGGGCACCGCAAGAAGGAGATATCTTAATATTATGTCTGTTTTATATACAATCCAACTGCCATGAGAGACTACCCTCAGTACTGCTAAAGTAATTGGAGAATTTTTCTCGTATTGTCAGACTCGAAAATGATAGTTCTTCGTTCTGTATTGTGGATATGTTTTCCAAGCCGTTGATAGTAAGTGTATCTTCAAATTTAATACCATCCCTGTCGCGCACGAAATTATGCAATATGCAACATGCTTTAACAACATCCTTAGAAAAATCTAAAGATAAATTCATGGGAGTATGAAAGATTCGCCATTTATTGGTCAAAATGCCGAAAGAACATTCTACATATCTCCTTGCACGTGTCAGGCGAAAGTTAAAAATTCTCATATTTTGTGACAATTAATTGCCTGGATACGGACGTAACAAATTTTCTGATAAACTGAACGCTTCGTCTCCAATGAACACATGAGGAAAGGTACATGTATTACTTAAAATCGGTCTGGGTTTTGGAATATTAAGTGATTTTTCTTGAAGCTTTGCAAAAAATAAAGAATCTTCAAAAATAGTAGAATCCGAATGTCGTCCGTAACAACCTATGTGACAAAATATAAATTTATAGTCACTGTCACATATAGCTAAAAGTATAATCGAAAAACCTATAACAGTTCGCTTAAATAGGATTTTGATGAATTCAACCCCCATGGGGATAAAATAAGGAATGATGGAGGATGCTTATGTATTAGTTTGAACCTATCAGTACCTAATGGGATGAATAAATTATTAAGACGAACAAATAATTGAGTATATTGTGGTCATATTGTCAAGACTCAAGTGCCTACCTGTTGCAATTATGTCGAGCAAAAAAGACCAAAGTATCGTTTGTTGTATGGGAACCCCTTTAAATATTTGCTTTACTTTGTTTGTACTACCTATTTGTTGTTGTAGCGGCAACAGAAATAATTTGTAAAAATTACAACTATTTAGCTAGCGCAGTCCATGAGGTACAGCCTGGAGACAGACAAACGGCGAAGTCATTGCAATAGGGTTTTACCCTTTGTATAAAAAACCACAAAAAGTGGAAAATCTTTGTTATTATACTATGTTAGCGCGGACGAAGTCGCGGGCAACAGCTAGTCTATATATATAAAATTCAAAGGTGACTGACAGACATGTTGATCTATCAACGCACAGCCCAAACCACTGGACGGATCGGGCTGAAATTTTGCATGGAGGTAGATGTTATGACGTAGGCATCCGCTAAGAAAGGATTTTGATAAATTTCAACCCCAAGGGGTTAAAATAGGAGATGAAAGTTTGTATATAATAATACTTCTTAACGCGAGCAAAGCCGCGAGCAAAAGCTCGCTTAAAATAATACCTCTTAGGCCATGTTCAGACCAAACTGATTATACGCCGCTGAATGTGAGCAGGCTCACTGTGAGCCCCAGTGTGAACATGAAAATCATACAAAATATACGGTATCGAATGTCCGCGCCTACGCCTAGCGTAATGGCGTATTGTCCGTTTGGTGTGAACGAAAATGTGAATATGTATGGAAATACAATAAACTGCGTAACGTTCGCTCACATTCAGCGGCGTAATAGTTTGGTGTGAACACGGCCTTACCTTAATGTCATGGCGAGTCTTTGCTCGGCTGATATGCTTTTCCGCATGACGGTGTCTTGGCGTGATATTGAGGCTTCTAAAATTGTTGATAGCTCATCAAAAGAAGCGCTTGACATTCGGAAATAATTAAAAAAAAATTTTTCGTTTCTTCGTAAACGTGGATAAAGTGTAAAAAAACCTCCTTCTTGTTCTCTACACATTAATATTTCTTGAACCCACAACAAACGTGCCTTTTTTTGCGTTGTTGCCGACGGCGACGGCGAAGTAAAAGTAATAATAATGTTTCTTCAATTTAATCTTCAAACTTATGATAATTTACGGTATGACATTCAGAGTCAATTAGCTATGTCCACATTAGGCGCTTTCGCCTTCAATTTTCGTCATCTTCTTTCATTCAACTTTCGTTTTGACGCATTCAATTATTGAACGCAACGCCAACATTGTCATTTTTGGAGTTTTGGATACGGTCATAGGGCATGCCTCGCGGGCATGCCTCACGTTCACTGTTGACTGCGCTATACTTAACGCAATACCCATGCCCAGAAAAAGACCAATCCAAAACTTCAAAAATTACAATGTTGATGTTGCGTTCAATAATTGAATGCGGTGCGCATTCAATTATTCAATGAGAATATGATGAAAATTGAAGACGAAAACGCCTAGTGTGGACATAGTCATTAGCTTTGTCCACATTGTGCCTTTTTTTGTTCATCAAGGGCATGCGTTATAGCGCAGTCAACAGCGAACGTGAGGCATGCCCGTGACGCGCGTTGAAATCGTAGCGCTCGCTATGATACTTTTCTTTCAACGCGGGTGGATTTTGACGCATTCAATTATTGAATATGCCAAACGAAAGTTGAATAAATGGAAGATGACGAAAATTGAAGATGAAATTACATAATGTGGACATAGCTATTGGCCTTGTTCGCCGGCGTAATTTTTGGCGCATGCGCCACAAAACTTTTTATTGCGTACGTCCAAAACATGCCATGTCATGACAACGCCACGAACAAAGTTGTTTATATACTTAGTTACCTGTTAAGTTTAAACAACGTGTACAGTATGTACTCTCAAATTAATAAAACACATGAAAATCTTCGCTTATTGTCGTAATCACGGAAACACCGAATATAATATCAAACGTGACCCTAAGTATGAATAAAACAATATTATTTCCATGCACTTTATGAAGCTCATGATACGAATGAAAGTCTGTAAAATTATTGTAATCTTACAGCAAAGTAAGGAAACATGATAGTTTTAGGAAAGGTCGTGGTAGGCCCCCTGCAAGCGTCATAAACTGTCAACGGCTGCCATCGGCTGCCGTCGACTGCCGCCGACATGTGCCGCCGACACGTGCCGTTCGTCTGTAAGAACCCTTACGCGGCGGCGTTAGACACTAAATTCCCAACTTGTTTCTTTTGCATTTCATTCCTTTTCTATCTCCGTACTTTCCAAAGTTCCAACCGGCTATCGGGCTGATAATAATGAATGCATTAACGCAATTATACCGGCCCTAATTGAAGGCGCCTCGCCCCCACAGTCAGACAGATAAACATAAATATTTAAGGAACAACCAAATATTTTGAACGGTGATATGTTCTTGGAAACGAACAGAAGTTCATGGTTGTCATCGCTTTAGGCTTATGAGTTACGTTTACTATGAGAAAATCTTAGTTGTAATCATTTATGAGCTATGTATGAATCCAAATAGCGTCTTTGCAAAAAATATTAATGCTGCCATCATTTCTAACTTCTGACAAAAACCGAGGGGTGTTATAAGGGGTGTTATAAGTTACATAAGATACGAGCTTTTGCCCGCGGCTTCGCTCGCGCTAAGAAGTATTATTATATACAAACTTTCATCCCCTATTTTAACCCCTTGGGGTTGGAATTTACCAAAATCCTTTCTTAGCGGATGCCTACGTCATAACATCTACTTGCATGCCAAATTTCAGCCCGATCCGTCCAGTGGTTTGGGCTGTGCGTTGATAGATCACTATGTCAATCATTTGAGTTTTATATATATAGATGAGACAGTCTGTATATGTCCGTGGAATTGTAGCATCCAAACTGGTGGGACCGATTTTGTGCTAGTTTCCTTTGTTTGAATAGTTATTTGAAGTGTATTATGACGCACTCAACCTAGTTGCTTCTTTACCTACCACAATTTTTGGGAAAATTGTAACAGCTTTTTGGCAACGAATAGTTAATGTTACAGTTTTTACTTTTTAACTTCGCCTAATGCTAGCAGTTAGTCTTAGTTACCTAATATAGGCTAAGCCGTTGTCCGACTTCTCAGTCGTGACTCGTATAATAGTCGTATAAATTCACACACGTACTGACATATCCTGATTACGACAACTTCATTGGCATACACATTCCCCTGTTTTTGTGTACTAATTGTATATTTTATTGGGTTCACTTTTTCTAATGTTACGAAAAGTTTTAAAAAATAAGACACTTGCCAAGCAACTAAGACATAGTATAGGTACACGGTATCTATATACTACGTAAATTAAACATTGTTACGTGTATAATAATTTTTTTAATAATGATGTCTTAACATAAAACAATAATATAATTTTTTAATACCTAATTATGTCTTAACATAAAACAATTAAATGTAATTTCGCCAATACACACCTCTTTAAGCATGGTTATATTATGATTGTATTGGTAAATTTGGTATCATAAATTGTTTATCTGTAGGGTTATCAACCGAAACTTTTAATTTTAAATATGAACTTTTACCTAGTAATTCATAAAAAAATTACACTGTGATGAAATACATTCTGTAGAGATCTTATATATTTTCTGTTAAGCCCTTGTCTGCCAAGCTATGTTTCCAACGAAACGGACACGGACGAAACAATCAATTTTACAAGTTACAACGTCTGTATTCTGTAATAAATACACAATTAGTGTAGATTTTATTTATTAGTAAGTTTTATATCTAAGGTATTCTCATTTTTATAGCTCAACATAAAACAGATCCCGTATTTAAATCCCGTGAAGCCGTGTTAGCACAAGCCCAGTATGGGCTTTTTAACACTGTTATTTGTTAACAGCTGTATTATTCATTTTTTTGTATGAATAAATAAAAAATAAAAAAATGGCTCCATTGAACACGCGTTTTGAACGTGTAGAGTGGCCATATTATATACTTGCTCATGAACGATAGCTTCGCAATCATGGCTGTGAATCAAGACTCAATGTCGACAACCATGGCAATCATGGTCCGTGTAGGGCGTTTAGGAGATTGTGTAAAATTATCCTTTAAGTACCGGCCCTGCATAGTGTAGGTGTAATACACAAGTCTGGTTTGTCTAGTTACTAGTGTCTACATAATGGCACACCCACACACAGTAGCTGACAACGGTTATCAGCGTAATTAGAGGTGGACGTGACAATTCGAGCTTTGTACCTATGTACAGCCCTGAATTTATAAATAGGCCGTATAGGCCGCGGCCTAGAGGCGGCAGCAGATTTCGCACATGAGGAGGCAATATTGTGAATTACCGCCGTATTTAATCATGATTAACCTTCAATTTAATGAAGAGTTTGTCAGACAATGTACCTATAAGGCTTTTATCAAAATTTTAAATTAATTTAATTTAATTAATTAATGTTCCATTCTGAGTGCGGCAGTTACACTCATAAAAAGTATTCTGGTTAGTAAATTACCTAAATACCCTTCAATGCATTTTTTAAATGTTAATATGAGCTATAAGGCTGCTAACTTGAAAGTTACTTATCAACCACCTTAACTTTAACACCTTTGGCACATTAACTTAGTAGAATTTGAAATATTTGTGATCTAAATAATAATAATAATAATAAAACATTTATTCAACACACATTCACACCACACTACACTGAAATACATAATATATATGAAACATTAAAAACAAACAAAGTAAAGTTCTACAAACAATAAAAGGCAAAAAAAAAGAAAAAAAAATGATAATAATAATAAGGACATAAAGAACTTAAAATGAACAAATGTAGCAACACTAGGTCGTAGTAGTGTAAGGCAGTGCGATGCGAATATACCGTCGAAAAGGATTCCACTCAGGCTATGATCACGGTATAGGTTATCCTGTACCGTGAACCCTGGTATTCTGTGGATCCTGAGCAGTTGTCAAGCGACTGACAGACAACAAGAAATAAATAAGTAAATAAATACATACTTACAATAATTAAATAAAATAATGCGCAAAATAATTGTAATAAATAATGAATTAAATAAAATAACATTGAGATTTAGTGTAAGTAATAAGTATATATACGAAAGTGTTCAATATAAATAAAAAAAATATATTTATGTAAATAAAACAATATAATATCGAGTGGCCGATTAAGTATAATAGTAATACATAATTTATATTTTGGCTTCACCGGTAAAATGACAAAGGGTGGCGGGCGAGGGCGAGGGGGGGGGGGGTGCGAGGGGGTGGTAAATAATTCTAAGTCACAGGTTACACGGTCAAATTTTCATCAATCTTTAGAGATCAACTACGATAACATGGCGCGCCCCTCCAAATGACTGTTTCTATGTGTGTAGTCACATCCTTATGAAAGAGTTTGTATGTAGTAAGTATTCAACCAATCACACTACACGTAATATTTCAGTTCTGTTGGTCAACTAATCATAACTAGCCTACTGCGCAAGACAACGCACTTCAAGTCGTGTTGACAACGCACTTCAAACGTTTTAAATTTTGAAGGGGCGCGACAAGTTATCGTAGTTGATCTCTACCGGAGTGATGGGTCAGATCGATGAAAATTTGACCGTGTAACCTGTGACTAATGTAAAATTAAGAAATTTTCTCTATTGTATTATTAGGATGGCATTATTTGGACACCAACAAGCTTAGCATGGCCACTATAGAAAGAGTTTACTTCTACGCTACGGTAGAATACACTAAGTGACAGATTGTCTCTAAAATCTGTCAGTAATCACGATTTCAATTATTTATTTTTTCTACGGCAATCAATGGTCATGCTAAATCTTCTGCCAATCATTTTCTATTTACCTTTATAACAATGCAATAATAATTATTAATATAATGGTTAGGTATCAAAAGCATGAAAGTTAAAACTTATAGCAACTATAAACATTGCTATTTTAAAACATTTATTACTCATCAAAGAAATGCCGAATATAATTTCCACATAAAACTTCGGGTGTGAGATATATCTTAAGATAAACGTGACATAATTTTATTATGACATAAATTTTATGCCGCGGCCCACCCATAGAGTTGCGCGGAAGTTGTAATTTTATACGTATATTTTGAAATTGTATAAAATAATATACAGATTACAGGAGTAATTAGAGATGACTACTGATAATATCTGAGACGGTAGAAGTTGGTAGTTTGTGTTGATTTATAGAGAGGATTGACGCCTCCGTGGTCTAGTGGTATAGAGCGCAGCTCTTAACTCGGAGGTCGTGGGTTCGATTCCCGCGTTGGAAACATGTTATTTCCAAGTTTGGTTAGGACAATGCAGGCTGATCACCTGATTGTCTGACAAGTAAGGTGATCCATACGTCGGATGGGCATGTAAAAAGTCGGTCCTGCGCCTGATCTCGCGCCGGTCGTGTCGGTCGTCCGTCCCACTGGGTTAATATGACTTTAAATGAGAATTGAGAGTAAAGGAATAGTGAGTGCTCTTGTGTACTGCGCACACACTTGGGCACTATAAAATTACTCCTGCGCAGCTGGCCTGGTTTCAATGAAACCGTCCACCGTCACCGAAACCGGTGTGGGAGCTATTATTATTATAGAGATAGCTTTAAGGTAGAGAATTTCGTAAGCTCTGAAAGACAAAAATCCTTTTACGATGATTAGGGCCTGTTTCACCGCTTCCTGATAAGGCTATCCACCACTCAACTTGACACATAGAGTATGGAGAATCTGTCAAATAAGCCTATCGGGCACCTTATCAGGAAGCGGTGAAACAGGCCCTTAATATTTTTTATCACTAAAAATTACTTTATCTACATTATTTTATATTAAGTGAGTACTTTAAAAAAATCTCGACTTTCTTTTTCTATACTCTATCTATTTTTAGTGCTTACTTTTTCTATTATTTTTAAATCATTAGTGCCTTTTTTTTTAAATGTTAAATAATATTATATTTAATTATCTATTTTCTACTTTGAGTTCTCTACTCTTTTACCTTATATTATTAAATCCATAGATTTCAAAAAATTTTCGCTCACCAAGTTAAGCAACAAAATGCACCAAAAAGAGAATAGCAAATTACCATTTCCGTCTAGTGATGGTCTGTACGGTCAGAGAAATCGTTTATCATTATTGTACCTTATTCCCAAGCACTAAGGTAGAAGAGTGGACACCAGATCCATCGACTGTACTACAGGTGATGGTAAGACCACCCAGTAGACAGAACGGACGTTAAATATTGACGAGCAAGTACCCAAGTTGAGTTATTGCTTTAACGTGTGCCACACTATTGGAATATGCTATTAACTGCAAAAATGTCTATCAGTTTGGAGGAGAAGGAGGAGGAGGAGGAGGAGGAGGAGGAGGAGGTATTGGAGGCGATTTTTATGGTAAGAAGGTGGTAGGAAATTACTTTTATTAGTCGTGATCGTGGCAACTGGCAAAATACACGGTTCCAAACCGATATAAGTTACGGACACCAAACTAGTGAAAAAAAATCAAAACCAAACTTGGAAACAAAGTTTTGTGAACCAAATCCAATCGAACCTACGATCTCTGAGTCAAGAGCCATGCTCTACCACTGGACCACGGAGGCGTTCGAGTTTAGAACTTTAGACCAACAAAACATGCTGACAGTCTGACAGATTTACCCCACAAAGGTATTGTCTTGATAAAGTTATATCTCCCGTATCGCTCGGATATCGCTTGCTTATCGCTTATCGCCTCATAAATTACCTATCACTTGATATCGCCATTTCACGACTGATAAAGTGAAATTTTTACTTTCTTTGTGTGAATATATTATTCTTAGTGTTTGTTTGTCTATTTTGACACTAGTTATTATGTAGCATTGAAAAAGCTTTTATTTTATTGTAATGCTAAAAGTTAAAACATTATCTTAAAGTTACCTAAGACATAACATTACGGGAACTCTTTTTTTAAAAACCCTAAATGCCAAAATATACCAAATCTGATCAAAATTTGTTTAGTAGCTTTTGCATACACAACAAACTTTCGCCTTCATAATGAAGCGTAATTTAATCCGATCTTTTTTCAATTACCATTAAACTAATGTCTCAATTAACAATACAAACATCGTAACATACAAACTGTATCGGCTATCGCCACAAAAACGTTACTAATTAACCGTGACGATATCAATTGAATCGACAAAAACTCTATCTGCTACCTAATCGCGCGGAAATGATAAATCCGTACTAATAATATAAATGCGAAAGTGTGTCTGTCTGTCTGATACCTCTTCACGCCTAAACCGCTGACCCGATTTTGCTAAAATTTGATATAGAGATACTTTGAGTCCCGGCATAGGACACCTACTCTTTATCCCAGAAAAATTCACGGTTCCCGGGCAATAAACGAATTTTGGCGCAACGGAGTTCTCTTGATATCGCCATATTCAGTTAAGGTGACGCCGCGTTAAAGTAAGAAACCGTGTTGGATATGTTTTAGATTGCTTGTTTTCTATGAGAGGCCGGGCCGGCCTCTCATAGAAAACAAGCAATGGAACAGCAAAAATGGAAAGGGCGTAAGCGACAAAATGGTTTTTGTTGCGTAATTTAAAAACCATAAATACATTTTATATAAGCTATGCACATATTAAAGTGTATGCTTCAACCAATTTATGTACAAATTTTGGAACCTTAAATCACTCTCCTCTGTTGGAAAAATAGGAATCCCTTTTTTTACAGAGGTCTTTTCGATTGATAATTCTGTGTTATAAAAGTTGTCCAATCGTGTTATGCTATGGGCAATTCAAAGACAAAGACATGATGAATACTTACTGACAATGAACTTTAGTTTCTTAGCTTTAGTCATTGCTGAGAAAAATCGGCATCGCTACAGCCAAATTATCAAGGCGTCGTCTTAATTCCCGGAAACCGTAAATTTTTCCAAAACAAAAGATTCTGTCCTTTCCCGTTTATGAACCCTAACGTGAGGAGAAGCTTTTAAAGCAGGCTATATCAGTAGCCCTAGCATGGCCACCAGTAGAAATGCGAAAGTAATAGACAAACTGTGGACATAAACTTAAGGTGCCGTTCCGATCTTTACCGCGGCTAATCGCGACCGACAAAAATTCAATTAAAATGCCACTTTATGACAGACTATTATATGTCATAAAGTAGGATATTATTTGAATTTTTAGGACTATAGTCTGTCATAAAGTGGCATTTTAATTGAATTTTTCGGAACGAAAAATGATCGGGACGGCACCTAAAATTTATCTCTACTGTTTGTTTATACTTTCCCATTTCTACTGGTGGCCATGCTAGGGCTACAGGAAGGTGACCTTTGTTTATGTTTAGATCAAAATTAATTAAAACAAAGTACCTAGGTACTTAATAATCTGCTTGGCAGGGCTAAGAATAATAATTCTACCCCTAATTTACATTTACTTAAGATACTTTGCAAAACATTAGCATAGCATTGATGAAGCGATAAGCTAGCGAGGTGTTAACAAGCCTTAAACTAGAAATAACACTTTACTAAGTAGTCATAACTTGAACATTAGCGTAATGGTTGTTTTTGTTCCATGCAAATGAGTTATTAGGCTAACTAATGGTTGACAATGTTACACAAAGGAAGACGAGTTACCACAATATGTACTTACTTGAAAACGTATTGCTATTGTAAAAGAGGCTTTCTACACATATTGCTTTGCACGATATTTACAAATTAGACGTAAGACAAATACAGTAACCGTACATTTTGACGGTGTAAAAAGTGGCCTATACGTTGCCCATTGTAACATCAAAATCAGTAATGTAATTTAGGAGCAATTGCGACGCAAAGAAACGCTTAATAATAACAGGTAATATTTAATAAATGACGATACTCAAGTCTCAATGCTTTAGGGCATTGATTCCCAAAGTGGTCCAGGTGGACCCCATGGGGTCCACGGGAGCCCGATAGGGGTCTACGCTTGCGTGGAAAAAAAATGGGTGTCCACGAGTCGTTAACGGGGGTCTATGAAAATTAGGTGACCCGATTTGACTTCCTTTTTTTGCGGTTTTTCGATTTTTCGATTTCGATTTAATCCGGATTTGAGGATGAAAAAATCCGAAAATTCGGATTTTTTTCAAAATCCGAAAATTCGGATTTTTTTCAAAATCCGTTTTTTGCAATCCCTAGCCGAGACCACTCAACAGGCTCTCACTCTACTCGTAAGGTATAAACAAGGCCTTAACTTATCGGACCCCGGCGACCGCGAAAACAATAGAATAACAATAGATTTCCAAGAATCCGCGATCGAAGGATTAAATACATTATGTAGTAGTTATAATATGTTATGCAGAATATACCCCTGCTACTGACTTAGTAGAGACTAGAAATGCCTCTGTCAATCCGACTTGTCCTAGTCTAAAAACAAGATGGCGTCAAGCGTTTAGTATGCAAAGAGCGTTGGATAGATTACGACAGCCATCAATATTCTAAAACCGAAGACCACCGTCGCAAAGGATTAGCCAGGGTCAGACTTCAGACAGGTCTAGACATAGATTGATACAAGGACATATTAGTGCCGTACAAAGATTTCAAAAAAGTATAGCTATGTTACCTTTAAACAAATTTTTTTATTACAGAAAAACTTTTTTACATAAAAAAATTATGCTAGAAAGAGTAATGTTGCCTAATATTATGTCATGTCAATATATTATTGACAGAAACGTTGAACATCGAACAAAACTGTTTGTTTAATGGAGCTGCCTCTATAGCGTGAAAGCATTTCAATTTTCAACAGAAAAACGACGACATACATAGAATTAAAAACTTAAATATTAATTATTTTCAACCCTTTCTCCAAATAACTCTTTCAAAAGATGTCAACCAAAAGGGGAATATGCAAAGGGGCGAGAGTTTAAAGGCCCTTTTTACACATGCATGACCCTAAAGAGCCTTGGGTCTGTAGAACAAAGCATCCGATAAATTTAAATTTTGAGTTATTTAGGGGGCTGATTACAGTCCAGCAGCAGTGGCTTAAATCCCTAAGGGTGAAGCGATACAAAATATTACGCTCGCGTGAATGGAGTAGGAATTTTCTATGAACTGAAGATGAAGCAGCAGAATTTCTGCGAACCGAAATTCTGCGACTCACGATTCACAAAAATACGCTCGTTTGGCCTCACCCATAAGCCCCTTAATTCTCAAGTTAGTTTCTTCTCAAATTGGTTTCAACTATTATTTCTATTGTGGACATGCTAAAACCTGCATAGAAGTTTAAGCTAGAGTTTTTGGTAATGTAGAGAACTAAATGATATAACATAGTTCTCTACATCTCCTTTTTCCTTCTTTCAGAAAGATAAATGCTTATTTACGTTGGTATTTAGTACGTTGGTTGTCGCCAAGTACCAGAATGGATTCAAACATGTTGCTATACAACTGGCATCAGATGCTAGACAGCTACATACCTGCAGCATCTACTGGCGCCGACTACTGTATCAATTTAATAAGCAGTAATGTTTAATCCTTGTACTTTATTAATAACATGAATTACGCCAAATTACTAATGTTGCTTGTTGTTAATTGCAATAAAAAACAAACACATTATCAAGAACATGTCGTTAACGTTGGAATGTATGTAATTGTATGATTAACAACTTGCATTACATTAACTAACTGCATTGATAACTTTATTAATACACACTCTGTATCATACAATGTGGTCCAAAGCATGGCTCCCATCCTCCAAACGGACGCTGCATACGTACACATTTTTATGAAGTGTTTTGTTGGAACCAGCCCTTTGGTTGGATAGATGTAGGTAGGTACTTTAATAAATGCAAGGGCAAGGGAGTACTAAAAGTCAACTATACAAGAGCAAGTCAGCAATAGATGTAACGGATGCGTTAATGGATGTTATTGATAAGTAGGCATTGGCAAACCCTAAGTGGAAAATGCACGGGCCTGGGAGTAGGTACTATGGTATAAATAGTCAATACTCAAGAATCAAGATGCGTCTCGGTCTCAAGACACGGTTCAGGCTCTGTGATTAGTTGCCAGTTGGCTGTCAAAATTTGGACCAATCACAGAGCCGAACCGAGTCTTGAGACCGGGTTGCATCTTAAGTACTGACTATTTATACGGGCCTAAAAGTCAACTATACAAGAGCAAGACAGCAATTAGATGTTATTGACAAATGATAACCAAGTAAGCATTGGCAAACCGCCTTGGCAGTTACCAAGTCACCTTCCAGCCGCCGGTGAAATACTTAGAGTGCATTACGACAGGCCGTCACAGCCTGAATAATTAATATCTGCATGTGAGTCAGTCGGAAGCCTTTACTGTACTTACATCATCAGCATCACTCCAGGGTCATTGGAGCAGAGATCTAAACAATGCTGGATTGTATAAGTTATAAAGAAATTGAATCATAGGGAGATGAACCTACGTTGTTTCAGTTGTGAATTGTGATCAGTCGGCTGAGCCTGACATTAGCAAACCAAATTGCGAATTTCCGCTATCTACCTATATCAATTTTTCCAGTAGTACAGATTTCCGAAGCAAAGTTAGACCAAATTATTTATTCCTAATTAAATTTCCGTACAAACATCAGAAAGCGAAGAAAAATGTATTGGAAAGGTGGTGCCGAGTTATAAATCTCCGTCGCGTTCTAAAAAGTTAGAAGCAAAAACTCCAAGATTCTCTTAACTGGTGCAATTAATTACTTTTAAGATTTATAAAGGCACAGGCCACAATATTTCGAAGCTAGCGTGATGCATGGGCGTGAAACGCTATAAATATTGTTTGTTTTATTGAAAATTCCTCCTTAATACTGCGTTTTAATTTAATATTTATGGGGCAATTATAACGTCGTTTTGAAATGTTAATATAAAAATAAATTGTAATTATGTAGGCTTGTTTTAATGTGAGCAGCGACGCGTTACGTCCGGCTCTTATCGCGTCTGAAGCGTGAATGCCATTAGGCGCGAAATGCCTGCGCAGGCGCCGCTGGCGCCGCGCTTCCGTCTCCAACCGGAAGCTAGGTGTCGCAACATCAATACAGCAACTATACTATTACCCTATTGCTTTACATCTCAGTCGTTATGCACTATTGATTACGGCGCATTTTTCACATTACTTCACGCAACTGTAATTATATATCCTGTACAGTAGCTTGTTTTGATAATTAATATATAATATCGCTTCAATATATCAAATGGCTACTTAGTAATTTGTTTATCATTACGCAGAAGTCTGAAGTAATAACTTATAGTGCGTTTGGCATTTCTTATCTATAATGGCACAATTTGATTGTTTGCATTAGTTATCGAGACCACTGGACCGATCTGAGTGATATTTGACCCGGAGTAAACGAAGAGAACATAGAATATTTTTCCTATTAACCTATCAAACCTCATAAGAGCACCGGTGATCGCGACAATAATAGAATAACAATAGATTTCCAAGAATCCGCGATCGAAGGATTGAATAATCGATTAAGTAGATCATACGATAAACGCCATGTTTACAAGTTGTGTGTACAAGCCAAGTTATTTGACCCAATGAGAAGGCGGATCCGGGTACTGCGATTTGCGTGCCAGGAGTAAGAATAAGAGAGGAATTAATCCTTACGTGGATATTCGTGAGTGGCTGAGTGGAGCTGGGTGGAGAGGTTGTTGCTTCTTCAATGTACCAGACAAATAAAAGTCAGACTCAGTCACAGATCTCTATCTAATCTAGATCTTATTTCTGTAGACTCAGTCCTTCCGTGTCCAAGACCTTAAAGCAGCCTAAAATCCTGAATAAGAGATGTGCACCGCAAACCATTGATATAGGTATTGTGATTTGTGATTAATCCTTCGATCGGGGATCTTAGAAATGCTATTGTATTCTATTGTTGTCGCGAACACCGGTGCTCTAAAGGGGCTTGAAGGACTAAGACATTACAAAAACCAATTTTTTGCTTTATACTATACGTGCTGGATATCCAGTAAGTATATGTATGTACTTACATACATATACTTACTGGATGACAGCCGCATTGCGACAAACTTCGTTTATCGTGCGGGAACCGTACATTTTTCCGAGATAAAAAGTATCCTTTGTCCTTGCCCGGGACTCAAAGTATCTCCTAAACAGCAAAATCGGTTCAGCGGTTCAGGCATGAAGAGGTAATAGACAGACACACTTTCGCATTTATAATATTAGTATGGATATAATGGATTATAAAAAAATAACTCTGATAGTTTATAGCTCATGATTATCTACAATTAACCGTCACCCTAGGCAGGTGTCCACTCACCCTTGAATCGCGACACGATGACGCCACCACAGCCGCACCGCAAAATAAACCGTAATGCGTGGTAATAAATGCGGTTTTCCGTTATCAAGGACGACCCTTTTAGGACAGTCGGCGCCAACTTTTTAGGCGCCGGCATATCTGTTTTAGGTTAGTTAATGGAAATGTTACTGACTAAATATATTTCTGTACGGTTGTCGATACAAGACAAAACATTCCAAGATGGATAATAAAATATGTAGAGATCAAGACGATTACGGTACTTTTGCCACAGAATGTAATATATAGTTGCATAATGCTTTTGCTAAGAAAATAAACTATTATATGTATTAAATAAATTACTTATGGTAATTTAGCTTCCTTTCTTTATCTTTTGCTATTAACGAAATACATAATATGTATTTATATTAATTTATATTATATCTCTACTAGATTTTAATACCATAAATGCGAAAGGGTGTCTGTCTGTTACATCTTGGCTTATAGTTCAACTACCAAACTGGTGTAAATTGGTATGCAGATACTTTTGAAAGAGGGAAAAGACAGTTCAATAGTTTAGAGCAGGGGTTCCCAAACTGTGCGCCGCGGCGCCCTGGTGCGCCGTGGAAAGGCAAGAGGGGCGCCGTGAGTCGATCCTGCATCATTATCCATAACCACAAATATTATAAAATAAAATTATAATATGAATTATTATTCAAAGCAGGCAGATGACCAAATATTTGTTTATTATTATTTACTTGCTTAACTTAACTATAATTGATAATTATTAAAGGTGTTTATTAATGTATATTTTTGTAATAGCTAGGTAGAGAAGTGCGCCGTGACAAAATATTGACTTGTAAGTGCGCCGCAGGCTGAAAAAGAATGGGAACCCCTGATTTAGAGTTTAGACTGAAAAATGTATGGTTGCAGCCGCGCGATAAATAAACACGTTGGTAGCGCGAGCGCAACGGGGTTGCAATTACCAACTATAATTTATAAACTAGGTTAGTTTAATATAAAACTTGTATAAAACAAGCTACGTGAGTAATTTCTAGTGATATATGAAACTTGCAAACAATAGGGGTGTCATCTACATAAAAATAGTCGAGCATGGTGTTGCTAGCCGCGATAACGTAGCCTTGCTGGTTAAAATCGATAAGTTAAGAGCCTCCCAAGGTCAGCCAACATCGATACCGCTAAATTGGATTGACTAGGGATTTTCTAGACTAAAATAAATAACTGTAGTCTGTAGACTAAATAATATGTAGATTGTAGGTACGTATTTTATGTCTAAACAATTTTTGTTTATCTATGGGTTGATAAAATAAAACTTCAGTTGAATGATGATTTTTGCAATGTCAGACACTCAAGCCATGTACATTGTACAATGATGTAAACGCCTCCGTGGTCCAGTGGTTTAGACTTCAGAGCTCGGCTCTTGACTCTGAGGTCGTGGGTTCGATTCCCGCGTTGGAAACATGTTATTTCCAAGTTTGGTTAGGATAATGCAGACTGATCACCTGATTGTCTGACAAGTAAGATGAACCATGCGTCGGATGGGCATGTAAAAAGTCGATCCTGCGCCTGATCTCTCGCCAGTCGTGTCGGTCTGCCGTCCCACTGGGTTATGAGAGTAAAGGAATAGAGAGTGCTCTTGTGTACTGCGCACACACTTGGGCACTATAAAATTACTCCTGCGTAGCTGGCCTGGTTTCAATTAAACCGGCCACCGTCACCGAAACCGGTGTGGGAGCTATTATTATTATTATTATGTTTGTGTAAGGTATTCCTTGCTCACGGGCAATTAGATCTCGGACCTTTGGAAGGCATTCGTAGGGCCGAAGCCAACACGTAGAGGCCCGTTACACAGTTTTATTCTAAATGTTTATTAATGATGTACTTAACGCTTTTTTGATTGGTTAAAACTTTTTGCTTTTTCTAAAGGTTCATCGAAATTCAAAACTCCTGTTTAGTTAATTTTTCCTAATTGTCATAGGTGCAGCAAGTGGAATATTTTAAACTGTTATAGCAGAAATAAATTTGATAATTGGCCAAATCGAATCAGAAATATTGTTTATTGTTACGAATTGTTATTCTGATGACTTCGTGTGTGGTTTAGTGTCTAGAGACAAGTTTTATTAACTTAATTAAGTTGTTTCTCAAATTAAGAAAGAAAAGACAAAATTTCACAAACGATAACTTTATCCGGTTAGATGTGAAAAAGAAAAATCCATACACTAATAATATAAATGCGAAAGAGTTCCTGTCTGTTACCTCTTCAGTCTTCGTGCAAAATCACTGAACCGATTTTGCTCAAATTTGGTATGGAGATACTTTTGAGTTTCGAGAAAGGACATAGGATTTTTTCGGGATACAAAGTATTTTATCCCGAAAAAATTTACGGTTCCCGGGCGATAAACGAATTTTGTGGCAACGGAGTTGCGGCCGTCACGCGTCATCTAGTTAGTGGCACACCTAACATTTTTGAAATTGGAAGTGAATCGTGACGTCACTGGCGCCTATGGCGTGTCGCGCACATATGTATCTAATTTTATTGCATTCTCTATTTTATTGCAGCGTGTTAGTGTGTATTTTACGATATCATTTAAAAGCCATCAAGAGATTTTAGACTTGCGGCAGTAGTTTAGCTGCTAGTGAATAGTGATTAATATTTTATTTTAGGTTGTGACTTGTGACAACATTTTTTATACTGATATATGTATTATAATAAATGCAGTTTAAGAATAACGATATATAGTCAGAGTTGTTTTGGCTCAGTAACAAAGATCAGTTAATTTGGTACATAAATAAGTAATTCTTATTTCTTAAGAGCCCGAAAAGCTAAACAGACTACTGTACCTGCCAGAAGCCAAGGGCCAAGGGCCAAGGCCCAAGGCTAGTTCTTCCTCATAGAGTAGCCCTAGTCTGTAACTCTGTAATAACTAATAAGGCATTCAGAATATGACCACGGCAACTCCGTTGCGCCAAAAGTTTAACGCGCGGGAATCGTACATTTTTCCGGGATGAAAAGTATCCTATGTCCTTTCACGGGATTCAAAGTATCTCCAAGCCCAGTAAAATCGGTTCGGCGGTTTGGGCGTGAAGAGGTAACAGACAGACACACTTTCGCATTTATAATTTGGCGACCTCCGTGGCGCAGTGGCGAGCGCGTTGGTAGCTCAAGCCGGAGGTCGCGGGTTCGAGTCCCGCCGACGGAACAAAAAGTTTATAAAGTTCCTGGGTCATAGTTGTGTATTAAATATGTGTATTATATAATAAAAATCTTAAATATATGTATAGTATAAAAGTATTAAATATATTTCCGTTGTCTGGTACCTGTAACACAAGTCCTTCAGGTACTTAGCACGGGGCCAGACTGACGTGGTGTGAAGCGTCCATAGATATTAAAATTATTAATTATTAATATTAGTAAGGATATGGATGAGGCTGATAGTGGCGTTAGGAGTGTTAGGACTTAGGAACTCTACGTCGTTGCTTGGTACCAAAATGTTACTTGCACCTTTTTATAAGCCAATGGCTTTGTCCACACTGTGCCTTTTTCTGTTCGTCAAGGGCATGCGTTATAGCGCAATCAACAGCGAACGTGAGGCATGTCCGCGACGCATACCCTCTGACCGTATCCAAAACTTTTGCTTAGTTATTTTGTTTCTGGAATTTCTTATGACCAAATAAGGCGCACATATTGCACCCAGTAAAACGTTCTCGTCGCACATGTTACAAGAAGCTGACAGACACTGCAACTGAACAACCACATTATGCACTTTCGTCTACAATTTTCGTCATCTTCTGCCTTTCAATTTTCGTTTTGGCGCATTTAATAATAATTGAATGTGTCAAAGAACATAGTGTGGACATAGCTAATAAACAGCTGTAAGACAACATAATCCATTCGGATTAAATCAAAATATAAGTTACTTAAGTAGGACCAACACATAAAATTGGACTCTACTACGATGTGAATAAAATAGGAATTTGTGTGCAAACTACCCTGTATGTATGGCGCCAAGTCTGCGAGTTATCAGATCGTTTTGATATGGTATCGACAGGCGGTGACGTCATAGCGATCGATAAACTTTCGGGGATTTTGCAAATTGCCTGACAGTGCCTATCATGTGAAAATGGGCCTCGACTTGGCCGGGCATCAGTCCACAGATTCAACCGATTGGTCTACTAATCGCCGCGCCGCTCAAAGAGATTTCATATTTTATTTTGATTAAGTTTTGACAAACTCCATACGTTTTGTCAAAATCTCTACTAAAATAAGTTCAATGTCTAAGTGCGGCCGTTTTAGCCGGTTTAAAATATTCTAAATTCTAATCCAGTTGTCGCGACTTGCGCGAACTTGTAGAAAACAAAGGTAAACAACGGTATTCATATATAATAATAGGAGGGTAGTTGTAATATTCTCTGGTGACACATGTCACTAGAGACAGCTGCTGTCAGACAGACGATCGAGAACCGCAGACGGGCGAGCACGCGGCGCAGTCTTATCAGTGACTAGTGAGTCATTATTATCATTATTTAAATATTGTGATCTTAAACGTTATAATTTAGGCTGTGTGTTCAGTTCATCGAGGATATCCAACGCCTAGAAACTGTTATGTATAATAATATTGTATTTAGATTGCGAACAATGAGTCGATCGTTTAGTTATCTTATTATACGAGGTGTTGTAGTCGTTTGTGGCCGGTTGGTCACATCTAGTGTTTACTGCCTACTGTTGAGTTGGTTTGATTTAGACCTTAGCTATAGAATGCTCGGTTGAGCCGTGTGGTAAGGGGTCGCTGTAAGGGGTGGTTGGAGGCGACTGCACAGTATAGAAACCGTGTTCATCGTTTATGTGGTGAATACCAGATGGATACGTGTGTATAGTTTAGTTGGCAGCCTACGTGGTCATTGACCTGCTAGGCCATCACGATATAGAATGCCATAGTCTAGTGCGGACTAGCCGCCTAGGCGAAATTGTCATGTGTGCTCACACAGGTGGATGCAGCAGAGTTATAGTTATAGTTTTCGCCTCCATTGAGGTGGTGGCGACACCAGTGCTTCATCTCTACTGGAATAATGTAAACGGACAATGGAATTTAATTCAGCCCATTAAAGTTTTTCACCATCTAGTAGTTATCCAACGTTGGATTGGAATAATGTAAGCCGACCATATTTCAAGTTACGCCTTCTTGCGAAAGTTATAAGATAACACTCTACTAAATTATTAATTTAAGGCGCTATATTGAAAGTAATTTTACCGCAAGTGCAATTTTATACTTAATTTGTATGACGACAAAGTCGTGAATACGCTGCGGCCAGAAGCTATCGGCTCGCTCGGAAAACTTGCGAAAAACGTAATTTTAATTATTAAAAAAATAACTAGGAGCATTTAAGCAAAATGCTTCTATACGATTTTCAGTTGTAAAAGTGTCTATCAATTAGACTAATTTCCAACAATACATCTATTTTCGTTTAAAAATAATCTTCAAATTTCGTATTTTTAAGAGGTCATTTCGATCGACAAATGTATCGAGGCAAAATACATTAATCGTGTTTCTGGTTCTTCTCAAACCTAGATAAGGCTATGAAGATATGTATATCTCATTACCAGATTTGTAATATTTCTGAGGGTCCTATAGTATTACGTCAAAAAGGACAGTTTTTTAATATAGCGCCCCTACTGCAATAATTTTTGCTACACCGTCACCAAGTAATCCTATACCTTGGCGCCTAACGGCTTCTGAATTGTAAAAAGTACCTACGTATAGTATGAAATTATGATAGCAGTATTAATTACGTTAAGTAACTAGATGGCGCCCGCAACTCCGTTGCGCCAAAACTCGTTTATCGCGCGGGAACCGTACATTTTTCCGGGATAAAAACTATCCTATGTCCTTTCTCGGGACTCAAAGTATCTCCATGCTAAATTTCAGCAAAATCGGTTCAGCGGTTCGAGCGTCAAGAGGTAACAGACAGACAGACACACTTTCGCAATTAAGTATTATATTAGTATGAATAGTATGGATGGACTATGGATCTCGCAGTTTGTTCATTTCAGTTTTCGGATAAGAAGATGGCTTGGGGTTTTTTTAACTCCAATCTCCATCCTGTTGGCATACATCACCGTTACGTACATAATATTATGCGGATCATTGATCACAACCAACCAAAAGGTTGTACAAATTCTACCTACAGAACGTTAGCAAGTAGCAACAGCAATTTTTCAATGTAAATTAGGGTATGCGCGCACGTGCAACTTAGTTGCTCGGCGATTTATTTGTCTCTCGATCAAGTCTTTGGGTATGCTTTAAATTCAATACTTATACATAGTATGAAGTTTCCCGATAATCAGCCGATCGCTCCATAATTGATGCACCCAATATTCTATTCTTCGACGCTTTCTTCGGTTTTTTATATTTTATTTTTCGAAAGAGACAAATAAATCGCCGAGCAACTAAGTTGCCCGTGCGCGCATACCCTTAATGTTCTTTTAATTTGGACGCAAATAAGCAATAATGTGTTAACTCACAAAAATCAACAAATGAGGTTTTTGATGCAGGCACATAGCTTATGGCTTAAACTACATTTTTCAGCAGTATTTTAAGTGCCATAACCCTTATTTCTTTTAAAATTAATATATTTTAAAATATACTAACGATCTATGCAACATAAATCATTTTACAATAATCTACTAAGCTCCTTAACACATTTCAAAATAAGTAAGGCGCCATCTGTAACTTTGCTAAAGAATGTCAAGCGGCATGACATATTGTTTAAAATGGCGTATTTGCTGTCAAACATTTTTTTAGGCAAGCCACGGAGCCGGCGTTTAACGACAATTTTATATATCAAAAAGGTGCAAATACATAAAATAAAGGCTCAGTATTGTTCAGTTACCAAGCAGGACGTTAATAAGATACAAATTTAAATATACATAACTTAAGCGTATTTACTATTTTCGTTCAATATTTTGTATAAGTCGAGTTTTGATGTTGTAGGTTATAATTATTCTTATATATAAATCTGATTTAACAATACATACAGATTTCAAAGCATATAAATAATGAGCATGTAGCAATAGAGATTACAATTTTAATTAAATTAAATGTGTGTTCTTACTTAAAACTTATCAAAATTAGGCAATAAAGTAGAAATATCATTTGAAACGTTATTGAAAAATGTTGTAAGCATGTAACATGCTGTTAATTTATAATTTCAAGTTCCTTAACTTATTATTGTTAAATTATGTTCTGCTTGTTATGATTATCGAGTTTGTTTTAAATGACTATGATAATGAATTTAAATTAAACAAAGATACAAAGTTTTTTGTATGGTTTTAAGTTCATATAAGCAATAAGTATTTCTTTTTCCAAAAATAAAATGCACGATTATATTAACAAAAAATCAAAATATTTTTATTAAAAAAATAAGCACCTACTTCTTAGTAATGTTGTTATGTTTTAATAAATAAATTTTAATACAATATTATAATATAGGTAAAAAAATATCAAAATAATCTTGAGCAAAATATCTTTATATAATTTAAAGAAATGAATGAATAAACTACCTAATTTAATTAAAATTATATACAGTTTATAGAAACTCTTGTACTACGAAATTAAGACTTTTCAGATGTCAGCAAAGAAAAAGGGCCAGGAGACTTGCACATTCCTATCTTTTAAATAATTCTGAAGATGATTTTGCCTGTTTTCCCTGTTTATCTCTTGAAGTTTTTTTTCTGTTTTTTTTTTCTACAAACCTCACGGAGCTTATGACCTTTCCAACAAATGCAAAACCATGGAAATCGGTTCGTGCGTTCTGGAGTTATAGCGTCAGTAAGGAAAACCCGACTTATTTTTATATATTAGACTAGCTATCCCTGCAAAAGTAGTTTTGCCTGTTTTCCCTGTTTTCCTGCTTTTCTGTTGAAGTTTTTTCTGAGACCTTTCCAACGAATGCAAAACCGTGGAAATTGGTTTGTGCCTTGTACTCCACAAGTATAGCGTCAGGAAGGAAAACCCGACATATTTTTATATATTAGACTTCAATTTACATTATTTTATACTGTCATAATTAAAGTAAGTAGCTGATTCAAAAGTGTTGTCTTTGTTTTCAGCTTTCGCTTACGAGGGATAAAGTAAAAAATATTATTTTATGCCCTGAAGAAAAACTACAGAATTTTCTCAAACTGATGTTCATCTAATAATGGTGCTACATATTAATGATGAAGAGCTTAATGTGGCCATTCGATCTAGTTCGAATCAAAATTTTGATGCATATAACATAGTACTAGTATGGGAGCCCTAGAACAAATTATTTTTTATTACTTGTTATTATCAAGCTAATTTTTGTGTCTAGTCAACCAAGTTCTGTTGATTATAGAACCCTTTAACGGAACCCTAACGAGCAGATTTTTTGTATATCGATAGGTTATTAGTTACATAATTTAAGAGTAACATGATTGTCCTACATATTTGTAGGACAATCATGTTACTCTTAAATTAAAACAGTCCATATTTTAGGACCATCAATTCAAAATATGAAATCCATTCTATCTCTGTTAGCTACCACTTTCGAGATTTAAATAAAAAATGTTGTTCGTCATATCAAATGAAGCTACGAACCTACGAACTCACAAAAAATTAGCTTGACAGTAATAAAAAAAATTTGTTCTAGGGCTCCCGTACTATATGAAATACTATCATAAACTTTTGCAATGATAAGGACTGTTAAAGATTTAAATTAGTATTAAGTACCTAATATTATGTTCCTCAAGTAATGTCAAGACTGCTTATTCATTTAAGTAAACAAGTGGACAGTAATAATAAACATTTTCGTAATAAAATATACTTATTTTTTTATTTTCAGAAAAATGTTAAGTTCTTTTGAACTTTATATTATTATTATTTTATCAGTATTACTCTAAGTCACTTAATTGTCAAAATCAAAAAGGTGTACAATATTTTACACCATTTTTCAATAATAGCTTAAGGTACCTTGATTATAAATAAATTGGTATGCCTAATCATTATTAATCATTATATTAATCATTATTCAACTTAAGTCATTATTTTAACAATAATGACTTAAGTTACATAAATCATTTTGGTCATTGGATTCGGTTGTAGTTCATTTTACAATAACCTATTTTGTCGATTTTCTGAGATAATTTGTAGGAAATAAAGAAAATCAAGCTATTTAAGTTATACATATCCGGGAATTATGACAAAACATATATAACCCTAAACTTGTAAGAAAAAATCGAATCTCCAAAACAAAACGTTTAGAAACAGTTCATAATTTTCAAACGCCATTTGCCTAAAATGTCAGTCAGGTGGGTTAACACATTATTGCTTATTTGCGTCAATTTATAATAAGAACGATTGATGAAATGTTTGTTTTTTATGTGGCTATCTGGGGTCAAAGGAAATCTGGTTTTGAAGTTTTTATCGACGTCTACTCAGTAGTAGTAATAAAAAGTTATGATAACACGCAGAAGCTATTAGGCACCTCGTTATTAGGAAACTTTAAGGGGGTGACAGACATGCGAGTAAGTACGCGGACTTATGGCTCGACGATCTTAATCGCCTGTCTGTGTCAGCAAAGAGCCGTGAGCCGCGAGCCGCGAGTGACACACGTACGAACTTAAAGTACGCGGGTTTTAAGTTCGCGAACTTACTCGGCTCGCGTCGGTGACACACAAGAATCGCTCACACGCGCCGCGAGCCGCGAGCCTGGGGGCATGGACCATGGTGACCCCCAGGCTCGCGGCTCGCGGCTCTTTGCTGACACACAGGCGTCGAGCCATAAGTCCGCGTACTTCGGCTGCGTCCCCATCAGACACGGCACGGCGCCGTACCGTAACACGGTGCCGCGGCCGCGTACGATGCACCGCGCGCCCCTATTCTGGGTGAAACTTCAGAACAAAAATTTTGTCCAAACTTAAACGAGGCACTTATTTGGAACACATAAAAATCGGCCAAGTGCGACTTAGATTCGCGCACGAAGGGTTCCGTACCATTATTATAGAGAAAAATAACCAAAAAATTATGTTTTTTGTCTGGGAGCCCCCTTACTTATTAAGTTTGTAAGTAATTTGTAAATACGAATTTATCCAAAATTTCCTCTGTTTCTGTTTCTCTTTCAATCTTCGTTTTAGTAACAACAAGAGAATAATTCTTTCGCGATCCATATCCAGACAAGCAATCTCGTTCGAGCGCAAATATCGACTGAATAGGGACGCACGGCGCACCGTACGCGGCACCGTGTTACGGTACGGCGTCGTACCGTGTCACGGTGGCGGCGTCGTGCCGTAACACGGTGACGGCACCGTGCCGTGTCTGATGGGGACGCAGCCTTACTCGCGTGTCTGTCACCCCCTTTAAGTTCGTACGTCTGTCACTTGTCAGACACTTTATAGAAGCAGGTGTCAATTGTCAAATGTCAATTTCATTTCTGCGTGCTATAAAGTAAAGGCCTGTATTCACTTTGATTAGTGCAAGTGCAAGTGATTAGTAATTGAGGCAGTGGAGTGCAGGTGTGTAGTGCAAGTAGTGTCCAATTCTTGTTTAGTGGCTCTTTAGTAATTTAATTTAGTAAATTCAGTAGTAGCTGTCAACACGAGCGTCCAAGTTTCAAAAATAAAACTGCCATTTTGACATGTCCTTCATTTTTAATATTGGTTTTATTAAAAACGAGCTTTTGCCCGCGGCTTCGCTCGCGTTAAGAAGTATTGTTATATACAAACTTTGATCCCCTATTTTCACCCCTTGGAGGTAGAATTGATCAAAATCCTTTCTTAGCGGATGCCTACGTCATAACATCTACCTGCATGCCAAATTTCAGCCCGATCGGTCCAGTGGCTTGGGCTGTGCGTTGATAGATCAACATGTCAGTCAGTCACCTTTGAGTTTTATATATTATAAAGACCACGAAGTATTTTTATATGTCCTTTCCCAGGACTCAAAGTATCTCCATGCCAAATTTCAGCAAAATCGGTTCTGACTTCTGAGGTATAAACGTGAAGAGGTAACAGACAGAAAGACACACATTATTAGTATATTTTTAATTATAATATTATTAGTATATTAGTAAGTAATAAGTATGGATTAGTATGGAAGTAATTGAAAGGGTGTCATTTTGTACTTTTAATAGGTATATTATTTAATAATGATATACTATATCTATGGACGCTTCACACGGCACACCACGTCAGTCTGGCCCATAAAGTTAATATACCTAGCGGAATAATAGTAACAATCTCGAGCTGTCAAACGAAACCAAAATTGGTTTTCATCTGTCACGCACTTGCACTCGCAAAAAATAGAACACGCTTTTAATCACGTTACTACGCAGCCGACTAGTCACTTGCACTAATCAATCGCTGTCCACATTACTTTCTACTAATCACTCATCACCTGTACTAGTCACCTGCACTTAATCACTAATCAAAGTCAATACAGAACTAATCACGTTACTACGCAGCCGGCTAATCACTTGCACTAAACAGTCGCTGTCCACACTTACTTTTTCCTAATAACTAATCACTTGCCCTAATCACTTGCACTTATTACTAATGAAAGTGAATACGGGCCATACGTTGCAGTGACTACATAATCTAGAAGGCAGAAACTTATAAAGGCCCAATTCTTGCACCTCGAATTTTACTTCGATTCTCAGGGGAACAGTAATTCAGAGTTCAGACAGCCTGACATCCGAATCTCAGGAGTTCAGACCGTGGTTTAGTCTTGTGATTTGGGACTTCTTTTATTTTGGTTTTTACGTTACTTACTAATATTACCAATTTCCTGGTATTTATTTGTCTAGTGACTATAGTCTAGCTAGCAAACCTAGGGACCGAGGTGCCAACCGGTCGTAACTCACATTGTATTGGTTTGAAACTTGAAAGTAAAGAAAGACATCACATTGCGTAAATAATGCGTAATAAATAATAATCAACAAGCCAACATCTTACGTGAACTAATGTTACCTAATTCGATTATAGTATTGTTTCAGTATGTTAATTCGAAACTTACCTAATGTTCCAATATCCGAAAACTCCGAGGATGCTTCGTCACTTATAACAGCAGCGATCTGGTACAACACCAGCACAAATAACACACCCAAATTTACAGTCGCCATCGCATAAATAAAAACTATCCTTCACTAATTACATACACGAAAAATCCACCAATTTATTGGCACCACGATTGACCATAATCATAAGTTTTATTTCATTATTCACACAACACTGCACACAATAATCCAAATTCCAAAGTCAAAAATCCAAGTGCGAAATTCTGTTTTCGAACTTTTCACTTGCGTTCATTCAAAAATTGACACACGCACCGCTCACGACAGTGCGCATCCAACTGAAGTGCGGCGAAAATAAGTGGCAACAGCAGTAGCAACTAGCAGCATGGTGGCGCGCATGCGTCACACGTGTGGGAGAGAGATAGCACGAGAAACTAGTAGTGGAAGGAGCAAGACGAATTGCACATTAGTGTTGTAACTTGATATCGACAATAAGGAATAATTTCCATTTTCCAATCTTCGTAGTAATGTACCGTAAATATAAAAATATTATGTTAAAATGATTAATATTTTAGGAATATTCTGCTACATATTTTTAAAGTAAATAATATAATGTAACTAGATGACGCCCGCAACTTCGTTGCGGCAAAATTCGTTCATCGCGCGGGAACTGTACATTTTTTCGGGACAAAAAGTATCCTATGTCCTTTCCCGGGACTCAAAGTATCTTCATGCCAAATTTCAGCGAAATCGGTTCAGCGGTTTGAGCGTGAAGAGGTAACAGACAGACAGATAGACAGACACACTTTCGCGTTTATAATAATATTAGTATAAGTATATTAGTATGGATATATTTTATTAATAATAATTTATTTTGTGTTAAGAGTAGAGGATCACAGGATCGTGAACTTTGGAAGGAAAGAGGGGAGGCTTTTGCCCAGCAGTGAAACACTGTAGGCTGATAATAAATAAAATAAAAAAGTGTGTCAGCTCCGACGCACGACTGGACTTTATTCCTTAAGTACGAGCATCTAACCATACGCAAAAAGAGTTTATTCAACTGAAAAAAGATTAATATAATATGAAATCAGATGTTCCGGCAATATTATCTACACCCCTTTCTGCCATAGTTATTTCAAAATATTTTTTTCTCAATTCTAAGGCCAGAATCGAATAGAGGAGAAAAATCCAGGAAGATCAAGCCGAAGAAACTCATATCCAGGACAAATAGTTGCCGAGTTACAAGCATTCAAACTTTGACATTGACAGCTCGGCAACTGTCAAACGTCGAACAAAAGCGGCCATAGCTCAGCTTCCAATAGGCCTAGAGGAACGGGGTTTCTTCTAACATCAAAGGCAACACCTCGGCTACCCCCTCCCTGAATTTGAACTAAATCAGAGACATCATTTTTTTTCTCAATTCTAAGGCCAGAATCAAATAGAGGAGAAAAATCCAGGAAGATAAAGCCGAAGAAACCCATATCCAGGACAAATAGTTGCTGAGTTACAAGCATTCAAACTTTGACATTGACAGCTCGGCAACTGTCAAACGTCTTACTAAAGTAGCCATAACTCCGCTCCCAACGCCACTACCTAAAATACAGTGCAAAGTTTCATCCATCGACAACAATAGTCTCTCTTTACGTCATCAATCAACTGTCATTGGCTATTCCTCAAGGGAGGCCATTTTTAAAGAAGAAGACAATAGGCCTAGAGGATCGGGGTTTCTTCTAACATCAAAGGCAACACCTCGGCTACCCCCTCCCTGAATTTGAAATAATTATATAATTATATTATTTTATATAATATTATAATATAATTATATTATTATTATTATAATATAGTTATATAATAATATAATTATATTATATAATTATATTATTTTATATAATATTATATTCCGATAGGTATATTAATTACCTTTATGGTCTTAATACACTCACAGCCAAATTAGAAAGTTTCCGTCGTCCAAAAACGTGACACATTTTCGTTACTTGTTAGTAGGTTTTACCCCTCGGATTTTTCTCATACCGGGCGCCTTATAAGTATATGAAAATCGATTCTTAAGGAGTAAACTCCAAAAAATATAAAAAATAAGAGTAGAGTAATGACCAAAAATTAGTATATCTTCTATTTAAATTTTAAAGTAATAATAATTTAAGAAAATACTCATCTTACCATGCATCTTACTGTTATAAACTATCCTCCTGTTAAATAGACTATAGAGGATATAAAGTTATTTAAGGCCTTAAATTTTATGATACTTAATTATAATTATTAATTACTTATTAATTTAATGTTCTGATTAAATTGTCAGAAATCTTAATATTGTGTGCATAAGTAAATTGTGAAATATTGTTGGCCTATAAGTTATTATGCTTTATTTGTGAATATTCCTAATGGTAAATGGTTAATAATATCAATATAGCTGTTCTTAATAATTAATAGAATAATAACTAAGAATATTAAAATAACTTTTCTTAAATTTGTATTTAAAAGCAACTATCGATGCTTTTTATCGATTATACTTGGGTACATGTCTCAACTTGTCTACAAATGAGTCGGTCTCAGAATGTTTGACCAAAGCAAATATATACCATAAAGCTAAAATTATTAAGTTCAATTTGATTTGGAAGCAATACATAAACAGAGATAAAAATGAGTGAAGCGCCAGGCATTTTGTGTGCGGCCACGCGATGCATTCTCTGTTTTGTTTTTGTTGTCGCAACTTTCTATAGTCTATTACAGGGGTCACCAATAAGCTACTTGACCTATATTCAATTTCATTGAACAAATGCATATTTCTAGTAGAACTTGGCCTAGGAAATCGTATTTCACCCTTATCATCAAATAAAAACTTATGATTGATAAATAAAGTCGATTTGAAAATATGATTTTATGAAAATAGGATTTGTACTGACGAAAACGCTTTTGCGGTACTTCCGATTTGGATGTGACGTCATCCTCATAGTAATTTAATATCTTTTATTTATCGCGCTCGTTATAATATGTAAGTTTATTTGTACATAAATATTAAGAATGAGCCTAGAAAGATTTGTAAAATATATTTTCTTAAATAATTAAAATAAAACATCAGTTTTATATATTATCTCCATTTATTGTAGACAGGAAATAAAATGGCCAAAACTTTTGTCCAAAAGTTTTCAACATTACAAATGATTTCTAATTTCTTATTTAATTATTTTATAATTTTTGGGCACTTTTAGACTCGTACATTTAGCACATTAAAAACTTTTCAATAAAGAGAGTTTAAAATACAAAACGTATGACGTCACACTATGGCGGACAGTGTTTTCGGCGCCATTTAAAAGGCATGTTTTTCAATCAACATTTTTATGGGTTTCTACTGTGTAAAATATTAAAATATTAGTTTTTTTTTGTGAAAATGAATGATTAAGAAGCGATTAGCATGAAGAAAAAAAATAGGTCAAGTAGCTTATTAGTTTCGCTCGGGGTCCATTTTAAGAAATAAAATGACCTTCGCGGTCCACACATTTTATGAAAAAATATTTATTAAACATAAGGTTATCTAAAGAAAAATTACAAAGGTTTATTTTATTTACATAATATGAATGAGAAAGTGATCATTTTTATTGTTTGTTTGAAGTGAAACAGCTGCAGCTGCTGTAAGCTATAATTGACATTAAATCCTGAAGATGCTCATCAGTAAGTTGAAACAAAAATTTATTTTTAACGAAGTTCGTCTTCGAAAATGCTTGGTCCGCACAGAATAGGTCGGCAGTCCGGATGCGGACCGCGGTCCGCCATTTGGTGACCCCTGGTCTATTATCTATGATAGTAGATAAAAATTGAACCTTTTTCTTTACCGATTGTTTGTTAATTGTTATCTGGGAGTTGGGATTGGGAATTTGGGACCACTTGTTGAGCCCACTTTTGGTAAGTATTCTTTGTTCTTGAAGATGATTCATTTGAATTTTGAAGATGGCCAGGTAAAATATTTTTCTAAGTAACAAAGTAGGCGCATAAAGGATATTATTAATTATTATACTTACCGCTTTAATTTGTTTGTACTTTCTTCAACAAAATTAGTAAGTACTTACCTTCTTACCTACCTATCAAGCTTTGTTAATGGTAAGGTATGTTCTAGGTAGAAGATAAACGAACTCTCCTGCATGTTTCAGTATCTACGTAACGGAACCCATAGAAGCTATTGCATTAATTAGTAATCTGTGTTATTAATATTATTTTACTTACCCTGGATATTTACTGAAATCATAAATTGCACTGTTGCAACTTGCGGCGTCCAAAAAAAAATACGCTACTTATTCAAAATTCGAACGAGATCCATTCGAAGAGCAAAAACTATCTTCAAACAGCCTCAGCAAAAAACAAAGGCATTCGTCCCGCAGGATTTGTTAAATGGAATGCGTCCAATCGGGAATGTATACTATAGACGGCGGCCATGATTTTAGCTTTCCTACGTGTTTCCTACCGTTTCTACTTTTATTGCTATTTTTCTTTTTTTTATATAAAATAGGGGGCAAATGAGTAAACGGGTCACCTGATGGAAGGCTTTGAACAACTACAGTCGCCCATCGACACTAATCAGAATTCGTGAAAATGAAGGTGGCAACGAATCGGTTAAGTACCTACATAGTTTTCTTGCACAGTCTTAACCTATGCCTGGTTACAGTGTTTTTTGAAGTGAAAACTTCTTTAGCGGCGTTGAGCACTTTTGTGGGATGGGTAAAAACTGTGAAACTCGCGTCAGATTTTCGTGTTGATCGAAAAACCATACAAAACGCGTAAGACCGTAAGACGGTTGGAGAGTAGTGTTGTAACATCGAAATTAAAATTAAATGATAGTTAAAATTAAGTAATAATTAAAATTAAATAATAATCAAAATTAGTAATCAAATCAAATCAAATAATTTATTTCAGGCATCAGAGGCCCATATAACAAATACCTTAAAATCTAACATACATATTATAATTATATAATAAATACCTTAAAACTAACATACATATTTTGTATATGTTACGCTCAAAGACCGAAATCGCTCAATGAGCGAAAAAAAGGCTCACAACGCGTTGTGGTCACAGTGAAACAGTCACGACGCGAAATTCGCGTCGTGGCTCTAATGAAAACGGCCACGACGCGTTCTGGCAATCGCAAAAAGTCCATAACGCGAAATTCGTGTCGTGGCTGATATATGCTATTCGTTTTTCATGATCTGTTCTTGATTGATTAATTATTGTCCATAGGTATAGAAGATTATATTTGAATTACCACGTGTACGTGGTAATTCAAATATAATCTTGTAAAAGTATGGAAGTATGGATATTTATAAAATATCCATACTTACTTCCATACTATCCGTACTATTATTATTACTGTCTGTCTGTCTGGCGCAACATAGTTGCGGGCATCAACTAGTAGTATCATATTTAAATTATATAAGTATAAATAAAAATAAAACTAAATACTTATTATTTATTAAGATCAGATTACTTTATATTAAAAAAAACAATAACAAACAATAGCACGTTGCGCCAGACAGACATACAGTAATAATATTAGTACGAATATTATGGAACTATGGATATTTTACAAATAATAATAAAAAACTTGATATGCAGTGATTTTGTAAAGGAAAAAATATTTTGTAGTACGCGTGGTAATTCAAATATATAATATTCCATACCTATGGATGATTAATTCAATCAAGAAAAACGAATAGCATATCAGCCACGACACGAATTTCGCGTTATGGTCTTTTTGTGATTGCCAGAACGCGTCATGGCCGTTTTCATTAGAGTAAATAAAAAAATATAGGTAAAAATGATTAAAACGCAGCATTTTCCTCTTATCAGTAGACACTTTTGACTTAAGACGACGCCTTGATAATTTGGCTGTAGCGATGCCGATTTTTCTCAGCAATGACTAAAGCTAAGAAACTAAAGTTCATTGTCAGTATTCATCACGTCTTTGTCTTTGAATTGCCCATAGCATAACACGATTGGACAACTTTTATAACACAGAATCATCAATCGAAAAGACCTCTGTAAAAAAAGGGATTCCTATTTTTCCAACAGAGGAGAGTGATTTAAGGTTCCAAAATTTGTACATAAATTGGTTGAAGCATACACTTTAATATGTGCATAGCTTATATGAAATGTATTTATGGTTTTTAAATTACGCGACAAAAACCATTTTTCGCTTACGCCCTTTCCATTTTTTGCTGTTCCATTGCTTGTTTTCTATGAGAGGCCGGCCCGGCCACTCATAGAAAACAAGCAATCTAAAACATATCCAACACGGTTTCTTACTTTAACGCGGCGTCACCTTAACAATATCTTGTCGTGTCGTGAAGTGAAGTGTCGCGAGAAGTGTCAGACACTGCTCTCAGAAGTGACGCGAGAAGTGTCTGAGACTGCTCTCTTCTATTATGATATATTAAGTGGACTATTTTTCCTTCATCTCAAATGGACTATTTTTCAGCTTTTGAGCACATACTGGATATACCATATAATCACATACCACATAATCACATACCGAAATACCAACACTGTATTATCATGGGAGATTTTAACACTTGTATGGCAAGGCGTGATTTGAGATCTAGGAAACTCGCCTCAATTGTGGAATGGAAAAGTCGCTGAAGCGCCATTTTGCTCATATAGAGTTATACGTATATTTGGAATCAGCAGATTTTTCTGCGTCGAATTCAAAGCAATCAGAGTAATTTTGTGGTCAGTTAGCAAAATGAAAATTGGCATTATTTTATAAATCTTTTCGCTGAACGACGCTCAAAACGGTCTTTTTTACACCTATGTTGCTTAAGTTATTTTTCCATTACTTATTTGGAGCGTGAATAACACTTCAGCGATTATTCCATTAGCTCGTATTGTTTACTATGGCGCATCAGCAATATTTGCTTTCTCTAAAAAGTTAAGTTATGGCGGCTAAGCGAAAAGGTTCTCTAGTCATTTCAATAAAGATATTGTTAAGTCAAAAGTATCTACTGATAAGAGAAAATGCTGCATTTTAATCATTTTTACCTATATTTTTTTATAATTTCTGTGATGTCAGATATTTTAATCGAATAAAGATTGTTTAATCAAAGTGACAATAGCGAAAATAATGCTAAATTCAAGACTTTATAAATGTTATCCTATGTCCTTTCCCGGGACTCAAAGTATCTCCATACCAAATTTCAGCAATATCGGTTCAGCTGTTTGGGCGTGAAGAGGTAACAGACAGACAGACAGACGAACAGACAGACAATTACACTTTCGCATTTATAATATTAGTATGGAAGTATGGATGTCCAATGCTGGTAATTATAATAAATAAAAAAACTCCCACATCGGTTTAGGTGGCGTTGGCCAGTTTCAATAAAAGCAGGCCAATTGCGCTAATTTTATAGTGCCCAATAGTGAGCGCAATACACAAGAGCAATCTGGTTTTGAATGAAACCAGGTCAGTAAAGCAGGAGTATTTTTTATAGTGCCCAAGTGTGTGCGCAATACACAAGAGCACTCTGGGTTCAATGAAACTAGGCCAGTTACGCAGGAGTAATTTAATAGTGCCCAAGTGTGTGCGCAATACACAAGAGCACTCTGGTTTCAATGAAACCAGGCCAGTTACGCAGGAGTAATTTTATAGTGCCCAAGTGTGTACGCAATACACAAGAGCACTCTGGTTTCAATGAAAACAGGCCAGTTAAGTAGTAGTAATTTTATAGTGCCCAAATGTGTGCGCAATACATAAGAGCACTCTGAGGGAAGCGCGGGAAGGGAAGAAGAAGCGGGAACTCTCTGTCCTTTCCCGAGACATAACGTATCTCCATCTGCATACCAAATATCATCAAAATCCATGTAGCGGTATAAGCAGAAATCATTTCATTTAACGCCTGGGAACAATTCATTTTTCCGAGATAAAAAGGATCCTATGGCCTTTTCCGGGACTCAAAGTATCTCCATACCAAGTTTCATCAAAATCTGTTCAGCGGCTTAGGCGCAAAATAGGAAATTTTATAACGCGGTAACCGTACATTTTTCAAGACAATAATTATGTCCTTTCACGAGAGTCAAAGTATGTGCACACCAATTTTCATCAAAATCGGTTCAGCGGTTTAGGCGCAAATCATTTTTGTTTATTACACTGGTACCGTACCTTTTTCCCGGATGTAAAGTATCCTATGTCCTTTCCCGAGATATAACGTATCTGTATACCAAAAATCATCGAAATCCACGTAGCGGTATAAGCAGAAATCATTTTTATTTAATGCCTGGAACCGTACATTTTTCGGAATAAAAAGGACCCTACGTCCTTTCCCGGGACTCAAAGTATCTCTATACCAAATTTCAGAAGAATCGGTTCAGCGGTTTGGGCGTGACGAGGTAATTTTATAACATTTTGTTAAAATAAGCACTTAAATTTGTATTGAAAGAACAAATCAGAATTTTGCATTTATGTGAAATGTCACAAAGGACATTAATGCTATGTAATAAGCCCTATAGCAATATTGCATTAACCATTTTTATATTTTTTCTCTTAAAACTGAATGTAAAATTAAAATGTTTTTTCATAATCATAATCTACGCATTTCAACAAAAAAAATGATACCGCACATTAACATTTTTTTGCTTAAAATAAGCAGAAAATAAATATAATCCAAAAAAAACTTAAAACGCCGATTACTCAAAACTAGTTCTATGTGGAATGTTTAACAGCATCCATATATAAGTATATATATATATATATATATATATATATATGTGCTAAATTCCTCAAACGATATATATATATATATATATATATCGTTTGAGGAATTTAGCACAGTACTCGTTCAAATCAAAGCCATCCAAAACTCCCGTCCCTTAACTCCTCTCTCCACCGATCCCAACGATTTTCTCCCCCTTTGTCCTGCCCATTTTTTGGTTGGCCGTCCGCTGACTGCACCTGTAACGGCCGAGGTACACGACGTGCCTGCTCATCGCCTCACACGATACCAGCGTCTCGAGCAGATCCGACAGCACTTTTGGAAGCGATGGTCCCAGGAGTACGTGTCCGAGCTTCAGACGAGAAGCAAATGGCAGCAGAACAAGGGAGACCTCAAGGAGGACATGCTGGTCCTCATCAAGGACGACAACTTGCCGCCGATGAAGTGGAGTTTAGGCCGCATCGTCAAAACCTACCCGGGCAGAGACGGAGTTTCGCGAGTTGCCGATATTCGCAAGGCAGATGGCGTTGTACGGCGAGCCTTCTCCAAGATTTGCCCACTTCTTCCTCAAGAATCTTAATACCTGAACTGTTGGAACCTGCAGATGCTCCAGATTCCAAGGCCGGGGAGTATGTTCACGCACAAGATAGGAAATATCTGCTATCCTGCTCCTAGCTGACGTATCATGCCTGCAGCAGCCCATTGGTCACCCATCACGCGATAATTGCAGCGATTGGCCGCCGATGACGTGATACGCAGTCGTGTCACCCCTCATACGCACCTAGGTTCACTTTGCATTCTCCATCTTAAAAATACGCATTTGTAACCCCTTAACGTTTTCTCTAAAAATTCGCAAAATATTGTAAAAGTTTTCTCCTCGAGTAAAAGGCCAAACCAAGCCAGCCAAAAACGCGCAATCATAATTGTGGGCGTATATTACATCTACACTGAACGTGATTAACCAGATATCGTCAGATTGGAGCCGATGGGTTTGGGAGCATACACCGTTCCTTCCAACATTCATAATAATTCTAGATATTTGGCAGGTGGTGGTTGTCACCTCTCAAAAGTCCATCGTCAGTTAGACAGCGTCACTCAAAACCCCATCCGGTACTGGCCGCTCCAAGTTCCAACAGATAACATAAATTATGAAACTTATCTCAAAATAAGTTGCCAATAGACAAGTTAATCGCGCACGCCGTTACGGCCGTCCTGCATATCACACGTCCTCGTGTGTCCTATCTCCAAGTCAGAAACCAACAAAATTAACACTTTATGCTCCTTTACTATACGCTCGGCCAAACTGACCATACTGGATTCTTATAACATTAGCATAGATTCAACAACATCTTAACTGTCATGATAAAACATTGCAAAATAA
Source organism: Lysandra bellargus (assembly GCA_905333045.1). Taxonomy (NCBI): domain Eukaryota; kingdom Metazoa; phylum Arthropoda; class Insecta; order Lepidoptera; family Lycaenidae; genus Lysandra; species Lysandra bellargus. The sequence goes on from HG995358.1 coordinate 4,208,540, forward strand.
ACAAACTGTGATAAACAACTCAACATGAATACCAACAACATTACCCAATGTCAACGCGTACCAAAAAGTCTTGTGCCACTCAGGCTGCATTTGCTACATAGGCTACAGTTGCCACATGGGCTATTCTACACAGGGTCCATTTGCCACACAGGCTATGCCACACAGGCCAACAATGCCTCACAGGCCAACATTGCCGCACAGGCCAACATTGCCACATAGGCCACCATTGCCACTCAGGCCACCTTTGCCTCATGATAGGCCACTTTACTACACAAGCCATCTTTGCCACAAATGCCAACTTTGCTACACAGGCATTTGTTAACTTTGATGAAAACAAAATACAAATCTCTAGTCTCGACATAATAAAGCTTTTCTGTTTGACGCCGTTACGGTGAGTCCTGACTCCTGACTCATCCTGACGTAAAACTATACCAGAGTTACATCATCATGTTCAATCTAATAATGTTATGTCAAAACTCCGATTGCATGCCTCAAACATATCAATTAGACACACAACAAAAAGCTCAATTTTAATTAACTGCGTCACTATTCACTGTGTATATGTGTGCATCCTTAAATTTCGAGCAGTTCCCTCGATTACTCATGGATCCCATGATCAGGTCACCACTTTTGTGAACATGGTACCAAATTGGAGTGAAACCTAATACAACAGAACAAAAATTTCGAAAATCGGTTCACAAACGGCGGAGTAATCGTTGAACATACAAAAAAAAAAAATATATCCACAGCCGAACATATAACCTCCTCGTTTTTTGGAAGTCGGTTAAAAAGTATCAAACAGTCGTAACAAACCTGACCATCAATTTTAGTCTATTCCAACTAGTTACACATTTCTTTGCACCACCGAAAAAATGACTCAGCCAAGCCGTATTAAAATGAACCATGGTAACTACTGAATATTAGTTTCGCCATAAACAGAACACAAAAAATATATTTTTGTAGAATGTTATCATAAAAAAGTAATTATGGTAACAAAACTGAAATGTCCGGAAATAGCACATTCCGGGGACAACAAATAACTGCAAATTTAAATGGATTAAAGTAGTCTTACGCTTTAAATTGAGCCTTAAAAGTAAAGAACATGGTTCATTTAACCAAAAAAACAATTGAATGTGTCAAGTATTTCCAGAAAATTTTAATTTAATCCAGTCCGAAGTTTTAAATTGTTACCGGGGACACTGGAAAAAGAGGGGCTTTATAAATTATATCATCATAATTTCTTTTTTCTTTCTATTTGAATTAAGTTTTTAATTAACCAAAATAAAGTACAAATAGACACTCTTTCAGTTACTTTACCCTAGGTATATGATATCAGAGACCAGACATACAACTGCACGATGAATAATGATATTCATGAAGGTGACGGCGCGTACGCAGTCCCCACTACCGATAATTACGCGTCCGAGTTATCCGCATTAGAGATAAACGCAGAGGTCAACCCGACCGCAGTGCAATGGAAGGGTCTCGTTCTGGGGGAACCACCTTTAAGCTAGCGGTATCTCCTATGCCAGATAAGTATGATATCTTGAACTAGGTCCGAGGTAGTCATTCTACGTTTTGCGTTTTCGATAGCGCGATGTAGAAGTCACGCCTAACTCGAGAGTGACCTCTAGCGGCGATATTGCGCACTACGAGGTAAGCAGCATCTGTCACAAGTTCGCTGTTCAATACATAGATGGCGCTCCTTGATATACAGGTGTAACAAAAATAAGTGATAATACCTACTTTAGGGTGTACTGTACGTGTTCCTTGTAGTGAGTTCACTGTGAAAGTAGCAGCGCTGAAAGACCAAATTTTTTTTTACTTTTGTAATGGGCAAGGGCCCGAGCGTCACGAGTTTCCCCATACAAAAGTGAAAAAAAATTTGGTCTTTCAGCGCTGCTACTTTCACAGTGAACTCTCTACAAGGAATACGTACACACCCTAACTAAAGTATTATCACTTATTTTTGTTTATTTGCTTTATTTGTTTTTTGGTAAAAAAGTGGGCCCCGTGCGAGTTTCTTACGCCGGTTCTTCTCGCCGGGTTAGTTCCCGAACCGGTGGTAGGCAACATGTAGGACATTCTGAAAATATTCATTTTAAATTTATTCAGAAATAAAACAATTTTGATTTTGATTTCTTGATTTTGATTTTGAGCTGATCTTTTGTATATTGATGGGTTAACCGTAAGGCCGTCCCCCGAGCAAACGACCTTGGCCATAGATACATTTGCCGCGTTGGCGAGATCGCGCCAAAACCCGATTATTTTTACTTATCTTAGTTCTTAGTCCTAAAAAAATTAAAACGGGGAATATGTTGTTATATTAAATCCTTTCTATATCTGTTAGCTACCACTTTCTACATTTTACGCACAGGACGTTGTTCGTGTCATCAAAATGAAGCTACTCACGAAAAATTAGCTTGATAGTAATAAAAAAAAGGCGGGTTGCACTCCGGGAGTGCCGGCAGAAGTGAAAACTTGATTATTAACGTTGTGCATTATTTTTTTAACCCATTTTTTTATGAAAATCGATTTTTGAAAAATCGTTTTTTTAATTAATCGAAAGTCGAAACCCTTACAATTTTTTTTAACCCATTTTTAATGAAAATCGAATTAAAAAAAAATCGTTTTTTTTCATTAATCGAAACCCTTACAATCAATTAAATTTTGAACCCATTATTTATGAAAATCGATTTTTAAAAAATCGTTTTTTTTAATTAATCAAAACCCTTACCAATCGATTAAAAAATATCGACAATCGAAAAAAAACAATCGATTATTCGATTAATCAATTTCGATGTTACAACACTACTCTCCAACCGTCTTACGGTTTTTCGATCAGCACGAGAATCTGACGCGAGTTTCACAGTTTTTACCCATCCCACAAAAGTGCTCAACGCCGCTAAAGAAGTTTTCACTTCAAAAATTCTAGGGAACCTGTACAAAATAGCTACAAGTAAATAAAAATGAATTTTCAAACTCAGTCTCGCTATAACTCGAAAACGGCTGAACCGATTTGGCTGATTTTAGTCTTGAAATATTCGTGGACGTCCAGGGAAGGTTTATATAATTATTATAGGAAGGAAGTGATACGAAGTTCATCGGGCCATCTATGTAATAGTCCAAGTAAATGTCCGTACGTTATTTTTTCAAACTGTGTAGTCCGTCAAGAAAGTGAAGAAATTAAAAAGTGGCAACATCGTAGTGTCATCCCTTTTTTCTTAGATTGATTTGAAAGGGATGAAACTACGATGTTGCCACTTTTTAATTTCTTCACTTTCTCGACAGACTATAATTATCTTCTAATATTTAAAATTCTCGTGTCACAGTGTTTGTGCGCGAACTCCTCCAAAACGGGTCAACCATGGGTCAACCGATTGAGAAGTTGTTTCCAAGGCAGATGGGGAATCTACGGGACCTACGTAGTTTGGTTGCGTTACGTCAAACCCAGCCGACAGATGACAACGTATTGACATGATCCGACCAAATGACGTTGGTACTTGGTCTGTCAACTGCCTAGAAATCAATTTCCTCCATGCTACATTCGTTAGGCCTGCCGTCTGAGAAAAGGTTTTTGTCTACTTTTTATATTGAATTAAATAATTACTTAAACACTTTCCTTGCACTTATTCCACTTTTTTAAAATATATTTATTATAAAATTGTTATATACACGACCGGTTTCGAATAAATGATCTTCAGGTGTGATTTATTCTAAACCGGTCGTGTATATTATAACAATTTTGTAATAAATATTATATTAAAATAAAGTGGAATAAGTGCAAGGGAAGTGTATAAGTAATCAAAACATTAAATACTTTTTATAGGCCATACAAAAATTGTAAATGAAAACGTGCTTCTTCTTTTCTTCATCTTTTGCGCAACAGTCCCGAGCAACATCTACTTTTTAAATATATTCTTTATTTTTCCAATTTATATACTATATAAATAAAATATACAAACATATATAAACTTAGAATATAAAATTATAAAAAGAAAAACTTCCCCATGTCGTCCCCATCTGGCAGAGTGCCCAGCAAGCTGACAGCATTGCCACGTTGGATTGCAATTGCAAGTAATTAAGTAATTATTTAATTGAACATGAATTTCTACCGAGAAGTGACAGAACATTCAATATTATATTTTTATATTGATGCTAGAATTGATTTATATGGCAAAACAACAGCCGGGTCAGCCAGTTTATTAATTATTATATAAAAATAACTAAATTAGTTTTTATGTCATGAAATAAAAAACAACTTAATACAAACGCTATTATTATCAACCTTCTCCAAATTTTTCGGGCAATTGCGGTATTTTTCCAGGTTTTAATTTCTTTGTCCTTCGCCTGACCGTTGGTTTTGTTGTTGTAGTAGTTGTAGTGGTAGAAATTGGTGTAGTATTTGTGCTACTTGTGATAGTAGTTGTAGTAAGTGACGAATATTCAGTATAAGATGTAGGTGAAATTGTTGTAGTATATTCTATTATATCTGCTCTATTAGATGCCACTGTAGGTTTTGTGTTTGCAGGCGTGCTTGTACTGAGTATAGTTGTAATAAGCAAGTTTGCAGAATTTGCGTTTTGCTTAGAAATTTCATTTATTGCATTTATTGTAGTTTGCATGTTTATTTTATGCATAGTTGTTTTGCTACGCGTTGCCTGTGTATTTAGTATACTAGTAGTAGTTGGTTTTGTAGTGGACTCACTTGCTATACTGGGCGTTTTTTGTGTGTTGAGCGACCTTGTTGTAGTGGATCCTGTAGTACGCATATTTGTTTTGTTGAGCGTTGTTTGTGTGTTGAGCGACCTTGCTGTAGTGGATCCTGTAGTACCCAAATGTGTTTTGCTGGGTGATGTTTGTGTACTTCGCAGACTTGTGGCACGGAATTTCGTAGCATGCTTAGTTGTTTTGCTTGGCGTTTCTGTAATTATTTTGCGCAAAGTTGTTTTGCTAGGCGTTGTTTGTGCAATTACTGCATGCAAAGTAGTTTTGCTGGGAATTGTTCGTGTAGAAGATGAAAGTATTGTAGGCGTTGGATTTTTGAAAGACGAAGTTCGGTTCGATTTTGAGGTTCTACTACGTGAAGTAACAGGTCTTGTGACGGTTATCCTAAGTTTCATTTTTTCAGCTGTTTTAGCAGATGTTTTTCCGGCAAGTAGCTTTTTCATTACACTCTCTGGTACCCAATGACCAGGTATCATGGATTCCACCGGGTTTTGTATAAAGATAAGATCTTCTTTCTCTCCCTCTTCTGCCTTTACGCCACATAATGTAATTATTATTAACGCAATAATCATGAAGTTTTCTAAATACACTGAAAAAAAAAATTTCGACGCACAATTACTTGATAATTCATTAGGTATAATTAATATATATTTTTTTGATTTACCAATATTTACAAATCAAGATTTTATAATTTATAATAATATTTTGTTCTAAATTAATAATTTTCGTAAAGTTAAATGTTTATACTGTAGTATAATTAAATTTTGTAATATTGTATACTGAGGATACTTTAAAAAGACAAGATATAATAACACTTTTTACATCCATGCTAATATTATAAATGCGAATGTGTGTCTGTCTGTCTGTCTATCTGTCTATCTATCTTTTACCTCTTCACGCCCAAACCACTGAACCGATTTTGCTGAAATTTGGTATAACCTTGAGTCCCGGGAAAGGACATAGGATACTTTTCATTCCGGAAAAATGTACGATTAACTAAGTTTGGCGCAAAGGAGTTGCGGGCATCATATAGTGTATATATCATATAGTTATATACCTACTACTCACTTTGTGTGCAGTGTGAAATATCATTATTATTTATTTATTAAGGAATTATTTTTCATTTTATTTCGTTCTTGACTTACAATTTCTTTGTACACTTTATTGAAACAAAATCAATTAATTGGAGTTTTAACATTTTATTGTTTTTTAAAATTGCTCGCAATAAAGTAGAAAATAGATTTTTCAATGATTGAAACGCATTAATTCTCTCAATCATTTGATAGTACATGATTCGAATATTTTTTCTTTTAAAACCATTACAGTTTTCATTTAACTAAGGATTCATTGTAGTAACTACAAGAAACCCTTATAATTTCTCTGTCTTTCTATCCGTCCGTCTTTTCACCGATAATTAATAAATTGGACAAATATATATATTATATAGGCAAGCTATACAAATCACAAAAACTCCTTCTCCTTCAGTGCTGCTACTTTCGTAATGAACTGATCTATATAAGGCACACATACACTAGTAGTGTGTTTTCGCGGGTTCTGGATCACGATTCTGGGTCCACCCCTCCCCCCGCTCGCGGCTCGCAAACTTTCTCGATCATTTTTTGTCGATTCGAGCGGCGACATCGCCTAAAAAAAAAAGTTTGGTGTCAAAATAGGGGTTTCGGACCATGCCCGATCGATATATGCGATCCGTTTCTGCGTATTTGCACTAGTTTCAAAGTTAGCGTTTGTGTTTAATCCTCATTATCTACTATCTCCACGCTCCATTGTTCCTTCATAATTACAATTGCTACTTATTGCATTGTTATGCTCGCCTCGGTGTCCTATTGTTCGCAATGACTACCTAGGATTATCGCTTACGTCACCTTAATTTCTTACAAGATTTTAAATATATATGAATGATAATTAACTAGTGAATTGATCCACGGAAGTCGAGGACGTCGTAAACTACATCTGTGAGAAGGCTACCTTCACATTGAGGTCGCTCTACATGTCGCGCCTGCACCGGTCCACGAAAGTCGAGGACGTCGTAAACTACATCTGTGAGAAGACTAGCTTCACATTGAGGGTAGAGCGTCTGTACTCTCGGTACAAAGTAAACTTCGGTTCCTTTGTGGTGAGAGTACTGACAAAACTTCTGTCCACTCTCGAGGTGGAGGAGTTCTAGTCGGTTGGTGTAGTTTACCGAAGGTTTCGGGGAAGGCTCTTCAATGAAGCGCGCATCACGTCACCGCTAAAAAACACTGCGTGATTATAGTGTGAACGTGAGTGTTGTGACAATAATAACATTATGCTGTAAGATATGACTGTTCGGTGTGCATCGGTTGTCTGATTGCCATAACACAAGTTCAACTTAGTATGGGATTAGACGATGTGATGTCACTGTCTACTTTGTGTTGTTGTGTATTATCGTATGAGTGTAATAAAGAATTTGTATAGGTAATTTGTAAATTTTATAATAAATATTGATAAATTTTTCATTAAATTTTATTTATTTCATTAAAACATGTATTGAACACACTGTAGGTACAATATTATATTAATACAAAAAGTGTTGCTACTAAGTAACTTTAGAAACTCTACTAAGCTTTTCCCATTGAACTTATAATACAAATACGTTAAACTATACTGTCCACAAACTGATATGAAATCATTTTGTAATCTCTACGTGTTAAATTCCCATCTCCTGCAGTTTCGCCACATAAAAGCCTTGTGATATCGCATAGGAGCGCGCCCAAACGAGTCTAAGTATTGCCATTTTCATTGATGTGTATGGATATCCAGTGGGATCCAGGTTTACTATCAGGGTCCAAGTTGCTAATAAATGTATGTAGGGGTTTGATCATATTATATTAATATATAGGCAGACGATTCGCAGCGTATACATTATCTTCTTAAGTATAAATCTTCACAAATTCTTCTCAAATAATTACAGATCTCTATTGTGTTCATACTGTATTATCACAGAACCAATCTGGTTTATGGATCTTGTATAATAATATGTCACATATTATCCGTATAATGTATGCTTTACGTATTTACTAAGAGGGTTATTACATATTAAATAATAAATGAATAAATTAAAGAAACATAACTTTGGTACAATATTTTATTTCATAATATCCACACACTATTAGGTAAACACTCACACACCCACGTTACACATTATAACTCAAATATATCATACATGTGACTTTTCTTAGCTTCTACAGAGTACAGTTACATTACGGTTTTATCTAGTTTTCTATAACATTATCAAACTCTGCAAATACAATACAGTTAATCATTTGAGAGAGACTAGAATCAATTGATATCCCATTTCCTTCATTAAGGAAATGTATACCAGTGCCAGAAAATAATGTATGATAGGTTGAAGTGAACATATTAGATACCATTGAAGGATGGTTGTAGAGTTTTTGAAGGCACTTGTTGTCTATATTCTCTGTATATACAAAATGAATTCATACCATAAGTTTCAAAATTAAAAGTATTCTTACTAATGATTAAAATATTATGTTGCGTTATTTACAAATCCTATGATAAATATTTTGAGTACATGCCCCGGAATATTATCAAGCGTTTTTTTTTCTTATCAGTGGAAAGTCGTAATATCATAAACGTTATTCACAATTATTATTGAGTCATCCTTAGCATCCATTTAATGGTAAGGCATACAATAGATACACTTTCACATTCTTTACTAATAATTATTCCTGTGAGTCGCTAAAAGAACAGGATAACTTAATGGTTGGGACATATTTAGATAAGATTGCAAAACCTCATATCATTTTTAAATTTAAAAAAGTAAAATAATATTTATTAAATTTTCCTATAACAAAAAACATACGATAATTCTATAAACTTATTATATTCTTAATCCTATAGCATATTCCGTATATGCCCATTGCCCATAAGTATTGTACTTTGTTATGAGATTATATTAATTTATACTAATTTTTTTTTCTTTTGTTACTTATCTAGTTTGTAATACTTTGTTTCGAGTAGCTATACTTTTATATTATACTTTTATAACAATATGTACAATATTGTACTGAATGATTAATTTTTAAAGTTTCATTGTATTACAATTTACATATACATTGTCTATACATAATATTATAAAACAAAGTCGCTTTTTTTCCCCTCATATCCATTTGTTCCCTTTAATCTTTAACACAACGGATTTTGATGCGGTTTTTTTTAATAGATAGAATGATTCAAGAGGAAGGTTATAAAGTATAATAACATTAATTAAATAGTGGAGAAATACTGTTATTTTTGGGGTTTCTAATGTGATGTCGTAAATAATTACATTTTTTTCCGCTTACATTGCAAACGCAGGCTGAACCCTACGAGACTTATCAAAATAATGTACCAAGTATTATACATAACGAAAAGGTCTACAGAAAACTCCGCGATGGTTTATGTCTATCTCTTATGGATATCCCACAATAACAGTTTTTTGTCATTTACTTTTTACGACAAATAATGGCTAATTTTCGAAGCAATTTTAACAAATATAGCATTAATCCTTATCCAATTAAATATCTTAAATATATTGTTGATTTAATTTAGATCTATACGGCTCTTTACAGCATATGATTTAAATGAATAGTTTCGAAGATATTACAGATTTAAAAATTGCGGGACGTAGCTTTTACGGCGGTACCGACCAATGCGAGCCACGGGTAGTAATAATGAATATAAAATATAAAACAAAACTGCTGAATCGATTTTAATCATATTTTTTTCAGTGGCTATATATTTTATACCTGTGCGAAGCCGGGATGGGTCGCTAGTAAAATATAATATAATACTTAATCAAAAGTTTTTTCAAGTTTTAAATTATGGTACATAGATGAGTTTCAATCAAAATTTGAATATAATATTTCAAATTAATTATTAAAGCTTGTTTCATTATTTTCAAAAACCTTTTAGAATATTATAAAACTTTTTTTATATAAAAATATTCAATTATGCTCAATGTTGAGATTCAAATCAATCAAACATAGAATTTTCACTCAAAAAATAAATAAAACATGTTTCTCATACAATGATACTAAAACCTAAAAGATTTATTTTGTCTAATGATATTATGTCATTACAAATAATTGAGAAATGTGATGTGGAATACCTACCTTATCTTCTAAAAATCTTGTGTTCGTATGTGATTGATTATTTAATGATTAATTTGTTTTCTTTTTATTAACTGTAAAACGTACTTTGTTATGAGATAATTTTATACTAATGATTTTTTTTCTTTTGTAAACTAGATTGTAATACTTTGTTTCGAGTAGTCATACTTTTAAATTATACTTTTATATGTATAATATTGTACTGAATGTTTAATTTTTAAAGTTTCATTGTATCACAAAATTGTAAAATATAATATTTAATCAAGATTTTCTTAAAAACATAAAGTTTTAAATTATGTTACTCGTATGAGTTTCAATCAAAATTTGAATATATTTATAATTTCAAATTTATTAAAGCTTGTTTCATTATTTTCAAAAACCTTTTAGAAAATTACAAAAAGTATTTTTTTTATTAAATATATTTCAATTAAAGCTTTTTTCATTATTTTCAAAAACTTTTTAGAAAATTATAAAACGTGTTTTTTTTTTAATTTAATATATTTCAAATTTATTTAAGCTTGTTTCATTATTTTCAAAAACCTTTTAGAAAATTACAAAATGTGTTTTTTTTTATTTCATATATTCAAATTTATTAAAGCTTCTTTAATTTTTTTCAAAAACTTTTTAGAAAATTATAAAACTTTTTTTTTTAAATTCCATATACTTATTTCAAATTTTTTAAAGTTTTTTCATTATTTTCAAAAACCTTTAAGAAAATAACAAATCGTGTTTTTTTTATAAAAAATATATCAAATTTATTAAAGCTTGTTTCATTATTTTCAAAAACCCTTTAGAAAATTACAAAACGTGGAATTCTTATAAGAAAAATATTTCAAATTTATTAAAGCTTTTTTCATTATTTTCAAAAACTTTTTAGAAAATTATAAAACGTTTTTTTTTTAATTCCATGTATTTCAAATTTATTAAAGTTTTTTCATTATTTTCAAAAACCTTTAAGAAAATAACAAATCGTGTTTTTTTATAAAACAAATTTTCAAATTTATTAAAGCTTGTTTCATTATTTTCAAAAACCTTTTAGAAAATTACAAAACGTGGATTTCTTATAAAAAAAATGTTTCAAATTTATTAAAGCTTTTTTTATTATTTTCAAAAACTTTTTAGAAAATTATAAAAATTATAAAACGTTTTTTTGAATTTCATATAATATTTCAAATTAATTAAAGCTAATTTCATTATTTCAAAAACCTTTAAGAAAATTACAAAACGTGTTTTTTTTATAAAATATATTTCAAATTTATTAAAGCTTATTTCATTATTTCAAAAACTTTTAAGAAAATCACAAAACGTGTTTTTTTTTTTAATAAAATATATTTCAAATTTATTAAAGCTTGTTTCATTATTTTCAAAAACCTTTTAGAAAATTATAAAATGTGCGTTTTATTTTTATAAAAATATTCAATTATGTTCAATGTTGAAATTCAAATCAATGAAACATAGAATTTTCACTCAAAAAATAAATTAAACATGTTTATCATAATCTCTTAATATATCAAACTTTATAAGTCACATAAAATCAATTTGTAGGAACCAAAATATATTTTAATATATTTTGAAATCATGTGATGACGAAGAAATAAATTGCATTTGTTAGTATATTCATAACGTTCGTGTTCTACAATTTAAAGTATCATTCAAAGAAAAGGAGAAAAAAAAAATTAAACAAATATAGAGATATTCTTCGAAAATTAGTGCGACTTGTCTCGTCCCTTACAAGTAAATTAAGAACAAAAAAATATAATTCAAAAAGGGGGGCGCATTTTTTGCCCACAATTTTTGTTTCTATTTTGAGTCGATTGATGAATTACTTTCTTAAGATGGAACTAATGCACGTGTTCACTTAGATTTTTTTTAATGTAGGTATTGTTTAAATTTATCTATCTACCTGATATTTAGACCTTGGGGTACGCCGTATGACTCTTAACAGTCTTAATAAATTGTAATAAGATACGTAGAATATACGCAGTACCACCAACGACCACTTATAAATTCGCGGACTATGACGGAGGTCAACTTAATAACAATTATAAGAGATCAATTACCACTCAATATTATGATTTATGTTGTCAATTCAATGCTCACTGCTCACACCAAGTCACCAAGCTCACTGTTGGGTTGTCAGTTGCTTACAAACTTTCAACAACATAACAGAAATATATTACGAGTTACAACTACCTATATAAAACTTCTACGTACAAGCGATAGCGCGACACAGGAGCGCCTCAGCGACATCTAGTGAAGAGAATATAATACTATTTTTTTATACAATTTGAATTGGCACTAACAGTTTACCTACTAGGTAACTAAAAAGAGTGAAATTATTATTTTTAACAAAAAATTAAAACCGACTTCCAAGGTAAAAACAATATTAATATCATCCTTATAATATGAACTAAAAAGTATTAAATAATTTTTCATATCTAATATGTAGTGCCTTTTCCCGAATTCGGCTAAACCTCAACTATTTCTGTACTCAATCTTCATAATTTTGAAGTCAGTGCCAGTTCTAAAAGTTTCAAATTTTCTGTCAAAGAAATAAAGATTCAGTTATATCTGGTACCGACTTCAAAATGATGAAGATTGAGTACAGAAATAGTTGAGGTTTAGCCGAATTCGGGAAAAGACACTACATATTAGATAGGAAAAATTATTTAATACTTTTTAGTTCATACTATAAGGATGCTATTAATATTGTTTTTACCTTGGAAGTCGGTTTTAATTTTTTGTTATAATATACCCTGTATAGACTATATCTATACATATTATAAAAATAAAGTCGCTTTTTTCCCTCATGTCCCTTTGTTCCCTTTAATCCTTAAAACTACGCAACGGATTATGATAATTCTTTCAGTGTTAGATAGCCCATTTATTGAGGAAGGCTATAGGCTATATTTTATCACGCAAAGACTATTAGGAGCGAAGAAATAGAGGAAAATGTGGAAGAAACGGGAAAAATTATTTGAAAGGCCTAACTTGAACGCGCTAATTTCAGGAAGTACTGGTCTGATTTGAAAAATTATTTCAGTGTTAGATAGCCCATTTATTGAGGAAGGCTATAGGCTATATTTTATCACGCTAAGACTAAACTGACTAATAGGAGAATGTGAAAAAAACGGGGAAAATTATTTGAAAGGGCTTATCTCGCGAACTACTCGAGCAATTTTTATGTTATTTGGAACAAATAAGAAGTAGACCACGTGAAAGATCATAGGCTATCGATTTTAATCATTTTTTCATTGGCTATATATTTTATACCCATGCGACGCCGGGGCGGGTCGCTAGTATTAAACAAAGTAATAATACTTTTCTATGATGTGATGGACCCCCTTGACATATATTTTTTTTATTTCTTCCCTTTGTGTTAGTTATTGTTAAATAGGTTTCCTTAAATAATTTGTGAGTTGTGATTTGCAGAATTTCGGTCGCGTAAATATATCTTTTCATACAAATCATGAATCACAAAATTACGTTTGTGTGAATCACAGGACTTTCACTATAAAACTGAACGCAGCAAAATTTCTGCCAGCCGAAATTCTGCGACTCACAACTCACAAATTACGCTCGTTTGGCTTCACTGTAACTGAGGGAAGATTTATTTTTGTAATGTTAGTATTTTTTTTGGGACAATTCTAGTGGACAACACGAGGTAGGATTTCTAGTAGCAAAAAAGTTAAAAAATAATATAATAGAATTCATATGATATTCCGAACGGATTGCGGTACTAAAATTACGCCTGAGACCTAACAAAACCCTTACGCTTATTCAAGTTTATGCGCCGATATCTGCATACTCAAATGAGGATGTCGAAGACTTTTATGACCTCCTAAACAAAGCGTGCGATGAAAATAAGGGAACTTTTAATATTATTCTCGGTGATTTTAATGCCATTTTGGCATTAAAATCACATAATAAATATTATTGAATAACACATAACGAAATTGATTTCATTCTTCCCTCACACAAAGAAATAATCTTAGACATCAACGTAATAAATAAAATGAATACAGCACAGACCACAGACCACTAAGGACAAAAATCAAATTCAATTTTAAAATTCATCGATCCGAAATATTAAAAAAATACACCAAATTATTCTAAAGAAACCCTTATCAACAATTCAGATCAATTCAATATAAAACTCTCTAATTATTTTAGTACCCTACAACTAGACGTATCAGATGCTACTTCCACTGGTATTTTCATTTATCATATTTATCATAATCATTTATTTGCCTTGAATGTAGGTTACAAAAGCTCTTAAAATAATATAAAATGGTACAAACATTCTGCTATAATTAGCGTGAAAATATTATTATACAGTGAACATGCATAAAAATTATTAAAGTAATAAGATAAATTTACAATTGTCATAAATAATTACATTATGTATACTAATAATATAAAGCGGAAGAGTTTGTTTGTTTGTTTGAACGCGCTAATCTCAGGAACTACAGATCCGTTTTTGAAAATTCTTTCAGTGTTAGATAGCCCATTGAACGAGGAAGGCTATAGGCTATATTTTATCACGCTAGGACTAATAGAAGCAAAGAAATAGAGAAAAATGTGGAAAAAACGGAACGGAAATATATTTGAAAGGGTTTATTTAAACGCGTTAATCTCAGGAACTACTGGTCCGATTTGAAAAATTCTTTCAGTGTTAGATAGTTCATTTTTATTACTCTATATATAGTATATTTTTTTTACTCTACAACTAATAGGAGCGAAGAAATAGTGGAAAATGTGGAAAAAACGGGAGGAAATTATTTGAATGCGCTAATCTCAGGAACTACTGGTCCAATTAAAAAAAATATTGCAGTTTTAGATAGCCCATTTATCGAAAAAGGCTATAGGCTATATTTTATTACGCTAAGACTAATAGGAACGAAGAAATAGAAGAAAATGTTGAAAAAACGGGCTAAATTATTTGAAGGGACTTATTTGAACGCGCTAATCTCAGGAACTACTGATCTGATTTGAAAAATTCTTTCAGTGTTAGATATTTTATTTATCGAGAAAGGCTATAGGCTATATTTTATCACGCTAAACCTAATAAGAGCGAAGAAATAGAGGAAAATGAAAAAAAAAAACGGGAGAAATTATTTGATAGGGCTTATCTCACGAACCACTAGAGCAATTTTTATGTTATTTGGCACACATGAAGAACAGACCACGTGAAAGGACATAGGTTTCTTTTTTGCGGAAAAATGTACGGTTTCCGTGACATTCCTAAATTACGCGGGCGAAGCCGCGCGAAAATCTAGTATATTATAAAGGAACTAGCTGTCCCGGCAAACGTTGCTTTGCCATAATAATGTTACGGATACGGACAGTTGTTTACCTCTGCGCGTACTTTCTAGAAAAGTCCAACCCTTGTTTATGTGAATTGCGTGTTTACGTAAACAATCCAGAATGGAATGTTCCAGAAAGCGACGTGGGCCATTTAAAAGGTAAACAAGCCGGCAGTCGACTCAGTTTGATACAAGCGATCATCAAGGCGACTTCAAAGTGAGAACAAGTGATCAATAGTGAGTGACAGTGATAGTGCTCAGTGATTTGGATCTAGTGCTTAGTGTTTGGGCTTAGTGATTTGTGTGAGCTAGTGTTTGTGATTATTCACATAAAGTCTTCAAGAGAGTCACGAGGTCTTTCTCTCCGAATCCTCGAACCCTAGCACGTAACAATAATATTATAAAGTATTTCGAGTAATGTTTGAGCATATTACCATATATTACTTATTATTTTATTGAAGTGACTAAATAAGTATGTCACCATGGCAACGTACATCGCTATCCGGTATCCCAACGCACAAACAATGGTCGCCGTCAGTCTCAGGTTGTAATAATTTACTAGTAGTACTAGTATTTATTCAACAAATGCACTTATCAATATATAAAGTACCGAGTAGCCGATTCTCAGACCTACTGAATATGCATATAAAATTTGGTAAAAATCAGTAAAGCCGTTTCGGAGGAGTTCGTGGACTAACAATGTGACACGAGAATTTTATATATAAGAAGATAAATCCAGAATCACCCTTAACTCTACAATCATATTGTAATAATATTTCATTTTATTTACTTAACTGAATGTCACGAAACTAATATTAAATTAGAAAATAAATTATTATATAAAGTTATAGCTTATACAGTATGCACTGTTTGCAAAACATGTTGAACCTTGGTATTTGTAAGTATTATTGATTTTTATCATTCAGATAGTCTAATAAATTATAATAACATTTTTCTATTAGAAACCTTTTCAGTTGTTTCTTAAATTGTTTAAGATTCATTGCTTTTAGATCTTTTGATAATTTATTATAAATCGCAGGAGCTATATGGAAAACACTTTTATGCATTAGTGTGGTATTTGTCATACAATTACATAGGCTGTATGTATCACGTTGACGCCTGTTGCTCGCTATCGATGCTAACTCAAAAAGATTTGGATTTTGTTTGACAAATACCGCAACTTCATAAATATATAGACATGTAAGAGTGAGAATTTTATATTTCACAAAAAATGGCTTGCAAGTATCGGTTTGTGATAGCGCAAACATAGCTCTTACACATCGTTTTTGTGCCTTAAAACTATTTCAACATCTGTTGAGTTTCCCCAAAATACTTTGCCATACCTTAGTATCGAAACCACTAATCCATTACACGCAGTTACTATTGTACTTACACTTGAAATTTGAGTTAATTCATGAAGGGCACAAACTGATTTATTAATTTTTGAGTTGTTCGATATGAGCTTTCCACGATAGCTTACTATCTATTGTGAGTCCGAGAAATTTGGTAGTTAGCACTTCAGAGATTGACTCAGATTTGTAATTAATATCAATTTTGGGAACATTAACACGTTGCTTAAAATGCATAAGCTTAGTTTTTTCTATATTAGCTTTTATATTATTTGCGTCTAACCATCTAATTATGTCCCTTAGCGTGTTATTTATATCTAGTTCATATTATGTTTTGTCACCATTACATATTTTGATTGTAGCAGTACTGTCATCAACAAAAAGTGTTATTGGGTTGGAAGTCGCTTTAGGGAGATCATCGATGTAATTAATGAATAGAAGTGAACCTAAAACACTTCCTTACACCGTACAGTAATTTTAGGGCTTTAGAGAGATATATGTTCTATTTTTATTTTAGCGTTAATTTTTACTATTTTTGTATACTGCGATTTTTAAATAGCTTTCTATGAGTTTTAATGTGTTACATCTTATGCCATATGCTTCAAGCTTAAATAGCAGAATTTTGTGATCCACAAAATCAAACGCCTGCGTCATATCCATAAATAAGGCGCAAACTGGTGTCCTTTTATCCACATTCGACATAACTATATCTAGAAATTCATATATAGCAAGGTTTATGGTTTTATCTCTTCGGAATCCTTATTGTTCCTTAGCTAGAATATTTTGTTGCTCTAAATAATTATGACTAGTATTATATAAATGTGTTTCGAACACCTTGGAAAAAACATGTACTAGAGCTATAGGCCTATAATTTTCAATATTTTCTTTATTATTTTTCTTAAATATTGGTTTGATTATACTTATTTATAAATTTTCTGGATACATCCCACTTTCTATAGATAAATTTAGAATGTGACTAAGTGGTGACTTAATGTAATCAACTACATATTTAATGGCTTTAGTCGAGATGTTGTCATATCCAACACTGTTGATGTTTTTTAGATCTTTTATTATTTGTTTAATGTCATCAGGTGTACATGGTTTCATAAAAATGGAATTAAGTTTTGATGTCATATATTGTTTGTAAAAGTTTGATTATTTGAATTTATTTGTGTCACTTTATTTATAACTTCGTTATAATATTATTATTTTGTTTTATATATGAAATAGTGTCTGTTGGTTTATTTTGTTTTGCTGAATTTATGATTTGCCATAATATAGTTTTTACTTTACTGTATGATTTTGCTCTATTATGGTTATTTTGAGCCCGCTGCGTTTATTTTACAAATTTTTTAAAACCTTTTAGTATACTTAGTTAATTTTTGCTTATTCACTATAGTAGGACATCTTCGATAATTCCACAATAGTTAACGTTTTTTTGCACTACAAATTTTTATACCCCGTGATATCCATTTAGGTTTTTTGTGGATATGTATAGTTATGGTTTTATATGGGAAGTACAATTTATAAAACAATGTAAATATATTAAATAAAACATTAGAAGCAATATTTGGATCACATGCATTATAAACATCTGTGAATGTAAGCTGACTAATACAATATTTGAACTTTTCAAGATTTTCTTTGGAAAAATCATGCCGCTTCGTTTTCCAGTACTTAATTAAACAAATATTTTTTACATTGCATCTTAACAATTGAGAGGTGTGGTCGGATAATCCTAGCTCGATTACTTCAGATTTACACTGATTTTTGAAATTGTGGGCAAAATTATCAATTACATGTCTGGCTTACATGTCTTGTAGGTTCTCTTATCTGCAATTTTAAATTATAGTTAAGAAGAAGGCATTCAAATTTTAGCATTTGATTATTTTGTTTAAGGATATTAATATTAAAATCACCAGCTATGATTATTTTGTGCTTACGATAATTCTTGTTTAAGAAAGCCAAACATTTATTTAATCTATTGAAAAATACATTTTAGTTACTTAGTAATGGTACTCTATAGAGGCAGACAACAACAACTTTGTAATCTGTAAGTTCTATTGCACAACATTCAAAAGAAGAGCATAAGGAAAAACCTAAAAGTGTTGAAATAACTTTATATATATATATATATATATATTTATAAACAGTTGACATCCACTTTGTTTTCGCAGATTTAGTAGTAATTGTCCTGATATTGGCGTCCATCGAAATATTTGGAGTTGCACTTCCATTGGTAGGTTGTTATTTCCACTATTTGTATCCACCGCACTTTCAGACGGACCACGGGCTGTTTCTTGTGAAAACAATGGTTCAGTTGACATCACTATTGGTCGTAACAACTTAGTAACAACTTCCCTGAAATCAGACATAAATGGGCGCAGTTTTTGTTTTCCATGATCGATCCCACATCTGATGTAGGAGAAAAATAAAAGAAACATAAAATATATAAAACAAACAATAGATTTTAATAACAATTACGTCACAAAGAAACAAAATATGTATAATATACTTCAAACATAGAACAACTTACCAGATATATTTACAAGTTATTCTAAAGACAGTTCAGAGCAACGTCTTGCCGTGCCCAAAGTCAGACAACTTCTGATCTGTCGATATTAAGTCATACCCTTTTTATAAACTTGTGGGCATAGAAGGGGAAAAGAACCGAGTAGGGGAAAGACGTGTTCGTCTATGACGTATCTATCAACTGACTATCCATCAACTGTCAACTGACTGTCCAAATATCAATTGACTATCCCACAAACACTATTGCGGAAGTAATTATTTATAAATTAAATTAAAAATATTTCTTATTCTCTCACATATACTACACAATTCTGGCTATACAAGAGGGAAATAATAATATGTCAAGAATTATTACCGCATGAAGAACTTTCAGAACCAGATTTTTTTTCGACAGTAAATATCTAAATGTTCTGCACCAAAATATCGCAGGACTAAGATCAAAATATAACGCACTATTTGTTTGCCTGCAAGAACTTTCAGATCAAAATACTGATGTTAATATTGTATGTCTGACTGAGCACTTTATGGTCTCAGGTCAAGAGGAGTCCTGCCCAATCCCAAACTACATCTTGGCATCTTGCTATTGCAGAAATGATTCAAAGCGGGGTGGTCCATGTATATTTGTAAAAAAAGAACTAAATTACAAAGTTATTTCAACACTTTTAGGTTTTTCCTTATGCTCTTCTTTTGAATGTTGTGCAATAGAACTTACAGATTACAAAGTTGTTGTTGTCTGCCTCTATAGAGTACCATTACTAAGTAACTTAAATGTATTTTTCAATAGATTAAATAAATGTTTGGCTTTCTTAAACAAGAATTATCGTAAGCACAAAATAATCATAGCTGGTGATTTTAATATTAATATCCTTAAACAAAATAATCAAATGCTAAAATTTGAATGCCTTCTTCTTAACTATAATTTAAAATTGCAGATAAGAGAACCTACAAGACATGTAAGCCAGACATGTAATTGATAATTTTGCCCACAATTTCAAAAATCAGTGTAAATCTGAAGTAATCGAGCTAGGATTATCCGACCACACCTCTCAATTGTTAAGATGCAATGTAAAAAATATTTGTTTAATTAAGTACTGGAAAACGAAGCGGCATGATTTTTCCAAAGAAAACCTTGAAAAGTTCAAAAATGTTAACTAAAAAGAACGAAATAAGACCTAATTCTGCCGGAGGCATCGAATCCATGTTTTAATTGATACGACTCTTGCTTACGAGTTTCATGCCAGGATAAATAGAAGGTTACATAGAAAAATGTAGAAGAAGAAAGTGGATAATAAAATGCAGTCGGAGGCATAATATTTTATGATTTATGAATTAATGATAAACTTGGTGCGACATGCCTCCGACTGCATTTTATTATCCACTTTCTTCTTCTACATTTTTCTATGTAACCTTCTATTTATCCTGGCACGAAACTCGTAAGCAAGAGTCGTATCAATTAAAACATGGATTCGATGCCTCTGGCAGAATTAGGTCTTGTTTCGTTCTTTTTAGTTATTTGATTTTTAATTTATTTATTTTATTACAATGAATAGTTTTGGTAGGATGTGCAAAATATTAATAAATATTTTTGTGATAATCTGTGACGCTCTTCAAACGAAACATTTATGTACTTATGTGAATAGAAATAACTAAATCTATACTTACGTCTTATGTTATATTAAGATAATGAATTTGTATGTTAGTTTGTTATAAATACCTTAAAACAGGTCTTGTCTTTAATAATAATAAATAATAATCAAAAAAACGAAAAATCCGATAAGCTCGAAAAACTCGGGTTCCATTTTTTAAACCCGGGTTTGTTCGTGACCCCAAAAACCCGGGTTTTCCCGGGTTTTCGAGTTTCGGGAAAACCCGGTCTCGATGCCCTAAAGAGTATGTTATTATTTAAATATTATAAATACGTTTATACTTTTGCCACTAGATGGCGATTTATATAGTCAAACCAAAACGTAATTTCCACACTCATGTTACATATAAACGAAATAAAACAATTAAATATTATTATTATTATTTATTCGTTTCACGTTTTGGCTCAGGAGGGCCTTTCTTTTTTCTTGGGCCTTTTTTTCGCGTAGTCGCTGTCGGCTTAGGTGTTGTTGTTGGTTTAGGCATGGTAGTTGTTGGTGTTGTGGTCGTTGGTGTTGTAGTCGTTGGTGTTGTAGTTGTTGTTGTAGTCGTTGGTGTTGTAGTCGTTGGTGTTGTAGTCGTTGGTGTTGTAGTCGTTGGTGTTGTAGTCGTTGGTGTTGTAGTCGTTAGTGTTGTAGTCGTTGGTGTTGTAGTTGTTGGTGTTGTAGTCGTTGGTGTTGTAGTCGTTGGTGTTGTAGTAGTCGTTGGTGTTGTAGTCGTTGGTGTTGTAGTCGTTGGTGTTGTAGTCGTTGGTGTTGTAGTCGTTGGTGTTGAAGTCGTTGGTGTTGTAGTCGCTGGTGTTGTAGTCGTTGGTGTTGTAGTCGTCGGTGTTGTAGTCGTTGGTGTTGTAGTCGTGGGTGTTGTAGTCGCTGGTGTTGTAGACGTTGATGTTGTTGTCGTTGGTGTTGTAGTCGTTGGTGTTGTAGGCGTTGGTATTGTAGTTGTTGGTGTTGTAGTTGAAGTAGTGGTTGTTGGTGTTATGGTTGGTGTAGTTTTCGGCGTTGTGGTTGTTGGTGTAGTTGTTGTCAATTTAGGTGTGGTTGTTGTCGGCTTCGGTGTTGTTGTCGTTGTTGGTTTCGGCGTAGTTCTCCTCGGTTTTGGTGTGGTGGCTGTCGATTTAATTACTAGACGATCGAATTTTATTGGTTTCTTATCTCTTTCTAGTATTTTTTTCACGATACTGGCGGGCATCCAATGGCCTGGCATTTCTGCTTCAACAGGATTTTTTATAAAGATTAACTCATCCCTTTTTGTTGAAAATTTCTTCCCAGAACTAAATGTGATGATGTACGCTAAGCAAAGGCCGCTTATCAAAGCTTGCACTGAAAATAGAGATTACATTTACCTACAACTAAAAGAATAAGTAATCAATGCTGTACATACCCCGGCCCTGCAGCTTTTATGTCATCATAATAATATTATGTTCGCATAATATTTTTATTTTTATTTTATGCAATAAGGGGGCAAACGAGCAAACGGTTCACCTGATGGAAAGCAACTTCCGTAGCCCATGGACACTCGCAGCATCAGAAGAGCTGCAGGTGCGTTGCCGGCCTTTTAAGGGCTAATAGGGGAGGGTAGGGAAGGAAATAGGGAAGGGTAGGGAAGGGAAAAGGGTAGGGGATTGGGCCTCCGGTAAACTCACTCACTCGACGAAACACAGCGCAAGCGCTGTTTCACGCCGGTTTTCCGTGAGGACGTGGTATTTCTCCGGTCGAGCCGGCCGTCTCTCCCACGTCAAAAAATTTTAGTTTATACTTAATAGAAATAACAATAATACAGTTTTTGGAAAACTCGCATACTTAGTACGAGTAGTTCTCATCTAAATAATAATATGGATAAAGAAGTTTTTAAACTTGTAAGGGTATCTTTATACAAGAATCGTTTTTGATAACACTTATGCCAACATATTACAAAATAAAAAGAAAATAATGAATATTTACTCACTTGTATAATATAAGGCTTAATCAAAACAAATGGAAATTATATTAAATATCATGTTCACGATTCTTCTAATTTATATTTCTGCAGAAGTTTTAAACTGTTTAACATTTAGTAAGCTATTTTCTATTAAAATTACCTCAAAGTATGAAGAGATTATTATTTCTAAATTTTATTGTTTCACATTATAATTTATTGCCTCGTGCAATAATGTGTAAAATTGATTTTTAAATTAACAACCAAACATCTGACTTCCACTTTTCTTTTACCCACATTTTAAAGCTGTAACATAAATACATAATTTAAATTATAATTAAAAAATAATTAAATAATTAAAAAAACGATTGTCTGTCTGGCTATCATATCGCGGTTCTTGAGATTACAGCCTGGTGACAGACCGACGGAGATCGAATTTTTAGTAAAAGAGTTCCTTTTTGAGTCCATACTCCATAGTTATGGAAGACTAAAAAGTGAAAACAAAACAAAAATGTATAATCATGATCTTTGACTGCTAAAGAGGTATATTTTGTGCTATCAAAAAAGTTGTTGCATAAGCAAATTGCGGACCTACACAATTTGGTCACGTTATTTCAAACACCTGTGGTCAAACACAACTAACAGATCACGATTCACGACTCATTGGATTGATTTTACCCGAACAATGTAGGATGACTAGGATCGCCAACTGCCTGTGAATGAATTTCTTTGATGGTAAAGTGAATAAATAACTACTAATTGAAATAATATTTGTATATTTTGTAACAGTAACTAATATGACATGGTAATTAGCATTTAACACACATTTGACATTCTACTTCGCATAAGACAAAACATGCATTTTAAGATATTAATACGCTGGCTTTCAGTTTCAATGTCACTTGACAATACTTACATCGCAATTCGCAAGTGCTGGCCCATGGACGTACACCGTAGTATATATGTCGCAGTCATCTGGTTTAATTTGCGATTCGATTGAATGACTAGCGCACTCATTGAATGACTCCTTTCAATTGAATGACTAAAGGACAACTCGTCAAGACGTTGACTGTAACGTTTAACGTCTTGACTAAACGTCATATTATAGCGAAGTCGTTGAATGGGATGCTATATTTATTTTTTTCAAGTAGCCGTTGACGGAGTAGCTATAGGTTTTTTTCACCACGCTTTCATATTATTTTATTAGTTATTACAAATAAAGCACTTTAATGTAAATGTTATCCATAAAGTATCAACACAGTGCTATCAGCTGAGCGAGCTGTTTTACGCCATATTTGTTTAAGTGACTAGTACCGCCGCAGTAGGAAGAAAATGAAATACGTTCAATTACCTGACATCATGTCACGCTATGCTACAAATCGCTAACTAGTTGAACGTTGAGGGACGATCGTTCAATCGACGTTCGGCCGAGTCATTTAATTGAATGGAATCATTCAATGAATACGCTAGTCATTCAATCGAATCGCAGATTGAACTAAATGACTACGACATATATACTAACGTTAACATTAGCAATTATTTTAACATCAAAGTTTTCAAGGGTATCCTTTTAAACATTGACGCATTCATAAAAATAATAAAGGCTGATTTACACTGATACAGTAGCTGGCGCCATCATCACTGGTTCCGTCGCTGGATCAGCACTGTATCAATGTAAACATGTTTCAATCCAGTGCTGGACTGGATTGAAACATGCTGCCAATGCTGGCGCCAGCTACTGTATCAATGTAAATCAGCCTTAACTCCCGCAAAGGATTTGGTGGCTAGTTTGATTTATCTGTTTACACTCATTGTTTCATTTATACTCTCCCCTCCTCGATCCTCATAAATCATAGTCCAGTGGGACGGACGACAAGACCTGGCGCAGAATGTGACGCTTTGGATATCTGCTAGGGTGGTTTTTTGGGGGATATCTAGGGCGCCTACGTCGAGTTGTTACTCTTCTAGTTGTCGTCGGTTCTGGCGTTGGTGGTTTTGGCGTTGTCGGTTTTAGCATCTCTGTTGTTTTTTTCCTCGGAATACAGTAATACAATCCACACGTTTTACACACCAGAGGAATTGCATCGACGCATTGTTTCGTAAGCGACAGCTTCATCAATTTGTTTTGCGGTTTCGCTAAGAGTACTTTTAATAGTTTGCTCGGGATCCAGTGGCCTGGCATTCCGGACTCTACGGGGTTGTCAATATAAATTAATTCGTCCATCTCTATATTTTTGTGTTTGTGTCTTCCGAGACAGAATGACACGATGCAGGCTAAAGAGAAGTTAATTAAAAAAAAGTTCACTGAAAAAAGAAACGAATTTTTCAAACTTTTTTTTACTATTAAGTAGGTACATATACTTTTTAATTAAATTCTATCTTGTTAAGACAAGAACTTCCCCAGACAACGCCCGTGATTGTGAGTACCTAATTGAAATTATTCTAATCAAAATGAAGTGGTGTTTAATTGTTCATGAAAAACTCTTTTTGGAATATCAAACCACATCTCAATATGATTAGTAACCTCCACTTACTCGGTTATTTATTTATATTTTATATCTTAGATTATTTTTGAGCGTTGCAATATCTTCACATAATATAGTACGACGCTTAAAAATGTTCACTTGAATTTATGCTACTGCATTGATTCAATAATTTATCATTGTACTGTATACTATACAGTATACACAACCATCAATTGATTAATCACATTTTGTCTTTCATGCGTGAAAGGTAGGTACTTTTAAAGTTGTAGCTGAAATAAATCTAAAAACTCTTGATATTTCAATATCAGCCAATCTTTCCTAGTCGTAGATATTTTTATTTTTAAGTTATCCAAAAAATGGTATTTGGGGCAGTTAAAAAGACTTGTGTTAAGTACTGAATTAAACGAATGTTTTTAGTATCCTCATTTTTTGTTGGTTCGTTCGGGTACCAATATGTATGTAATGAATTCTTACTTATTCTACTATTAAAACTTTCCAGTGCCCTTTCGAAAGGGATAAAATTACTAATCCAGGGTCAAAGCAATTTTTCTGTATCGAAAACAACTTAAAAAAGAAGGATTAAGTATGGCTTAAAGAACAATTGATTGAATCTACTTTAGTTTTCTGAAAGTTTGACAAATAATTATTCATTTTTAAACCTACCAGTCAATTTTTTAGGGCTGCCCTGAATAGATCTTTCGAAACTCCGAGGTAGGTACTTTTAAAGGTGGAGGTAGCATCGAAGATCCTCATACCTTGAAGATACTACAAGCATATTGTGTCCCTACACATCGCAGGGATCAAAGAGTTAAGAGAGTTTAGAAATATAAGAACTAAGAATTTAACGAACGTATAATTGCTACCTCTTAGGAAATAGATATCAGTAAAACACACACAAACATTAAGATACATTTACTTAAACATAACAACATATAAATCAGTCTTTGAACTGGTCATTCCTTGAACGAAAAGTCGTAATCGGAGAGCGAGGTGAAGTGGTTTTCGAGGGGAGGGAATACGTTATCCAAGTCGACATACAGTTGTTGTTCCGCAGTCAGCTTGGTCACGATCTGGGCGAAGGTCGGCCTGGCTTGGGGCTCGTCGGACCAGCAGTCCAGCATGAGGCCGTAGAGCCGGGGCGAGGCCCGCGCCGGCCTGGGCAGGCGGCCGCCTTCAGTCAGGAACTGAGGAACTTTCTGGTTGCTCAGCTCGGCGTAGGGGAAGCCACCTGGAAATACAACGATGGATTAATGAGTTGTTTTTTCTAAAAGCGTTTTTTTAAGTGGTTTATGTATGAATGACCACTAAGATTTTCACTGCTTTTCAACGACGTTGTTGATAACAAACATGTTATTTTGCGATAGTCAAACCCCACACCTCTTTGCTCTACAGCACTTGGGAACTCTGTACTTACCTAAAGTCTCCTTCGGCGCTACGAATAGGTACTCATTTTTAAAGGAAATTCGTGGCACCAAGGACCAACCTAATTTATGAGCAGCATTGGATCGGTACTCTAATGCAAAGTCACAGATCTTCAAAGGTACATTCAGGGCCATGATTCGCGATGCGTAATTCGACTCGGATTCGGAAACTTCATCGCGCGACTTGTAATAAGCTGTGCGCGCTAGGCATTGCCCAATGAGTGCACGGTAATGTTTCCGAATCCGTACGTATCTCGTGAATCTCACTGTAATGACTTGCCTTCGAAGGAAAAAACCTACTTAGAAATCTCCCCTCAAAAGCAGTGACGTCAGGGCTGCAATGCTTTCGGAGGAATAAACCCACCTAAAGTAGCAATCTCCCACAGCAGGACCGCAAATGCCCAAACATCGCTCGCGCTGCAGTACTGCGAGCTGTATATCGCCTCTGGTGCGAGCCAGCGCAGCGGCACCGGTCTTGCCCGCGTGTGCACGTACACCCCGGAGCGAGAGAGGCCGAAGTCCGCGACCTTGAGCACCCCCGCCCCGTCCACTAGGATGTTGCGAGCGGCCAGGTCCCTGGAAGGACAGAACAGAAGAGTTTAAATCAGAGGTTCCCAATCTTTTTTTTCTCATGGACCACTTTAAACATTTTGCTGGATCCAGTGGACCCCACACACACCTACCCCCCCCCCCCCCCCCCAACTTACAATACTTTTTTGTATTGTAACTTCACTCACAACTCACAGTACAAGGAACCAATAAGCTTCCACTTCGGAGTGGTAAAAAGTAAACTCAAGTATTTTCTTGTTTTGTAGCTATTTGGCACAAATATTACCACACTTTTACTTATTTCTAAATCTCCTTGCTCTGTAATATTTAATCTGCTAATATAACATTGTCTGCCTATATTCATAGGAGAGGTCAAGTCGGATTACACCTAATTTTATAGACCCCCGTTAACGATTCGTGGACCCCCATTTTTCTTCCACGCAAGCGTAGACCCCTGTCGGGATCCCGTGGACCCCTGGGGGTCCACCTGGACCACTTTGGGAATCAATGGTTTCACACCACGTCAGTCTGGCCCCGTGCTAAGTACCTGAAGGACTTGTGTTACGGGTACCAGACAACGGAAATATATTTAATACTTTTATGCTATACGTATATTAGATTTTTATTTGATACACATAATTATACACATCCATGATACAGGAACTTTGAAAACTTTTTGTTCCGTCGGCGGGATTCGAGCCCGCGACCCCCGGCTTGAGCTACCAACAGCCCACCAACTGAGGCACAGAAGTCGTCAAATAAGCTTTGGACGTGGTGAAGTGACAGATAGAAAAACTTTGCATTTATAATAATATTATCTAGTCTGGATTTTTTTAATAAGTATAGGTACAGAAAAACAGGGCTAAGTATCAAGTTTTAGGAAACTCCCAAATTAATAGGTGAATGAGATAAATAATTTTTATAATTATTAATGACATAAGCTTCCAAGAATTTAGCTTGTCGAATATTATTGGTATACCTCGGGGATGCTACAGACTAGTGATGGGTAGGACATGAATTTTATACGAGGATTTAAGAGGTGCCACTTTTTCGTACTGAGCCGGTACAGCGTCATAGTATGAGGGGAAGTAAGTTATCTTCATACAAAGGCACCGCGCGCGGCTTGTATGTGTGCGCCATAGTATCAATGCGTCGCCGCACGCACACTAATTAAAATCTCGGACCGTTTTCGGACCGTACCAGTCGGGGCTAACACTTTATGCTGCACGCCCGCGTAATTGTATTTGTTTAAAATTTAAATTACCAGTTGAACAGGAAACGTAAGTACTACTCACTTATTCTAGCATAATATAATTTTTACTAGATGATCCGATACCTACTTAGTACTTACTTCTTTTTTTACTGTATTAGTTTTCTATCACACAAACTTTCCCACTAGAACATAGTATAAAATATAAGAGCATGTTTTAGGTACCTAAGTACTTTTGATCAGTCAACTAATTTGCGGCTATTGCTTTGTTTAAGTTTAGTAATGCCGATTTCTCTGTATTGTAGGTATATTAACTAACTACTTACAGTCAATTACTTATTAAATCGTTATTAAAAATAAGTAATTGACTAATTGTAAAACACATAAAGCAAAGTTCGAATCATAACAACAGATTTGTTTATAGTAGGTACCTATAAGAGATGGGCGTTAGTTGTTTTAAAGGGTATATTTATAATTTTATTTAGACATCGGATTACATGCACGATCCAAGTGCCGAAATATGCATGCAAATATGCACGAAAATTGGCCGAAATATGGACAATCAAGAGTCACTTATTATTATTAAAAGTCGGAAGACCGCGACGTTGCCGCTGTTCATGCGGTTGCGAACGAAGCGCGGACAGCCGCTTGCCGCTCCCACATCACAACGCCGCACAGTGGAAAATTTGGGTCCGTATCGGATCAAAAATCTGTAACTTCAAGGTTTTTCATCGTATTGTATTGAGATTTGGTACATATATACAGTGATATACAAAGATTTTAAAAATAATCAATTTTTGTATTTTTTTTCAATGTATACATATTTATTTTAGGTAAAAAAAAAAGAATAGAGAAAAAAAGTAATATTACGAGTAGTTATATGTTGTGAGTAAAATTAAGAAAACTTAAATAATTACTTATCACACAAGCATAATAAAATACATAAAAATTTAAAATCGTATAGTACCTATCTATACCTCACACCAAACTAATTGATCTCAAATTAGACAAATCCTATAATATTATTGGTTTTTTAAAACTAGGTTTTAGTTACTTATAGTGTTATATTTAATTGTTATTATCCTCGCTATTCCTAACTAAAATTACTTCCGGTGTAAATGTAGGATAACCTTCAGGTACCACCTTCAAAAGACTTAGTGCCTCTTCATCAAGATCCTTCACATTTCTCACATAAGGTTTTCTTAAACCATCACATCCCCATTTACAGTAAAGGATTAAATTTCTGTATTGTTCTTAGAAAACTGAATAAATTTTTAAAATTCTAGCAACTGTGTGGTCCAGTAAGTCTTGTATATTAATCACTTTAGCATAAATATTTGTGATTTCGATTGTAGAAGATGGTGGATAGCAAGTTTGTTTTATTTCTTGTATTTTGT
Source organism: Lysandra bellargus (assembly GCA_905333045.1). NCBI lineage: Eukaryota > Metazoa > Arthropoda > Insecta > Lepidoptera > Lycaenidae > Lysandra > Lysandra bellargus. Next base: position 4,238,232 of record HG995358.1, read on the forward strand.
AATATGGGGGAAACATTGTACATTTTCTTCCGTTGGTTAAATTTCTTAGGTACATATATTGTGCTTTAGTTAGATCCAAATCAATAAAAGCACCCAATGCTTCTGTATCAGATAAAATCTTCACTTGGTTTGACTCTTTCCACGTAGTCGAGAAAACTTTTTTCTTTTCGCTCTCAGAGTTTCTTAGCTCTTCAACAAGACGAGCCTCTGCATACTCACCTAAGGCCCGCAGTCCTTGCAAAAATGCATTACAAATGTGCTCAAACCCATATTCTTCTAGTAAAAGAGTGTTTTTCCTTTTCTTTGTTGATTCTGAGGAGTCTCCATAAGTAATGCACGGTCTTCATTGTTCATCAGAAGTTGATGGCAGTGAATGTGCTTCAGACTCCGGAAACTGTACTGAATATCCTGACTCCAGCCAGCTTGTATTATTCGGAATAAATTGGTCCTTTTTCCGTGATGCTTTAGCCCAGCGCTTATTGAAAGAAGGCAGAATATGTCTTTGAATGTCACCAATTACAAAACACAAGTTGTTTTCAGAAACATTTAATGTTTGCTGTAGAACTATGGACAACGATTCCAAGGTTCTGCCACGCTCGATATAGGGAATGATGAAATCACCCTTAGTACAGTTGAAAGTTGACATTTTAATGGAAATAACCAATTTAAATAAGTGTCACTTAATATGAAATACACGCTGAAGTGTGCAATTTGAAGATATTTGCTTCCCCTTATATACTGGTTTTTCAGATATTAAATACGTACTAATGTCAATGTTATGCATATTTACTCACGCAGGACGAGTGCAAAATAGATAATAAGCTATTGCTATCAAAATGTTGTGGTTAATATTGTTTTTGTAAAGTATGTCAGCAGTAACCGCAAAAGATACCGAATTATCTACTCCGACCTCTATCATATTTTTTTCCCATAACTTCCAGGACCGCAAACTTCCGCAGCAGATTTTTTTAATTTTTCATTTATGAATAGTAAGGCTATCAAATAACATATAAAGTTGCGCGTGGGGAGTCGTGGGTAAATATGAAAACCTTCGACGAAAAAAAAAGAAAGTGAAAAATAGGGTATGTCAATTTTTAGGTACTTACTCAAAAATAAAAAGCATATTAAAAAAAGTTAATAGCTCATTAATAAGAACATAAAATATCCTTTTTAAAAATGTATAAACCGCATGCATGTGCTAAATACTTTTTTCACAATATTCATTTGAATTATGTGTATGCAAACATTTGAATGAGCCATCCGCTACTTCAACTTAAGTAATGTGGACAGCGACTGATTAGTGCAAGTGACTAGTCGGCTGCGTAGTAACGTGATTAAAAGCGTGTTCTATTTTTTGCGAGTGCAAGTGCGTGACAGATGAAAACCAATTTTGGTTTCGTTTGACAGCTCGAGATTGTTACTATTATTCCGCTAGGTATATTAACTTTATGGGCCAGACTGACGTGGTGTGCCGTGTGAAGCGTCCATAGATATAGTATATCATTATTAAATAATATACCTATTAAAAGTACAAAAGGACACCCTTTCAATTACTTCCATACTAATCCATACTTATTACTTACTAATATACTAATAATAATATAAATGCGAATGTGTGTCTGTCTGTCTGTTACCTCTTCACGTTTATACCTCAGAAGTCAGAACCGATTTTGCTGAAATTTGGCATGGAGATACTTTGAGTCCTGGGAAAGGACATATAAAAATACTTCGTGGTCTTTATAATATATAAAACTCAAAGGTGACTGACTGACATATTGATCTATCAATGCATAGCCCAAGCCACTGGACCGATCGGGCTGAAATTTGGCATGCAGGTAGATGTTATGACGTAGGCATCCGCTAAGAAAGGATTTTGATCAATTCTACCTCCAAGGGGTGAAAATAGGGGATCAAAGTTTGTATATAACAATACTTCTTAACGCGAGCGAAGCCGCGGGCAAAAGCTCGTTTTTAATAAAATCAATATTAAAAATGAAGGACATGTCAAAATGGCAGTTTTATTTTTGAAACTTGGACGCTCGTGTTGACAGCTACTACTGAATTTACTAAATTAAATTACTAAAGAGCCACTAAACAAGAATTGGACACTACTTGCACTACACACCTGCACTCCACTGCCTCAATTACTAATCACTTGCACTTGCACTAATCAAAGTGAATACAGGCCTTTACTTCAACCTATGAAAAAAAAAAAAAATTATGCAGTTTTAGTACAAAAAATGTCTGATTAGGATTATTTGGTTATTAGAGTATCGAATGCAATAAATATTTCATTCAAATTGTGATATTTTTAAAAACCATTTATGATATGCTCTAGTTCTACCATTTTCCATAGTGCGCCGCCGCGCCGCCGCCACCTAAAATTGACAGCCCTAAGACAGTAGGTAATTAAATCGCGGATTGGGCCGGAGTTACCCTACTTCCCCTCCTTTTACTATGACAGCGTCCCTCTTCAAAAGAGGCGAGGCGTTTGAATCGTAGCAGTACGTTTGACGTGCCGCGATATGTGAGCCATCTTGAGGCGTGAATTTATATTTACCAATGATATCATATAATATTTACTTATAAACTGTAATATAATATGTTTCAAAATATTTTAATTAAAAGTTAATATTATTTCGTCTTCATCTAAAGATTCAGATTTTTTGAAATCATAGGTACATGTTGACATTGAATTTAACATTTTGTTGGATGGATTAAATGTTACACAAGATCCATCATTTCTATATTTTAATGTAAATCGGACAATAAATTCAAAAAATTAAAGAGTCAAAAAATACCTGAAAATACCCCTAAAAAATTCAGACCACCGCGACAATCATCATGTATGCTGAGCCGCTCTTACGTTTCGCCGTCTTGTCCCGGACAATTGTAATTCCTCTTGTAAGTCCTACCCAACACTACTACAGACAGACACGTCTTTTTAGAAATTGTCATACCTCCTCTTTTCTTTTTTCATCAGGGCCGGGCTTGAAAGAATCCCCCCCCCCCCCCACATCTAAGGGGGCGCCTCATCAGCACGCATGGTCGGAAAAAAAGTGAAAATTATTCGAGTACCAGATGAAGCCCGCCCAAATTCGTTTATCGCGCGGGAAACGTACATTTTTCCGGGACTCAAAGTATCATCATACCAAAATTCTGTAAAATCGGTTCAGCGGTTTGAGTGTGAAGTGGTAACAGAGAGACACACTGTCGCATTTATAATCAGGGCGAGCGAAGCGAGCCCTAGTATATACCACAACCTGTACAATATACATTTTGTGATACACTTTATAGAAAATCTATCACGCACACGCCTATTGATATTTTGTGCTTTAACATAGTATTTTTTATTTATATGTGGATGTGCTATCATCAGTCAAGGTGTGACGACGCGACCCCTCACAAAACTCGGCTTGTAGCTACTTTTAAGTATGGATTTTATTGGATATCACGATGTAGCTAAACATTTAGACGACAACGCCTAAAATTAAACGATCCGCAATGCCTCCCTTCGCGGTCGCGGTCGCTTGGCTACCGTTGCTACGAGACAATCGGCAGGCGATTCGAATATTTCCGACGTCTATCTGACGACGACGTCTCGTCTCTCAGTTATAATAATGATCGATCTCGATTATTAGTTTGTGGAATGCCTTTGTTTCGGGACAGTGAAAAAATGGAAAACTAGATAAGGTAAATGACTAGTACATTGGACAGTACCAGTCATTGAAAAGAGCACAAAAAACACAATATTTATATCGAATATTATTGGTATACCTTGGGGATGCTACAGACAGACACGTCTTTTTAGAAATTGTAACGCCTCCTTTCTTTTTTCATCAGCGCTTAAAAGTGCGCTTTATTCGTTCGCCGACGAGCCAAGCGAAGCGCAAGGGCACTACCTACCTTTTCTCGAAGTGTTTCGCCGTTTTTTTGAACCTTCATAGAATTGGTTTCCGTTGTAGCAGATAGTTCATATTTTCAGGATATGATATCATCAATAGACTTATTAAGCATACAAAGTTTCAATTGAATAGCTCTTGTACTATAGATTTTATTGATATCTAAAATATACGCCGATTTCGTCACTGACACACTGATGGTTGCATTAAAGTTTCCTGTTTTTGACCGACTTCCAAAAAGGAGGAGGTAATATGTTCGGCTGTATGTATCTTTTTTTTTTGTATGTTCAACGATTACTCAGCCTATGGATTTCCGCAAAGTAACGCCTGATTCTATTAACTATTGACGATTACTCAGCCGTTTGTGGTCCGATTTTCAAAATTATTTTTGTGTTGTATAGGGTTTAACTCGAATTTGGTACCATGTTCACAAAAGTGGTGATCTGATGATGGGATCCTTGAGGAATCGAGGGGACTCCTTGAAATTTGTATGGAAACATATAGTGATTTTTCCATACAAATTTCGCACCACGTTATACCCTGGATCCGAAGGTACCGAACAGAACTTTTGAATGCTTATAGGTACAGGTTTGGGGATTTCGGTGTTGTTTAAACAAGTGAAAGCATAAGCTAATACATCAATTTGATTAATCTCATCATCACAACCATAATTATACCATGAGTCATCTCATCACACTATGACCAAATTATTGGTACTTTTCGTGATATTTTGCATCGAAGCAGATGTTTTTGATGATGATTTCGCTGTTTGTAGACCGATTTTCAAAATTATCGTGTTGTTGTATAGGATGTAATCTTAATTCTGTATAACAATTACGAAAATGGTGAGCTGATGATGAGATCTATGAGCAATCGAGGGAAATCCTTGAAATTTATCAAAACACTCATAGTGGTTAAAATGTTGTTTCTAGTAAGTTAAACATATGTTACGAATAAGAGAAATTCCATACGAAGGTGTCTCTTGGTGCAAAGGCACTGAACAGGACTCCTGAACTTTTAAAGATAAAATTTTGGAAATTGCAGTATCGCTTAGATAACTGCAAGCATTTACCACAATTTCGCTTACAGTAACATAACGCGAATAAAATAAACATTCGTATTGGGGTTTTACGCATAAAGCCTTATTTTATAGATACTTAACTAAAAAGAGTGAAATTATTATTTTTTAACAAAAAATTAAAACCGACTTCCAAGGTAAAAACAATAGTAATATGAACTAAAAAGTATTAAATAACTCTTATTCTTTAATAGCACGCCTTTTTCAGAATTCGTCTAAATATCAACTATTTCTGTACATAATATACTACAGTCTTCATTACTTTGAAGTCGGTACCAGGCCCAAAAGTTTCAGATATTCTGACATTACTGAACTCACGATTAAAATTAGCTGGTACCGACTTCGAAATAATGAAGACTGTAGTATATGTACAGAAATAGTTGATATTTAGACGAATTCTGAAAAAGGCATGCTATTAAAGAGTAAGATTTATTTAATACTTTTTAGTTCATATTACTATTGTTTTTACCTTGGAAGTCGGTTTTAATTTTTGAGTACGTGCTTTTCAGAATCCACTCGAAATCTACGTTAACCAAGTTTTAGTTACGATGAATAATCGTTAACTATAATTAATAGTTAACAATCTCATGGTATTCAGTTACATGTAACAGGTCGACAGATAGATGTTCAACATGTAACGTAAATAAATGTGCTCATTATAACTAACGCAACCGAAATGCTACGCTTGTTCAGTATTTGTATTACTTATCTAACTTCATCACTACATTTTGTAGAGGAAACGTGTAACTATAGGTAAATACCATAGTATAAGTTACGCATTTAATGTGACGCCAGTTTTTAGCACCATCGTTGAATACTTTCCTTATAAATTATTATTATTATATATGTAGGTCTATATAAACCAAAAAGAAGGAATGGTGTAATATCGTACCCACCTCTATACCACTTGGAAACTGAGTTTGGGGACGGGTACCATACAAAAATGCCCCTTGTCCTTTATGATCAATGGCCATTTTTGTATGATAGGTACATTGAATCGACATGGCGAAATATTACCATTTTCGGTTCGGTTCGGTTAGTATATGATTCTTGTGGCGCTACAACTTATAGTGAGCTTTATATACTTTTAAAGATCAAATAAATACAATATTTAAATACGGTAGGTACTCTCGACGCTAAGTGCTGAAGATTCTGATGGCGAGAATGAAGAATGAAAAGTCGTACATTTTTGGGGAAATAGAGTTTCACGGACAGGTTTCGAACTACTCATTTGGTGGGTTTATGACATGCCATTTGACATTTTCCGTAGGTATTCGATTTTCGAATTCGTTTTCCATATTCGGACATCCAAATGGAAGGAAAATACATACAAGCACACGTTCACTTTTTTCCGAGCAGAACTATCCGCATGTACGTTTCGAATGCTAGCCGGCGCGTTTGCGCGTGAAGAAATCGAACGTTTGCGCTAGTCATAATCGCCGGTTACACGGTCAAATTTCCATCAATCTGATCCATCAATCTGATTGACAGAATATTGATTGTTATAAAAAGTTCATATTAAAAATATGATCAATCCATCAATCTGTGGGTTACACGATCAAATTTTCGTCAATCTTTACCAGATTGATGAAAATTTGACCGTGTAACCGGCGATTTACGGAATTCCAAATCAAAATTCCACAGAATATAGGAATTCGAATACGAAAAACCTATACGTAGGTACCTATGCGGCCAGCCTTAACCATTTCAATTGTCATCATCTACATTCTACAGGGTGTAACAGCACTTTTTTTTTCATCTTTTGTAATGAAAATTTCCTGACGCTGGGGCGCTTGCCCAATGCCCATACAAAACACAAAAAATGTTTGCTCTTTCAGCGCTGCTATTTTCACAGTAAACGCTATATTATATAAGGGAAACATACATATCCTAAAGTATTATCAATTTATCACTTAGATTTGCTACACGTTGTATTGTGTGAGCTTCACAAAACCCGACCGACTTAAGTTAGCTCTACCTGTAAAGACATCTGCGTAAAGATGAATAATTTTTAACAAAAAATTAAAACCGACTTCCAAGGTAAAAACAAAATTAATACTTATTTATAATTATTCCTTATTATAGTAGCGACTTCAGACTTCGCCTAAAACCTCAACTATTTCTGTACTCAATCATCATGCTTTTGAAGTCGGTACCAGCCCGGAAAAGTTCTGAGATCTTTGACATAGCAATTACGCTAAGGTAAGCTGGTACCGACTTTAAAAGCATGAAGATTGAGTACAGAAATAGTTGAGGTTTAGGCGAAGTCTGAAGACGCCACTACAATAAGGAATAAGAATTATTTGATTCTATTTAGATTATGAATAAGTATTACTTTTGTTTTTACCTTGGAAGTCGGTTTTAGTTTTTTGTTAAAAAATAATAATTTTACCCTTTTTAGTTACATATTCTTATATGTAACTAAAAAGGGTAAAATTATTATTTTACTCTTTTTAGTAGGCTATATTAATGCTTGTTGTCTAAGAGTTGTACATATTACTAGCGGTCACCCGATGTCGCTTACAGCTGCAAAAAGCCTACCCAGGAAAGAGTCGATCAGCAAAAAGATTCCTGTCAATTCACAGACTCCGACACTGACATCGACGACGCGGACGCAGTCATTATCCGAAGGGTGCACAGTGCACACTGTACACTGCACAGATTGTCTTCCTCCCGCTTGGTGACGCCCACTATCGTAATACTTTAAAGTAATTTCGCCATAATTTCAAAACCAAACGTCCAATTTTAATCATTCAAAGACCAAATTTTATCTACATAAACTGTATTAGTGATAAAATAATTTATTTTGATAAGGATTAATAGCATGAGTAAAATAGACGCGTTTAAATGTAGTTCAAATTAACAAAAAAATTAAAACCGACTTCCAATTAAAAACAATAGTAATATGAACTAAAAGTATTAAATAACTCATTACTCTTTAATACTGGCTTTTTCAGAATTCGTCTAAATCTCAACTATTTCTGTACATACTACAGTCTTCATTATTTTGAAGTCGATACCAGATAATTTAATCGTGAGTTCAGTAATGTCAGAATATCTGAAACTTTAGGGACTGGTACCGACTTCAAAGTAATGAAGACTGTAGTATGTACAGAAATAGTTGAGATTTAGACGAATTCTGAAAAAGGCACCATTAAAGAGTAATCATTTAATACTTTTTAGTTCATATTACTATTGTTTTTACTTGGAAGTAGGTTTTAATTTTTTTGTTATTAAAGTAAGAGAACGCTTGTTTTTTAAGAAAAAAAGTCAGTTTTTAAAGCAACATTAATAAAATATATGGTGTTTTTGTGCTTTTTCCAATGACTAGTACTGTCCGATCTACTAGTCATTTTTACCCTACATTCGTTTGATAAAAATCATAGAATATCTTCTTCAATATAAGTATAAGACAATTTTCCCAAATTTTGGTTACTTATTAATATCAATTTAATTTTTAATTCTATTGATTTATATTCATCTGATACGTATAAAAAGTAATAAACCATAAACAATAATAATAAACATAACACATAAACTTAATCTGGTGTTTGAACAGTAAAATGATCACTATAACATTTTATTGGAATCTGCAATTTTAATCTCCGAATTTTCGATCAATCAAATCATTTATACAAATCGGGATTTGGAACTAATTTGATTTTACGGACAAAAGACCAAAAATCCTCGGGAGGTAAAGGGAAGCGGTGTGGAGGGGAGATCAAAGAGTATACCCGTAGATGCGTACGGCCGCCCTTTGAGGCTTTGTATTAATTTTCCTGGAAAATGTCGGCTTTTCTCTGCAATTCGGAGACTTGAATGTAAACATCGGAAGGTAAAACAAGCGTCCACTAGCCGGCCGTTAGGCGGGCATGGGGTGTTATTACGTTCGCCCGATTTGCAGGAACTAAAAATTGGCATTGCTACATGATTGTCTAACAAGTATTTGCCTCGGTTAACCCTTGAAGAATCGCTTATGTTGCTAGGAAGTTGCTTTGTCGCCACGCCTAAATGCCAGTTGTATTATCAGAAAAATCCAGCATTAGAGCAATACTGAATTGTAACTTAGTGGTTACTATAAGCATACAGTGCACACTACGCGGGAAGACTATTCGTGTGACTTATTAAATGGTTCCATTTTTTAAAAATTGTATTATCAGATTTGAATAGGAACTACTCAAAAGAAGTTTATAATATTTACATAGTTATAAGTTATAACCATGTTTTTTAACCACGCCCCTTCTATCGCGATTGCTTAAAATCGGATCATTAATGTATTATGTAGTCGACATTTAAGGCGGGCATAAACCCCAATCTGGGTGCATGGTAGTGCAACCGCCGAGACGAGCCAAGCGAAGCGCAAGGGCACTACCTACCTTTTCTCGAAGTGTTTCGCCGTTTTTTTAACCTTCATAGAATTGGTTTCCGTTGTAGCAGATAGTTCATATTTTCAGGATATGATATCATCAATAGACTTATTAAGCATACAAAGTTTCAATTGAATAGCTCTTATACTTTAGATTTTATTGATATCTAAATACGCCGATTTCGTCACTGACACACTGATGGTCATCAAAATGTTTGGCTACTTCCTGAAGTGCTAGAAAGCTGAGATTTGGTATGTAATCTAAGTTTAGTATACAACCAACAAAAAAATTCATAAACTTGTAACTTTCATCCCCCATCGCCTAAAATTGGGGGGTGGAAGTTGACCCTTATAGAGTTGGTTTCCGATGTGTCAGATAGTTTATATTCTCAAGATATGATGTTAATAATAGATTTATTAAACATACAAAGTCTCAATTGAATAGGTCTGATACTTAATATTTTATTGACATCTAAAATACGCCAAAATTTGGTTATAACTTAAGAGCCCGTCCTCTCTTTTCTACTGCTCTCTTCACACTCACGCCCGTCTTTCATATGCCAGGTGAAAAAGGACGATCGCCAAGTTAGCGGGCAGATAGAGGTTTTCTGTTTTTAAAGGGTTTTTTATATTGAAGTGGTAAAAAGTAATTCCAACACTTTATAGACGACTTTCTCAATAGTACATTGTATTTTTTTCATACCGTTAAGATGTCAATACAATCCATAAAAAGGTGATATTCTAAACCAGGGGTCACCAATTAGTTTCGCTCGGGGTCCGTTTTAAGAAATGTGAAAACCTTCGCGGTCCACACATTAAAAAAATTAAACAAGGTATTTATTTACATACTCGTATCAATGAGAAAAGTGTCAATTTTTGTAGCTTGTTTGTAGTGAAACTGGTGCAAGCTATTGATATTAAATTCTGGACATGTTCATCAGTAAGTCGAGATCGAAATTTATTTTTAACGAAGTTCATGTTCGAAAATGCTCGGTCCGCACACAATGGGCCGGCGCGGCGGTCCGGATGCGGACCGCGGTCCGCCATTTGGTGACCCCTGTTCTAAACCTTTTACAGCAAAAATCACAAAACTATCGCGGGTTTGAGCTGGATTATTTAAAGATACTTAAAAAAAATAAAAAATCTAGCTCCAACACTATATTATAATTGAAATGATCTTACATGTTGTGCATTAAAACTTATAGAAATACTGTATTTTAACTAAATCACTCTCAGTCTGTTAAATGAGCGAAATCGGCAAAATTTCGTATATGGACTCTTAATATACTATATAAATACTAGCTGTCCCGGCAAATGTTGCTTTGCCATAATATAAAGTATTTCGCCCATATTTAATTTTTTTGAAGTGGCTAAATAAATATGTCGCCATGGTACCGTCGATCGCTATCCCGTCGCACAAACAATGGTCGCCGTCAGTCTCAGGTTGTAATAATTTACTATTATTTATTCAACAAATGCACTTATCAATATATAAAGTACCGAGTAGCCGATTCTCAGACCTACTGAATATGCATATAAAATTTGGTAAAAATCAGTAAAGCCGTTTCGGAGGAGTTCGTGGACTAACATTGTGACACGAGAATTTTATATATAAGATTATATACTAAATAAGTTTAGTAGGGGGGTAATGGAAGTTTAAATGAGACTTTCACCAATTTTATGAATAAGGACATGAAAGTTTCCACGGGATGGACATTAACTAAAATCGTCGTAATCTATACTATAATATTATAAAGAGGTAAACTTTATTTGTTTGTTTGTTTGTTTAATTGTAATGAATAGGCTCAAAAACTACTGGGCCGATTTAAAAAAATTCTTTTACCATTCGAAAGCTACATTATTTATGAGTAACATAGGCTACATTTTATTTCGGAAAATGTAGGGTTCCGTAAGATATTTGGATGTTTCTGACACAAAGTGAAAAAAATCAACCAGAAAGTTTACTTATTTTGCGTACGCTGCCTGAACTATAAAAGATAGAACCATACAATTTTCTAAGTAAATGTAGATCTTTTAAATATCTACAAAAAAGTCCGCTACACACTATACCTATCTATGTCAAGTGAGGTACAACAACCATTATTTTATTTAAAATCTTGATTTTTTTTGGACTACATATAAACGCATTTGTTTTACTCATGCTATTAATCTTTATCAAAATGAATTATTTAATCACTAAGTACAGTTTATGTAGATAATATTTGGTCTTGAATGATTAAAATTGGACGTTCGGTTTATAAGTTAAGGCGAAATTAAAAATTGCGATTTACGCCCGTTTCGAAGTGGTCGCTACCAAGGCGGGGGTGCACAGTAGCGAAGATTATGACCGGCCCTGCAGCTGGTGAATTGGCTCTTAATACCAAGAATACTAATGATTTACTGATTTGCCTATACCTTTCAAAAGGCTCCAATTTCCTGTAAAAAAATATTTTGCACTAACGATAAATATTATGTAAATCCCAGGGCCAAACATTCAAATTAGTAGGAATTTAGATTTATGAAAATAATGTTTTGCTCTTTGTTCACGAGTCGGGGATCCCGACCATCAGTATATTTTGTTACCTGAAAATAACTTAACGTCAATTAATGTTGTTTATAGAAAAGCTCTACAATAATCGCTTTAGTTATTTATCCTAAAACAACGGGTTGCACTCCGTGACTACCGTCAGAGGTGAAAACTTATTATGTAATGTAATTACATTTAAATATTCTCATCATTAACAACTTTAACATCCACAGAAAGTCAATCTGCGCAGCCTGCGGAAAATGACTGCGTCGTCGATGTTTCTGTGAATTGACCTGGGAATCATTTTGCTGACCGTGTCTTTCCTGGGTAGGCTTTTTGCAGCGGTAACCGACATCCACGCGGGCGGAGCCGCGGGCGACCGCTATCTATACATTATAATAAAACTGTAGAAATGAAAATTCTGTACATAAAGATATTCAAAAAATAATAAGCGGGGGGTGTCACTACATCGCTATACAAGCCAAAAATGTAGTTAGTTTTTTGTGTCTGTCTGTCTGTATGTTTGTTCCACTATCACACGAAAACTACTGATCCGATTTGAATGCGGTTTGCGCAGATATATTTGTCTTCTTCCAACTTAACATCTGGTGTATAAAAATTTTCCCCCCACACCTCTAAAGGGACGAAAGAGGGGGTCAGATTTTGTATAAGACACGAAAACTACTGATCCAATTTGCATACGGTTTTCACAGATATATTTGTCTTCTTCCGACTCAACATTTGGTGACTAAAAGTCCCCCCCCCACCCCACCCCTCTAAGGGAACCAAAGAGGGGGTCAGATTTTTGTCAAACTTTTTTCTTTAATGGACTTACTTTGACATATTATTAACTGTTTTTTCCAACTTAGCATCTGGTGTATGCAATTTTTCGCCCCACCCCTCTTAGGGGACAAAAGAGGGGGTAAGAATTTGTATCAACTGATGAAGTAGAAATATTTTAAATCCGACTTCAAAATTGTACGTGTACTTAATTGAGAATTAAAATTCCCTATCTCAAAAACTTCTGAACCGATTTTGATGAAACTTGCAGTATTCCCTAAGTTGAACAATACCTAGTACAATAAAAAAGAATCATTTAGATCGGACTTGTAGTTCCGGAGATATGCGTGCACAAACATAAAAACATACATACATACATACATACATACACTTTTGAAATTTGTAACATTTGTTCAGAAGCTGTTATCGATTAACATATACAAAAACTGGGCAGTTCTGGAAATATTACATACATACGCGTCGAATTGATAACCTCCTTTTTTTGATTGAAGTCGGTTAAAAAGACTAAAAAGACTGTCTAGCAAGTAGCAACTTACAAAAAGGACTGAAATCCCACCAAAAACATTTCATGTAAAATGTCCTCGACGACCACAAAAGGTTTGCCCAGTGAAAAAGACATCAGATCTACTGTAGAGCCAAGATTCTGAATCGACGCGGCCTAACTCTATCGACCCTAACTCAAACAAATTCTACATAATATCAGTAAGTATGTATGTATGGCTTGGCAGTTTCGTTACTTATTTTAGATCAGGAAACTAAATATTCAAAACAGCGAAGCCATACATACTTATAATATGTCGAATGTGTTGGAGTTAGGGTCGATAGAGTTAGACCGCGTCGATTCAGAAGATTGGCTATACATTAGATCTGATGTCTTTTTCACTAGGCAAACCTTTAGTGGTCGTCGAGGACATTTTACATGAAATATTTTTGTTGGGATTTGTTATTCCGTGACTCCCGGTTTACCTAGTTCCAATATAATAACGAAATGTAAAAAATATGAGATATAAAGCACAATATTTAAAAGACTTTAAACCATAAACATTTTTATAAAACGTAATACTTTGGCTGTAATTAATTTACAAACTCACCTCCGACAAAAATCTAATTCATCGAAATATAAGTAAGTAAATATAATCGAAGTACCTAGTAACTAGGATTATATTTCTTCGCTTTATTCTTCGAAAGATAATTATTAACCAGTAGTACCTCTGTATCTGCTAGGCAATCGCGTTTTTTCAAAGACGTATGTGGGTAGTTGAAAAATTATCCGCACGCTCGATCACTGGACGTTCCGGCATGTCTCATTCTTTGCAAATGCGCTTTGGCATGGTTACGAATACTTAGTAACCATGCCAAAGCGCTGCAGCTGGTTATAATTATTATTAAAATGATTGGTCAGTGTTGGAAGTAACTAAAGTCAGTGTTATTTTATCGTGTAATAAGAAAATACATGTAAGTACTATTAAATACTTAAATAAACGGCAGTCACTACCGAGGCCTAGACGAGTCAAGTATATTAATATATGCCTATTAAAAACGAAATAATATAGAACAGTTAAATCAATGTACTCGTGAGCTATTTCAACTGATAGATATTTTGACACCTTCATATCCTGATTCCTGACCCCCGCCGCGGAGTTTTAAGCGATTAAAATATTTAATACTAAATAAAATATGCAATGATAAATACGATAACAGAATCACACTTATTCTTATTATTTTCAATTATTAATAATTGTTAAAATATTCAGCCTGGTGGACCGAGAACACAATATTCTCAACTTTTAATCGTATTAATATGAAATAATCACATTATCGACGACCACAGAGCTGGACCCAAGCAGTAGACTCCTTAAAATTTATTCTAAAATACTTTACCTCGACTTAGATTTTAAATAAATACTCTGTTTATTCTTATTAACTAAATATACTTATTACAAAGATCTTCGTCCGCTCCATCGGAACCTTTAGCCAAACAATTTGACTGCTGCTGTAATACGAATCACAATATTATCTTCTACAGCCATCACTGTGCACTGTCATTGTTTATGAACAATGTTGACTTTATTGGTTGGTGACATTGGCTCAGATGAATGTATGAAGACTGAAGCGTCTTTCGAAAGAAGCTTTCCGGTAAAAATACCTGTATAATAAATACATACCTGAGTAGTGTAGTACCCGGGATCCACTTATAAATTATTTGTTTTTTCTTGCACTCTGTACCAACTGAATACTGGTCATTGACTTAAAACTTTCTGCCTAATAAAACTCGGCAAAATAAAAAATTACGAATTTAAATAGCGCTATCGAAATTTATATTACAAAGACATCAACTCCCGGGCGTGATTGGGTCGGTGATGTTATTAATTTATGTAATTCTTTTTTATTAAAAAATAAGTTTCAAGTTATATTTAAGTTATTACGCCGTGCGATGGTTGTTCAAGATTATATTAAATAGCATAAAGCAGGTGCTGTGCGAGATCGACGCAGCGTCGACACCATCGACACGAGCATCGAAACGAGCGTCGACACGAGCGTAGACACGGGGACTGAAACTGGACACGATTAATGACGATTAGTAAGACGACAGTCGAAAGGCAGGACTAGCGACTCCAATACTTTCGATATTTTCCTTAGCCATAATTTTATCGACGAACAAAGTTTTGCTGAATCAGTTATAATATTATGTATAATCACCATGATCCCAGTATGTTATCATTTAAATCACAAACCATAGAGGTCTCTTACGTTTCGTTTCTGACTATTATTATTAATATTTATTGTTAAATTATTTCTCCAATATAATAATGATTACTATTCATAATGAATATGGTATTTCGTAAAAAAAAACTTTCTTTCGTTACTCTGAAAATCTGCTGGTTAATAATTATATATCGAAGAATGAAGCGAAGAAATATAATAAATGATCAAACGAACTTACCAAGTGAAGTTCGATCATTATTATATGAGTCGCTTCATTCGAAGATATAATCTCCCTCCCACCCAGTCTGCACGAAACTATGTTTGCTGCAGTACCCAAAGAAAGAAAGAAAAATTTTTTGCATTACTTCTCTCTAAACATAATGAGACATGCCGGAACGTCCAGTGATCAAGCGTGCGGGTAATTTTTCAACTACCCACATACGTCTTTGAAAATACGCGATTGCCTAGCAGATACAGAGGTACTACTGGTTAATAATTATATATCTTCGAATGAAGCGACTTATAATAATGATCGAACTTCTCTTGGTAAGTTCGTTTGATCATTTATAATTATACATTTTATTTGAATAAATTGTTAGTAAATCTGTATTAAATTAATGTCCTTAACAGAGCAATTTTGTTTCTTAATATTTATTTCCAAAGATATTTAAAAAAAACCATGAATAATAGAGAAGATCCGCCCCTAGTAACTAGAGTTTTATGCTAAGCTAAAATGAATCTTATTGCGATGCGTATACGCTTGGTCTTTTGTTGTGTGCAAGGTTATCGTTTTGGATTGAGATTGATCCCTGCCTTAAAGTTAAAGAATGGGCCGGCTCGACCGGAGAAATACCACGTCCTCACAGAAAACCGGCGTGAAACAGCGCTTGCGCTGTGTTTCGCCGAGTGAGTGAGTTTACCGGAGGCCCAATCCCCTACCCTTTTCCCTTCCCTACCCTTCCCTATTTCCTTCCCTACCCTCCTCTATTACCCCTTAAAAGGCCGGCAACGCACCTGCAGCTCTTCTGATGCTGCGAGTGTCCATGGGCGACGGAAGTTGCTTTCCATCAGGTGACCCGTTTGCTCGTTTGCCTCCTTATTGCATAAAAAAACATTATTTTTAGGGTTCCGCAGTCAACAAGGAACCCTTAGAGCGTTTTCACACGTGACGATTCCGGGCGCCATACATTTCTATGTACCTACCGTTTTCACACGGCATCGCACGACACACGATTTTGAGACGACAATCCGCTATGTCGTCACGTTTTTTGTCTACAGATAATATATAAATAAATTCTTTATTGAAAAATTGTTGAAAAATTACGCCACCATATTACATTTATATCATACCTAGTATTATAATATGGTAGGTAATAATTAATGTTTTATATTGTAATACATAAATATGTATAATAATATGACCATATTAAAATACTATACTATACATAAATATTATATGACTACGTTTTGTAATAAGCTTAATTTCTATCTTAGGACCCCAACAATTATAGATGACATATTTTTAAGTAAAGTTTACACGTATAAATTGCTTATCAAGGGAACAGCTAAATTTTAACTTAATTTTAAGTTATTGATTGCATGTAAACACAAAATTTAGTAGCAAATAACAAGTTCAAATTTAGTTAAGTAAGTATAAAGTCATTTAAGTTAAAATTTAGTTGACTACTTATCTACATAATACGTGTAAACTAGCCATAAGTGAATACGGTGTCGTCGCAGAAATCGTCGCTCGTATGAAAACGTTCAAACGACAGCCTGGGTGACGTCTGTCGTGCAGTTCTTAAATCGTGTCGTGTCGTGTCTCGTGGGAAAACGCCCTTATAGTTTCGGTCTGTCCGTCCGTCTGTCTGTCATCTGTCTGTCTGTCCGTCTGACTGTCCGCGGTTTTGCTCAAAGACTAGGACTTACAAAGCTGTAATTTGGCGTGAATACACATATTAATGATGCCGGCAAAATGGTATACATAAAATACTAAAAAATATATTTTTTATGGTACCTCCCCTACACATCAAGCGGGGATGCATTTTTTGCGCCCACCCCATCGTGTGGTGTGTCGTTGGATAGGTTTCTAAAAAATATTATGAGCATTCAAAGATCATTTTCCGATTTAGGGATCTATTTGTGAAATATTAAGTTTTAAAGTGGAGTGTCCCCTTGTCTATTATTCTACCAGCTAAATGGTTGCTTCTGGAAATGTGAAAAATTCACGGGAGTAGGAAATATGCACTGAATTTAAAAGGAAAACTATCACGGCTAAGAAGAAGTCATAAGTTATTGAGTAATAGTCGATCAACTATAAAAAAAAAATTCGGCGAAGAATAAAGGAACTTTTCCTTCAAATTCCTTTGAAAGTAACTGAAATGATGTTGTTAGTAGTGTAAAATACGTTATAATTATGTAAATATTTAATATGTACAACATTCATTGACGATACAAAAATTTTCACAAACTAGCGGTACCACAGACCTCTATCTAGTTATTTCTGTGAGCGGTACCTAGTACCTACGTACTACGGAACCCTATATTGCACGTGGCCCGACACGCACTTGGCCGGTTTTTTTCATTTCCATTCATTTCCAATTTATTAAATTATTACATTGTGAATATTATAGCTTTTCCGGGCTTTGCTTGCACATGCTGAAGTATTCAATCATGTACAATAATTTGTGTCCTCTTTTTGTTCAAAATCTAAACTTATATTTAAACAAGTTAGACTTTAGTTACTCAAAACCATAACGGTTGATAATAAACAAAATGTAGACTGTAGTCTCACAGAAATAAGCCTTTTAAAAGGTATTTTAACGTTTATACTAATTCCACAGTGCGTTGTCTCAGCACTGAGCAACACAGTGGTCTTGGCCCGAATCCAGCTCACCTGTGCGTGATCTCCTTCTCCTCCAGGTGTCGCATGCCCAATGCCACCTGCAGCGCGTACTCCCGCATGGTGCTGCTGTCCAGGTGTAACGCTGGCTCCGCAACATAGTGGTCCCGAGATTTGGTCCCGCAATCCCGGGAATCAGCAACATAGTCGTCCCGAGATTCAGCCACGTATAACTTCTCCGGGGCATCCCCGTCGCTTAGATTCGTGTATTCCGCTGAGGATGAGAGGTTTCATTGTGAGGAGAAGATTATTTAATAATAATTCTCAGCAAATTTAAAGATGAAGAGCAAAATACATTGGGCAGTTTGAGACCACGCTCCAATAGCAAAAAGGTACATATCACTGGACAGGTCCCCTTAATAGGAACAAAAATCACTATGACCACCTTGCTGTAACAACTGTCCATTTGGAGTAATGAGACTTTTTATTGCTTAAGAAAAATATAATCTAAACTTAAAAAAATACACTTGCTGACACGAAAACTGACACGCAAATAATTCAAGATATCATGAATGACGATGAAAACACAATGCATTCAAGAATACGACGTGTTTTGGGCCGTGGGTTTCGCGATGGGTTGTAGTCTATCGAAGTTTGCGGTTATGAGTGGTTCGTACCACCATCTAAAGACCGTGGAGAAACACAGCTTGCTACAGAACAGGCAAGTGAAGCTCGAGTTATAACAGTATGCCGCTGGGTAGTGGATGTGGTGAACGGCCGCCTTAAACGAGATTTAAAGCTGCTACGGCAAAAATATTTTAATAGAGCGCTGCCTTACGTGTTCGTTAATTTTCAACCGACTTCCAAAAAGGAGGAGGTTATAATATGTTCGGTTGTGGATTTTTTATATTATTTTTATTTTTGTATGTTCATTAAATAATAATAATAATAATAATGATAATAATAAGCCCTTTTATTCCGAAATATATGTTTTACATTTTGGTTAGTTTGCTAGATTAAATCTCGCACTTCAGTGTGCCTCTTGGCATAGGCCTCCTCCAGCTCTCTGCAATGAGCTCGGTCTTCCGCTGCTCTGGTCCAGTATGGTCCTAGAGTAAAGCGGATATCGTCACTCCATCTTGTCTTCGGACGCCCCTGTCTTCTGGTGTCTCCTCTGGGATACCATAACGTTACTTGCTTGCTCCACTTTAATAATTTGCAACGCAACATGTGCCCGGTCCAACTCCATTTCAAATGATCTATGCGTGCTATTATGTCTGTTACTTTTGTCTTTTTTCTTATTTCTGAACTTTGTATTCTGTCGCTAAGCCTGATTCCCAGCATGCTTCTTTCCATTGCTCTTTCAGTTTTGGCTAGTAACTCTCTGTGTTTGTTCATTAGTGTCCATGTTTCACATCCATATGTCATACAGGGGAGAATACATGTGTTAAAAGTTTTTCTCTTGATGTGAATGCCTAGGTCTTGTTTCTTCATAATTTCTTTCAACGACCAGTATTTCTTCCAACCGCAGGCTATTCTTTTGTTTATTTCCTTAAACATATGCTCTTCTGGGGATATAATTTGTCCTAAGTATACATATTCTTTCACATATTCAAGTTTAGTTCCACATGCCTCTATGTGGACTTCTGTCGAGTTGGTCATTAGCTTGGTTTTGTCTATGTTTATTTCTAGACCTACTTCTCTGCTTCTTTCTGCTATGTATTTTATCTTAGGGTCTTCTTCTAGCATGACAATGTCATCGGCAAACCTCAAGTGGTTAAGGCGAGCACCATTGATTAGAATCCCATAGTTGTTCCAGTTCAATCGTCTAAATGTGTGTTCCAGCACAGAGTTGAACAGTTTAGGAGATAATGGGTCTCCTTGTCTTGCGCCTCTATCAATTGGGAATGGCTCTCCAGTTGACTCTAGTTTGATGCGGCTTTTACTTTCTTTGTAGATGGCTTTAATTAGTTCTATATAGACCTCCTCCACTCCTTGCTCTTTTAGACTCTGCCAGATAAATTTATGTTTTATGCTGTCAAATGCTTTGGAATAGTCTATAAAGCATATATACAGTGTCTTCTGGTATTCATTATACTTTTCAAAAACTTGTTTGATTGTGTGGATGTGGTCTATAGTACTATAATTTTTTTTTAAGCCTGCCTGTTCAATCGGCTGGTTTTCGTTTAGGACTCTTGTTATACGTTCCAAAATTATCTTTGCGAAGACTTTATAAACATTTGATATCATGCTAATTGGTCTATAGTTACCGATGTCGTCTTTATCCCCTTTCTTGTGGAGGAGTATGATATGTGATTCTTTCCATTGTTTCGGTATTTTACCTGTTGTTATAATCTCGTTAAATAGCTTGGTTAGTATTGGGGTTATTTCCTCTTCGGTGCCTCTGATTAGTTCGTTTGTTATGTTGTCAGGTCCTGGCGCTTTTTCTAGTTTCTGTGTCATTATAGCCTTATGTACTTCTTGCAAGAGTATTGGTGGGACTTTTGTACAGCTTATGTAAGAGTTTTCATAGGCGTTCTTTTCTTGTTCCGTGTCGTTGTTCGAGTAAAGTGTTCGGTAGTAGTCTGTGGCAACACATTGGATCCTTCTACGAGTTGTTATTTATTTAGATCTGTTGCTTTTTAGTTTTGGTATCCATTCCTTGCCACATTCTCTTAATTCCTTGAAAGCCTTTCTTGTTCCCCCTGTTCTTTGGATCTCTTCTTTCCATTAAATAGTTATTGCTATTATAAACCACTAACACATACGCGCAAGGTCATAATACGCCACAAAGTGGATGCAACAAACATCCTCTACAATTATGTAAAAAACAAGTGCTTAAATAACAGGAGGGCAGACTTTCAGAGAATAGAAGCTAATAAACTGGCTTGGGTAATCAGTAATCACTAATCAAGTAGCTTGGCTAGCCTTGGGTAAACGTAACCTTTATATCTGAACTTATAAGTTCATAACTCGGATAACTCGGAACGGACAGCTGTAATAACAAATGTATCATAGCAATTGTTGTTCCAATTCAAGAGACCTATCCGATGGCACATATTTCAATGCCATTGGTGGATGGTCCCAGGTTCCATACATTTTTGCCCATTGTCTTTTAAATGTGCCTTTATCATTTTTATAGACTTGAAGACGAAGTATAAATAACTAACTGTTGCCCGCGACTTCGTCCGCGTGGACAGTGGACTTCAGTTTATAGTTGTTCCCGTACATCGATTGAATAGTAATTTACGCGCAAATCATAAAGGTACCTACATTTTGTGGGAACCGTACATTTTTCCGCGAAAACAATATATCCCTTGTCCTTCCCGAGACTCAAAGTATCTCCATACCAAAAGTCATCAAAATCGATTGAATAGTTTACGCGCAAATCATAAAAGTAAATTGTGCGGTAGCCGTACATTTTTCCGGGACAAAATGTATCCTATGTCCTTTTCCGGGACTCAAAGTATATCTACTTATACCAAATTTCAGCAAAACCGGTCCAGCTTTTTACGCGTGATGTCGTAACCAAGGGATGGATTCATTTTTATTATTTATAGACGTTCCGCGCAGCTTCGCCCGCGTAAATTAGATATTTCACAGACAAATTAGTCCACAAAAAATAGCCTATGATCCTTCACGTGCTCTACTTCCTATCTGACCCAAATAACAGAAAAAATTCTCTAGTAGTTCGTGAGATTAGCCCTTTCAAATAATTTCCCCCGTTTTTTCCACATGTTCCTCTATTTTTTCGCTTCTATTAGTCTTAGCGTGATAAAATATAACCTGTAGCCTTCCTCAATAAATGGGCTATCTAACACTGAGAGAATTTTTCAAATCGGACTAGTAGTTCCTGAGATTAGCGCGTTTAAATAAGCCCTTTCAAATAATTTCCCCTGTTTTTTCCACATTTTTCTCTATTCCTTCGCTTCTATTAGTCTTAGCGTGATAAAATATAACTTATAGCCTTTCTCGATTAATGGGCTATCTAACAATGAAATAATTTTTCAAATCGGAATAGTAGTTCCTGAGATTAGCGCGATCAAATAAGCCATTTCAAATATTTTCCCCTGTTTTTTCCACATTTCCTCTATTTCTTTGCTTTTATTAGTCTTAGTGTGATAAAATATAGCTTATAGCCTTTTTAGATAAATGGACTATCTAACACTGAAAGAATTTTTCAAACCGGACCAGTAGTTCCTGAGATTGGCGCGTTCAAATAAGCCCTTTCAAATAATTTTCCCCCGTTTTTTCCACATTTTCCTCTATTTCTTCGCTCCTATAAGTCTTAGCGTGATAAAATATAGCCTATAGCCTTCCTCGATAAATGGACTATCTAACAATGAAAGAATTTTTCAAATCAGACCAGTAGTTCCTGAGATTAGCGCCTTCAAACAAACAAACAATCAAACAAACTAACAAACTCTTCCGCTTTATAATATTAGTATAGATGTAGATTTTGAAGCAAATAGGTAGCAACAAGATTGCTTTATATTTTCAACAGGCGTAGGAATCATGCCGAACTTTCGCCGCGGAACTTCGGACGTTATGTTTAGACACAACATAAGTTTTGCTTTCATGCTGGCATAAAATGCAATTATTTTTTTCCGAGACATGTAATGTCTCTAGCAAAATAAGACAAAAAATAGCAATACGCAGTAAAATTCCTTAAAACAATCTCTTCAATCGTCACCAAAGTGGCCATGTCAGTCATCAACTTAGTAACGTTTGAAAAAGCTGCTTGATGTCATCAACTCACTGTCAGCCTCCGAGGGTCGTCCGTTGGCATCATCGGACAGAGACGGCTTGCTTTTCCCCCGGGCCGCTCGCAGCAGCGTCAGCAGATCCCCCCTGGGCGCATGCTCCAGGAGCGCTATTAGTGGTGGCCGCAGTGTGCAGCAGCCCACCAGTCGGATGACATGCTTGTGGGAACCCACGTGCTTCAGCATGGCTATCTCGCGGAGGAAGTCCTGCATCTCGTCTTCTGTTGCTTGGTCTGAAAATAGATGGATACTGGATAGTCTTACAGAAGACCGCTTGAGCTTCTTTGGAGCTGTTTCTTTGGGTTCAGTTTTAGACTTCAGCGGCCTGCTTCAGTCCAAAATGTACCATCGAAGCAATTTATTCATGTGCAAATGGCGGACCTACGTAGTTAGGTCGGGTTATTATCAATTCAATGGTCGTGATATGGTGGCTGGGTTTTACGTAGGCCCGCCAACTGTCTATGAATCAACTTCTCTGATAGTACACATGCATTTCATTTGAAATGTTCAAAGGTTGATGCGTAGACGCGGTGCGAGAACAGCCTAACAGGAAATTTAAGTAAACACTAAGTACGTGCTGTGCAATAGAGTTGCCATTTCTTTCGGCATAGGCTACGAATAATAAAAACTAAGGAAGAGTAACTCCGTCATAAAACATGCTCCAAAATACTTGTCATAAATGTACCTTAGGTTCACTTTTCATACATTTGCAATATTTAGGTGACCTTGAGCGGTATAAAGGCTGACGTTATATGACAGTTCGAATGGAACCAAATTTAAAACTGTATTAGTATGGGAGTTACGTTACCTTAGGTTATATTATTCGTAGGGCATAGGACTTTTCGACAGGATTCTCACAAATGTCATGGCAACCTCTTTAAGAACAGAGTTTCCAGCCAAATATATTTCCGTGGGTTTTAACCCAAGAGCTGTCTCAACTTAAACGGCATCTACACTCAGTAGAACCAGGTCAAGAAGAATGCGTATAACTGATGCTTAAAGTCGTTCTAGCGGGGACCTCACATTACAACTTTCATTTCCTCGTCATCTTTATGTAACGATAATTGAGTCTAATCATTGCATTAAATTATTTTCTATTATAATCGTATTAAATTGCTGCAACTTGCAGGAAATCTTATGAACTTTTTATGTGCAATACGAGCTTTGGGTTCAAGATTTTATGTGAGTAAGAGCAGTGGCGTTGCTAGGTAACCAAGGGCCCTAGGGCAAATTAAGAAATGGGGCCCCACTGCTATGATTTTCTTTTGGTTTAACTGGTTTTGCACTAGAATAATTCGAACAACCTTAAGGCGCTATATCGCCGGCCGGCTCGACCGGAGAAATACCACGTTCTCACAGAAAACCGGCGTGAAACAGCGCTTGCGCTGTGTTTCGCCGAGTGAGTGAGTTTACCGGAGGCCCAATCCCCTACCCTATTCCCTTTTAAAAGGCCGGCAACGCACCTGCAGCTCTTCTGATGCTGCGAGTGTCCATGGGCGACGGAAGTTGCTTTCCATCAAGTGACCCGTTTGCTCGTTTGCCCCCTTAGTTCATAAAAAAATAATAAAAAAAAAAAATAACTAGGAGCATTTAAGCAAAATGCTTCTATACGATTTTGAGTTGCAAAGGTGTCTATCAATTTAAAGACTAAATTCCTACAATACATCTATTTTCGTTTAAAAATAATCTTCGAATTTCGTATTTTTAAGAGGTCATTTCGAAATTTATGTATCTATAATATTTCTTCTATAATATTTCGAATTAATGTATCGAGGCAAAATACATTAATCGTCTTCTCAAACCTAGATAACGCTATGAAGATATGTATACAGATTGCAATTAAACCTTCCTGCCATTTTTTTCCAGGGCTTGGGTATCATTAGGAGAGTACATTTAACCAAAAAAAATTGGGTGTTATTTTTTTGGAGTTTACTCCTTAAGAATCGATTTTCATATATACTTATTAGGCGCCCGGTGTGAGAAAAATCCGAGGGGTAAAACCTACTAACAAGTAACAAGTAAAAATGTGTCACGTTTTTGGTGAGCACCTTTAGTGCGCAACTTTCTAATTTGTTTTAACAAGATTTGAATGCACAATCCTTTAAAGTTTAAAGAGTGTGTATTCCCGGGTAAATATTAGGTATACATATAGAATGTACACATTATTCAGATAAAAAAGTAGTAGATTAGTTCAAATTCGGGAAGGGGGTAGCCGAGGTGTTCCCTTTGATGTTAGAAGAAACCCCGTTCCTCTAGGCCTATTGGAAGCGGAGTTATGGCTACTTTAGTAAGACATTTGACAGTTGCCGAGCTTTCAATGTCAAAGTTTGAATGCTTGTAACTCGGCAACTATTTGTCCTGGATATGGGTTTCTTCGGCTTGTTCTTCCTGGATTTTTGTTATAAATATCAATAATTAATATTGTTATTGTGAAGTTATAATTTTTATCATTATACTGGCTAAAGTGAACTAAAAATTTTGAAATAACTATGGCAGAAAGGGGTGTAGATAATATTGCCGGAACATCTGATTTCATATGATATTAATCCTTTTTCAGTTGAATAAACTCTTTTTGCGTATGGTTAGATACTCGTACTTAAGGAGTAAACTCCAGTCGTGCGTCGGAGCTGACACACTTTTTTTTTCAATGACATATTTTATCTAGTGATGAGCCGAATGTGTTTTGAACCGAATACGAACTTCGGCCGAACTTCGGTTCAATTTTACCGCGCTTTTTCGTGTTGTGACTTGTTTACGCACTTGCTGCTAATATTGCTAGATGTGCCCCGCCTGCACTCCGGGCTTCCACGCGGGGCCGTTAGCCATTTTTATATAAAATTTTGTTTTTTAATTAAGTAAGAAAGATTTCTAAGGCTGGTTTGGTTAGTAAGAAGAGCAGTTTAATTTTGTGTTTTGTTTAAGTAACCAAAAATTTTTGAGACTGGTCTTTAAAAAGACCAATATAAGTTTTTTGTTTATCACGTATGATTACTTTTTCTAATTCAAATAAGTTAATGACTATGAATGAGTATAGTTCTTGTATCAGACTTATTTTATGTCACTTACTACATGTTTTTTTCATTAGTTTCTATTATGATAGTGCAAGTATATTTTAAGTGCCGAATTTTCGGCATTTTAACCGAAATTCGGCCGAATGACGAAGTTCGGTTCAAGCTGCCGAAGTTCGGTTAAACCGAATGTAAAACGAATTTCGGCCCATCCCTAATTTTATCCCATATAAAATCGTTGCAGAACGGTCACTCGCGGCGCGGGGAATGAGAGGGGGTAACGCGGGGGGAGGCGAGCGCGCGGGGGTACGTCACGCATGGCTGACGCATCGTGTCCATTAATTGTAGTGTTTTTTGGACTTTCGGAAGCTATTTCTCAACATTTTAGTACTGAGTGATTATAAAAGAAAAATAATTAGTGTATTTTTATTTTTAACAAGGAACAAATCAAAAAATGGCAGAAAGATATAATTGCACCCTGTATCTCATTACCAGATTTGTAACATTTCTGAGGGTCCTATAGTATTACGTCAAAAAGGACAGTTTTTTCAATATAGCGCCTTAACTTCAGAGCGTAACGCACACATTAGTGAATGAGCAATTGCCAATGCGTATTGAAAAACGAAACGAACACAACTAATTATTTCTCTTGTCTATTTGTTACCCGACTGCCAGGAGGGTTATGTTTTTGGCGCGTATCTTGTATATTGTATGTATGTAATATTCTTTATTACCTCGTATCTTCAGAACCGCTAAACGGATTTTCACATTTGAGGTATCGTTAGATTTGTCTTAATAGCCCAAGTGTTCTTTTTTTTTTAATTAAATAAGGGGGCAAACGAGCAGACGGGTTACCTGATGGTAAGCAACTACCGTCGCCCATGGACACTCGCAACATCAGAAGAGCTGCAGTTGCGTTGCCGGCCTTTTAAGAGGGAATACGCTCTTTTCTTGAAGGTTTGCAGCTCGTATAGGTCCGGAAGAACTGCTGGTGACAGTTCATTCCAGAGTTTTACAGTGCGCGGCAGAAAGTTACGCGAAAAACGCACTGTGGAAGACTGCTACTCATCAAGGTGATGAGGATGGTATGTTTTTCGCGTGGGACGTTGGCGAAAAGTTGCAGGTGGTATGATTCCGAACAATTCCTCAGAGCACTTCTAGATAGGTGACATTAAAAAAAAACAAAATGGCGGATGTTTGACGCCATATTGTAAGGTAAAAAAAAAATATTCTACCAAGCTTATCGAGTGGGGTATCAAAATAAAGGATTTTAAACACTGATTCTAAATATGTATATAACTTGCAGTTTTAATATTAATCCTTCAGGCCCCGCGCGAGCACCGGTGATCGCGACAACAATAGAATACAATAGCAATTCCTGGAAATTCCGACTGAAGTATTAAATAGAACGATAATTATAATAAGAAAAAAAAAACAAAAACCCGCCTGCATGGATAAATAGGTACAATAATTAAAAATCTACTGAAATTACTGAAACAAGATGAAAATTCAGTGACAAAGTATAAAAAAAAAACAATGATTAGGTACTTAAAACCAGAAACATAATATAATGAAAAAGTACCAAACCTATGTACCTACGTATTGTAGGTAGGTACACTTAGAAATATCAACACGGTAGTTTTTCAATTTTTTATTAGATTGGTTGTCAAAATGGTTAGATGACTACGACTAAAAAGTCGCAAATAAAATAAATTAATTAAAAAATCAAAAAACCCGACTGCAAAAAATGTTAACTAAAAAGAACGAAACAAGACCTTGATTGATTGATTGATTTTTTAATTATTTTGAAAATGGGAGCCATAAATTCAGTTTGATTGAGAGGCCCCTTGAGCTTGAAGGCCCCGGGGCACTGCCCCGCCTAACCCATTAGTAGCTACGCCGCTGAGTAAGAGAAGAAAATAAGTACTCTAAAAAGTCTTACGAGTAACAAATAGCAACTTCTATACTTTTTTATATAGGTAGGTATTTTAATATAGGTACTTACAGTAATATTATTACAAAATCAAAAGTATTCCGTCTGTCAGCCCTCTTTTCACTTCTTCACACATAGACCGCTGAATAGATTTAGGTAATAAAATACTAGGATTCAAAGCCCAGTAAAATCATTCGAAATCATAGAACCTACGCAGTAAATAAGGAAACCAGTTGTTTTTCCGTTAATCAATACATGATTGGAGGCTGAATGGGCCAAATGAGCGGGATCAGGCACAAAGGCCTTGATTGACACGTGGCTTTCAATTTCGCTCGCCCGTGGATCACTGTACAGGGAATTGGGAAGGCACGTGCTGAAAACATCGTGTTCTTTTCACAGGAAAGTCCTTTTTTCTGACATTATATCTTATAGCGAAGAGATAGTGTCAAAACTCTAAACAGGCCGAAGTTACGCGACGTAAACTCCGCATGATTACGTCCGCAATGTCACGCATACAAAATACGGACGGAACGCGACTGAATAGTGTGTCATCGGTAATTTAAAATACATTGCGAACATAATCACGCGGAATTTACGCCGCGTAACTGCGGCCTATTGTATTAGACACTAAAATTGTTAATTTAATTGGGTACTTGGTTAAGTAGCGTTCTATAATTTTGCAGAAGTTAGAAATAACAGTATTTTGAAAAGATAAAACAGACTTCAAAATTATTGTTCCCTATCTGAAAAACCACTATACCGATTTTGATGAAACTTGCACTATTCCCTAAGTTGAACAATACATAACGTGACCATTTATTTTATTTGTCAGAGCGGGACATCTACGGAATAATATTTTTTTCATTTTATTAAAGTATAGAGGTAAACAATTGAGTAGGTATTTTGTGAATATTTCAAGTGCCTGTCTGTTGTATCTACCATATTATTGATATTGAGCAAAATATGGCAGAATAATCACATTATTTGTTGTATGGGAGAGTTATTTGTTGTATGTAAAAATACTTTTAAATTGTCTTTTGGTCTGTTTGCGAAAGCGGGACAATTTCAGCCTCGCGGGGGACAGCGGGACAGACTGCCTGAAAGCGGGACTGTCCCGCCAAAAGCGGGACGTATGGTCACCTTAACAACTATAAGGTATTGTTCAACTTAGGGAACAACAAAAAAATAATCACGTAGCTTTAACTTGGGAGAGCCGTGCTTTCGTTGAAACGAGGATCACTGGATAAATCTACAAGGTCTCACAGAAAACTGGCGTAAACTGAGCTGAATCGGCACCTCTTCTCTTTTCTTTGTGGTGTACCTCATTTTTTTGGATAAAGGTGTTTAGATTACTTGACGTTTTATTCACGTACGAATTACGATATTGTTGCTGTTTGGTATTTCTTACTGGTAAGCATTAGGAGCGCGATAGCAATGATCTTATTCGCATTTGGGCGTTCCTTACGGAGATACCGTAATTTACCGTATTTCAAGCCTTATAAACTCATAATTTGATAGCTACAAAGTTATAATAAAAATCCAGCAATAATCTTCAGTATATCAACATTCCTTTCCCCGTTTTAAATTTTCTATTTTTGTTTATTATACTCATGATATCAGCTTCCAAAGTAAAACCAATTTATTAAAATTCAAGCATACATTCAGCATCTCCTTAGGATTTACAAATTACTTTTATTTGAAACACAACACGCCAATAGATTAACAATATCATAAACTACATATTCCCCGTTTTAATTTTTTTAGGACAATTTTGAACTAAGATATTATTTAAAATATTTAAGGTAAAAAAAATAGGGTTTTTGTGCGATCTCGGCAACGCGCAACGCGGCAAATGTGTGGCCGAGGTCGTTTGCTCGGGACCGGGAGACGGCCTTAAGGTCCCTCTCTATGTATAGCTATCCGCCGAACCAATAGGGCGGATAGGCAAAGGTGCTCGGCGTCGGAAAAACCATTGTCTCCCCCCTTTTCATCGTTGACCATCTTAGCAGCTACCGTCTCTCTCTCTCTCTGTCTCTCTTACCACTGAGCATCTTAGCAGCCACCGTGATGGTCTCCCCGCCCGGCATGAGCAGCTGGGCGACGTGAACCCTGCCGAATGCGCCGCTGCCGATCAGCCCGCCCAGCTGCACCCGACAGCGGCTGACTTCCCACTCGTCACCGGCATCCATAGGCTAAAAGGTAGAAGTTTTGGTAGAGGTTTATGGTCCAGTTTCATTTATCGTGGAAACTGCAGGGAACCTCCAGAATTCTAGAGGATCAGTACATTTTTCGGCGATAAAGCTTTACACATTATTTTTTCCGCACTTTAACGTTTGTCAAGCCAGTATAAATTATAAAAAAGTCTTTATCGTGGATCAATGTTTATAGAATTTTTAAGTACTGTACAGTAGGTACACTTGTTATATTAATTAATAACAAATAATCAGATTTTTAAGGCAGATTACCGTGTTTAATGAAGTTATACTTATGGATTTTTTATCTATGTAAATTGTAAAAGCGCCTTACCGGAAAATCTTTATGTGTGTACAGAGGGCTCTCCTCCATACACCCTCTGGTCGGCACATCGCCGTTACTGTAACAACGAGAAAATGTTATGTTAGACAAATCAAAAATAATATAATGAATGAATAACATGATCACTATTAAAAATAACTACCAAGGTTCGACTAAACCAAAAGAAGATGTAAAGAGAATCTTGACTGTGTCTTTTCACAGGCACGATAGCACAGAATACATAATTAGTACCTTAGGGTACAGAAGTTTCACTCCCGAGTTTAGGTATTACAATTATTATAAACGCAAGCGTCTGGTCACCGGACTAGTGTCAATCAATAGGCTGGCAGTTGGCACTCGCTCGACTTGTCGCACACGCAGCGCACGCATCGCACGCACCCGCGAAACAAAAGTAATAGTACCCGGCCCCGCGCCGCCGCGCCATTCGCTTGACAGCCCTGGCAGATTGAAGCGAGACGGCAGAAGGTTTATTGTACTATGAACGCTAAACGCAATGCAAAAGGTTGAAATTAGGTTGTTTTCCAGAATAGTAGGCGATTTCGCGCCGTTTGTATAGAAGTGAGACAGGCCTGACGATAGCGATATAATATTTTCGCGTCTGCATGAAAGAGACAAGCAGCAATAGGTGTTCGGTGACCGTTCTATAAAGTCAGGAAGTGCAAAAATCAGAGTTCAGAAGGTCAATCTGAAAACTGTTATTTTCTACTTGACTTGGTAAAATTAACATTAATAACCATTCACTTAGGTCTGATAAGCAAAGGTGAAGTGATGATGATGTCCGGAGACCGGAACAAGTATCGGCGTGGGTCGATCGCTGATATCGGAGTTGATTATGAAAATTATTAAATCTACAGAACGACGATCCACCTATGCGTTGCCATGCCACATTACATTGTTTAGTGATGTGCCTTGTCGATAAAATTTGGGACTATATTATTTAAATTGTTATGCACCCTCTCAAAATAGCTTTGCCCATACTGTGCCTTTTTTGTCCATCAATAGCCGCGTACTGACCAAGCGAGCCGCCTCGCGAGGCAGCCCCGCGCGGCAGTTGCTCGGTCGGTCAGGACTCATGACTCAGGACGTGGCTCGCCCGAGGCAAACGCATGCGTTGCCTCACCCGAGTGTGCCGCGGTCCGAGCCGAGCGTTGTCGGTTTTTGTCGATGCTCAAACTCAAAGGCGCCTCGGTAGTCGGTACGTTTCCCGCGCTCACTCAAGACGGGAGTGTTTTGCCTCGCTTATTCGTTGCGTGTTAGGACATAATATTATGTGTCATAGATAAAGTACAGTGTCTTTAAAACGAATACAACTATAATATGGTGAATATGGACGACTTTGGAATGCGCAATGTCCTGATTACACAAATAGGGGACTAAGGGAAGGTGTATGGAGATTGGAGAAAAATAAGCTAGGAGATAAACCTTCCAATAGCTGAATTATTAAAAAGGCAGTGGTGGCGACAGTTTTTCGAATGGTGGTCTCGGGCAAACTATACGAACTCTCGGGCTCTATTCGACTTCAAGATAAACATAATAAAAAAGATTGAAATTTGGAGAATTTCCTTCATTATCACATCTCGAAGGCGTCGATATATCTGCGGTCTGTTTAAGTATGGTGTATTGTATACTAAAGTGTAGACAAGTTTTGTCTTACTTTTTAAAGAAAACATTTTGTCACGCAAGGCTTTACGCATTTGACACATAGCACTCTTAGCCATCCTAATTCTTTAATTAAAATTTAAAGTGTATCTGGTTCACAGGAGCCATTGTTCGTAATAGTGGACCCATATGATAGCGATAAAGAAATAATAATTGATAACAGGCCTTAGCAAAAAGCAGCGACATGAAATTAATATACCTAGCAGTATTTAAGATTTTCTAGTTGATGCCCACAACTCTGTAGAGCCAAAAATTCGTTTGTCTCGCGAGGACCGTATAGTAAAGGACGTAGGATTCTTCCTATCCCAGTATAAAAATGTCCTTTCCCAGGGCTCCAAGTATCTTCATACCAAATGTCAGGAAAATTGTTTGGGTGTAAAGAGGTAACGAATAGAGATCAATTTTCGTATTTATAATAATATTGTATAAGTATAAGCGGATTATATACATCGTGATAAATACACATAAGTTATAAAGCTTATCATATGATTTTTTTAAGAAGGTTACAAAATATTATTTAAAATAAAATTTTTGCTACTGATAATGCTTTGCTAGCCAATTAAGTTGATTGCTTACTATATTTTAGCACTTTTTTGCACATTAACGGTATAAATCATGTCAACTACTTACTTCTAAAATTTATTAAACAAATTTTAAAGGTATTTCACACTTTTTTCAGAAAAGATAATTTATAAATAATTTATTTTCTCAAACATACTATAAATTCGAATTAGGCAATTCCCCTGTAAACTATGATATGTCTTACATACCATAAAAAAACGTTAAAGAAGTCCCCCGTATAGTATAGTAAGTAAACGTTACAATATTTTAAAAAGGAGAAATTTCAACGTTAACTGTGGTAAGTGTTAGTTGCAATAATTTTCGTTATAGATTTTCCAAAGAATAATATCGCAACAACAATTTCAGCTAAACCAAGCTAATAATATAGTATTTTATTGCATAAGTTAATACCTAACACTATTGTTGTTGCTCATGCCAAATTTTATAACAATCGGTTAAAAAATGAAGTCGTGGTTCAAATTAGCAACTTCAAACGCTCCTCTTGTAAAGTTGCATTTTTGATGTTATGATAGTCTACCTAGGAGCAGTCGAAATCTATACTAATATTATAAATGCGAAAGTATCTCTGTCTGTCTGTCTGTCTCGCTTTCACGCCAAAACTACTGAACTGATTGTAATGAAATTTTGTACACAGATAGTCTAAAGCCTGAGAAAGGACATAGGCTACTTTTTAACTGGAAAAAAGGGTTGTAAGGGGGTGAAAATGCGTAAATTTGTTCAAATTAATTTAGTTCCAAAAATTCATAACAGATGGCGCTAAGAGTCGTCTACATCTCGCTATCGCTTGCTCATAAGTCTTTCTATAAGACGTGGCACCATGTTAAGTAAAGCTTTTCGATTCTATCGATTGTTTTACACGTTATTAAATAACTCACTAATCATACTTTATTTATGCAGTGACGTAACCTTAAACCCACCAATGATAAAATATAGTTTATGGGTAAAGCTAAAGTTGTGTAATGGGGGGCTAAATAAGCTTTAAATTTGGTATAAAGTTTACTTACTTTAAAAAACGAAATATTATGTGCTCAGTGCACAGCTGTTTTTGGGTATTTTGATTTAAGAGGTACCAGGGTTTTAAAAAGCTTTTAAATTTGACACCAATTTTGCTGACACCGCGCGCTATAAACTGAAGTCGCGGGCAACAGCTAGTACAAAATAATAAAACATTATTAATTTATGTTGTTTTCTTTATTAATCCAACTAGTTGTATTCAAACCGAACCATTTCACGAGTACTTTATCACCTTTTTTTTTCAACACTTTCTCCACTAGATAGACATCGGGGTATTTAATTTTTTGTAGTTCTTTTTCATAGAACGAACCTAGTATAGGTTGCTTTTGATCATCAAGTGATAGGTAACTGGGTTGGGGCTATTCACTTTCACAATTTGAAACATTTCTGAACTCCAATTGCCAGAGTATCCTTTGGAAAAACACGATTTAAATTCACTAATTCTTACATAATCGTAACATTTAATTTAGCTTTACCACGAACCTTCATAATATTGTAAACATTAGATAACAAGGCATTGGCATTAGTATGTTTCACGTTCATTGGGGCAAGCACGATAGTGCGATGTATTTTGTTGTTATATTTTTTCATGACATCATATAGTACGTGATCAATCCATGTAATCAGTGAGCGAAAAAATAGCTCAAAACCCGTTGTGGTCACAGTGAAACAGCCACGACGCGAAATTCGCGTTGTGGCTCTGATGAAAACGGCCACGACGCATTCTGGCAATCACAAAAAGTCCATAACGCGAAATTCGTGTCGTGTCTGATATGCGATTCGTTTTTCTTGATTTGTTCTTGATAGATTAATCGTCCATAGTTATGGAAGATCAAATTTGAATTACCACGTGCCAGACAGACAGACAGACAGTAATAATATTAGTACGGATAATATGGAACTATGGATATTTTATAAATAATAATGGTAAACACGTTATGCAGTGATTTAGTAAAAGAAAAAATATTTTGTAGTACGCGTGGTAATTCAAATTTGATCTTCCATAACTAAGGATTATTTTTTTTAAGATATTTTTTTTGTTTTAGTTAATTTTTTTTGTTTTAGTTACATAAAATATGTCATTGAAAAAAAATAACACCCATTTTTTTTGGTTAAATGGACTCTACTAATGATACCCAAGCCCTAGAAAAAAATTGGCAGGAAGGTTTAATTGCAACCTGTATATTAGGTATATTTGAAACTCTAAGGCTGTGGACTACGAACATGACGCACGGACATTCCGATACCCCTTCAGGCGGCCTAAGCATATCTTAGCCGACCCTGTAGACCCCATCACAGAATACGTAACGTACTGTGTACAGTTACGCAAACACAAATCACACTCACCCGCGTGGTTAGTACTGCACCGGGGACGACGCCGGCGCCTTCCCCGAGGACTTAACACGACCCGAACGACAAACAGACAGACCGACCGAAATCCGGTGCCGAGCTCGATCCCGGGTTCGAGTTCGCATGCGGATAGCATAGGAACACACCTAAATCATGACCGCGACCGCGACATTGTCGTAGAGAGCTCTACCAATTACTTTGACATTAGAACATACACGCGTATGTCGCCCCAACCGGACTCGGAAGGGGAGAGGGACGGCCCTCTTTTATGCAATAACATTAATAACCTGAGCTCATCTACCGCGATAACTCGTACACAGCTAGTTTGTGCTACCGCGCGCGAGCAGCCTCACTCGTCAGAGAGTGAGTAAGGGGTCGGACCCCTTAAGAGCAGGGGGGATCCGTGTCCCCACGTCAGATGAAAACAGCTTATTTTCGTAGCTCTCCCCAATATTGCCCGATTAGAATGTCACACGTGTGACTTTAGGGGAGGGGGCCAGGCCTCCTCATTGTTTATCTCCAAAACAACTAGCAACAGACTAGTTATAGCCACGATTAAACTACCACGGTCTTAACCAGACCAGTAGCTTAGACCCTTTCGAAAAAAAAAAAAAAAAAGAAACTCTTATCACCCTGTATCTGAATATGTTTTGAGAAGTTACGTCGGTGTGCGTTTGTCATTGTAATTATTTTATATTAGTCGCGACTATCCTCGGCTTCAATGAGATGGGTGTTGGGTTCTTTCTTGAACAAGAGCTCCATCAACCCCGGTGTATATCGGAATTTTTCGTTTTGTACAGTGAAATACTCTTTTCCCAATTTGAGAAAACTATCACCCACGCGATATCCTTCGAGTGTAAAGTAAACACCAAACGGTATTTTTTTTATCCTATTGATAACATTGTTATCTATATAGGTTTTTGCTAAGCGGTGCCTTCTTCTTCTTCTTCTTCATATTCAGATAATTCTTTTGAATCATCTTCAATATTTTCACGCTTTATCAAACTATGAGCATCTTCAAAATCATCAGTATCATCGTTAGCATCATCATCATCTTTATCTTCTTCCGTGAACTGCTTACTGGTGGATAATTTTACACCATCCTGCACGTCCTGTTACTGCGTCTTAACTGATTTTCTCTTACTTTTGCTTTCTTTACGGTGGTGGTTGTTGTTGGTATTATTTATTTGAATTTCATTGAGAAGAGTGTTCAAGGTTGTATGATTGGCTGAAATGTTTCTTGCAGGGTTGATGTGAGCTCAGCTCTGCCCTCATTCAATGACTTGAGAAGAATGGAGTACAATTTTCGTGGACAACGCAAACCGAATCTCGGATTTCTTCAACACTGGCACAGCTACAGCAGCTACTCTCTACACCGATAGTAATAATAATATTAATTCAACACAACAAAATCAGGAGTGCACTGTGAGATTTGTAAATATTGTGTCCGATCGTGGTGAGGGATTACAGAATTTCATATTTGTGTCGTGTGGTGTTGGCATCAAATCAATGAGCATCAGTAATGATGAATGGTGGCACCTACAACACATCCTAAACTGTCTCGACAGTCGTCTATATTTTTTACATCGCATCAAACTTCACTATGAAAACTCAAGAGAAATTCATTAATTATTGACTGTAACAATGATTCCCTTCTACACGTATCCATATTCACATTAAAACTAACTTTCCTCACAACAATAATATTATAAACTTTGTGTCTAAACACACTAGGCTGAATTACGCTGGCGTAATTTCCGCCGTAAATGTCAAACGCATACAAAACGCGACGTAATAATGTGTTACCCCTAGTATTCGGCCCGTATTTTGCATGCAATTTAAACGCGGCGTAAACGCGGCGGAATTTACGCCGGCGTAATTCAGCCTAGTGTGTTTAGACCCTATTAATAGTACAATTTATTCCACACACACACACACATACACACATACCTTATCATATTAGATAAGAAAAACCGCTATAAAATATTTATCTGACATACACTGCCAGCGCGACCTAATTATGACATAGAAAACATCATCATGATAATTACGCCGCTGACGGTGCCCTCGTCGCTCATGATTACCACCATCAACACCACCAACACTCTAGAGGCCGCTGACGCAGCCGTCGCCGCTGACGCAACCCTCGCCGCCGACAACGAGCCAGCAATTTACAAACCCGCTGACGCTGATCATTTAGGATAATGTTAGATTTTTAACTACAGTAGCTAATAAAACAAGAAACACAGCATAGACAGTGGTAATGTATTATATCACTGATTATATTTTTAATTAACTTAGCTAAAACTTCAGACGGTTGTCTGTCAGACCACTTCACTTCAAGCTCTTCAGTGTATACCTTTAATAAGATTTGGTCATAACGATAATTATTTTTATACAGACTTATTAAGCAAGCTCTTTCTTTTAAGTGAGACAAATTTTATCGATATCGATAAAAACTTCTTTACAAATTATCGACATCGCTCATGTCACAACACTATGAGCGTGTCATAGGTCATCCATTGCGGGACCGGTGTGACGTAACATTACGTAACGCGTCGTCGCTCGCTGGCCGTTCACACACATATTTTGTGGACCACAACACACGCTAAACTAAACTCTATCACAAGTGAATAAAGTTTAATTTAGACTTTGATAAAAAGGAAGTATGAAGACAAAAAGTATTGGATCTTTTCGTATGAATTTGCAATTGTAGTGCCTTGTAATAGGATTGTATGTTACTGTAACATAATATAAAACAGTTAAATGGCCTTTTATCATCTCAGTATTGTATGTTATTGGATAATTATTGATCTTTATCTCTTTATGAGTCGTAGCTTTTATTGATATTTTCATTCACTTAGGGTGGGTTGCACCAGAGGCGTGATCAAAGTTACAGTTAAGATTAAAGTTATGGTTATAGTTAAATATGGCGTCCTTTAGCTTTAACTTTAACCTTAACTTTGACCGGAGAAATTCACAGATGTCTGTTGCGTTTATTTTTTTATTGAAGCTACAGGTCACGGGATTGAGGGTATAAAAATTGAATTATCCGTAAAAATCGACAGGAAAAATATAACACTGTAAAACATAGTAAATTTTCACGAAAATTTACATATAGGTACGTATGAGCGGTTATGGTTAAATATAGCGTCCAAGGACGCCATATTTAACTTGGAGTAAAATATGGATTTGACATTTTGCACTGTAGTAATAGTTGAAGTAAGTTGGTGCAACCCAACCTTATTTGATTAAAGTTGGCCTAATCTAACTTTTTTGTACAAAAATGCAGCGTGATTCAAATCAATTCAATTTTTTACAGTAAGTAAGTTATGTTCTATCTAATTCCCATAAAAGTCACATAAATTTTATAGAGACTGGAAATAGAGTTTCTATTTACTAGACGAGAGTTTGTACAAGTTTTCTGTTTTCTTGTTACCCAAAAAGAGATTTATTGGGTATGCTCAAATAAGATTAAGAAGAGTATGAACACAAATATAACACCTGACAAATTGCTCAAGAAACACTGAAATATTATAGCAATATTGATTGAGGTTTGATTTTAGCCACGCGCCAAAGTTTGTAGAGCTGGTAGCACAGAAATAAGATCTAGATCTGGTAGTATCTTTGGACTTACAAACTTCTTCTATGATTCCTTCAAGATGTGACCATGACAATGTGTGTAGAAGATAAAATAAACGTCAATTTTCGTGGCAAGTGGGAATTAAAAAAGTGTTAACTACACGGCGCAAAATGAAGTGTTGGAAACAAAATATATTTTCAGTAAGATTAATAAAAGTCTATTTTCATGATTTTTTGTTTCAATATACCAGACCGACCATCTTCTCGAAACAGGTATGCTGCCCAACCTCCCCCCGTCCCCCTAGCTAAAATCCTGGGCCCATGTGTGACCTCTATCAAAATGCCAATAACTTACCTTAAGATTGCCTTAAGATTATCTTAACCGAGGAGAGAGAACGAAAAACTTTATGAAAATATATATTTGTAAAAGATATAAAAATGTGTGACTTTGTTAAGCCAAAATTAGCTTATCGTGCTAGAACAGTATAGCACTAAAACTATCCTAATTCCTTCGTCATTTCGCTGGACTCAAAATATCTTTGCAGTTTGCACCAAATGTTTATCAATATCGATTTATAGGTTAAAGGCGTGAAGAGGTAACAGATAGACATGAGACGCCTTGACTATATTTTGATATTTTTGAACAACTAATGTATTTTTGATGACGAAACATATCCTAGTTATCTAATGTTATGAGTAATGTAGGACAAATCTTATAATTTGGC
Source organism: Lysandra bellargus (assembly GCA_905333045.1). Lineage (NCBI taxonomy): Eukaryota > Metazoa > Arthropoda > Insecta > Lepidoptera > Lycaenidae > Lysandra > Lysandra bellargus. The sequence continues at coordinate 4,277,605 of HG995358.1, forward strand.
AATATAGGCAAATCGATTATATCCACTAACGTTGTGTCACTGTTACATGGTCGCAGGTTCGATTCCCAGCACGGTCTATTCCGGGGTCAAAGGTCATAAAACCTTTTTGCCATGTTACCCAACTGAGATCAGAGGACCTCAGAGGTCGAGGTTGCTTTTATGTGAATAATATTTATTTATGCAAACGTATTTAAATGTTTATTCCATACTTTACCAATTTGGTGACATTAATACCCAAAAAGTGTAATAAAATAGCTTTCAAAGCAGGCGTATTGTATTTTAAAGCAGTTTCTTCCAGTTTTAGATGTCACCAAAAGAAAAACTGTACCCTTTATCGGTATAAAAACTATCCGCGGAAATCGAAGTACATATTTCCACTCTCCATAATATAAAATCGATATACAGTTTCGTGAAGAAGACATAGATGCAATTAGAACATTTAAAGTTATACGTGGGAGAGCCATGCTTCGGCACGAATGGGCCGGCTCAACCGAAGTGGTATTTACCACGTTCTCACAGAAAACCGGCGTGAAACAGCGCTTGCGCTGTGTTTCGCCGAGTGAGTGAGTTTATCGGAGGCCCAACCCCCTACCCTATTCCCTTCCCTACCCTCCCCTATTCCCTTCCCTTTCCATCCCTACCCTCCCCTATTACCCTATTCCCTCTTAAAAGGCCGGCAACGCACCTGCAGCTCTTCTGATGCTGCGAGTGTCCATAGGCGACGGAAATTGCTTTCCATCAGGTGACCCGTTTGCTCGTTTGCCCCTATATTTCATAAAAATAATAATTAAAGTTTAGTGTACGTTTTACATTTAAAAATGATTAAGACTTAGATAATTATATCCCACCAAAACATGAAATGTAAAAGGAGCCGAGCAAAATATTGCATAGCTATTCAATTTAATACTTCTGTCGTAAAAAGTTTTCAGATCACATTCAAACCAAGCCTTCAACTTATTTTGTAATTTAAAAATCAACATTCAGTAAATGTATCAATATATTTCTTTATTTTATAATTATTATAGTGGCTTGGCAATGAGCACTAGAGAAATAATCAGCTACTAATTGGATTTATTGGGTACCATCAGCCACATGCGTCGTTACATATTAAAACAATATACGCTTGCCGTCTGTGTAAGTATGAACTCCTTCCAATATGCAGTTGTATATTTCTTTCTATTGTGCTCATTGCCAAGCCACTATAATAATTATAAAATAAAGAAATATATTGATACATTTACTGAATGTTGATTTTTAAATTACAAAATAAGTTGAAGGCTTGGCTTGAATGTGATCTGAAAACTTTTTACGACAGAAGTATTGAATTGAATAGCTATGCAATATTTTGCTTGGCTCCTTTTACATTTCATGTTTTGGTGGGATTTCATTTCTTTTTTGAAGGTTTTTTTTCTTTTCTTTTCAGGTCACGTTATATAACTTTTCTGTACTTAGCTAAGCACCCATTCCCTATCTCCTTTATATTTTTCCTTTGAGGCTTCGTTAGTTCTATAGGTGGACAACGTAACGTAAATACTTCTGAGTTCTGAGTTCATAATATGTAATTGACTCTTAAGCTAATACTTGAAGGTGGTCATTTTCAGCATTACCGTTGAATACATAGTAGCACTGTTGTAAGCGTCTTGACGTTCTTCGCAGAAAGGAGCACACCTTATTTCGTGCGATAATTTAAAACTCCCATAATATTATATCGAGCAAGTAAGGAGTGTATACCTCAGTACTGATTAGTGATTACATTTATAATATTTAAATCGAATTCAATTATTGTTTCATTATTAACGTTGTTACTATTATTTTTTATTTAATAAATACCATTTCATTAAGTTCATAACTAACTTAAAGTACGTCAAACAAATATGCAGTCGAAACTCATACTGTTCTTGCAAAGTTACAAACATAAAAATCTTTTATTTTATTTAATACTTTAAGTATTATACTATTATTTTTCAATTTCAGTTTTTAGGTTTCCCTGCCCAAAGGATGAAAACGGGGCCCTATTATTAATAAATCTTGTATGTCCGTCGTACATCCGTATGTCACTAGGCTGGATCTCGAGAACCGCAATAGCTAGATAGTTGCGATTTTCACACATTATGTATTTCTGGTGTCGTTATAAAAGCTAATAGTCTAATAAAAATAAAATGAATTATTAAAGGGTATACTCATACAACAATCACGATTTTTTTACCTATTTCTGCTCTATGTCCATAATGGTAACAGTAAGGTTTTTGAAAATTTCAGGAAACCCTCAATTTTATGTAAACTTTAATAATTAATAATAAAAAATAAATAAACTTATTATTAAAGGCGGGCTCCCATACAAATTTACGGTACGGAACCCTATGTACGCCAGTCCGACTCGCACTTGGCCGGTTTCATAATTTTTCCTTTCATTGTGAATAAAGACCTATCCGGGTACCAAATTTCAAGATTCTAAGTCTGCTAGAAATACCTTAGAATTTTGATGATCTATATGTCAGTGAGTGACAAAATGTAGTAACTTTGACCATCCGTAACTATTAAACTATTTATCGGAATTTCATGTAATTTGGGGGTTAAGCTAGTTTTAATACTTGCTTCTAGTGACCAAAATTTGAAATCCCTAGCTTTGTTAACATCGAAGATAAAGGGGGTGTGAAATAGCCGCGAACCGCTTCGAGAAAAGTATGGTACGGCCGTGCCTTTGCTAAAAAGCTTGGCTGGGGCACTACCGTGCCCCCAGAATCCAGATAAGCTCAAAATAGGACCTATTTAACTTAAGGGCGAAATCTAGACGGAATCTGATAAAAGCTAATAAGAAAACTTAATTTCATATCAACTCATCTATTTTCGTTGCTGGATTTAATATAAGTTTTAATGTTTATTGTTTATATTGTTATTAAAACATTATGCCGGTATATGAATATTATTATTATGTGTTTGTGTAGGCTTTAGACTTTGTATAGGCCTACGCCTAACAGGTAAGCGTTTGTTTTGTTAAATTTTAAACCATAATCGGCCAAGTGCGAGTCGAAATCGCGCGCGAAGGGTTCCGTACCGCTATACCGCGAAAGTGGGCAAAAAATTGTGTTTTTTGCATGGGAAATATGAAATATTAACTTTATTTTATTTTTCATAAATTTGTTGTTATAGCGGCAACAGAAATACACAATCTGTAAAAATTTCAGAAGTCTAGCTATAGCGGTTTTTGAGATACAGCCTGGAGACAGACGGACAGACGGACAGACATCGAAGTCCCAGTAATAGTGTCCCGTTTTTACCCTTTGGGTACGGAACCCTAAAAATAATACATGAAAGCCTAGTTGATGCCCACAACTCCGATGCGCTAAAATTGGTTTTTCGCGTGTGAGCCGTACATTTTTCTGGGATAAAAAGTATCCTATGTCCTTTCTAGGGACTCGAAGTATCTCTGTACCAAATTTCTGCTAAATCTGTTCAGCGGTTTGGGGTTGAAGAGGTAACAGACAGACAGACAGGCATATAGACACACTAATATTAAAAGTACCCAGTAGGTATGGAGGTTTCGTCCTCGTCTGTCAAACTACCTATCATCTTATATATATAAAATTCTCGTGTCACAATGCTTGGCCTCGTACTCCTCCGAAACGGCTTTACTGATTTTAACCAAATTTTATATGCATATTCAGTGGGTCTCAAAATCGGCTACTGGGTACTTATTATATTGATAAGTGCATTTGTTGAATAAATAATAGTAAATTATTACAACTCGACGGCGACCATTGTTTGTGCGACGGGATAGCGATCGACGTTGCCATGACGACGTACTTATTTAGTCACTTCAATAAAATAATATGGGCGAAATACTTTATATTATGGCAAAGCAACGTTGACCGGGACAGCTAGTTTTGATATAAATGTAAGCAACCTTATATACATGTAATAGTACAGGTTATCTAGAACATTTTTTGACCTGATTCCCTTTTCGAGAATCTTCACAGAGGAAATTGTTGTTCCTTTTATCAAAATGAAGGTACTCACGAAAAATTTGCTTGATAGTAATCAGGTCATAAAATGTTCTAGGGAACCTGTACATTAGATTTTGCTACATCGATTCAAATGTTACTATATTAAAATTAAGTGGAACTTTACATTTAATTTAATCAAAATGATTTTGAAAATGTGTATTTAATATTATGTAAGTTGAATCATTTAGTGATATTACTGACATCACTTGCAACGATTAAGTTGAGGTAATTGTGCTCTCAATACATTTTATTATTTTGCTCTGTAGACAGAAAAAACTGGGAGATCTGGCTTAATTGACTAAAATTATCTGTCCTTAGAACAACTATAGCCCGGTCACAGCATACGTAGAACTTTGGCCATTGATCTATCGCTTGTCTCTATCACTCGCACAAACAATACTAAGTATCTGGAATCTGGACTATAGTTTAGCGTAACTATTCAATATGCGCGTTTTATTTGATTTATAGATTTTGGCGAACAGTTCTAGTTACTATGTTAAACTTCTTAAATTATTATCAGTATTTCTCTGCTGTGTCCTATGATATTAATTTCACAAACCTTCTTCCCATTCATCTATTTAAAAAGCCCCGTCAAAATCTATCTGGTCTGAAAGATCTAACTTTTAAGCCTAAGAGACAGACAGAGCGAAGCGACTTTGTTTTATATTGATGTCTGCTCGAGCGGCATCTTTGCCAATAACACAAATCTATTGCCAATAACTGTCAGGTCTAAGTTTTCAATTGGCCGCATAGGAATGGCGCAAATCCAGGTCTCAGACCTCACGCCATTCTAGATGTTCTAGATCGCCGCTCACTTGCCCCCTGACATTACGCATCTCTTACGCTTAGGTTGTGGTCCAAGTGACGGACTTATAATGGGCTTGTGTAGGTCATTTTAAACGTGGAACTTAGACGATTTCGATGATTATATTTATCATTTTAAGTATGTATTGCGAATTTCATAGTGATACAAATAATATATTTAAAAGTCCTGACTGACAAGGCTGAGTTTTGCCTTTTTTACTAATATCAAGCTTGTAGCGAAAAAATTACCCATAACTTTAATTCCATAGATTTCTTTTCATATTTTAATTGTCTTACGGTACAGATGTCACTTTATGTTATGTTTGTATGCAAACCCCGCTATTTCTCGGACCACACCCTGCTAACCCGCTATCTGTCGCACCGCACCTTGTTACAGTTTATGTGTCTTAACACACTAGGCTGAATTACGCCGACGTAAATTCCGCTGCGTTTACGCCGCGTATCAAACGCATATAAAATACGGATGGAACGCGACAGACGAAATACTATGCCGAAATTACTTCGCGAGCCGAATTTCCGTCAAGCCGAGTCGAGCGTAAAGTTCGGCAGCGATTCAGCGGTAATGTTTTGTATAGCAACACACTATATAACGCGACGGAATTATAAAAACCGAACATAGCAAATCCAACCTTAACTCCAAAGCGTTAACGCACACATGACATCTGAGAATTTTAAATACTCACTTACGCGCGCGTTCCGCAACGGAAATTACGTCGCGAAATTTCGGCTCTTCGCGTAATTTATAGTGTGTCGCATCAGACGTAAGCGGTAGAACGTAATTTCGGCCACGTAAATTGCGTCGGCGTAATTCAGCCTAGTGTGTTTAGACTTAATCAGCACATGCAACCACCGTCCTTCATACCGCCGCGTACTGTAGATGTCGCTTTGTATTGTTTTTAAAAAACCCCGCTGTATCTCGCACCACACCCTACTAACTCACTATCTTTTACACTCGCACCGCACCATATTTACCCGCTAATACTCGTACCACACCCTATTAACCCGCTATCTCTCGCACTCGCACCACACCCTGTTACAGTAGCGTAGTTAATCAGCGCATGCGACCACCGTCCTACATACAGCTGCGAACTGCAGATGTCATTTTATGTAATGTTTGAGTTTACATTGTAAACTACTCGTTAAGTAAGTATGTATGTAAAAGCACCTAAAAATCAGTGGTTTATTTGTTATCAATTCTCTGCCTTTTCGCCTTTTTAGTTAATTGTTGACTTCGAGAAAGTTTTCTACTTGAAAACTCATTTTTGTAATATTGATATTAGAGTGCCAGTAATAATTAATCCATAGTAATATAAATATGCGAAAGTGTGTCTTTCTGTTTTATTGACTTCTTAGTGTCTAAACACACTAGGCCGAAGTTACGCGGCATAAATTCCGCATGATTACATCCGCAATGTATTTTAAATTACCGACGACACACTATTCCGTCGCGTTCCGTCCGTTTTTTGTATGCGTTTGACATTGCGGACGTAATTTACGCCGCGTAACTTCGGCCTAGTGTGCTTAAACACTTACGCTTAAGCTGCTAAACCGATTTTCATACAGTTAGATATTAAGATACTTTGAGTATCAGATACACAGGACAGTTTTTATCCTCAAAAAAGGTACAAAACCCATTTTAGGCGCAAATCGCAATGTTGCCGAAACATATTTTGATCCAGCAATAATGATGATGATGATAAATGATGTAGGGTTAATAACGTCTGCGCAACTTTGCATATCATAGTCACAGCAAGAAACAATAGCAATTATACAATAAACCTTTTCTTACACCCAATAGTCAAACTGTCTTCATTTAGTATTTCCACGGATGCAGTGTAATTATACTCAGTAGTCTAAATGTGTCCTAAATATCTTTATACTATAAATATATTTATTTTATATATTCATTTCGACATAATATACGATGCGACGTCTGAAAATACTGTAATGCTAAGTACTCACATACGGTTTTGCTCAATCGAGCAATAACGGCGAGCAAAACCCGCGGCTCGGGCTTTCGTCCACACATTCAGCATTGCTCGATAGTTTTATTCTAAATCGATATATTTAATTCCATCAGGATTGATGGAATTAAATATATCGATTTAGAATGGCCGGATGGCTCGATCCGGTTCCATCAATCCTTCGAGCGGCTCGATGCGAGCCTTCGAGCTGTCAGTTTTGCGGTCCACAAAGTAAATTTTACTCGATTTGGAGTAAAACTATCGAGCAAAACCGTATGTGACTTATGAGTACTTAGCATAAGTTCTGTCTTCGCCGTCACCATATTCGTCTCAGTTGAAAGATCTTCTTTTGGAGTCTCTACTCCGATAGATAAATATATGACTAAATTATATGATCGATTGAAATAACGTTATTTATCTAGAGAAAACATTATAAGCTTGTGTGTAACTTAGTTGCCTTAGATAGCTGTTATGAAACATTACTTAGATACTTCTTGCGTATATTATTGCTAATTTTATGTGTCTTTTATAGATGTAATCATCAAGAGATAGCCGACAGGTGTGAATTGTATGTACGTTTCTAATTTTCTAATACGAATTTTGCACAGTCATGTATTACGAAGAAATACGCACTTTGAACTTTGGGTGTATTGGAAATGAAAATATAATAATATATCAAATAAAACTTTGGAAAATATCAAAATAAAATATTACTCATAAAAAGTAATTATAGTATGTATACAAACGTTTTATTTAAAACTTTGAAATATAAGGCATCGTAAGAATTTTAGCGATGACCTGTGTCAAATCTTATACGTTTCAATGTCTTTGAAACTACCGAATTAATCTTTGTGGTTGGACTACTGTTATTATTTATACTGTATACAGTATAACGTGCAGTATAATAAGTCTCGATATGCTAATAAATCAGCATGGCTCCCACGATTTACCTACAATTGTTATTACACAACATATGCTTTCTCTTAGGAAAGTCTTCGCCCGGTTTTTAACGGTCTTTATTACCATTTATCGCGTCATCATTATTTGTTTTGACCTCAGACATAGATCAAGATAGATACCGCATGTCGCTCCATTTGTATGAAAACGTGTGTGCCACCTTTTTCCTAGCTACTGTGACGTACCGATGATAAGAAACGTGTCCATTATCTAAGCCAACGTTTCTATTTGAATTTCTACAGCTCAATACGACACTTTTAGGCATTTAGGCATTTTTAAAATTCCGATTGACGTCCGATTCCGATAGCAGACTAAATTGCTCGTCGTTTGGGAATGCGACATGGCACGTGAAGTACATACACATGCGGTATCTATCTTGATATAATATGTCTGCGATTTTGACGTTCCGGTTCGTGAAGTAATGTGACGATTTGTGGACTAATATACCTACTTATATTATAATGTAAAAGTATTTCTGTCTGTCTTTCTGTCTATTATTGCCCTTTTACGGTTATACACGCGGCGCGCAAATGTTTTTGATAGAGAATATGGATTGAGAATAGAGATGCTTTGAGTAGTGGTCAAGGATAAAGGGATAAATGTACGGTTTCCAGCGCGATCAACTATAGTTGGAGTAGTTGCGGACAACAAAAGGAAAAGTTGACTTATAGAGCCGAACTGCGTCTTGAGACAGAGATGCATCTTGAGTACTGACTATTTATACCGGCCTTATTGTAGTTATTGCATAGCTTATATTATAGCGGTCTTTGAGCGCGGCGACCGAATCAAGAAATTCTGTAACGAAAAAAACTAACACCTCACTCCGACCGGCAGGGTGTTTGTGTGCGTGCGACTAGTTGAAATTAGCTGTAGAATAATTCCATATTTAATATAAACAGGTCATCAAGATCACCAGTTTATACAAGTGGTCTTGATCCCACTCTTTACTTTTTTATGCTGACGAAGCCGCAAGGAAAAGCTAGTTTTTCCTAAAAACATGGCAATAATTTCATATGGAACCCCAGAAAAGTCAGGTACCAGCGTACGTATTAAGTACCTAATTATATTCATGCGTATAAGTTGCTGATAAGGTAATATCCGGACCAGTATAATTCAAGATTATTTAATCAATATTAATATTTTTGCAGACTGATTTTTTTTTCCTCATATGAAGGGGTCATATCTTATGAAATTATTGTTTTGAAGAAAGGTTTTGTTCGAGAGGAAATTACTTACGATGTACCAAATAAAGGTACTATTCATAATTTTAAACAAAAAGTAGGCTTATTACTATTTTCCTCAAGTCTGTTTTACGAAACAAATAGACTGTAAGGGTCAATATATACTAGCGTAGAGTCGAAGCCCATCGAAGCGAAATGACAAAACTGAACATAACAAATTCAACCGCGCACAAATGAAAAGGCGCGAGCATTTGCGCGAATTCACGCGAATGCGCTCGACCAACGCTGAATGGTCTCGCAGAAGTAATGTGTCCGCGCTCTGGAGCTAAGGTTGAATTTTCTATATTCAATTCTTGGGAATTCGCTTCGATGCACTTCGACTCTGCGCTAGTATAAATTGACCCAAGTAATAAGTAATAACATTAATTGATTTCAATTTTCAGACAACTTGTGGTACTAAAGACAGAGACAAAGAGAAAACTAAACTAAACTGACCCTATGGGCTGGTTTACAACTTTACACGTATTAAGTATCTAAGTAGTTAACAAAATTTTAACATAATTTTAAGTTGTTATTCGCATGTAAACACAAAATTTAGTAGCAAGTAGCAAGTTAAAATTTTGTTAAGTACTAAACGTGGAAATTAGAATTTTGACTATTTTCTGGGGCTTGTCACTTGACAAATTTCAGGCAGGCACTTCAAATTAAGTTAAAATTTAGTTACTACTTATCTACTTAATACGTGTAAACCGGCCATTATTGAGCGAATTTCCTAGATGCGACCAAGTTGATGTACTTACTGAATGTTATTTGCTAAAAGCTCATACATCACGACATGACATCTAGATAATGTCGTGAGTCGTGAACGAAAGTACAAGTGGCTGCAGACGGCTGACTCACCGGTTATATAACCGAAACCTGTACTCCACACGTGCAAGGTCCACTATATTATATCTTAATAAACAATATGAATCAGTGGTTTTCAAAGTTTTTAAGCTATTGCACAGCTTTTATTGCGCGCTTTGAGCGCGACACAATCAAGAAATTCCGTAACGAAAATAAACCTAACACCCCCTTCTCCGACGAGCACAGCGCTGCGGCATTGCCGTGCATAACGTCGTTTCTACGGCAGACGTCGGTACGGTGTTTATATGCGTGCGACTAGACGTGTGCGAATTATAGTCGCATTAGTTAATAAAAATGGTAGCTTTATCGCGGCAGTCCCCGAGTGCCGCACGGAACCGTACATTTTTCCGGGACAAAAAGTATCATATGTCTTTTCCCGGGACTCAAAGTATCTTCATGCCAAATTTCAGCAAAATCGGTTCAGCGGTTTGTGCGTGAAGAGGTAGCAGACAGACAGACAGACAGACACACTTTCGCATTTATAATATTAGTAGGGAAGTATGGAAGTATGGATTTAGTAATCTGTGACTACATATTATAACATAGTAAAATTGCGGTCTGGTATTCTTTTATCGGACTATTTAAGTTGTAATTAATCAAATGCTCGTAGTTTAGCTCAATTTATTCTAGATCAAGAAATGAGTGTAAAAACCGATTCACCTTGACACTAGTATAAGTTGAGTATAAGTGGATGAGCTATGTTAGGTATCCTAGGGCATGCCTAGCGTCTAGACAATCTGGGTCAGTGCTTATATATGTGCATGGGATGACTGGCATTTATTTTTAGACCGGTTGATGACAGTTATAGAGTTGATTTATGGTGACAATTATACAAAGTTTTTCCAATTTTGACGACCTCTGTGGCTCAGTGAGCGCGTTGGTAGCTCAAGCCGGGGGTCGCGGGTTCGAATCCCGCCGACGGAACAAAAAGTTTTCAATGTTCCCGGGTCTGGATGTGTATTAAATATGTGTATGATATCATAAAAATCTTAAATATATGTATAGTATAAAAGTATTAAATATATTTCCGTTGTCTGGTACCTGTAACACAAGTCCTTCACGTACTTAGCACGGGGCCAGACTGACGTGGTGTGAAGCGTCCATAGATATTATTATTATTATTATTCAAATTTAAGCAAAATTGGTTTGCCGGCTTGAGAGTAAAGGGTAACAGACAGACAGACAGATAGACAGACACATAAACTTTCGCATTTATAATATTAGTATGGATATTAAGTATTAATATGTCTAGCTTGCCATTGTGTAAATATAGATCATTCAATACTATGTAGTGTGAACCGTGAGGAAACTAAAATCTAAACTTTCATAATTATTAAGTTTCGAAACCAACAGCTAAGACTGTTATTAATTATCTGGACTACAAATATGTCTAGACTAAATGTCACATCGATAGTTCAAATGCTGTGCCCCGATTCCGATATCATTTTAACATTACATCTAATACGTACGAAGGGAGCCCTAAAACAAGGTGCAGGCTGAAATTTGTTGATTACAGAACCCTAAAACGGAACCCTAACCGGCAGATTTTTTGTTTGGTAGTTTAATAACTTTATATAATTTAAAAGTAACCTTGTCCTACAAATAAAACAATCCATATTTTAGGACCATCAAGTCAAAGTATGAAATCCTTTCTATCTCTGTTAGCTACCACTTTCGAGATTTTTCGAAAATAAAAATGTTGTTCGTCTTATCAAAATGTAGCTACTCACAAAAAAATTAGCTTGTTAGTAATCACAAAAAATTTGTTCTAGGGCCAATCTTAGTTTCAACTTTCAACTATTACGCAGTGGTTAGAGCAGAGGGCGCTACTTATAGCACATACAGTAAATGATTCGTCCAAAATCCGACATATTTCACACGTCATATTATCAGAATATTGACAGAAACGTTGTCAAACGTCGAACAAAACTTTTAGTATTGCCAATGCTAGTGCTGCCTTTAGTGTGAAAACGTTGCAGTGGTATTATAGGTTTAGAGATCTTTGAGTACAACGAGTACATCCCAATAGCTTTGTCCACACTGTATCTTTTTCTGTTCGTCAAGGGCATGCGTTATAGCGCAGTCAACAGCGAACGTGAGGAATGCGCGCGACGCATGCCCTCTGACCGTCTAAAACTTTCGCATTGTTATTAAAAATGACAGTTGGCGTTGCGTTCTTTGACGCATTCAATTATTGAATGCGCCAAAACAAAAGTTGAATGAAATAAGATGACGAAAATTGAAGACGAAAGCGCATAATGTGGACATAGCTATTGTGCCTTTTTTGTTCATTAAGGGCATGCATCATAGCGCAGTCAACAGCGCACGTGAGGCATGCCCGCGGCGCATGCCCTCTGACCGTATCCAAAACTTTCGCTTTGTTGTAGGCTTTGTTCTGACAGTTCTGGTTCAGACTGGTTCTGGCAATGTTGGCGTTGCGTTCGTCAATTATTATTGAATGCGCCAATACGAAAGTTGAATGAAAGAAGATGACGAAAATTGAAGATGAAAGTGCCCAGTGTGGACATAGCTTTTGGAATGTTCCCTAAGCTATTTCATAATAATATAGTTGAACTTTAAAATAGGCTTACTTTTACTTCGTGACTACAGTCTACTAAAACTGTCGTCTGCCAGTTCAGACGATATAAATTCTAATTACAAATAACTTGTATCAATTATTAAGTTCTGCCAATTAACATAATATTATAAAGATTCTTCCATTTTAAGTTAAAATGGAAGAATCTTTATAATATTATGTTTTTAACTATTTGCGAAAACTTTTAAATACCTTATAGTTACAATTTGGTTAAGTTAATTTATAATAATAACTGAAAGTTTTCCGAAGAAATATAAAAAATATATATATTTAAAATGTTAAAATAATCTAAAATTGATTATAATTATCGTCTGTCTTAAAGATAATGTAACTCGAAGTCTTCTTTAATTAATTAAATCTAAGATGTTCGACTTTTCCATCTTAATTTTTATACCAAAAGTTGAAGAGAAGTTATAAGATGCTAAAAATTAATCTAATTAATATAGGTAATCAATATAGATTATAGAGTACATAATATTATTTGAGCCTATTTAAAGGCAGCCTTATGTATTTCCAAAATCATACTACAAAGGAATCGTCGAAACAAATAAACAAATATTTTATGATTGTTTAATATTACTAAAGTCCAAACGGTGAATTCTTATTATTATAATTTTATGTAACTAATAATATATAGAGTACGTACGACCTAATACCTATAGTAGGTAGTACAACTTAGGCAACATTTTCCACGTAGCAAATCAAATATTGCTCACAAGTCACAATGCGTTACTAACAACGTAGCAACGTAAATGTCTAAATCCCGGAACGCCCTATATTCTCGGATTTGTCGCGGATCAAACAAATAATAGAGTAGGTTTTGTTTACGATTGCTATGCCTTAAAATACTAGGCATTTCCTAAGAATAGGGCAAAATTATGAAATTGCGCCAAAATTCGTTTACAGCCCGGGAACCGTACATTTTTCCGGGATAAAAGTATCCGACGCCTTTCCCGGGGCTCAAAGTATCTCCATACCAAATTTTAGCAAAGTCGCTGAATCGACTTTTGGTTTGGGCGTGAAGAGGTGATAGATTTAATAAACCTTTGCATTTGTAAAATTTTAAGTAAGTAATATGGATGTTTTTAATATTAAGCTAGTAAAAAACGACAACACTTGGGAAATTTCTCTGATTGCTGGCAGGCAATGTGCCATAATGTAGTCTCAAGCAGAGATAATAATTATGTATATTTGAATCTTCTTAGGGTCAATTCAGACCGCAAAGTGAAGTATGGTGAGCGTGAGACGTCCTGCAAATTTGTCAAATGCATACAAATTTAGAAAATATAATCTACGCGTTTGCGTCTGAATTGACCTTTAGTTGTTACCATGTTCTACTCCAACCGGCCTAAGGGCCGGGACACAAAAACACGGCACGACGTCGTACGGCGTCGTACGGCGCCGTATCGGACGCGCGTCGTAAAAAAACACGGCACGGCACCGTACGGCGTCGTACGACGTCGTGCCGTAGAAACTCATCTTTAATTTCTACGGCCCTTAGTCCTTTTCTAGATAAGGACAGCGTAATGCGCGTTGGTGGCAGACTAGCCCACTCGGACTACAGTTACGACAAGCGGCATCCCATCATATTGCATTCTAAACATCATTTTATCTCCCTTATTTTTAGATACGAACATATTCAGTTGAAACAAATATGCTTACTTTTACCAATTTCTTATTAAATGCCATGGATAAAAAGCTACAAGTAGACGTCGTGTATACCGATTTTTCCAAAGCTTTCGATAAAATAAATCATGATCTACTTTTAGAAAAGCTTTGGAACATCGGTATACATGGCGATCTACTGCGATGGATAACTTCCTATATTAAAAATCGTTCCCAAGCAGTATCTATAAAAGGTTATGTTTCCAGATTCATAGATATTCCTTCGGGAATACCCCAAGGGTCACATGCCGGTCCTTTGCTGTTCATCCTGTATATTAATGATATTAACAAGGTTATACGTTTTTCAAATTTATTATTATACGCTGATGACGCAAAACTTTTCAAAATAATTGCTAACTTAGAGGATTTCAAGCAACTGCAATGTGATTTAAACAAATTATTTGAGTATTGCTTAGCAAATCAACTTTTCTTAAATCTTGATAAATGTTCCGTGATGTCTTATACTCGCAAACACAACCCATTTAACTTTGATTACCAAATTAATGGCAATCCTCTCAATAGGGTCACAACTATTCGTGACCTTGGTATAATCATGGATTCCAAATTGTCATTTAATTTTCACATCGACCATATTGTCAATAGAGCATTTCGTCAACTTGGATTTATACTAAGAATTTCGAAACCTTTTAAACAGCTCCACACGTTAAAAATCTTATACTTCAGCTTTGTTCGGTCGATATTAGACTTTGCTTGCATAATTTGGAGTCCGTATTACGCTTGTCATATCGCCCGCATTGAGAGGATTCAGAAGAAATTTATTAAGTCCTTAGAATTCGTTGGAAATCATGAATATATATCTTATGAGACCTCACTCAGTCGACATTCACTAACGAGTCTTGTAAACCGCAGGAAAATGTTTGACCAAATTTATCTTTTTAAAATTATAAATAACCACATTGACGCCTCACACATTTTGGAATGTATCGATTTTAAAGTACCTAGACCTGGTTCTCGTTCACAAAATGTATTTTCGGTTCCTTTGTATAGATCAATTTATACTAGCAACTGTTTCCTCAAACGTAGCGTTAAGACATACAATGAAGAATTTAAGGACCTTGATATATTTAATATTAGCTTGCCTATTTATAAATTAAAATTACAAAACCTGTTAATAAATAAGTAATTAATAACTATGTATCTATAACAGCATATCTTTCTGTAAAATTGCATTAAAATTTTATGGAACTATTAGTTTTTAAGTAAAAATTGTATTTAATTAAGATATTAAAAAAACTGTTTGTTTCCTAAATAAAGTAAAATAAAAAAAAAAAAAAAAAAAAAAATATTAGAGCCAGGACACAAAAACACGGCACGACGTCGTACGGCGTCGTACGGCGCCGTGCGGACGCGCGTCGTTAAAAACCCACGGCACGGCGCCGTACGGCGTCGTACGACGTCGTGCCGTAGAAACTCACGTAGAAATTCAAGATGAGATTCTACGGCACGACGTCGTACGACGCCGTACGGCGCCGTGCCGTGTTTTTGTGTCCCGGCTCTATGATGCGCAAACGAGAAAATTTTGTTTACATGTTTTCTCGATGTGTGATGGTTTCTTTTCATCTCTGTTGCCACTAACATAACATACATTTTTTCTCGTGTAGATCTGTCGTCAAAATCTATCCTTTGTGGTGAGAGTCCCGACGCATCATCTACCGACCTTCAAGAAGGAGGAGTTCTGGCCGATTGGAGTCGTCTACAGGAGGTTCCGAGGACGACTTCCGAACACGTCGCGCCCCACGTCTCTATTCATAGTGCCCAGCTTCCACACCAAGAAGGGTGTGGGGTTTTAGTCGGTACACCAAATCACACATGCCGGTGGGAATACACCTGCTGCCCTCCTCCAGGGGTGATAAGGGATGCCTTTATCCTCTAAACCTTGGGAATGGAAGAAGACACCTTTTAGGGATTACGTCATACGGAGGTAGAAACGCTGTGGGTTAAACGATTAACCAATAACCATGTTCGTATTGTAACTTCCGTTATTCTGATCGATTTATATCTACACATTTGCATACAAAATGTAATCTTTAACAAGTTTTCTCACCAATCTCAAATCGAGTAATAAATTCGCTTACAATACGTATTTGTCATGATTCATGAGGAAACGATTGAAGAACCGTACCGGAAACGCGTACAATAGCTGCGCGCACGCTATACAGCCTATCTCCCTGTCTATCTAGACTAGCCTATCTCCCTATCTAGACTAGCCTATTTCCAACATAGTTTTATGCTTGCTTAGCTAGGTAGGTTATTCGTATTATCTATTATGTTATTTTAAGTGCATAAAGTAAGCCTTTTTCTAAATATAGAATGTAGAGACATCTTTGTAGACGTATTTTGAAGGATTTTCGGGGATATCTATTTTTCTAGATACCGGTGCCTTACAGGAAACTGTTCAAATTGCGTTATGTTTCATTAAAAACTTTTTCGTAAAAATAAGGATTAGATCTCTCCAGGGCTGAAACTGACGTTGACGTTTGTTAATGGGCTTCACGTTCCATCAGGCAATTCCACCGCTCGTTCACACTAGTTTCCTAAATTCATCTGATAATCTCAACAATGAAGATCATTGACACGGGTTTAATTAAGCGAAACAATGTTGGGAACCTTCCGGTGAAGTTTCTTGCATAAATACTCCACGTCGAAAAAAGATAGTTACGTTTGGTTAGACCCTTTTTTAGAAGGCGCACCAGTATGGTAGAACCATCTTTGGAGTAGAGTAGTATAGGGTGAGGTGTTTGAAGGAAAAAATGGACTAGATAGTCCTACCACTACTGTGAAGCTAAGACCAAGAAGGTTGTCCTGGCAACAGTTTTCTTATGTGGTAAGAAAAACTCATGGATATCATAAATATGTTTTGGGACCCTTAGCGCCTGTTTTACCACTTCCTGATAAGTGTCGGATAGGCTTTCCACAACTTAACTTGGCAGATAAAGTATGGAGAATTGTCAAAAAAGTTGTGGATAGCCTTACGCCTTATAGCGGCCTTTATCAGGAAGTGGTGAAACATGCTCTTAATAATCAACTTATTACTTAACCATAAGAAGTTAGGATGTCAGAGATTACTTCCATCGATCTTAAACTACGTAATAACGTAGTAACGTAGAACAGAGGTTTAAGGTCTAGACTCAATAATAACTCCCCATACCGGTTTCGGTGACGGTGGACGGTTTCATTGAACCAGGCCAGATACGCAGGAGTAATTTTATAGTGCCCAAGTGTGTGCGCAGTACACTCTCTATTCCTTTTAGTCTCATAACGCAGTGGGACGGACGACCGACACGACTGGCGAGAGATCAGGCGCAGGACCGACTTCTTACATGCCCATCCGACGCATGGATCATCTTACTTGTCAAGACAATCAGGGTGATCAGTCTGTATTGTCCTAACTAAACTTGGAAATAACATGTTTCCAACGCGGGAATCGAACCCACGACCTCCGAGTCAAGATAGCCTCGCTCTGAACCACTGGACCATGGAGGCGCCACGAGTCGTCGACTCTAGAGCCTTAGGACCTAGGTTATAAGTAAGGACTGTAGTAATGATTAACAGTATAATACTCGGAAGTAATAACTGTTAAAAGTAGTAAAGTAGGATATTTAACTTAAATCGTAAGATCATAAGCCAAAACGAAAAAAATATAAGCAGTTAAAAGTTTATGACGCCCGCAACTCCCGTGTTGCGCCAAAATTCGTTTATCGCGTGGTACCTGTACATTTTCCGGGATAAAAAGTATCCTATGCCCTTTCCCGGCACTCGAAGCATCTCAAAGTATCTCCATACCAAATTTCAGCAAAATCGGTTCAGCGGTTTGGGCGTGAAGAGGTAACGAACAGACAGACAAATTCTCGCATTTATAATATTTATATTTGACGACCTCCGTGGCGTAGTGGTGAGCGCGATGAGCTCAAGCCGGAGGTCGCGGGTTCGAGTCCCGCCGACGGAACAAAAAGTTTATAAAGTTCCTGGGTCATGGATGTATATTAAATATGTGTAACATATAATAAAAATCTTAAATACATGTATAGTATAAAAGTATTAAATATATTTCCGTTGTTTGGTACCCGTAACACAAGTCCTTCGGGTACTTAGGACGGGGCCAGACTGACGTGGTGTGAAGCGTCCATAGATATTAATTATTATTATTATTATATTAGTATGGATTCTTTTTGCGCTTCCTCAACAGGTTCAAACAAGTTATTAATTTTACACCCTTTTAAGAAACTTGCAGTAAATGTTGCAAAATATATCTCAGGAGAAATAAATATACACTGCACCGGAAATACAATATATTGCAACATTATATTTTGATAAAAAAAGCTAATTGTTTGGTAACGTAAACGTAAAGTATTTTTGTTTCATTTTAACAGCAACACTTCGAAGTTTTCAGATTACTAAAATCCCTTTTTTGGACATTCTATACAGGGTCGGAGTGCTATTATATATTCTGTGATAGGGTGTAATAAAACTAAGTGATAATACTTTAGGGTGTATACGTGTTACTTGTATAGAGTTCACTGTGAAAGTAGCAGCTTTGAAAGACCAACATTTTTTCACTTTTGTATGGTCGAGGGCCCGAGCGTCACGAGTTTCCGTTTCGCCATAGAGAAGTGAAAAAAATAAAGTATTAACACTTAGTTTTGTTACACCCTGTATAATATGTTGCAAAGATCACAGGAAAAAACAAACACCGGAAAGACTCATTTTTACACAATTTTATAATTTGGTAGCGTAATTTTTTGCGTTTTTTAACAGTGCATTTCGAAATTAGCAAAATACGAAATTTATCCTTATTTGGACATAATATGTTGCAAATATAATTCAAAACACCGGAAAAACCTACTTTCGGACAACCATATTTTATTAAAAACGCAGAAACCCGAGGAAAAGTAAGGCAAGTGAATACCAGTAGTGACATGACACGCGTTAACGATCGCAAAGTCAAGATCTCAAGCCGTGAGATAACGTTATCACAACGAGTTTCAGACGTGATAAAAGCAGCGTTACGGATTATTTTGAGGTCAACTTTAAGTTTCTTAACCCCTGTTATCACTACGAGTTTCAGACGTGATGCGATAAACTAATCGTTTTAGATTGTTCCGGGGTTAACCTTTATGTCGTCGAATGACAGTCAGTTTGGTTTAAGCACGGCCTTAGAGTGGGTTGTACCACAGGTTACAGGAGTTGTTATAGTTGCAGCAAGTTAAGTTTAGCAATAACCAAATATGTATAACAATGACCACAGAACTTGACAAATTTTATCACTTACACTGATTTTATTGTTAACAGATATAGTTAATAGCGTATAAAAATGAATAACTATTTGTATAAAATTGACGGGGAAAAATACTTGTTATAACAACACTGTCAGCCATTTAACATTAACCGACCAAAATTGGGTGGCGATTACGGTTACCGTCATTTTAACTATTGTTAAATGACGCTATATTTAAAGTTTAAAAGTTTCTGAACCCCTGTCAGTTACGTATACGGATAAAAATCAGCAGCTATTCCGTGTTCGAGAACCAAGTTACACAAAGTAAAAAAATTTAGACCAAGTTAAAAAAGGACCAACTTAACATCTTTTCATGTTACGTGATTAAAAGATAGCGTTTAAAATCTGGAGAATAAAAACTAGTCATAAGTTAGCGCATGAAACCAATGTGATTATATGGCATATTTAAAGAGGCAGACTATTACGTAGAGAGTAGAGACTATGAATAAGATAATAAATAATAATTTACGACTAATATGATTTGATGCTAAGGGGGCGTCCACAAATTACGTGAGGTGTTTAGGGGGGGGGGAGGGGATCGAGTCAAATCTCATCTAATCTCACGTTGGGGAGAAATAAAAAAAGGTAAAAGTACCTTACCTTTATAAGTAAATATTTTTACTTTGAAAATATATTCAAAGTAAAAATATCAAAATATGTATTGGTGACTCTCAGTTCAACGCAACTTATGAGGAGGCTTGGTTTGTAGCGCAAACTTTACTAACACAGACATGGCGCTTCATAAATCATAATAACTGCAGTTATTCTATTCATTAGAGCCATAAACAACTTTGTTGATATTCTGTGTGAAGCTACCCTAATGTTATAAGTGACAGTAATTAGTGTTATCTTTGTTTGAATGTCGCTGCGTATGTGTCTTTCATCTGTTATTTACTTGGATATAGGTTTTATATAAATAACTAGACGATGCACGCAACTCCGTTGTGCCAAAATTCGTTTATCGCGCGGGAACCGTACATTTTTCCGGGATAAAAATTATAAAGTATTCTATGTCCTTTCCCGGGACTCAAAGTATCTCCATACCAAATTTCAGCCAAATCGGTTCAGCGGTTCGGGCGTGAAGAGGTAATAGACAGACAGACAGACAGACACACTTTCGCATTTATAATATTCTTTTATTTCGCATTTATAGTATGGATAATCGTATAAACACATCTCTTAAAGATTACCCAATAAAATTGCGTATGGATAAGTAGTCCACAATTAATCCCTCTTAATATTGCTGTGTGATTGTGATTCTACATATATTACTTACTAGCTATTGCCCGCGACTTCGTCCGCGTTAACATAGTATAATAGCGGAAATGGATAATTTTTGCCTTTTTATGGTCCCTTGGTCCATCCTATGGTCACAAAAACCGCGGCGAAGACTCCAAGTTGGAGGCTCGGGAAGCGATGGTAATTAAATGATGCTCAAAAAATATATGTTTAGTTAAGGTTAGAATAAATTCACTATTTATAAATAACTTTCTTCCTTAACAGGACAATTAAAACTAAACACTAACGACATGATACCATTTTGATGTAAGCAACAATATCAGGAGGGGATTGGGGGGGCGTAGCCCCCTCAAGTACGGACCGAGGGCAAAGTCCCCCGCATATTAATCAAATGACACTCGAAAACTGTATGTTTAGTTTTGCTCCTTAAAAGGAGAATTAAAACTCAACACTAACGACGCGATACTACTTTGATGTAAGCAACAATCCCAGGAGGATGCGAAGGGGTTTGGTATATATGTAATATAAGTATAAATAGTGTTTTAATTTTAATAATTTAGAGTCTATGTGTTGATCCGACCTCTTAGTAATATTCAAAATTTGAAGTAAATCCATTCAGTACTTTTTGAGTTTATCCCGGACATAAATACAGACAAAAAGACAAAAATTATCAAAACTATATTTTTCGCTTCCATATTGATTGTAGATCAGGTACCAAGTATAATTTTTTCAATGTTCAATGTACAAAATTGACTTTCCTATGATTTTATTCTGTTTATAGATAATTACAATCGATTGTATAGTTTACGCGCAAACTTTAAGTCTTTGAGTGGGAACCATATATTTTTTCGAGACAAAAATTATTTTATGTCCTATCTCAGGACTAAATGTATCTCCACACCAAATTTTATCAACATCGAATGAATAGTTTACGCGTAAATCATAAGAGTTTATTGTGTGGGAACCGTTCATTTTTCCGGAACAAAAAATATCCTTTGTCCTTTTTCAAGATTCAAAGTATCTCCTTACCAAATTTCACCAAAATCTATTGAATAGTTTACGCGCAAATCATAAAAATTCATTGTGCGGAAACCGTACATTTTTCCGGGACAAAAAGTATCCTATGTCCTTTCTCTGGACTCAAAGTATCTTCATATAAAAGGAGTATGGGGTAATTTGTATGGAGCCTGGGCTATCCGCGGCCAAGAACAATTCCAACATATATTCATACTTAGGAGTCCTACAATTACAGTGTAGAAATCTCATCGCCGAAATATACTTTAAAAGTAGATAAAATTCATTTTTATTTGTCAAGATTTTTATTTTTTAGAGCAAAAGCGGGGAGGTAAGGTTTTTATAAGGAGGGCCAGCTGTGTTTATTAGTACCGTACTTACTCGGGTTTAATAATAGCACCCAATTCCGCTGCTGGTAACCTAACCTAACCTAAACCTAATCTAACCTAAACCTAACCTAACCTAACCTATATCTAACCTAACCCAACCGAGATACCAGACTACAGACGTGTGCGCAGCAGCACAAACTGGTTTTATTGTTTTGATTGATTGGGAAGCTTAGAATTATGCATTGGTATTAGGTAACCACAAATAATAAATAATTATTAAGCAATATTGTTCTATGCGATCACGTTATTTCGCATTCAGTTATTTTCTAAACTAAATGGAATATAATGATACGTCCAAAGCAAATGTTATTTCTAAATATCAGTACTTTCATTTGACACTAATTTCATCAGTGGCCGCCGATAGCCCAAATGTACCCATACTCCTTTCATCAAAATCGATTGAATAGGTAACGCGCAAACCATAAAAGTTTATTGTGCGGGAACCGTACATTTTTCCGAGACAAAAAGTATTCTATGTCCTTTTTCGAGACTTAAAATATCTCCGTACCAAATTTCATCAAAAACGATTGAATAGTTTACGCGCAAATCATAAAAGTTTATTGTGCGGTAACCGTACATTTTTCCGGGACAAAAAGTATCCTATGTCCTTTCTCGGTACTTAAAGTATCTCGGTACCAAATTTCATTAAAATCGATTGAATAGTTTACGCGCAAATCATAAAAGTTTATTGTGCGGAAACCGTACATTTTTCCGGGACAAAAAGTATTCTTTGTCCTTTCTTGGTACTTATAGTATCTCCGTACCAAATTTCATTAAAATCGATTGAATAGTTTACGCGCAAATCATAAAAGTTTATTGTCCGGAAACCGTACATTTTTCCGGGACAAAAAGTATTTTATGTCCTTTCTCGGTACTTAAAGTATCTCCGTACCAAATTTCGTCAAAATCGATTAAATAGTTTACGCGCAAATCATAAAAGTGTATTGTGCGAAAACCGTACATTTTTCCGAGACAAAAAGTATCCTATGTCTTTTTTCGGTACCTAAAGTATCTCCATACCAAATTTAATCAAAATCGATTGAATAGTTTACGCACAAATCATAAAAGTTTACTGTGCAGAAGCCGTACATTTTTCCGGGACAAAAAGTATCCTATGTCCTTTCTCGGGACTCAAAGTATCTCCATACCGAATTTCAGCAAAATCAGTTCAGCGGTTTAGACGTGAAGAGGTAACAGACAGACAGACAGACAGACAGACACACTTTCGCATTTATAATATTACTATGGATAACCTATTCATTTTTAAATGGCTTCACCGAGTTTGATGAAATAAAGTAGGTACATCCTCTGAATATCGAGAAACATGATATTAGTTATCAGATTATCACGGACATAATATTATGCATGGTAGTACGCGAATAAAAGTCTATAATGTAGAATATAATAGAGGGCTTACATTAT
This sequence comes from Lysandra bellargus, assembly GCA_905333045.1. Classification (NCBI taxonomy): domain Eukaryota; kingdom Metazoa; phylum Arthropoda; class Insecta; order Lepidoptera; family Lycaenidae; genus Lysandra; species Lysandra bellargus. The sequence goes on from HG995358.1 coordinate 4,301,063, forward strand.
TCCAGTTGTAGTAATCCAGTACTGGGCTGGAATGCAGTAAATTACATCTCTGTGTATTCCAGTGCCCGCTTAAATTATTCCACTGGAATAATTTAAACCGCGGCCATCAAATTAATTTTGGTTTCTCATACAGAGAATTCCTAGAATAGAATTTCTTCAGATAGAATGTGGCAACATATTTCTAGGACAATTTAGAATTTTAGAACATCCACAAGGCCAAGTCACCTGACTTCTTAGATAGCCTTTGCCAAATTTTGTAACCTGTGAATACATAATATAGTGTCCTAGACAACCTCTTGGCGCTTAAAAAGCTGAGTCCGGGAAAGAACATACCAATAGCCATACTTTCGAAAAATTATGAGCTCCAAAATCCATATTATCTGTAATATGGATAATAATATATAATAATATTAATTATTATAAACGCGAAAGTGTGTTTGTCCGTCTGTCACCTCTTCACGCCCAAACCGCTGCACCAATTTTGCTGAAACTTGATATGAAAATATTTTAAGTCCCAGGAAAGGACCTAAACTTAAGGGACATTTTATCTCGGAAAAATGTACGGTTCCCGCGCGATTAACTAATTAAGCACAATGAAGTTTCGGGCGTCATCTAGATTAACATACATACCGATAGTAAGCTCTCGAAAAATTGCAATATCCCGAATACATCAGTTTCGTGACTCGTGAGTATGTAAGATTTGTCAGGTCCATCTGGCATCTAGACCGGACGTAACTCAAGGACCAAGGTGAACTCACTCGAACTCGATAACGTTACGTAACGTGACGTAACGGCGCTTTCTCTCATTGATTCTGAATCGGGTCCTTTTGGCGGCAAAGTCGTGTACATGCGCCAGCAACTTGCGCCAGCTCGCGTCAGATTGGCAAGTTGAAGGCTACTTGTACTCGTTAATGACTCATTTAGTACGCATATTCTTGAAGGAAAAAATGAAGAAATTATGCATTGCATTTTACAAGCCAACGGAGCTAAGAGTTTGGGCAGTATTCTAAGTCTACGTAGATAATAATAATTTGTAACATACATATTACATAATATATTGAAGTTTCTGAACAATTACTGATCTATGGTGCAGCTGAGTATAAATAGATTCCTTGATAAACGCTTTCGGTGGTACTAATAAGTAAAATAATAATAATACCAAATGTTTTAAATCATTACTTATAATGCAATTATGAATTCCAGTTTTGGCGGGCATGTGAAAGAGTGCTGTTGTGTTTTTGTATTATTTTCCTAAAAATTGTGTTAGCTGGGTTTTTAATGTGTAATATTGGTAGAATATTAACCATTAGATATTCGTGTTCATGCACAAGTGTAGGAAAGTGATGTAATATCCAGAAACGTGCTATTTTGTGTTCCCTCCGAAACTCCATCGAAAGTTTCAGTAAAGCGTCTACCACTTTACTGAATCGACCGACTTGACTCCTTGACTGTATTGACTTTTACTTAGACTTTGACTAGACTTTAGACCTGACGATACATGAAAACGATGATGAAAATTATAATAGGAGGAATATGGTTTTCCCGCCATATTCCTTACCTTTTTACCTTGTCTGTGGCACAACATACACATCCTTTGTGTCAAGTTTCCAAAAAAGAAGAAAAAGAAAGAAAGAATTATGAATTCATCATGAAAACTATGGCTATTACTAGCCGTTTGCAGATGTAAAATCATTATTAATAGCCGTTAGTTTCCCACTGCTGGCCTATTCGTATAATGAAAAAAATATATTAAAATAGTTATCTGCAAGTTACTGGCATCAAGTTACTCGAATAAACTAAACGCTCGTGGCGTATGAAAATTCGTGGACCGTATTGACAGATGTCGGTGAGAGTCACTTTCGCCGTTGCGGAGATGTGACGCAAACATACTGACAAACTGAAACTATAACTTAGCAGGAACAATCTACAACTATGTATTTACAACTTTTCCGAGAGGAATAAGAATTATTTCCACTGTAACGAGAGCTCAGGAACAATTATTGACAGCTCTACGTATTTGAAACGTCGAAAACTATTGTATAGAAATGATTTCCACTCAGCTTGGGCTTAGCAGAAAAAATATACAGCTACTGTATTGTAAGGTTGTTACGAGGTAATTTTATAGAAAATATTACACTGAAAGTTTAGCAGGACGTTTCGTCAACTTCGTATTCGAAACGTTATCGTAAATACAATTGTATAGACATAATTTCTACGCTACTTTGCCTAGGTCTTACCAGAAACAAGCTCGAAAGAGTGTGAGAGCCTGCCTATCAAGTAACACTTAACATTGAGATATTAGTTCATTTATCTAAGCGCTAAAAAGCCTTGAAGAGCCATACAAAATACATAATATAACCATATACATAATATAATATAACCAATGATATTCTACTTATACAGATCTGTTACGTTCATACTATTTTCCGGCTTAAATCTCTTCCGAACAATTTTCAAATTCAAAATTGGACTTAGACAGATAAGTGAAACAAAAGATACGAAATGCCATTTAGATAAAAGAGACAGACTAAATAAAAGACGACACAATTGGGTTGTATTTCAATCTTTACAACGCGCGCGGTAGTAACATATTATCTGCTTTGAGTTTTTTATATAATATTATCTACTATAACACTCACTAACGTTACTAATACGCAGCTGTCAATTTTTCCTGCTAAGCCCAGATCTTTATGACGTCACATTCTCTACATCCGACTACTTGTACAATTATATCAAATATGTATTCTGTGACCCAACACCGTACTGTCTCTATACACAATACATATATAATACTAGCTGTTGCCCGCGACTTCGTCCGCGTGGACTTCAGTGTACTTACAGCGCGCGGTGTCAACAAAATTGGTGTCAAATTTTAAAGGTTTTTAAAACCCTGGTACCCCTTAAATCAAAATAGCCAAAAACAGCTGTGCATTGTGCACTGTGCACATAATATTTCATAACTTTAGCTTTACCCATAAACTATAATTTATCATAGATTGGTAGGTTTAAGGTTACGTCACTCATCACTACATTATACATAGATGAAGTACTGAGTAGTGAGTTATAAATTATCAACGTGTATAACAATCGAAAATATCGAAAAACGCGATTTGACATGGTACCACGTGTTATAGAAAGACTTATGAGCAAGCGATAGCGCGATGTAGGAGACGCACGGCGCCATCTATTATGAATTTTTGGAACTAACTTAATTTGAACAAATTTAAGCATTTTCACCCCCTTACAACCCCTTTTTCCAGTTAAAAAGTAGCCTATGTCCTTTCTCAGGCTTTAGACTATCTGTGTACAAAATTTCATTACAATCGGTTCAGTAGCTTTGGCGTAAAAGCGAGACAGACAGACAGACAGGCAGACAGAGATACTTTCGCATTTATAATATTAGTATAGATATCCGCTATATATCCGCTTGGGATCAACGCCCCCATTAGGCAGTGTCTTCTTATTATGTATATGTATGCGTAATATTATCATATTATTACAATTTCTTCCGGCCTGAACTTTTCCTATAATATAAACATAATCTACATTAAGGTAGCAAAATCGGAACTTCGTAAACATGGGGTCAAAATATTATCATAATCTTGGAAGTTGTGATAATCTCTTCGATACATTTTATTTCTTTGCATTAGTGATGCGAAATATTAAAAATTTTATCGATGTTTTTATGCCCTCCTTCTAAAACACTAGCTATAATGCTATTTCAAATATCACGTAACAAAAGCGCAATAAAAAATACAGCGTGTCCTTAATTGATTTGAGGTCCAAGTTTTTTTAATTTAGATCAAAAACTTACGTCGTTGAAGTTAATAATTAACATTTTCTAACATAAGGGCTCATTTTTCCCTAATAATTTGAACAAATCTTTCAACTTACCTACTTAATCATCTGCTTAATTTATCTGGCTCCAAAATTAATCAAAGCGATAAGTAACGGAAACAGGTTATTATCTCCATATCGTTTGCCATTTAAATGTAATAGTTGTAGCCATTACTAGCTTAAAGTGATGTTACAAAATATGGCATAATACACTAGTTATTTTGATTAATGACAGCTCAATAGATCACTATAGTTAGGGATGTGATAGTTTTTATCGATAGAAACAGGAAGGTGTGCTTGTAAACGGCAGGTTTTTATCGACAAAGATTATGTCGTCAAAGAAAATTACTTAATAAGAAGCGTCACATAATATGTACAAAACAATTATGTTGAATATATTATGTTATGTTGAAGATAAAAATAAAAGATAAAAAAAAGATAAAAATATACACTTTTAAATTATTATGCAGTAGCATAATAATTTAAAAGTGTATATTTTTATCACGTTATAGCACCTTAATGTAAGTGATTAGTGATGATGATGAACAGTATATTTTATCAAAAACACCTTACATTTGGACAATATTACTGATAGTTTTAAATAACATTGTAAATAAATCCATACTAGTCCATATTAGTATTATAAATGTGAAAGTGTGACTGTTTGTCTGTTACCTCTTCACGCCTAAAAAGCTGAACCGATTTCGCTGAAATAAGTTATGGAGATACTTTGAGTCTCGGCAAAGGACATAGGATTCTTTTTATCCCAGAAAAATGTACGGTTCCCGCGCGATAAACGAGTTTTGGCACAGCAAAATAAATCGTTAATATCAAAATTGGCAACCCTAATATTTGAGGAAAGGTTTAATAAATGAATGTCTGTTCTTCCGAAGACGCAATTTGTGTTTGTTTTAACATACTTATCTCGAGAACTATATCAAAGTATTGCGTTAGGTAATGCTATAACAATGTTATGTATGGAGGAAAAAGTTGTCATAATATTATATTATATTATGGTCTACTTTAGGAAAGAACTTAAAATATATTTTTTTGGTTTTTGTGCCTCTCCTATTTTTTTTTTAATTATTCATGTGCTTAGGCCTTAGGGCTTAGACCATGATTCAAAGCAAATTCAAGAAATATAAACACGAATTAAATAATCATAAGTTTTAAATTTAATTTTTTTGCGGGTCCAAAGAGAAATTTATTTATCGCAGGAACCTTACATGTTTCCGAGATAAAAAGTATCCTTTGTCCTTCCCCGGTATCACCATATGAAATTTCAATAAAATCGGTTCAGCGGTTTGTGCGTGAAGAGGTAACAGACAGATTTTTTTATTTTATTTTATTAATTTTTGGAAAACTTACAGCTAACATACACAAAGAATCTAAATGTAACAGTACAAGAAGTCCAATTAAAAGTTTCCACAGATAGAAAAATGCTATAATGCTAAAGGATAGACACAGCGTCGCATTTATAATATTAGTATGGATATGGATTGTTGATGTGTGTAATATCTTATTCATGGACCGCAGCCATCAGACGGGTGAAGCTACGATAATTATTGAATGATCAAATGATGTTGTTAATTGGTACAACCCGACAGAATTAATTTTCATTCGTAATTAACAGGGACAGTAATAATTTGAGCATATTGTGTTACTTCATTTACGACTTTGTTTTGTGATAATATTATCTTTATTGTATTGATATTATGTATGCAAATTATGACTATTATAATATAATAAATTTCACTTTTATTATAAATCGTTTTTATTATCTTAGAAGATTTTAGCTTTTGGTCTAAAAAGCGAAATTATTAAGTATATAAAGTGGAAAAAAGCATTTTATACAAATTAATAAGAAGATACAAAAATGTTATTTTTCTCGCAAAGTTATGTTAATTTTGTAACTGGAGAGTTTTAAATTATATAATAACAATGTTGTAACAGGTATAAAAATAAAAATTTACATATTCGAGTTAACGGAAGTTAAAATTAAATGTTTTTTGTGAGTTAAGAGACTTTTATCAGCAATAAGATATTGTACAATAAATTTTACTTAAATTAATTGGAAACCATTTGTGGTTAAGAAACTAAATGGTAGACAATCGGCAATTAAGAAGAATTACGTTACAAAAAATAATGACTATTTTTCTGAATACAATTGGATTTTGTAACCGGTGAATTGCCAGGTATACTCATAAACATTTCGCAAATCGAAAATAGGCTAATGTTCTTTAAAAACAGAGATGAGTTTCATAAGGGGAAATTTACAAATGTCAAGTTTACGCAATTGTTTTTGCTTAGTTTGCGCAATGTTCGGTAACTTTTACTCATTTTATGTGAAGTATTATTATGCAAGTGAGGTCACTATGGACCATTGCGCAACGAGCTCCAGAGAAAATACTTTCTACGCCTGCATGTGTTAATAATGTATTTCACATGTGTACTCTTTGTTGCGTTTATCGACACTTAGCACATCACTAGTTTGGTTTGACATTTTTGGATGGCGTTTAAATGAAATTAAGTATGTATTTTCTCTGCTACTGTGTGACTTTGTAAGAAAGGTTTAATATTTATTATTTACATAAATATTGTTTTAGAACTACTTTTGGGCGAGAAATTAAAAATGTTACTTCGTTTATCGTATTTTTTATGCAAAAAGACATTATAATACAACTAATATTAGACATTAAAATTACTATTTACATAAATACATTTAGGCACCGTTTTTTTCTCTACTTATAACTAGGTGTCACCGGCTGAGCAGATATCACAATTGAGCTGGGGGGCCGTTTAGTAGGGGCCGGCAGAGTGGCCGGGGGGGCCGTACGACGAGCTGACTCCGGACGAGCCGTGGCCGCCCAGGCTGCCGCCGCCGATGCTGCCACCTCCGATGCTGCCACCGCCGATGCTGCCACCGTGACCACCCAAGCTGCCGCCGGACAGACCACCGCCGATGCTGCCACCAGACAGACCACCTCCAATGCTACCGCCAGATAGACCGCCGCCGATGCCGCCGCCGATACCGCCTCCGATGCCGCCCTCCTTCTGGGTCTTGTACTTGATGAAGTAGACCTCGGGTTTGGAGGGCTGGGTTGGCGCGGCGGTGGGGATGGTGATGTCGGGCTGCTCGTCGGGCTTCTTGACCAGCACGTAGACCAGGGTCTTCTCCTCGTTCTGAGCCTGCGCGGGGATGATGGGGGCGACGGGCGCGGGGGGAGCTGGGGCCTTGATGAAGATGATCTTGTAGTGCTTCTGGGGAACTCCGCCGCCGGAGATCACCTGCGGGCGCTGTTCTTCGGGTTCTGGGGGCGGGACGTGGACGTAGATGTGCTTCTGCACGATGGGGGCGCCGCCGAAGCCGCCGCCGAATCCACCGCCGAATCCGCCGCCGGACGAGAATCCGCCGCCGGATGAGAAGGAGCCACCGCCGGATGAGAAGGATCCGCCGCCGATTCCACCGCCGAGTCCACCTCCGATGCCGCCGAAGCTGCTGGAGCTTAGACCGCCGCTGGAGAAGCCCCCGTGTCCTCCCCCGAGGCCTCCGAGACCGCCATGTCCTCCCCCGAGGCCGCCCAGACCGCCGTGTCCTCCTCCGATCCCGCCACCGGGAGCGTTATAGCTGTACCCCGCCTCGGGCCGAGCCGAGCCGAGTGCCGCGACGGCTGCTAATACCTATGGCAAACAAAATAAGAAATTTAAAAAAATCAGCGTCACATCCTTTTAAATTTGAAAGTAACTAAAATCCAAAACCACAAAAGTGAAATTCCAATTTCAAAAAAATCTAAATTCAAGAGTCCGATTCCAAATCCAAAGAGCAATAATGCACATTCACTAGTGACTTCCACATATCGATAATCACTGAACCGCACTCGAAGCTCGGTCACAGGTCAACACTTTCACTCCGCGGTACCTACCAAGAACGCTTTCATGTTGACTCTCGAAGGTGTCGAGGTTGTGTGATGCTCCAAGCTCGGCTCGAGGCTTATATACCCCCGGAGAACCGTCGCCTCTCTCCCTGACTCTTCCTAACGCTCGGCCTTCAGGCGAAGATTATGATTTTAATGATATCCGAATTCACCTTTGGTGAAAATAATGTGGATCTTGAACTTTCACAGCGCGTGACAAATGTTCGATTATTGTCGATGGGTTTATTGTTTTACGCAAAAATTCGCAAACGCATATTAATAAGTTCCGCGTGCCACGCAAAACATTAAAATTTGTGATTTTAATCACTTTCTAGTATGTATTAACATTCCTAGTAACTTTTTAAATAGCCGCCATTCAAATATATAAGGATTGAATTAATTTATCATGGAGTATTAAAATCCCTCAAATTCTTTTCAGTATATTATTTTGAACATAATATCAATTAGCTTTACCAATTCATCTTTAGCAGAAAACGCTTTTCAGATGAACAAATCATAAAATGATTCTAAAAGAATAACCATTTAATCTGCTTAGATAATGCCTAGAAAATTGCGCGGTTTGTGTTGAAATCCTGAAAAGAAGCCCACCCCCAATGAAGTACCCTCAAAAAATCAAAATATAATATTTTCATAAAATTTTTCCTCCCCGATTTCAGATCTATTTTCATATACATAATAAAGATGAAATCGCAAAGAGCTGAGGTGATCAGGGGCTAACAAACTTTTAATGAGCACGTCACAAAAATATTCCAATTCTTGAACCTTTGAGAGCGTTGTTAAAGTCCTTTTATTAGAAAATTAATAATTTAATAACCTTCAAATAATAAGTACAAACATTAAGGTGTAATTGTAAAAGCGAGAACTATGGTTCTCTATTATTCTTAACATTTGCAGAAGCTTCCTTATATATCATCTATGTACGCTAAGTTATAAAATTTTAGTTTGGGTACGATTTTATCCTAATATGAGAAAGGGTTTCTAGTCAAACTAGTATTAATAGCTTAGAAGATTTTCCGGATTTTTTTGTTCCATAACACACGATCCCTCCAGATAAAAATTGATCATTTCCTGTTCCAAATAATTTTAAAGGATTAGAAAATATATTGTTAAACAATAAAACACTTGGCAAATACATTAGAAATTAATAATTTATGTATCTATTATGTAGGTCATTCATTAATCAAAAAGTAATATCAAAGAAGTAAAAATCAACGATCGGAAAAAAATTAACAATGATTAAGGAGTGTGTGAAATTTTGTTATTATCCATGACTTTTGATTAAGTAATAAGATAATGATAGTGTTCATTCTTAATTCTTTGATGCTTACAAATAAAATTCAAAATGTGTTAAGATTTAGAAGCCAATTCGACTTTTGGGAACTCAAATACGAGTATAATAAAATTGTAATTTTTTAGGCCCTCAAAATTAAAAAATGAAAGGAAAAGATATAATTTTTTATTTTCTATAATAGTCACATAAGATTTTAGATTGCTTTATATTTTAGCTCTGAAGACGTCCATAAAAAGTTAAAAAATATGCTTTTTAATCTAAACCAACTATCTCATAAAAAATGACATCGGCACAGAAATGTTTATGACAAATTATGACTTCCGTAGATATGATGTAATAACACATAAACACACATTCCAGTTTTACAACAACGCTATCTACAAAGATGGAGAAAAAATATCGATATATGAAGTGTACAACACTAGTTTGACATTGACCCATTTAACGAAGGATTGAGCATTGAACAGGAGTAGTTAGGGGATGGGGGAGACAAACAATAATTGTCATTTACAGCTTACAGCCGCATCAGTAGTATTTAATGATTACTTAACTTTAATTTCACGAAGTGTTTTAAAGAAAATGTGTGGAGTTTAAATGTCGAAATCATCATTAATTTAAAGATAAATTATTGAATGTTTCTCAGTGTGGTCGTAAGTTAAATATCTCTAAACATTCTTAATAGCTTGTACTGGGTTTGTTCTACCACAGAAACCACAAAATATAGAAATAACCAAAACTACAATCTACAAGTAAACAAAAAAACTAGTAACACGTTGCACAATACCACGCAGGTTTTTTTAAATTTCATTCTTATTTTTCAAAATGCTTCTAATCAATCATAACACTATATAAAAGCCTCATAGAAGAGATCAGTGTGTCGACCTCTGGCATAACTTTTTGGCTTTTCTTGTTGTCCATTAGCCTCTTTTCGTCATTATATAACAGCGTCTGACCTTGAACATACCATAATGATTGTTATGACGAATTCCACCAATTCAATTATTTATAGTTTCTTTGGCCTAGAAAATAATAATAATTTTAACCCAGTTAGCAAAAGCTTCTATGTGGGTTTTTTTTCTTTCCAATACTTATTAGACGCTCAGTGTATAGTTATTTAGTCTGTGGTATTTTTACCACAGTGCAGTGTAAACATACACTACAACAACATACATGTATCATTGAGATCAAACTCGATAGACAGAAAAATAAGTTTTAAGGTACTGTATTGTTTTGCTGTGTGTACGGCTTAAAGCAGTAAATCAACTATACTGTATTCGGCGAAACATGGCGGTAGCGGTCATTGACTCCCTGTTAAAAACTTGTCATCCATACTAATATTATAAATGCGAAAGTGTGTCTGTCTGTCACTTCTTCACGCTCAAACCACTGAACCGATTTTGTTCAAATTTAGTATAGAGATACTTTGAGCCCCGGGAAAGGACATAGGATACTTTTTATCCTGGAAAAATGTACGGTTCCCGTGCGATTAACGAATTTTGGCGCAACGGAGTTGCATCATCTAGTTTTCTATAATATATGCCGCAATTGACAGTGAAGTGTCAGATGTTGTCAATCGCGGCTTTGTATATAAATGACAAGTTTTTGACAGGGAGTCAATGACCGCTACCGCCATGTTTCGCCGAGTGCAGCATAAGTCCTTGAAATTAAAACTTGCTGAATACGAAAAGAAGTTTTACGCGCTTGTGACGTGCATCTGCACTGTTTTGCTTCAAGTTACGATTTGGCCAGTCTAGCTTATTTAATTTAGATCTGCTTATTTAAATCGTACGAAGGTTTTCTGTAGGATTCTATTTATAAGCTTCCATTTAATTACCTTATAAAGCACGGCCTAAAGCAGATGGCTCATTAAAAAAGGTCAGTCGTTTGAATGAAAGGATCGCTATGTGCATCAGTCGGTGGCAATTTACTTAAATACTCGAATTAAGTAAGTAAATGGTTACTACTTTCCGATTATGAGAATAACGCATAGGTGGGAGCAGATGGCGCTACTAGTAAATAATCCGACCAAAATCCGACATGTTGCACACCCCATATTGACAGGAACATTGTCAAACGCCGAACAAAACTTTTTGTTTACTGTCTATGCTGGTGCTGCCGTCTAGCGTGAAAATATTGTGGTATTTTTCACGCTAGAAATCGCGGAAGACCGGCCCTGAGTATGCCTTTGTGTGTACTAGCAGTAGCATATGCCAAGCGTGGGCCAATTTGCGACTGCTATTTAGAATTGCTTTTATATTATAATATTTTGTAAATATGTACCGTGTTTGTAGTGGCAAATAAAGCTTATTATTATTATTAATATATCCTATTAAAAGAAACTTGCTGGTTAGTAAGCCCGTTGGGAAATTAACACTTCCAAGGATCAAAGAGTCCTTACTAGTAACTACATATTTTGCTAAGAATATATACTAATATTATAAATGCGAAAGTTTTTCTGTCTGTCCGTCCGTCTGTCTGCCTGTCTTTTACCTCTTCACGCCAAAACCGCTGAACCGATTTTGCTGAAATTTGCTATGGAGATATTTTGAGTTCCGGGAAAGGACATAGGAAGTATTCTATGTCCTTTCAAAGTATATAAAAGACAAAAAGTATTTTGTCCCGGAAAAATGTACGGTCCCCACGCGATAAACGAGTTTTGGCGCAACGAACTTATACATTATGCCCTTCGAAATCGGGATCTGATAGACACTAACTATACGCTGAAACTACTGAAGGGAGAGACTTTTATTTGTCATTTGTATGGGCAAGCGCATCAGCGTCGTGATTTGTCCGTATAAAAATCTCTCAGCGATGCTGTTTTCACAGAGAACTGTATATACTTACAGGTGATTCATAAATCCTAAAGGCTGATTTACATTAATACAGTAGCTGGCGCCAGCTACTGTATCAATGTAAATCCAGACGGAATCCAGTGATGCTGGCGCCAGCTACTGTATCAATGCAAATCAGCCTTAAAGTATTATCACTTTGTTTTGTTACACCCTGTATACAAGTGACAGTTCTGAAATAACTAAACAACCCTGGGGGGTGAGCCAGAATCTTTTTTCGTATTCGCTTCGTTAAAGAATCGCCGATGAAAATGTATGGAATTGACATAAGCGTTCTGTTACATCCCTAATAAGTTAGTAGAAATGCTGACAAGATGCTGATACAGCATCAGCACCCACTCATCCTCTGCAGTTAGTCACACGGGAGCTCAGTTCAGTCACAACCTCGGGCCAGCGCGGACGTTTTCCTAATCTTGTCTTAATTGTCTAAGTGTAATATTTTTCAAAGTGTATTTTCCAGTGAAAATAAATTTCCTTTTTTTAAAAAGGCTTTTGGAAATCCCGTTTTAACAGTTCGTTAATATGACGTTCGACTCGTCTTATGTCAATTCCATACATTTTCATCCACGATTTTATAACGAAGCGAAACCGAAAACATTTTGGCACACCCCAGGTCTTTCGATCCTTAGAAGGAAATATTCCAGTCATGCAAAAGACGTTCACTGTTCGATCTTAGGAAGACGTAATGCCTTCTAATGAACAAAACAGCTGATACTGACTTACATAAGAGTTAAGAGGCTACTCATCATTTCTGTTGACCCGTGATCCTGTCTTGTTACGTTTATCTAGCATTTACAAGTCTTTAACGTTTGTATGCCTTGGATTTTTGGTCTTAGAACCTATAAATTAAGATGAACCTAAAATGAAAAGTCCAAAAAACAACATACTCCTAATAAGGAAAACCTGTAAAAACAAGGAAAGGTTTCGGAAATTGAAGTCAACCTGAATAATTGAACTGTCACCAGCAGTATTTCCGGACATATACGACCTGCAAACCTTCAAGAAAAGAGCGTATTCCCTCTTAAAAGGCCGGCAACGCACCTGCAGCTCTTCTATTGCTGCGAGTGTCCATGGGCGACGGAAGTTGCTTACCATCAGGTGATGGTGACCGTTTGCTCGCTTGTCCCCTTATTTAGTAAAAAAAAATTGAAATTTCCTTTGACTGAACTGAATGGAAGGGAATTAAAAGAAGAATTTGCGAAGTCTATAGACATGGAAAGATATTTTAGGGCATCGATGACAATGTAGCGTTAATTTTGTAAACCTGCTGTCTCCCATGTTACAAAACAGAATACAGCTAATATTTATTTAGTGCCATTAACAAACTAAAAACTTGAAGAATAGACTATATTCCTAATTATGTGCACACAACATGATAATATTAAGCAGCACTAACATTCAAAATACCTGTAAGTTTACAAAACACAATAAGAAAACATAATCATCTATAAAGTATGAGTTAAGTGACATGTTTATGTAACTTAATCCGGCTTAAGAATAATCTTTTTTTTTTAATCGGCTTGAACCTTTGTTATTTTAAAATATATCTATATCCTTGTAATTATATTTCTTCGCTTCATTCTTCGATATATAATTATTAACCAGTAGTACCTCTGTATCTGCTAGGCAATCGCGTTTTTTCAAAGACGTATGTGGGTAGTTGAAAAATTACCCGCACGCTCGGCCACTGGACGTTCTGGCATGTTTCATTCTTTGTTAACGCGAGGCAACGCGAGCACGAATACTTAGTAACCATGCCAAAGCGCTGCAGCTGGTTATAATTATTATTAAAATGATTGAGTCAGTGTTGGAAGTAACTAAAGTCAGTGTTATTTTATCGTGTAGTAAGAAAATACATCTAAGTACTATAAAATACTTAAATAAATGGCAGGCACTACCGAGGCCTAGACGAGTCAAGTATATAAGTATATACTAACCGGCTTGTACTGCGACCGTGAGTCAATAAACGTACAATGTGTTGGGACTGCGAGTCTTTATACACGATCTATAATATTATGTATGCTTTATCTGTTTTATAAATAGAATTATAAAACTATATGTTTGCCGGATTGGGGGATACAACTGCAGGTGATTACTGCAATTATTTTTACTAACCGGCACGTACTGCGACTGTGAGTCAATAATTACAGTGTGTTTGGACCGTGATTCCTTTTACACAAACTATATTCTATAATATGCATCGGAATTAATTGCGGATCTCTGACGATGTTTTACCTATTCTATAAATAGAACTATGTGTTTGTCCGATTGGGGGAAATAACTGCAAGTTAATTACTGCAAGTTTAATTATATATTAAGTTATTTTATAAACTGCCATAATGTGTGGATTGACCACGAGTCTCTAAGCACAATTTATATGCATCGGAATTGACTGCGAGTCTCTGACGATGCTTTATCTGTTCTACAAATAGAACTATACGTTTGCCAGTTTGGGAGTTAACAGCGAGTTATTTTATAAACCGCTATATTGTGTGGATTGACTGCGAGTCTCTAAACACAATCCTTATGCATAGGAATTGACCGCGGGTCTCTAACGATGTTTTATCTAAAAATAGAAGTAAGTACAACACTATGTTGGCTGATTTGAGGGGATTAACTGCGAGTTAATTACAATTTAAAATATATTGATGTTTTTCAAATCAACATTATGTATGGATTGACTACGAGTGTCCGACAATGCTTAAAAATAAAATAAAAACTACCGCGCGTTTTTCCCGCGCTCTTTGTACTATAAATATAACTGCATAATTATTATTATTATAATATTAATATCTTTGCCGTTTTATAGAGAATAGCTATTTCGAGCTAATAACTAGACAGACTGCGAGTCTCATCAGTTAACAATCAATGCGCCTCTCGCGCGATCCTTTTGTTCTAAATATAGAACTACGATTATGATTAACTATGTCTGTCGGTATATAATTATTATTATTAAATAAATCTTGCACCAATTTTGGGACTCGGGTTACACCACGAGTATACTCGAAACTTACTTAATATCTACGTAACGTTATAGTTACTACCTTCAATATTTTTTGCAACATTTATCGACAAATAAGTCGATTATAACGAGCTACCCCAACATTTATTTTTTTAGGTCACTAAGACCAGACAATTGGGAAAATATCACTAAAAGTGACCAATATAGGCACGGGACGATCAGGTTACGAATGAACCCGAAGCCTTCCCGAGTACCGGCACTGATAGAACCAGACCAGATCCGGATAGATCCAGGGCTCCTACTGACGTTAGGTGCACCCTCGTTGGATTCGCCAGATTATTGTTTTAAATGATCCCAAAAACGATTAAGTTAAGCTGCTGCTTATAAAACATTCCTGATAATAAGTGTTGCAGATCGATTCCATTTCGATCGATTATAATCATTATAGGTCTCACCTAACAAAGTCTCGACATGATCAGACTTATCAACAGTATCTGATTTATCTCGATATTAATTATTATCAAACTTATCAGATAATATATTATCAAAAAAGACAACGTCGTAACGGAAACCTATAACACTCAGACTCGATAAGTCTTGTCTCAATATCAGACCGAGATTATTATTGTTTCGTTGGATAATTCCAGTATTTGTTCTCAGAGACAAATTAGTACATCCCATCAATCGTGTACCTTTTGGGCTCTGGCAAACCCTTTCCGCTACCCGTAAAAAAAGGGGGGGGGGGGGCAGAGCTGGTTACCGTCGGCTGGCGCCACTAGTACTGTACCGCTACAATCAACCTCTTTCTAGTTCGAAGAGCGTTGAGGTGACTAAACGCTCAACACCGCAGCCGTAGTGCTGACAGTTAATTATATATATATATATATATATATATATATATATATATATATATATATATATATATATATATTTTATAGATGTTACTATTATAATTATTGTGGGCTTTACACAGCTATCCCCAACCCGTAGCCCACGGGCCGCATGCAGGCCACCGGGACTTTATTTGTAGCCCGCGTGATGTTAAACCATTTTGAAATTCACGCCCACGGGCATAATATTATACAGTCAACGTGAAAGTCTTTTTTCACTTGCAAATCGTTTATTTTAAATAAGGTTATTTTTTAAACCTAAAAATGTTTGTTGCGACCTGCGACACCAAGACCAAAAATGTTTGCAGCCCGCATGAAAAATAAAAAAAATTAGGGAACTTTGTTTCAAAAACAAAAACAGGTTGGGGACCACTGGCTTAATTTAATATACATCATGACATCAATAAACTATTAGAATTTAAAACTATATCTTCGTGTACCCTTATCGAAGGTTACCTTATTTCAAAGATTTTCTTTTCCCCAAACAAAGCGGCGGAAAATATTGTATTATATTTTAAATACAATTATTGAATTATTTTAAATTTAAAACCACTTCGTAAGTTTATTTCAAAATTACATGTTAATTTGGAAAAATAACTTTTAAGGCTTTCAAGCCAATACCCAAAAGTGGATATCTAGCAAAAACAGATTTAAGAGCTTACTTCTTGTTTTCTATTAACTCACTAGTCGAACGAAAGATTTTAATTAACGGATTAAGAGCCTTAAGTCTTGACATACAGACTATCAGATGCGCTTACATTTCATTTTTTTTTTTACAAAAAATATAAAGAAGGAAACTAGACCAGGCGTAGGCTTTAACTAGATTAGACTTACCACGCTTTAACAATATCAGTATTCTAGGCGACAATTCTTCAGCCTCAGGCGCCCCCTTTTTGTTAACGTTTTATTGTTAATAGTGCCATGGGTGTATTAAACCCACAAAAAATATGTAAGTATTTAAGTCTTGACGTTTATAATATAATATATTATTATAACATAACTAGCTGTCCCGGCAAACGTTGTTTTGCCATATAAAGTATTTCGCCCATAATATTATTATTTTATTGAAGTGACTTTACCTACTAAAGAGTATGTCACCATGGCAAAGTTCATGATTGCACATCCCGTCGCACAAACAATAGTCACCGTCAGTCTCGATTTGTAACAATTTACTATTATTTATTCAACAAATGAATACACTTATAATTATAAAGATAAGAGAGTAGATGTTGCCCGATTCTCAACCCTAGCTCGCTAAGATTCACGAAAGTCGGTCGAGCCGTTTCAGAGGAGTTCAACCACGCACACTATGACATTAGAATTTTATATATTAGATATATTATATAATAATATATGCCTATTAAAAACGAAATAATATAGAACAGTTAAATCAATGTACTCGTGAGCTATCTCAACTGATAGATATTTTGACACCTTCATATCCTGATTCCTGACCCCCGCCGCGGAATGCAACTAGTTTTAAGCGATTAAAATATTTAATACTAAATAAAATATGCAATGATAAATACGATAACAGAATCACACTTATTCATGAATAATAATTGTTAAAATATTCAGCCTGGTGGACCGAGAACACAATATTCTCGACTTTTAATCGTATTAATATGCAATAATCACACTATCGACGACCACAGAGCTGGACCCAGTTAAAGCAGTAGACTCCTTAAAATTTATTCTAAAATACTTTACTTCGACTTAGATTTTTGATAAATACTGTGTTTAATCTTATTAACTAAATAGACTTATTACAAAGATCTTCGTCCGCTCCATCGGAACCTTAGCCAAACAATTTGACAATGGCTGTAATACGAATCACGATATTATCTTCTACAACCATCACTGTGCACTGTCATTGTTTATGAACAATGTTGACTTTATTGGTTGGTAACATTGGCTCAGATGAATGTGTGAAGACTGAAGCGTCTTTAAATAAAATAAAAAATTACGGTTTTAAATAGCCGTATCGAAATTTATATTACAAAGACATCAACTCCCGGGCGTGATTGGATCGGTGATGTTATTAATTTATGTAATTCTTTTTTATTAAAAAAGAAGTTTCAAGTTATATTTAAGTTATTACGCCGTGCGATGGTTATTCAAGATTATATGAAATAGGATAAAGCAGGTGCTGTGCGAGATCGGCGCAGCGTCGACACGAGTGTCGACACGAGCATCGACACGAGCGTCGACACGAGCGTAGACACGGGAACTGAAACTGGACACGATTAATGACGATTAGTAACACGACAGTCGAAAGGCAGGACTAGCGACTCCAATACTTTCGATATTTTTCTTAGCCATAATTTTATCGACGAACAAAGTTTCGCTGAATGATCCCGGTATGTTATCATTTAAATCACAAACCATAGAGGTTTCTTACGTTTCGTTTCTGACTATTATTATTATTTATTGTTAAAATCTTTCTCCAATATAATAATGATTACTATTCATAATGAATATATGGTATTTCGTAAAAAAAAATCTTTCTTTCGTTACTCCGAAAATCTACTGGTTAATAATTATATATCGAAGAATGAAGCGAAGAAATATAATAAATGTTCAAACGAACTTACCAAGTGAAGTTCGATCATTATTATATGAGTCGCTTCATTCGAAGATATAATCTCCCTCCCACCCAGTCTGCACGAAACTATGTTTGCTGCAGTACCCAAAGAAAGAAAGAAAGATTTTTTGCATTATTTCTCTCTAAACATAATGAGACATGCCGGAACGTCCAGTAACCGAGCGTGCGGGTAGTTTTTCAACTACCCACATACGTCTTTGGAAAAACGCGATTGCCTAGCAGATACAGAGGTACTACTGGCTAATAATTATATATCTTCGAATGAAGCGACTCATATAATAATGATCGAACTTCACTCGGTAAGTTCGTTTGATCATTTATTTTATATTAATAAGTTAGCATTTAGCAACTTTTAATTTTTATGCAATTCAATTATAGGAAACATTTGTTTTTGTAGATTGAATATAATTTACATTTTGATTTATTTTGTTTTCTTGTAAAAAAATCCGTAGCAAGGAATATGAGAACTGTCACCCATATCATCTTAAAACGCACAAACTATAGCACATACAGTAAATAATCCGCCCAAAATTAAACATGCTGCCTATTAGAATATTGACAGAAACGTTGTCAAACGTCGAACAAAACTTTTTTTATTGCCAATGCTGGTACTGCCTCTAACGTGAAAACATTGCAGTAATAAATCCTACTGTAACCACGCGCCAAAACTGCTTTATAAGTCTAGTGATGACGCTCGCAACTCCGTTGCGCCAAACCTCGTTTATCATGTCGGAACCATACATTTTTCCGGGCTAAAAAGTATTCAACTCAAAGTATCTCTATGCCAAATTTCAGCAAAATCGGTTCAGCGGTTTGAGCGTGAAGAGGTAACAGACAGACAGACAGACAGACACACTTTCGCATTTATAATATTAGTATGGAAGTATGGATATAAAATTGGTGAATCTGGGGTTACGAAGAGTTGAATAATATTAGTGTTGATTTACATCGATAGTAGTGGTGGTGGCGCCAGTAGTGGTTCCCGGTAGATGTTGATCATACAGTAGCTGTGTGTAAACACGTTTTTATCCCAGCAATACCCCAAAATGATCACTTTTATTCGTATTAAATAATAAAATAAACTACATAATAAATAATTGTAAGTATGTTTTAAATTAACATCTAAAGAAAGAAGAATTTTTCCGTACGAAAACATAATAGTTGTTTAAATTTTATGTTTATGTATAAACATAAACATAACATGCAACAAATAGCCAATAGAAAATACAAATAGCCATGTGAAGTGGCTCTCTTATGGAGGCACTTCACATGGCTATTTGTATATTTTGCTATTGGCTATTTGTTGCATTTGACAAACAAATACGACCTTCCACACATGGACGTCAAATATCAAACTTTTACTTGATTTTGTTTACAATGCGACAAGGCTTTAAATGAACGTGGGTGGTGGCACTGTGCTGCTCGTAAAGAACTGTCAAAAACTTTTAAAAAAGACGTTTTTGTATGATGGCAGCGTTAGTTCCTTTTTTCGCCACATTCATTTAAAGCCTTATCGAGCTGTACTATACGTAGTATCTCTTATTAGTCTGTGGTTGTCCTTGCCTATTTGACTCTTTTGACGTGCGTCAAAAACCGAGAAAGCTATTATACGTGTATTTGGTATTGGTCACATTTGTCAAATAGGCAAATAAGCCCAATACTTTGTCAAACATACCGTCTACACATGGTAATTGTTTGGCGAATACCTACATCAAATACGCAAATACAAATAGCCATGTGAAGTGCCTCCATTACCTTAAAATTTATTATCTCAACTTATATTCGTTTATCTATCATCAAGATCTTGTACTATTAAAGCCCCTATCCTAGTCTGAGAGACAATTAAAAGTGGTTCCGTACTTTCTTTACTTTCCAGTCTATATTGTCCTGTCACTCTAGTTATCAGGACTTAAAAGTAACAATATGTCCTTTGTTACTTACACGTAACTTTCGCTGGTGTCACCTGATTGGCAATAAACTTATTAATGTATGTAAAGTTTCGGGTTTAACTGTCACATAATTTACTACCGTTTAAAATTAACATTCAAACTCCGACATGGCAATTTAATTTAAAATGTTAACAAAATTTAAAACATGATAAATCACGGTGGTCGATGTATAATTTAAGCAGCTGTACTTAATATTATAATAATATAATTATTAAGTACAAATTTAAGTTTTGAATGAACAAAAAATTATAAAAAATTGTTTTGTTATTTTTATTTGTTTTTAATTCAGTCGTACCTCGTCTGCTTAAAAACATGATATTATGTATATCTCATTACCAGATTTGTAACATTTCTGAGGGTCCTAACTCCTATAGTATTGCGTCAAAAAGGACAGTTTTTTCAATATAGCGCCTTAACTTCACCTCATAATCAATCTTAAACGCTCTACATATATACCTTTTTCATTGTCCTAGATTTTTATCTTATACGACCTACGTTAAAAATAAAATCCCATCCTCCTTTCTCCACGGACCCCTAAAACACTGCTGCACTGGCACGGGTTCTGCAAGAGGTTATTTGCTATAATTCACAATTCAAATCATACTGTTACATAAGATGGAAATGCCAACTCCGCTATGGTATTTGGTATTTTAATTCGATCTCATTACTGTAAACGCTGTGTATTGTCGTAAATCGTCTCTTATACGGGTCAGTTCACATCGGAACGAGACGAAACGCGAAGCGGGGATGCATTGTATATTTGACATTTAAATTTTATATTTATTGCACGGCGTCGCCAAGTTTCGTCTCGTTTTTTCTCGTTAAACATGTGATTGAGGTTTAGGGCCAACCCACACGTACCACAACCACACGACATCGCACCGACAAAATGTCGTCGGGCAGTGGTTACGTGTGAATGGTGTCGCTGCAGCATTTTGTAGTTGCGTTGTGGTACCGACAACATGCCGACATGGTTGAGTTGTCGCCAAGTTGGGGGGCGGTGTGCGCGCACTGTCGTTGCATCGACGCAACGTTGTGGTTGCGATGTGGTTGCGATGTGGTCGGCCGTGGTTGCGTCTGACAAGTGGTCGACAACGACTGCAAAATTCGACTGCGAAGTTCGTTTACAATACGAAATATACGCCCGACCACGTGGTGTGGTTGTGGTTGTCGTGTGGTTGTGGTACCTACGTGTGGGTTGGCCCTTAAGCCTAAATGTTCGAACGCATCTTAAAGTAAGAGATTCACGAACATATTTTTAAACTGTGGATAAGTCACGAACTTAATGTCGGGTTTGGTCGAGTAGTGTCTCCGCTACGGCATGTCTTATTCGGCATTTCGGGGAAACCGTGCATTTTTATGCCGTAACTCGTAAGCAAAGCTCAGTCAACGTATTTTGAAGTTGAAGACCCTTACCAAAACATCCATACTGGGCCCACCACACATTCCCACCACTGTATCTCCTGTGTCGCCAGGATCGACAGCGGTATCCAACCACGAAACCCTTTGATAAGATCTCAGGGAGCCCGAGGGACATGCTAAAACTGTCTTGGGACCCGCAACGAAATTAATCAAAAGAAAATAGGAGTAGGAAGAAAACCAATTTCCCTCCCCATAAAAGCGGGAGACAGCACAAAGTTGCAATTATCGAAAGTCAAAGAACTTAAGGGGAGAGCACCACGGAAAAAAGGTTAATAATAATTATTACACAATTATTGTGACTCCTAAGCTAAAGTTAAGTTAATATTGGAATTTATTGTGTTTAACTGTTGCCAATAATAATTGTGACAAAAACGCTTGAAGGCACGGAATTTCCTAGCGCTGTCCACGAGATCACCGCAGTATGCGACTCCAGATGTACAGAATCTGTTGTTTAGCATTGTAGTTCTTTCGTCCTGCCAGAGACTGGGCTGACTGTGAATAATATTGAAGTTTAACTTATACAGTGTTATGTGGCAAACAGACAAGGCCATTACCATCTGGAAACACTAGATCTTATTATTACTTATTAGTAAGAGGGAAATAAAAATATAACTCTTGAGTCTGGTGACATAAGTCATAACAGGTGCTACTTAGTATAATTCGATACGGACATAATATAACACTATATGTAACCGTCATCTGATATAGTTACTTTCAATGAAATAATCATATGACATGTTGCATAATATACAGTAATCGTGCAAGCTCTATAATATTATCTTAAAAATTTTAAGATGCTTATTTACATTATTATGTTCTTTGAAAAATACTTAAAAGGAACATTATATAAAATAAATTTAACATTAAGAGGAAAGTGTTACCGTGCCCACACACGCTAGCCAAACTGTTGGCAATCAGGTGAAGCAGGACTCAAGGGTTTTGGGAAACACTATAGAACAGGGGTCACCAATTAGTTTCGCTCGGGGTCCGTTTTAAGAAATAAAATGACCTCCGCGGTCCGCACAAAAAAAATTTCAACAAAATATATGTAATTTCGGAAATTACAAAGGTATTTGTATCAATCAGAAAAGTGTCAGTTTTTGTTGACTTAGATGTTCAATGTTGATCAGTACCTATATGTTTATATGTTATGTTATGTATTTTTTTCATTTTCTAACATGCTTGGTCCGCATACAATGGTTCGGCGGTCCGGATGCGGACCGTGGTCCGCCATTTGGTGACCCCTGCTATAGAAGGAAAAAAAATATACACAGCCGAAAGTATAACTTCCCCCTTTTTGGAAGTCGGTTAAAAAGGTTGCTTGACGATAAATATAATATATTTTGTTTATGCATCATGCCATGATTGGCTATGTCCTAGGGCCTAGAGTCTAGATCTTAGTTCTTGTGTGACTCTGTGCCCTGTGGTCTAAGCCGTGAGACAAGTCACAAATAAACAATAATTGTTTCATCTAATACATCGTAGTTTTCCGACTAGACACATCTAAACGTAATAATTATTACACATTTTGTCACGAATTTGATACAGAGCTGATTTAATGACTCTGTATTTTCTTGAACAGTTACTCAATTTCAATTTTGAATCGCTTTTGTAAAAAATTCGGGCCACATGGCGTCTTATATCGTGGCTAGATAACTCTTTCATTTTGGAAATTAAATGTCCCTAAGAGCGTCGTTAAAAACAGAAAAAAATAATTGCAATAATAAAAAAAAAATACTTTGGAGTTTGCAAACTGTAGCGTGGAATACAATATAACTATAAACTATAAATACAATAAAAATATAAATAGTATACAATAAAACTCTCAAAGCTACGATCTAAAAAAAACGAAAGAATGGAGCGAAATTGTGTTTCAAATCTTTATTTAAACTTTTTGAAGTTTATGAGACTGCCATGTTTTATAATTTAATCTATTTATTTTATGAAAACCTGTCAATAAAAACTGTCAAAGTGTATTACTATTTCTTCGTCCGCTTTGGTGGCGCACAGCCCAAATTATTTAATTACTATTGCTAAATAAAATTTTTACATTTTTCCTGTTTGTTAAGAGTCATATTCGGTAACACAAAGTTACGTAAGTTTAAAGAAGTAAAGGGTCAGTAATAAGTATACAAGAAATGATGAGGCGCGTCGATCATGGGCATTCATGGGCAATCATAGTAGTACGTGCGTGTTAACACGCGTTAACGAACTAGGTTTTAGGCTTCGCGCACATTTTGACTAGGCAAATCGGGACGGGCTGCATTTTTCATAAAACTTTTATGTCCGAGTGCGCGATGTACCTATCATAAAATTGTGATGGTAAATGCTAACCTAACCTAACAATAATAGGCCCACCACACATTCTCACCACTGTATCTCCTGTGTCGCCAGCGGTATCCAACCACGAAAACCTTTTGATATGATCTCAGGGAGCCCGAGGGACATGCTAAAACTGTCTTGGGACCCGCAACGAAATTAATCAGAAGAAAATGTGATGTGGGAAAGCCATGCTTTGGCACGAATGGACCGGCTCGACCGGAGAAATACCACGTCCTCACAGAAAACCGGCGTGAAACAGCGCTTGCGCTGTGTTTCGCCTAGTGAGTGAGTTTACCGGAGGCCTAATCCCCTACCCTTTTCCCTTCCCTACCCTTCTCTATTTCCTTCCCTACCCTCCCGTATTACCCCTTAAAAGGCCGGCAACGCACCGATCTTCTGATGCTGCGAGTGTCCATGGGCGACGGAAGTTGCTTTCCATCAGGTAACTCGTTTGCTCGTTTGCCCATTTATTGCATAAAAAAAAGAAAATAGGAGGAGTAGGAAGAAGACCAATTTCCCACCCCATACAAAGCGGGAGACAGCACAAAGTTGAAACGACTGAAAGTCACAGAACTTAAGGGGGAGCACCACGGAAATAAGGCTAATAATAGCCCCCTAACAATGTGCGCGAAGATCTAGTCACCACTTTAAGTAACATTTTAGAATTGTACCATTGAAGAAATTGATTTATAAGCAGATGGCGGATGTATGTCATTTGGCCCGATTATGGAAATTTAATGCGTGATCTGCAGTGCCGTAAATAGGACGGTGCCACTGGTGCCCAGGCACAGGGCGTAGACTCTGGGGGGCGCAAGAATGGCCAGACCAGGCATACGTACTCTTATTTTTTCGAATTGCTCCCGATGAGTTCCCGCTGCACCCCAGAAATGTTTCTCAATGTAGTAAAAAAATATCCACAGCCGAACATATAGGTCCTCCTTCTTGGAAGTCGGTTAAAAAACAAGGGTGCAGTTATAGAAGCTCGCACAGGGCGCAAAAAATGCTATTTACGGCACTGTTGATCTGCTAGCCGATTCTGTATCGTACATTTGTGAGTTAATCACTGAGTCAGTAAAGAAACCGAGGAGTGAGCAACGAAAATTCTTTTGTATGCAAGTGAATACAAAAAGTGGCACTTTCCGTTACTCACTCATCGGTTTCGTTACTAACTCAGTTATTAACTCACAAATGTACGATACAGAATCGGCTAGCTGTTTGGGTTCTGATTTCTGGTTGGGTTTGACACAAAGCGACCAAATTACGTAGGCCCGCTATCTGCCAATGTGTCTAAAGTAAAAACACTAGGCTGAATTACGCCGACGTAAATTCCGTCGCGTTTACGCCGCGTGTCAAACGCATACAAAATACGGACGGAACGCGACAGACTATGCCCAAATTCCGTCGCGAGCCGAATTCCCGTCGAACCGAGTCGAGCGTAAAGTTCGGCAGCGATTCGGCGGTAATGTTTTGTATAGCAACACACTACGCGACGGAATTATCAAAACCGAACAGAGCAAATCCAACCTTAACTCCACGGTCGTATGAATAAAAACTTAGCGAGGGTTTATAACAGGTTTTAACATAGTAAAAACGTGGTTAAAACCCTCGCTAAGTTTTTATTCATACGGCCGAAAGCGTTAACGCACACATTACATCTGACAATTTAAAATACTCACGCGCGCGTTCCGCAACGGAAATTACGCCGCGAAATTTCGGCTCTTCGCGTAGTTTATATGTTTATCAGACGTAAGCTGCTGTACGTAATTTCGGCCACGTAAATTACGCCGGCGTAATTCAGCCTAGTGTGTTTAGACCCATAGAGTCAACTTCTCTGATGGTACATTGAATTTCGTCGAGCGTGTTTTAGCACAGTTTTTATCTGGAAATCAATGATGAAATTTCCTTTGGATATTGTTTAGTTCTGAATCAGATGCAGGTCAGATGGGTGCAGTTATGTAAAGCGAATACGCCAGGGGCGCGCAACATTTCTTTAATTTTTAATGATTTTCCGTGCATGAAATTAATATTATTTTCGCTTTATGCAAAAAATCACTAGTTTTTCTGTTAAATTACACATTTTACCGATTTTATTATATTAAATAAAACTAATTTCTTATGCTGTCTGTGGTAAATTTTAGATTATCCCTATAACTGTAGGGTTACCACTAAACGCTACCACTGTCTACTACATATTATTTTCTTTTCATAATCATAACCATTATCATTCCATTCCTTAAAAGGAAATATAAGTTCAAAAAAGTAAAAAAATACAAGAACCGCCGGTTGTAGAGCCCTGTCCGGCTAAACAACAATTGGTCCGGCTCTAAACTCACATTCACATATAAATAACAACCGAAAACGCTTTGTCTTGTGACCTTAATAGTATTGCTAAGGCGTCGATACACGCACGAGTAACTTGCGAAAAAATTTAAAGTTGGAATCCAAATGGCGAATTAAGGCACAAAACTTCATGTAAAGGCCAGAAACGCACATGTAACTCTTCAGATGTTGCGAGTGTCAATGGGTGACGATAGTTGCTTTCCATTCGGTGACACCTTTTCTTGCCCCCTAACTTCAAAGTGTATTTATTTATTTATTTATTTATTTATTTATTTATTTATTTATTTATTTATTTATTTAAACACTTTATGCAAATATTTACATAGGCGGGCTTAATGCCTTATGGCATTCTCTACCAGCCAAACTTAGGGTGATGATGAAAGCGTAAAATAGGCGCATTCTAAAACATAATTGGTGATATGAAATAAATAGTTATATTAATATTAATATTTGATACACTATTATTTTTATGCATATTATATCTTAATAGACCTACATAAACCGTAATTACCTATTAAATACTAATACATACTAGCTTACTATAATACCATACATAAGTTATACATAATTAAAATACACATACATAGAATAAGTAATTAAAATACTAAAATACTAAATAAAAATATAATATAATATGATAATAATATATTAATTGTCAAACATGAATTCCAGTGGAACCTTAAACTAATGACTAATTATTATCGTTCAACTGATTTAAATATAATTGACGAACTCTGCGTTTAAAAATATTTTTGTTAGGGGACATCCTGATTTCTTGGGGGAGGGCGTTCCAAAGGAGGATGGACTGACGACTGTACAAGGAAGGAGGAGTGAACAATACTCGAATTATGAGAAGGACAATGGAGTCGCAAGATTTTAGATGATCGCAATTCCTGACTGTGGGTATTACTGAAAAATTCGAGGTGGGAAGATAAATATAGAGTAGTATTTGTATTAAGAAAGGCTATCAAAGTTTTACTTCTTAAGAGCCCGGGCTCAAAAAACACAATTTTTGTCTTAATTTTGCTCTATAATGGTACGGAACGCTCCGTGCGCGAGTCCGACTCGCATTTGGCCGATTTATTTTACTTTGTCCCTTTTTAAGTCCACATTAATTTTGACGTAAGAGAATTCCACATAATTTCTTATAAATCTGTCTTTTCGAACTGGCCTGGCCTTAAAAGATATTTTGCTTCAAACACTTCATTTTACGCAGAGTACATAACACGTTTTGAATTCCCACTTTCCAGGAAAATTTACATTTATTTTACCTTCCAGGGGGGGGGGGGGAAGCTGCCGAATGTGAGCGAACGTTACGCAGTTTATTGTATTTCCATACATATTCACTTTTTTGTTCACACCTAACCGACAATACGCTATTACGCTAGGCGTAGGCGCGGACATTCGATACCGTATATTTCACGTTCACACTGGGGCTCACAGTGAGCCTGCTCACATTCGGCCGCTCACAGTCGGTTTGGTGTGAACACGGCCTAACTGTTCTGTATGTGCGATTAAGTTATATAATGATGTGAAAATACGAATTATAATATTTCATCTCGAATCTACATAATATGGAGAGCAAGATTATTACAATATAAACAGAGTATCGAGGTAAAACCTAAAACAATAACCTTTTAGGTTTTAGATTTCATAAGAATTTTCGTAAAATATAATAATATGATAATTGTATTTTTAAAAAGGTTGCGGACCTTTTTATTAAAAATACAATTCATATATTTTATAAAAATTCTTAGCTTTCTCGCAGTTAAAATAAGAAATACAATTGAAACTAAATATTTATTCTATCTAGGTACAAGTTAGAGGGCTATGTTATAGGACTAATTTTTTGTTTATTTTATTAATATACAATCTTACTAGCATGGCAAAGAGTTGATTCTCATATTAAGACGTAAGAATATACTATATATATTATGTAACGTGTCGGATTATTTACTGTAATGTGCTAGTAGCTCCTTTCAAACATTGTCAAGTAATTATATAAAGTAAATTCAGGCTACATTCGCAAACGATTAGGGTATTTTCCTCAAACAATTTCACTATAATATTATGTCGTGAGTGTACGTGAGTTCGGCTATCTATGGGCTATCTCAAATACTACTGTCGACAGTACACTCAGATACAAAAATCATTAGTATACTATAATACTCAATTTAGGGCCTGTTTCACCACTTCCTGATAAGTGTCGGATAGGCTATCCACAAATAATCTGACAGATACTCCATACTCTATCTTTCAAATAAGAGTCAGATAGTCTATCCGAAACTTATCAGGAAGTGGTGAAAGGCCCTTAATGTAATATGATGATGATATTTCACAGTAATTACACTTCTCTCATGCAAAAAAACAATGATTTCTCGTTTAATTTAAAAGTCTCTGTCTTTAGTTAAGGTGCATTCGAGAAATAATAGTAGAGTAAGAGCCTGTTTCACCACTTCCTGATAAAGTGCCGGATAGACTATCCAACACTTAACTTGACAGATGAAGTATGGAGAATCTGTCACAAAAGTTGTGAATAGCCTATTCGGCACTTTATCAGAAAGTGGCGAACCAGACCCGTAGAGTAAGTAGAGAAAGAAAAACTGGCATGTCACATAAGGCGCCTTAAGCAATATTTTACTTAGCGATGTGTTATGTGGTATCCCATGATTTACTCCCAAAGTATAGAATTCATCTTGATTGAAACCCCCAAAACTTAAAACGTGTTCGTCGGATGTTGTTCTGCTGTTTTTCTGATGGTGAGTGTACATTATGTCATACAAGACGCTACCGTAACAAGTTACAGACGGCGCGACGCGGCGGGCATACGTATTATGGTACAGTTTACTTTGTTGCAATGCCCGTATGGCTCAGTGGTAGAGGCTCGAAGGTCGTGAGTTTGATTCCTGCGTTTGCAATTATACGACTTGGTCGCAACGCCTGCGTGGTTCAGTGGTAGATATAATAATAACTCCCACACCGCTTTTGGTGACGCGGACGGTGGCCGGCTTTTTTGAAACTAGGCCAGTTACGCAGGACTAATTCAATAGTGCCCAAGTGTGTGCGCAGTACACAAGACTACTCTTTATTCCTTTACTCTCATAACCCAGTAGGACGGACGAGTGACGACCGACACGACTGGCGAGAGATCAGGCGCAGGACCGACTTTTTACATGCCCATTCGACGCATGGATCATCTTACTTGTCAGACAATCAGGCCATCAGCCTGCATTGTCCCAACCAAACTTGGAAATAACATGTTTCCAACGCGGGAATCGAACCCACAACCTCCGAGTCAAGAGCCAGGCTCGAAACCACTGGACCACGGAGGCGTTTCAGTGGTAGAGTGACACTCTTTGTAGGCCGGTAACGCACCTGCAGCTTTTCTTATGTTAGGAGTGTCCATGGGCGATGGTAGTTGCTTTCTATCAGTGACCCATAAGCTCGTTTGCCCCCTTATTTTATACTAGATGATGCCCGCAACTCCGTTGTGCCAAAATTAGTTTATCGCGCAGGAACCGTACATTTTCCGGGATAAAAAGTATCCTTATGTCCTTTCCCGGGACTCAAGGTATCTCCATGGCAAATTTCAGAAAAATCGGTTCAGCGTTTTGGGCGCGAAAAGGTAACAGACAGACAGACACACAGACAGACAGACAGACAGACAGACAGACAGACAGACAGACAGACAGACAGATAGGCAGACAGACGGACATACAGACAGACACTTTCGCATTTATAATATTAGTATGGATATAAAAACGGACTCGGAGATGGTGGGTTTTAATTCCTGAGTCGTATTGGTCATCCCTCCCACTAGGTTATGAGAGTAAAGAAGAGAGTGCTCCTATCTACAAATACTTACGCTTACTCGAGCAATAATTGCGGCAATAATTGCTCGGCGACACGAATGGACCGATCTGGAGCAATTAGTGGAGCAATATGGAGCAATTTCAATAAATTGCGGCAATTATTTTAGCGATATTGCTTTTTATTGCTCCAGATATTTCATATCGCTCAATGTCGCAGATACGAATTGACGTATATTCGATGGGCTTGGAAATTCCAGACAATTATAATGCGCAATATTGCTGCTTGTTGCCGCAAATTGCTTGGTGTAGTCGTGACGTCATCGTTGACGAGAATTGACTGGAAGTGAGCAATTTTAGTTGCCCGTATAAACGTACCTTTATGGTCTGATTTCACCGACCGAGTGGAGACCGAGACTGGCGAGACAGTCAAGGAGAGCACTGTCTTGCCACTGTCTTCAGTCTTGCTATTCTACTGGGTTGATAATAATCAGAGGCCGTAGCCAAAGTACCTTTCGTTAAAAACGATGACGAAATTCGTTATCAAATTGTATGGGATTTGATATTAGTCTTCGCAAGCGAAACGTCATTTAGCGATGACTATGTCAAACCGCATACATTTTGATAACGAATATCGTCATCGTTTTTAACGAAATATACTTTGTCTCCTTAGACCCCTTGGCCCCTTGGCCAGGTAACTCAGCTGTGTTCTTGGAATCTTGGATATGTAACTCGCTACTTTTTCGTCCAAAGCTATTTGAAACTAGATGACGCCCGCAACTCCGTTGCGCCAAAATTCGTTTATCAATTATCGCGCGGGAACCGTATATTTTTACGGAAGTATGGATGACTGTTTCATTTGCAAACGCCTGATTTAACATAGCATAATTATTTTAAATCCCTACTGACATTATAAATGCGAAAGTGTCTGTCTGTCTGTCTGTTACCTCTTCACGCCCAAACCACTGAACTGATTTTGCTGTAATTTGGTATACTAATACTTAAATTTGAATTCCGCGGGAAAGAACATAGGATACTTTTTATCCGGGTCAGATATACGGTTCCCGCGCGATAAACTAATTTTGGCGCAACAGAGTTGCGGGCGTCATCTAGTTAAAATAGAAATAATTTAAAATTAAATTCAATTAACCTATCCATTATCATAATAATTTGAGTTAGAAATTACAACTTTTCAATCACAATCAAATAATCAATAGTAATCTCAGGCGATGGGTCAACATTATGAAAGTAATGTCATAACATATTATGACCTTTTACATTCAAATGTAAAAGAATATAATATATAATGTGATGAAATTGTATTATTTAAAGAATATAATATCGGAGACCATTAACATT
The DNA here is from genome assembly GCA_905333045.1 of Lysandra bellargus. Taxonomy (NCBI): domain Eukaryota; kingdom Metazoa; phylum Arthropoda; class Insecta; order Lepidoptera; family Lycaenidae; genus Lysandra; species Lysandra bellargus. Next base: position 4,332,633 of record HG995358.1, read on the forward strand.
TTAATATTCTGCTCCTTCATAATTCATTAGTACCCAAAGAGGGTAAAAACGGGACCCTATTACTAAGACTTCGATGTCTGTCCGTCTGTCTGTCTCCAGACTGTAACTCAAGAACGGTAATAGCTATCTATACAGTTGAAATTATCACAAATTGTGTATTTCTGTTGCCGCTATAACAACAAATACTATAAAACTCCCATACAACAAACGTGTTTTTTTTGCAATTTTTTGCTCGATATCAATGATGGCCAGGTAGAAACCAAAAATGTTCACAAAATACTCAATTTTATTTATACTTTAATAATAATAATTAATCATACAATTTTAATAAACGAAATAATTAAGGGGGGCCCGCATACAAAAAACACAATTTTTGGCTATTTTTGCTCTACATTGGTACGGAACCTATCGTGCGCGAGTCCAACTCGCACTTGGCAGATTTTATTGTATTCATATTATGTTTTTAATTGTTTTTTTATGATTATTGCGTCACTAATTAAATAGTTACGTAGTAAATACGTTTCTGGAACTATGTTTATTTATATGTAAATTATTCATTTATGTAAATTATATTAAAATGTTAATTTTAAAATCGTTAAATTGTTTAAATGACTCATCATCATTTCACTAAATAGAGCTTAAGGTATAGATAGACATAGTAGAATTATACTCTTTCTGCTCTTTACTAAAGCTTTTTGATTTTTAACTGATTTCCAAAAAGGAGGAGGTTATAATATGTTCGGCTGTGGATATTTTTAATTGTATCAGCTTTTTAATTTGAAACCGATTTAGATGAAATTTAGTATGAATATACTTTGAATCCAAGGAAAGAAATAGAATATTTTTTGTAAGTACCTGAAAAAATTTCCTAAGTTCGAAGCAATAGAATTTTGGTGCAACGAAGTTGCAATCAACCTAAAGTATTTTTAAGAGGAAATATTTCCAAATTTTAACATAATATCCTATAAAAGGGTCGTATAAGACAAAATTTGTTTATATTCCGTATTTTATATTATTTTAGTCTTAATTTAAAATAATAAAATTAAAATTTTACAAAATTAAATTGATTTTGTATATTTTGTTAATTGCGCCACTATTACGTGTAATTTGAATTTGTAGCATTATAGCCGCCGCTCTTTAATTATTAAACTTAAACTATTAATTGAAACGAATTATAACTGTTACAAAGATAAGATAATAACCAGACCATTAAAAAGTCGAAACACCCGACCCACACAACCCCCCGACACAAGACGAATCTGATGATACATCTAAAGCTCAAATTATACAAGCTTAACATCTAGAGCTTGCCGAAGAAATATACAATACATAAACATAAAAAATAACCTTCTAGTGCACTCGAGTAAACCACTCATCAATCATCATCTTCAAAATGCACTTAATTGTCATTACCCAATACTCATTCACCCATACAGACTCATACAAAATAGAAAAGGTCGAAAAATGGTCGATTCACCTTGAAAAGAGTAATGTCGTAACCGACCATCTTCAGATACGACATTCTCCATTAGAACGTACAATTATGAATTAAGTACACATTATTGCAATTTCTGTCTTACGTTACTTGTAGAGTTAGATGTTTGTAGATATGGCATATTTTGTATATTGTTTGTGAACGCACAATCCGTTCCAGAGAAAAAGTTAAATACAAAGTGCAAGATTATGTATAATATTATACTTACTGATTTCAATTTGAATTTTTTCCATTAAAACTAATAAAGGATTAAAAAAGAAATAACAAGCCGGTGCATATGTTTTATTACATCAGAATTCAGATATATATTCTCTGCAAAGACAGAAAATGCTTTTGTAATAATGCAATTTTAGGCTTTGTCTTTTAAAATTTAAAAATTATTTGAGTTAAATAATTTGAGTTCTCATTCAAGTATAATATTATATTCTTAAAACATCAACTTTATTTCTCCGTATTAAGAAAGAATTTGTGTTTTTTATACACATTCTATACATAACTATACTTAGGTACTCTATAGTCACTTTAAAGATAATTATTTCATATTTGACATGTAGGGGCAACAAAAAATTTATTAGCCATGTCTGGCATTTTTGCAGGTCTATACTTTTATACTTTACCATAACTAGCGTGACCATATATGAGAATCGAGATGTTCCAGTAATCTCCGTATTTGTATTTTACGATAAAATTAAACCTCAATAATTAATTCGTTTGAGGTTTGACATTATAAATTTTACTAAGATTATTATTTATAAATTATAACCAACATGTTATATTTTAGCGCTTCGCGCTGTTAGTAGTTGCTTTATATCAGCTGTTCGAAAAAAAATTCTGTCACACCCACAATAATAGTGTTCATTAAATTTTCTTCTAAGCTTTCCCGAAGCTTAGAAACAATTTCCACTGACGCTAACTTTTCTGTGCTTACCATCCTACCGATATTAAATTTTTCCTATTTTAAACCTAAATCGCTAATTAGTAGTAATTATTAAATATTGAAATTTCAATTCATTTTTTATTATACGTAGGTATTTATTACAAAAATTGCCTCTACAAACATTGGCCCATAACTGTCTAGTATTAAATAACGTAGCTATTATAAATAATTGCGGTAATAACTTATTTACAACTTTATGAATAAATTTGGCTACTTTAAATTAATTACGACAAGCAATAACTGTAATTTAATCATTAATAATATGTTAGATGATATCTGTATTATGTAATTTAAAATGTATGTAGTAATTGCTCATAGCTATGCATGCGTTGGGCTTAAAGTTGGTAAGTTATATTTGTAATATGTAGAAACAAATTTTATAAGTAAACCAGCTGGCCCGTTAAAGGTTATTTTGCCATATACGCGATAGAAACATTATTTATTTATGCTTGAGACCCTCAATAATTGTAGGAAGCGAAAAGTTATCTGTGACGTTTTACCTGTCACGCCCATCTCAGAAACTTCGATTGCCACGACTTAGGGTCAATTCAGACCGCAACGCGACGCGTACATGCATATCTAAATTTGTATTGGAACGACATACTTCAATTGCGTGAGACGTCATGCAAATCTGTCAATTCAATACAAATTTAAAAATGCAGCTACGCGGTGCGTTGCGGACTAAGGGTTGATTCAGACCGCAACGCGACACATAGATGCATTCCTAAATTCATATGGATTTGACAGATTCGCAAGACGTCTCACGCATTAGAAATTTGTCAAAGCCATCCATAAATTAATGCCGCACCGCGCCTCGCCTCGCCTCGTCGCGTTGCGGTCTGAATTGACCCTTAATTGACCAGAGTGTCCGCAACAACGTAATTTCGGTTAGCCACAGTTGGTCTAGCCTTCTGGAGAGGTTTGGGAACAAACTCCGCGACATGAGAATTTTATAAGGAAATCTCACGGGGACTCTACATTTTACTGCAATAAAAAGTAGTCTACGCTACGTCCCCCCTGTGGTGCGCTATGTATCTGGCAAAATCGCTATTTTCAGGCTCGCAACCTACGTTACTATGTAGCTTGTATACATAGAGCCTAAACCAGACTACGAAAGATAGGATTGAAGATCAAACGCAGCATTTCTGAGCTTAACCGCGTGACCGCTCTCTTTCTAATAGGTCCCTTATGGCCTTTTATTAAGATTGCTTCAATTTACGATATAGAAATAATATTATTCGACATCGAATTGTGTATAAACGCCAGTTTGGCGTCGCGCGTTTGATAACAATTTTCTCACTACATACTATGATAAGTGATAACATATTTTTGGCAGATAGCACCTTGTGTTGGTGGCTAGCCCACGACTAGCCTCAGCTCTCAACCAACCGAGTTACAGAGGTCATCTACGAACTATAATAACTCCCACACCGGTTTCGGTGTCGATCATCGGTGGCCGGCTTCGTTGAAACCATGCCAGTTACACAGGAGTAATTTATAGTGCCCAAGTGTGTGCGCAGTACCTACACAAGAGCACTCTCTGTTCCTTCGGTCGGCACGGTCGTCCGTCCCACTGGGTATGAGAGTACCCAGTGGGACGGACCGACGCGACAGGCGAGAGATCAGACGCAGGACCGACTTTTTACATGCCCATCCGACTCATGGATCATCTAACAGCTAACTTGTCAGACAATCAGCCTCAGGTGATCAGCCTGACGTGTGTTAAGGAGCGCCACACGTTCAGTCAGATATTTACCCAACCTATAAAGGGCGATTACACGTCACGGCCATGAGACATGAGAGCACTTCCCACGGCGAATTCGCACGTACCTGACGAAACAGATGATATCTTTCGCGAAAGATAGAGGAATGTTCGAATTAACTTGTTAATGTGTTAATTACGTGACGATTGATGCAATGAGGTGAACAAAAATCTCGTTTAGTGTAAAAGCATGCTATTATATGCATTTATAATGAAGTTATTTTGGCATTATTTCTAACAGTGGACAGTTTTACGAACGACTAGATGACGCGGACGCCCGCAACTGCGTTGCGCCAAAAATCGTTTATCGCGCGGGAAATTTACATTTTCCGGGATAAAAGTATATAGGATACTTTTATCCTTTCCTGCAGGGACTCAAAGTATCTACATACCTCAGCAGTTAGGACGTGAAGATGTACCAGACAGATAGACACACTTTTGCATCCATCCATACTAATATTATAAATGTGAACGTGTGTCTGTTTGCCTGTCTGTTTGTTTCCTCTTTACAAGCAAACCTCTGAACCGATTTTGCTGAAATTTGGCAAAAATATACTTTGACTCCCGGGAAAGGACGTAGGATACTTTTTATCCCGGAAAACGTACGGTTCCCGCGCGATTAACGAGTTTTACGCGCAACGGAGTTGCAGACGTCATCTAGTTTATAATATTATATTAAGTAAAGTATGGATTTTTAACACTTCTTCAATAGATTTCAGTGAATTTCGAATTTTTATAAAAACATTTTCTTATATCTATTCTAAAAATGTGCCTAGTTTGAAGCACAGAAGTTACAAAACTAGTAAAAGAAAAGTTATTACATAATGAGGTATTTTATCTTTATGTTTCACTTATTTCACGTGTACCTTATACAATGTAAACAAAATGTCTAGGACAATAGCTACAAAAGTCAGAAGATCGTTTAAGATTATTTAAGAAACTTTACAAGTTGGTTACGACTTATTTTAGTGTAGGACATAGAATTGAAGAGATATTGCTCAAGTAATCTTTATTATTATTTTTAACAAAAAATTAAAACCGACTTCCAAGGTAAAAACAATAGTAATATGAACTAAAAAGTATTAAATAACTCTTACTCTATAAGAGTGCCTTTTTCAGAATTCGTCTAAATCTCAACTATTTCTGTACTGTATACGACAGTCTTCATTATTTTGAAGTTGGTACCAGCTAATTTAATCGTGAGTTCAGTAATGTCAGAATATCTGAAACTTTTGGGACTGGTACCGACTTCAAAGTAATGAAGACTGTAGTATGTACAGAAATAGTTGAGATTTAGACGATTTCTGAAAAAGGCACTCCTAAAGAGTAAGAGTTATTTAATACTTTTTAGTTCATATTACTATTGTTTTTACCTTGGAAGTCGGTTTTAATTTTTGGTTAAAAATAATAATTTCACTCTTTTTAGTTATGTACAAAATAAGGCTTTGTGCGTAAATAACCAATACGAATGTTAACTATTCACATTATGTTACTTTAAGCGAAATTGTGGTAAATGCTTGCAGGTATCTAAGCGATGCTGCAATTTCCAAACTTTTATCTTTAAAGGTTCAGGAGTTCTGTTCAGTGCTTTTGGACCAAGAGACACCTTCGTATGAAATTATTCTTATTCGTAACATATGTTTAGCTTACTAGAAACAACATTTTAACCACTATGAGTGTTTTGATAAATTTCAAGGATTTCCCTCGATTGCTCATAGATCCCTTCATCAGCTCACCACTTTCGTAATTGTTATACAATATTAAGATTATATCCTATACAAAAACATGAGAATTTTGAAAATCATCGAAATCATCATCAAAAACATCTGCTTAGATGCAAAATATCACGAAAAGTACCAATAATTGGGTCATAGTGTGATGACCAATGGTATAATTTTGGTTGTGATGATGATGACCAATCAAATTGATGTGTTGGGTTATGCTTTCAGTTGTTCAAACAACGCCGAAATCCCCGAACCTGTACCTATAAGCATTCAAAAGTTCTGTTCAGTACCTTCGGATCCAGGGTATAACCTGGTGTGAAGTCTTACTTTTTGGTAGCATTTACCTCGGATGCTTCAGAAAACTTCAAAATCACTATATGTTTTCATACAAATTTCAAGGAGTCCCCTCGATTCCTTAAGGATCCCATCATCAGATCACCACTTCTGTGAACATGGTACCAAATTCGAGTTAAACCCTATAAAACACAAAAATAAATTTGAAAATCGGACCACAAACGACTGAGTAATCGTTGAACATACATAAAAAAATACATACAGCCGAACGTATTACCTCCTCCTTTTTGGAAGTCGGTCAAAAAATATATATAAATAAATACTTTAAATTTTGTCAGTGTCGCTAAAACTCGATTACGACTGAACGAGGTTGAAAAACATTCCCCTAAGTATTATCACTTGTTTTGTAACACGCTGCTTATTGTATAATGGTTATAATACGGGCCGGGCTACCCTCGAAATTCTCATACATACGTAATACCAAAATCATTTTGTCATACGAAAATATTTAACATGTTTGAGTTGTTTTTCAGCTTAAAATAGTAATTACTTAGGTTCCTGTACAAAAATTAACTTCAAAATATTTAAACACAAAAAAAAAAATGTGTATAAATTTTTTTTACTAAATTTACTACTAAATATGTTAACACTAAAAATAGAGTAAAACACTAAAAAATATATAAATAAATAGTAAATTTACTACAAAATATTTTAATACTAAAAAATATTTTTTCCCATCATCAGGTCACCACTTTTGTGAACATGGTACCAAATTGGACCAACGAAACAAAAATTTCGAAAATCGGTTCACAAACGGCGGAGTAATCGTTGAACATACAAAAATAAAAAATTAAAAAAAAATATCCACAGCGGAACATAATATAACCTCCTCGTTTTTTTGGAAGTCGGTTAAAAAAACAGTCCGTCAATCAACCGGTTAGACCAGGGTTTCTCAAAGTGGGGTACGCGAACCCCTAGGGGTTCGCCATTCGAGGGCAGGGGGTTCGCGACAAGATTTACGTAATGGTGGCTTGATAACGCGCGGCACTCTTTTGGCACTTTAGGTATGTGTTTCATTAGTTGGTAAGGAGTTCGCTGTCGCTTTGAGAAACCCAGGGTTAGACGATCATTCTTCCATCATTCCTGACCAAGCTGATGGACTGAACTGATGCCAGACTGACTGTGTAACCGTAGTCTTAAAGCTAGTAAGTATAGTAACTTTAAATGTCGAACACTTATTTTTCTTAATCAATAAATATAATATTATGTAGGCCATAACTAAAAAGGATTTATCGAAATTCAACCCCAAGAGGATCAAAAGTTTGAATGTCAGAAATACACGGGCAAGCTCGAAGGCATATGAAGGTTCAAGACAAGAGAGTTTAACATATTAAATGATCCCTGATGACAAATCAACTCATTCTGGAATTTTAACAAATTAATTTACCCATCAATCCCCAAGCGGCACCCGGCTGTCAGCTGTCGCATAACAATTGAAAATCTATTGTCTGCGATTCCCACAACCAAGGTATACATATATAAACACCTTAGGAAACTAATAATGTTTACATAGAAGAATTTGAAAGCTTCGGCTTGACTGGCCATCTCCCATCGCCGTTCCTAGAAAACGGACTAGGTCAACCAATAGAAGTAAAATAGCTAGCAATTTTCCGAAGTCTATTACATTGACCTACTGTTTACCTCACCTGTGGCTTCCCGGGTCGGGGGTCACTCATTACATAAGGGGTCAAAATTATCTGTGATCTTCCCTATACAAGCATGCCACACAATATTAAACCTTAACTGTATAATAATAAGGTAGAATTGTTTTCGTGTAGACAGTACCGTACCTTCTCTATTGAGGAAATTCCAATATTTATGTATGTATTATTCTTGTGAACAAAGGAAAATAACGATAGCGAAATAATAATTTTCCTAATTCAGAATTGTGATATATCACATTTTATCATAAATCATTTATTAATTTCATATTATTTTATATATTATCGGGATAATATATACCGGTCACTGAACAGGTGGAAAAATCGAAAATTGTCCTATTTTCACTAGTTGCTAGCTGTCTCTTTCTCGTGCACGAAAATATCTTCATTCGACTCGCACTTTGCCAAGTCTTAAGATCTATCAGCTTCCTTGATCATGGAAATTCAAAGGTTTTGGTGAAATTAATGACATAAGAAATATTATAATAATAACGCTTTTAAGCTCAGTATAGCTTTTATGGTGGGCTTTGAGCGCGGCGACAGAATCAAGAAATTATGTAACGAAAAAAACCTAACACTCCAACTGGCATAGCGGTGCGGCATTGCCGTGCATCGTTTCACGTGTTTGTGAGAGTGCGACTAGATTTACGCGAATTATGATTGCATAAGTTGATAAAGAATGCTCTGCATTTAGCTTTACCGCGGCAGTCCACGAGTGCCATAAGTTTTTTATAAGGTAAAGAGCGTCCACTAATTTGAAATAATTTCAATCCGTTGGATTGACTTAGTATGAGTTTTTTATAGGGCGTTAGATTGAAAAGATCAATCTAATATTTTTTTTCGATCGGAAGGGATTGGCCGCGTAGGCTGTAATCCCGATTAATTTTGGGCACCAAAACGTTCTTATTAGATAAAGATATTAAAGATAATGAAAATGTAGGAAGAATGGAAAAAAATCACGAACCTTCAAAACACAAAACTAAAATATTTTCCACATTCACCTAACCTGTAATAAAAACTATTCCATAAAATCCATATTTCCATACTTAATATTATAAATGCGAAAGTGTGTCTGTCTGTCTGTAACCTCTTCACGCCCAAACCGCTGAACCGATTTTGCTGAAATTTGGTATAAAGATACTTTGAGTCCCGGGAATGGACATAGGACACTTTTTGTACCGGAAAAATGTACGGTTCCCGCGCGATAAACGTAATTTGGCCCAACGAAGTTTCTAAATTTGCGATTATAATTGATGCCAAAGTGTAGAACCGTATAATATACCCCCGAACCGTACATTTTTCCGGGCCAAAAAGTATCCTATGTCCTTTCCCGGGACTCAAAGTATCTCCATACCAAATTTCAGCAAAATCAGTTCTGACAGACGGACACACTTTCGCATTCATAATATTAGTATGGATATGACTCATGTAGCGCCGTAACTTGGACCAGTGAGTAACGATGATACAAGATTTCGCTAACAAAACTACTTATGACCTAACCGCACTAACTAGTCTAGGTCATATCTTACATTCACTTTCGCCGTATCGATACTGGACGTTGTACAGGAAAATCACTGTATGTCTGTCAATATGTTCTTAACTTCTGGATAACATATTATTCATATTAAATTAAGTACGGTGGTTTTAGATATCGCCTAAGGGTCAATTCAGACCACTTATGAGTGCTTACAGATTGTCTTTTGTCCTTTCTATGGATAGAATAGAATAAAATTTATTCTCTTTGGGTCTCAAAGTGTCACCAAAATCTGTTCAGTGGCTAAAGCCTGAAACTTGGACCAGGGCCAAAATATAAGGGGGCGTCCACAAATTATATCGGGTATTTTTTTGAAATTTTTGACCCCCCCTCCAAAATCTCACGTGAGATTTTACAAAATGTGGGTTTCTAATTTCTTACGTAAACGTTTGGTTTGATGGTCAGTAGATTTTCTTTCGAACGAATTTGTGAATGATCTTAATCGTATAACGATAAAATCTTAAGCATACGTACAACCATAGAGGTATAACCTAGATGAAATGGTCCAAAATAGTATTATTTTGTTGAGAAAAAAATTACGTGAGATTTGCCGAGACCCCCCCCCCTCTCCAACGTGAGATTAGATGAGATTTGACTTGACCCCCCCCCCTCCCCAGATGAGATTTGACTCGACCCCCCCTCCCCCCTAAACACCTCACGTTATTTGTGGACGCCCCCTAATACTTCCTCGAAAGAAAACATTTTTAAATATGCAACGAAGATTTTGTTCATATAATACGAGATGTTTTTTTTTTCATCCTTTTTTCCCCCTTTTTTAGAAGGTTATATTTTTATGAACTAAACCTTATTTTATACATACTACTAGCTGTCCCGGCAAACGTTTCTTTGCCATATTATATTAAGTATATCGCCCGTATTATTTTATTGAATTAGTGACTAAAATATAAGTATATCACCATGGCAACGTCTATCGCTATCCCGTGACCAGCGTCGCATAAACAATGGTCGCTCTTTATAGACAAATAATTTGCAATAAAATAAAATTGCGACTATAATTTGAGATTTAAACTATCCTATCTCTCAAGTTGGATCGAACTGCACATGGTGTGCGAATTTTATTATAATCGGTTAAGTGGTTTAGGAGTCCATTGAGGACAAACATTGTGACACGAGATTTATATATATTAAGATTTAATTTTTCACGTCAGTGACTCCGTAGTCCATACAATCCTCAGTTTGGAATGTATAAGTAAAATGTGAATGTCTATTTATGTAATAATTTACATCAACTCAATTGCAAGCAGACCTCAAAGATCAACTCGGCTGAACTTATTTATGTCAAATTCATCATCATTATCCCGTTTCACAAATGTTTCGACGTTGTATCCAGTAATATTTTTTTTTATAAAATAAGGGGGGCAAACGAGCAAACGGGTCACCTGATGGAAAGCAACTACCGTCGCCCTTGGACACTCGCAGCATCAGAAGAGCTGCAGGTGCGTTGCCGGCCTTTTAAGAGGGAATAGGGTAATAGGGGAGGGTAGGGATGGGAAGAGAAGGGAAGGGAATAGGGGAGGATAGGGAAGGGAATAGGGTAGGGGATTGGGCCTCCGGTAAACTCACTCACTCGGCGAAACACAGCGCAAGCGCTGTTTCACGTCGGTTTTCTGTGAGAACGTGGTATTTCTCCGGTCGAGCCGGCCCATTCGTGCCGAAGCATGGCTCTCCCACGTATAAATTCTTAGTAGAGTCTTCCATTACATCTACCTATTAATTATCTATCTATGAAAAGAAATCATGAAATTACAAAAATCTTTCACGTCTAAATATAATTATTTTAATACTTATGAGTTAGCCTATTACAAAATGCTTTTTGTAATTAAATATCTTTTTCTTACTTTGATTGGATCGGTTATTCACTCTTATTAAAATTTTTCAAACTTTGTAACATCTACATTCTACAACGACGTATAAAATTGTGTTCATTATAAAATTACTTTCGTTAAGTTTTCTTGTTCATTTAAGTTAAATTAGGCTATGTTCAGATGTAAAGAGTTCAACGCGCGTTTTGATAACGCGCTTTGTAACTAGACTAGGTTATGCCCGCAATTCTGTTGTGCCAAACTCGTTCAACGCGCGGGAACTGTACATTTTTTTAGAATAAGTCCTATGGTCTTTCCCGGGACTCAAAGTATCGTCAGCAAAATCGGTTCAGCGGTTTGGGCATGTAGAGGTAACAGACAGGCAAACATACACACTTTCGCATTTTAATATTGGTATGTATGTTACGCTCAAAGACCGAAATCGCTCAATAAGCGAAAAAACGTTTTGATAACGTGCGTTTTATAGTCGCCGGTTAGACGGTCAAATTTTCATCAATCTGATCCATCAATCCGGTAAAGTTTGACGAAAATTTGATCGTCTAACCCACGGTTTGATGGATTGATCATATTTTTAGTATGCACTTTATATAACCATCAATATTCCGTCAATCAGATTGATGGATCATGGATCGCTCAATGAGCGAAAAAAAGGCTCACAACGCATTGTGGTCACAGTGAAACAGACACGACACGAATTTCGCGTTATGGACTTTTTGCGATTGCCAGAACGCGTCGTGGCCGTTTTCATTAGAGCCACGACGCGTTCTGGCAATCAAATTACGCAAATCACGCACGTTTCAAAACGCGTGATAAGCGCTAGTCCATGAACATACCCTTACTCTGGCTACAGAAACATGATGGATTATTATTATTGTTTGTTTGTATGTACAAATATACGAACAACAAATATATACGCCAGGAGGGCTTGGTTCTTGGGCTTGGAAAAAAAAGTCAAGGAAAATTCTTGAAAAATACCTTTCATTCTGTCTGTGAGCCCTCGAAGAAGGGCCTAATGAAAACCTGCACGGAAATTCTTCAATTTATTTAATTTGGCCTCCGCCAAATTAGGTTCATCAGTACTTACTTTACCGAGCCTAAGAGTATAAAGAAAATGTTTTAGGTATTCTTTTTTTATATTTTTTACTTTAAACTTTAAAGCTATTACATAGCTTTTTTACAAGTAAAAAAAGTTAAAAATGTCTAACTATTAGTAAGACGTAAACATACTATTTGCAGCAAGAAACTTTAATAATAATAATATTATGTCCTTAAGCGGAAGTCAAAGTAAATACCAAATTTCATGCAAATCTGTTCGGTGGTTTGAGCGGAAAAGGGTAACCGTCTCACATACACACTTTCGCATAGTAGAGTAAATTATCTTTACATAGAATATGGACACACCTATCCATAATAATATTATAAATGCGAAAGTGTGTCTGTCTGTCTGTCTGTTACCTCTTCACGTCCAAACCGCTGAACCTGATTTTTTCTGAAAATCGGTATGGAGATGCTTTGAGTCCCGGGAAAGGACATAGGCTACTTTTTATCCCGGAAAAATGTACGGTTCCCGCGCGATAAACGATTTTTGGAGCAACGGAGTTGCGGGCGTCATCTAGTTAATACATATTATTCACCGAAATCATGCAATTTTTATCTAGATTTTAGAATATTACAAAATTACTAATGGCATGCGTACGGATTTTGCTCACAAATAGGATATTGTGAAAATTATTGTTACTCAACTTATATCTGATTGCCAGAGGAGTTATTGCTGTTGCAATTTCGGCTATCGATCTATCAAAGTTATAATTAAGCCTTTGTAACCTTTAGACCCAATTTCACTAACGTCTGTTAGTGTTAAGTGCCTTCCCTAAGGAGATTCCGTAATTTACCGTATTTAGAGCCTTATAAACTCATAATTTGAAAGCTACAAAGTAATCATAATTAATAAAAATACAGCAATAATTTTCTGTATATCAACATTCGTTTCCACGTCTTAAATGTTCTATATTTGTTTATTATACTCATGATATCAGCTTCCAAAGTAAAACCAATTTATCAAAATTCAAGCATACATTCAGCATCTCCTTAGTATTTACAAATTATTTTCATTTGAAACACACGCCAATAGATCTACAATATCATAAACTACATATTCCACGTTTTCAATTTTTTTAGGTCAATTTTGAACTAAGATAAGTAAAAAAAAGGGTTTTGGTGCGATCTCGGCAACGCGGCAAATGTATGGCCAAGTTCGTTTGCTCGGGGGACGGCCTTAACAGCTTGTTAAAATGTCATGTCTTTTCTTTCATTGATATGAAAAAGGAAAGAGGTAACGTGATACTAATTCGAGCATTAAAATTAACAGTCGTTAGTGAAATTGAGTCTTAGCTAAACTAATGAGGTATTATTACTCTGGTTAACAAGTGCCATTTTCGTCAAAACCTGATCTCATGCACCGAAAATAATGATTTTGGTCTCATTCAATTCGGAATACCATCTAGAACATTCTATCAAAATTCCAAGAGGGGCTGAAAAAAATGCAAAAGTTATAAACAATTAAGTAAACATAAAAAGAAGGGTTTGATTTTTTTAAATATTTCTAAAACTATTTGAGATAATCAAAATTTGAAAATAGATTCTTAAAGAGCAGGAAATTTCCTAAAAAAATCCTAGATCCTGGAACCTTATCAATAATCCTTATAACTTTAATTGAGCGGCGAAAGTAACGGTAAAAGCGCGTGGTTCGGGTTTTGCGTGATTTGCTGTAATCTGCTACGTGAACTAAAAAAATATTTTAAGTGATTAAATATTAATATTACGGAATAAAAAAAAATTGGTACTAGGTACATAGACATATCAATAAACAATAATCCGTTAACAAAAATAAATTATCACAATTTGTTTAATTGTTATGCTTTTAATATAATTGCATATGCATTTAATATATGCCCCCGTAAAACAAAATAATATAAATAAAAACTAAATAGCAAAATTGTAACATTTTGACTTCCCTCATATTACGATTTACGAACCTACTCAAATCCTGAAATTCCCCAACGCAATTCATCTACTTAATAAATTATTCATAACACTTATTTAGTTGTAACGGACATGGCAACACTGCTTAACATTTCGCCTATACCACCCTATACTAAAATAACAAAAACTCACATTTTTATCCAAGGGATTTAAGCCCTAAATCCTTTGAATAAAATGTGAGTTTTTTCATTTCATTATAATTTTAGGGCCTTAACTCAACAAAAAATTTCATCAACTGTAGTATTTTTAATATACAATGTGTCCCGACACCGGTGTCCGATCCTTTAATGTCATGATCTATGGCATATTTTATCGACAAATTGGCTCTAAAAATTTTTCTCTCTCACACGGTTGTAAAATGCCAGCCATTTTAATTTTTCTCGGGCTTTCACACTAATCTGACCAGTACTTCTCATGTAAATATCCTATGAATATAAAAAAGGACTCATTTGATAGCTGAATTTTTGGACTACGCTTACATAGGCAATATGTTATAAATTTCGTGGAATTAAACATAGAAAAAACCAAGTTTAAGAAAAAAAATGTGTATATTTTTATTAATGGCTTTTTGTGAAAAATCTGGCACATTAAACTGGTTCTTTTTTATTCTTAAAAGATAGAGGAATTTTTCATCTTCTAAAATTCTTTTGCTTCAATGCTCTAAGTTAGATAGTTTAGAAGTTATAACGATTTTCTTATGATGAGGTGGTCAGATTAGTATGAAGCCAGAGAATTTTTTTTTCAAAAGTTGGAGAAAGTAGTCCACAAATTTAGCTATCAAATGAGACCTTTTTTATCTTCATACAATATTTACAAGAGCAGTTCTGGTCAGATTAGTGTGAAAGCCCGAGAAAAACTAAAATGGCTGCCATTTTACAACCTTGAGAGAGAAAAAAATATTGAGGCCCAATTTGTCGATAAAATATGCCATAGATCATGACATTAAAGGATCGGACACTGGTGTCGGGACACATTGTATAATAATTCTGTGTATGAAGTAATGAAAAACTCTCATATTGTACACGGCTAATGGCTATTGTAAAAACCTATTTGTACCTAAGTGTACGGTCGGACACTGCAGAACTTCTATTTTTCCCACCGTACATTGCTGAACTTCTATTTCCCCGACTGTACACTGTCAAACATTACCCCGACTGAACCTAATCCTTTCTCCAGTGAGTCACACGCATATTGCTCCATTTCAAGGAACAAGGAAGTGTTTTCAGCGTAATAGGCTTACTGTGTATGGTAGAGAGAAAGCTTGGTTACTAGTAAAAGTACTTTTAGACTTCGTTAGTGCTCGAATGAAATATATCACTAAGACAGCGGTTCCTAAACTATTGAGGAAATAGTACCTAGATATAAATGCTTTTTATGGCATTTACTTTTGAGAGACCTTACTCTTGGCATGTATAATATGTCTCATAAGAGTCATACAAGACATATAAGTAATGAGTACTTATATGTCTTATATGACTCTTATGAGGAATGCTTTGCTTGTTTGATTGTTTGCATTGCATAGGCTTCGAAACTACTAGCTTGATTTTAATGAAACTTGGCACAGGTATAGAGCAGATTGCGGCGAAGAACTTGGCAACTTTTTATTGCAGCAAAATGTACGATTCTCACGGGATATGACACGACGACGACAGTCCACGTCGTGTGAAAATGGCCCCAAAAAACTCCAAGCCTATATTATTTATACCACACTTTTTTGCCATAACATATCCATTACATACAGACTTATTTAGTACATAAACTCACATAATATCATGAGCTTTCTAGCAGTATATTTATTTAATAACTTTCTATTGATCAGCAATTGAGTGATATTGACAATGACGAAACCACAAACTGACAGACATACTAACCGCAGTTCCTTGTATATGCTTCAGAACGAATAGGTCGAATCGACTAAAGTATAGGTCTACCAGAATCTGATGGCAAAAAGTGAGAAAATAAATTGACTCTAGCAATACCGGTTTAATAGGAATAAAACATTTTCATGCTTTTTTATTCCTTTAGCGGCTTATTTTGTGTGTAAAACATGAAAACATAAAAATTTATCCTATGATCAAGGATATTTTTTGAAAATCTGCTGTCAAAAATTGCCATCAGATTCTGGTAGATCTATATTCTACTAGCTGTTGCCCGCGACTTCGTCCGCGTGGACTTCAGTTTATAGTTGTTCCCGTACATCGATTAAATAGTTAATGCGCAAATCACAAATTTCCTTTTTGTGGGAACCGTACATTTTTCTGCGACAAAATATATCCTATGTTCTTCCCCGGGACTCAAAGTATCTCTATACCCAGCAAAATAGATTGAATAGCTTAGGCGAAAATCATAAAAGTTTATTGAGCGGGAACCGTACATTTTTTGGGACAATATGTATCCCTTGTCTTTCCCGAGACTCAAAGTATCTCCATTCTCCATACCAAAATTCATTAAAATCGATTGAATAGTTTACGCGCAAATCATAAAAGTATATCGTGCGGTAATCGTACATTTTTCCGGACAAAATGTATCCTATATCCTTTTCCGGGACTCAAAGTACATATTATATCTATACCAAATTTCATCAAAATCGGTCCAGCTGTTTACGCGTGATGTCGGGAACCAAGGGAAGTATATGGATTCATTTTTATTATTAATATACGTTCCGCGCGGCTTCGCCCGCGTAAGTTAGATATTTCACATACAAATTAGTCCACAAAAAATAGCCTATGATCCTTCACGTGCTCTACTGCCTATCTGACCCAAATAACAGAAAAATTGCTCTAGTAGTTCGTAAGATAAGCCCTTTTAAATAATTTCCCCCGTTTTTTCCACATTTTCCTCTATTTCTTTGCTCCTATTAGTCTTAGCGTAATAAAATATAGCCTATAGCCTTCCTGGATAAATGGGCTATTTAACACTGAAAGAATTTTTCAAATCGGACCAGTAGTTCCTGAGATTAGCGCGTTCAAATAAGCCCTTTCAAATAATTTCCCCCGTTTTTCCCCATTTTCCTCTATTTCTTCATTCCTGTTAGTCTCAGCGTGATAAAATATAGCCTATAGCCTTCCTCAATAAATGGGCTATCTAACACTGAAAGAATTTTTCAAATCGGACCAGTAGTTCCTGAGATTAGCGCGTTCAAACAAACAAACAAACAAACTAACTAACAAACTCTTCCGCTTTATAATATTAGTATAGATAAGAGCGTGACGTGATTAATCATTGGTCGTAGCGCCGCTCGCGAAATCCAATGATTTAATCTAAGTAAAACGTAGTATTTTAGCTCGGTGCCTTCGGTTTGACCTTTCGGAGATTAACCTTCGTTACTTTACCTCAATGCAGTGTTCTAAAATTCCATACTTACGTCTGGTAGTGTGTAGAGAGGCGACGCAGGGCGCGGGGCGCGGGGAGGTAGGTTCCCCGCACCCCGCACCTCGCAAGTCGGCTCAATGTGTCTGGCACTCTAGGGTCTAGTGTCCTTATGGCTTCAGATCTGTCTGGCCCATCAAAGAGATCTAAGGAAGAAAAGATGGACAGGATGTTCGAGCTAATGGTCGAAAAGACCGTTCAGTAGCCGCCTCAACAGTCGGATAAGTCGGACAGCGATTTTTCTGTCGCAAAGGTTTCTTATTCTCAAACAAAGCGGGAAGATTCAGCAGGTCTTCGATTTAAGACGTTTAAAAAATGCCTTTTTAATTCCTTGGAAGCTTATTTTTATAAATAAAAATCATATCCCCTAATTTCTGCTTAACTCCGATTACTAGAAAGAATAGCTAAGTAATCTGGCTGGGAGAACTGTTTCAGTTGACAAGTATTCCGTTCGTTTTATTAAGCGTGCCTGTGGTCTTCTCTCGTCTCACAAATTGGGTTACGAGCGTCTTAAGATCAAAGGGCATCCGGGCACTAGTATACCTGGATGACTTTCCGTTTGCTCATCAGGATCCTTTATTTCTCGAGGATCAGGTTCAATTTGCGTTGAGTTTTGTGCAAAGTCTCGGATGGGCTGTGAGTCTGGAAAAGTCTGTAATCAAGCCGACTAACTGTATAGACCGAAAGTTTTTACCCGACGCGAAGATGGTAAGGTATTCGTCGGATCTCCAGAACATCTTCAAAGATCCCAGGGCGAATGGAAATCTATAACTTCGTTAATAGGAAAGCTAGGGTTCGCCTCATGGGTCCTTTGGCTTGCCCGTTGGAGCTTTACACTCGAAACCTCCAAAATGCAGCCAGGGTTTTGAAAGAAGAAACGCTCTTCAAAAAGTTGGTCATGCCAGCTCCGACCAGGGCCGATTGTTTTTGGTGGATTCAACACCTTCGAAACCCGGGAAAGATTTTTCATGCCCGATCTTTGTCTCGACGGACTCGTCAGATTTCGGCGGGGGCATACAGCTGGGTCAGCATCGGCTGGCTGGAATCTGGACGACTTGATCTATTCACGGTATATAACCGGCCCTGTCTAAATTTCAAACAGCGGTGCAAGGCCAGTTGTTGATGCTTCAGTCGGACAACAAAACTGTTGTGGCGTATATTCGTAACCAGGGGAGTACACGTTCAGTGATCCTTCTATATTTCTAGAAGATCGATCAAATCAATTGGAGGTCACCTCAAGCCTTACATATACCAGGCAGGTGCAACACGGTAGCAGATCAACTGTCCAGGTTTATGATCTTCCAGATAGACATCTGGGCGGGTCGACAACAACTTTTATTTTGATGGAAGTAGGGAGTACCTCGAGTCGAGCCCTTCGCCACTCACCAGTCCAGAGTGGTTCCCTGCTATGTGACGATGGATGCAAGGGACGCAGAGGCAAGATTCATAAATTCGTTCAGTCAGGAGTAGCATTTCAATCTGGCTGGGGTCTTTCCACCCACTCCGTTAATTTCCAAGGCTCTTCAGCATCTCAACAGGACATCAGGAG
Organism: Lysandra bellargus; assembly: GCA_905333045.1. Taxonomy (NCBI): domain Eukaryota; kingdom Metazoa; phylum Arthropoda; class Insecta; order Lepidoptera; family Lycaenidae; genus Lysandra; species Lysandra bellargus. The sequence continues at coordinate 4,351,904 of HG995358.1, forward strand.
TTTTTCTAGTGGAGGTCCCCGATGGGAGAAAGCTTTTTGGAGAGGATCTCTGAAACGCAGATACTTAGAGCCGCCCTTCGAGATTCGAGACCTGAATCAGCACTTGGTCGAACCGTCATCCAATAGCTATCAGGAGGTCTGGAAGGTACGGGGCGGGGTGAGTTAGTGTCCGGTTTGAAGCCTGATTACGTGGATCTGTTGCAGTCCGCTTGGCGGCACTCTACATGGAAGACCTTATGAGTCAGCCTGAAAACAGTGGGTCTCGTGGGGAAAAGGAATGGGGGAAATCTTAGTCGGCCTCGCCCACTGGTCTTATCGTCTCACTTCTAATACCTGGCAAAGGAAAAAACTTCACTTATGCTAAAATCTTGGTGCATAAATCAGTGATAGTATCCTAGGCTGATCCATCTCAGTAGAGTCGTCTTTCTTCACATCCCCAGGTAACTGTAATGCGGAGGGGGATAGTTACAACCAAGCGTTCTTCTTCATCATCGACTCCCATAAGAAGGAATGTACAGGATCTTATAGAATGGTTAAAAAGGAATGCTCCATCGCTGAGTATTTTTCAGGTGTCACGTCATGTACGTCACGTTCTTTTGTTATTGGCTCTGTCGGATTTAAAAAAAAATGTTAGCCGATTTTTAAATCGAAGACGGATGGTTCCTATCAAAACTCGGCAGTCAGTTTGGGAGGTGATATCATCGGAAGATTAATCTTTAGATTAATTGGTCAAATGTATAAAATGCTTGATTGAATGCTCTTCAGAAAGAAGGAAGGCTCGAGAAGGCTTGTTTAATTGGTTTATTACTACTCGAGACGATGTAGATGCATACCTCTCGTATGCATCTACATCGTTAATCGCAGTTTGGCATAACACTGCTTTCCAGGATTTGGACATTGATCCGAGGTCCATACGGTTAGCTAGGGCATCGAATGATTAAAAAAAATCATGTTCCACTTGAAGGATTCTGTCGAGAGGTAATTACTGGCGGGGCTCCAGTAATTTCTTCAAGCATCATACATTATAGCAGAACTGTAGATTGTCCCCGCTCTTCTAGTACCAACACTTTAATCAATTAAGTACAGTTGCCTGATCTCGGTACCAGAGGCTGTGATTATAGCTGTAATAGTTAATTAATAACATTATAGTCCTAGAAGTATCAGCGGCTGTGATTATAATGATAAATTTAAAACGCTTCAATATGATTTTTGTTCGGGTTCTTTACCGGACTGTTTTGCTTAAGAATTTACTATATTCTTCCTATAATGTAATCAAGTGCAAATTGAGTGCATATATTCTCTGTCGTTTCCTTGAAACACCTTACCTTGCTAGAATAGTCACAGTACGCTTGAGGCGCCGGCAGATGGTAGAGCACGTCTCTAGACTACTAGAGCTAAAATAGAACCGTTTTCCACCCCGAAGGGAAGAAAACGATTATTTTAGGTCGTGCCGAGGCTTGACCTGGAGTAATGGCTTTGCCGGCTTTTCGAAGACTAATACTGTCGAAGCTCGCTGCGTCGCGCGCGCCGCCGACTCGCGAGGTGCGGGGTGCGGGGAACCTACCTCCCCGCGCCCCGCGCCCTGCGTCGCCTCTCTACCCACTACCAGACGTAAGTATGGAACTTTAGAACACTGCATTGATGTAAAGTAACGAAGGTTAATCTCCGAAAGGTCAAGCCTCGGCACGACCTAAAATAATCGTTTTCATCCCTTCGGGGATGACCTTTTTTTACCTTGCATTATAATTAAGAGTGATCTTCTTAAGACAGTGATACACAAGTTATATCATATCTTATCTGCAAAATTTTTAGATATAAAAAAATACCAATAGATTTGGACTGAAAATCTTCAACAGTATAGATACTCGTACATACCTCCTAGTATTTTTAACCGACTTCAAAAAAAGGAGGTTATCAATTCGACGCATATGTATGTAATATTTCCAGAACTGCCCAGTTTTTGTGTATGTTAATCTATAACAGCTTCTGAACGAATGTGCTAAATTTCGAAAGCGTATGTATGTATGTATGTTTTTATATTTGTGCACGCATATCTCCGGAACCACAAGTCCGATTTTAGTGATTCTTTTTTTATTGTACTAGGTATTGTTCAACTTAGGGAATACTGCAAGTTTCATCAAAATCGGTTCAGTAGTTTTTGAGATAGGGAATTTTAATTCTTAATTACTAAAAACTACTTAATTACTAAATTTAAATACTATTATTTAAATGTGTGTATGTTATCTCTGCACCTATTTTAATTATTATATTTGAATGTTATAATTACTTATATGAAACAGCACATAAACAGCATGATGGCTAGCTTTCATTGCGAAAAATGTAAGATTGCTGCGCGAAAACCGGACAACAACTAGTAATACAAATTACAATAGTTACTGTATTGTCTGATAAATAATAAGAAATAATTTGGCAACCCAAAATCAGGATGATTTAGTATATAATACTATAGTCTATACTAATGTAGTAACTATTTGGTGATTTGTTTCTATAATCACTTTTTGAAATATATGCTTGCCTTATTTTTGAGGAACTAGGCCGAAAATTAAAATACATAGTAAAAAAATACAGTTGCTTAAAGTTTCCCAACTAAATTAAAAAAAAAAAAAAAAACTGTCTACCAGCTAGACTAGTAGATCACAGTCTTACTGATGAGTCAAGCGAGCATGACCGACGCTCACCTTTGTTATTACGATGCCGTCCGCGTCCGCGCGTTTACTTTCTAACGCGTGTGGCGGGGGCTATATTGCCGTAAACGATGTTGCGCGTGTGGCGGGGCCTTTATTGCGATAAACGATGATGCACATGTTACGTGTAGCGGGGGCTTTAGTGCCGCAATGTTGTCGCGCGTGTGACGAGGACTGTATGAGATACTAGACACATGTGGCAGGGGCTTATAGTAGTTTGTGGGCTCAGAATAGAGAATTTTATTCTATATTCTGAGTTTGTGGTACATAAAGATGATTATTTATAACAATTATTATTATTTATATTATTGTTTAGCGGCATCTCCCTCACTCGAAAAAACTGCATTTTCTTACAAAAGTGCTTCACTGTGCACTTTAGTACGAAACAGCTTAATATGCTTTTTAGGTGGGAATACTTTTTATTTAAATAGAAAAAAAAAATCTATTGAATTTATTTTAATTAAGAATTAAAATAAATTCGATAGAATAATAAAATATAAAACTAGGGCTTAAAGCACACAAAAAATCCTAAATATATCCTTTATACGTGGGAGAGCCTTGCTTCGGCACGAATGGGCCGGCTCGACCGGAGAAATACCACGTTCTCACAGAAAACCGACGTGAAACAGCGCTTGCGCTGTGTTTCGCCGAGTGAGTGAGTTTACCGGAGGCCTAATTCCCTACCCTCCCCTATTCCCTTCCCTTCGCATCCCTACCCTCCCCTATTACCCTATTCCCTTTTAAAAGGCCGGCAACGCACCTGCAGCTCTTTTGATGCTGCGAGTGTCCATGGGCGACGGAAGTTGCTTTCCATCAGGTGACCCGTTTGCTCGTTTGCCGCCTTATTTCATAAAAAAAATACTTTTAATATTTATCACGTTTTATAGGCCATAAGCGCCAACTACACTCATTCGATTTCCAGAACTTCCTGCTGTAATGCGTCTGATCGATATCTGAACGTAATTTTGTAATAACGGTGATATACGGGTGATCGTGCACAATGCGCTGCAACGTCCGCTGTTGAAACACCTACATCATAATATATAGAGCAGATGAGGTCAGTTCACATTGCACGAGACGCGACGACGCGACGTTTTAGCTCTTAAAATGTTAAAACGTATTTGTTCCACAAGATAATGGAATATTATTAATGTTTTCACGCTAGACGGCAGCACCAGCACAGACAGTAAATAAAAAGTTTTGTTCGGCGTTTGACAATCTCTCTGTCAATATTCTGATATGACGTGTGCATTTGCAACATGTCGCATTTTTACCCGACTGCCATGCCAGGAGGGTTGTGTTTAGCGCGTATCTTCTATGTAAGTAATATTCTTTATTACCTCGTATCTTCAGAACGGCTAAACGGATTTTCACATTTGAGGTATCATTAGATTTGTCTTATTAGCCCGAGTGTTATTAGATAGGTGACATTAAGAAAAAACCAAAATAGCGGATGTTTGACGCCATATCGTGAGGTAAACAAAAATAAAAATTTACCAAGCATATGGAGTGGGGTATCAAAATAAAGAATTTTAAACACTGATTCTAAATATGTATATAACTTGCAGTTTTAATATTAAATCGAACGATAAATCTACACTAATAGTACAAAGAGGAAAGATTTGATTTTTTGTTTGTTGGGCTCCGAAACTACTGGACCGTTTTGAAAAATTCTTTTACCATTGGAATCCTACACTATTTTTGCTGAACATAGGCTGAATTTTATTTTGGAAAAAATAAGGTTCCGTAAGATATTTGGGTTCTTCGGACGCAAGGTGTAAAAAATCAACCAGAAAAGTTACTTATTTTACATACGCTGCCTAAACTATAAAAGATAGAACCATAAATTCTAAGTAATTGTAGAACTTACAAATATCTACAAAAAAGTCCGCGACACACTATACTTATCTATGTCGAGTGAGGCACAATAACCATTTTTTTATTTAAAAATCTTAAAAATTTTTGGGACTACATTTAAACGCGTTTATTTTACTCATTCTTTTAATCCTTATCAAAATAAATTATTCCATTACTAAGTACAGTTTATGTAGATAATATTTGGTCTCTGAATTAATAAAATTGGACATTTGGTTTTGAAATTATGGCGAAATTAAAATATTACGATAGTTGGCGTCACCAAGGCGGGTGCGCGTGCGGGAGGAAGACAATCTGTGCAGGGTGCAGCCTGCGTATAATGACTGCGTCGTCGATGTTAGTGTCGGAGTCTGTGAATTGACCTGGGAATCATTTTGCTGACCGAGCCTTTCCAGGGTATGCTTTTTGCAGAGCTCACCGACATCCACGCGAGCGGGGCCGCGGCCGACCGCTAGTAATAAAATAAGAAAAAACCAAAATCCGCCTGCATGGATAAATCCAATAATCAATATTAATTAAAAATTAACTGAAATTACTGAAATAAGATGAAAATTCAATGACAAAGTATTAAAAAAAAACAATTATTTGGTACTTAAGACTAGAAACATACATTTAAACAGTACCAAACCTATGTACCTATTAAGTATAACGTATTGTAGGTACACTTTTCCTACGATATATGGTTATATCAGCATGGTAGTTTTTCAATTTTTATTATAAGTATTGATTGTCGAAATGGTTAGATGACTACAACTAAAAAGTCGCAAATAAAATAAATTAATTAAAAATCAAAAAACCCGACTGCAAAAAATGTTAACTAAAAAGAACGAAACAAGACCTAATTCTGCCGGAGGCATCGAATCCATGTTTTAATTGATACGACTCTTGCTTACGAGTTTCATGCCAGGATGAATAGAAGGTTACATAGAAAAATGTAGAAGAAGAAAGTGGATAATTAAATGCAGTCGGAGGCATAATATTTTATGATTTATGAATTAATGTTAAACTTGGTGCGACATGCCTCCGACTGCATTTTATTATCCACTTTCTTCTTCTACATTTTTCTATGTAACCTTCTATTCATCCTGGCATGAAACTCGTAAGCAAGAGTCGTATCAATTAAAACATGGATTCGATGCCTCCGGCAGAATTAGGTCTTGTTTCGTTCTTTTTAGTTAACATTTTTTGCAGTCGGGTTTTTTGATTTTTAATTAATTTATTTTATGGTGAGATTGTTTACTGTATGTGCTAGTAATGTCCTCTGCTCCATGTTTGCGTAACATTCTCTATTCAATGACTTCCCGCTTGCGGGTGCCTGTTCCAATTTTGAATGACTGATTTAAAATGCATCATCTCGTCACATGTAGCAGTGTGAACTGACCCTCATAATCACAACTCTATATTAAAACAAAATTTACACAGATTATTAAGGAAACCAAAACTGTGATTGCAAATATGATTTCTTGTGTTACTCAACCTCAAACATCAATAATTCGCCATCGACAATAATTATTAAAACTGTATTTAATTTAAACCGCGAATGTCGTTAATTAATTATGTCGAAAACAAAATGTTAAAGATGGGTAATTTATTAGTCAAATTGTATAAATCTATAGTTTCGACAGCAAAGTTATACAAGGGGCATTAAAACATACTTGATAACTGATAAGGTGTGTAAGAGTCCCCTGTATGGATTATACTGTGAAAGTAGCAGCGCTGAAAGAATAACTTTTTTTAGCTTTTGTACCTATGGGAAAACTCATCGCGCTTTCTACTTAAAAAGTTTTAAGAGTGTCCGATAGTACATTTATCGAGAAAGGCTTTAGGCCAGGGGTTCCCAAACTTTTTCAGCCTGCGGCGCACTTACAAGTCAATATTTTGTCACGGCGCCCTTTTTTTTTGAGACGGGGACTCGCTGTTGCCGTAAAGATGGTGAATTGAGCGCAGCCCTACCCACTAAAACCCGTCTATACTCTTCCACTCGTCGCACGCAGGATTGCGAGAACGCGCGAGCTTTTATTCTGCGGCTCTGAGTGCGTGTGCCTGCTTGTCACCAGCAGGCCCTCCTCGAGCCCATACAGGCTCCGTGGCCAAACAGAGGCGCTTCTAGGGCTTGTGTAGGCCTGACACTTTGGTGTCGCGATGCGCGAAGAATACGCAGCGCATCGCGACCCTCTCGGGGACTCGGTACAATGGGCGGCGGCATCCCCTTACCGCCGCCCCGAGCTCCCTGGCTAAGGTGGGACGCTGTGGTCATTTGGGTTGACCCGTCTTCGCCTTGGCATACTTCTGCGACGAGGGTTGAGCGCCTCCCTTTCTTATGCGCTCGGCCTCCTCTTTTGCGGAGATAACATCATGAGCGAAATCATCCACCGCCTTCCACTCTTGTTCGCCGCTCAACATTGCACGAAACAGTCCGGTCCGATGGCAGCACTGAGTGCCGCACGCCCTGTCACAGTCAAAGTGGTGACATCGCGTCGTTTCTTCTAGACTTATGATCTCGCACAGGTACCGACCGAAGCCTGTGTGGGTCGGAAGGAGAGCGCGCCGGTCTTCCTTGTCAACCACTGTTTCAACACTGGTCGAATGGCCTGCACCAGATTTACCCTGATTTAAGGCTCTTGCAGCCTTTCCTCCCATAGTTTTAAAATAAACACATTTTATGAGTATATTTAGGTAAAGCAAGTAAATAATAAACAAAATATATTTAATCATCTGCCTGCTTTACATAATTCATATTATAATTTTATTTTATAATTATTATTGTGGTTATGGATAATGATGGAAGATCGACTCACGGGCCACGGCGCTCCTCCTGCCTTTCCGCGGCGCTCCAGGGCGCCGCGGCGCACAGTTTGGGAACCTCTGCTTTAGGCTATAAATTATAATATATTTATTTAAATATTACATCACGCAACGAATAGCAGAAGCGTGGTGTTAGTGGGAAATGTGGAAAAACGGGGAAAATTATAAATCTTTGTATCCCTCTTAGAAATCCATACCTCACACAACTTAGCTATTTATCAACTCAAAATCATATTTTATTTATTTGAATCATAATGATCTGAAAGCAGGACAAGTATAACCGGACCCCTGACATAGGCAATAACGAGTTCCAACATTAAAACTGAGTTATATTTTAAATTGAACCGAGGGGCGGGTGCCGAAATATTTCCTTCTCCTGATCATCTTTGTCAAACATTTCATTTTACATTTTTCGTCTGTGCCCGTTAGACGATCAATTGTATTGTCAATATCACGCTTTATTGCACAGTTTATTTGACAATTAGATTGAAGGCGCGTGATGTTCAATATTGCTTTTTATTGCTCCAGATATTTCATATCGCTCAATGTCGCAGATACGAATTGACGTACTTATATCCGATGGGCTTGGAAATTCCAGGCAATTGTATTGCGCAATATTGCTGCTTGTTACCGCAAATTGCTAGTTGTGACGACATAGTTGACGAGAATTGACTGGAATTGAGCAATTTTAGTTGCCCGTATAAGCGTACCTTAACATAAAATTGCTTATTTTAATTTGTATTTTAACATAAATTTAGGGTATTTAAGAAGCTTTAACAATCATTTTTAAGAATTATTATTATTGTAAACAAAAAATTAAAACCGACTTCCAAGGTAAAAACAAATTCAATTCTTTAACCATACATTAATATACAATAGTATAAAAGCTAGGTAGCGTACATCACGTCGTCTAATCCCATGCTAAGTAAAACTTGTTTTATGGCAATCAGAAAACGGATGCAAAAAACAATAGTAATATGAACTAAAAAAAGTATTAAATAACTCTTACTCTTTAATAGTAACTTTTTCAGAATTAGTCTAAATCTCAACTATTTCTGTACATACTACAGTCTTCATTATTTTGAAGTCGGTACCACCTAATTTAATCGTGAGTTTAGTAATGTCAGATTATCTGAAACTTTTGGGACTGGTACCGACACAGATTATAGAAGGGTACCGACTACAAAGTAATGAAGATTGTAGTACTTATACAGCATAGAAATAGTTGAGATTTAGACGAATTCTGAAAAAAGGCACTCTTAAAGAGTAAGAGTTATATACTTTTTAGTTCATATTACTATTGTTTTTACCTTGGAAGTCGGATTTAATTTTTTGTTAAACATAATAATTTCACTCTTTTTAGTTAAGTATCTACAAAATTAGGCTTTATGCGTAAATAACCAATACGAATTTTAACTATTCACATTATGTCACTATAAGCGAAATTGTGGTAAATGCTTGCAGTTATCTAAGCGATGCTGCAATTTCCATACTTTTATCTTTAAAGATTCAGGAGTTCCGTTAAGTGCCTTTGGACCAAGAATCGTATAAAATTTCTCTTATTCGTAACATATGTTAAACTTACTAGAAACAACATTTTAACCACTATGAGTGTTTTGATAAAATTCAAGGATTTTCCTCGATTGCTCATAGATCCCATCATTAGCTCACCACTTACGTAATTGTTATACAAAATTAAGATTATATTCTATACAACAAAACGAGAATTTTGAAAATCGGTCCACAAACAGCGAAATCGTCTGCTTCGATGCAAAATATCACGAAAAGTACCAATAATTGGGTCATAGTGTGATGACCCATAGTATAATTATGGTTGTGATGATGATAATTAATCAAATTGATGTGTTGGCTTATGCTTTCAGTTGTAAACAACGCCGAAATCCCCGAACCTGTACCTATAAGCATTCAAAAGTTTTGTTCGGTACCTTTGGATCCAGGGTATAACCTGGTGCGAAGTCTTACTTTTTGGTAGCATTTACCTCGAATGCTTCAGAAAAAATCGAAATCACTATATGTTTCCATACAAATTTCAAGAAATCCCCTCGATTCCTCAAGGATTCCATCATCAGATCACCACTTTTGTAAACATGGTACCAAATTCGAGTTACACCCTATACAACACAAAAAGAATTTTGAAAATTGGACCACAAACGGCTGAGTAATCGTGGAACATACAAAAAAAAAGATACATACAGCCGAACATAATATTACCTCCTCCTTTTTGGAAGTCGGTCAAAAATCAACCATCTTTTACGCAACAAGTTAATTTTTTGCGCAAACCGTTTTCTAGGATGTATCGATCCTATGCAAGTACTTCCAAACATTTATAGGTAAATGGATTATATTTTAAGAAATATGTAACCGACAGGGGACAACCCGATAGATTATTTGCATTTACAATATAATAATAGGTACATATAGGTGATTTTTTTTTGCCAAAATCACACTCAATAAAGATATGCGACACCACTAAAGCTTAAATAAAACATGTTAAGTACCCTCCTTCTGGCGCAGTAGGTTAAAGATTGTTACAATATTATCGTAATACTCATAATATTGCGTAATCATTACGATTTTTTGACGATAATCACTAATCAGTAATCACCAATCATAAGTCATAACTCATAACCTCCAAAGTCCATAAAATAGTAATTTTCAGTGTGTAGGTGTATCAAGCGGCCTTGCTGTAAGTAAAGCCTCAACAATCGGCATTTTGACCCTTAAGAACATAGCAGTAAGGTCTAAACGTAGGTTCTTTAGCAACCGTACAAAGCATTCGAAAGTGTATATCGTAATAAAGTTTAATCAAATTAGATGCAGCCGGATAATTGTATAAACACACACTTTCTTGTTATTTGTCGCTTTGACATATTTTGGATAAAAATACTTGAATTATTTGTCATAATGTTAATAGTTTTTATTATCTATACCTACTATATATAATATTATAAAGCGGAAGTGTTTGTTTGTTTGTTTGTTTGAACGCCCTAAGCTCAGGAACTACTGGTCTGATTTGAAAAATTCTTTCAGTGTTAGATGGCCCATTTATTGAGGAAGGCTATAGGCTATATTTTATCACGATGAGACTAATAGAAGCGAAGAAATAGAGGAAAATGTGGAAAAAACGGGGAAAATTATTTGAAAGGGCTTATTTGAACGCGCTAATCTCAGGAATCACTGGTCCAATTTGAAAAATTATTTCAGTGTTAGATAGCCCAGTTATCGAGAAAGGCTATAGGTTATATTTTATCACGTTAAGACTAATAGGAGCGAATAAATAGAGGAAAATGTGGAAAAAACGGGGGAAATTAAATAATTTCCCCCGAAAGGGCTTATCTCACGAACTACTGGAGCAATTTTTCTGTTATTTGGGTCAGATGAGAAGTAGACCACGTGAAGGATCATAGGCTATTTTTTGGACTAATTTGTCTGTGAAATATCTAATTTACGCGGGCGAAGCCGCGCGGAACGTCTAGTTTTAAATAAAGGACGTGCAAAACTTTAAGATTGCTCGGCGAAATAGGAGGGGCAATCGCTGCATTTGAACATAATTATTATTCCTTTGAGATTTAACCTATTACGAAAGTGCTATGTTGTATTAATTATAAGCTCGTCGGCAAGAGCTCTCAGAAATTTTTGTGGGCGTTAATAGGTTCGCCCTTCAAGTGATTATTAAGTTTAAGTATCTCTTATTGTCTAAAAATAACAAATGCTTGAGATCGATTAAGAAATAAGTTCTTATATTTATTAGGCAACTAGATATTGACCGCAACTTAGTATACTATGTTTGGCGCGGGAACAGTAGTTTTTTCGGGATAAAAAGTATCCTATGTCTTTTCCCGGGAATTAAAGTATATCCATGCCAAATATTAGACAAATCGATTCATTGGTTTAAGCGTTAAGAGGTAACAGACAGATGGACACACTTTCGCATTTATAATAATTAAATATTATATTAGTACTAGATGATGCCCGCAACTCCGTTGCGCCAAAACTCGTTTATCGCGCGGGAACCGTACATTTTTCCGGGACAAAAAGTATCCTATGTCCTTTCCCGGGACTCAAAGTATATTCATGCCAAATTTCTGCAAAATCGGTTCAGCGGTTTGAGCGTGAAGAGGTAACAGACAGACAGTCAGACAGACACTTTCGCATTTATAATATTAGTATGGATACTGTATATTAGTACTAGCCGACCCGGCAAGCGTTGTTTTGCCATATAAATTATTTCTAGTATCAATATAAAAAGTAGATTAAAAACGATAGGTAGGCCTAACGAATGTACGTATACAAGACTAGCTGTTGCCCGCGACTTCGTCCGCGTGGACTTCAGCTTATAACGCGCGATGTGAACAAAATTTTGTGTCAAAAGCTTTTATAAAAAAAACCCTGGTACCCCTTAAACCAAAACACCCAAAAACAGATGTGCAGTGTGCACATAATATTTTTTTTTATTAAACTTTATTTATGCCTAAAACTTATTTAGCCCCCCAATAACACAACTATAAACTATTTATCATTGATAGGTTTAAGGTTACGTCACTGCATAAATAAAGTACTGAGAAGTGAGTTATTTAATAACATGTTACATACTCTATAACAATCGAAAGAATCGAAAAATGTAATTAAATATGGTACCACCTCTTATAGAAAGACGTATGAGCAAGCGATAGCGAGATGTAGGAGAAGCACGGCGCCATCTATTATGAATTTTTGGAACTAGCTTAATTTGAACAAATTTACGCATTTTCACCCCCTTACAACCCTTTTGTCTAGTTAAAAAGTAGCCTATGTCCTTTCCCAGGCTTTAGACTATCTGTGTGCAAAATTTCATTACGATCGGTTCAGTAGTTTTGGCGTGAAAGCGAGACAGACAGACAGACAGACAGACAGACAGAGATACTTTCGCATTTATAATATTAGTATAGATTTCATTAAAGTCGGTTGAGCCGTTTTGGAGGAGTTCGCGCACAAACACTGTGACACGAGAATTTTATATATTAGACTCTTATTAGATTTATGATTCAGTATAGATGTAACTTTGGAGATAGTTTCTTGATTGCGAGGCCGAGTCCAACATATAACCTAGGATTTTCCAACGACTTGCCCATACATTTGGCACCACTTTTCATTGTTAACTGCAATTTCCTCATTTTTCCCGTGCCTCGTATTAGATATTCCGATCGCATCGCGTTTTGTCATCGCCGTAATGATGAAGTCATGACAAGATGGCCGCCCACGACATTTTGTTTTACGCAAAAATACGAGAATTAGATAATAGTTCATTTCGCATTCTAACTGTATCGGCCATTGGTAATTGCAGCTTAGAAACGAAATGTAAATTGTTGAAACGTTGTTTCAATAAATAAATAATATTAGGAAGAAAATAGTTTATATATCCAACGATAATGTTTATATTACATACGGACAGACGGACAGACAACGAAGTGTTATTAATAAGGTCCCGTTTTTACTTTTTACCATTTGGGTACGGTACCTTAATAAGTAGAGTATGCAAGTTAAACCGACTCTTAACTCTTTTCTACTACTTTTCTACGTAGTCTATGAGAGTCCACTCTATGTAGTCCATAGATTACTATAATCTGTGGATTATGCTTCCATACTAATTTAATAAATACGAAAGTGTGTCATGTCTGTCTGTTTGTCTATATATCTTCCGTCTGTCAGTTACCTCTTCACGCCTAAGCCGCTGAACCGATTTTGCTGACATTTGGTATGGAGATACTTTGAGTCCCGGGAAAGGAGATAATAATATGGATTTTTTTTATTATAAACGAATTTTGGCGTATAGGAATTGCGGGCGTCATCTAGTCATTTATTTACATACTAGCTGTCCCGGTGAACTTCGATTTTTAGCGTTACTAACAAAATTGAAAATCCGTTTTTATGCATTACTAGCTGCCCCGGTGAAATTCGTGTCACTTTAAAACCTTCCCTGGACTTCTACGAATATTTTAAGACTAAAATCAGCCCAATCCGTTCAGCCGTTTTCGAGTTTTAGCACGACTAACACATTTGAAAATCCATTTTATATATAAAGAAAGAAAAGAAAGATATAAATATCATAGATAGATGATTTAGATGACACATTATTATTAACATATCTAATCTCTTAATAATATAATCAACACCTCAAAAATGCCCCCAAGCGATTGACCTTAAAAGCACCTATAGCAGTGGTCCCCAACCTTTTTTCACGCGGGCCACAAACATGTTTTGGTCTTGGTATCGCGGGCCGCAACAAAAATATTTTAAGGGTTAAAAAATAACATTCTTCAAAATTAACGATTTAGAAGTGGAAAATTTTTTACGACTATCACGTAGACTACGTTATTTTGCCGGTGGGCGTGAATTTCAAAATTGTTTAACATCACGCGGGCCACAAATAAAGTCCCGGCGGGCCGCATGCGGCCGTGGGTTGGGGATAGCGGACCTATACTCTTCACAATATTTTTCTTTAATGGAGTGTTATTCTGACATTCTGAGAGAGTCTTAGTAATGTTAGTGTCGTTTAAATTTCGTCACAGTGACATCAAGTATAGGACAAATTCTAGAATATGACCTCCGTTGACAATATTATAAGTATTGTCTTCCACAAATTCCACAATACAATATATTATTATGAATACACAAGTGTAACTCATGCTCAGTTTCTGTGGTATTTTCAATAAAAGCGCTATACTGTACTCGGCGAAACATGGCGGTAGCGGTCATTGACTCCCTGCCAAAAACTTGTCATTTTCTATATCAATAGGTAGGTTAATAAACTGTTATTATGTAAGCTTTTTAGCAGACTCAATTTACTACACTCACTAAAATTATCCCAAATTCCGTATAATATATGTGTAGGTGTGCGCTTGATTCGAGCTGACTAGTGTGAAAATGCTCTACTCTATGTCATTTACACTGTGTCATACATCCTAACAAAGTTGACCTTAGCAAGTGGTGCAGGTGTCAATTAGACTCAAGACTCAAGATATCTCTGCAATAGATACTCGTATGTAACATTTAATTACATTAAAAATATAGCCTTCTTGTCAATCTGTCAGTCATGAGTCGACCATCAATTATTATTAAATAATGCCTACAAAAGTACCATAAAGGCCGACAGAAAGTGAAGACTTCAGATAAGCTGATGAAATTAGCATCGCTACGGACAGCAGACTTACGAAACATGATAGAGCGGACAATATAATTATATTCCAATACCCATAGGTACGTTTAATATTATAAATGCGAAAGTGTGTCTGTCTGTTACCTCTTCACGCCCAAACCGATAAACCGATTTTGCTGAAAGGCCTGGGGATACTTTGAGTCCCGGGAAAGGACATAGGCCACTTTTCATTCCGGAAAAATGTACGGATCCCGCGCGATAAACTAGTTTTGGCGTAACAAAGTTGCGGGCGTCATCTTACTAGATGACTTAGTTGTACTCAACATAGTTTAATTGTATAGCCGAAAAATATAGCTTACAGATTATTGGCTTTATATGGCTTTATTATAGCTTATTAATGTTTATTAATGTTTCTAAAATGGTAAGAAAAGCACTGTTATTTATCTTTTGAAATACGAATAAAATAATTAGCTTAAAAGCTCCGATAAGGCCCGTAAGGCACTGTTATTTATCTTTTAAAATACGAATAAAATCTCTAATAAGCTTAAGGAGAGCTTAAAAGCTCTAATAAGGCTCGTAATTCGTATGTTAAGTTTAATACACGATTTTTAAAAGCGTTTCAAGTCGTGATTTAGCAAATTTCATATTTTGTCTTGTAGTTCAGTCAACATATCGTAATATCTGTTGTGAATAAATGCAGCACTTATAAAGTTGTGAAGTGCTACGTCAGAACGTAGAAGAGTCTTTCGTACTTCAATGAGTACTTAAAAAAATACTTGTAAAAAGTGGTTACGTAGTTAAATTATGTAAAGCACTAGATCAGAGATTCCCAAACTTTTTTTTCTCATACACCACTTTAAACATTTTGCTGGATTCAGTGGACCCCCGACAGCTATCGGGCTCCCGTGGACCCCTGGGGGTCCACCTGGACCACTTTGGGAATCAATGCACTAGATCAGAGGTTCCCAAACTTTTTTTTCTCATACACCACTTTAAACATCTTGCTGGATCCGGTGGACCTTCCACAGCTACCTCCCCCTCCCCACCCCTAAGTTCAAGGCCAGTCTAAGAAGCGTATTCATCCATCAGTTGGACCTTTACTTTTTTGTATTCTAAGTTTGACTTACAAGTCACAGTACAAGGAAGCATTAAGCAATATTTTCTTGTTTTGAAGCTATTTAACACACAAAATTACCACACTTTTACTTATTTCTAAATCTCCTCGCTCTGTAATATCTGCTAATATAATATTGTCTGCCTATACCTATATATTCATAGGAGAAGTCAAGTCGGGTCACCTAATTTTTATAGACCCCCGTTAACGACTCGTGGACCCCCATTTATTTTCCACGCAAGCGTAGACCCCTGTCGGGCTCCCGTGGACCCCTGGACCACTTTGGGAATCAATGCACTAGATGATGCCCGTAACTCCGTTGCGCCAAAATTCGTTTATCGCGACGGAACCGTACATTTTTCCGTGAAAATATGTCTCAAAGTCCCTCCATACCTAGCAAAATTGGTTCAGCGGTTTGGGCGTGGCGCGGTACCAGACAGACATACACTTTGACATTTGTAATATTCAACTTTTCGCCATCGTCCCACGCGAAAAACATACCATCCTCATCGCCTTGATGAGTGGCAGTCTTCCACAGTGCGTTTTTCGCGTAACTTTCTGCCGCGCACTGTAAAACTCTGGAACGAACTGTCACCAGCAGTATTTCCGGACCTATACGACTTGCAAACCTTCAAGATTATTATTTTTAACAAAAAATTAAAACCGACTTCCAAGGTAAAAACAATAACATCCTTATAATATGAACTAAAAAGTATTAAATAATTTTTCCTATCGAATAGTGCCTTTTTCCGAATTCGGCAAAAACTCAACTATTTCTGTACTCAATCCTTCATCATTTTGAAGTCGGTACCAGATATAGCTGAATCTTCAGTCTGCCAAAATATTTGAAACATTTGTAACTGGCACCGACTTCAAAATTATGAAGGATTGAGTACAGAAATAGTTGAGTTTTTGCCGAATTCGGAAAAAGGCACTATTCGATAGGAAAAATTATTTAATACTTTTTAGTTCATATTATAAGGATGTTATTGTTTTTACCTTGGAAGTCGGTTTTAATTTTTTGTTAAAAATAATAATTTCACTCTTTTTAGTTTTTAGTTACCTAGTAAGTAGTAAACTATCGCGTACTATGTACTATCAAAGAAGTTGATTCCTATGCAGATCGGGGAGCAGTTTGGTTGCGTTACGTCAAACCCAGCCGACAGATCACAATTAACATTGAATTGACATATTCGACCAAATAAAGTTGGTCTATCAATTATTGCATAGGAATCAATTTCCTCGATGGTACGTAGAATAATACACCTGTATTATATTATTTTACGTATCTTATTACAAGCTCACCGGTGAGCGAGACAAAATAGAATAACAATATATTTCCAAGAATCCACGATCGAAGGATACAAACTATTAGCAACAAATCATAAGTATCGTGCAGAGACCGGTCTCGAACGCTTCAACTCCCAAGCGGCCACATTGTGGTGTTATACGAATTCGGACATCTATTAATAACCGGCCCCACTCGTTCGACTCGAGCGATCTTTGCACGAAAAATTTTGAGTGTGAAGTTTTGAAAATAGACAAACTGTGTTACGCTCGTAAAAATCTCATTATTCGGTATTTTATTCGAAGATGAACTTTTCTCATGTTCTGGGAATTGGATCCCAGGTGCGCGAGGTCTACCGTCTATGGCGGTTGCATACTAAGGTATAATATTAATATATTATCTATCTCGATGGCCGTCGCCGCGCGCCGCTGCGGCTCGGCCGCTAGTGCGCGCCCGGTCGCGAATTTACAAAGGCTATATCATTAGAGTGAAAGCGCAAACTGAACTGGCTTAGCTTTTGTTAGACAAAAACTTGACAAAACACTTATCTGTTTTAGTACAGAAAATGACCGAAATCGCCTAGAAAGAGATTAGCTAAATTGTTTCTAACGTTGCAGCAACATATTATGCTATTCAATTTGATACCGATATGGTAAATACATCGTCATTGTTAACTTTAAAAATATGTAGGTGGATAGTTATATGAAAATTGTTATTACTTATTATTTTAATGTTACAGTAATGAAATTACTTACTCGTTTCTATTCTGTATTTAAGGGTCCGTATACGAAATTTGTCGATTTCGCTGATTTTACAGACGTGATTTAACAGTTAAAATACAGTATTTCTATAAGTTTTAATGCACAACATGTAAGATCATTTCAATTATAATATAGTGTTGGAGCTAGATTTTTTATTTTTTTTAAGTATCTTTAAATAATCCAACTCAAACCCGCGACAGTTTTGTGATTTTTGCTGTAAAAGGTTTAGAATATCACCTTTTTATGAATTGTATTGACGTCTTAACGGTATGAAAAAAATACAATTCACTGTTAAGAAAGTCGTCTATAAAATGTTGGAATTACTTTTTACCACTTTAATATAAAAAACCGTTTAAAAACAGAAAACCTCTATCTGCCCGCTAACTTGGCGATCGTCCTTTTTCACCTGGCACATGAAAGACGGGCGTGAGTGTGAAGAGAGCAGTAGAAAAGAGAATACGGGCTCTTAAGTGACAAAAAATACTACTTAATTAACTAACAAACTTTAATTAATAGGTAAGAAACAGGTATGTACATAACTACACACTTGTTGAGAGTACAAAATATAATTATAAAACTATCTTAGATAAATAAACAAAAGCTCATCTATTAGAGTCTGGCTCGTGACTCAAACGGTATAAGCCTTTGTAAATACGCCGCCCGGTCTGGTACCTGGCAACGCGCGCGCCGCGCCGCTCGCTTGACAGCCCTAGCAGATTATAGCAAGCGAGACGCCAGACAGTTAATGTACTATGAACGCTAAGCGCAATGCAAAAGGTTGAAATTAGGTTGTTTCATGTGTTGTTGTGAGACATGCATGTTATTTATATTAATTATCGAAGCAGCTTACTTCTCAGAAGTAATGTCAAATGTGTGCCTTATGCTCTGGACTTAAGGATGAATTTGTTTTGTTCAATTTTGGTGACATCGGTGACCCTAATGTGGTAATGATGATGATGATGATGAATGTAATTTGCATAGTAGCATATGCTTTCAGTTCTTAAAACAGCGCCTAAACCCCCAAACTTGTATCTATAAGGAATCCGGAGTTCTCTTAGTATCTTCGGAACCATGGTATACCTCGGTGCAAAATCTTGCGTTTTGGTAGCATATGCTTAGGATGCTTCTCATAAAACCAAAATCACCATATGTTTCCATATAAATTTCGAGGAGTTCCCTCGATTACTCATGGATCCCATCATCAGGTCACCACTTTTGTGAACATGGTACCAAATTGGAGTGAAACCTAATACAACAAAACAAAAATTTCGAAAATCGGTTCACAAACGGCGGAGTAATCGTTGAACAAAAAAAAAAAAAAAAAAAAAAAATATCCACAGTCGAACATATAACCTCCTCGTTTTTTGGAAGTCGGTTAAAAAGAGCGTATTCCCTCTCAAAAGGCCGGCAACGCACCTGCAGCTCTTCTGATGTTGCGAGTGTCCATGGGCGACGGTAGTTGCTCACCATCAAGTGACCCGTTTGTTCGTTTGCCCCCTTGTTTCATAAAAAAAAATATATATTAGTATGGATTTCTATCAGTGGCTCTTGTATCAGCTATTATGTGCAGTGGCGTGGACTACTATTCTTCTTCAGAGGGGAACTCTTGTCTGTTCTATAAAGTGTTGGATGACGATCAAAATATAATGGTAAATTCAGACCGAACGCGACGCGTAGATGCATTCCTATGTAGTATCGAATTGACAAATTGGCATGAGTCTCACGCAATTGAATTTTGTCAAATCCATACAAGAGAAATGGGACTACGCATCGCGTTGCTGTCGGAATTGACCCTAAGAGGTAAAAAAATGTGTGTGCGTGCTAGAAACAGCCTCTCAATCATGAATCTGTAATATTGTTATAATAATGATATTATAATTATACTAGCGACTATCGGCTATTATAATAATACTAGCGACCCGCCCCGGCGTCGCACGGGTATAAAATACATAGCCACTGAAAAAATTATTAAAATCGATAGCCTATATATCCTTCACGTGGTCTACTTCTTACAGGGCCCCCGCTACCATATGTGCAATGTGTGAAATGCACACGGGCGCCATCCTATAGGGGCGCCAAATCGCCATCTTTAGGGGCGCCAAAACCAAGGACCCAAAAAATTAGCCTAGAGGGGCGCCAAAATCCTTTTTTTGCACACAGGCGCCAGTAGCCCTCACGGGGGCCCTGACTTATTATCTGTGCCAAATAATATAAAAATTGCTCCAGTAGTTCGCGAGATAAGCCCTTTCAAATAATTTCCCCCATTTTTGGCATGAGGGAAAAAAAAGCGACTTTGTTTTTTAATAAGTACTTATAGATGGATTATTATCGGCTATGAAGCGGAACGTAACTTGTTCACTTATTCATATTACTGGGCATGTCTATTATATTTCTACGTCTGCACTCTATGTATTGTCTAACGGCGATCGTGTCTTCATTTGAATACTTTCTCAGTGTATCTTCCCAGAGCACTGCTGGTACTGCCACAATTGCATCACTCTGAATCAAATTACATGATGATTATTTCACTATTTAAGGCGCTATATTGAAAAAACTGTCCTTTTTGACGTAATACTATAGGACCCTCAGATATGTTACAAATCTGGTAATGAGATATACATATCTTCATAGCCTTATCTAGGTTTGAGAAGACTTAGAAACACGATTAATGTATTTTGCCTAGATACATTTAATTTTCGAAAGGACCTCTTAAAAATACGAAATTTGAAGATTATTTTTAAACGAAAATAGATGTATTGTAGGAAATTAGTCTAATTAATAGACACTTTTGCAACTCAAAATCGTATAGAAGCATTTTGATTAAATGCTCTTAGTTATTTTTTAAATGATTATAGTTACGTTTTTTCGCATGTTTTCCGAGCGAGCCGATAGCTTCTGGCCGCAGCGTATTCACGACTTTATAGTCATACAAATTAAGTACAAAATTGCCCTTGCGGTAAAATTACTTTCGTATAGCGTCTTAAGGCCGCGTTTCCACTGAAGCTGAGCGGATAGACTAGTAAACGAATGCTCGAAATGGGGGTGTGCTTGGAAAAGTCGAAAGCAGAAATTATGACTACGTCATTTTGTTTGGACTAGTTAGGAGATAAACATACTAAAAGTCCTGACCCCTCCGAGGTGCGCCGGTGGGGAGGGGGGGAAAAGAAGGACCCATTTTTTGGTTTTTAGACTAATTTACGAAAACGGTGCTTGGTACGAAATTTTATTGTACCACATAAGAAAAGCTTATAAAATTCTCTACAACTTTGTCCTTTACACTTTGTATCTATCTCCAATGGTTGCCTAGCTATGAGCTTCTAAAATTGGTCGATTTTCAAATACACACATCAATACGACCTAAGGATATTTGTATTTTCTGAAATATCAGGAATTTTTGAAGACAGTAAACAGATAAATAATAGCTTATTTTATGGTCTTTAATAAAACATAAACAACTTTTCTGGATTTTTTGTCTTTATGAAAAATCATCGATTTTTCAATGGCCATAGAACTTTCGTATGTAACCAACAAATCATTACTTCGTTTTATCTCCCAAACTCATGAAAAAGCAACCTTCCGCATTTTCCAGATTGGGATGCTGAAAAACATAATGTTTTGATATCATATGGACCATCTTAGTGGAAACCCTTTAGCACGGTTTGGTTGGTTTCTAGAGACTCGTTGCTCTCCTGGAGCCTTTTTACTGATCGCATCGGCTTGATTTTTGGCTGATTTAACCACATTTTTCTGGTTTTGAACTGGTCTACAGGCTGTTCTGACATAAATTCGGTCTATTGTGATTAGAACAGGCATTTAAAAGATTTTTTAGTAACTTAGATAGCAGGAATAATGATTACTTGCAATTACAAAGAATTTTGAGCCTCATACCGCAGAAAGACTCAAAAAATGTATTTTTAGGTAAAAATAGTCTGCACTAACCATAGATTAGGATTCATTATTATTAATTTGACAATTGGCAATAAAAATTTTGAAGATTTTTTCTCATTAGAATGAAATTTTCAGTTTTATAAAACGAAGTAATGATTTGTTGGTTACATACGAAAGTTCTATGGCCATTGAAAAATCAATGATTTTTCATAAAGACAAAAAATCCAGAAAAGTTTTTTATGTTTTATTAAAGACCATAAAATAAGCTATTATTTATCTGTTTACTGTCTTCAAAAATTCCTGATATTTCAGAAAATACAAATATCTTTAGGTCGTATTGATGTGTATTTGAAAATCGACCAATTTTGGAAGCTCATAGCAAGGCAACGATTGGAGATAGATACAAAGTGTAAGTGACAAAAATGTAGAGAATTTTATTAGATTTTCTTATGTGGTACAATAAAATTTCGTACGAAGCACCGTTTTCGTAAATTAGTCTAAAAACCAAAAAATGGGTCCTTCTTCCCCCCCCCCCCCCCCCCCTCCCCTCCGGGGTCAGGACTTTTAGTATGTTTATCTCCTAACTAGTCCAAACAAATTTGCGTAGTCGTAATTTCTGCTTTCGACATTTCCAACCAGAATCATTCGTTTGCTAGGCTAGGAGCGGTGAGGAGCTTGGCGTATTGACCAATCGTGATATTCCAGCGGAATGACAGCGAAGTGGAGCGGAGATTTCGAGCATGGTGATTGGTCAATTCGGCACCGCTAAGCTCCTCTCCGCTCCGCTTCAGTGGAAACGCGGCCTAAAACGCTTACCGCATTAAGTATACTTATAGAATCAGGAAATAATGTTATATTTTAGGGAGTGCCTCCGCTGCCGGCGCCTGTTGCCGAAATGGTTGCCGGCGCCGATTTCCGAAGTTTGCCGAAGTCACGCGATGTTTGCCGAATAGGCAGCCGGTGCCTATTCGGCAAACATCGCTTGTGAAGTGACAGAATAATGATATAAATATCAGTATTGAACTAAAGGACTTTGCAAAGTACAAATAATAAGGTCTAAAATTTGAGGATACATATTTTGATGGCAGTGATGATTAATGTGATCAGCTGTCAGCATAGTAGCATTTATGTATGTACCTTTCTTTCTATAAACAACGCTGAAACTCTCAAAAATGTATGAGGAATCCGAAGTCCTCAGATGCAGCACCTTCGTACTCGTGGTATACCTACTATGTTGCAAAATCTAACTTTTTGATAGCATTTGATCAAAACGCTTCAGGAAAAACTAAAATATCTACAGCCGAACGTAACATAACCTCGTCGGTTAAAAAGCCAAATATTAATTGAGGTTATACATTTTTTTATTTGTTTACCGGCACTGGAACCCAGCGTTTTATGCATTTTCACCGGCTCCCATTTTGAGTGCCGGCGCCAGCAGCCGTTGTTCAAATCTCGGCTGCCGGCAGTATACTTACCGCCGGTTCCCATTACTAATATTTTTGGGAGCCGGCGCCGGCAGCGGAGGCACTTCCCATATTACCTGTTTCATAAGGTCAGGAAATACTGCCTTAAACTATCGTGTCAGATTGAGAACTTAAGATGGCTTCATCATTGCGTATCATGCGGTCTCTACAATTTGGCCCATGATAATTGATGGACCAATACATTCAATGACGACCGATCGACGTCGATCGTGCTATTGAGAGTGCTAAGCAATCATGGCTACCTTCTGAGGCAGTGTTTCCTAACCTGTGGTCCGCGGACCTCTGGGGGTCCGCGAGTACACACTGTATGTGTATGCGGGTCGGCGCGGCGGTGTTATTCTCTGGATCATACATAATCCGAATTTTCTTTGCTGTTTATTTTATTAAAGGGGTCCGTAAAAGCCGTGCTTGTTTTCATAGAGGTCAGTGGCTGAAAAAGATTGGGAAACACTGTCTTAAGGCCTAACGTTGAGAGAGCGTTTACATTTTACAGTTTGCTTTTATTGCGTGTAGCAGAATAGAATAGATTTATTATGTAACATTCAGTAAATATACATATTTAATACAAAAGTTACTTTATTACTGTGGTATGATTTTATACTAAAACCATGAAAAAATTTAAATAAGTAAAAGAAAATGTAAGTACTTAAGGCGAGGATCAAACTCAATTTGTTATTCCGTGACTCCCGGTTTACCTAGTTCCAATATTATAATAACGAAATGTAAAAAATATGAGATATAAAGCACAATATTTAAAAGACTTTAAACCATAAACATTTTAATAAAACGTAATACTTTTGCTGTAATTAATTTACAAACTCACCTCCGACAAAAATCTATTTCATCGAAATATAAGTATTAACTAGGATAGTTATAATACATTTTATTTGAATAAATTGTTAGTAAATCTATATTAAAATCTTCTGAACCGAACAATTTTGTTTCTTAAAATTTATTTCCAAAGATATTTAAAAAAAAAATAGAGAAGATCCGCCCGTAGTAACTACAGTTTTATGCTAAGCTTAAATGAATCTTATTGCGATGCGTATACGCTTGGTCTTTGGTTGTGTGCAAGGTTATCGTTTTGGATTGAGATTAATCCCCGCCTTAATATATTTTTAGTAGTTGCGTCGCGTAGTGTTAGATGACCCTTAAAAAAATAATTAGCGATCACGATTCAGTGGCGGTGCGTGGGCGGGCAGGGCGCTCTTCTCACGAGGGTCACGTTTATACAGACAGCCGGCAATCCAATAATCAATATAATAATGTAATTAAAATGTAGCTGTATCAGCGTTTGTAATTTGGAAATATTTAAACGTAGAGAACCGTACATTTTGCAAAATGAAACTTTTGTTCTGATGATATACTTTATTTATTGATATTATATATTTGATGTTGCTGCAACTTTAAAGCGTAGAAAATCGCGTATCGCGCAGAATCTGTAGGTACATTTTTTTGAATAAAAGTATTCTTGAACCGGAACTCAACACATCGGATTTTTCATCACAATCTGTTATAGTACGGGAGCCCTAGAACAAATTTTTTTTGTGATTACTAACAAGCTAATTTTTTGTGAGTAGCTTCATATTTTTCATAAGACAAACAACTTTTTTATCTGCGAAAAATCTTGAAAGTGGTAGCTAACAGAGATAGAAAGGATTTCATACTTTGATTTGATGGTCCTAAAATATGGATTGTTTTATTTGTAGGACAAGGTTACTCTTAAATTATATTTAATTAACCTACAAATATACAAAAAATCAGCTGGTTAGGTTTCCGTTTTAGGGTACCGACTACCCAGGGTCAGAAATAAAAAAAAAAAACACCTCACGTAATTTGTGGACCTAAGGTTTTTCTTATTAACTAAGTTTGTTGTTGAATGTTGATAGACAATAAAGATTTAAGAAACAAGAGGAGTACTGCTGTTTATCCTTAAATTTATTTAAACTTTTTCCGGGACTCAATAATATAGATTATAGCCAATTTAAAAAAACCGGTTAGGTAGTTTTGGCGTGATGAGATAATAAACACACACACTTTCGCATTGGTAACACTTACTTTAATTTTTAAAAACTTAACACCTTTGATTTAAGACGTGGTGAATATTTTTAACCAGTTTTCAAAAAAAGGCGGTTCTATGTTCGGTTGTGGATAAAGAAAACTTTTAGCAAATCAGTTTTAAAAGACTTGTGACTGTAATTATTGATTATCATTATCCATACTAATAATATTATCAACGAAGTGAGTCTGTTTGTAACGTCTCTATTATCTGGTAATGACAACCTCTGTGGCTCAGTTGGTGGGCGAGTTGGTAACTCAAGCCAAACAAAGCTCAAGCCGAACAAACAGTTTTCAATGTTCCTGGGTCTGGATGTGTATTATATTATGTATAATATAATAAAAATCTTAAATATATGTTATAGTATAAAAGTATTAAATATATTTCCGCGGTTGTCTGGTAACCGTAACACAAGTCCTTCAGGACTCGTGAGTCCTGAAGGACTTGTTTATCGAATACCGAGCAAAGCTCAGTCAAATAGCTAGTGTTATATTAAAATATATGACGCCCGCAACTCCGTTGCGTCAAAAATCGATTATCGCGCGAGAACCGTACATTTTCCCGGGATAAAAAGTATCCTGTCCTTTCCCGGGGCTCAAAGTAGGTATATCTACTCCAAATTTCAGCTAAATTGGTTCAGCGGTTTGGGCGTGAAGTGGTAACAGATAGACAGACAGACACACTTTCGCATTTACAATATTAGTATGGAAGTATGGATAAGAAACCTCTTTCTATTTATTTTAAAAACCCTAGGGTTATTTTGTGAGTTTCTGATCGTGTGCCATTGTTCAAAACTGGAGTTTGTTAAGAACTCGGTAAAATTCCGATCGTTATTCCACTCCAGACCGGAAATAAGGGAAATGGCCAAGCGTGTGGCTATTGCATAAGGTTCCGTAGGAATATTTTTAATACTAACATCGCGCCGCCGAGAAAAGGGCGATTCATGGCTGACTCAAGTAGCTACTTATGAAGGTTAAGAGCGTTTATTCCGTACATTTATGATTTATAAATCGCAAAACAAACTCGACCGAACCTCAATTTTATTAATTAGGGCAAGCATTACTCCCAAATTTCTTGATGTGTTTTTGATTAATTGTCAACAATGTGGGGGAAAATGATATGAGGAAAATTATTATTTGTGAGTAATTAATAGTCTACCTTTTTACCCTTATCGATTGTTATGTTCAAACTTCTCGTTTTTGTGCTCATATCGGGTGGGTAAGAAATGTTAATTGAGCCAAAACACTGTACCAGATCGAACATTTTGTATGTGTGGACAGATACAGAATTACCCACGCGGAATGTCTAGTTATTGATATCGAGAAAAATATGGCAGAATAATCACGTTTCTTCATTGTTGTATGTATGCGTTACTTCCAGGCATTGCACAGGCATTTCAAACATAAAAAATACTTTTCAATAATTATTGTCGTTGTCGTTTGCAAAAGCGGGACAATTTAGGCCTCGCGGGGGCAGCGGGATAAACTGCCTCGAAGCGGCACTGTGCCGCCCAAAGCGGGACGTATAGTCACGTTAATCATAGTAGCCGCATGCATTCTGAACGCCGGGCAAAGATCACACCAAACTGGGTACCACTTACCAGACGATGGACGATGCCGCCGAGGCCGGCCTCGAAAAAGATGGCGCGATGAGCTACATATTATTATTATTACATAACAGCCAGGTTGGCCTACGGTGGCGTTAGATCGAGAGAAACGGAAAACCTTGGAGGCCTTTGCCCAGCAGTGGGACAGCATATTCTCTTAAAAAATCTACCGCACTGCAAAAATGTACATCTGCCCAGCTGTTTTTACTTCTTTATTTTTCCCAAACAAATTTAATGACTATGACAATTTTTTAAATTAAGTTGATGATAATGATGATGATTTGAAATTACAAAGACTGGGTCGTGTAAACAATTTTAGTGTTTTTAGTCCTAAGTGATTTTCCTTTTCCCTAAGCCGCACTTACACATTCAAATACCTTGATCCAACAAATTATGTTTGTGTTAAATGATTTTCTTCTGTACGATTTATTATTTAAAGCATTATGGAAATGATGAGTAGGATTCATGTACATATCCGTAAAATATTCCTTCGAATTTAACATTGGCCGTTAGAACAGCACATTTACAAAATATACTGTTCGTTACTCATTACTGGTTAGGCATATTTTGACCCCATGTATCAACTTAACCTTTCAACTACCGTAAGGCCCAAGTGGGCCGCGATAACAATTGAAAGGCAATAATAATTATAATGTGTCTCGTTTTTCCGCGATCGAAGGACCATAATTGCGCCATTTGTCTATAGTAAGCACGACAGATTCTACACTTATATTAAATTTTGTCCATCTTTGGTAAACGTGTAGAGGTGGCATTAAGTTTCAGACCTGCTAGCTGAAATTAATTATTCCGTCTGAGGGCGGTGAGCTAAAGCTTTGTAAGGCTTAAAATATCAAGATACAGCCATCTTGATATTTTAAGCCTTACAAAGTACAAACATTTCCTCTAGGACGCTCAATAAATGTATTGAGCGTCCTAGATAGTACGAGATACGACTGCAGAACTGTGCAGGTATCGAGTACACGCTTAAAACCACATTTTTACGAATATTTATGATAAGGAGAACATATTTCTACTGGGGTGCCAACAAATGTGGCCGCAAATATTTTTAAATTTTTTTTTGAAAAGTTGAGTTTGCGGGATAAAATGTAATCATCAGGTATTGAAAGCAAACATCGTTCATTTCATGGCAATGAGTATAGAGATTTAGAAAAATCCGGTGTGCCGTTGGGCACCCGGCCGCAACCCGATTGTAACCAGGTGTGAACAGGTACCATTCCGATACATTTTTGCATCCATAACGTATATTGATCTTTTATATATCAAATGGAAGCTTATTTTCCTCTTATTATTATAATATAGGTGTGCCTAATTAAATCTGGCCGCAAATAAGGGGTGCCGGCTGTCAAAGATGGCAAAGTATCGAAGGTTGAGGGAAAGGGAGCTAGCGCGTAACATTACGGGATAGTGATAGTACATCATGTTAGTGTACTTAAACATCGGTTCAAACAATAGTAATAATCGGCCAAGTGCGAGTCGGACTCGCGCACGAAACCCTTCGTGCTATTATAGAGCAAAATTAGGCCAAAATTTGTATATTTTGCATGGGAGTCGCCCTTATATTTTAATTTTAATTTAATCTTATTACTTTTTATTAGTAATTAATTTCATTTTTCATTGCATTTCATTTTTTTCCGCTTAAACATTGCAAACGCAGGCTTCCTACGAGATTTATCAAAATAATGACCAAGGCCCAATTCCACCAATGTCTGCTAAATGCTAATGTTAACAGCTTCTTAAAATGTCATGTCTTTTTTTTCATTCATACGAAAAACGAAAGAGGTAACGTGATACTAATTCGAGCATTAACTTTAACAGTCTTTGGTGAAATTGGGCCTAAGTATTGTACACTATGAAAAGGTCTACAGAAAACTCCGCGATGGTATATAATATGTATATCTCTTAGGATATCCCACAATAACATTTTTTGTCATTTACTTTGTCATTTACTTTTAACTTGGCTAAATGGTTAATTTTCGAAGCAATTTTATCCAATACGGCAATAATCCTTATTAAATTAAATACTAATTTATTAAATACATTATTGATATTTTAATATATATCTATATGGCCCTTTACGGCATACGATTTACATATTTTCGAAGATATTACAGATTCTAAAATTGCGGGACGAAGCTTTTGTGGCGGTACCGACCAATGCGGGCCACGGGTAATATAATATGGGTGTTATTTAAACGGTTAGCAAAGTTTTGGTATATTTGTGAGCAGAAATATGTAATTGGTAAGCTAAAATTGATAGTTGGACAGCTACTTGTGTTCAGCAAATATTTATAAAGCAGTCTGCAATTTATATCATTCTGAACAGCAGTAATTTTTTTTTGACAGCCGAGTATTTATCAAAGCTGCAATGAGTGGCCTATACCTAATTAAATTTGGTAAGCAAAAAAATCATTAAAATTGGATTGTGTTTGTTTTTGTTTTATTTTGTAGCGGTCGCCGGCTACTGCCGCAGCACGCTCGCTACGCTCGCTCGGCTCCCTCTGTGTTGTGGTCTAAGTTTTAACCTAACCTAACCTACTTTTAGACTTTCTGGATTGTGTTTGTTTTTGTTTTGGAAGGGGGGCTGCGCCCCAAGAGCCCCCCTTTCGCAAGGGCTGCACCCCCCGACCCCTCGCTTCGGTATCCGTGGTAAGTAGGCCTTCTGTTAAGTGTTTTCATTAATAATGAAATGAAATAAAATACTGAAACGTTTTCTCTGCTGACCGAATGTATAATCTTGCTGACCAAGTAATTATTCTGCCGAGTGACTGTTTATTTTGCAGATACATAATAAAACTCACTGCCAGTTTGTGTTTAAATTGTCATTGAATTTAAATTGTTAATTGTCATGACCATTGTCATGATTATTTACAGAACACGAATTGCAGCCTGATTTTAATTATTGCTGACAAAATCTTTCTATGCTGACAAAATGATTTATTAGCGGCTATTTCTTGCAAACCAAATTTTTAAATGGCATACGTAATTAATTACTTGTCATATAATATTATGTAATTAAAAACTACTGAATCGATTTTAATCATTTCTTCAGTGAGTGATATAGGCTATAATATATTTTATATAAATAATACAATATAATATTATATTATGAATATTTAATCTTTATGAAACAAGCAATTTAACACACTTGAATAAACTTTTAAATTCTTGTAGAAGAAGAATTTATTTGGTCGTTTTTAGGGTTCCGTACCCAAAGGGCAAAAACGGGACCCTATTACTTATAAGACTTCGTTACCTGTCCGTCTGTCCGTCTGTCTGTATGTCTCCAGGCTCAAGGCTGTAACTAAAGAATGGTAGTAGCTATAGAGTTGACATTTTCACAGATTATGTAATTTATAATAATATTATGTTGCCACTATAACAACAAATACTAAAAACAAAATAAAATGTATGCTCAAATTTATATTAACTATATTCAATAACTATAACATTCTGGCAATAAAGACATTTGAATTGGAATACAATAAACGTGATTTTTTGGCCTTTTTCGCTCTATGTCGATAATGGCAACAGATGGGCACCTTAAAATTTCACAAAATCTTCAATTAAATGTGCAATTTAATTACTAATAATAAATTTAAAGTAAAATTAAAAAATTAGGGCGGCCCCCATACAAAAAACACAAATTTTGGCCTAATTTTGCTCTATAATACTACGGAACCCTTCGTGCGCGAGTCCGACTCGCACTTGGCCGATTATTACTATTGTTTGAACCGATGTTTAAGTACACTAACATGATGTACTATCACTATCCCGTAATGTTTCGCGCTAGCTCCCTTTCCCTCAACCTTCGATACTTTGCCATCTTTGACAGCCGGCACCCCTTATTTGCGGCCAGATTTAATTAGGCACACCTATATTATAATAATAAGAGGAAAATAAGCTTCCATTTGATATATAAAAGATCAATATACGTTATGGATGCAAAAATGTATCGGAATGGTACCTGTTCACACCTGGTTACAATAGGGTTGCGGCCGGGTGCCCAACGGCACACCGGATTTTTCTAAATCTCTATACTCATTACCATGAAGTGAACGATGTTTGCTTTCAATACCTGATGATTACATTTTATTCCGCAAACTCAAATTTTCAAAAAAAATTTAAAAATATTTGCGGCCACATTTGGACTGGCACCCCAGTAGAAATATGTTCTCCTTATCATAAATATTTGTAAAAATGTGGTTTTAAGCGTGTACTCGATACCTGCACAATTCTGCAGTGGGATTTTAGACTAAGAGGGAATGTTGTAGCGACAAAATTCCCGGACATTTGGCCGAAATGTGGTTATTTCCCCGGACACGTCCTCTTATAATACGATTTACGTCTCGCCAAGTTTTGCTTTTCCAACAAGAATTTGTAAAAATCTGATTAACTCAAAGTCCGTGCAAGAAACCGTGTGTGCTTAACGTGTTTTTAGCTTTCGTTTATTGCTGCATGATTCATGACTAAAAAGTTAATTTCTCTCAACAAAAGTGTCCGAATTTTACCCGGACACTTTTCAAAAACCCCGCAGGACGCTCCCCGGACGACCTTTAAACTAGGACAAATTCGAGGAAATCTGAAATGGCAACCCTAAATACCTAAATGTTTTCCGGGATAACTTTTGGCGCAACAGAGTTGCGGGCATCATTGCGCGCATTATACAACGCTGCCATCTTACAAAGATGTTGCGTGTAAGCTATTTCAGCAAATACTAACTCCGAGTAAAAAGTGCAAAAGGCGAAAGATAGCATGTATATAAGCAAGCATGTAACGACGAAAATGTTGTCGATTAATCGACCCCACACGTTTGTGATAGCTTGTCCATCATGGCTTAATGGCCAACGTAGAGAGGAGGCATCAGACACAACAGCACGAGACAGTTACGAGTAAAACGTCTTATCGTTAGAAATACAGAATCGAAAATAATACCTATGCGAATTCAAGCAAAATTACTTTCTTTGACGTCATCATATGGGACGGTGGCAAACAAGTTGAGGAAATCTTCGTGAGATATCTACAACTTGTAACCGGCCGTCCCACGGGTCCCACCAGTAATTACCGTGATACTTTGTCCCACCGGGATGGATTCATCATCCTACACTGATAAGACTTCGTAGGAGTTTCTGGATAATCGTGGAGAAATCTTTTATAAGTAAATCTTAAGATCATTCCCGAAATTTCACTTATTTATGTATTTTTCTGATCCGGCTTATGGCGGGAAATTCATGTATTTTTCTGATCCAGGAAACAAACACTTTACCGTGATAATAAATACTCTGTATATAGGTAGCAACTAGCTAAGCCGTCGCCCATACCTAGGCCCCGAGTCCTTTAGGGACTGTCCACACTGCGCAATTTATTCATACAAATTATTGTTAGTTTATAACACCTTATAATATTAGTATTTGTGGTAGGTTACAAGAGTTATAGTCAACTGAGACAGATAGATCAACAAATTAGTGTTAAATGTACATCAAATAAATTGACGTAGATGCTGTAATAAACACTTTATGACTAGACTGTACAAAGGCACAACCGCGTACACCTACGTCTTAACACATTTAAACCTTATCCCTATATTTATAAGGTTTACTGCATAGATGTATCGGGCTCGTCGCAGACTGTACATTGACGTAAGCGCCTATTAATTAATAATAGCAATTTGACAGCTACGAGTGTTTGTCCACTTAATAGGAGTTGTGTTTATAAGTTGTTTTTATTGTTATTGCTTTTAGGCCGAGCAAAGCAATAACTTTAAGTAATGAATGTATGTGGCGCAACAGGTAACTCTACATAAAGTCAAAACAGCAACTACATTTTAGACTAAAGACTACGGACCGAACGCAAAAAAGAACCAGAAAATATATTAAATTACTAGTCGTACCGCGTGGCTTCACCCGCGTAAATTAGATATTTGATATTTCACAGACAAATTATTCCACAAAAAATAGCCTATGATCCCTCACGAGTGACGTGGTCTACTTCTTATCTGTGCGAAATAACAGAAAAAATACTCTAGTAGTTCGTGAGATCAGCCCTTTCAAATAATTTCCCCCGTTTTTTTACACATTTTCCTCTATTTCTTCGCTCATAGCTTATAGCCTTCTGCAATAAAAGGGCTATCTAACACTGAAATAATTTTTCAAATCGGACCAGTAGTTCCTAAGATTAGCGCGTTCAAATAAGCCCTTTCAAATAATTTCCCCCCGTTTTTTACACATTTTTCTCTATTTCTTCGCTCCTATTAGTCTTAGCGTGATAAAATATAGCCTATAGTCTTCCTCGATAAGTGGGCTATCTAACACTGAAAGAATTTTTCAAATCGGACTAGTAGTTCCTGAGATTAACGCGTTCAAACAAACAAACAAATTCTTCCGCTTTATATTATTAGTACTTATAGATTTTTTCAACCACTGATGAAAGCAAAGTTCTTCATAATATGTACATAGGTATATTCAGGAGTTTATGATCACATTTTACGTCTGTCCAAGTTCAAATAATCATTGATGTAAAAGCCCGAACGTAGATATAATGTTAAGCACATTTAATTGAACCCACATCAGGAAAATTCATTGGCAGGTTTCGGACCTACATTGCTCTACCATTAGACCTTATCCAACCAAATCACGTTGTTCAGTGTACTATAGATATATCTAGTTCTACATCTAAAATCTAGAATCTAGACTCACCCAGCGAACTGGAACCACGCCGGCCTCACGCACAGCGGCTGCAGAGGGTCAGCCGACGGCCGCAACGACTGCAGAACCCTCTTCACTGCTCGCGCGCTGAACACGGCCAGCACTAGCACCATCAGCACACACGCACAGCACACTAGTGTCCATATCACCTGGAAGAACATCAGGAATAAGACTTAGAAGCCGGTTCTTATCTCCGGGTTAGTTCCCGAACCGGTGATAACGACGTTCAGAAAATATTTGTAAACAATTATTCTGAACTAAATAACGTCCACAACTCCCTTGCGCCAGAGATCGTTTATCGCGCGGGAACCGTACATTTTTCCGTGATGAAAAGTAATGTCCTTTCCCGGGTTTCAAAGAATCTTCATAACAAATTTCAGAAAAATCGGTTCAACGATAACTTCGTTAACAAAATCGTGGCAACGAAATTATCGTGCCTGACAAAAACGTGAAAAAATAATAATATGGTTCCATAGTCAGCAGAAGTAAAAAGGTTCTTAAAATATTTTTCTTTTGTTCCACCAATCAGCATGACAAAAGTTTAAGAGAGTTAAACAGGAAATTCTACAATCACGGTGGAATAAAATTTTCCTGTTCAAACGTCAAGTTTCCGTAAGCAATAAGAAACTCATTTAAAAGCCTTACCTACATATATTTTACTCGTGTACTTGACATGTTTTGCGTAAATCTTATGATTATATTATGAAAATTGAAACAAGAATCTAGTAAGTTAAGTAGAGAAAGATACAGTACTCTTTTTGTAACTTGTAGCAAAGTGTTGTTCCCGCTCAATATGAAATTGGTTTATGCGGGATTGTAAGCATATAAAAGTAAATTACAGATATTGAATGATATTATGTGTTTGCATATTAGCATCCATATTTCGGCACTCTGACATTGCATATTATCCGATGTCTATAATATACCAACAGGAATGCTTTAAGTAATACTTACAAAAGTTTTTAAAGGAGTAGAAGCAGTCTTCGTTGGATCTACAAAAAAAAAAAATCATTTAAAAAGCATTGTAGATTAGGTACTAGTGCAAAATGATACAAAAATCTAAGCTTCTTCGCATGGGCGCCGACAGAAATAATTTGCAAGGGGTACAGATTTTATTTTTCTTTCTTTTCTTTTTACGAACAACAGTGACTGTCTATTTACGTCAACAGAATACATTTAGTGCCGAAACATTACGAACTATCTTTGTACGGCATGGGTTACAGACGACTTTTTATTTCAATAATCCCTGTTGATCCCGAGACTCCCAAGGGGTGCAAGTGCACCACCCGGCATATCGGCACCCCCCTGCCGGCGCCCATGCTTCTTCGTGTCTTTCTAACACATTAACTAGTCAGGCTAAAAATCAGAAACTATAACAACGAGAAAAAACTAAACCTAGTCTAGGGAAACTATTTTAAAGTCTAAACAAGTATAATAGCTAAATACCTTCTTACTAATAAAAAGATACGCGGATGTTTTAGTTACCCACTGTTTGTCTATATATTTATGTCTGATATTTTGTTAGAAAATTACCTTGCCCAACAAAGACAAGTCATTGTATAAGACTTAGGCGAAACCTACGCGACCACGCGACTGAAAAGCGGGAGCGTCAATACAAAACACATATTTGACAACTTGTCAAATGTGTTGCGTGGTCGCGTAGGTTTGTTCAAACCTTAAATGTTGCAGGCGAATCGTATAATCCGCCGGTTTAAATTACGGTTAGTTGTTTAAAAAAAAACAGGGCCAATTTGAATGTATTCGGCGCTATACGTCATTCAATACGGCTAGCCGTAATGTAATAAAGCGAGATACTAGTCGCCCTGTTGCCAGTTTTAGTTCCGTTTCTTAACACTCGTGGCGCTGCCCGTGTCATAACAAAAACAATGGCGTCGGATACGGAATGTGTGGTGCTCAAGGTGCTAAATTACAAAGTTTGAAGTAAATTAAACAAAGAAAACAATAGTACATTACGCAACTAGGGCAGGAAAATAAGAAATGTCTCAGATCACATGTAATCAGTCAGTAACAAATATGTGATTTGAGGCTTTCTTATTTACTGCCCATGGTGCGTATGTGGTGCATATACTATTTTTCTCATCGACGGAGGCAGAAAACGACAACGACGGTAAGCGCAGCTTGACGTTTTCCGCCCAGAGGTGAGAAAAATAATTCTTTATTCTTCTCAATGTGGAACGGTAAAAAAAACCATTGACTAAGGACTGAATTTTGAGGTTATAATGCACATCAAAACTGCTAAAGTGGCTATGGATTCTGGTGTTCGGCGGAATGTGGCCGATGAAGATTATTTAATGCTAAAGAATAATAATCCCGATGATTCTACTATTCGAGTAGTACCCATGGATCAATATTTTGATGCTTTTAATAAAAATTCACAAAGAAAGTGATCATGGGATGGCGTCCATTCTGTACGCAGTCAAAAATAAACTTTAATTATACAGGATTATTTTTTCACCAGTACAATAAATCAACATACGTATTTAATTGTTGTCAAAAATAAAAAATACTAGCAAGTTTTGTTACTACCCCTTTGGAACAAAAAAACAAAAATATCAAGCCCCAGACTTATCCGCTAAACTACTAAAAATGTGGATGTATTACGCATTTGAGGAAACTCGTGCGCGCTCAGCCTATGGCGCAGCCGATCGCTTACCTCACCCCACCGCCCCTTACCTCATTTCGCACCCGTTGTCGCCTTGTAATTAGTGCGCCCAAGCAGTATTAGATTAGATAAAGGATAAATTATTAATTGAAATGAAAAAAAAAAAAAACTTGTGAAATATACTCTATTATCGATACCAATGACGTGGTAAAATTTATTGTACTGGTGAAAAAATAATCCTGTATTTAAAAAAAGGCAATTGAAATATTCGTCTCGTTATGCCCGGTCTGCGAATCCTACCGAAACTTATCAAAATAGCATTCAACAATACCACTAATAAATAAAATTAATTTTCATTTTCAATATTATTTCATTCTGCAATCATGGTCACCCCACAATTTTAGTAGGAGTACGATGCGGCTAAACGTGTGCCGCCTTATTGAAGAACGCATCGCAATGACAATCCTAATCGTCGACACGCCGCATTACAAAACGGCCCTGTTTTTGAAAACGGCTAGCCGTAATGGAATACGGCTAAAATATATACAATCCGCCTGCGACATAAATACAACTTCTGGATCTTTTATTAGTACGAAGGTTATATAACATTTAAAATAATATTTATATAAACTCACCATAAGCAGTAGCGTTCCCCGACGGCCCAACACAGCCTCTTTCATCAATTAAATTAACCCTAGCTAATAACTTAACGTCTAGAACAATTGACTGTTTATCACTTTTCCCGCTTCGCTCCATTCCACTTCGTTCGTTCTCACTTCGCTCCACATTATTCTGTCTGCTTCGCCCTGCGCTTCGCTCGTTTATAGGAAGCAGGAACCACCGTATGTCTTCGGGTACAGTTACGAAGCCGAAAGTATCGACTCTTCTGGATACCGTGTGAGCGAACCACGGTGCTGGGTGGGCATCTGACACCATCTGCTTGCCGATGCTGCAAAAAAAAGCACTACATTATAGTTGCAGGCCTCTACGTTGGCCCATGATGGATAACTATGGTGACCATGATAGCAATACTGTTTATACCATACTGCATCTCGACTCACAAAGGCGTAGTTTCACACACGGTGTTTCAAATAAATTGCAGTAAGCCGAAAGGGGGTGACTCAGGGAGTCATATCCGAACAACTTTTGTTATACAACTTTTAGAAATTCGTGAAAAAATTTATTGAAAAGCTTTGTTGGCACGTGACTTTTTAGTATGGAAAAGCAAAATTTCCAAAAGTCGTAGTATACAAGTTGTTAAAAATGACCCCCTTAGTTATCTAATATCTTTCGACTTCCTTTACCTGTTTTTAACCGACTTCCAAAAAGGAGGAGGTTATATGTTCGTCTGTATATATTTTTTTCTGTATGTTCAACCATAACTTCGCCGTTCGTGGACCGATTTTCATTATTCTTTTGTCGTTATACAGGGTTGAATCCGAATTTGGTACCATGTTCACAAAAATAGGGATTTCGATTTTTTCAGAAGCGTACGAGGTAGATGCTACCAAAAAGTAAGATTTTGCACCAGGTTATACCCTGGATCCGAAGGTACCGAACAGAACTTTTGAATCCTTATAGATACAGGTTCGGGCATTTCGGCGTTGTTTAAACAACTGAAAGCATAAGCCAACACATCAATTTGATTGATCATCATCATCACAACCATAATTATACTATGGGTCATCACATTATGACCCAATTATTGGTACTTTTCGTGATGTTTTGCATCGAAGCAGATGTTTTTGATGATTATTTCGCTGTTTGTGGACCGATTTTAAAAATTCTTGTGTTTTTGTATTCCTATACAAAAATATCTAAATTTGGTAGGTATAACAATTATAAAAGTGGTGAACTAATGATGGGATCTATGAGCAATCGAGGGAAATCCTTGAAATTTATCAAAACACTCATAGTGGTTAAAATATTGTTTCTAGAAACTTAAACATATGTCACGAATAAGAGAAATTTCATACGAAGGTGTCTCTTGGTCCAAAGGCACTGAACAGAACTCCTGAACCTTTAAAGATAAAAGTTTGGAAATTGCAGCATCGCTTAGATAACTGCAAGCATTTACCACAATTTCGATTACAGTAATTTAATATGGATAGTTAATATTTGTATTGGTTATCTACGCATAAAGCCTTCTCTTGAATATAACTAAAAAGAGTGAAATTATTATTTTTTAACAAAAATTGAACCCGACTTCCAAGGTAAAAACAATATTCTTAAAATGATCTAAAAAGTATAAAATAATTCTTATTCTAGATTAATAGTGCCTTTTTCTAAATTTGACTAAATCTCAACGAATTCTGTACTCAATTTTCATTCTTTTGAAGTCGGTGCTGGCTAAGTTCGACGTCAAGTATCTCAGTTCTAGGCTGGTACCGACTTCAAACGAATGAAAATTAAGTACAGAATTCGTTGAGATTTATTCGAATTTAGAAAAAGGCACTATTAATCTAGAATAAGAATTATTTTATACTTTTTAGATCATTTTAAGAATATTGTTTTAACCTTGGAAGTCGGGTTCAATTTTTGTTAAAAAAAAATGAAACACTATATTTTACACGTGTGTGTTTAATGTTTATGTTTTTATTTTATGTTTTAAGACCCTTCTTCTCATGTTCTTCTCACCTGACATAGTAATATTGCTTTTTCAACCTCGGCGGTAGGCGGAGGGGTTCCACAGGCGGGGGGAGGGACCAGGTGACGTTCACCACCAGTTCCCCCCCAATGGAGACCAGCTCAGCTGACACCCTGGGCCGGGGCAGACGAGGAGCGTGCGCGCAAGAGCACACACCGACCACGCACTCTGGGGGTGAAAGCAGAGATTAATACCTCGATCATGGGAACTGGAAATCGCAGACACAATGGATTTTCAATTGTTATGCGACAGCCGGGAGCCGCTTGGGGATTGATAAGTTAAGCCAAAGGCTATGGTTGCGAGTTTTACGCAGCGTTGCCAGATTTTTTATGTACCAAGTCGAGACTTTGGAGCTTTTTGAGTGAAAAAGCGGGATTCTTCAATCAAAAATGGGACAAAGTAAAAAAAGGTATAAAATCAAAATATTTTTTAATTTTTATCTTTTTATTTGCGTTGAAATAACGTTTACGTGACAATAGATAGCAAAAGTAGCCAAAGAAAATCCACCCCTCTACGTGAGAAAATCCACACATTTCTTTCTCAGCACGCTGCACGTACGTTCGGGCTTTCCTCGAAAAGGGGGACTGAGCCTGTCCCGTGCGGGAGATTTAATTTTGATGGAAAAATCGGGAAGTCCAATCATCATCAGACATCTGGCAACGCTGGTTCTACGCCTGTTTTTCAGGCCGCGCCGGGTTATAGTTCCCGAACCGGTGACCTCATGAACACGTTCTAACTTGAATTTAATTAGTACCAATTTGTAGGCAACTACTAGATAATAGTATTTACTTGTTATTGCCTACATATTCGTGATACAAAATAAGTGATAAGGTAGTAGTTTACAAAAATAATAATTAAGTAACACAAACGCGTTTTATACCGCAAAACTACTCTTAAGGTGCAGTGGTTGTTGCAACTAAGTAAAATGGGTTTTTTAAATAATGTTTTTTGTAAAGAAAATGTCATTATTTAAGTATAAAAAAGTACAGTTTTAAAATTGAGAAAATTTCCTATACGAAAAGGTATATAAGTACACAATTTGAAAAATTCTGCTCGATAGAAAAAAATCTCAAAGATGACTCTTATAACGCTGTTTTTAATAATTAAATAATTTTGTAGCTAAATTACACACTTTCTAGAAAAACAAAAATGTAGCACATGACAAATGACTAACCTAACCTAAACGATTTGATATATTTGATTTGTGTAATACTAAAAACAAAAGGTTTTTTCTTCTATTTCCTATTATCAAGGCACGCGGCGAGCGCGTAAACGCCACTGTACAAGGCGCGCTGATATGAATGTTATTTTAATGTGCTTTACGTCGATATTTGTACTGACAGACATCGACCTGCTAATTTTAGGGACTACTGGGCCTTAAAAGTCTTATCCAGTGGAATATACGAAACAGTAGGAAAAAGCTAGTATATAGCTGAATAAATTACCCCGGGTCGGGGGTATAATTGTGCAATTCGTCGGAACTCGGAATCAAACATCCCATACAAACAAACTCCAAGATATTCCCAACAATATTTACCCAGACTGTTTTAGCGAAGTTCGGTAAGTCAATGTTTGGTTATTATGTGTTTAGTATACATTATATTAGGGTCCTTACATATGAAATTGGCGTTTTGTTGTACATTCCACTTTGATTTCAAATATCTCCTTTTAGTCTTTGGTTAAGAATTCCAAATTCAAATTTATAATATATATTCATTTATTTGGTACATTTGAGTCTCGAAAACAGCCCGCCGACAATTAACCGCTATGTGGTTTGGCGGGCTATTAGAATAATATTTTTTGAATACTTTTAATAAAGGATTTTATTATTATTATTATTATTCATTTGTTTTTTCTTGATTATTTTTTCTTTTGAGTCGTTCATATCGCACAATGGAAAAATTGGAATATCACTTTATTTACGAATATGAGTTCCACCGTCATGGCACGAGTGCTGCAGAAACAGTTCAAAGAATAAACGTTTATGGTGCTGGTGTCGCAAAAGAAAACACTGTACGGTTTTTTTTTATAAAATAAGGGGGCAAACGAGCAAACGGGTCACCCGATGGAAAGCAACTACCGTCACCCATGGACACTCGCAACATCAGAAGAGCTGCAGGTGCATTGCCGGCCTTTTAAGAGGGAATACGCTCTCTTCTTGAAGGTTTGCAGGTCGTATAGGTCCGGAAATACTGCTGGTGACAGTTTGTTCCAGAGTTTTACAGTGCGCGGCAGAAAGTTACGCGAAAAACGCACTGTGGAAGACTGCCACTCATCAAGGTGATGAGGATGGTATATTTTTCGCGTGGGACGATGGCGAAAAGTTGCAGGTGGTATGATTCCGAACAATCCCTCAGAGCACTCCCCGTGATACAACCGATAGAGGATGCAGAGTGAAGCTACATCTCGGCGTAATTCCAAGGGGTCCAAGCTGTTTGAAACACTATGGCAGTCAACAATTCGTTTGTTTTGGTTCCAACGTTTTCGTTCTGGAAATTTCGGCCTTCAGAACAATCCCCGTGGCTATACCAGCCCGTCCTTACTTTTGAAATAATCGATGAACAGAAATTCATTTTATCCAGAGATCTAAATTAGAATTTGTTTACAATTCTATTTTTGGCCGATTACAAACATTCCGAATTAATCTACTGGATTTAAATACTTACTTGAAGATCAAACTGGAAATAAAATGTAGATATTTTAGGTAACGTCTATCATGCAGCTGTATAGGTACATAATATTATAGCTTACACAAAGTTTATATACAAATCTGTATTATACTGATACATGATTATACGCACTATAATGGTACCAAATTAAATGTCTCGGGTGGTAGCAATTAATGTATCGGATTGTCATGCAATTAACTTTACTGACACATTATTTTGGTTAAGTGTTTGTGTCTTAGGGACTGTCCACATGTGAATTTTAACCGCGCAATATTTATTCGCGCGAATTTATTCATGAAAGGTAGTGCGGTGGGGCTAAAATTGTCACATTTAGCAATTATTATTCCTCTCAAGTCTCAATCATTAATCAATTCAGCAAATAATTAACAAAACTGTCAAACTGACGAATGTCAAATTAGTACGAATTACTAGACATTAATTATTGCAAGAGAGTGACCATTGTGCGATTTCAAAAAAATAATCATATTATGATTCATAATATGATTCTCTAAAGTGACCATTTCAGCCCCGCGATGTATTACAGAATCGCGAGAAAAAATCCGCGCGGTTAAAATTCGCAGTGCTGTCCGCACTTCGAATTTTAACGGCGCGCCCTTACGAATTTTCAATCATGTTTTCTATTCATTCACCCATCCAAAAAAGTTTCCACTTACCATCCAACTCCACGTTGATGTTGGCGACAGTATGTCCGTCCCAAGGGTGTGCTATCAGGCGCACCTGGTACGCACACCCTGGCCGCACCGCGCACCCGTCAGGCACTGGGCTCACGGAGGTTGGGATCACACTCCAATGGGTGTCCTGGAAACGGGCTTGGTTTTAGCACGTTTTAAGGGACTTCCAAGATAGGAGGAAGTTCTATAACTATTCAGTTGTGGATTTTTTGACAGAATTATGCCCGTTTTCACAAACCACCTCCGCAGAGTGTCCCCTAGCGGCCATTAAGTGTTTCTATCTTTCAAAATATAATTATTGTTTACTAGCGACCCGCCCCGGCGTCGCACGGGTATAAAATATATAGCCACTGAAAAAATGATTAAAATAGATAACCTATGCTCCTTCACGTGGTCTACTTCTTATCTGCGCCAAATAACATAAACATTGCTCCAGTAGTTCGCGAGATAAAGCCCTTTCAAATAATTTCCCCCGTTTTTCCACATTCTTCTATTAGTCTTAGCGTGATAAAATATAGCTTATAGCCTTCCTCAATAAATGGGCTATCTAAAACTGAAATAATTTTTCAAATCGAACCAGTGGTTCCTGAGATAAGCGCGTTCAAGTTAGCCCATTCAAATAATTTTCCCCGTTTTTTCCAAATTTCAATTTTTTCCAGCTCGACCAGAGAAATATTACGGACTCACAGAAAACCGGCGTGAAACAGTTGCTCTCTGTTTCGCCGAGTGAGTGAGTTTACCGGATCAATCCCCCTACCCTATTCCCTTCCCTACCCTCCCCTACCCCTCATAAAGGCTGACAGATCTGCAGCTCAAGTTGTGAGTGTTCATGGGCACCGGAAGTTTCTTTCCATCAAGTGAAATATTTTGTTTTAGGTACATACCTTACCTATTAATTAATCACATATTTTGATTGTCTTTTACTTTTTTTTAAAACCAAATACAAGAAGAATTACTGATTGAATTATAGTAGCTTAGGTAAACATTATGTTAACTATACATATGTACCTACCTTTTTTGTCTTATAGTTTATTTAGGCATTGATTTATTCCTAAAACCAACATTTACCAGTAGACAGTAGTAAAACCTTGCATAAGCATTTACCATTAAAATTCGGTATATTATACCGAATTTTAATGGTAAATGTTCGAAAAAATCGTCGTTTTATTAGAAATACTTACATTTACCAACTCGTGTCGGTAAATTCTAAGATTGATACTTAAATCTTAAGATTTACTGAAGTTCGAGCTTTTACAGTAACATATAGATATAGATATAGATATAGATGTGTCACCTACGTCCTTAGGCCCTAAGAGTATTGGCAAAACATAAGGATTTTCAAAAATGTGTATATGATAAATGTATTAAGAAATACATAACCCTAAAAGGTTGACACCATAAAGGTAATATTATAATACCTATCGGAATTACCGAATTACCTATTTTCCGAAAGGTATATTAACTTTATTCTTGCCACCGACATCTGACACTTCATTGTCAATCACGGTTTATATAGAAAATTACAAGTTTTTGACAGGGAGTCAATGACCGCCACCGCCATGTTTCGCCGAGTACAGTATAGTTATTCTAGATACACAAAAGTTGATCTACGTGCCATCACCTCCTATAAGTGTCCAGTTGCTCACGTATATATATTTTTGTGATGCAATAAAACCAAGATTTTATTTTAAGAATAAGAATAGGAATACTTTTATTTCCAGCATCACACAATAATTATCCTGAGATAAGCGACGACCTCTTTGGCTCAATTGGTTGAGTGTGTGGCTCAAGCCGGGGGTCGCGGGTTCGAATCCCGCCGACGGAACAAAAAAGTTTTTCAATG
Organism: Lysandra bellargus; assembly: GCA_905333045.1. Taxonomy (NCBI): domain Eukaryota; kingdom Metazoa; phylum Arthropoda; class Insecta; order Lepidoptera; family Lycaenidae; genus Lysandra; species Lysandra bellargus. Next base: position 4,395,841 of record HG995358.1, read on the forward strand.
TTCCCGGGTATGGATGTGTATTAAATATGTGTATGATATAATAAAAATCTTAAATATATGTGTAGCATAAAAGTATTAAATATATTTCCGTTGTCTGGTACCTGTAACACAAGTCCTTCGGGTACTTAGCACGGGGCCAGACTGACGTGGTGTGAAGCGTCCATAGATATTATTATTATTATTATTATTATAAACAGTATTTATTCATCACAGTAATTAAGTAGTATTCAGTGGTACTGTTATTTTATTTGTTTTATTTCAAAACGATTCTCAAATTTTCAAAACTTTTGCGCTACTTATTGGCGGTAAGTGACAGCTAGGGTTGATGATGATGAAAACAAATGAAATTACGATTTATTAAACAGATAGAGTCATAAGTCCACGACTATCTTATCGCTGACAAGGTAACATAATATTATATATCTGACAGATAAAATATTACTCAATACCAAAATATTTTGCTCGGATTAGTTTATTGTCACCTGATATTAGGCTTTCTTATGATTTCCTATATTATGGCTTGTAATCACGTTATATTAAAATTGAAATAAATCTTACTCATTTTTTACTTATTTTTTCCTTACAATTTGAACAAACTTTTAACTTACCTACTCCATCATCTGGCTATACAGAAAATCCACATTTTTATTTTCAATCATTTTCCCGGTGCTAAAGCTTCTATTTTTGCTAGTTTTCAAATTACTATTAATTAGCCACCTCATCCACTTTCGCTTTCAATTCAGGAAAGGATCTTGGATCATCACTCAACTCAAAACGGTTTCGTTATACGGTCCCTGTTGAGGCGAGACGATTACGGTACGTATCCGATTAGTGTACGTTGCAGTAAAGAGTTGAAAATCATTTGTAGTATGAATACTATAAAGAACAACTTAAGGTGACGCCGCGTTAAAGTATGAAACCGTGTTGGATATGTTTTAGATTGCTTGTTTTCTATGAGAGGCCGGGCCGGCCTCTCATAGAAAACAAGCAATGGAACAGCAAAAAATGGAAAGGGCATAAGCAACAAAATGGTTTTTGTCGCGTAATTTAAAAACCATAAATACATTTCATATAAGCTATGCACATATTAAAGTGTATGCTTCAACCAATTTATGTACAAATTTTGGAACCTTAAATCACTCTCCTCTGTTGGAAAAATAGGAATCCCTTTTTTTACAGAGGTATTTTCGATTGATAATTCTGTGTTATAAAAGTTGTCCAATCGTGTTATGCTATGGGCAGTTCAAAGACAAAGACATGATGAATACTGACAATGAACTTTAGTTTCTTAGCTTTAGTCATTGCTGAGAAAAATCGGCATCGCTACAGCCAAATTATCAAGGCGTCGCCTTAAGAGCTACGCTAACGCTGTTTTTCCATACAGACGTATTCCCCAATTTTCTCCCAGGACTATGCGTCTAGACAAATTATTTTTTATGCAATATTGAGATCTGTTAAAACTATGCCTCTACGTTCGATTTTTTCTAAATTTACTTATATATATAAAAATATATCCCTTCAAAAATCGTAAAAAATGAATGCCCCGTACCCCGCCAATCCACCGACCATAAAAAAATTTTGAAAGATATTTAAGATAAAATAAAAAGCTCACTCATAAAAAAACCTCACTCAAAGCTCACTCGGCATAGGCTCACTCTTCCTAAAGATATTTAAAAAAATTAATAATTAGATAGGCTTTATTTTGAAGGAGGAATCAGAGGAATACGTAACCTCGATTTACTGTGTCTGTCTCTATCGCAATACACGTGCCGGCGCAGGGTGAAGCGTGATGGCAATAGTTTAATCGTTTTAATTCTACTGAACCGCGTTCCCTCTTAAAGCGATACTGTTACAATTCGTTTCCGAGCTGATAATAATATTATGATTTCAGTAGTCACCCCGGGCAGGTTGTACTCGTAGCACAGGTTGGAGTGGCAGTCGGCGGTGTCGGTGACGCTGTGCACCTCGATGGAGTACCCGCGCACTGGGGGACCTGTAAAGTTTATAATGTAGTCCAAAAGCGCCATGACGCAGTGATGAGTTTCGACATTTTACTTCGCTGTCAAAAGACTTAACATGACTACAGTAGACAAACCAGAGTAAAAATGTAGTGACTTTGGCAAAGTGCGCCAATTCGAAAATTTCCAACCAGCAATATGGAAATAATATAACTATATGGTGCACTAGCTGGGTAGGCGCACTTTGCCACACTCACTATACTTACCTTCGTTATTAGCAGAAGATACAGTCCATACGTAATGTAATATTAAACCTAAATTGCCCAAATACGCAAATGAGCAAAATCGAAAATAGCAAGTGTCGTCAGTCGTCACGCAGTATGCTACCCTTATTGATATAGTAATTTGACACTTAGGGCCTAAACACACTAGGCTGAATTATGCCGGCGTAAATTCCGCTGCGTTTACGCCGCGTTTTAATTGCATACAAAATACGGGCCGAATATTAGAGGTGACACACTATTACGTCGCGTTTTGTATACGTTTGACATTTGCGGCGGAAGTTACGCCGGCGTAATTCAGCCTAGTGTGTGTAGACACTAAAAAACTCTTACTGACCGCGACAGGAAACGTTGTCTAAGTGTAAGTGTCTAAGTGTAAGTTCCCTTATTCATTACATAAATTGCACTTACCAACAGGTGCGTTCCAGGTGACGTTGAATGCTAGCTCGTGGTCCCCCAGCGGCAGGGGGAACACCGCGACCCCCCGGGGCAGCGCCGCGTGGACCACCGGGTACTCTGACGGGAGGGCTGGGAGCTGCGAAAGAAGAAAAGAAGAATATAATGAAATAGAAGAAGAAATTATCTTTAGAAAAATCTAATAAAGGATGTTAACTCATGATGAAGATTTTGGCCCATCGTTAAGTTTTTAAGCTGTTGAATAGCTTTATCGCGGGCTTAGAGCACGGCGACCGAATCAAGAAATTCCGTAACGAAAAAACCTAACACCCCCCACTGCGGCGTTGTCGTGCATCGTCTATTACTTAGACTAGACGTATGCGAATTATGATGCAATAGCTTTACGGCGGCAGTCGCCGAGTGCGACACGTATTTTTTCTAAAGATCCAGTTTCCAACGTCGTCAAATGAGCTTTAAATCCATACATCTGAGGAAACAACAGGCATTTAGTGCTCTCTTTAGGTATACTAAGATATAGTTTTATGGCAAAGCTTTGACTTGAATTTATTAATTTTATTGTCTAATTGACACACCTTACACTTCGATGATACTTAATTGGTTCTTTTTCAAATAAATTAAGAAAATGGGTAACAGAGAATATTCGTCACCCGCCCATCTCAAATTACGTGACGATTTTTATAAATATTAAAAAAAAAACTTTCATGTTTTTCACAACATCGTAAAATTTTAAATTGCTTATATTTTTGTATTAAAAATTATTAAGAAATTTACACTTCAAATATGAGTCCCACGCGCCTAAGTTTAAGCCCGGAAACCGTAATTTTTTTTTGGGATATAATCAATTTTACTTACCCATGGCTATGTATGCCTTTCATTGAATACAAATCTGCTCAACGGTTTGAGAAGTGAGGTAATAAAGTATGTGTAACAATACAAAAGGTTAAGGGGCCGGGTCCCATCGAAATTCTCATACATACGTAATACCAAAATCATTTTCTCATACGAAAATATTTAACATGTTTGAGTTATTTTTCAGCTTAAAATGTATAAATAAATAGTAAATTTACTACGAAATATTTAAACCCTAAAAATATTTTTTAAAGTTAAAAAATTTATAGTAATTTTTTGTGCAGGAACCTAGATAACTACTATTTTAAGCTGAAAAATAACTCAAACATGTTAAATATTTTCGTATGAGAAAATGATTTTGGTATTACGTTTGTATGAGAATTTCGATGGGACCCGGCCTTTTAAGTTTAATTCGTAGCCCGTAGCCCGTAGCTTCTACGGCCTACGGGCAATGTAGCAAGGACTACGTGCTACGAAAACATGTCATTGTCACAATAATTATTATTACGTACTACGTTGTAAATACTTAGTAATAAATAACTATATAGTCATATTTAATAAAGCATTTGTTATACTAGTTGTAGAATACATATTTTTAAGCAAAGGTCACGACTATATTCTACTATTAGTGCATATAATATTGCAGTTGGAAAATATAGGTGACTAATTATTTTCAAATTAAAATATATAATTAACCTTAAAAATGTTTTTAGCTACGGCTGAACATTTCTTAAGTCTCAACTAGATTATATTGGAAGATTAACAAAAGATCAATAATTGTTGTGATAACATATTATTCATAATTTCATGAATAAATTAAATTCAAGAGTAAAGCATCTAAACAAAGGGGTATATATATAGGCTTATTTGACAGATTCTCCATACTCCATCTGTCAAGTTAAGTGGTGGATAGCCTTATCAGGAAGCGGTGAAACAGGCCCTTCATCTACATAATATATTATACAATACTAGACTAGAATCCAGATGACGCCCGCAACTCCGTTGTGCCAGAACTCGTTTATCGCGCGGGAACCGTATCTTTTTTCGATGTAAACCGTTATGTCCTTTCTCGTATCTATATACCGACCTTTTGACGACCTCTGTGGCTCAGTGGTGAGCGCGTTGGTAGCTCAAGCTGGGGATCAGCAATCCCGCCGACGGAACAAAAGTTTTAAATGTTCCCGGGTCTGGATGTGTATTAAATATGTGTAAGATATAATAAAAATCCATACTAATATTATAAATGCGAAAGTATCTCTGTCTGTCTGTCTGTCTGTCTGTCTCGCTTTCACGCCAAAAGTAACGAACCTATTGTAATGAAATTTTGTACACAGATAGTGTAGAGCCTGAGAAAGGACATAGGCTACATTTTTATGCGGGAAAAAAAAAATTTCATAAAAATAACGATAAAGTTTCCTTCTGCAGTTTTAAAATATGACAACAGATGGCGTTTAATTTTTTACTTCATTGTAACATAGAACCTTAGATAGAATTAATTATACTTATTATGTTTTTAATTATAATTTTTAATACGTTAGATATATTTTGTTTAATAATATTATCACTTGGTATAATCAATCTATCTTATCTTATAAGTTATCTATATAAATTGAATTTCTACTGCACAACAGATGGCGCTCTAAAATAGAAGAGTGTACCGTGTTGGCCTTCAATATTCCATCCAGAAATATATCAATGCAATGAACATTTTAGTTCTAATATATAAAAACAGATAGCGTTTACTTTTTTACTTCACATCAGAACTAGTCAATAATGTTTTTATTCATATTTGGTGTCAAATTTAAAAACTTTTAAAAACCATGGTAAGTGGGACTCCTCAAATCAATAATACACAAAAACAGCTGTGCTGTATGCACATAATATTTAAGTTTTTTAAATTAAACTTTATATTTTGTGCCAAATTTTAAAGCTTATTACTTTAACTATGTATTACACATTTTTACCCATAAACTATTTATCATTGAGTTACGTCACTGCATAGATAATTAAGTACCGAGTATCAAGTTATATCGAAAGAATTGACCCCGTGCGAGTTTCTTACGCCGGTTCTTCTCGCCAGGTTAGTTCCCGAACCGGTGGTAGGCACCGTAGATTCTACGTTCTTCTGATTTACAAAAAGTGTATTCATGATACCTATTTTGATTAAAAAGATAATATTTTATTTTATTTTATCCCGGCAGTCCCGCGGAAACGGGAACCACCGCGTACTGTAAAATGAAATCCACGCGGACGGAGTCGCGGGCAGCAGCTAGTCTTAAATATATGTATAGTATAAAAGTATTAAATATATTTCCGTTGCCTGGTACCTGTAACACAAGTCCTTTAGGTACTTAGCACGGGGCCAGACTGACGTGGTGTGAAGCGTCCATAGATATTATTATTATTATATTATTATTATATTATGCCAAATTTTAGAAAAATCGATATTGTTTGGGTGTGAAGAGGTAATCAGACAGATAGACACTAGGTATGCACACTTTCACATTTATTTAGTATGGATCTTACACGTAGCACTAACAACAACAAAAACTTAATAAACATCCTAATTGCTCGATACTCAAATTAATTTAAAATTTAACAATATTTCGATCTTATGATATAATCCATAAGGCTCAAAATGCTACGTGCTAACATGATTAAACGCTAAAAGAATGCAAATATTGAAACCATTAATCGGACGCTAAATTAAAATCGCCAAAACTAACTTACGTAATTAGGAACCCCCTGAGAAATCCCACTGTCTATATAGAGACACAACAATATAACAAACGCACACATCACTGATGTCCACTGTCACCATTGTACGAATTGACAGTCTTTTGACAGTCCTTAACAGTCCATTGACAGTATGAATCAGAGTGAGTAACCGACTACGAATGCCCGATTTCGAATGAAAAACGAAAATTTGATTTGTCAAAATATTAGGTTTGTGGCACAGTGGTAGTTACGATGTTGTAGACATTATTATGGTCGGTACACAACGAGACAAGATACGGCGTGAAAATTTTATCCGAAATTGATTTTTTGAAATAAATTTTAAAGGAAAATATGAAAGTGCAATATTCGATTTTAGTTATCTTTTTAGGGCATAATATTCGTAGATTATGATCAAATTATACGTTATTGACATCTTTTTTTAATTTACTAGTGTTTCGTATATATTGTATTATAGGTATATTGCGCTGTTTGCACAAAAGACCATCTTTTGTGCAAACAGCGCAAAAAATTATTGTAATCCAATTATTACATTCAGTTTTGTTTATTAATAAACATTTTATTTATTGCATTTTAACATTTCATTTTTAGGGTTATTTAATATATTATATCAACTCCCTACCTCACATAAACATTAGGTACAATTAACTTACAAAAAGGTCTCAAATAGATTGAAAAAGTTCTTATTTTCAGTTAAAGTACGACAGAACATTTTTTAAGAGAGTTGTCGTGGAGTGGATGGTAGTAAAAATATTGATTTGTTAATTTGAATAATTTAATTAATCAATTTCATTCATTAATTTTAATGTAAAACATTCATTACAATCAATTTGGATTTACGATTCTTCTAATTGTCCTAAAATAGACTTCAATATAAGTTTTGTAGGAAATCCCATGATGGGGATTTTGTCTTTTTAGGGTTCCTTACCCAAAGGGTAAAAACGGGACCCTATTACTGACTAATTATGTATTTCTGTTGCCGCTATAACAACAAATACTAAAAACAAAGTAAATTAAATATTTAAGGGGGGCTCCCATACAACAAACGTAATTTTTCAAACATGTTTTGCTCGGTATCAACGATGACAACAAGTAGGCACTTGAAATTTCCACAAAAGCCTTAATTATATGTGTACTTTAATAATTAAAAATAATATTTAAATAAAATAATAGTTTAAGGGGGGCTCCCATACAAAAAACGCAATTTTTGGCCTATGTTTGCTCTATAACGGTACGGAACCCTTCGTGCACGAGTCCGACTCGCACTTGGCCGATTATTTATTTCCAGTGTCGAAATTCCTGTTAATGTAGTAGGTACCTAGTCGAGAAAAGTTCTACATTTTTAGTATAAAAATACGGAATTATCGTGTATTTCCATCTGTTTGTTTGTTTATTCTTGGTGTCCTGAAACATAGGCTACGCCCAGTTAGGACACCGGTCTTCCACAACAATAATACAAATTGTTTGGAGAGTGTGGAAAACATTGTATTGTAATAAATTTGTGGTGAGATAAATAAACGACTTTATTTATTTTGTTATTATTAATCCTTTACCCCCCCAAAATTTATATATTTGATGTAGAAATAATTTCAGCTCTGTAAAAGGACAAACAGTAGTTTTTGTAACAGAAAAAATACGAAAAACGAACTTCAGCGTAATGTACGGGCACGAAAAGATATAAAATTATAAATATACCCATTTTATATTTTTATTGGGTATAAAACCAGGTGTGCCCCAGTCCTAATCTAGTGTTTGATATCAATTGGACACCGCTTACACTCGACCGGCTGACGTATGAGATATGATAAGATACGGCTAATCCCCGACTTCACACATAATTGCCTATTACACATATTGATCAAATTGAATATACACATACGGACAACCAATATTTAACTAGTATTTTAAAGAGGTAAACTTTGTTTTATGGAATACTCTGAAAGTACCAGACTTTGATGAATGGCACAGATAAAATATTTTATAGAGTAGAGATAATTTTCTTTTGATTTCTGCAACATACAGTACGGTTCCGTGGGATGCTGCATTTATGCTGGCACTAAAACTAATAAAATCTTATTTGGCTAAGGACAATTAATATGAAATTATTAGGCGACTTATAAATCGCCTAATAATTTCCAGGTATTGGTTTATTTCTATACCATCAAAGAAAAGTTTTCTATGTATATTATGAATTTTTATTGCTTGGATTTACCCCAATTTTATAAACGTGGCGTCTTATCGCCCATACAATTTGAATTCAATGATGAAATCAACCGAGATTTTGGTATAAAAAGTCAAAAGGGAGCGAAAGAGGGCGTATGAGAACGAATGGGGGACGAATAACATAATATAGTTACTATTCTAAATGTGAAAACGGCGGTAAATGGTGTCTAGATTTTATACAGCCTTCTATACATTAAATAAACATTGTATGTTTTCCAAATAAATAAAAATGAAATAATAACGTACTCTATAGAGTCGATATTCTCAGTGGCGTAGCTAGGTAAGCGAGATTTTTTTTATTAAGGACGACCCGTGCCCTTAGGTTTTGCAACTTAAAATTTGTTCACTTCACTTACTATCTAGCTGCCGCAATTAATTACTTAATTACTTAGATATAATTAATTCAAAATTTTTACACAAGCCCCATACCATATTTGTTAAACTCTGCATTAAATTGTACATAATAAATGTTTCTGAGTACGGCGGCAAATGTCTTAGAAAAAAAACAGCTTCAAAATCTGGAGGCACGGGAGTGCCCCCGCCAAGATGAGCCAAGCGAAGCGCGCAAGGGCACTACCTACCTTTTCTCGAAACGTTTCGTCGTATTTTTGAACCCTCGTAACTTTGGTTTGAATAATGCCAGATACTTGAAATTTTTAGGATATAATGACATGACTGAAATAATAAAACGCGCAAAGTTTGAATATTGTAGCTATTATACTTTAGATTTTATAGGTGTCCAAAAACCCACAATTTTGGTACTGACTCAACCTATCATCAAAACTGTTAGGGTACTTCCTGAAGTCTGAGAATGCTGAAATTTGGTATGTAACATACTATTAGTACAGAAACAACAAAAAAAATTATCAAATCCAACCTAACCTATATCCGTACACTTATAGAGCAAAATTAGTCCAAAAATTGTGTTTTTTTTATATGGGAGCCCCCCTTATTTTTTATTTTATTTTAATATTATTATTAAATATTAAAGTAGACATATTATTAAGGACTTTGAGAAAATATCAAGTACCTACCTGTTGCCATTATTGATATAGAGCAAAATAGACCAAAAAAAAAACACGTTTGTTGTATGGGAGCCCCATTTAAATATTAATTTTATTTTGTTTTTAGTTTTTGTTGTTAAAGCGGCAACAAATATACATAATCTGTGAAATTTCCACTCTCCAGCTATTATTCTTGAGTTACAGACTGGAGACAGACAGACAGACAACGAAGTCTTAGTTCCCGTTTTTACCCTATGGTTACGGAACCCTAAAAAATACGTGTTATCCTTGAGAGACCACAGACTCACAGAAAACCGGCGTGAAACAGCGCGAGCGCTTGCGCCGTGTTTCGTCTAGTGAGTGAGTTTAGCGGAGGCCCAACTGCACTCTATACCAATACATTATTGCCTATCCCTATTCTCTTCTGCTTATGCTTATTCCTTCATAAAAAGGCCGAAAACGCAGTTGCAACTCTTCTAATGTTACAGTGTCCATGGGCGATGGCAGTTGCTTTCCGTCGGGTGACCCGTCTGCTTATTTGCCCCCTAATTTCATAAAAAAAGGCAAGAGAACAGGGGAATAGGGATACCCCTTTTTCCTATTCCCTCATAATTGAGGCTTAATAGCCTTTTCTGTCTGAAAGTATGGTAACTCGGCGACGGTAGTACTTTCCATCAGGTGACCTGTTTGCTCGTTTGTCCCCTAATTTTATATTATATAACCGATGCCCTCTTAAAGGCTGCCAAAGCACTTGCAACTTTTCTAATAATGCGAGTGAACATGCTCGTATGCCCCTTAATTTCGTAAAAACGTGTGTTGTAAAACTTACAAAAAGAAATGAAATCCCACCAAAAAACATTTTCATGTAAAACTGCTGCCAAGATGAGAACATAAATAGTTCGAGGTGTCAAAAAGTAGTGAGATCTCATGTAGAGCCAAGTTTCAAACCTTACACACTCAGCCCTAAATCTAAAAACCTTAATTTTACACATAAATCGCGGCAAAATACTTGATTTAATGTGTCAGCCGCACGAGAAGAATCTAAAAACTCTACACATTAGTCAAAATACATGAGATCTCACTACTTTTTGACACCTCGAACTATTTATGTTTTCATCTTGGCAGCATTTTTACATGAAAATGTTTTTTGGTGGGATATATTTTACAACTTGAAGATTGCAAATCAGACATTGAAGGGGCCATCTGAGTTTGCGGGAGCCTGGTACTGCGCCCACCTTGCCCCTTAGTAGCTACGCTACTGTATATCTATATAGTCTATCCAACCTTACCCAGGTAACCCACTTAATATAATTAGGAATTAAGGATCGTCCTCTGACTTATAAAAGGTCAAGTGATCGATTCTCATCAAAGGCTCAGCACACAATAAGTGGCTGGTTGATTTATTGATCTAATGATAATGTACCAAATATTTGATGAACGACAAACTCGTAAATGTTTTAGTAAATTAAAAGCATATATTTTGAGTTATATTATAAGCTTTTATTTTACTATTATATATTTTAAGTTATTATAGAATTTGTAAAGAAAATAAAAAGATGAGAATAAAGAAGGATGGCCAAAAATGGACTCAGATTCGACAGCAACAAATAGATTTTTTCAACATAATTCTCATTGAATTACTTAATTTTGTCAGTCCATACTGATAATATAAATGCGTAAGTGTGCCTGTCAATCTGTCTTTTTCCTCTTCACGCCCAAATCGCAGAACATATTAAGGCGCTATATTGAAAAAACTGTCCTTTTTGACGTAATACTATAGGACCCTCAGAAATGTTACAAATCTGGTAATGAGATATACATATCTTCATAGCCTTATCTAGGTTTGAGAAGAACTAGAAGCACGATTAATGTACTTTGCCTCGACACATTTCATTTTCGAAATGACCTCTTAAAAATACGAAATTTGAAGATTATTTTTAAACGAAAATAGATGTATTGTAAGAAAGATAGAACACAGAAAGACGCGTTGGAAGTCTTAAAGTCAGTCTTTCGCCTGAGCCCCGATTTGCCAATTTTAATGTATTTAGTAATAAATTAATAATAAATAAAATTTTAATCCAGTCTGAATCCTATCAAACACCAAAATAAGTTCCTTAAAAACCTCAAACGAAAATAGTATGGAAAGCACAATTATTATTATTTAAAAACGAGACGTATTTTCGCCAGTACTGCCCAAGCGTAAATCACAATATTATCGTTCCGTCTACCGTCTAGAGTCTAGACCAATTACAATTTCCAGGTAATAGCGAACCCCTTACTAACTAATGAAAACACAAAGTAGGACGTAGGTACCAAAAGAGTGCCGCGCGTGCCTGTTAGTAAATCAAGCCAACATTACGTGAATCTTGTCGCGAACCCCCTGCCGCCGAATGGCGAACCCCACTTTGAGAAACCTTGGTCTAGACCAGTGGTCCCCAACCTTTTTTATTGCGGGCCACAAACATGTTTTGGTCTTGATGTCGCGGGCCGCAACAAACATTTTTAGGGTTTAAAATAACGTTCGTCAAAAACGGTTTAAAAGTGAAAAAAAAATCACGACTTTCACGCCGACTTTATATATTTTGCCGGTGGGCGTAAATTTCAAAATGGTGTAACATCCCGCGGGCCTCAAATAAAGTCCCGACCGCGGCAGACCACATGCGGCCCGCGGGCCGCGGGTTCGGGATAGCTGGTCTAGACGCTCTGAAACAGCGTTGCCAGATTTTTTTTGTGCCAAGTCGGGACTTTGGAACTTTTTCATTGAAAAAGCGGGATTCTTCAGTCAAAAGCGGAACAAAGTAAAAAAAAGTAGAGAATCAAAAGTTTTTTGAATTTTTCTTTTTATAATTTGCGTTAAAATAACGTTTACGTGACAATAGATTAGCAAAAGTAGCCAAAGAAAATCCACCCCTCTACCTCCCACACTCTTCATTACGCAATACTTCATTACGCAGTACCTTTCTTTCTCAGCACGCTGCACGTACGTTTGGGCATTCCCCGAAAAGCGGGACTGAGCCTATCCCGCGCGGGACATTTGATTTTGACGAAAAAATTGGGACGTCCCGCCAAAATCGGGACGTCTGGCAACGCTGCTCTGAAAACATCACCCAGTAAATGATCTAAAATTCAATTAAACAGGAATCTAAAATATCCTAAAATCACTAATTTCTTATCCCTTACCCGTGTAACAATTTTTATCACAAAATTAAATTTAATTAAATTAGATTGTAAAATTAAATGAAACAGTTTAACCCCGAAGATTCCCTTTTGTTGAGACCTTGAAGGGTTTTTTGATTGTACCTAAAGATTTAAATAGGGATTTTATTTGAGTGGGCTGGTGTCGAGGGCTCAAGGGATTTTCTTGCTACAATACTAATATTATAAAGAAACTAGCTGTCCCGGCAAACGTTGTTTTGCCATATTATAAAGTATCTCGCACTTATTATTATAATTAAGTGACTAAATAAGTATGCCACCATGGCAACGTCCATCGCTATCCCGTCGCACAAACAATGGTCGCCATCAGTGTTGAGTTGTAATAATTTACTAATATTTATTCAACAAATGCACTGTCAATATAAAAAGTAGCCAGTATAGTAGACGATTCTCAGACCTACTGAATCTTATATATAAAATTCTCGTGTCACAATGTTAGTCCGCGAACTCCTCCGAAACGGCTTTACTATTATTTTTACCAAATTTTATATGCATATTCAGTAGGTCTGAGAATCGGCTACTCGGTACTTTATATATTGATAAGTGCATTTGTTGAATAAATAATAGTAAATTATTACAACCTGAGACTGAAGGCGACCATTGTTTGTGCGACGGGATAGCGATCGACGTTGCCATGGTGACATACTTATTTAGTCACTTCAATAAAATGATATGGCAAATATATTATGGCAAAGCAACGTCTGCCGGGACAGCTAGTATGCATATAAAATTTGGTAAAAATCAGTAAAACCGTTTCGGAGGAGTATGGTAACTAACATTTTGACACGAGAATTTTATAATATATTAGATATTGTTAGACCCATTGTCTACCCGTCAGATAAAGAATACATAACTGATAAATAGATTGATTTTGATACAAATTGGCGTAAATATTTAAATACAAGTTATATTTGTATGAAAGTAATCAGAGCTTTCAGACGCCTGAAAGTAAATTTACATTCGATCTAACGTTAATATTATACATAGCCTTTCGGCATATATGACATACTTATTACAATACCTATTTTCTGCGGATTGGGCGCTAGCTCTGCAGGATTGCGAGGAGCGGTTTCTACTATGCTGTACTCGGTGAAACATGGCGGTAGCGTCAAAAACTTGTCATTATCTATATTCTATACAAAGCCGCGATCGACAAATTCTGACACTTCATTGTCAATCGCGGTTCATATAGAAAATGACAAGTTTTTGACAGGGAAACAATGACCGCTACCACCATGTTTCGCCGGGTACAGTATATCACCTAACATTGCGTCTAAAAATCTAAATCCATACTAATATAATATTATAAATGCGAAAGTCTGTCTGTCTCTCCGTCTTTCTGCCTGTCTGTTACCTCTCCACGCCCAAACTACTAAACCGATTTTGCTGAAATTTGGTAAGGAGATACTGAGTCCCGGGAAAGGACATAGGATACTTTTTATCCCGGTAAGATGAACGATTCCCGCGCGATAAACGAATTTTGGCGCAATGGAGTTGCAAGCGTCATCTAGTATTATGTAAAAACACGGCTTTGCTTTTTGGAGCTTGCTAGAGTAGATTTTTCTTGCACAAAATTGAAAGTAGCTTTATCTCTCACCGTCATCTCCCGTATCTCCTCACTCGTCAGCTCCGTGCTGGACTCCGTGCCGACTGGTGCTGGTGTGGTGGTGTTGTCACGTACACTCCCGTCCTGCCGCTTCCCGAAGTACTTGATGAGGTTGTTCAAACCAGTGAACGGGTACTGCGCGCGCGCAGACATCATCATCACACAACACAACGTGTGCCATAGCATGGTGATCACATTCTGTGTCGTGCCATTCTCATTTGCTAGTGTTGGGTGGACATTTCTTGAGGTAATGGTGGTAATTGTTTCGTTTTGTTTAGTTACTTGGACATGAAATCACTGAAAAGATTCTAAAGCTTCAGATGTACTGAAATTATAAGTCTAAAATTAACCAATTAGTCATTGTTAATCGTAACTATGTCTCAATAATTTATTCTCTTTCTCTTATGTACGAAGAACAACTGAGGTGGCATGAAATTTCTATACCTCGGAGATTTTCCTTTTTAGGTATTTATATTATTTATATTAAACCGATGTTATGTTGTATTCGTTGTTGCGATTTGTACGAACTAGATATTAACATAATATGCATTGAAATTGAAAGTCGAAATAGTCACAACTTTCCAAGCACTATGTAATAGAATGGAATAGAATATACTTTTGCGTTCAAGATATTGTACAAACATAATATGCAAGTAATGTTGAATAGTAACAAAATTATCGATTTTGTCTCGAGTTCTGGAGACGCGTCTTAAGTAATTAAATATAATTTTTCACTTGTAACAAACGCGAATAAAAGAAAAAGGGCTCCAAAGTTTTCTCGGGCGTATATTTTTATTTCATTTGTATAATGTTTGTTCGGACTTCGGAGATAAATGGCAACTTTTGATGGGAAGATTGGAAATTTAGGCCATGATGATCGTTGTATCATGGATTTTAAGGTTTAGCTACAGCCTACAGGTAAAACCTAGAGAGATAAGTATACAGTCTGCATCAAGGAAATATTTGTTTGTTTGCATTGATTAGCCATTAATTAAATATAAAATAATTTTGTAGACGTCAGTACTTAGGCTATACTGACCAGGGCCCGTACCACGAAACGGTTTTGAGACTCAAACAATCGTACGAGAATGTTGCGTCCTACTCAAACAAACGTGAAATGACGTTGTTAGAGCAGGACTCAGCATTCTCGTCCGATTGTTTGAGTCTCAAAACAGTTTCGTGGTAGGCCTACAGTAACTGGCCGCACACACACATGTTTCGTATTCGGACATCCGATTACATACAATCAGTAGAAAATACACTTGCGCACACGTTCGCTTTTTTCCGAACGGAACAAATTCCGCACGTGCGTTTCGAGTGCAAGCTAGCGCGTTCGGGCGTAAAAACAGGTATTATTATGTACTGGGGACTGGAGTACGTAAAAAAATAATGTTTTTGCTAGTCTCACGGAATTCCAAATCTAAAAAAAAAAAAACTCGTAAAATAGGAATATATTTTACGAGCTCTTGCCCGCGGCTTATTTATTAGATACAAACTTTCATCCCCTATTTTAACCCCTTGGGGGTGGAATTGACCAAGATCTTTTTTTAGCGGATGCCTACGTCATATCGTCTACCTGCATGCCAAATTTCAGGCAGATCCGTCCAGTGGTTTGGGCTGTGCGTTGATAGATCACCATATCAGTCAGTCACCTTTGAGTTTTATATATTTAGATTATCATGACATTTGCGAAGGTCCGACTCCACAGAAAAGCACAAAAGAATAAATTATCCTCCACACAAAATGTGAATTGAATAAGCTCCAATTTTAACATTTCTGTAATGATACACTTTTCACATTCGTAACATTATTAGGGCACTCTGGATGAGGGGTTCCTAAACTTTTAACCAACTCCAAATACATGTTATGGAATTCCAACTGCTCTCGTGGATTGAATTTTTGCCTCGTTTTTTTACAGGTTGTTTGATAGGTTTACGATTTAAAGGGACGAAAAGTCGAAAATTGAAATAATAATAATAATTGCTGAATCCTATTTAACCTAGGAAACTTTTTATCCCGGAAATTCACGGTTCCCGTACGTTAAATGATTTTTGGCGTAACGGAGTTGCGGGCATCATCTAGTAGAAAAATAAAGACTTTGTTACTCACTTTCTACGAATAATAAAAACTAAGGAAGAGTAACTCCGTCAAAAAACATGCTCCAAAATACTTGTCAAAAAATGTACCTTAGGTTCACTTTTCATACATTTGTAATATTTAGGTGACCTTGAGCGGTATAAAGGCTGACGTTACGTGACAGTTCGGATGGAACCAAATTTAAAACTGTATTAGTATGGGAGTTACGTTTCCTTAGGTTTTATTATTCGTAGCCCACTTTGGATATCCTTGCTGTTTAAGGCCATCCCCCGAGCAAACGACCTTGACCATACATTTGACGCGTTGCCGAGATCGCACAAAAATCCTATTTTTAGGGTTCCGTAGTCAACAAGGAACCCTTATAGTTTCGGTCTGTCCATCCGTCTGTCTGTCCGTCTGTCTGTCTGTCCGCGGTTTTTCTCGGAGACTATAGGACCTACAAAGCTGTAATTTGGCATGAATGCACATATTAATGATGGCGACAAAATGGTACAATATGAAATCTTAAAAAAAAATTTTTATGGTACCTTCCATACACATCAAGTGGGGATGAAAATTTTTTTCGCGTACAGCCCATCGTGTGGGGTGTCGTTGGATAGGTTTTTTAAAAATATTATGAGTTTTCATAGATCATTTTCCGATTTAGGGATCCGTTTGTGAAATATTAAGTTTTAAAGTGGAAAAAATCATTAGAGTCCAGTGTCCCCCCCTTCTACCAGCTAAACGGTTGCTTCTGGAAATGTGAAAAAATTCACGGGAGTAGGAAATATGCTGAATTTAAAAGGAAAACTATTACGGCTAAGAAGACTTGATAAGTTTTTGAGTTATAGTCGATCAACTAAAAAAAATGTATTCGACGAAGTATAGGGGATGGGATGTTGTTAGTAGTGTAAAACACGTTATAAATGTACATTCATTGACCATACAAAAATTATTAAAAACTAGCGATACTACGGAACCCTATATTGCTCGTGGCACGATACGCACTTGGCTGGTTTTTTTTACTTATTTTGAGCGCTTACAGACGAACGGCACGTGTCGGCTGCACGCGTCGGCGGCAGTCGACGACAGACGACGGCACGTGTCGGCGGCAGTCGTCGACAATTTATCACGCTTGCAGTTGTGACGTAACGCGTATAGGTAAGCGTCCACAGGTCGGTATCGTACGCAACGGACGTTTTGCATCAAACGAATATTTTTTTACAGTAGATCCACTGTATCGGCAGCGTACGGATTACCGACTAGCCAGTATGTTTATCTTCAAATTAGTCCAAACAATGTTCCTAATCGAAAATTTCTGCTTTCGGCTTTTCCATCCACACCCCCCTTTTGAGCATTCATTTACTAGGCTAGTCGGTAATCCGTACACTGCCAATTCAGCGGACGTACTGTGAAAAAAATGTCCGTTTGATGCGTGACGTCCGTTGCGTACGATACCGACCTGTGGACGCTTACCTTGCGGGGGTACGTCACAACTGGGGGCCTACCACCAACTCTCCTAAGCGACACCGTTAGACAGATAAACATTTATTACTTTTACGTCAGGCTAGCGATCTTAAAAGTTGATACTTCACAGCGGATTTAACATTGTTTTGCATATTTTACTGTTTTTTAGTAAAATTATATTTCAAAAGTGAGTACGGTAATGTTATTGTAATCTTACAACAAAGGCGGCAGTCGACGGCTGCCGCCGACATGTGCCGCCGACAGCCGTCGACTGCCGCCGACACGTGCCGCCGACACGTGCCGTTCGTCTCTAAGAAGCCGTTCAAAATTTATCTAAAAAAAATTAAAACGGGAAATATGTAGTTAATGAAATTATCTATCTATTGTCGTGTGTTTCAAATAAAAGTAATTTGTAAATACTAAGGAAATGCTGAATGTATGCTTCAATTTTAATAAATTGGTATTACTTTGGAAGCTAATATCATGAGTATAATAAACAAAATTAGAAAATTTAAAACGGGGAAAGGAACATTCCTTTCCCCGTATAATTAATAATCTTCAAAAATAGCAGTAATCTTCAGTACATCAATATTGATGTACTTACAGATTTTTGCTGTATTTTTATTATAACTTTGTAGCTTTCAAATTATGAGTTTATAAGGCTCTAAATATGGTAAATTACAGAATCTCCGTAGGGGAAGGGCCTTAAGGGCAAAATTCTCCGCATATAAATATGCGGAAAGATTTTGCTTTAGAAATACATTTTTAAATCGAGTTATTATATTGTACGTATTTTAACCCCCAAGGAAAACAGGGGTAGAAAAAGTTTAATGTGACTGTATTTTTCTCCGTAAGAACAATTCGTTTACATTTCTTTCTGTTTACATTTACATACATTTCATTCTGTTACAATTCGTGATATCCTTTAGAAACCTTATAGCCACAGAATATATTGGTATAGCACCGAGCAAGACTGACGTGGTGTGAAGCGTCCGTAGATATGAGACAGGATGCAGTAAAACTAAGTGATTTATCAGCTATTTAGAGGATCTTTCTTTTACCTTACTGACTTTAAAAATGTGTCCATTCTAGATTTGACTCTACAAATGTGTCCATTTTAGAAATACTGCTTTTAGAATTCCACACCAATTTTGCCCGGTTACATTGCTTAAATCTGATAACACCAAACGTAATAATTTTAGTCACAGAATTTTCCGGGTGTCAGGATAATTTCGATAGTCATCAATATCTTTTCATCCGACATAATCAGAAGATTTGAAAAAGGATCTTATAGAATATTTTTGGTTTATTAAACTATACTAACTTACGTCCCCAACTCCGTTACGCCAAAAATTAATTATCGCGCGGGAACCGCACATTTTTTTCGGGATTAAAACTTAAAAGTGTTCTTATTCCTATATCCCCAGACTCAAAGTACCTCCATACCGAATTTTAACAAAATCGATTCAGCGGTTTGGGCGTGAAGAAGCAAGAGACAGATTTTCGCATGTACAATATCAGTATGGGTATGGATAATATCGTATTTTGCACTATTCTTTGTACTTGCCCATGGCTTTGTGTGGGCAAAGATTGGAAAAATCGTACATTTTATCACTATAAAATAACCCATGTCCTTCTCCATAGTCTAATTTTTATGTGCCCATAAAAATCCTATGGTTTGGTGCCAATGCAAACAAACTAACAAACAAATCAGCGTTTATAATAATAATGTGAAACTGTAGGATATTGACTGTAGATAACGGCGTTTTAAAATAAATAGAACTTATGCAAAACAACAAAAGAAAATTGTTCAGAATGTAGAATGTAGATAGATATCAAAAATCGAATACGGTTGTAGTTTTAAACCAGGCTTGAAATTTTTAGCATTTTTCGCTATTTTTTTAATGCCTATAAGTTAAATGTCATAAATCATAATAATTATGTTGATATCAAAAACCTGACACTCAGACAAGGCTTATTTCATATTCTTCGCAATTATTTATTTTGGAATTTGCCTACCTTTAAAAGCATTATCCGCTATTCCTTCCTTATTCCGGAATTCGCCTGTCCATGTTCAGTGCTCTGTCCACTTAAAAATCACCCTTTATTCTGATGACTAAGACACAACAACATAAATAAACCACCCTGTATGGACAGACACAAACACACAACTGTTGCTCCAATCAGGCGCTCGGAATATTTTTCCAGGGCCCATCGCTCCGTTAACTCGCAAAGTCAACGGCACGAACACAGAAGTTATTTAATCAACATAACTAATTAATTTTAAGAATACTTTTGAGAAGTAATTAAAGGTGCTTATTATGTTGATATTTAATTAAAAACGCTACATACAAAGTTCAATTTCTAATATTATACATTTTATGTAGTGTAAAGTTTTAAATGTGGCCTACCTACGCAGATCTACTTTAAAAAGTAACTTTTTTGATTATTTAAATTTTAATAAGAATATTATTGTCATAAGGAAACGCAAGTTTTAAACACATGGCATATCTATATACAGTGTAATGTATATTAATTAATTTATTAAAAAAATAGTACTGAGCAGGTACCGATAATTATCGTTAATACATTACTCTCACGTCTCAGATCAAACATATTGTGATCTGAGGCTTTCCTATTTACTTTTCGGTCTTTGAGCGTAACACGTATACTATTTTTCTCATCGACGGAGGCGGAAAACGGCAACATCGGTAAGCGCAGCGGGAAGAAAGTTGACGTTTCCCGCCCAGAGGTGAGAATTTTTTTTTTTCAAATTATACCTAATAACCCACTCTATTTATCACTGTAAAACCCCCTCACAATTTTCCCCACTTCTCACACAACTTGCTGCCACACAAACTTCACACACATTGTTTAGGCGGGCGGCGTTTGGGCGATGTTTGGGCGGGCGGTCTCGCCGGTAACCGAGCCGACACTGAGCTATCTTCCCCTACTTATATCGATCATATTTTTTCTAACGTCTTTTTCCTTATATTTTATTTATATGGTGATTAAACATGGTTTCCTTGAGTGCGAATCGAGAGTATTGGTCGGATAGTACTTTTATTAGGTTTCAATAGTAGCCAGCCCAGCTATGTCCAATTTGAATATAGCGTTTAGAAATGTTTAGGTACGTTATATTATGTTAAAGTGACGGTTATAAAAATATATAATTAAATAAACTTATTTTACTTTAAAAACAACATTTTATACCATGTTTTTGGTATACCATGCTTACACTATAATATTTTTTCCAGGACAAAAATTGTAATGTTTCCTTTCCCGGGGCCGGGACTGTGACTTACAAATTTTCTTACGTATAAGGGTCAATTCAGACCGCAACCCGACGCGTACCTACCTAGATGTATTTCTAAACTAGATGACGCCCGCAACTCCGTTGCGCCAAAATTAGTTTATCGCGCGGGAACCGTACATTTTTCCGGGATAAAAAGTATCCTATGTCCTTTCCCGGGAGTCAACGTATCTCCATACCAAATTTCAGCAAAATCGGTTCAGCGGTCTTAGCGTGAAGGGGTATCAGACAGACAGACAGACACACTTTCGCATTTATAATAGTATGGATGGATGGATATGGATTTGCACTGAATTGACAGACTTCGATTGCGTGAGACGTCTTAAAAATCTGTCAAATCCATACTTTGTCGCGTTGGCTATCTGAATTGACCCTAGTGAGTAGTGCGGCTTCTGTATATTGGCCCGTGTTGAACGTGTAGACGGGCATATTGGTCTACGATTTAGCGTAGTTGGGTTAGTAGCGGCGTTAGGAGGAGGGCGACGCTGGACGACAGCCCAGGGCGCCGGATAAAAAGGGGCGCCGAGCACAAACAAAACGGGCACCGATTTTTTCAGCACTGTCAGCAGTCTGGGCGCCGAGTAGAAATCTCGCCCCCACGCTCTGGACGAGATTTCTACTCGGGTAGTGCTAAAACCGGCATTGCTCGCAATCGTGGTGACAATCATGGCTATCCATCGCCGATAATAATAATAATAATAATAATATCTATGGACGCTTCACACCACGTCAGTCTGGCCCCGTGCTAAGTACCTTAAGGACCAGACAAAGGAAATATATTTAATACTTTTACACTATACATATATTTAAGATTTTTATTATATGATACACATATTTAATACACACTAGCTATATGACCGAGCTTCGCTCGGTATTCAAAATATTCAAAAAACACACATAAAATGACATTTTATGAAAATGATTCCTACCTAGATCGATTTATCGCCCGCGAAACCCCCTATATACTAAATTTCATGAAAATCGTTGGAGCCGATTCCGAAATTCCAATTATACATATATATACAAGAATTGCTCGTTTAAAGTTATAAGATCAATGACCCAGGAACTTCATAAACTTTTTGTTCCGTCGGCGGGACTCGAACCCGCGACCTCCGGCTTGAGCTACCAACGCGCTCACCACTGCGCCACGGAGGTCGCCGTGGAATAGAAATATTTTTTATGGGAAATAATAAAACGAGCGAATAAAAAATTACTTAGCGACTGATGATGAACATACTGTTTTAATAACTTGAGCGGTATGAATTTGAGTAAGCGAAAAATAAACTAAACTAACGACTAATATTGATTTATAATAAAATCCAGAACGAGCTTACAAAAAGTGGATTATGATTAATCTATTTTCAGATATTAAAATTATATCCGAGCGACTGTATTACTAAGTGAGCGACTGGAAATACATAGCGGGCAACTTCAATATTAAAGATAGATACAATTTTTCTAAGTGAGGTTATGCATTACGAACTACTTAAAAGTTCAATTTGAGAAAACTTTTGTGAGCTGCTTTATTAATGATTATTGGTTACTGATATTCTAATTTTGAGGGTTTATATTTTATATTTTTATACGTGTTTTAATAAAAACTACAGATTGTTAAATGCGCGCGAATTTAAATGGGGGCGGGGCGATGAATTTTTGTGCAGGAACCTAGGTAATTACTATTTTAAGATGAGTCCAAAAGTAGGTTAGAACCGTGACTGTGCTGTGGCAGTAGCCGGCGACCGTCACAAAACATGGTGTAGGGGCGTTAAAAAGGCGACCAAAAGACTTAGATGTAGCCTCAGAATTCCGAAAATTTCAAAGGTGAGAAGCTCCAAAACTGGGGGGGTTTCTCAGTGTGGATTTGGTGCGGGGGTGGGCGGGGGGTTGTTTACTCCTCGTCCCCCCTCCCCCTTACCCCCACTTCCCATCAATTTTGGGGTAGGTTTCCGAATATTTACCGTTATTCCTCTTACCCAAATTAAGCTACTCACAAAAAATTTGCTTGATAGTAATAAAAAAAAATTGTTTTAGGAATCCCTGATTAATAGCGTTTCATCAAATAGTTATTTCATATTCATTTTTTTTTGTTTTAATATGAGCTCATTACACTCTGCTCATTAGTGTATTTTTCAAAGTTGTTTTAGTATTCGAAACACTTCATCAATATAAAAAATACATTTGCCAAATATTGAAAACAATGCAGGACGTAACGTTGACACTCAAACAGATATTAGGTCGCTCAAATATTATGAAGCTGCTCATTTTGTATTTTAAGTAACTCAAATAAATAATTTGTAAGTTGGTGTTTTGTTAATTTTTCGTCACTCACAGTCAGTCGCTCAAATAGTAATTCTATAACCCAAATTAATTAATTTTGACACTTAAAACGGTAATTTACAGTCACTCGATTAAATACTACCCTTTTTTTATTATTAAGGCCCAAATTGTGTTTTCATGTTAACTCTAGATATCAGAACTAGTAAAATGAAATAAGAAATTGGATCAATTTTACAGCCAGTGGCGTAACTATAACATCCGGGGCCCGTGGCAAATTGACGGGGCCCAATTAGTAAAAATCGTCACGTTAGTAATAAAACAATGTATAAAAAAATTCGGACCTCACGGCCTCTTGGATCGGGGGTATTTTGGGTCGGGGGCCCGTGGCATTTTGCCACCCTATAGTTACGCCACTGTTTACAGCGAAATAAGAATCAATTTGGATCATTTAATGTTTCTCGGCTCTCGAAATTATCGAATATAAGCTGTCTAAGGCCCGTATTTTTGGTCAGTACTCAAGATGCATCTCGGTCTCAAGACACGGTTCAGGCTCTGTGATTGGTTGGCTGTCAAAATTTGGACCAATCACAGAGCCGAACCGCGTTTTGAGACCGGATCGCATCTTAAGTACTGACCAAAAATACGGGCCTAAGTACCCAGGTCATGAAGTACCGGAGGAAGCAATAACAGTTAATTCATAACGTAATTCACCCACGTTTACGTCGACTGCCCACAGAACTGAATAATAATACACCTGCCCTCTATTAAGTATTTTTCGTTAAAAACGATGACGAAATTCGTTATCAAAATGTATGCGGTTTGACATAAGTCATCGCTAAATGACGTTTCGCTTGCGAAGACTAATGTCAAATTCCATACATTTAGATAACGAATTCCGTCATCGTTTTAACGAAAGGGCCTTTGTCTACGGCCCCTGAAATACTCTGTTACAGGCCGGTTACAGCACTTTATATACTTTTCCATACTTCCATACTAATATTATAAATGTGAAAGTGTGTCTGCCTTTCTGTTACCTCTTCACGCCCAATCCGCTGAACCGATTTTGCTGAAATTTGGCATAGAGATACTTTGAGTCCCGAGAAAGGACATAGGACAGTTTTTATCCCGGAAAATTTTACGGTTCCCGCGCGATAAACGAATTTTGGCGCAACGGAGTTGCGGGCGTCATCTAGTACTAATTATAAAGCGAAAGTGCGTCTGACAGTCTGTCTCTCTCAGTCAGTCAGTCTTACCTCTTCACGAAGCGATTGTGATGATATTTGGTATGCACGTACTTTAATCCTTCGATCGCGGATTCTTGGAAATCTATTGTTATTCTATTGTTTAACTATTCAATCTATTGTTGTCGCGGTCGCCGGTGTCCTTATGGGGGTTAAAGGACAAAGGACAGTTTTTGTTGCGGAAAAATGCGTGGTTCCAGCGCGATAAACGAGTTTCGACGCAACGGAATTGGGAGCGTCTACAGGCGTCAACTACAGGGGCGCACAGTGTGATAAAAACCTCGATTTTGTTTCACCGCGTTTTTCTTTCAAAATACTATAGTTGATAGCTATATAAACATTAGAGTAAAACTCCGAGATCGATATTCTTTGTAGTTATTTTTTTAAAGAGTGTCAAAGTTGGCGTTTTTCCGGGTCAAAATTTTTGCATAAAAATTAAATAAAAAAAACTAATCAAGTAACATTAACAAAATGGCCAACAACAATAACAAAATGGCCAAGCCACCCATTTTGACTAATGTGTAGAGTTTTCAGATTCTTCTCGTGCGGCTGACACATTATGGCCCGTATTCATTTTCATTAGTAATAATGGCCCGTATTCATTTTCATTAGTAAAGTGCAAGTGATTAGGGCAAGTGATTAGTTATTAGGAAAAAGTAAGTGTGGACAGCGACTGTTTAGTGCAAGTGATTAGCCGGCTGCGTAGTAACGTGATTAGTTCTGTATTCACTTTGATTAGTGATTAAGTGCAGGTGACTAGTACAGGTGATGAGTGATTAGTAGAAAGTAAGTGTGGACAGCGACTGATTAGTGCAAGTGACTAGTCGGCTGCGTAGTAACGTGATTAGTTCTGTATTCACTTTGATTAGTGATTAAGTGCAGGTGACTAGTACAGGTGATGAGTGATTAGTAGAAAGTAATGTGGACAGCGACTGATTAGTGCAAGTGACTAATCGGCTGCGTAGTAACGTGATTAAAAGCGTGTTCTATTTTTTGCGAGTGCAAGTGCGTGACAGATGAAAACCAATTTTGGTTTCGTTTGTCAGCTCGAGATTGTTACTATTATTCCGCTAGGTATATTAACTTTATGGGCCAGACTGACGTGGTGTGCCGTGTGAAGCGTCCATAGATATAGTATATCATTATTAAATAATATACCTATTAAAAGTACAAAAGGACACCCTTTCAATTACTTCCATACTAATCCATACTTATTACTTACTAATATACTAATAATATTATAAATGCGAATGTGTGTCTGTCTGTCTGTTACCTCTTCACGTTTATACCTCAGAAGTCAGAACCGATTTTGCTGAAATTTGGCATGGAGATACTTTGAGTCCTGGGAAAGGACATATAAAAATACTTCGTGGTCTTTATATATAAAACTCAAAGGTGACTGACTGACATGTTGATCTATCAACGCACAGCACAAGCCACTGGACCGATCGGGCTGAAATTTGGCATGCAGGTTTTTGATCATGAGGCATCATCATGAGGCAGAAAGGATTTTGATCAATTCTACCTCCAAGGGGTGAAAATAGGGGATCAAAGTTTGTATATAACAATACTTCTTAACGCGAACGAAGCCGCGGGCAAAAGCTCGTTTTTAATAAAACCAATATTAAAAATGAATGACATGTCAAAATGGCAGTTTTATTTTTGAAACTTGGACGCTCGTGTTGACAGCTACTACTGAATTTACTAAATTAAATTACTAAAGAGCCACTAAACAAGAATTGGACACTACTTGCACTACACACCTGCACTCTACTGCCTCAATTACTAGTCACTTGCACTTGCACTAATCAAAGTGAATACAGGCCTTAAATATCAAGTATTCTGCCGCGATTTATGTGTAAAATTAAGGTTTTTAGATTTAGGGCTGAGTGTGTAAGGTTTGAAACTTGGCTCTACATGAGATCTCACTACTTTTTGACACCACGAACATACCACCACATAATGATGTTCTCATCTTGGCAGCATTTTTACATGAAAATGTATTTTGGTGGGATTTCATTTCTTTTTGTAAGTTTCACCACACACGTTTTTATGAAATTAAGGGGCATACGAGCATGTGCACTCGCATTATTAGAAAAGTTGCAAGTGCTTTGCCAGCCTTTAAGAGGGGATCGGTTATATATAAAATTAGGGGACAAACGAGCAAACAGGTCATCTGATGAAAAGTACTACCGTCGCCGAGTTACCATACTTTCAGACAGAAAAGGCTATTAAGCCTCAATTATGAGGGAATAGGGAAAAGGGGCAGTGGCGAGGGGTGAATATTTTGAGAAGGGAAGCCGGAGTAAAAAATCTACTTACCAATTTTGGTAATTTATAATTGAATGTCATGCTTTTAATTTTCAAAACTAAGTTTGGAAAACAAAGTTTCCTTCGACAACAAAATATAATCTGTCAGACAGCAGTCTTTCTGAATTAATGCCATATTTTCCGAACTACACGATTACGTCGTACGACTCACAATTCACAAGTCACAATATAAATTAATTTAATTCACGACACTCTTCTAAGTTCTAACGCTAAAACAAAATTTAAATTCGACAAAACAAAACAAACGACATGTTGTTTACAAACACACTATCCGCCATATTAATATGTCAATCTAAAAACCAGCAAAATAAAAATGTATTACGCGCCTGTCATATTTAGTACCGCTAAAGGCATTCTTAATAAAGTCGTATTACAAAAAATCCTACCAAAATAAAATGTATTACGCGCCAGCAAAAGTATAATGTCGCTACATTCATTCTTAAATTCGAATCATAACAATTTTACTTCATGACTCATCTATCTCGCTTGCACTTGTGCGTTGCTAATTAACCTTTCTCCGTAATAACTCGTCGGGCATCGAGTTATTTCCAAGTATATATCGCGCGTGCTAGAACGAGACAGAACATGACGACCAGTTCACAGGAATGAAAAGGACAGATGCTTACTATGAACTGTCGTTGTATGGAGAAATAAGCCGCTAATCCTGCGGCTTATTTGATTCTCTGCGCCCGCACATTGCATTGCCTTTTAAAATTTGTAGGCGATAGTTATTAATTCAAACTATGTATTTCAAGTGAGAGAAAAATTTATTGCATATAACATTGTGAATTCAAAGTTTTTTAAGTAGGTATGTAAAATATTTATTAGATAAATATGTCGTTCATCGTTGGCCCGTATATTCGATTTTTCTAAGCCCTAAGGGAAGCCGATGGGAATCGGGTTATATGGACGCTTCGCCACTGAAAAGGGGTATCCCTATTCCCCTGTTCTCTTTCCCTTTTTTATGAAATTAGGGGGCAAACAAGCAGACGGGTCACCCGACGGAAAGCAACTGCCATCGCCCATGGACATAGTAACATTAGAGGAGTTGCAAGTGCGTTTCCGGCATTTTTATGAAGGAATAGGCTAAGGGAATAAGCAGATGAGAATAGGGATAGGGAATAATGTATTGGTATAGAGTGCAGTTGGGCCTCCGTTAAACTCACTCACTAGACGAAACACGGCGCAAGCGCTGTTTCACGCCGGTTTTCTGTGAGTCTGTGGTCTCTCAAGGATAACACGGGTATTTTTTAGGGTTCCGTAACCATAAGGTAATTATTTTTAACAAAAACCATCTAATTTAATCGTGAGTTCAGTCAATGTCAGAATATCTGAAACTTTTGGAACTGGTACCGACTTCAAACTAATGAAGACTGTAGTATGCACAGAAATAGTTGAGATTTAGACGAATTCTGAAAAAGGCACTATTAAAGAGTAAGAGTTATTTAATACTTTTTAGTTCATAATATTACTATTGTTTTTACCTTGGAAGTCGGTTTTAATTTTTTTTGTTAAAAATAATAATTTCACTCTTTTTAGTTAAGTATCTACAAAATAAGGCTTTATGCGTAAATAACCAATACGAATGTTAACTATTCACATTATGTTACTGTAAGCGAAATTATGGTAAATGCTTGCAGTTATCTGAGCGATGCTGCAATTTCCAAACTTTTATTTTTAAAGGTTCAGGAGTTCCGTTCAGTGCTTTTGGACCAAGAGACACCTTTGTATGAAATTTCTCTTATTCGTAACATAATATTATGTTTAATTTGCTAGAAACAACATTTTTACCACTATGAGCGTTTTGATAAATATCAAGGATTTCCCTCGATTGCTCTTAGATCCCATCATCAGCTCACCACTTCCGTAATCGTTAAGTATACAAAATTAAGATTATATCCTATACAACAACACGAGAAATTTGAAAATCTGTCCTCAAACAGCGAAATCATCATCAAAAACATCTGCTTCGATGCAAAATATCACGAAAAGTACCAATAATTGGGTCATAGTGTGATGACCAATGGTTTGACTATGGTTGTGATGATGATGACCAATCAAATTGATAGCTTATGCTTTTAGTTGTTTAAACAACGCCGAAATCCCCGAACCTGTACCTATAAGCATTCAAAAGTTCTGTTCGGTACCTTTGGATTCAGGGTATAAACCTGGTGCAAAATCTTACTTTATTGGTAGCATTGACCTCGAATACACGAGAGCCCCAAACAAGCCGGTACATTGTATCTTTCGTGGATGTCTCAATGAAACACGACTCTGAATTCCAAATGTTGTGAAAATCCATTTACTGTGTGAACATAAACTATACATCCCAGATGGGGCACGAGTCTGCCGAGAACACAGATGGTAATGTTTGGGATGACTTACCCCAGTCATGTAATGTCTCTCACGAGTTTACTGCTGAACACTTCTCTAATATTTGTGACATTTTGCGCGATGCAGTAAAACACAAATCGAAATTAAGTTTCGAGGAAGTGGAAGTGGCATGAGCGAGGAAGAAATGCATTTTTGGAGGACGGACAACTGAACAGTTTAACACGATCTTAGAGCAAGCTCCTTCATTACGTGAGAGATTTGCCGCACCGAGAACCGCTTTAGGTATTCTTTTAACTAAGTTGCGAACCCGACAAACCGATGAGAGGCATCCATTAGACGGTAGCTTTTGCTGTCAGTTTTACCACAGTCATGACTGTGACTGATGGATAACCTACCGTGGAGCGTGACTGACGGTTGCATGAAGCTGATTGATGAAAATCTGGATATTTTGATTTTTGCTTCATGCAACCTTCAATCACGAATTTTGAGTGAGTTTTGTCACATCTGACAAATTGGAAAAAAAATAGAAACGTATTATACCTTTGAAAATTTTGGCTTTGGCTGACATAAAACTGAAAAAAAATTGAGTGACCGTCTAATACCATTCGTCAGTCCATCAGTCACCATCAGTCAAACATAATTCATGACTGACGGAATTGACTGACGCTTGCATGCCCGTGTAATGGATGCCAGAGACTTGCAACGTTATTTCAAATGTCACTTCGAAGACTGGAGCGTATTTTGGCCGTTGTTCGGGAATGTTTAGAAAATAATGAATAAATAAATATTTAAACTACTTTGTATGTTTTATTTCATCATCACCAGAGCCCGTGCATTTCATGCTGACAACCCAAAAATAATGTATAGGGGGTAGTCACAAGAAAAATTATTAGAATTAGTAGGTAGGTCGAAAAAATTGGACGCAAATATCTCTTCACTAGCTGTCCCGGCAAACGTTGTTTTGCCATTTAAAATATTTCTACTTCATCAGTTGATACAAATTCTTATCCCTCTTTTGTCCCCTAAGAGGGGTGGGGCGAAAAATTGCATACACCAGATGTTAAGTTGTAAAAAACAGTTAATAATAATATGTCAAAGTAAGTCCATTAAAGAAAAAAGTTTGATACAAAATCTGACCCCCTCTTTGGTTCCCTTAGAGGGGTGGGGTGGGGGGATTTTTAGTCACCAAATGTTGAGTCGGAAGAAGACAAATATATCTGTGAAAACCGTATGCAAATCAGATCAGTAGTTTTCGTGTTAAAGCAAGTCTTATACAAAATCTGACCCCCTCTTTCGTCCCTTTAGAGGGGTAGGGGGAAATTTTTTTATACACCAGATGTTAAGTTGGAAGAAGGCAAATATATCTGCGCAAACCGCATTCAAATCGGATCAGTAGTTTTCGTGTGATAGTGGAACAAACATACAGACAGACAGACAAAAAACTAACTACATTTATGGCTTCTATAGCGATCTAGTGCTTATTATTTTTTGAATATCTTTAATGTACAGAATTTTCATTTCTACAGTTTTATTATAATTATAGATAGCGGTCGCCCGCCGCTCCGCCCGCGTGGATGTCGGTTACCGCTGCAAAAAGCCTACCCAGGTAAGACACAGTCAGCAAAATGATTTCCAGGTCAATTCACAGAAACATCGACGACGCAGTCATTTTCCGCAGGCTGCACAGATTGTCTTTCTGTGGATATTAAAGTTGTTAATGATGAGAATATTTAAATGCAATTAATAATAAGCTTTCACCTCTGACGGTAGTCCCGGAGTACAGCCCGTTGTTTTAGGATAAATAACTAAAGCGATTATTGTAGAGCTTTTCTATAAACAACATTAATTGACGTTAAGTTATTTTCAGGTAACAAAATATACTGATGGTCGGGATCCCCGACTCGTGATAGAGCAAAACATTCTTTTCATAAATCTATTCCTACTAATTTGAATGTTTGGCCCTGGGATTTACATAATATATTTTATCGTTAGTGCAAAATAATTTTTTACAGGAAATTGAAGCCTTTTGAAGGGTATAGGCAAATCAGTAGGGATCATTGGTATTCTTGGTATTAAGAGCCAATTCACCAGCTGCAGGGCCGGTCATAATCTTTGCTACTGTGCACCCCCGCCTTGGTAGCGCCCACTTCGAAACGGGCGTAAATCGCAATTTTTCATTTCGCCTTAACTTCTAAACCAAACGTCCAATTTTAATCATTCAAAGACCAAATATTATCTACATAAACTGTACTTAGTGATAAATTAATTCATTTTGATAAAGATTAATAGCATGAGTAAAATAAATGCGTTTAAATGTAGTCCAAAAAAATCTAAAATTTTTAAATAAAGCAATACTTGACATAGATAGGTATAGTGTGTCGCGGACTTTTTTGTAGATATTTAAAAGATCTACATTTACTTAGAATATTATATGGTTCTATCTTTTATAGTTTAGGCAGCGTACGCAAAATAAGTAAATTTTCTGGTTGATTTTTTTCACCTTGTGTCAGAAAAATCCAAATATCTTACGGAACCCTACATTTTCCGAAATAAAATGTAGCCTATGTTACTCGTAAATAATGTAGCTTTCGAATGGTGAAAGAATTTTTTAAATCGGTCCAGTAGTTTTTGAGCCTATTCATTACAATTAAACAAACAAACAAACAAAGTTTACCTCTTTATAATATAAGTATAGATAGATGTTCCGCGCGGCTTCGCTTGCGTAATTTAGGAATTTAACGCAAAAGTACATTTTTCCGCAAAAATAGCCTATGTCCCTTCACGTGATCTATGCTTCACATTTGCCAAATAACATAAAAATTGCTCCAGTAGTTCTTAAGATAATAAGCAATTTCATATAATTTCCCCCGTTTTTCCACATTTTTCTCTATTTCTTCACTCCAATTAGTTTTATCGTGATAAAATATAGCTTATAGCCTTTCGCGATAAATGGGCTATCTAACACTGAAATAATTTTTCAAATCGGACCAGTAGTTCCTGAGATTAGCACGTTCGAATAAGCTTTTTAATATAATTTCCGTTTTTTCCAAATTTTCCTCTATTTCTTCGCTCCTATTAGTTTCAGCGTGATAAAATATAGCCTATAGCCTTTCTCAATAAATAGGCTATCTAACACTGAAAGAATTTTCCAAATCGGACCAGTAGTTCCTGAGATTAGCGCGTTCAAATAAGCCCTTTCATATAATTTTCCCCGTTTTGTTCGACATTTTCCTCTATTTCTTCGTTCCTATTAGTTTTAGCATGATAAAATATAGCCTATAGCCTTTCTCGATAAATGGGCTATCCAACAGTAAAAGATTTTTTCAAATCGGACCAGTAGTTCCTGAGATTAGCGCGTTCAAACAAACAAACAAACTTCCCAATTATAATATCAGTATAGATACGCTATGCGCTCCTGGTACTTCATAGTATAAAACAAATGGGCTACCCATATTTATTTGTCAATACACAAGAACAAAATATTGGGGTAGTCACAAGAAAAATCTTAGAATTAGTGGGTAGTTCGAAAAAATTGAACGTAAAACACCTCTTCATACGTTATGTGCTCCTGGTACTTCAATATACAACAATAACAAATGAAAATGATTAAGTAGAATTTTCTTGAATAACCTCGAGAGTCCTGAAACTACATTGATCTAGATTCTAAAACATTTGAAAATTATAAAAAAGCTCTAAGATCTGCATGCCGTTTATGGGCAATATAGTTTAAAGTTTTTATTGTTCGTAGGCAATAGCCCAAAAGGCAACAAGACAGAAACTTCCAGTGTTTTTAGTTCATTACTTGCATGTGTGTGTAGAATGTGGATCGGGCGGGAGCAAAAAAATCGGCCAAGTGCGAGGCGGACTCGCAGGACGAAGGGTTCCGTACCGTTATAGAGCAAAAATAGGCCAAAAATTGTGTTTTTTGTATGGGAGCTCCCCTTCGTTTTTTATTATATTTAAATATTATTATTAATTATTAAAGTACAATTATATTTAAGGCCTTTGTGAAAGTTTCAAGTGCCTACCTCTCATCATTATTGATTACGAGCAAAAAAGGGCAAAAAAATCACGTTTGTTGTATGGGAGCCCCCCGTAAATATTAATTTCATTTTTATTTTAGTATTTGTTGTTATAGCGGCACCGGAAATACACAATCTGTGAAAATTTCAGAACTCTAGCTATAGCGGTTCTTGAGATACAGCCTGGAGACAGACAGACGGACAGACAGACATCGAAGTCTCATGAATAGGGTCCCGTTTTTACCCTTTGGGTACGGAACCCTAATAAAAATGAAATGCTAATAAGGTTTTTTCTCTTTATTTTTTTACAGAAAATTATGCACAGCACATCAGACAATAGTGTATAAAATTCATCTGTTATAGGTCCACTTGCGCCAGTCTGGATTAAAGTTAATCGTTGATTAAATTTCATATTCTCTCTCTCCTTATATTTTATGAAAGAGAATGCATGTTTTTGACGAACGATTGAATTACGATTTTGATGAACGATTAACAACATCTGCGGGCGCTAGTGAGTTATGTTTTGGCCTTTTCTTGTTAGAATACCTGTTTGTAACTATAGGTAATAGGTTCCCATTTTTACCCTTTGGATACGCAACCCTAAAAAATGTCAGAAAGAAATATACCTCTACATCAGTGGTCCCCAACCTTTTTTTGCGGGCCACAAACATGTTTTGGTCTTGGTGTCGCAGGCCGCAACAAAAAATTTTTAAGGTTAAAAAATAATGTTCTTCAAAATTAATTATTTAATAGACGGCTTTACATTATTTTGCCCGTGGGCGTTAATTTCAAAATGGTTTAACATCACGCGGGCCTCAAATAAAGTCTCGGCGCGGCGGCGGGCCGTATGCAGCCCGCGGGCCGCGGGTTCGGGATAGAGTTGCTCTACATAGAAGGTTAGTTAAACTTCAAGAGAAGAAGAAGAAAATTTGTAAGGTTTTAGTGTCTTGTCATACGAATAAATCCGACTGAAAATTATAAAATCTTTCAAGATATTCTTACAAGAAAAGGCAATTATTATGATACTTACTACAATTTTCAATTACAATCTTGAATCGAATATATTAGATAAAAGTAACGATTTTGTTAGTTGTAATATTAAGAAGTAAATTAGTACTTAAATCATTTTATTTAAACAAAAATCAGTTTCTTTCAATCAAATGCTATACATAATAAAATGCTTTTTTAGTAATAAAGAAAATCATTTCTGGACTATTAAATATTAACTTTACTACAAATTTTGTTTAATTTAGTTTTCAGTTCATTTTCACCAAATCGATTAACAAAAACAATTTTGGGTCCCAATCAACAATTTTGAACACTTTGGTTTCACACTCACATAAGACCAAAAGATAAATTTTGTCTTAATTTAAACCAATAATACATTTTTTGCTAACTTAGGACTAAAGAATAAACTATGGGACTTAGGTTCTAATCATAATAAACGCATCATGATGGCTAGATACGTTTTGATCTGAACCTTAGTTAACCCACTTTCCATAAACCTTCATGCCTTCAAGACAAAAATGATTGCTGTATGCATACATATTTTTTCTTCAAATTATATTATTAAAGGATACATTTTGACAGTTTATATTTATTTACGTTTTTAGCACACCGATGTTGCGAACTGTTGAAACAAAAAACAATAGAGCGAGATGCAACATAACGCATTGCCGTTTGACGAGTGAGACAGAAGATGTGTCGACTCTCGGTTCGCGACGTCAGTAGCGTAAAAAACGAAATTGAAGACGTGAGAGGAAGAATCGAACAAGTAACATTTCGTAACATGCGGACAATAACTAATTTTTTCCCTAATTATTTTAATAAAACTTGTAAGTTATCTACTTCATAATGTAGCTAATATATCTGGCTACACATATAATCCATAGTTTTTCTATTTTAAATAAATTTTCGGCCCTAAAGCCTCCATTTAGGAAAAAAAACGGGAAGTTTTTTCATGTTACTTACCTTATTCTTCCACACACGTCTTGAACTAAATAATAGAATAAATACTTACGGATAGAATATTGTAGATATACAGGGTTAATATGGACACATGGTAAGTCTAAATAAGTTGAATTATCCTGACTTACCTTGTGTCCTAATTTACCCTGATTACCGTCCCGACTGACGCGGCAGCCAACCGCGACCGACAAAAATTCAAATAAAATTCCATTTTACGACATAGGCTATAGGTTTCAATTTGCTATACGCCACTACAAAGCAGCGGCGGCATGGGTCGCAAGAAAATGAAACCTATAGTGTAGGTCATAACGTAGCATTTTATTTGAATTGAAGGATTTTATTTTATTTGCTTGCGGCTAAGATCGGAACGGCCACATGCGAAAGCTACAAACGCCGCTAGAAAAATAATAGCGTTTGTCGAGTCCATATAAAACGTATGTAAACTACAAGACTGTAGCGACAACAATTTGTGGTTGTAGCCCGTATGCGGTGACCCTTACGTAATATTGTTGTATAAATAAAATAAATTAACAAAATATTACCGTTCTTACTATTATTACGTATAAACTATGTTCATTGTTAATGTATTATACAAGTACCTCACTAATAAAAAACATGTTTATCTGTTGTTATCCTTGTCTGTCAAACGACATTTCCAATGCATCAGGCAAAGACAGCATAGTATAAGTGCAAATGTTTTGATTAGTAAGGGAGAAAGAATATAGTAGAAGAACCTAAACCACTGAGATCTTTAGAATAATCATAGCTCTTACACTATTGATCAATACAAAAATAAATATATGTCGTAACCGGTCATGAATACGGACACGAAACGAAGCGCAAGTGCGCCACCAAGCGGCGAATTGGTGCAACTTAGTTATGGCGCGCTTCGACAGAGTCGTAAAGCTCTGGTGGGGCGGAGCGTCTCTCACTTTCGCTCCAGCCGTCGACCAGTCAACTAGTGCTTACGAAACTGTCCTACGTTTCGCTTTGTGTCAGTGTTTAGTGTAATGTACCACTGTACATACACTGTACACATTACTATTCACTCAACACTCCACTGAGTGTTGAGTGAATAGTAATGTGTACAGTGTTATAACAACTTGATTTTACAACATATATATACACACGGCAAGAAAACTAGGTACTTAATTCATAAACAGAACTTTTTTAAATGTTGATTCTTATTACACCTGTTATTGTTTTTTTTTTTACAGCCTGGTTTCAGAACATGCAAAAATTCAGCCATTCGCTATTTGTCTCTTTCACTCGCGCATTAATATTTAGTTTTATCGACTTTACATATATGGGGCAGGAGCGAGATAGCTATATTTCTACGTATGAAAGAAAGAGGCGTCGATAGACCAATGGCTGAATTTATACGGCTTCGGCAACCCGGTTATAATGTAAAAAGCTTAAACCTAAAGACGTTAATCACAGAAAGCAAATGTATTATGATGTTTACAAAATAAGATGAATTGAGTAACCTAATAATAATAATAATTAGTTTAATTAACTTGATATGTTGACTTTTTTATTATTCGAGTTTAAACATAAAACTAAAGAAACTTTGAAACAACATGAAAATCAACATTACTATTAAGTATTAAGTTTTTGACATTTTCAATATAAGGTTTTTAGTTCAGTTTCGATGTAAAAGATATAGAACATAATACGGAACCCTAAAAACGTTTGTTTTTTTTGACGATAATACCTGAATTTTATTTTCTATTTTTAAGTGATGTAAATTAAGACTAGATTAATAGTTAATACAAAAACTATTTACACTGTATTATTTCAATATATTATGTTGAAGAAGGAAGAAAATATGTATTTACAAAGAAAATATAATTTAAAAAATTTGTTCATTTTATACTGAATCCAAAATGGAGTAATTTTTGACTAGAAATACTATGAATACGCAGTTTTGTAGTATAGTAGTAGTACAATTGTTACTATTGTAGTACTTAAGTAATATGGCAAGATATGTAGTAGGCAGACCGCAGAACTTTTGTATACTTATCCAGAATTAGGTAAAAAACTTTTCTTTAATAAAGAAGTAAAACGTAAGAAAACTCCCTATCCTTGTCTTATTTAAGTAATGAGAGAGGGACGAATATGACACGAATTTACGTTTTAGTAAAAAAGTCAGTCTACTTTTTGGTACACAATACTTACTCTATCCTTTTCTTACGTATGTATAACGCAAAGGAAGCGTATAGTTTATACATCACACGCTTATTGTTCTAAGTATCTATTGGCCGAGTACTTAAACACCACTTAAAGTTAGAGGCCTACAAGAATCTTCCGGCACAATTGACATGGATGCGAAGTTACTGTTACTAAAATGACTCCATCAACGAATTATACTTAGGCCGTGTTTCCACCTGCAAGCAAACTCGCGGAAGTCTTGCGTGAGTTTCTTGCAACATTGTTTACATTTCACACTAATTCCTGCAATTTATTGCTGCAATAAATGTCATGCGAGAAGCTCGCGGATAAATGCTATACGAAACTAGACCGTATATCTGCAGTGACCCGCAGCGAGATCTGTCGCGAGTCCTCGCAGATATGTTTAGACATGCTGTCGCAACTACTCGCAGGAAGCGCTTGACAAATTGTCGCGACAGCACTTGCTACGGGGTTTACACTTGCAATCTGCTGTCAGACAAACTGTCAGACACTTCTCGCGACAGTTGTCTTGCAGGTGGAAACACGGCCTTAGATAAATTGACAGGACTTGATGAAATGTGAAACCTTGCAAGATGGCAGCGTCCTGATTTCAGACACGTGCCAAAATAAACTTGAAACAATGCAAATCACCTCACAAGATGGCGGCCTTATTTCTGATTTTGGCTATACGCCATCATCCTTGTAGTATTGAGTCACAGTTATCTTTAAATGTCCTTATTTAAGTGAAGTTTAATTACTCAGCCTTATAAGGCAATACGAGACGAGTCAACATTGCAAATACGACCTTAACTTCATACTGATATGGTACAGTTTCGTACAGACGTTGTTCGGTACCTCGTCCGAGGGAAGTAGCCATCAGTTGCCGTTTTCTGGTGACGTCATCTGGGTGTAGGCTGACTGTATGCTCTCACAGACAAATCTGTATTGGTTCTGTAAAAGCAAAAAAATAGCTTAGACATCGTTAATCAGCATTCGACTTATCCAAAAAATATATAATAATATTATGTATATCGTTAATCAGCATTAAATTAACTAATATTATAAGCGAAAAGTGTGTCTGTATGCTTCCTGATGAAAAATAATGTTTGGTTTGGACGAATAGGCAAAAATTAGTCAGTCTAGAAAGACTGACTAATTTCTCAGAAACTCTATCGCATTTGTAGGGTTAAGGTGGCTTTCGGATCTTTGCCGCGAGCGACCGCGACCGGTAAAAATTCAAATAAAATGCTACTTTATGACAGAATAATAGGTATCATTTTCTACTGACATTTGCGTAGCGACCCACGCTGCCGCCGGCGGCGGCGTAAAAGCTAGGTACGTAGCGTAGGTAGAGTAAAATGAAACATATCGCCTATGTCATAAAGTGGCATTTCATTTGAATTTTCGTCGGTCGCGGTCGCTCGCGGCAAAGATCCGAAAGCCACCTTTAGAAACATTTTTACTTAAAAGTACTTCATTTACCTGTGTCTGGACGCACATGGGACGCTGCGAGCGCATAGCACGCACTAGGTCCAGTGGGTACAGCGGCTGCCGGCGCGCTAACAACTGCAGAGCGACCTCCGCCAGTATCAGCGCTCCCGTACGGCCCACGCCGGCGGAACAGTGGACTATCATGGGTGGATCCAACGTGTGAGAATCTTCGCCGTCCAGTTCTTCGACGACTGTTGGTACCACTGAAAAATTACAAAAAAAAATGTTAAAGTTACACGCGAACAATATGTATGCTGGAGTACAAATCATTATATTTATCTATCTACTTCTGAAGATGCCGTTTTTATTGTAATGAGAGGTTTTCTTATTTTTTATCTCCACCAGACGGCGCGACGATAGATAGACACTTCTAGATTTTCTATTGGTTCCCCACCGATCTGAAATTATCTGCAGGTTGGCATCACGGATACATATTGGTCGTGTTTCTAAAAAATATCAGTGTACTGTCAAGTGTGGCATAAATCAAAATATCTTAAACCTAAGCGATCATTGGTCTAAGCCATTAGGCCAGTATACTGGTAATAGTTTAGGAACACGCTGAGATGAAAAGCTTGTCAAACTGAAAACTGACAAGTGACAACAGTTTTGGCGGCTATGTTACTTTCAAACTTCTTCTACTTTTTATTGTTGGTGTGGTTTTTATTATTTTTTCCCAAATTGTGTTATTTGGGTCTTTGATGTTCATTATTGGTAAAATATTAGCCATGAATGATGAAATACCCGTTATCTTGCACAAGTGCAGGTAAGATGTTGTCAAAACCAAAATGTATAATTCCTGTGACATTTGGTGTGAATATCGGTAAATAGGGCTATTTTTTCCGTGAGTTTTAACTAAAACATCGTTGTAATAACTTTTTTAACCTAGTCGTTGGAATATTATGGCGTCTTCTTCAAATTGAAGTGTATCAAGTTTCACATTCTTTTGCCCAGTTTTGTAGCAAATAATGATGGTATTCCCTGGTATTACCGATAGTTGTCTACCCATACGCCATCTAGTTACTAAAATGGAAACTGTTTGACAATCAAATTAAAAAGTTAAGAAAATCCCTCATTGTAAACAAATCTGTCTATGGCTTTATTATTACCAAAATACGCATAATGGCACATAAATTGTGTAAAGTAAGACCTTATTATTTCGCATAAATAATTATAATATGGTATATACAGCGTCATCTGTGTGGTATCGATTTAAGGTCGTTTTAAGGTTTCTACAGCGTAGCGCCATAAAGAAGATTATTGTAGATCGCTGACGGTGACAAGTTATTGTACGTTACTGGTATTATATCTTAAGCTCCTACACAATCAATACGCACCTGCACTCGACCGATGCCGCAGCTCCGCACACTCACGCGTGAACTGTATGAAGTCGCGCGTGTCCTCCGGCACTCCGTGATCCGGCCACGCGGTGTACTGCAACTGCGTTATACTGCGACTGCCGCCGTCGCTGTCCTGTAACACAAAGGAAAAATGAATCTATATCCATACTAATATTATAAATACGAGTGTGTCTGTCTATCTGTCTGTCTGTCTGTTACATCTTCACGCCCAAACCGCTGAACCGATTTTGCTGAAATTTGGTATGAAGATACTGTTAGGACATAGGATACTTTTTATTCCGTAAAGATGTAGGGTTTCTGCGCGATGAACGAATTTTGACGCAACGGAGTTGCGGGCGTCATCTAGTACAAAAATAAAAATAAATACACAATAAACTCCCTTTATTGAGTGTAAAAACAACGCAAAAAATCACGTATCGTGCATGCACAGTCGAACGAAGATCGAATATTGAGAATAAGGCCATTAGAATTAATAATAATCGCATACGACATTTAAAATCCAAGACTGCGAAGCAAAAAAGGCGTGGAATGTTAAGTGAGTATACATTACGGTACACGGATAGACAGATCTCAACATAAAGTGGTCGTGCCACTTTATGTTGAGATTCACAACTAGGCTTTGTCCACATTTGTATCATTTTCGCGTATCAGATCTTCAATGCTTCGAAACGTATCATGTTCGCAAGTGTGGACGCAAAATGATCGCGATCATCGCGACAAAGCCTTTTTTTTTCCTTCAGCCGTATAGAGGAGGGATCCCGGATCTAACAAGCACAGGACTCCCTCCACGACTGGCCGGTCTACTTCGGACCGGACTTCCACCAAACTAAGGGAACGCTTAGGCAATAAGCGTTCCCCTCGGCGCCGGGACTGGCTACGCCGGGGAGGTTCCCATCCTCTCCCGGAGCCCCGTTAGACGAGAGTTATGAGGTTCGCATAGCATCGCCTCCACACTCCCATCCTACGCCGGCGGAGCGGCAGAGAGGTGGGATCGTCCTCTCTGTCCCGCTCCGAGGCCTCTTTCTGCGACATAACAATTTCGCAGAAAGAGACCGCCGCCTGCCAGGCCTCATCGCTCTCGAGCATGCAGCGCACCATGCTCGGGAGCGAGAGGTCCCCGCCTAGAACTGCCACAAGATCGTGGCGCTGCACGGTCCAACGATCGCACACCTCAAGGGTATGCTGGGCCGCGTCCTCCGCAGCGCCGCACTCATGGCAGGCTGGCGTTGGCTCTCTCCTGGCGACCTTACACAGGTACTCACCGAAGCATCCGTGCCCGGTGAGGACCTGCGTAAGGCGGAAGGTGAGGGGTTTCTTCTTGTGGCGCATCCACGCCACAAGAACTGGACGCAGTGCCTCAGCGGTACGTTTACCGTACCGGGTCTGCGCCAGATCCTCTTCCCACCTCCTCAGCAGCCACTGCTCTCGGAGTCTCCGGAACCGCCTGAGCTCTTCCCACGAAGGAGCTTCGCCATTGGACCTCCCCTCAGTGATGAGGAGATTCAACTCGGCGAGCACCCTCGCCGTGAATCGCGACAAAGCCTAAGGTAATAACTAATAGGTAATATGAAAGACTAACGCTGACACAATATCACGTTAGCACAAATGGCTGAAATTAATGAAATATTTTGGTATGTGCACTACTTTGCTTAACATAAAGTATGCTAGCTAAATACTTAATTGTTAGAGGGGTGATAGCCCATAAATTTTCTATTGAATATGAAACTTTTAATCTAATAATTTACTTTACTATCTGTCATACCTTTAACACCATCTCTCTTCGCACATAATGTCCAAAGTTCTGCTCGCTGTTGGTGAGAACGGTTAGATCGTTGGTGGCCTTGAGCGGGGTGGTCCCGACTTTGGGCCAGTACTGGTGGCACTTGGTCCTGCATCGCTCCGCTAGGACCGTCAGCATCACGATGAGGCTGCTCTCGCTCTCCCACACCATCTGCCAGAAGTCACCCACTGTTGACGCTAGTGGGCCTGGAATGGAGATGAAAAATAATAGTAAAGCAATAGTATATTTATTTATTAATTAAGTATTTACATTTAGAATACAGAAGGTTACAGTCATTACATGGTAGTACAAACATAATCTTAAGTTTGTCAATCAAATTATAATTATTTTTAGGTTGTTACTTACTTAAAATAAACTAATAACAAGATAACTGATAATACCCACTACGAAACATTGAGTAAGTATAACATTACGACTAATATAATTTAGCTAAAGTTATTATAATATTAGAGAACTTTATTTGCCTCCTATCTAAATACATAAAAGTCAAAGTAAAAAGCTAGTAACATGATAATGAACTAAATATTACATAATTTTATTAATTTACGTTTTTACGAAAAGATATAGAGCCGATGTAGATCGTAATGATTTTAGTCAATATTTTTGGTCATTAATGTAATTTTTTTTGCAATTATTTCTGGACAGAGTGACATTATAGTACTAAATAAGTAACAAAAATTTAATAACTGAGTGACATATTAAACATTTCGTATGTACAAATCTCAGTAATTAAGTTAAGAAACATACCTTGTGTCGCGATATACGTTAGCACCAAATCGGAGTTGGGAATCTCCATGTTGATGTAGGAAGCGTTGATGTAGTCACCGTTAGGTCCGTTCTTCAAAAGCACGCGGGTTGAGTCGTCTGAAATAATACAGCATAATATAAACAATAACTATGTAGATATATTTTTAATTAAACACTATACCTTGTGCGTTTTAAGATGATAATATGCGTGACACATAATAATTGACAATAGTAGGGAAGTTATCTAAAAAAATTAATCGATAATTTAAAAATATCGAATCACTTCGTAAAGGAATTGCAATCGAAATGATCGATTTCGTACTGACGTTTCAGAGTAGCGCCGGCGTTTTAAGATGGCGCCCTTTTTATCGATTTGATTTCGATTCAACAGTGGCAATCTCTATTGACATAAGTTTCGTTTCATGCATCTGACATTTTTAAATTGTTTTCGTAACAATAATTTTATACTTCTATTTCACAGTTAATATTTATAATTTTATATTAATAAGTTAGCATTTAGCAACTTTTCATTTTTATTCATTTACAATTATAGAAAACATTTATTTTGTAGATGGAATATAATTTATTACATTTCGATTTCTTTTTGTTTTCTTGTAAAAAAAATCCGTAGCAAGG
This sequence comes from Lysandra bellargus, assembly GCA_905333045.1. Taxonomy (NCBI): domain Eukaryota; kingdom Metazoa; phylum Arthropoda; class Insecta; order Lepidoptera; family Lycaenidae; genus Lysandra; species Lysandra bellargus. The sequence continues at coordinate 4,439,365 of HG995358.1, forward strand.
AATATGAGAACTGTCACCCATATCATCTTAAAACGCACAAACTATAATAAATAATCTAATATTAAACAAGCAGAATTTTGGATTTTATGCACTTCTTCTCTTTTACTCGCATACAAAAACGTTGTTCTAATGGTGTTTACGAACCATTGGAAAATAAATAGCTTTTTATTAACACCGTATGTTATCTATCTCACTTCGACGTGGTGGCGGCGCGTCTATGCGTTGCTCCGCCCCCAAACTCTGCGCATTGCAAGTAGAACCCTAATCTATACTCACAAGGCGCAATATCCCTGTACCTGTTCTTAATGACGTTCTGCGGCAACTTCGCTGCTATGGCGGGCGCGTCCGTGCGTTGCCCCACCCCCTTACCCTGTTTATTGCAAATAGCACCCTAAATCAATACTCACAAGGCGCAATATCCCCGTATCTATTCTTGTTGACGTTCTGCGGCAACTTCGCTGCTATGGCAGGCGTGTTCGTGCGTTGCCCCACCCCCTTACCCTGTGTATTGTAAATAGAACCCCAAATCTATACTCACAAGGCCCAATATCCCTGTATTTGTTCTTGTTGACGTTCTGCGGCAACTTCGCTGCTATGGCGAGCGCGTCCATGCGTTGGCCCGCCCCCTTACCCTATATATTGCAAATAGCACCCTAAATCTATACTTACAAGGCGCAATATCCCTGTATCTGTTCTTGTTGACGTTCTGCGGCAACTTCGCGGCGGTAGCGGGTGCGTCCGTGCGTCGCGGTAACGCGTCGTACTGCCGCAGCGCCGCGCCGCTTGCGAGCCCGTCACCCAGTAGCAGCATGGATTGATGGAGGGGGTTTGTGTTGGTGTCCGTACTGGTGAGGGGTACGAAGCATACTGCCGGTTCCTCGGGGCCCGTTTCGTCGGCTTCGAAGACAGCTGGAAGAAAATATCGGTTACTTAAAGTGTTTGTGTTTAAATAAATATATAGCTTTTTATAGCCTAGAGCAGTTGTAACATCGCATATAAAATATCCGATTATGTGATACGATAAAAAACTCCTTTACACGACACGATGTTATTTCACTAATAGTCGGCAATTTTCGTTTTCACAGATAAAGGAAAAATCTAGTTGTTTTTAGGGATCCGTACCCAAAGACTAAAAACGAGACCCTATTACTGACACTTCGATGTCTGTCCGTCTGTCTCCAGGCTGTATCTCAAGAACCGCTATAGCTATAGTTCTGAAATTTTAAAAACAAAATATAATTAATATCTAAGGCGGGATCCCATACAAAAATCACATTTTTTTGGCCTATTTTTGCTCTATAACGGAACTGAACCCTTCGTAGGCGAGTCCAACTCGCACTTGGCCGATTTTTTTTATTTCTAACTTACCTTTGGGTTTGATCATGAGCACGAGCGTGTCCTTGGTGTTGCGGATCAGCTGCACCACCTGCTCGTGACTCATCTCCGACACGTCCTCGCCGTTTATTGACAGCACCTGGAAATAAATTTACATTCAGATAAGAACACAAAATATACTTTATAACGCTAACCTTATGGAGATTTTGGGTCGATAACAATAGAAAGAGACAGCTTTACACTTCCTCATGCAGTCGCGAACGCGGGTGAAAAATACTAAACGAGATAACTTTTAAATCCATACTTTAATACTAATATTATAAATGCGAAAGTGTGTCTGTTTGTCTCTCTGTCTGTTACCCCTTCACGCTCCAATCGCTGAACTCGGCGAGGCGCTAACGAGGCGCCCACGCCGCGCGCAATAAGCCCGGACCACATTGATATATTGTGCTTTCATGTTATATCATATCTGCCTATGTGATTGAAAGAGACAGATACAGACACATTATATAGTCTGTAGATAAAAAGAGACAGCAACATACCTGGTCTCCCTCTTACAGGTGCGGGCGCGTGCGAGGAGCGACTCGCGACACGATTACGCCGCCCGCGCAGCGGACGTTGAATCCGAACCGTCCGTCCAGCCATGAGAGAGAAAGAGAGAAAAACATACCTCCACCTAGAGAGAGAAAAAGACAGTAGCATACCTGGTCTCCCTCCTGGAGGTGCGGGCGCGTGCGAGAAGCGACTAGCGACACGATTACGGCGCCGTCCGCGCCGCGGACGTTGAATCCGAACCGTCTGTCCAGCCATAAGAGAAAAAGAGACAACAACATAGCTCCGCCTCGAGAGAGAAAGAGAGCAACATACCTGGTCTCCCTCCTGCAGGTGCGGGCGCGTGCGAGGAGCGACGAGCGACACGATGACGGCGCCGCCCGCGCCACGCACGTTAAATCCAAATCGCCCGTCCGGCCCGGCGGACAGACGGACACAAGTCGCCTCCGCTTCCGCTTCTGACTCGGACTCGTCGACGTACGTTAGCGGAACGCGACACGCTAGCACGCGCTCCAGACTGTTGCCCTCGCTGTAAATAAGTAACAAATATATTTTTCTTTATTATTAATAGGTTTACAGAAGACCAAGAACAAATTAAGGATTATTTTTAACACGGTATGTCTTAACTTGAGCATTCTCAGGAATATTGTTAGGATTTAGGACACTTTAATAATTTTAAAATTTCTTTGCGGCTAATTTTTAATGGCGATTCGGTATGTCGGTTTATGCGGGAGTGTCGGCAAAGCAAACTCTTCAGCTTTATTATATTCATAAAGGTTGTAATTATGTAATAACTCACTCAACAGCATCAGCGGGCGGTTCTGGACTTTCTGGGTAGGGGGGGTCGGTCCAAGCGGGCGTGTCCGTCCATGCGGGAGGGTCCGTCCACGCGGCGCGGGGCGGGGGCTCCTCGTGGCCGGTGACACGCCTCCTCGCCCCGCCCCCCAGCCCTGGCGACGACGCGCACTTGTCGCGCGTGCGGGAGCTGTTGCGTCTGGAATAATAAAAAACAAGAAGTCTGATATGGTGAATAATGGTGACGTCACAATTATATATCTCTTTAAAGTAAAGGCGTTAAGGTCGCACATTTATCAGCAAACATGCGCCGAACGCGCCGCATATGTTATTATATGCGTATTCGTTGTAAAAAATGACGTGAAACCTCGCACATTCGTCCGCACCGTACGCGCCGCATTTTGTGTACTATGCGGTGCGTTCGACGCGTGCTGATAAATGTGCGATAAGCTTTATGATCACATTATAACGTTTTGAGGTTTTCTAAGACTTTTACATCCACACTCACTTCTTTAGTGTAGACAAAGAACTTTAGTGTAGAAAATATATGGACTTAGTAGTCCAAATATTTTTTATCAACACTTCATTCTTCTTCATTCTTCAATTTATTAAAGTCTTATTATTATAGTTAACTAGCTTTTGTCCACGACTTCGTCCGCGTGGACTTCAGTTTATAGTTGTTCGCGTACATCGATTGAAGTTTACGCGCAAATCATAAAGGTACATTTTGTGGGAACCGTACATTTTTCCGCGAACACAATATATCCCTTGTCCTTCCCGAGACTCTAAGTATCTCCATACCAAAATTCATCAAAATCGATTGAATAGTTTACGCGCTAATAATAATTCAAGTATATTGTGCGGTAACCGAACATTTTTCCGGGACAAAATGTATCCTATGTCCTTTTCCGGGACTCAAAGTATATCTACTTATACCAAATTTCAGCAAAACCGGTCCAGCTGTTTACGCGTGATGTCGTAACCAAGGGAAATATTAAGTAGTTCGTGAGATTAGCCCTTTCAAATAATTTCCCCCGTTTTTTCCACATGTTCCTCTATTTTTTCGCTTCTATTAGTCTTAGCGTGATAAAATATAGCCTTCCTCGATAAATGGGCTATCTAACACTGAAAGAATTTTTCAAACCGGACCAGTAGTCCCTGAGATTAGCGCGTTTAAATAAGCCCTTTCAAATAATTTCCCCTGTTTTTTCCACATTTTTCTCTATTCCTTCGCTTCTATTATTCTTAGCGTGATAAAATATAACTTATAGCCTTTCTCGATAAATGGGCTATCTAATACTGAAAGAATTTTTCAAATCGGACCAGTAGTTCCTAAGATTAGCGCGTTCAAACAAACAAACAAACTCTTCCCAATTATAATATTATAGTATAGAATATATTAATTGGATGTGCTTTCAATTTGCGAAAATCTACATACAAAACCGGTCCAGCTGTTTACGCGTGATGTCGTAACCAAGGGAAATATTAAGTAGTTCGTGAGATTAGCAAATAATTTCCCCCGTTTTTTCCACATGCCCCTCTATTTTTTCGCTTCTATTAGTCTTAGCGTGATAAAATATAGCCTTCCTCGATAAATAACACTGAAATAGTATTTAGTTCCTGAGATTAGCGCGTTCAAATAAGCCATTTCAAATATTTCCCCCCGCTTTTTTCACATTTTCCTCTATTTCTTCGCTTCTATTAGTCGTAGCGTGACAAAATATAGCTTATAGCTTTTCTAGATAAATGGGCTATCTAACACTGAAAGAATTTTTCAAATCGGACCAGATTAATCGATTAATCGAACCTAGTTCCTGAGATTGGCGCGTTCAAATAAGCCCTTTCAAATAATTTCCCCCCGTTTTTTCCACATTTTCCTCTATTTCTTCGCTCCTATAAGTCTTAGCGTGATAAAATATAGCCTATAGCCTTCCTTGATAAATGGACGATAAATAGATGGATTCCTTGATAAATGGATGGAGAAAGTATGAGTAGTGAGTTATTTAAATAACGTGTAAAACGATCGATAGAATCGAAAAACTTTACTCAATATGGTGCCACCTCTTATGGAAAGACTTATGAGCAAGCGATAGCGAGATGTAGGCGACTCTTAGCGCCATCTGTTATGAATTTTTGGAACTAACTTAATTTGAACAAATTTACGCATTTTCACCCCCTTATAACCCCTTTTTCCAGTTAAAAAGTAGCCTATGTCCTTTCTCAGGCTTTAGACTATCTGTGTACAAAATTTCATTACAATCGGTTCAGTAGTTTTGGCGTGAAAGCGAGACAGACAGTCAAACAGACAGAGAGATACTTTCGCATTTATAATATTAGTATAGATATTATAATGTTAATAGTGCCAGAATTCCTGGTATACAAAGTATTACAAAACCTTGCCCTAAGTGCTGCATTCAGAGACATTAATTATTATTATTACTAAACTTCAATTTAATAAAGTCTTATTATCTATACTAATATTATCAAGCGGAAGAGTTTGTTAGTTTGTTTGATTGTTTGTTTGTTTGTTTGAACGCGCTAATCTCAGGAACTACTGGTCCGATTTGAAAAATTTTTTCAGTCTTAGATAGCCCATTTATCGAGGAAAGCTAAAGGCTATATTTTATCATGCTAAAACTAATATGAGCAAAGAAATAGAGGAAAATGTGAAAAAAACGGAGAAATTATTTGAAAGGGCTTATCTTACGAACTACTAAAGCAATTTAAAATATAAACTTTTATGATTTTCGCCTAAACTATTCAATCTATTTTGCTGAAATTTGGTATAGGGATACTTTGAGTCCCGGGAAATAACATAGGATATATTTTGTAGCGGAAAAATGTACGGTTCTCACAAAATGTGCCTTCATGATTTGCGCGTAAACTATTCAATTGATGTACGGGAATAACTATAAAGTATAAATTGAAGTCCACGCGGACGAAGTCGCGGGCAACAGCTAGTTTAATTAATAATTATAGTAAAATAAAATATTGGCGTATTGACTAAAGCAGTGAACATTATTTTTACATCGATGTTTTTACCTCACAAAGCTAGTATTACTCGCGCGGCACCGCTTCGCATCTTCCAACGCCTGCGTCTCAGTCCGGGGCACAGTCGGCGCGGGGGCCCCGAAGCCCAATAGGGGCCTTCGTCTCGGGGCCCGCAGTCGGAAGAACCCGTGTCTCTCTACGCTGCATCGCCAGAGCGCTTTAGCAGCCCGCGCGGACCGCATGTTGAACCCGAGCACCGTGTCGTATGATTCAGACTGGAATTCAATCGATATTTGAGATTAGAATTTTTACGAAGAAGTGCTTATTCCTATTCTTATTCTTAAATAAAATAAACAATTGGAATAAACAAATGTCTGCTGTACTTTCTGGATTAGTCATTTCATCCTGGTATTTTTACGTGGTCCGTTAGTGCCTGCAACTTTGTTTTGCCAAAGTTCGTTCATTGCAAAATAAGCTTACAATTTACCCGGATAACATCTATACTCTATAACATAATATTATACAAACAGAGCGACAATCACTCTCACATTTATAATATTGAACGCCAAATGGTTACTGTAGGCCCAAGAACGAATGTACTGCAAAAATAGAAAATCGCAAGTGTAAATAACTTCTATAGTGTTGAACGTGCCCATGAATGCACTTGTCACTTGCCATTAGGCGATCGATTTACCCATTTTTAGTCTATAAACCACACTATTAATTAAGTCTTACCGCTTCTCGTTTAAGTTGTATGAAGAATTGTTTCTTCTTGAATGAGATTTTGATGATCTTGCTCCAAGAGAATGTATTCACTCGAATGTCTTTTTGGAAGACCACAATGCCGATTGATGTCACACCAATCAGTATGTCTTTTTCGTTGTAATCCTGAAAATAATGAATAAAAATATTTAACCCATCAAGCCCCATACGAGCACCGTGATCGCGACAACAATATAATACTATAGCATTTCCAAGAATCCCCGATCGAAGCATTAAAAGTGACTTTAGTACCTAGGTTCTCTACTATTTAATTTAATGCTACTTTAATCCAGATTTACTTCTTGTTCAATCAAGTCTGTTTAACTCTGTTTCCTATTGATCTACAAAATGGTGTGACCATGAAATTTTACCAATGTCAAACATGTTGTGTTTGGTTGAAACTCCAGAAATCAGATTTCATCAATCAGTTGAACATCTAATATACGAATATTACACACATATAAGCGTGTAAAGCGTATATAAGCTCAACACTTATAGCCCGCGGTGTTAGCCGCGGTTTATTAGGGAAAATAAATTGTGATATTTTCCTGCAGTGAAACATAGTCGTAAACACTAGGCATGTGATAGCGCCATACCACCGGGCGCTTAGATGCGAAGAAGTAACAAACATACACACTCACAAACTCTCGCCTTTATTGGAGGCACTTCACATGGCTATTTGTATTTGCTATTGGCTATTTGTTGCATTTGGCAACATTATTGACGTATACACGAACAAGCAAATAAAGGCAAATACGGCCTTCCTAAACATGGACGTCAAATACCAAACTTTTACTTGATTTTGTTTACTTGCCTATTTGACTCCTTTGATGTGCGTCAAACACCGACAAAGGATGTAACGTGTAATTGGTATTGGTCATATTTTTCAAATAGGCAAATATGATAGGTGATTGTTTGGCGAATACATGAAATACGCAAATACAAATAGCCATGTGAAGTGCCTCCATAAAATATTAGTGGTTTAAGAATAAATGTACTACATAAATCCATAGATAGACAGAAGGACAGATAAACTTTCGCATTTACAATATTAATAAGTATAGATATTTCAATACCTTAGCAGGGTGCGATTCGACTCCATACAGATCCAACCTTTTAGCATGTTCTAGAAAATTTGCATCAGCGTCAGCAGGGGACTGGCCTTTGTGTAGCTTATGTAACTCCTTGATCCTCCTCTCATCTTCAGCACTCTGCTTGGGCAGGAGACACAACTCGGAGAGATACTCCGGTCGGTGTTCAAGAGAGTTGTAGTCTCCTAATTCGGCTGAAATATAAATTATAGTTTATGATTCACATTGAGTGTATTACTCATTTGGGTATAGTTAAATAAATTTTGGATAACAGTATTTTTATCATCAATTGGAGACATTGATTGAGTCCCAGAATTAGACATTGACTAATTTTTTGGTGGCAATGCAAAGCTGAGGGCAAAATTTAGTTTAGTATTGTTTCTTAAATACAAAGACTGTGACTTGACTGTGTGTGACTCAAGTTATTTAAAAGAAATATTTTAACTTTAATTATTAACTTGCTATTTGACCGAACTTTGCTCGGTATTCGACAAAACACGAATAAAATGACATTTTATAAAAATTATTCCTAGTTAGATCGATTTATTGCCCCCCGAAACCCCCTATAATATACTAAATTTCATGAAAATCGTTGGAGCCGATTCCGAGATTCCAATTATATATAATATATTTATATACAAGAATTGCTCATTTAAAGATATAAGATATTATGAGTCATAATAATAAAAAGTAATTAAAGGACTTTTAGGTAAAATAAAAATGCTGATTCAGAGGGCATTGAACTATTACTAACAAAGGTCTTAAGTTCCCACAAAAGGGATTGAATAATTAGCTAGTTACTCAAACTCAAACTCAAATTTTTTTATTCAGAATAAATTTTTCCAAATATTTTCTGAAAGTCTACATGATGCCTACCACCGGTTAAAGTAAATTATCAACAATAGGGATGACGACAAGGTTAAAGATTAGCTGATTCTTTAAATAAAATAAAGACAGCGATGAAAAATAGGTATTCCCAAAATTTCCCAAAGTTATGAAGATAACTTATGTATTTTTTTGTTTTGAGCCTTCGAAGTTTTTTCGTCAAGTTAAGTTACGTCGAATTTTTTTATATAAAATTCCTTAATTTTTATATACCATTCGATAAGTTATGCAATTTATAACATTTTTTCGTATGAAACCACTTTCATAAACTCAATATTTAACATAGCTATCGAACAAACTAGCTAGGTGTGACGTCACAGTTAGCTGACATTTTGGGAAGGTCTATTTTATGTGAGTTTTAAATTGTGATATCTTGGAGAGTTTTTACGCTATCAGAGCAATTTTTCACTGATATTTCTATTTTTAAATGGTCCTTCACTTACCAACAAGAAAAAAAAATGTTTGTCATGTCTATTTTCATCTCAGACTCAGCTTAATCCACAGTGCATGAAATAACTAAAACTACATAAGTGTGAATATGCAAGTGTAAGTATAATTTTTTATTTGTGTCTAGCTACAAATAATAAAATTATGCTTTTGCATATTACATCTAGATGACGCGCAATTTTTCAGCACAAAATCCATACTAAAATAATTATAAATGCGAAAGTGTGTTAGTCTGTCCGTCTGTCTGTTACCTCTTCACACCAAAAACGCTGATGCGATTTTGCTAAAATTTGGTATGGAGATATTTCGAGTCCTAGGAAAGTACATAAAATACTTTTTATCACGACAAATGTACGGTTCCGAATGCCGCAAAAGAATTTGGCGCAAAGGAGTTGCGGGCGTCATCTAGTGTTTCATAAAAACATTCACATGTTTGTCTTCTATTTCAAAAAACTCCATACCTTGTACCGTAAATGACGCTAACAACAAAACAGTGTTCTTGGGTGCAGACATTCTGCCGTCGAGCAGCAGCTTCCTCAGTTGTAGACAAAGCAGGTATCTGGTGAATTCTTCGTTTAACCGACTCGGCTCAGGCGGGTAGAACCTTACAGCCAGCCACAACTGAGCATTGGCACCGATCTGTTTCTTCACAGATTTACCGCTGTCAAGCCAGCGCTGAAAAAAGGGTTATTGATGAAAAGTTAATTTAAACTGATTTGATTATGTTACGTGACACAATATATATATATATTATCCCACCAAAAACATACCTGTTAAAAATGGGGCCAAATTCCTATTGGTTAATTATTCGCCTTAAAAAAGAATTGAAATCCAATCCAATGCCAAGTTTAGATGCACTTCAAAATCGATCATAATCATCATCATCAACAGCCTGATCCTTAATACTTCTAAATTTGAACTTGGCAGGTTGATTTGATTACATAAATACCAATATTAAATTTAATTATGCAATTAATCAAATGCTACGTATATCATAAAAACCTTCCAAGTTCCAATTTAGAAGTATTAAGGATCAGGCTGTTAATGATGATGATTATGATCGATTTTGAAGTGCATCTAAACTTGGCATTGGATTGGATTTCAACTCTTTTTTAAGGCGAATAATTAACCAATAGGAACTTGGCCCCATTTTTAACAGGTATGTTTTTGGTGAGATTTCAATACTTTTTTTCGATCAATCTTACGGTCTATTTTTATAGTGCCACACCCGCATGTATTGTTAATCTAAGTCATTCTGCGTTTCAAAGTAACTTTGCTAGCGCCATCTATTGAAAGAATTTTATAAACAATATTTTCGATAGATGGCGCTAGTGGTATTTGTTAACCTATCAATAGAAGCGAAATTTTTAAGGTAGCAGTATTTATTTATAAGATATACAGTGTGCATTATACATGACAATATTTTTAAACCCTTCTCTCCTCTTCCCACATGTATTCACTGTTACATAAGAAATTTTTCCTAAAATTCGTAGATGAGCCGACTCACGCTTGACCGATTTCTTAAATTTCTCAATTTTTTGTTAATCTACATATAAAACCCAACCTGTGTGCTAAATTTTATAGCGCTAGGACAATTGGAAGTGGCCTAGAGGTTTTGATTACCGGTCAGTGAGTGAGTGAGTGCCAAAATTAGCTATTTTTACAAGGACATATTTCAGGATGTAACAACGCTATATCTATGAAATTTGGTATATTGCGTAAGTACTAGTACATGATTACGTACGTATAATTTTATCTTTGTACTTGCAATAGTTACTGAGCTACAGGGGGGTCAAAAGTGCGTCGAAACCGTTCGTGTAAATAGTGCATGGCGTGCGCGCGGCCTGCTGGAAGTTGGCGGCGCACGGCCGTGCGCTTTGATATTGTATGTATTTTTAATCTACAGTGCTCATGACTGACTTTTACATTAAAACATAAAATTAAGTCTTTCGAATATATTTTTCCCAACTGCTAAAAAACTTCTCAAGGCTTAAATTCTATATCAACATCCCTAAAAATTTTAAAACTATTTACAAATTTTAAAACAAATTAATCCTTCAGGCCCCGCGCGAGCACCGGTGATCGAGACAACAATAGAATACAATAGCAATTCCTGGAAATTCCGACTGAAGTATTAAAGTGCACAGGATCATGCCCTCGGCTCATTATTATGAGCTTACATAATTGGACATGATATTTCATGTCCAATTATGTAAGTTTCCATGACTCATCACGGGCAATTGACATAATTCATTGAAAGATTTAATAAAGACCATTGACCTCTAACATCTCATTATCATTTTTTTAAGTGTTGAGTCATCATATTTACATGTCTATATGTAACATTGTATTCTGTTCAAAGAAAAGTGTACATCAGCTGTCTGTCTCTGGTACATCTTCAAGTTTTAACTACTAAACCAATTTAGATCAAACTTGGTATTGAGATACTTTGAGTCCTGGGACCTTTCCCATATGTCCTTACATAGGGACAGTTTTTGAAAAATATCAATTTACAACTTAAAATTTAAAAAAAAAATAGTTTTAAGCTATTATTGTTAATATTCAGTTTAGTTAAAAAATGCTATATTATTATGTACAAAATTCTCTTATAAAGCCTTGACTATGGTGGATTTTATTTTCTTCCTCTTAACAAAAATTTTAAGTACATTGTGAAGAGGACAACCAGACAAAATTTTAGGAATATAATATTAGAATAACCATAATATTCCCTTAAGCCCCAAGCGGTTGCATGCGACCGTGATAACAATAGAAAGGCTATTGTGTCTCGTTTTTCCACGATCGAGGGAATATTATCCTCTAAGTACTGAAGGCTATTATTATATTATATCATAGAACCCTAGTTTTATTTTGTTACTTCTATATTTACATTTCTAAGATGTATAGTTTGTGAAAGAAGGCTTTATTATTTAAAGGAATGAAATATGGACTGTACCGTGATTTCAGTATTTGTAGCACTAGGTATTGATCCATTTTCTGTGAATTGTAAACCAAAGTAATCTTTTTCCACCAGTTCTAAATGCTGGAACACATGCTCTAGAAGAACAGAGCCTTTTGCTTTTTTCTGAAATTTAAAAGGAAACAATTAGGATGGTATTACTTTCATGAAAAAAATTCAACTACAATACACATTCTAAAAATGATAACTTTTAATTTCATTTAGTAATGTGTCTGACAGAATGTCTTATATTATAAGTAAATTAGAAATCAATTCATAATAAATAAATTAAGAAAGTTTTAACTGCGAATTTCTTATTTACTACAGGAAAAGAATTTCCATTTATTTTAAACAGGACATGAATGGGAAGTCTTGCTCATATACCTACATATACAGGATATGAATGGGAAGTCTAAAGGCTTACTCAAAAATGAGAAAACAGAAAAGGTACTATTACTATAGTAGGTAATTACTTAGAATGAATCTAAAAACTTACCTCAATTTGAAAACAGTGATGGGTATCGTCCAAAAACACAACAATGACATTGAAAATGTTAAGTTTCCTCTCCCGAGCGAGTTCCGAGGCCCGAACGTTGTAAGTACCACTACAACTACTGAATGCTCGACGCGAAACACTCTCAATCATTGTGCTGATTAGTCACTCCAGGATTCCTATCAGATAACTCAAAAACGAGTTTTGTTATCGAGCAAAACACGACTCAGTCCGTCACCTTTAACATTATGAATCATTCCCCCGCTAATGTGTGCATATCAAGTAGGTATTCCCAACGAACTGACGTAACGAGCAGCGAGCACGTAAAATATTACGTCTAAAACATGTCTAAAACATAATACAGAGATATTTGTTGTTAAATTGGACATCCAGTGTATGTTGTTGTCGCTTCTCTTGGTGTTTCTAGAAAGAATAATGTGTGTAACAACTGCCTAAACACTGCCTTCTATAGGACGCACTTATTAATGCAATTCGACATTATTTTTATTAATAACTCGTAAAAAATAGTAGAAAACAGCACGTAAAGTAATTTCTAGAGGAGGATCGCCATGTTGAACTCCAATATTAACAGTGTTTCAATATAATGATTTCGTTTCCTCACGCCTCAATTCAGATTTTTCCCTTTTTTTCCCCTCAAAAATTATTTTTTTGCTATAATTTTAAGTTTTGGCACTAGTACCTATATAAACTAAAAAGAGACTTCATCGCTTTTCATCTATAGCCTGCCCACTTACGCCTCTGGTTATACCATGCTAAAATAATAATATTAAATTATTTACACTAATTCCAGTTTCAAATTCTAATTTTTTATTACAGACTTTCGTCCATATTAGTTTCTCTAGGTTTTATATACGACTTCCCGCAATTTCCCCTTTTATAGTCTTTCCCCTTTTTCTTCCCCTCTGGAATTTGATTTCCCCTCAAAAGGGGGAGTTCCCCTCATTGTGGAAACACTGAATATTAATATTATGACAACTGACAATTGTCAAAAATGACAGCTAATGACAGTGACGTTACTTTTTTTTATATTATATTAGATAAAGCATAAAACTATCGCTATGTGTCATCGCAACGGCGCGAATTGGGCGGGAAAATTAGAATTTCAGTGTATAGTGCGTCAAGAATGTCTAGGAGGCGAAACTTTTTTTTTAGCAATAGCAACACTCTTTTGACATTTAACCCTTTGTTATATCAATACTCTATGACATAAAATTTACAAAACAAACATTTTCAATTTGCTTATATTTAGCTTTACAATGTGAAAACTACATGTTACTGTGATTAATACTAACAATTAAAGTGAAAGATGTATCAGAGTGCTGAAAATTTGAAGATTTTCATTGAAGAAAAATAGTAAAACGCGAAAATATCACTGAAATTCTCGCGTCCACATTTCCGATTCTGATCGTTCAATCGCCATAGTAGCAGGTAATTATGCGTTTGTTTTATAAATTCTGTTTGTTAATTTTATTGTATATTGCAATTTTATGTAGCCTGAGTAAGTATTATGTGGTATATTAAAACAACAATTTTACATAAACCTTATGTTTACGTAAGCAATGAACTGTCAAAGAAATATTTAATATAACGCGCCTAACAATGATTGATACTTTGAGCTTTGCGTAATTCTTCTTATATCTTAGATGTATATAAAATTCTCGTGTCACAGTGTATGTGCTTAACTCCTTTAACACTTTGATGCAGCGTAATATAATATTATAATTAAGTATTACGTTTTATGTTTACAGGTAGCAGAAAAAGCGTTTAACGAAATAACCGAAATGACTGGGAGAATTTATGCTATCATTTTGAGAAAAAAAAAACACTGAAAATAAATACAACCCTTTATTAGGATATTGAAGAGCTGATTATTGAAGATGAAAGTGCCTCTTCACTGTGACACCACTGCTGTAACTACCTACATGGACCCAGAAAGTGGCGATGATTCTGTTTCCGGCTGCATTGTAGAATATTATTTGGATGATCATATTTTATTAAAATAACAAAACCCTGTTTTTTATTTTTTGTATTTTTTAAATAAGTAGTTCCTTAATAAAACAGGGGCCTGGAGTGAGCTTCTCTCAGCTCTGACTGGTCATCAAAGTAGCTCTGCACATGTCAGGGAGAGGGTACTTAAATAACAGGTGTTATAAATTCATAATATGTGATACTAGTGACTAGCTGATGTCCCGGTGAACTTCGTGTCACTTATAAACCTTCCCTGGATTTCCAGGAATATTTTAAGACTAAAATTAGCCACATCGGTTCAACCGTTTAATCGAGTTATTGTATTTTATATATATAGTCCGTCAAGAAAGTGAAGAAATTAAAAAGTGGCAACATCGTAGTGTCATCCCTTTTTTCTTAGATTGATTTGAAAGGGATAACACTACGATGTTGCCACTTTTTAATTTTTTCAGTTTCTTGACAGACTATGACATATTATACAAACAAACAAATCTTTATTTCCCTCAAAAAAGAATTTTACACGTTATGTATCTTAAACAAAACACTGCTCCCCACACTAGGATTCCCTGTGTCGTTGAGAGCAGTCTCTTCCATCATGCACATAGATACATACAATTAATTTTAACCAGCTAATGACATATTTGTGATAGCTAACATAAAGTTACATGTTCTAAGTCTTTTTAACAGAACCAATAATGTATTAATTGTAAGTAAACAGGCAATATATTTTTTAAAGTAGGTGATGCTTTTATAATATGATACAAAATACACATAATATCATTACAAGCTCATTACCGGAGCCACCGAAACCAGCTACAGTACGTGTAAGTTAGTGATGAGGTGAGATATACAAAGATTATAATACTTTACATACATTAGATTGTTTCTTGTAATATCGTAAATTAAACACACACTATAACTACATCATAATTATTTCAAATTTTCTTAACTACACAATATAATATATAAATCATAATATTTACAACGTGTTTTTTAAACTGTATTTATAAAAGTATCAAAATCTTTTATAGTGACTGGATACAGTGTGGCCATAAGAGGTCACACCGGAAACAAGTGGCGACTCTATTAATGTCGTGACTTTTTTGGCGGACTTTAGTTGATACATAAAGTTAATATATAGGTATATTACCTTTATGAGTTGATAACACGTCTTATGCTGTGGACTAGGTAATAATCATTATTCTGTACTGTATGAATGATGAACAAGAGGATGTTTTTTTATCTGGGTGAGGTCGCCAATTTTTGCTGATATGACGCAGAAAAAATTTGCGAGAGAAAGAAAATTGGCGAATATCTACGATGTTTGTGACGTTGAACGCCCAAAATTGTAGCGAATTTATTCCTCTACGCTATCATAGCGTTGAGAAATATGACGTTGGAGCACCAAAATGATAGCGTAGAGGCTTTCATAGCTTTGAGAAAATCAAACTCTGTAAATAATACACGATGTGGTTTTTATTATAGCCCCAAACATAGCCCTTTTGACTACTCACATGATGCATTTGTGGCGGTACCGCCTAACATTCCTGCATCGCACTATCGAAGTTTTCTGAGCGCGTCGGTATATATACGACAGCTAAAATGTACCACGTAGGCTCCGGCCTGACCGAGTATAACACCTCGCTCGGTCGGAAGATCTTCCTTTGGCCGCCACGCATTTATCCCACATTGATGACCCTCGACAGAACACCCCTCCTTCATCATCATCACTCCCCGCCCCTCCGCCCCGCGCCAGCCAGCATCGCCTCATCGGGTACCTCGTCCACTAGCCGCAATGTACCGCGGCCTGGGCGACTCCGCATCGGCATCATCGGGCTTTCTCTCTACACCGACCGGTCAACAAGCAGAGCACATCTCGCCTGGTCAGCACGTAGCATCGGCCCCGCACGGCAGCTATCCGACTCACTGGATCCCGTGCAGCAGCTTACAGTTCCGACTCACTGGGACTCACTGCAACAGTTCCGACTCACTGGAACTCTCTGGCACTGGCGACTCAAGCGACAAGACTTCAAGATTCGACCTCCGGTCTTCGGGGGGGAGTGATGTGGCGGTACCCACATTCGCCTAACATTCCTGCATCGCGGTATCGAAGTTTTCTGAGCGCGTCGGTATATATACGACAGCTGAAATGTACCACGTGGGCTCCGGCCTGACCGAGTATAACACCTCGCTCGGTCGGAAGATCTTCCTTTGGCCGCCACGCAATATTCCCATACATTGATAGTTTTTAACCGACTTCCAAAAAACGAGGAGGTTATAATATGTTCGGCTGTGGTTTTTTTTGTATGTTCAACGATTACTCCGCCGTTTGTGAACCGATTTTCGAAATGTTTGTTTTGTTGTATTAGGTTTCACTCCAATTTGGTACCATGTTCACAAAAGTGGTGACCTGATAATGGGATCCAGAAGTAATCGAGGGAACTCCTCAAAATTTATATGGAAACATATGGTGATTTTGGTTTTATGTGAAGTGTACTAAGAATATGCTACCAAAAAATCAAATATTGGGTCAAGGTATACAATGGTTTCGAAGATGCTGAGAGAACTCCTGACTCTTTATAGATACACGTTTGGGAGTTTCGGCGTTGTTTTAAGAACAGAAAGCATATGCTACCATACAATTCAAACTCATCATCATCATTACCACGTCGCGCGTCATGTTAAGGTCACTAATGTCTCATGGGCCATGGCACAAAATAGATAATAGTACAAGGCATAGGTATGGATACAATAATAATAATTATGTACATAACAACACCAATTATTATAGGCTGTTTAATATACCCGGCGGTCGGCCCCGCAGAGGCAACGGCGTCGCCGCGCGCCGCCGCGTGGTGCGTGCGTAAACATCGTATTCAAGTTCTAACCGGAATGTCAGGGCATGCGGCATGCCGCGCTGCGAGCATTTTTCAGCACGTTTTCACTTAGATTTTTTTAAAATGTATTGTTTAAATGTATCTATCTACCTGATATTTGGGCCTTGGGGTATGCCGTATGACTCTTAACAGTCTTAACAAATTCTAATAAGATAAGTAGAATGTACGCAATTCGCGGACTATGACGGAGGTCAACTTAATAACAATTATACGAGATCAATTACCACTCAATATTATGATTTATGTTGTCAATTCAATGCTCACTGCTCACACCAAGCTCACCGTTGAGTTGTCAGTTGCTTACAAACTTTCAACAGCACGACAGAAAACTGTTACAAGTTACAACTACCTATATAAAACTTCTACGTACAAGCGATAGCGCGACACAGGAGCGCCTCAGTGACATCTAGTGAAGACAATAATATGAAACTATTTTTATACAATTTGAATTGGCACTAACAGTTTACCTACTAGGTAACTAAAAAGAGTGAAATTATTATTTTTAACAAAAAATTAAAACCGACCTCCAAGGTAAAGACAATATTAATAGCATCCTTATAATATGAACTCCAAAGTATTAAATAATTTTTCGTATCTAATATGTAGTGCCTTTTCCCGAATTCGGCTAAACCTCAACTATTTCTGTACTCAATCTTCATAATTTTGAAGTCGGTGCCAGTTCCAAAAGTTTCAAATTTTCTGTCAAAGAAATATAGATTCAGTTACATCTGGTACCGACTTCAAAATGATGAGGATTGAGTAAGTACAGAAATAGTTGAGGTTTAGCCAATGATAATAAATAAAAAAACTCAAAGGGTTTAGCTGAATTCGGGAAAAGGCACTACATAATATTAGATAGGAAAAATTATTTAATACTTTTTAGTTCATATTATAAGGATGCTATTAATATTGTCTTTTATGTGAAACAGTAATACTTACATTTGTGTCACAAAAAAACTTCCTTTGAAAAAACTGTGTACACAGCCCGACTGAGGTTCAAATGTGAACTGTCGAGAAATGGCTGATATTACGAGATTTTCCATAGAATATGTAAAAACTCAGCGTCGCCACCTCCCGATTTCACCTTCCCTAACACCCAACGATAACAATAAATCGGTATTATTGATGACGTTTAAAATGTGGGGTAGAATTGATGTTTCTAACGATTCATTTGATTTTAAAAAGTTTATAAAGAAAGTTATCTTAAAATACTATAAGAATTAGATGAGGTAATAGCCATTTATATAAGTATTCATAATATATCCGATTTATCTTCAAATCTGTCATACTTACTGCTACATCGACAGTTAAAGTGCACCTCTTCCACGGCGGATTGTATATTTTAAGCTATTTTCTTACCTTTTTTATGTTTAATTGTAAATATATTTTTAGACTATTATTGGAACACAAATAATTCTAATGCATGCTTGAGTACTTTGTTTTCTTCGTTAGAATCAGTTTACGAGCATAAGATAAACAATACTTTTTAAAATACAAAGGGCGGAGAAAAATAATTGCAAAATCAGCAAAAATTGGCGGCCTCGCCCATCTACAAGGAAAACAAATAAGTTTCGTTAGTCCTGTTAACGGTAACTGTTAAGTGACGAGTTAAGCGCAACACACACTGAGCCCGCCGGGCCGTCGACATATGTCGGCAACTTTTTGTCGGCGGCCTAGTTGGCGGCTTCACATATTACAAGTCAAAAACATTTGTCGGCGGCATGTCGGCGGCTTGAGATGAGAAATTTAATAATAATAATAATAATAATAATAATAATAATAATAATAATAATAATAATAATAATAATAATAATAATACAAACATAGGCTAAATAACATAGGCTAACATAGGCTAAATAAACATAGGCTAAATAACATAGGCTAAATAAACATAACTAAATAAACATAGGCTAAATAAAATTTTAAAGACACAGTTGTCAGGCCGTAACAAAATTAAAGCTATAAACACCTATGCCATTCCTATACTGACGTATTCATTTGGAATTATCAGGTGGTCCGACACCGAATTAGAAGCTCTCAACACCGCAACCCGAACCGCTAGCTACAAAAATAATATTCATCACATCCACTCAGCAGTAGAAAGATTTACAATAAAGAGGGCCCAAGGTGGACGTGGTGTAATAGACATAAAAAATTTGCATTACAGCCAAATAGATAGCCTTCGGAAATATTTTAAGACAAAAGCTACCACAAGCCCACTTCATAAAGCCATCGTAAGCCTACCCTATTCTGGAACACCCCTACAGCTAAATAATGACCAATTTGACCCGATAAATAAAATAACTAAAGATATACAAAAAATAGAAAAATGGAAGAGCAAAGCTCTTCACGGCAAATTTCCCTACCAACTTAATCAGGACCACATAGATCAAGCTGCATCTTTTACTTGGTTAACTAAAGGTAACATTTATAGCGAAACAGAAGGATTCCTTGTAGCAATACAGGATCAAATTATTAAAACTCGTAACTACTCAAAATTTATTCTCAAAGAACCCATAGAAACCGATAAATGTAGACTATGCCACCAAATCACTGAAACAATAGACCATATTACCGGAGGATGCAGTGCATTAGCAAATAAAGAATATACTCACCGTCACGACAATGTAGCTAAGCACATACATCAATTAATAGCAATTAAGTTTAACCTTATAGACATACACACACCGTACTACAAATACAAACCATGTAAAGTTCTAGAAAACGACACAGTAAAACTCTACTGGGATCGCGATATCATCACAGACAGAACCATTCTCAGCAATAGACCAGACATAACCCTCACAATAAAATCTGAAAAAACCACTTACCTTATAGACGTCGCCGTTCCGAACACCAACAACCTGCAACAGAAACATAATGAGAAAATCCAAAAATACATACCGCTTGCCGATGAAATCAAACAAATGTGGCATCAAAACACTGTAAAAATAGTCCCTATAGTCATCTCCTCCACCGGAGTTATTCCAAAAACACTCGCCGTTGCACTTAAATCTCTTGACCTTCACAAAAACACATATATACAGTTACAAAAATCAATTGTTATAGATACTTGCTCTATAGTTCGCCGCTTCCTCAATTCATCTTCATCCTTTCCAACATATTCTCATAGCAACTAAACTTCACACTTCATGAACAGGATACTTGGCAAATGCCCGTACCTGCCCCATTCTGCCGGTGAAAACCGAGACAAAACTTAAAATAATAATAATAATAATAATAATAATTTATTTGCCAGAGTGAAATGTACAATGCGGTCTTCATAATAAAATATAGGATCATATCACTCAACTAAATTAATAGTATGCAAATCACAAATGTAATTTCATTAATCTAAAAGGTGGAGAAAAGAAGTAGAAATATTACCATTACTAAATGTCACAATATGTCAATATGTCAATAGGAGTTTTGGCGGGCATGTGAAAGAGTGCTGTTGTGTTTTTGTATTATTTTCCTAAAATTGTGTTAGCTGGGTTTTTAATGTGTAATATTGGTAGAATATTAACCATTATATATTCGTGTTCATGCACAAGTGTAGGAAAGTGATGTAATATCCAGAAACGTGCTATTTTGTGT
The DNA here is from genome assembly GCA_905333045.1 of Lysandra bellargus. Taxonomy (NCBI): domain Eukaryota; kingdom Metazoa; phylum Arthropoda; class Insecta; order Lepidoptera; family Lycaenidae; genus Lysandra; species Lysandra bellargus. Next base: position 4,460,155 of record HG995358.1, read on the forward strand.
TCCCTCCAAAACTCCATCGAAAGTTTCAGTAAAGCGTCTACCACTTTACTGAATCGACCGACTTGACTCCTTGACTGTATTGACTTTTACTTAGACTTTGACTAGACTTTAGACCTGACGATACATGAAAACGATGATGAAAATTATAATAGGAGGAATATGGTTTTCCCGTCATATTCCTTACCTTTTTACCTTGTCTGTGGCACAACATACACATCCTTTGTGTCAAGTTGCCAAAAAAGAAGAAAAAGAAAAGAAAGAAAGAAACCAATATGTCAATATTAAAGAACTGTCAGAAATAAGTACCAGCGAAAAAGTCCTTTACTTCATAAAAACAATTATTTATGAGCCATTCATTTAGTTTTCTTTTAAAAGGAATTAAGCTCAGTTTTTCTAAATCTTTTGGCAAGTTATTATAGATTTTAATAGCCATAGAATAAGGACTTTTAAGAAACGTTGTGCTGCTACATTTGGGCATGATTAATTTATTGGGATAACGTTGTGATCTCTTTGCAACATTGTTATCCTTGTTTTGCATAAAATATTTTGGATGCTTTTTGACAAAGATGCACATGTCTCTAATGTACATACAAGGAAGCGTAAGTAATTTCAGTTTTTGGAATAAGGGTTTGCAACTTTCAAGCGGCCCTACACCACAAATCGCCCTAATACACTTCTTTTGCAATTTGAAAACTGAATCAAACTCCACAGAGTTGCCCCACATTATAAGACCGTAAGATAAGATTGACGACACGTATCCATGATATGCGCAGAGAGCTGCTGATAATGACACGGTCTTTGCTAAGCGTCGAAGTGCATAGACGAATTTGTCAAGTTTGCTGCAAATATAGTCAACATGTGCTTTCCAGTTAGAGTGTTGGTTAATTGGCAGTCAGTGATTGCTCAGTGATTGTCGCGTGTCTATAAGGTTGTGTCGCCGGGCAACTGAGCGCAGGCGACCCAAGCCGCCAACATGTCGGCGAGTAACACGCGCGGGCGCATGTTGCCGATATCATTCTTTTCATACAGGCCGCCGCGCCGGGTTGTGTCGCCGACATTCGACGCGGCGGGCTCAGTTTGTATTGCGCTTTAGGGAATGCCAAGGAACGTTCGTTGGCGTTGTCCGCCAATTCGTAGCATGGCAATAACATCAAAGGGATCGAAGCATATTTTATTCGAACATGGTTCGAAAACGGTCTGTATTTTAAGTCAACTATTAACCCATCAAGCCCCGTAAGGACGACGGTGACCGCGACAACAATAGAATACATTAGCATTTCCAAGAAGATCGAAGGATTAAACACTTAGGTACTTAATTCTTTTTTTTCTAATGCGACGTCTACACTCTAGGGCCTAGGCTCTATCAATATTAATTTCCGTAATACAGAAGTATGCCAAGATCTAAATTTGACGTAGGCGAGATTATTTTGCGACTTGCGTGGCTGCCTGATGGTCGATGGATGACGCAAAGGGCGCATGGATTTTGTTAAGACAAATAATTTTCACTCTGTGGGAAGGAAGATCTTCCGACCGAGCGAGCATAACAATGCTCCGTGCTCGGCCAGGCCGAAGCACACGTGATACATTTCAGCCACTGATCTCTATTATACAAGTACGCTGGATCGCTGATACCCTTTGAAATGACAGCTATTTCTTGTGCCTATTTGAAGCGGAATCAGCGCCCCCATTATTGGGGTTGAGAACTAAATCAGACGTAAACATGACGTTTGAAAGCCGCCATATTGGCGCTGATAGTAGTAGTGAGAGTACTTGGAACTAATACTAGTGATGACAACTGTTGTTATTGGTTGTGGTTACGTCAAATATAGTTCTCAGCCCCCATAATGGGAGCGCTGATTCCGCTTCAAATAGGCACAAAAGGCAGGTCGGTAACATCGATCCAGCGTACTTGTATAATTAGAGATCAGTGATTTCAGCTGTCGTATTCAGGGTGTAACAAAAATAAGTGATAATACTTTATGGTGTATACGTGTTCCTTGTAGAGAATTCACTGTGAAGGTAGCAGCGCTGAAAGACCAAATGTTTTTTTCACTTTTGTATGGGAAAACTCGTGACGCTCGGGCGCTTACCCATACAAAAGTGAAAAAAAATTTCGTCTTTCAGCACTGCTACTTTGTACACACTGTATACAGGGTGCAATTAAACCTTCCTGCCAAATTTTCTCCAGGGCTTGGGTATCATTAGGAGAATCCATTTAAGCAAAAAAAATTGGGTGTTATTTTTTTGTTAATGACATATTTTATCCCATTTAAGATCGTTGCAGAATGCTCACTCGCGGTGGTGGGTATGATCGGGGGTGACGCGGGGCGAGGCGCGCGCGCGGGGCCACGTCACGCGCGGGCGACGCGTAGTGTCCATTAATTGTAGTGTTTTTTAGGATAACTTTCGGAGGCTATTTCTCAACATTTTAGTACTGAGTGATTATAAAATAAAAAATACGTGTATTTTTATTTTTATCAAGGATAAATATACCAAAATTTGGCAGGAAGGTTTAATTGCACCCTGTATACCGACGCACTCAGAAAACTTCGATAGCGCGATGCAGGAATGTAAGGCGAATTGTGGGTACCGTCACAACTCTAATTTAGTACCAACCTAGTAGGTAAATCCTTGAAAAATCTAAGAGAACATAGGTAAATCCTAAAAAAATCTAAGCCGCAGGCGGTAGCTCACACAGCGCCGCCCACGCCCAGTGACGCTTCTGCCGGAATACGAGTAGGTACTTCTGCGGCAGTAACAACGCGAGCTGTGAGTGTTTAGTCAGTCCTCTCGTCTCTACTCGCTTATCGTTTAAATCTCACCCCGTTGCTTTTGCTAAACTAAATTATTCGTAGGGTGCTCGACCGTAAAGGGGACGCAACAGAATAAAACAAGTGTTGAACAGTTATCTGCCTTTAATCTGCTCCTCGTCATAATCCAGCAGCCATATTCAATCATTCGGTACCATTACAGGAAGAAAAATTAATACACTATTAGATGCTATATTGTTTGGTTTGAATACGTGTTACAGATGAAGTTATGTGTAGTAGACTTTTAATAATCGTATTAAACTATTATTATTATAAATACATCATGAAAACCAGGGTGCGACGCGGTCCTGCCCCGTAACAATTATAATAATTATCAATAATCGTTATCAACAACGGGACTAGCAGTTTATAGTTAAATAATTATATTTGTACTTAGCATTACGCTGGTTTATTACACTAGTGTTTGTTGGGACTCAGGTCCTTCGCGTAGTCGAGCACTAGTGATGCTCGGGATCGATATCGATACACATAAATATCCTACAGTATTTGATTAGATTTAATATTGCAAAAGTGCGAACGACCTGACTCCTTATAAGTACGGATTACTGGCAACATCGCGCCGCACGATTTTTCACTGTTTACCGTACTGTTGGTGTGTGTGTAGTGGTGTGTACTGTAGTCGATAAAAAATCCCTACTCGATAAATTTCGATTATGGCCAAACATTCCTTCTTTTTTTTAAATACACTTTTTTGCACTTGTAATAATTTTTGAAAATATAAATTTTGATAATATTTTTTTCACTTTGTTTCCTAAATATTAATCCAAATAGTTTTATTATCCTTAATATTGTATTTACAATTTTTTCAACAGCCGAAAAATATGTTTAATTTTTATAATATTATTTTTTAACGACTCTTGTTAAGTAGTAGGTAACAGTACAAATATTAATGATCACAAGTTGGTTTTCATTGGTCATTAACATACTTTAAATTACAGTCTTATTACTATTAGTTATACAGTTAACAGTAGGTCTTAACGATTATGAAATTACTAATGAACAAAAAGCAGTTCTTCTGTTATAAACAAAATGTTGTAAAGTAACAAAATATAAAAGCAACTAAATCGATCTACACTGTCAAAATCTCATTTTTATTCAAATCATAGCAATAATTTGAGTGGTGATATGCATACTCCTCCGGCTAAGTACTTAAAAAATACAATAATGATTCTTTTTCTTTCGAAAATATATAAAGTATAATATTTCAAAATCTACTTTCCAAATGCGAGGCAATTTATTAGTTTTTTTTTATTAATATCCGCCCAAACAGTATGCATACACCGACGAAAACAGACCTACTGTTCCATGTATGTTTTTCTAGAAAAAACGTATTTCAAACGAACTCGCTCACAAAACTGAGGCTTCATAATTTTTTGTAAATCATTAATATTTCGCAACAAATATCCAACTCGCTCCTACTTAAACCTTACGAAGCTAAACTTATAGTTCATTATCGGTACGTAAAACTAATAATACATTTAATAAACTTAATTTATGAGAACAATATTTACAGTGTAGCAATGCGTTTAATATTCTATACATATCGCTTTAAACCTATCTAACAACGGAAACTTTCACGAGAACGCAGGCCACTAATATCGACGACACATTAACTACTCCCATATTACTGATAATTCACCTAAAACTATAAAGTGCAACATTCGCTAGGAGAACGAAACAACTCAGGAGTATCAATAAATTACTGCGGCCCCGGCTCCGGGCGCGCTCTAATGTTGTACTTATTTACAAAATGCATTTTACAATTAAATTGACTTAAATTATAAAATCTGCCGACTCGTCCACATTCAGCAAACGGAACTGTCTAAACTATCGATAAATCAACACGATCGACGAATGTTTCACATCACTAACGTCGATTAAAAAAGAGTATTACGTGAAAATCACTCGTATTTTTGTACTAAACACCTATTTACGCTACCGTTACATTGTAAAAGTATCTACTTTGAGACGAATATATCAGTCAAAATGTTTTAATTTACATTTTATATTTTAATAAAAAAATCGTATTACGTTACTAAAGTTGGCTGGAATCGAGTTATGATTCAAGTAAGGCCAGATAAAAATTCAAAGGAAAACATTTATTCAAGAGCGTCATGAAATTCTCGGCATAAGACCCTTACGCGTATTGTAAGGCGTACGCGGGAGCGGACGCGGCGGCGATTTCATTAGCAAACTTTTGATTATTTCGTCCATCGTAAATAAAAACCGATACTTGCCCAGAGTATTTTTTGACTGCGTAGGCGATCGGAAACATTTTTCATAGGTTCAATATTTTGTCGTTAACGAGGGTTTCACATTTTGACATGTTATCTATTGAATCCTTATTTAAAATCATTACCATCATTTCAGAAAGCGAAAAGCGATAGCAGTCGTAGTATTAAGCTCTGTGGTATTCTGTCACCAAAATGCACTTAACTGCTTTTAGTACCATGCCTGTTTAGCATAGCATTACTATTTCGACGCATCAAAATCCTTCTGAGATTTAGAAATACTACCGTAGCAAGATTCTGATTATGACGATAATGATTTTAACAGTAGGCTATGCTTGTGTATACGAAACAAAAACTTGAACAATAGTCCAAATGGCAAGCCTCATTCTGATTTTTCGATAAAAGTATACACAAGTAAACCTGTCGCTACCCGCGCTAGCGTGGTGCAGATCTTAGTTTATGGGGCCCTATTCTTGTACCTCGAATCTGGGATCGATCAGAGGTACTAGAATTGGGCCCTATTATTCTCTAAGTTACAATTTAGACCATTCCTTTGGACATCATTCGTACGGTGTTCTTGAGGGCTTGTCGCTTGTTGCAGAACCATATTCGGATGACTTCACGCTCGTAGCCTAGTTGGTGCGCCAAACCGGTGATTTCTGTGCCTGGAAAAAAAAAAGAATTTAGATCAAATAGACCGGAGAGGGTAAAGGAAGATTCTGTGTCTGTAAATTTACAGCTACAAAAATATGGTACAAGCATAATATTTTCGTGTTTGATTTTCTTAAGGAATTGTCACTTGGTTATTTAGATTTTTTAGAGTCCAAAGCTTTTTCCGATGTAAGTTTTAAGTATCCTGTCGTTTCAGTTGCTCCGTGGGGTCTGTGGCTAATACCTATACACAAACAATTTTCTCACCAGAAGGATGCGTGTTCCTCTCGAAGTGTGCATTCAGCAGCTCCAAGGCTTGTGGTGTGAAGGAGGTCCGCCGCTTCCGCTTCTTGCTCGGCTCCATACCGATGAAGTCAGTTAGGTGGTTCTGACCTGACGCATACCTGGAATGACAAAGGTAGGGGTTAGTCAAAAATAGCGCATATTCTGACGTCATAAAAGATCTGTTGTTGAGTATGGTGTTGAGAGAAAAAGCTTCTGCCCAGAAAAAAAAAAATGTTACAAATATCTTTGTAACAGATTTTTTTGTAAAAAGTTTCGCTCGCTCCGTTCGCAGAGTCATGCGAGCGATTTTTGTTTTATTTTCATTTTCTAGGAATAAATCTTACGTAAATGCCTCAAAAACTCCGTACCCTTTATTACTAAGAACCGACATTTATAAACATAGATTAATTATTATTTTAAGAGTTCCATATAATATGGAACATATTATTTTCGTAATATAATTATATAACAAGCTGTGGCATGCATGCGTACGTTTTAAAACTACATGCGAATCGATATATTATACAAAATAGTTGTACTACAGTGAAAAAATAGAGACTACACAATAAATATAAGATACCGTTGTTTAAGCTCAAGCTTAAGGGCCGATCACACCGGATCGGCAGCGGCCGGCAGCGGCGCGAAGAGCACTTTTAGTGTGAAATAATTTTAAACTTTATTTACATACTTATAACTACTAGTATCGCTTCTAAAAACGAAAACTTCTAAAAGGGCTCGCCGCGCCTCTGCCGACCGCTGCCGATCGAGCCAGCCGCTGCCGGCCGCTGCCGATCCGGTGTGAACCGGCCCTAAGGGTGCGTTTCCAGTGACGCGGAGTGGAGCGGAGAGGAGCTTGGCGGTGCCTGAATTGACTAATCGTGCTATTCCAGCGGAATGACATCGAAGCGGAGCGAAGATTTCGAGCATGCAGGTGATTGATCAATTCGGCACCGCTAAGCTCCTCTCCGCTCCGCTCCGTGTCAGTGGAAACGCGGCCTTATACTTAGGAAAATGTCGCGAAAACAGTAGGCTCTTGGCAAAGAACTTGGCGGCTTATATTGGCGAACTTGCATTCTCGAACACGTCTCGATATAAAAAAAAATATTTTCAGACTACTCACTACCGACAAAATCAGGTCGACGTTATAGTACTATTTAACCTTAGAAAACTGTAATTTTTGATGTATTGTGAACTTTCATATTAAGTAGATATTGTGTTAATTCAGGTTATAATATTGTTCCTCATGTTTATACGTGGGAGAGCCATGCTTCGGCACGAATGGGCCGGCTCGACCGGAGAAATACCACGTTCTCACAGAAAACCGGCGTGAAACAGCGCTTGCGCTGTGTTTCGTCGAGTGAGTGAGTTTACCGGAGGCCCAATCCCCTACCCTATTCCCTTCCTTACCCTCCCCTATTCCCTTCCCTTCCTATCCCTACCCTCCCCTTTTCCTTCCATATTACCCTATTCCCTCTTAAAAGGCCGACAACGCACCTGCAGCTCTTCTGATGCTGCGAGTGTCCATGGGCGACGGAAGTTACTTTCCATCAGGTGACCCTTTTGCTCGTTTGCCCCCTTATTTCATAAAAAAATGTAAGGGAAATAAATTGTCTTATTAATAAAGATTTTTAAAACGATTGCTAAAAGACGTTGACTACGACGAAATGACAGGCGATGTTTATGGTTATAAGCGATTACTATCGGTTCGGTACTCTATGATTCAACCCATAGAGAATGCTGTGTGACGCTACAGCTCCACGTAGAGTCTCTTGACTCATATATTAGTCGTGAGTTCGATTCTCTACGTTGGAACAACTACACCGATTGGGATTGGGAGTATTTTTGGAAAATACTGCCTCCCTATATATAATCTAGGTTTTGTGGCTTGATGTGTATCGTGCCTTGGATATGATTATGCTTAGAATTGAAGACGTGAGTGGAAGAATCGAACAAGTAACATTTCGTAACATACGTACGGACTCATTTTTTCCCTAAGTATTTTAATAAAACTTGTAAATTATCTACTTCATAAACTAGTTATAAAAATAACTTTGCAACGTTTCAGTCGGCATTGAATTTTTTTGCTTCAGAATACATTTTTCGACTAAAGCTGAAGCTACTGAGCGCCGCATGTGTGAAGCTTAAGGGGAAGTAGGGTAGATGCGATTCTTGCAGGGTATGAGTGGTCTGTGAGACCGCGCGTCCATAGTTAAAGGTTAATATATCTTTAATTTTTCTATTTCAAATCTAAAGCCTTCATTTAAGCAAAAAAACGGGAAGTTTTTCATGTTACTCACCTTGTTCTTCCACTCACGTCTTGAATTAGGATAGCCATTCAAAATTTAGTGACGACCCCAAAATTTCAGGCTGCGACCACACCTATGCTATTCTTTGCATATGTATATCTATGAACACGCTTAGCCTGCATGTAATATAACTTTATACAGTAGCGTAACTAATACAGTTCACAGTATTCCATATTTAACAGGATACAGAAGTGGGACATCCCTCGTTCAAGTTCACATTGAAAACCAAAATAATCTGATGAAGCTGAATGAGCTTGGCGGTGCCTGAATTGACTAATCGTGCTATTCCAGCGGAATGACATCGAAGCGGAGCGAAGATTTCGAGCATGCAGGTGATTGATCAATTCGGCACCGCTAAGCTCCTCTCCGCTCCGCTCCGTGTCAGTGGAAACGCGGCCTTATACTTAGGAAAATGTCGCGAAAACAGTAGGCTCTTGGCAAAGAACTTGGCGGCTTATATTGGCGAACTTGCATTCTCGAACACGTCTCGATATAAAAAAAAATATTTTCAGACTACTCACTACCGACAAAATCAGGTCGACGTTATAGTACTATTTAACCTTAGAAAACTGTAATTTTTGATGTATTGTGAACTTTCATATTAAGTAGATATTGTGTTAATTCAGGTTATAATATTGTTCCTCATGTTTATACGTGGGAGAGCCATGCTTCGGCACGAATGGGCCGGCTCGACCGGAGAAATACCACGTTCTCACAGAAAACCGGCGTGAAACAGCGCTTGCGCTGTGTTTCGTCGAGTGAGTGAGTTTACCGGAGGCCCAATCCCCTACCCTATTCCCTTCCTTACCCTCCCCTATTCCCTTCCCTTCCTATCCCTACCCTCCCCTTTTCCTTCCATATTACCCTATTCCCTCTTAAAAGGCCGACAACGCACCTGCAGCTCTTCTGATGCTGCGAGTGTCCATGGGCGACGGAAGTTACTTTCCATCAGGTGACCCTTTTGCTCGTTTGCCCCCTTATTTCATAAAAAAATGTAAGGGAAATAAATTGTCTTATTAATAAAGATTTTTAAAACGATTGCTAAAAGACGTTGACTACGACGAAATGACAGGCGATGTTTATGGTTATAAGCGATTACTATCGGTTCGGTACTCTATGATTCAACCCATAGAGAATGCTGTGTGACGCTACAGCTCCACGTAGAGTCTCTTGACTCATATATTAGTCGTGAGTTCGATTCTCTACGTTGGAACAACTACACCGATTGGGATTGGGAGTATTTTTGGAAAATACTGCCTCCCTATATATAATCTAGGTTTTGTGGCTTGATGTGTATCGTGCCTTGGATATGATTATGCTTAGAATTGAAGACGTGAGTGGAAGAATCGAACAAGTAACATTTCGTAACATACGTACGGACTCATTTTTTCCCTAAGTATTTTAATAAAACTTGTAAATTATCTACTTCATAAACTAGTTATAAAAATAACTTTGCAAAGTTTCAGTCGGCATTGAATTTTTTTGCTTCAGAATACATTTTTCGACTAAAGCTGAAGCTACTGAGCGCCGCATGTGTGAAGCTTAAGGGGAAGTAGGGTAGATGCGATTCTTGCAGGGTATGAGTGGTCTGTGAGACCGCGCGTCCATAGTTAAAGGTTAATATATCTTTAATTTTTCTATTTCAAATCTAAAGCCTTCATTTAAGCAAAAAACGGGAAGTTTTTCATGTTACTCACCTTGTTCTTCCACTCACGTCTTGAATTAGGATAGCCATTCAAAATTTAGTGACGACCCCAAAATTTCAGGCTGCAACCACACCTATGCTATTCTTTGCATATGTATATCTATGAACACGCTTAGCCTGCATGTAATATAACTTTATACAGTAGCGTAACTAATACAGTTCACAGTATTCCATATTTAACAGGATACAGAAGTGGGACATCCCTCGTTCAAGTTCACATTGAAAACCAAAATAATCTGATGAACGTCAAATGTAAATAATGAACCTTGGTCTGGTTTCATAATGTATGGCTATTTGAATACATACATGTATACAAAATGTATATTGCTTATGTATGATTTCATACTTAGATGATGTTATAGTTTTATTTATGATGCGCCCCATAGAATTCAAAACTCAAGGATACGTTTATTTCACAGAATAATGTCTTGTACAAGGAAAATGTTATATAACATAATAGTATTTTAAAAAGATAAAACCGACTTCAAGTTTTACGTAATTAAGCATTAAAACTACCTATCTTAAAAACTACTGAACCAATTTTGATGAAACTTGCAGCATTCCTTAAGTTGAATAATACCTAGTATAACAAAAAAAGAATCACTTAAATCGGACCTGTAGTTCCGGAGATATGCGTGCACAAACATAAAAACATACATACATACATACATACACTTTCGAAATTTGGCACATTTGTTCAGAAGCTGCTATAGATTAACATATACAAAAACTGGACAGTTCTGGAAATATTACATACATACGCGTCGAATTGATAACCTCCTTTTTTTGAAGTCGGTTAAAAATGGCCCTAAAACATTCCTGTACAGCGTCTATCGCTTATCATCCTATCAGTAGCGAAGGCAAAAATCATAAAGTGTAGGATGTGACTACAGTAAGTACTTATTCACCGGAAGCAAAGGCTGATTAAATGAGTTCTACTTCAGAAGGAAGCCCTAAAATATTTGTAATCAGAGATTTGTGTAAAAATTATCAAAATTTAAGAGGTAAGGGAAGCCAATAGGAATGGATATAGAAAAAGAGCAATGGAAGAGATTATAAGAATCTCATGCTAAATGAAAATCCTAGCATCTTTGAATAATCGGCCAAGTGCGAGTCGGACTCACGCACGAAGGTTCCGTATAAAGAGCAAAAATAGGCAAAAAATTATGTTTTTTGTATGGGAGCCCCCTCAATTTTTTATTTTATTTTAATATTATTATTAATTATTAAAGAACACATACAATTAAGGATTTTATGAAAATTTCAAGTGTCTAATAGTTACCATTATTGAAATCGATCAAAAAAGGCTAAAAAAACACGTTTGTTGTATGGGAGCCCCCTTAATTATTAATTTTATTTTGTTTTTAGTATTTGTTGTTATAGCGGCAACAAAAATACACAATCTGTGAAAATTTCAGAAGTCTAGCTATATCAGTTTTTGAGATACAGCTTGAAGACAGACAGACGGACAGACATTAAAGTCTCAGTAATAGGGTCCCGTTTTTACCCTTTGGGTACGGAACCCTAAAAAATCGAATTCTAGTGTTACTTCGAAAGTAGTGACCATTAATGTAAGATCTCAGAAATGATTATAACTATTATGCCCAAGGGAATGATAAGTCTGTCTAAGAGTTGGGTTCCGCCAAATTAAAAAGGGGTAAGAATAGAAAGTAATTTCTTTTTCATTGCAAGTTGTTTAAGTTTAACGACAAATGAGAGTTGAAAATACACATACAATACCTATTATTTAAGCATAATTGAAAAGTAATTGTTTTTGAATTTTTACCAAAAATATGTTTTTTTTTTGTTTTTCGCTATCCCGCGGTAGCCGCACATTTCACCGTAATAAAAAGTAACTTTTTATTGCATAGGAAACTATCCTATACTTATTGCGCTTTCACTCTGCAACTTTGAGTCCCAGTATAGGACATATCCTTTAACGGCACTCAAAGTTGCAGCATGAAAGTAACAGACACACTTTCGTTAATTTATTAATAAACTAGCGACCCGCCCCGACTTCGCACGGGTATAAAATATATAGCCTATGTCACTCACTGAATAAATGATTAAAATCGATTCAGTAGTTTTTAATCTAAGTACACTAATATTATAAAGAGGTAAACTTTGTTTGTTTGTTTACTCACAGATCTACTACTACTACTACTCATAGATCTAAACTCCCCTCCCGCGGCGGGTGTTTGTGGTTGTTGTGGCTCACTTGACATAGATAGGTATAGTGTGTCACGGACATTTTTGTAGATATTTATAAGATCTACATTTACTTAGAACATTGTTACATGGTTCTATCTTTTATAGTTTAGGCAGGGTACGCAAAATAAGTAAATTTTCTGATTGTTTCCGAAAAACTGAAATACCTTACGGAACCCTACATTTTCCAAAATAAAAAGTAGCCTATGTTAATCGTAATTAATGTAGTTTTCGAATGGTGAAAGAATTTTTAAAATCGGTCCAGTAGTTTTTGAGCCTATTCATTACAATTAAACAAACAAAGTTTACCTCTTTAAAATATTAATATATAGTATAGAAGTATCTAAGACTAGATGATGCCCACAACTTCGTTGCGCCAAAATTCGTTTATCGCAGCAGAACCATACATTTTTCCGGGATAAAAAGTATCCTATGTCCTTTCTCGGGTCTCAAAATCAGCAAAATCGGTTATGGGGTTTGGGCGTGAAGAGGGTTACCTCTTCTGCAGACAGACAGACAGACGGATAGACAGACACACTTTCGCATTTATAATATTAGTATGGATGGGTCTGGAAGTTTGTTCTCTGATTGAATACGGTGCGTGTGTAAGCGTTGATGTTATTTTCAGGGAAATGCATGAACTGAAATCACAACTGCGCTTCTTATAATGATAAGATCGATAATGATCGAGTGTTAATTTATACGTAATCTATACTAATATTATGCGAAAGTGTGTCTGTCTGTCTCACGCCCAAACTGCTGAACCGATTAATCTGATTTTTTATGGAGATACGTTGAGCCGCAGAAAAGGACATAGGATACTTATTTAAAAAATGTACGGTTCCCTGTGATAAGCAGATTTTAGCGCAATGGAGTTGCGGGCGGCATCCAGTGCATACGTAGGTACTATATAAATATTATTATAGTCATAAACTTATACTCTACTATTAAGAATATAATAAAATTTCCCGGCTTGCACTCCTATAGGTGTTAAGTTCACGAGCCTCACAAAACAAACCATATTTTGTTTGTAGTCAAAATATCGATAGTACATGCTTTAGACAGCATGAAAATCATGCTGGCTATCATGGTTTTATACCATAGCTAACGTGACCATTTTTTTTTGTCACAGCGGGACATCTATGGATCCCCCCCCCCCCCCAATTAATTTTATTTTCATTTTATATTAATTGTGAAAGTATACAGGTAAATGCAATTATTGATCAAGTATTTTGTAAATATCTAGTCACTTATAGTGCCTGTCTGTCTAAGCAAAATATGGCAGAATAACCACATTTGTTGAATAGGAGTGCGCTACTTCCAGGCATTACACAATGTATTTCAAACATAAAAATACTTTTAAATTGTCGTTTGGTCTGTTTGCAAAAGCGGGACAATTTCGGCCTCGCGGGGGGCAGGTGCAGGACAGACTGCCTGAAAACGGGACTGTCCCGCCCAAAGCGGTACGTATGGTTACGTTAAATTCATAGCCTAACATGTATTATGTGTCGGTAAACTTCCTTTAAAAAATCGCTCTTTAAAACCTTCAGGAAGCGACATCATAACTTTTTATCACATAGTCTGACAGATCTAAGTGTTGGTAGATAATATCAATGGAATTCAGATTTATTTGGATACCTCCTTGAATCGCAATAGACAGTTTCATAAGAAAAGTCAGAAACCAGGAATTTATAGAAGCGATGCGTTACCTAAATAAGAATAAGTATGGATTTATTGTTAGCATCACACAATACATCATAATATAAGTCAGTGGTAAATACCTAATATGTCAAATTCTATACATTGATAAAGGTCTGTCGAAACTATCGAATACAATTTGACTAAATACCAACAAGGATCATCATCTCGCCAATCAACGGCGATTGGGCGAGAAATTGTTTACCTAAAATTTATTAATTCAACGACAGTCGTTAACTCCGAGCTCGTTAAAAATTACCACCAAGAGGGGCCGATTGCATATTCCGCCATTTGCAATGTTAAACCAGTCAGAAGCAGATAATGCATTTTAATGATCCAGAATGCTGGATCGATATCCTTGCAAGAGTCTTGGCCGGTTTATACGTTGTAAAGAGGTGCCAAGACTATCGTGTTCGTCCCAATGCCGGATTTATATTATAGTTTATGCGTCTAGATGACGCCCGCAACTCCGTTGCGCCAAAACTCGTTTATCGCGCGGGAACCGTACATTTCCTCGGGACAAAAAGTATCTTATGTACTTTCCCGGGACTCAAAGTATCTCCATGCCCAGCAAAATCGGTTCAGCGGTTTGGGCGTGAAGAGGTAACAGACAGACAGACAGACAGACAGACGGACAGACAGATACACTTTCGCATTTATAATATTAGTATGGATGGGTGTAGGCAACTTTATTTCCGCCGCCCCATGTACGAAATCTGGACGCTAGGACGCTGCCCGCTGCCGCCCCTAGGCCGTGGCCTATACGGCCTATATAAATCCAGGACTGTTTCATCCTCAGGAAAAATTAAAGAAATGCCAAGACTTAATAGCAAGCCCGACAGAAGTTGTAACTATGAAGTTTAAATTGTCGAAGGCGGAAAGGTTATGATGAAGAAGTATTTTTTTTTCTACGTAATTTTATCAATATTTTTTCATAACAATCTAACACAGAACAGAAAAGAATTTACGAAATCGTTTCAGCTGTTCTAAGAGCTTGGCAACACATTCATGACACATTCAACGGATGACCGTTCATTTCTATATTATAAAGAAGAAAATTTTAGCACAATATTTTTAGTAGAAATAACGAAGTATGAAGCTTAAGATACATTAATTACGCATAAGTACATAATATACTATAAAATATCTAACACACCACCCATAAAATATCCTACACAACACATAAAGCATAAAAAGCGTAGTGCAAAACAAGCCTATCAAAGCATAGTTAGTCCAGATTTGAGAAATGTCTTGTCGCTAAGCGTTATGGCCAAATGTGATCACGACACGGGACACAATATTCACTCATATAGTTACCTCTCTTCCGCCTCCTTCATCCAACGTTCGAGCACCGGTTTGATTTTCTGCGCACTTTTTGGTGTTATATCCAATTTCTCAAATCTGTATCGAACATAAATTGCAATGTTAGATGACGTAACAGAACCGAAAGCCCGAAGCCCTATCCCGAAGCAGGACATTGACATCGCGGTCACGACGGATAGAAGCAGAGAAGAGATGCCAATGCCCTGGCTTTGATTGCGCAAACGAAAATCATGCCAAATGGAAAGTTACGCTAAATCTCGTCGAATGCATGACGCCCGCAATTACGTACATGTGAAAAGGAAAAGAAATAGCTCCAAAACCGGTCATTAGAAGTAAATGTATGCATTCGCGATCGCCGATCGAGATTAGATCGTATTAAATAGCGTCGAAACGTTTGATTTAAGGATCTACGTGGGCCTTCGAACGAAGCGTGAACTAGCGTGCATGCGGCGTCCTAGAAGTTATCATTTCGACGTTTCTCCTTCGAATCGAAATTCTAGCTTCGAGGACGCTGATTATTTTTGTAAAAAACAAAACACGTACATGTTTTGTTGTTGTGAAGACAGCTGAGCTGCTAGCATCTGCGAAGCCAGGGCACTGGGGGGACAAATAAACAATTATTTTATTTCATTTCATTGTATATCTGCTGTACAAAGTTTAGTAAAACCGCACGCTTGTTAACGATTAAAATTTGATTACAATGTTACGATTTAGTTTAATAGTCATTTTTATGTGAAAGTTTCTATAGAAAAAAGTAAAACAGAAAGAAAATAAACGCCTCCAAAATTCTTCGCTGAAGGGTAACACAATACGGAAGATACTGCAAAAGCCAATTGAAGACTTACAGTAGTAGCTTGAGTTCACGACGATTTTATTCGAATAGTTTAATTTCGATTGCCACAACATATTATAAAAATAATAACAAAAATGTTTCTGGAAATCCATAATAAGCCATAATTCCGATGATGATGCGAAGTTACCTCTTCTCACATAAGCCATTAACCAATTGAATTAATAATAAAAGAAAACGTAGAAAGATCGAGAAAGGATCAGCTTCTGGGTGACGAACCAATTTTGGCTTAACGAAGTTAGCTACATTCTAACAAATATGATTTTCAATAAGGTCTCCACAACGAAAACAACAACCAACATGGATTACGTAAACAGAACAACTGAATCTGGTCTCATATAAATTTATAATCGCCTGCTTATGCTCTTGACAATGATTATGAAACAAAATATTGAATTATTCGGCGCCAGAGTAACGGGTGGTGATGCTACTTCCATATTAATAACGGCGTATGTGTGGACCTTTTTATGCAGTTTAGAATAATTCTTCTCTTGTTCAATTTGGCGCAGGCTAGAGACATGATTCTCTTTTGAGGTAGACCGGCCGGTCGTGAAGGGAGTTCTGTGTTTGACAGATCCAGGACATCCCTCCGTATACAGCTGATGGAAAATTGCAGGTGGTTTTAGTGGGTAGGCTCGGCGCTTCTCGTCAGCCAGTCCCACATACCCCCAGGATGCTTCGGTTTAACTGAGGCACATCACTAGCCCGGGGTACACATAAAGGGGTTGACCTGCGTGTTGCTTTAATAACATAAGTGTCCACTGAAAAAGGATTTAAAAAATTTCAACCCTAAGGGAGGGAGATCAATAAGGGATAAATTGAAATTTTTGAAAAAATCGAGTCCTAAGGGAGTTAAATTAAAAATTAAATGTTACTTATCTTACAAAGACGTCGACGCGGTAAAAGCTAGTGGAATTGTGAAGAAATCGTCTAGATATGATAATATATTTTTTTCGTTTTAAACGATGCTATAACACTCAGTCTTACCTTCTATCGATCTTGATAGTTTTAGAAAATAAAACCACAACAAAAGCATAAGCCTATCGTTAAGAAGTTAAAGAAAACACTGACCAGGGGGAGATTGTAACCCCATAACCATTAGTTGTCAGTTGCATGATAGACACTAATTACATTACCCTAACTACCCTGTTTCGTTAATTTATTGGAGATAGACCAACAGACTATTTAACTAACACACATAAGATAATTGGAATAGTGACACTAACTGGGACTAACCGCCTCAGTATGGTCACCATGGAAATTATTTTTTCTACGGAAGAGAGAGCCAATCATTTTGTCCCTGAAACCTGTAAGTATTTCTATTGTTAGTAATTTTACTATCACGCTAAGCCTATTGGAAATAAACTATTAACTAGGTACCTCCTGAAAACAAAACATGGATTTTCATATTTATTTAAATAAAAATAACGAGATGTTGCCCGCAATTTAGTTGAGCAGCAAACCGCAGATAACCAACATTTTTCACAATAAGAACATTACGTCCTTTCCCGGGATTTAAAAAAGCCATATTTAATATTTATTTTATTCAAATCGGTTCTGCAGCAGCGTAAAGAAATAACAGGCGTACTTAATTCGCATTCATAATAATATTATTATAGATTGTAGGGATCCTCCTAAGTCCTAATATATATTATTTATATTTATTATTTTATTACGTTTATTATTTACAAAATTAATATTTACTTACGTATTTACATTAAGTATAAAAATCGTAACTATAAGATCTTTATTCAAATATACTAATGGAAAAGTAAATACTAAGTTCAATGTACTAATGGAAAAGCTCAAAACAGACAGTAAATGTAGTTTAACGAAAACGAAACAGTGTACTCGGTATAATAAATTTTAATTATAATGCAAATTAATTGTCCAGCATAGTCAAAGGGGTAACAACCGTACCTTAACAATAGCAAATTGGGGGCGAAAGAAAAATTAATGGAAAAAGAAATCACGACAGCACAAAGACATTCGACTCTTTTAATTACACGAAAAAAGTAATTACACCAAGATAATTAATTAACTCGAACAGAAGTAACGATTAATGATTTTATTATACGAAAGAGGTCGATAGATTGAAATTTTCTTGTCGTATTATCGTTAAAAGGTTTCTTGATTAAATGAAATTTTTATTCGGCATTTAGATGTTAAATAATAGCTTGGTGTTGAAAAAAGTTTGAATACTTGTTTCATTAGTTTTGATAAGTGCTACACTATTTAAGTAAGTATATAATATATTTGAATACTAAGCTGATTGACTGATGGATCAACGTACAGGCTAAGCCATTAGAGCTATAACATTTTGCTCTTGTGTTCCGTATTTCTATAATCTGATACAAAAAAAAAAAATCAAAGTCCTAAAAGAGCTCTAAATAAGGAATAATACTATTAATTTCACATATCCACTAAAACTAGTACCGTTAAAAACTATCGGACAAGACTCAACAAGAATGTTCTAGTTAAATGCTTTGTACTTTTTATTGATAACGAAAATTCAATGTTTATACATTTCACATTATTATTTAAATGAAGACAATCAAAGCCTAAACAGACAACAGTGAACTACGGCATAAAAGTACCACAAAAACGGAAGCATTCTCTAATTAACCGACTTGTAATGAAAGGAGTTGTGCTGTTTTACAAATCACCTCAATTAATGAAATTAAAAGTTGATGTTATATTCGGAGGCGCGCTGCGTGACGACTTAAAAAATTATTTTAGTGAGTTAGTGAGCCCACCGGGAGGGATTAGAGCGATTTCGCCTGTCATCGCCGTATCTTTTATGGCGTTTAGTGAAAATTATTTCAACACTTTACTCCGTGATTGTGTTTAAAATTTATTTGAGGTAAAGTTACGGCCGATATCCATCTTTCCATACTTCCATATCCATACTAATATTATAAATGCGAAAGCACAGATCTCTATCTAGATCTTATTTCTGTGTGCGAAAGTGTGTCTGTCTGTCTGTCTGTCCGTCTGTCTGCCTGTCTGTCTGTTACCTCTTCACGCTCACGCTCACGCTCAAACCGCTGAACCGATTTTGCTGAAATTTGGCATGCAGATATTTTGAGTCCCAAGAAAGGATATAGGATAGTTTTGATCCCGTAAAAAAATAAGGTTCCGGCGCGATAAACGAATTTTGGCGCAACGGAGTTGCGGGCATCATCTACTAGTAGAGATATACGTTTAATACGAGATAGAACTTAGGTTTAATTTACCCAAGGTTTCGACATTATACTTTTTGTGTCAAATTCTCCATTGATATAAATTTGGCAATCGTTAAATGTCACTACTAAGGGACAAATAAATAACAACGTCATAAGTTAGACGACTCTAAACATGTCCTAAAAATAACAAAGAAGAATGTTAGCAAAGAAAGCTAGAAACGGACTTGGCTGAAATAGAGACATATTCAAAAACCGACTTGGCTGTTTCACAACCGCGTGACAATAATAACAAGCGTGCGATTTCACAGAAATATAATTTATTCGTAAAAAGTTATGATTACATAAGAACAAAAGTAAAAAAGTCCATAAACGTTCTTGGTGTGAAAAAAAACTGCTTAAGATAATTTTGTAATAAGGAAATAAGTTTTTAATATTAATTAAATTAAGTGATCTCATAAAACTATTAAGTGTATGAATAATTTATAACTTTATAATGATGTGTAAATTAAGCGTTCTCATTTCATTTAATTTATTTTTCAATAAATCATTTTAATTATTAAGTAAATTAAGAGAGCGTGTCTTGAGGAGACTGGGGAAAATGTTACATAGATTCTTAGGATTTATATTAATATTTTTATTTATGATTTTGACTGTTATGAGTAGAATAGTTTGACAGCAAAAAGGATTATGGATAAAATACCCTCCACTATTCTAGAATGTTGAATTAAAATTTTTGAACGTTTATGAATTAACTTACTACTAAGGCTTGAAATATAAGATTTTTAGCTATAAATATACTTTTGGATAAGCGGGAACAATCAGCAAGGCTGTTTTGACGCGTGGCAAAAATAAGAACGGTACCATCATCTTGTGAAATACCTTTTTAAATGTTTAAAACATAAAAAATAGTTCTACGTCTACTCCGACGCAGTACCAAAACGCTCTAAAATATATAACTGAATGAGTCTATGATATAATTTTGAAAGTATACTTTGTATCCACACTACCATAACAAGATCCTTGTAAGTTGTACCATCGAAGAAAACGCTTCATAGGCAGTTGACAGACAGAAAAACATTTGGTCGAACTATGTCAATTCAATGTAATTCGTGATTTAACTGGATTTGCCAAAACGCGACCCATTTACGTCGGTCCGCCATCAACTTCTCTGATAGTACCTCTGACTGTTCCTGCTTACCACAGCATAACAAAATCTACGTCATACCTGCAAATCGCGCTCTGACTATACGCCGGGCCCTCCGTCACGGACAGGGCTTGGCCGACCTGTGTCTGCGTGAGGCCCAGGCCAAGTCGCCGCAGCTTGAAGGCCTTGGCGAACTCTTTGATATCCTCAAGGTTGATGCCATCCACCACGTTGCCTGAGGACTGGCTGATGGTGGGCTGATCTGTGGAGAAGACGGACATTATTATTACTTATGTATATTTTTTTACATAATAGGCAAACGAGTCACCTGAAAGCAACCACTGTCACCCATTGGCACTCGCAAGATTAGAAGAGATGCAGGTACGTAGCTGGTCTTAATACCTATATTATGTTTTTGATTGTATTTTAATGACGATTTTCTAAGGATGCCTGTAGAATTATTCATTATACCTTCAAGAAAAGTAAAAGAACGTTGCCTTAAAAAAGGGATTGCGCATTCTTCTACAATTGTATTTTTAGATTTTCCAATGATGTGGAAAAGTCGTTAAAGATTTGCAGTGGTTTGCAGGTCATAATGGTCAGGAATGGATACCTATCCGATTGCAAAGATATGCCTATAAAGGTACTATTGTCGACATAACCGTAAGCACATATATTACTAAATAGTCACTACGTAAATAGAAGACAATTTTGAAAAATTTGAGTACCTACTGCATGTACCTACTTAACCCATCTGTGTTACAAATAATTTACTAGAGATTAACTACGATAACTTGGCGCAACAAATGACTGTTTCAATGTGCGTAGTCATATCCTTATGAAAGAGTTTGCATGTAGTAAGTATTCAACCAATCACAGTTCACATAATATTTCAGTTAATGTCACTTATTACCAAGATTTGTTGGTCAACTAATCATAACTAGCCTACCGCGCAAGACAACGCACTTCAAACGGTTTGACAACGCACTTCAAAGGTTTTGAATTTTGGAGGGGCGCGCCATGTTATCGTAGTTGATCTCTAATTCACTACTTTCAAATAATTGCTTGACATCAATATTTTCGTTTTCAGCCCCAGTTCGTAAAGTAAGTAGGTATAAAATTGAAATAAATTCGAATCTCTGTAGATTTTAATTTTTAGCCAATCCAAATTCATCATGATTTGGCTGTTTCGCGATACAAAGGCTAGGTTAGCTTATATTCTAGCTTCCACTACTCAAGCGGTAACGTTGCAAAATCAGAATAATTATCACCGCGTAATGAGCGGAGAGAAATTAGAAATGTCCTGGTAGATGCGCCCTCTGCTTAGCTAACCGATGACAAATTACTGCCCCCCTGCCAGGGGGGAGCTTACCCCCCTCCCCCAGCGTCACTCCCCCCAGGCGAGCAGTAGTCGTCAATTAAGACGGGTAGGGTTGGCAAATTGGCAATCGTTCCTCGATTTGCCAAACATATTATAAGTCGCGCCAACTTATTGTGTTACCGCTCATTCGATTGCGAGTAGTGTTGCGCGATTAGTAATGCGCCCCATCACTGATTAGGAGAATTTTCTGATTCAAATTATTTTTATTTATTTTATTTGTTTATTTTATTTATTTTTATTTAATTAAGAAAGGGATGGATTTTTATAAGATATTTTTGTCGCCAGTATGCGTTTACTTAGCCTTGGATTAACCTTCTGAATGTTAGAGCTCAAAATTGACATTTGGAATTTTAATCGGTAAAGAGAATATCATTTATATTTTTTAGGCAATTCAATAATTAATTAATTATTATTATGAGATCTTTATTATGAATCGTATATCACGTTCGGAATTAAACACGTTATCTGAACATTTTTCGTATTTGAAGAGTAGACATTTTGACAATTGCAATGTCAACTACAATATGATATAAAAGCTGAAACAATCAAACCTATTCTCCTTTGAAATATACAAACTACATAAAATTATTCTATCAATACTTTCAGCTCAAGGCACACGTATTGAAATGACACAATTTAAAAGCAAATATATACAAAAAATAAATAATATTTTTCGTTAATGTTTCACAGAGGCGTTCTTATCGGAGAGATAAGATGTATTCGTCGGCCTTTTAAATTCTGATGAGCTTTATTTTTCGTATTTCAGGATCAATAATCACCCTTGATAATAAATATTCTCACTTTAGTAAACTGTACCAATTATTCCAAAGATTTTGTTGAGGGTAAAAAGCCTGCTACTGTATCTACCAATCCATACTAATATTATAAACGAGAAAGTGTGTCAGTTTATCTGTCTGTCTGTTACCTCGTCACGCCCAAACCGCTGAACCGATTTTGCTGAAATTTGGTATGGAGGTACTTTGAGTACCGGGAAAGGACATAGGATACTTTTATCCCGGAAAAATGTACGGTTCCCGTGCGATAACCGAGTTTTGGCGCAACGGGCGTCATCAAGTTTGTAAATAAATTATAATTGACTAAACTTGGCGCAGGCACTACCGTGCCCTTAGATAAATAATAATATTAGATAGAAGTACATAAAAGAAACATATTATTACGGAAAACAAGTTTTTAAATATGTAAAAATTCTGGTAAAACATAATTTTTTTGCGTTAAATTCTTTATACATTTTTTTAATTAAACTAAACACGTAAAACAGTTAACGTAAAGTGGTTCAATTGTCTCGTAATCCACCGTTTTAGTAAATTGTTATCAGAGCATCATCGATAAGAGTTTAGGCGCACCCAACGAAGATACCGTACACCTAATTGTTTAATACATGTAATAAATTAATTATATACTATTAAAGTTCGCGTGTCCGTCCGAGTATTGACCCGGCTCACGTGTGTAACAACAATTTGAATTAAAGCCAATTATTTTCGGCTTTCTTCGGAATTGTGTTAGATGTAACTGCCTCTTTATGGTGTAAAATCGATTATGGGAGTTTTATGGGGTACCATTCCTTGTATGGCGACTAAAGTGTGGCAGACATTGACAGGAGTTGTAAGAATTGTCGTTAATTATATCTGGTTCGATTAAATTGTAACCAATTATATTAATTTCTATTTCTTCCACCTTTTGTGATATAAGTTGTTGGAAACGTGACAAAGAGTAGGTGAGAAGATGAGACTTAAGAGTTCTACGCGTAGGCATAATATTCATATTATTACCTATAATATCGACGATTATTTTATTAATTAGATAAGTTTATTTAATACTTCAGTCGGAATTTCCAGGAATTGCTATTGTATTCTATTGTTGTCGCGATCACCGGTGCTCGCGCGAGGCCTGAAGGATTAACAAACTGAATTACTTTAATTCTTAAGCATGTAAAAGCTCGAACTAAGTCTACAATTTACCAACTTTTATTCTCACAAATTGTGACAACTGTTCACAATTTGTGAGAATAAAAGTCTGATGATGATTATTTAAATATACATTCGCATGTTACTTTAACATAAAATTATTGGCGAATACAATTCCGGCATTAGCTGATCATTTCGAATAGGAAATTGTCTATGAAATGTAAAATCAATTTTGTTATCGGCTAACCTATTTTCTTTATGGCAACCCCAAAAATAGGGCAAATTGCAGCGTGCTACCCCGGTTTAGAGGAATTAATTAGAGCATAAGTGGTTGGTTATCAATTTTTAGTGGTAGTAAAAGAATTACGTTAAAATGGTTTCCCATAAAAATAAGTTAACGGGAGAAACATCAGACTCTACATGACTTTTCGGGCGAAATTTTATAGTTTCTAAGTTTTTGTGTCCTAATTTATTTTAAATGGTCGATCTACGATAATGACTTTTTATATTATCGAGGAGAAGTTTGATCTATGGATGTCAAATATATCTAAGCTCTGCTTTGACAAGTGGAAACATCGGATAATATGTAGAATATGATATGATAGTATGTATGTATATATAATATGAAAATATGAAAGGATAGAAAGAAGTACTTACATTCATCTTTTAGATACTTACACTTACACAATATATACATAACATATTTTCTTTGTAAACTGGTCACTTTGTCTATAGGTTGAAATATTCTTTCTATGGTGTTGTCGCCTCTGTCTACAACTCTTTGTTTCCAATTGATCGTTCGTTAATTATAAGTAATGGCCGCTAATTAGTTAATTAATTTATTTCGTTCGACGGCGGCTTTGTACTTCAAGTACTTAAGTTCAGACAATTCTAAATGTAAAGAGGTTAACTTTGGAATATTAAACTTTAAAATTGTAATGTTAGTTATTCATTATTTAATAGGTGCTCTATATAAATCTGTTTATCATCTGCATATAATAAGTTTTAAAAGTCTATTTCACACTGTATCTTAACAAGTTTAATATTGGCCTTATTTTGATTTCATAGCTATTAACAGCTGCTGAAAGTGATGAATCCATACTAATATTATAAATACGAAAGTGTGTCTGTCTGTTTATCCGTCTGTCTGTCTGTCTGTCCTCTTCACTGAAATTTGGCATGGAGATACTTTGAATCCTGGGAAAGGACATAGGATACTTTTTATCCCGAAAAAATGTACGGTTCCCGCACGATAAACGAATTTTGGCGCAACGAAGTTGCGGGCGTCATCTAGTCCAAAATAAAGTATTGTAATTAGGAAATAAATATTATTATAATGTATTTTGCTTCTTTGTGTTTGCGTTCAAAACTAAAAAGTTTGACGTTAGGTTTACTTAGCTATATAAAATGAGAATAATGTTTGCTGTTTGATGGGATGAGGACAGAACTAAAGCTCTATGAATATTGGATAAAATGGTCAAATTGGGGTACAGAGTTAAGAAGAGTTGTAACTTTGGAAGCCATGAGAAAGTCAGTTATAGAGTTATTTTAGCATCATAAGAAAAGTTCGATTTAATTCAAGCGAATTAGAACAGAGCCTGACGGTAATTTACTAATTGTTTCCAACAACAAATTAAATAGTCATCAATAGAAGCTTTGTTTATACGAGAGTCTATTTAAGCGATACGATACGATATTGTGTCGTGTCGTCAGATCGCAAGAACTTAGTGAAGTATTATCGAAAGCCTCATAATATGTAGAAGTTGTAAAAATAGTCAATTAATAGAAGCTATGTTTGTACGAGACACTCATTTAGACAACACGACATGAACTTAGTGAGGGCAATGCTTCTAAATGCCTAATCACGTCTAGAAGGAGCAAAAGTGCACTTTGGCACATTCTATTTGAAATTAAAACCTTTGGTGTAATTAAGGGTGTTAATTATATTGCTTTACACTTACTGCGGCACTCAGAGTGGAACAATCTTATATCTTTAAACCAGCAAGTCTTGTATATATTATATATAATTGGAATCTCGGAATCGGCTCCAACGATTTTCATGAAATTTAGTATATATGGGGTTTCGGGGGCGATAAATCGATCTAGCTAGGAATCATTTTTAGAAAATGTCATTTTATTCGTGTTTTATCGAATACCGAGCAAATCTCGGTCAAATAGCTAGTAATTACTTAAATGAAATGAATTCAAAATTTTGACATAAGTACCTAAGCCCCATACATTATATGTCGAACTCTTTATTAAATTTAAAGTCAATCATAATTAAATATCTCTGAGTAGGGCGGTTAGACATTTAAGTCGTCCTAAGCCTGGGAACTAGAGGTAGATATTTGATAACTAAATTATAAAAATAATAAATATTCACCTTTAGTGTTACCTCCTACCTTATAAAGATGTTTACGCATATTATTCAAGGTCCGCTGACTGCTGTATTTGTCTTGAATCACCTTTTCAATGTGCCAAACAAAAACAAGCGGACCTTATAAAGTTATTTGCCAAAATATTTTTATTAGCAAGAGGGCATCATCGTTTGCTATGTTATATATTACATTAACATTGAGGGGGTAAAGATATTATTCTATTAGTACTTGGGGTAAAAATGTAATTCGCAAATCTGCAAGGGAAGGGTTAAAATATAATAATTCAAAAACGCCACAACGCCACCAAAAGCACACGGTTCGCGTGGAAAGGCCCTACAAATAGGTGCTATTGATTACACGTAATTATTGGTTAATGTGGACTATTCAGGTCGCAATGAAGACTGACGTGGTGGGCGAAAAGGGGCCATTTAAAATTCACGATCGTGAATATAAACATTTAAATAGTTGGGCTAAGGGGACAGTATTATTTAGGAGCATTGAGGTAGGGTTAAAATATATGAATAAAAGTTTATGTCCTTTTGTTAGAAGAAGAAGAAGTGCTCAATCTACTATTCATAATAATTATTATGATCTAGCAGCTGCTCCGCTATTTAAAGCAAATATATATATATATATATATATATATATATATATATATATATATATATATATATATTATATACTATGATTTCCGATAAGATGTTTTTTCGCAATTAATTAATGTAGCCTGTATGTTAAAACTATTAATCCAGGATGTCTGCCATACAAAATTTCCAATATTTAGTTACAAAGAAGTAACAAACATACAAACTCACAAACTTTTTCATTTACAATATTAAATGAAGACCTATCCTGATAATTTACCGAAGTCCCTTTATACCATATTTTGTGACAATCTTCCATCTAATAAAGTCATTCAAAAATGTTGAATCATTGTAAGAAAAGTGTTGGAAATTTTCTTTTACTACACGGTCGGAGAAGTAAAAATTGCAATGTACTTAAATCGTACATTGTCCCATCCCATGTATCGAAATAAAAGCAATACTTTCTAGTTTGTCCAAAGCAAAGATTGCCACTTCTACTTATTTCCAACCTCTTCTAGAAAGTATTAAAAACCTAATCGAGCACTTATATTGCCATTATACTACTAAACCCTTTATAACACGTCTATATAACTTTTGTATAATATTTGTGTCTTGCGGAGACCGATCGCGTTAATGTCGGCTGTAATCTCATAAGCCGCCACAGCCGGTAATTTAATTGCCATTTTGTTAAATATCCACCCGATTTTTCGTCAACTTTGCAACCAAATTTTCCGAGAAAGATAATTATGAATTCTATAGATATTTGCACATTACAAAAATAGATAAACAATGCTAGAATTTGTGTAAAATGCCGGCAGCTTTTAGTTTCTACCTGATTAATTATTATTAAAGAAGAAATACAGTGTTATTTTTAGTTCAGTTATTTCAGACTGCAACAACTATAACTAGAACTTTTAAAATAAAATAATAAGAAAGTGTAACACATGATAAAGTTTTAATCTATCGGACTGTTACTAGATGGCGTTGTGTAGTAGGTACAAAGATTTTCACAAGTTTTCCTCACTTTCAAACAAATTGTTACATTTGAAATATCTTTTTATAATGCTTAAGTAATCAATATATTGATTACCCAATGAGACAATATTAAAAATAATTTTGGTATAAGTAATATATTTTCAGAAATTGCAAGAATATCCTTTGTAATATCTCACTTTCAAACTTTTCTACTTTTATAGTTACGAGTTACGACGTAGACTGCCTTATAACTATATTCTAATATCTACCTCATTTTCCATCTACTGACACAATACTACCGGTCTGGAGTTAAAATAGAGGCAACATTTTATTGAAAATACAAATCACATGTCTAGGCAAGTTCTAGAATAGCAAATGAGGCCTGGAACTTATAAGGTCGGGAGACTGGGTCATAAGACAACGGGGTAGTATAAAAATACTTTAATGTCTGGGTTTAAAAGTATTTGGATGATGCTATTATTTAGTAGAGTTATATTGATTTCAGTAATGGTAAGCTATTATGTGCAATGTGTGCAATGCATACGGGCGCCATCCTCTAGGGGCGCCAAATCGCCATCTTTAGGGGCGCCAAAACCAAGGACCCAAAAAATTTGCTCAAATGGGCACCAAAATCCTTTCAAAGGAATTTGAACGAAAAGTTCCTTTATACTTCTCCGAATACGTTTTTTTTAGTTGATCGACTATTACTCAATAACTTATGAAGTCTTCTTAGCCGTGATAATTTTCCTTTTAAATTCAGCACATTTCCTACTCCCGTGAATTTTTTTACATTTCCAGAAGCAACCATTTAGCTGGTAGAAGGGGGGGACACTGGACTCTAACGATTTTTTCCACTTTAAAACTTAATATTTCACAAACGGATCCCTAAATAGGAAAACGATCTACGAACACTCATAATAGTTTTAAAAAACCTATCCAACGACACCCTACACGATGGGGTGGACGCGAAAAAAATTTTTCATCCCCGCTTGATGTTTATGGAAGGTACCAAAAAAAAACATTTTTTAAAGATTTCATGTACCATTTTGTTGCCATTATTAATATGTGCATTCATGCCAAATTACAGCTTTGTAGGTCCTATAGTCTCTGAGCAAAACCGCGAACAGACAGACAGATGGACAGACAGACGGACGGACAGACCGAAACTATAAGGGTTCCTTGTTGACAACGGAACCCTAAAAACGAGGCACATTAATACTTTAAATGGTTTGTGTGTTTCATAGTATTTCCATACTGGATAGGGACCAAAATTACTAAAATTTGACGCATTTAAAGAGAATAATACATAAGACAAGAAGAATAATAAGCTACTTTGGAGGGCGTAAAATGTACAGTGACCACAAGACTGGACTAACTACACAGAACAACGTATAAACCTCACATCTAAATATTCATTACGTAGTTGACTAATCAACTTTGCAGACAGTTGCGGACAATGGCAAGTTGTGAGCAGACTTGCTAACTCTTTATAGTATTAGTTGAAATAACAGTACTAGTACATCCAGACTTCGTCAGACACTAATGGATCGCCTATGCTCGACAAACTATGGATCACTGAAATAGCTCTTCCTCTGAATGGAACTTCAAGTTGATTTTAAATTAAGCGCAGGTTAATTTTGTGGTTTCGGATGTGCTTTCATTTGTAAGTTTAACCTTATGATTTTAGCAGGTTTAACTATTTGGTGAATGTTTTGCGGGTCTATTAGATGGTTTCACGTTTTTTTTTTTTCAGATCTAGTTAGACATAATATTGGGCCTATGAACAGGGTCTGATATACTAGCCATAAACAGCTTGGTATACCTATCAGCAGGCAAGTCCTGAGCGGAGGATGAACTAGCCATGTTTGCAAATCAGCAAGCAAATTCTAACGTGTACTTGAGTTTTATGCTGGCAATATCAAGGTCCGTTGACATCAGGCAGATCACTCAGATGGTTAACAAAACTAATGTGACGATGAAATGAACATGAGGGTTTTGCCTATCTCGTCTTTGATAAAGTTGGGTTGAGATTTTTACCGCGTGGTACCACAAACATTGATAGCCACTTACCAGGCACACAGACCCTAAGAGTCTTGGCGAATCTGCGAGCAAATCCACATTCTTCTGCAAGGATTGGATGAACGCTGTTTGGGTGAGAGTTTGGCCGTATGGGCCTGGATGCTAATGATAATCATACCAGACACGTATAATGAGCGAACAAAACATCTTTGATTTTCGTGGATACTACAAACTGTACTGGTACGAGGCACACATAACTTACTTGGCAAATCAGCAAGCAGGTCCTCGTCGGGCGTGGACTTGACGGAGTTGAGTGAGAGTTTAACCATTTGGGAGACTAATTGGACCTAGATACTGATTGCTGATGTTATATAGTTGCTGATGTACCGATTACCAGGCACGTATGACTTACTTGGCTAATCAGCAAGCAGGTCCTCGTCGGGCGTGGACTTGACGGAGTTGGGTGAGAGTTTAACCGTATGGGCCTGGAAGCTGATAATAATCATACCAGGCATGCATAATCAGCGAGATAAATCTATTTACTTTGCGTGGATTAGACGAACCCTGTTGGCCCCAGGCACGTGTTACTTACTTGGCGAATCGGCAAGCAGGTCCTCGTCGGGCGTGGACTTGACGGAGTTGGGTGAGAGTTTGACAGCGTGGGGCGACGCCGTGGGACCGGACGCGACGCTGCCGGCGCTGCTGGTGGTGCCCGCGGTGCTGTGGGACGTCGTGATGGTGATCTCCCCGTTCGATGCTGCGAGCCTGGTGATTTAAAGAAGATGTTAAGTAGAAAACCTTTTTTTTTCTACTGTTATTCTTGATGTTAGACTATTGACCGTTCGATGCTGCTGCTGTTACAATATAAGGGTCAATTCAGACCGCAACGTGACGCGGTCTTAGCAGACGTAAGTTGTGGGATTTAATATATTTCTTAAAATTATTAATACAGATAACTCTTAGATCTAGAATAATAAATTTGAAATTGATAAGATAGAAATGAAAAGTGGCTACGTTACTGACTTATAACTGTAGATGCCAGATATTAACATAGTGTTAATTAATATAAAACTTTTTTGCTCTTTCTTCGTATAAATCTTTTAAACTGCTTAACAAAACCTTCAAACATTGAACCTCTACATTTGAAGTTATTAAGTTAAAAATACAGCGTCAAATTTAACATTAAACGTAACTTTTAACCTAGTTCTATAATACGAGTTTATTACCTAAACGAGGTCCTAGGACAATTCGTGAATACTAGATCGGTTAGTCATATCGAAATATCTAAGCAGGTATTAGTAGTAATTACTTAGATATAAACTAGACCAGATATAATTACAAGGTACATTTTAGTATCGGCTTATAGAGTTAAGAAACAGACAGATTTGTCATTTCTTTTCTTTTTTGGAATAAATGTTGAAAGTTGTATGTAATGTCACTATGATAATTTTTTTCGTAAAAGCAAAATGCACAGTATGTGTTATCGTGTAAACAATTACATAAAATAAAACACCTCCCAAGCGAATCTCAGCCATTGCTTTTTAGGGTTGGTCCAGAGGTTCTTTTAAGGAAAAATCATATTATAGTTTGTACATCCCTAGCGTTTTCATTAATTTTTAGATGCTGGATATCCATCCATCCGCACATCACTGGCCTACACTTTCTAGAGGTGACAATGCTTGTTTGACGAACAATTCAGTAGTAAACACACCCTTATAATAACTTTCTAATGTCATGATGTACATGCACACAGCACATCTCTAGCGCGTTGCAGCTACAAAACAATAGTGTTGTAACGGTCGAGGATGAGGAGCTCATTAAGTGTGTCGCATTAGCCGTAATTGCGGGCTAATTAGCCCCCATCCGCCGCAATAGATGCACGCACACACACATATATACATACAGCGCACGCTAAAGTAGCCTGCGCTTTTTGCCCGTTGAAAATCGTGTAAAAAATCTCGTGAAAAAAAATGACACAAATCAATGGCAAAGTTAGAAGATTGACTGGTATACGCACAGGCCAAGGCCTTAAACTCCCTATATTATACTGGGAGGCCGATCGTTTTGTGCATTCTTGGGTGTGTGCAGAATATAAGAAAAAAATAATATTACAAGGTAAAATATGGATTGAAAATTTGTATGTCATACTCGTATTTAACTACACGGACGAAGTCGCAAGAAAAAGCTACTATAATAATACAATTAGAATATCTACTCAATAAACTCTTATCTTACTCAATAAACCGTTTAATTATTATAATGTCAAAAGAAATTTAATTACGTGTCGTCATATCATCTAGACACAATAGTATTTCAACTTGTCTATAACCGGTTTCAAATTATAAAAGTATACAAGAACCCACATTTAAATTTAACGTTGAAATCAATAATTTGAATGAATAAATTATACACAATTACAAGTTAATTTTTGCATACATTAGAGAGGAAATTAGAATGACAAATTACAAATTTACTATGGTTTTTATAGTGAAACTATTATCAATAAATTATTATCAATTCAACAATTTAAACTTTACTTCCTGTTACGAAAGAAATATGGAAATGTACCGTATCGATATACTGATAATATCATCGATAGCTTTCAGCTTTTTTTTATAATATATTCTTGTATATTATTATTATTTTTGTATGTATAGGTACTTTTTAATTTAATTTGCACTTTTCTTGTACCAAAAATATAACTCTTCTTCTGACGAAGTCGGATAAAAGTAGCCCAGTAGCTCTGCATAATATGCAGGGGCTACTGGGCTACAATATTATAGGTAACTTGTGCCCAACATAACTCCAACACGCACCCTTTTCACGCGAATGCACTTTCCGAATACAATATTCACACAAACATGGACAAGTATACATACATACACACACGCACACACACACACATACACTCACATTCGCTTTAATTGTTCCTTTAATTTATCAACACGTAGAATACTTGACGTCAAAACTACGCCTTTAAAACTTAATTAGAAAAAAGTTTAACACGTTCATGCATTTTAGTCATACCGAGCTTTTTCACTTTTTGACCGACTTCCAAAAAAGGTTCTATGTTGAGTAATTTTTTTTTCATTATTACACTTTTAAAATGTCACATTTTAACGCACAAAAATCTTTTTCTCGGGTACCAGATCGCAAATTGTTACAGTTTATTTATTTGGCAATTACTGTTGATTATTATAAACAAATTATTAACTATTAAATAATATTATCGATAAACGCTATGTCGAATCAAAAATGAGCATCACTAAATATTTAATTCATAATTTTGTTTTTGAGAAACGAAAAAAAAATCTCTTTATGAGCAATGCTGATCTGCCTTTTGAAACGAGCGTGGTATTAGGAATTCATTTCATTAAACTTATAATATTAAATGATCATTTTTTGTTTTTTGAAATCGTCTAGTTTCGAACAAAACGAACGTAGGTAATGATGGCCACTGAAAAAGGCTTTGATTTGATGATGATATTATAGTCATTAATTTAATTTTGTGGTGCAGCTGAAAAATAAAAGCAAGATTAAGGTATGCTTCTTGCTTAATTTAATTTTTTACTTTATAAGTAAATTCTATCGAGATATATTTCTTGTACTTCTGTTAACTTTCTGTTTTCGACGAATTTATGTTTCGTGAACATTTGAATTCTTCGACAATAAACCAATTGTCATAAATAATAATGTCCTTTTTTGTACATTAAAATACTTTGCGATTTCTCCTATCTCCATACCTTTTTGAGTCAGTTAAAATTCTAACACATTTAAGTAAACAGTAGACTATAGAATATGACGAGATATCGTAATTAGCGTGGTCCGTGGAGTGTTTCACACGTAGTGCGTAGCGTACGGATGTAATTTGAATAAAAATATTGGAAACACACGGCCTCTGAACCAGCGCGAAAACGCTGCGTCTTCGTTAAAAGAAAGATAAGATGTGAGTGTACTAAAATATTTTAAATATTAGTCATTGTAGAGGTACGTACTGAAATTATTAATAATTATGTTTCCACTAGAAAACCGTGATTGAATATCATAGGGGTTAAATTTTATTGACAAACACAGTTTACTTCGTACTAAAAGGTGTTCGTAATATGAAACAATAATGCTTCGTTCAAACCTACGCGACCAAGCGACTGCGAAGCGAAAGCGTCAATACAAAACACACATTTGACAACTTGACGTAACTTGACGCTCCCGCTTCGCAGTCGCTTGGTCGCGTAGGTTTGAACGAAGCCTAATACATTGTCACATCGTGCAGCAGAGAGCAGTACATAATATTTCTAAGAAAAAGTTATCTCGTATTCTATCTTAGGTCTCAAAGTATCTCCATAGCCATCAGAATCGGCACAGTGGCAGGTAACAGACAGACAAACTAAAGCATTTAAATATTAGTATGGATATTATGTACTCTATTATTTACATCTCAACACTTAGTACTGACTCAAACGAGCTGCAATAACCCAGATATATAGAGCTCGAGATTTCCCGCTAATGGTGATTTATAAGACAATAATGATACAATTATTTATAAGCTAAGTGGAGTGCTCGAATGCAAAATTGCTGTACAAACAACTAGTCTTGTAAAGCGTGGATTGCATCAAGAAGTGATCAAACAAAATAAATAAATAAGGAATTATTAATAGCTGTGGTTTTGTAAAGCCAATTTGTACAAGTTATATCATTGATAACCTTTACTAAAGATTACTCAGGAAATGGCACCACGTTATATTCGACAGAAAAATACAAGGTAGAGATCAACTACGATAACTTAGCGCGCCCCTCCAAATGACTGCTTCAATGTGTGTAGTCACATCCTTATGAAAGAGTTTGTATGTAGTAAGTATTCAACCAATCACAGTACACGTTATATTTCAGTTAATGTCACTTATTACCGAGATTTGTTGGTCAACTAATCATAACTAGCCTACCGCAAGCGCGCGACAACCTAGCGCAAGACAACGCACTTCAAACGTTTTGACAACGCACTTCAAAGGTTTTGAATTTTTTCTTTAATTTGTTGATCTCTATAAACGTATTTAACGTTAATAAAATGAAATCAAGATGGCTCTAATTAGAAACGAAGTGACTAAAAATGATTGAGGCCACACTTTTTGCCTCGACAAGCCATGTCTATATATTTTTTGCCGCTCATGTTAACAGATGCGTAAGTGTCTAAACACACTAGGCCGAATTACGCCGCATTTCAAATGCATACAAAATACGGACGGAACGCGACGGACAACACACTATGCCGAAATTCCGTCGCGAGCCGAACTTCCGCCGAGCCGAGTCGAGCGTAAAGTTCGGCAGCGATTCGGCGGTAATGTTTTGTATAGCAACACATTATACGCGACGGAAGTTAAGGTTTGATTGTCGCCGAAATGTCATGATGACTACATTTGTTATCTGATATCAACTTCCACAAACTTTTGATCCGAAAATATTCTAAATTCCGCAGCTAATACTAATATTCCGCTGCGTTATTTCAGCTCTTCGCGTAATTTATAGTGTGTCGTATCAGACAGATGCAGCGGAACGTAATTTCGTCCACAAAAATTTCGCCGCGTGACTTCGGCTTAGACACTAAAACGCCCCCGAATACGCGCCCGTGTGTTTACAACTTAAATCACACCATAAATTTATTCAAATTCGGCCTTGTAGGCACGTTGTAAAATAATTATATTCCTAAAAAAGTTTTTTGTTTCGCCGCGCCATGATTGAACGTAAATGTAACTTTAATAGACGTCAAATGACATACAATATTTATCTAGATTGGAGGCCACAGAAATGAGGTATTAAACTTAATTATGGATTCGAGAATTAATGCTTCCAGCCAGTAATTATGAGGTCGCATTAACTTAATGTCTTTCAAGTACGCACACACTCGCCTTAATGGAAGAACGGTACACTGCGCCGCGAAAAAACGTACTACAATTCTATTTTTTTTTCTACCAATAGCATAGCTTTGATATGGTTTCAATGCAGTCTCAGTATGATAAAAATACAAAATGGCAGTCTGATAGTATGTCAAATAAATATAAAAGTAAAGTACCAAATAAAAATGTTGTTTGTTTGACGTTTACTTTTTTTTAAATCAGCATCTGGATTGGATTGAAGCTAATTAAACTTTGAATGAAGATAGCAGATTTCGAGTACTGATTCACCATTGTTGTTGCCAAGGTTACGGCCGTAAATTATATAGTTTATGTGTTAATTTGCTTAAATTAACACCACAAGGTTATCTTCATCAAGATTTGATGTGTTAACAAAAAAAAAAATAATTATCGCGCATCCGATGGAAATCAATAACACAAAGAAAAAAAATACATTGTCCAAAATTCCGTAGCAAGTTTTTTGCCGAACCCCTTAAAACTATATCAGTCCATGGCATTTAAATATCTAAACTTTGATGTATAATGTTTACGGATAAAGATATCAAGGCAGTGCGAGCTTGTAAATTCACTGTCCACTGTTTTTGTCATATGAATTTTACAATGTGTCAGGCAAAGACACGTAGACTCGTACATATTAGCTGTGTAAACATTTTTATAACTGGACGCTGTCAAGCATTCGTGTACTAACCCACAAAAAATTACTTATTAAGTTCTGAATGCAGTTATGTCCTTTAGAGTTTAGATGATTTAAAACAAGTTACAAGACTGCATTCGAAATTTAACAAAAAAATTTTGGGAGTTATGACACAAATTATCCTTAACAGTGGCCAAGTGTACCTATATTTAACCCATCAAGCCCCATAAGCTCACCGGTGAGCGAGACACAATAGAATAAAATAGATTTCCAAGAATCCACGATCGAAGGATTAATACCATATAAGTAAGTCAGAAGAATATCCGATTTTACGTACATTCAAGAAAGTGCTGTGATAGAGCTTTTAATGGAATTTTATTATATTACAGTTTTTTTCGTTACCGACTGTACCCGTGACGTTAAACTCCGTAAGCAAGCGGTTATATGGGACGCACACAAGTACGACAATATTATATCTTATATGTTTTTAATAATTGAATCGTACAAGATTTGTGGAAGTAACATACATTTCATACTTTGCTTATAATATTTGTTAAGGTTTACTAAAGCTACCAGCTATCGTTTGGGTACCTATAGAAAAACGCCAGTTGTTTCGCGGCGCTACACTAAATCACAAGTGTTGATTTAAGACGCTCACAACTCCGCTGCGCTAAAGTTCGTTTATCGCGCGGGAACCGTACATTTTGCCGGGATGAAAGGTATCCTATACCATTTCCTCAATCCGAGACTCAAAGTATTCTTACCAAATTTCAGCATAATCGGTTCAGCGGTTTGGGCGTGAAGAGGTAACAGACATACACACTTTCGCATTTATAATATTAGTATTTAGGCCCGTATTTTTGATCAGTACTCAAGATGCATCTCGGTCTCAAGACACGGTTCAAGCTCTGTGATTGGTTGGCTGTCAAAATTTGGACCAATCACAGAGCCGAACCGCGTCTTGAGACCGGGTCGCATCTCAAGTACTGACCAAAAATACGGGCCTTAGTATTGAGAGTAACAGACGCCAGCTTAGTGCATGCTGCAAATATTTTTACTGTTACAGTGTTTCTAACAAGACTACACATATTCTCGATATTAATTAGTAACATCGAGTAAATTGATTCCTTAGCAGTTGACAGACCAACGTCATTTTGTCGGACCATGTCAATTCAATGTTTATTGTGATCTGTCGGCCGGTTTTGACATTACGCAACCAAACTGCGCAGATCCTCCATCTGCTTAGGAATCAACTTCTCTGATATAAAACAAAACGACTTATGGAAGTACACCAAATCTTCCTTTGTTTGAAATCATTAATATCTAATATGACATCAGTGTAGTATGTCACGCGCGGCCGTCACCAGAAAATTGTAAGGTGCTTAGATTACACTCGTAATTATATCAACCTAAGATACCTTGCACATTGATGGTTTTTGTAGCAGTTACTACGAGAGCAAACTTGAGTCTCAGATTGGTTTTTAAAGCAGATACGATTTTGAGGCGAAGAATAGCGAAGTCTTGTTTAATACTTTGATATTAATTTTCAGGAAAAATTATCCAGCCATATTTTATCTATGATTTTAGGCTTAAAAGCCATTTAACTATAAAAATATATCCACAAAAATTTGAATTTATTATAATTGTTTTAATAAATCCTAATTGAATGTACTAATATCACTTGCAAATACATTTTAATTTTTTTCCTTCGTCTTATTAAGATAAGTCATGAATCTAAGTCTCAAGAAAAATATTGAAACGTTGAAACCTCCAGTGTACAAGTGTCCTAACATAATTATATCGGCGTTACTTAACATCCTGCCTATAATTAGCATAAAATAGCTCATTAAGACATAATGGCGGCGTTTTCCTCATTGTGTGTGTGTCTGTGTACGATTTTATCGCGAACGATTTATGTAAAGCCCTTAGATCGAGAACGCTATTGTTATGGAAATATTTAATTGTTTACAATTGTTTATAATGACTTCATGATGATTTAAAACTTTGAACTTAAGGTGTCCTACTTGTTAAATTATTTAGTAAACTAAATACATTTTTTTTAATCTTCAAATATCTTACACGAATGTAGTTCGAAAACTACCCCGGAAAGATGAAACAATAATTAAGTAGCCAGTAGGTAACTATGAGATGTTGCCACTTTGTTAGGATAAAATTCATTTATTACGTGGGGACTGTACGATATCGGGGGTTTAGCGGTTTAAGGGCGAAGTGGTAACGAATAGATATTATTTTGGTATTTTTAATATTAGTAGAATCCAATAAAAATAAAATGTAACTAAAAATATCTAAGAAAACTAAAAAAAGCAACAAAGTCCACTATTATTTTATTGTAACCAATGTTTAGCATCGTGAAAAAAATTACAAAAAACCCATCAAACAAACTGTTATAAACGCCTAATGAGGTGTGATAATGACTGTGGCTCCCTTTTGAATTACTAATTAGTTTTTGCCTAATGCTTTTTTCAAAATAACCTTTTATGGTATTCTTTTGTATTTATTTATACTTGTTTTACAACATAATGTTGCACATTTTTTGTTACAAAATTAGGTACCTTATAATGTTTATAGGTGTGAAATAGCTTGTAAATGTGAAAAGAAATATATTTTATTGAAAGCAATT
The DNA here is from genome assembly GCA_905333045.1 of Lysandra bellargus. Classification (NCBI taxonomy): domain Eukaryota; kingdom Metazoa; phylum Arthropoda; class Insecta; order Lepidoptera; family Lycaenidae; genus Lysandra; species Lysandra bellargus. Next base: position 4,499,015 of record HG995358.1, read on the forward strand.
GTACTGTAGTGTGCGGCACACCTCCCTGCTATTAGCTATATAAGAATATAATGTAATTAGTTCATAAGTCAGTTATTAAACATCTTTCGCGGTTACAACTCATCTTTCATTTAGTCTCCCAAGCCTGCACATTGCATTTTTTCTAAAATGATTTTTGTTTCTGGTCGTTGACAACGCGTCAACTTTAGTACCTATACCTACGTCAAGAAGTTGATAACATTTTTCTTTTCAAATTAGGTAGTTAAAATTTTATTTTTGAATTTTCATAAAATATATTACTCATTTTAAATAGTTTGATTTTTCAAAATTAATTAGGAAGTATGAATTCCTTTTGAAATCTATTTTCAATAGTTATTAATAATAATTTTACATTGGTTTATTTTTAGTTGTCAATTTATGACTATTTCAAATTAAGTAACTGAAAATGCGCAATAACTTAATTACTTACATAACAAATAAAAAACATTTCGTGTTAAAAAAATGAAGTATAATAAATATAATATTTTAAAATCTAAAGGATAGGATGCGTATTTAAAATATGTAATAGGTGCATTTTTTATCGTACTTACATAAAAAATAATTTTAAAAATAATTATGTTGCTATGCAGTATGTATATCAATTCAATTTAATTTGAACTTAGAAGTTATTAATGAATAATTTTGTAAGAAAAATAATAATAATAAAGAATAATAAACAATAACGACTTAAATATTTTATTTAAAGACAAAAGAGGCATTTTTTTAAAGAAATAGTACTAAAATAAATTAAGTGGGGATTAGGATGTTATGATTTTTATAGAATGTTATGTTGCTATGTATTCCAACCCAATTAATATCAATAAGAAGATAGAAAGTTAGAGGTATATTGATAATTTTGAGATTGTTTTGGTTCCATGGTTACTTTGTATACTTATATCTATATCTTACAGCAAAATGTTTTAGAAAAAGAAGAGTGAGAAAAATAAAGAAAATAATATACTTAATAATTATTACGTAAGAAGCATATTGTTATAAAAGGAGGTTGAGTATATTTTAATATGAACAAATTAAAAATATGTTTTAAGTGAGTTAGAAATAGAGAAAAGGAGAAACAATTCTTAGCAATGTATTAAATTCTTTTCAACTACTTTAAGTAAGTTGATTAGCTACATTTACTGAGAAATTACACTGGATATGACTTACACGGATTTACTTAAAAAAATTATTACGTTCGTACGAGATATGACGTAATATTATTGTGAGAAAAGATTAGGAATGTGATATTTGGTTTGCAAAATAGCTGAAAGCTATTATTTAGGTATAGAAATGGTTATTTTGAAGTTAGGAGTAAGGGTTTTAGTGTTTTAGTAGGTATTTGATTGAAAAGGGATTGTTTTTAGGTCGATAGGGTTGCATCAATGTTTAAAATGTTTGGTAGCTGTTGGCCTGATCACCCAATGGTTAAGGATATTTTAAATATTGATTGCATAAAATTATGGAATGGGTCTTTTGTTAGGCATAGGTAAAGAATAGGTTTAAAAATGCCATAGAGCATTATAAAATACTAGCTTAAATGCTACGTATCGTTGAGTAATAAATAAAATGCCGAGAGCATTAAAAAAATACGCAAGGGAATCCTTCATTCGATCACGTTGTAAACGAGTTTTCTCTGTGAGAATAGTTGGAGGTCAAATAGCCTTAAAAGATCCTTGGTATTAAATATGGTACAAAATGGTACAAAAGTAAATGGTACTTAGAGCATGCTCGGCGGGAACAATCCTTCATTTAAGTAAAATGGTTGGAGACATTTTTTTTTTGTGGGTTAGTCTTAAAAAAGGTCCCGTTTAATTTTGTATAAATAAAATGTATTGTACCAAATAAAAGTGCGCACAAAGTATATAAAATAATAAAAGTACCATAAAATAAATAAAACAGTCGACTATAAATAAAAATAAAATGTACGAGTAATGTTATGAAAGTAATATAAATAAATGAATAGGCATGCATGCATGAAAAATGACAAAAAGAGTTAAGAGCTAATGAATTAAGGTATACCTAATATGAAACGACGATTTAAAATGTAAGTGACTGGCCAGTCCACTAATCAAGGGGATTAGTAAAATATTGATAAGTTAATCAATGAGTAATAATGAGTATGAAACAGTAACTAGTAATAAGGTGAAAAAAAATGATGAATTTATCAATAATAAAAGAAAATATTGTATTTTGTGTAATAATAATAATATCAATAGAGGTTTATAGAAGTTTATAAGACATTGAATAAAGGAGATACATAGAGTTTATATTTTGAAGGGCGTAAAAAATCTAAAAGGCAAAGTAACCATATTGTGAAAAATTTAATTAAAATTCTGAGAATATGTTATTTTTTATTATTTTTGTGTAGGTATTTAAAATTACATCGTCAACAACCCATCACTGATGTAAAAAATAATAATAATTTCAATTTAATAAAGCAGCACAGATTTGTATTTATTGTAATAATTTAAAGAAAAGTTAGAGATAAAAAAAACTACATAGTTTAAGTTTTTGATAGAATTATTATGAAATGATTCGTATATAATAATAGAGTAAATAATAGTAATAACATATAATAGAGTTAAAAGTATAATAGAATAGTATTTAGTAAAAAAAAAAATGTTTTTTTTTTCAAAAAAACGGGGGAGGTGTAGTGTGCGGCACACCTCCCTGCTATTAGCTATATAAGAATATAATGTAATTAGTTCATAAGTCAGTTATTAAACATCTTTCGCGGTTACAACTCATCTTTCATTTAGTCTCCCAAGCCTGCACATTGCAGTACATAAAATTTTCCTGCTTAAACTTTTTTGTGCACATTTTTTTTTGTATAAGTACTTTTTATTATCCTACTAATATTATAAAGGCGAAAGTATGTGAGTTTGTATGTTTGTTACTTCTTCACGCTTAAACGGCTGGAGCGATTTCGACAAAATTTTACAAGGAGGTAGCTGACATCCTGGATTAACACATAGGCTACATTTTTAACCGATTTCCGTAACGGAGGAGGTGTTATGTTTATTTTTTTTAATTACTTATGTTCAACGATGACTCCGCCGTTTGTGAACCGATTTTAAAAATTTTGTCGTCTCCTACTTTTAATTTTGTCGAAACCGCTCCAGCCGTTTAAGCGTCAAGAAGTAACAAATATACAAACTTACAAACTCACATACTTTCGCCGTTATAATATTAGTAGGATAACTTAGTTTGTTCCTAAAAAGGAGAATTAAAACTCAGCACTAACTACGCGACACTGTTTCGTTAAAACAACACATTCAGGAAGAGAGTCGGGGGGTTTGGGGGGGCGCAAACCCCTCCAATTAGGAGACGGCAAAATTTTGAAAATCGGTTCACAAACGGCGGAGTCATCTTTGAACATAAGTAATTAAAAAAAATGAACATAACACCTCCTCCGTTACGGAAGTCGGTTAAAAATGTAACCTATGTGTTAATCCAGGATGTCAGCTACCTTCTTGTGAAATTTTATCGAAATCGCTCCAGCCGTTTAAGCGTGAAGAAGTAAGAAACATACAAATTCACAAACTCACATACTTTCGCCTTTATAATATTAGTAGGATAGTAGGATAACTTAGTTTGTTCCTAAAAAGGAGAATTAAGACACACCACTAATGACGTTACACTGTTTCGTTAAAAGCAACTCTACCAGTAGGGGGATGGGGGGGTTTGGGGGCAAAATTTTGAAAATCGAATTTTGTTTTATGTAACTCTTCTAGGAGAGGGGGCTTGGAGGCACAGCCCCCCCAAATAGGAGACGGCACGAAAGCCTATGAATCAAATGACACTCGATATCTGTATGTTTAGTTTAAGTTAGAATAAATTCACTTTTATAATTAATAACTTAGTTTGTTCCTAAAAAGGAGAATTAAAATTCAGAACTAACGACGCGAGACTGTTTCGTTAAAAGCAACACATTCAGAAGAGAGTGGGGGAGGGGTTGGGGGGGCGCATACCCCTCCAATTAGGAGACGGCAAAATTTTGAAAATCGGTTCACAAACGGCGGAGTCATCGTTGAACATAAGTAATTTAGAAAAATGAACATAACACCTCCTCCGTTACGGAAGTCGGTTAAAAATGTAGCCTATGTGTTAATCCAGGATGTCAGCTACCTCCTTGTAAAATTTTGTCGAAATTGCTCCAGCTGTTAAAGCGTGAAGAAGTAACAAACATACAAACTCAAACTCACATACTTTCGCCCATAATATTAGTAGGATAATATCCATTGAGTGACATTTTTTATGGATCGATATAATCATCAAATGAGTAACCCTCTTTAAAATCATGCCTTTTTCTCTCCTATTTCCAGAAGCTATTTGTTGCCAGAAACACTAATTACACACTAATTACTTTTTTAACGAACAATGTAAATAATGACGTGTAATAATCAAGGGCCGCTGATAGGATCTAGTGTTGCCATAGCAAATGAATTAATATGCTAATGCGCCATCATACAATTACAACTTAATTCTAAATTAGCTGGCAGAAGCTGGCAAAAACATTAGTTTATTACATGCTAAATATTGTTTATAAAGTTTGATCGATGAAAAACAATGTGATAAGCAATTACAAAATATGAATATTTTATTCCTGTCATTTGTCTCAGTAAATACATTGTGTTTGCGTTTGAATTTACTGTACTGTACTGTGTTACAATATTCAGAAATCGAAATTTTGAAAACTTTTAATTTTCTTAATTTAAAAGAAGAAGTCTCCTTTTTTCTAAAAGTAAAATTACAAATAAAAAGGTTGTACATATTATACCAGCTTAATGTACTATCTTACTGTTCTCTACACGTAGAAGGTGTCAAGAAATGGTTTCGGTATTTCTCTCACACCATACGAAAGCGCGGCAAAAAATCAAAGATGGCGCCTTCATCACCTCAACACACTATAGAAGGCGTAATTATTCTAAGAAGTTATCTATGCGATAATTGTAGGAAACCGTCATGTAATTACTATTCATTAGAATTAAATCTAGATAGTCGTTGTAATGAGATAGAAGTACTAAAGTGTTATTCTTTGAATTAATTTGATACGACAATTTTATAATAACTGTAGAATTTGTTATTATTATTAAGGACACACAGAGCCATCTAGCATTGAACCAGCAAAACTTATCGAGGGGACACACTACACAGACTAGATAACGTTAGGTGGTACATGCTCGAACTTTGTAGAAGCATTCCACACTTGTTTACTTGTTTACGCGAATCGTGGAATGTTCTCGTACAGTCTAAGGCTCGCCTCGACTCACACTCGAGTCGCAGGATGACGGGCCGACAACGTAGTTTAATACGAGCTATCTTCGAGTCGACTTCGAAGTGAAAACAAGTGATCAATAGTGAGTGAACCAGTGAAACCTACGACTCGGCTCCGACCTAGGACAGTGATAGTGCTTAGTGTTTGGACTTAGTGATTTGTGTGAGCTAGTGTTTGTGAATAAAGTCTTCAAGTGAGTCAGCAGGTCTTTCTCTCCAAGTCCTTCGAACCCTAGCACGTAATATTATTATGGGATGAGCACTTGAGAAGGTTGAGAAGACATATTTTGCTACTAATATTTAAATAAAATATTATGCAAAATAGGAATCAAAAACGAATATTTCAAATAAAATAAAAAATAAAAACTACGAAATATAGCTTCCAAAAGCTCTCACTATTCATACTATTAATATTTTCTTATTTCCAAAATTTTCTCTTGAATAAATTTTATTTAGGAATATTTTGTAGTCAAAAATGTAAATAATCTATTTCTCCCCATTCACATTTAAATTTATTATTTTAAACTTTCACTAAAAGTAACTTCTAATCGACTAGAAAACAATGTAGGTAATATACCGATTATACGGTAGTATTAATGAATATTATCAGTAAGCTGATTTTCTATTGCTTGAGATATCAGCTTTGCCGCGTGGGTGCTGACAAATGTTGGTGTGGATGTAGAGATAGGAATGTTAGAGGTGGCTTGATCGGTATTTCGGAGCAGCTTTTGTAAAGAATTTAAATTCAATTATCTATTCGTGTATGTATAATATTTAGATATTATTATATAAGTCGCTGTTTTGTATTTCAAAACTATAATATGATATTATTTTCATGTGCTTTCAGTTTGCGAAAATCTGCATACTTTACGCCAGTTCTTCTCGCCAGTTCCCGAACCGATAGTAAAAGTGTTAATTTTTAACCTGTACTTAGTTGTAATAAAAATTTCAGAATATTTTGGTTTTATAGCTCTTAGGAAATAATATGTTTTCAATCTTCTCAGATTTTCACTGACATAATCTCTGAATTCTTGCTATGGTATCTAGCCTAGACGTTTTTTACGTAATTCTTTGGTCATAATTTCGGCCGTAATTTTTCGTTTAATCAATTGCACATAATTCTTTGCCCCTTGGCACGTAAATTCTTCAATATTTATGCCGCATCTGAGCTCCTACGCTATGGCACGTGATTATGTGACAATGAGTGTAATTGCTGCCGCGATCCTGCCGCACTAATCAGCCGCCCGTCAGCAAACCAACATGAAATTACTTTATTATTCTTCTATCTGTACCTAGCTCTAGTTTGCATTAACCTTTGAAATGTTATATTACACTTATAAATCAACACATCATTGGTGTATAAAAGCGTTTTATGTGCTAAAATTGTTAAAGATCAAGATTTTTTTGGAGGCGTAGCTTACTATTCCTAGGAGAGTACGTTGTATTGGTTGGTATTCTGAAAAGCTTTAAGTATTTACTGTTTAATAATATATTATGTCTCATACATTTTACATAACGAACACTGCTAAAGCTCAACAATATAATATTGATTAATGCCTAAGATTTGCAAATATACATTTCACCAACTTAATTGGAAAATGGTAATTTTTGGTGACCGCAACTACATTTAAGACAATAAATCACTAAGTAATAAAACAATGCCTACCTGTTGATGCTGTTCAGGGCTGACGCTCCGACGTTTTCTCTCTCGGTCCTTTCCCGGGACCCTTGCACGAACCTCTCGAAATTCTCTCTCTCCTTGTAATGTCTGTCCGGTCGGGGCGACGACGATCGTCTCCCCTGCATCTGTTGCGGCATGTTATTCTGTTGCACTGTCTGCAGCAGGTTGTGGTTTGATGGCTGCTGCTGCTGCTGTTGCTGTAACGCCTGTAACAACTCCTGGGCGTTCGTGCCGTTCGACAGGAAGTTCGGTAGACCTGGATTCAGTAACGCGTTTGACAGCGTCGGGTTGAGCATATTCGGCCTAATGTTTTGCTGCTGGTTGGAGTTTATAAGCTGGTGGGGTTGGGCCATCGCTTGAAGGTTGGCGAGCGAGGTGGATACCACTTGGCCGTTGTTGAGCGCCAGGTTGACCATTTGGTCGTTGGAGTTGACGTGGTTTACTGGTATCGTTAGGATCGTCTGTGTCGCTATCCCTGTTGACAAAATGCGGGCTTTATAAATTGTTTTCCAGCTTGATGTAAATATCTAACAATAAAAAGTAGGTATAAGAAGAAAGGTCTGTTTGTTTCAAAGGAAGAAGCATTGTAACTTGTGGATTTTAGTAAATTTGCCACACACATAAGCTTTTACCGCGGAAAAATATTCGCTTAAAAGTTGTGGGAAATATCTAGTAGATAGACTTTAGGTACGTGTTTTCCACCAACCTTGTCTTAATGAGAATGACTGAATTAAAGCTTTAATTTAAACTTCACTGTCATAAAGGCATATCCTTTTGCCTTGAAAATGTCCCAACTTTAGCATCCTAATAATCTTACCTCCTCAATACTCTATTAAAATATTTTGTCCTTAGTGTATAATATTGGCGGTAAAATGCACCCGAAAGTCCTGTAATATTGGCTGAAAGGAATTCTTTACTGCCCATAAGCAACTCGCTGAAAGGCCACAACAGTTTATTACATAAATATCTTATACACAGATTAGAATATTAACGAGGGAAAACTGTATTATGGTAGCAGCTAACAACGTACTTAACAATAAGTTACAAGCGCTGTTTCTACGGCTTTTCTAAGGTTCAGCTTAAACATGATATGATTAGATGCAACGCTGCATTTTTGCATTAGTGTTTAATTTAAATACAAATTGAGATAAAATCATGTGTAGTAAATTACCTTTATGCAGCTAAATTAAAACTAAAAGTAGATTGTAGAGCAAGAACAATTTTTTATTTAGATGCCAACATTCGGTTGATTGACCGTCTTTGTCAGCAAGATAATCTCTTTCAAGAGTATCAACATACCGCCAAGTACGTCTCTACATATTGACCCAATGGTTTAGCCCATTGTCTTGGCCCAATGTGTGGCCCAATTTTTGAAGGTCAAGGAAGATTATAAACATGACTACATGACGCCCGCAACTTCATTGCGCCAATACTCCTTTATCGTGCCGTAACCGCACATTTTTCCGAGATAAAAAGTATCCTTTATATCCCGGGACTCAAATCTCCATACCAAATTTCAACAAAATCGAATCAGTTTAGGCTTGAAGAGGTAACAGACAGACAGACACACTTTCGCATTTTTAGTATTGGTATGGATTGATTGTTAACTTGATTTTAGACCACACCCTTGGCATAAACATATTCCTTTATTTCTTCTACTACATCTATAAACGGTTGGCCCAATGTCTTAGTCCAAATAATACGAAAATGATAAGGGAATTATGGAGTACTTACCCTGCGACGTGGGTATGAGGAGCTGGGCGCCCTGGATGCCCTGTACCAGCTGCCCCGAGGCCAGGATAAGCTGCGGCATCGGCGACGGCATGGCTGGCGGCAGCATGTTGTTGTTCACCGGGTTTGGTGACCCCATGCCTGAAATGGTGGCTGGTTAGATGGGTTTTTTCATCCTTGGGTTGGGTTTGGATGGGTTTTGTGAGTTTTATCATCCTTGCGTTTTGGCTTAGATGGGTTTTGTAGGTTTTATCGTCTTTGTGTTTAGGTTTTAGATGGATTTTGTGGGTTTTAAGGATGTCTATTGTGTAGTTTATAACGTTAGTTTACGTCGCGCAATGATTCCGAGTTCTTTTCGGCGGGTTAAAGTTGAATCGACTGGGGAGCAGTTTTTACAGTTTTCCATGAATTAAGTTTTTCATTTCGTTTCCTGTTACTAAAAATTAGATAGACATAAAGAAAAGATTGTGATAACCAGTTAAAAGAAGTAAACATGATCTAACAAAAGTTCTACAGTTATCCATGATGTAAAGAATAATTTCAAAGGTATTGAAAAGAAATCTTTGTGTAATTTTAAGTATTTGAAAAATTATCCACACCCAACAGTTGAATTACTTTACTACATACTAAAGTACCAAATAACTAATCAATAATAATTATTATAATAGATATAATATTCCCAAAAATATCTGAATTAGACATGGCAACAATTGAGCTTTCTTCTCGTGTTTATAAACATTTATAAATTACGTCTAAACGAGATTTCGACGGAGACCAAGACAAATTCACAAACAAAATACCGTTAAACGCCAAAACTTCAAACGCGCCGCCCGCTATCAATGTATTTGATATGCACGTGTTCACTAATTTTAACTTTATAACCAGTAAATACGACTCAATTTCCTTCGACACCTCACCCGCAGAAACGTGTAATCGCCCCTTTAATTCACCAAAAAAATTAAACACAAGCCCATTACAGTCCGCATTAGCATACCCATTTATACCATGACATTTCAGATTTTGAAACAAATGTTCTTGCATTAATTCCCAACAAAAATGTATAATTAGTACCAGACAATAAAAGTATAATGATACTTTCGTGGTATAATTATTATCATAATAGGGTTTTTTTAATGGGCGGGCATAATCTTGGTTTCTTTAATCGATTGGTTTCGGTAATCACCTAATTATGGTTTGGGTTAAACTCGGTTAAATGCACGATCCGTGTTACCTAGATAATTAGCCGGCTAAAGGTTTTGATTAAAACGATTAACGTTTGGAAATTAAGTTGTGAGAAACGAAATGTCTGAACCTTCGCTCTGATAAAATGTACTTTTTTGATTAGGTACGGAATGCCAGAAAACGTTTAATCTTTTAGAAGCTTCTAAAGTGGAGATCTTTGGATAATAATAAACAATGGTACATAAAAAAACATGCATTTTAACACTAGATAAATATGACGAAAATCCCACCTCTTAGCCTAAATTGACCTTGAAATTAGGACAATTTTGCTCAAGATTATAATATATTCTAGGTACTAGATGACACCCGCAACTTCGTTGCGCCAAAATTCGTTCATTGCGCGGGAATCGTAAATTTCTCCGGGATACAAAATATCCTACTAGGGACTCGAAGCATACCAAATTTCAGCCTAATCGGTTCAGCGGTTTGGGCGTGAAGAGATGACAGATAGGCAGACATGCCCACTGTTGCATTTATATTACTTAGTATGTTATTATGGATGCCTATTTAGTAATAGTCGCAAGCTATCATTAAATTATAATCAATTTAGCAGCTAATCATGCTTGCGGCTAATACACTCCGGCTAATAAGGTGTTAGCTCATTTGACAGGAATTTCCTCAGAGCTGATCAGGTGGCAGGTCGAAAGATTATTTTAGCTTCTATGTTAGTAATTTCAATATTATATTATAATCTAAAGATTATTTAAAAAATAGGAAAAAGCTAGAATTTTTCATCTTGCAACTTACCCCTGGTGAGAAAAATAAAGAATTACAGTCGGGGCATTTTAATAGGCCAGTAAAATCTGTCAGATTAATTTCCATAGTATAGCCCTAGCTAGCTAAGCAAGTCCCAATCTGGCCCACTTATTTAGCTTCGACAGACAATAGAGCTTGTAAGCTAGCTGATATAACATCTACTGTTAGGATGGCCTTGTTCAATTTTATCCAGAACACTCTGGAACAATCTGAAGCACTCACGCACATGACCGAAAAAAGCCAGGTGGCAAAAAGTCATTACTGAGACCGAGGCGCTGCTTATCGGTTTACTGTTGGTCAGGCCTTGAAGGCTATTCCTGGGACATCGGTTTATTTTGCCTTATTCAGATCAATCTGTAATCTAGAACCTACAATGCAGACCAGCGTTGAGTCCTTACCTGGTGCGCTAACACTCAGATTAAGCGGTGAGTTGATGACCGGGTTGTTTGGCATGGACGTCAGGCCCTGGAGGTTGGCAGCCAGTTGGGACATCTGCTGCGACATCTGCTGCTGGGACATCGGCATGTTCTGCATGTTAGCCAGGTTCTGCAGGTTTTGGAACATCGACGCCACTGGAACAGAGGGGATAGTTGAGGTTTTGTGTTTTTGGTAAAGGAAAATGTTGAGATTTTGGTGCATAGGTGCTTTTGTCATATTTTGTTCTAAGGAAATTTTGACTACTGAACCTATGTGTCCAAAATAGAATTGACCACCAAAAGTTTATTTGATGATTACGGATTCAATCAGCGAAAGGTCTTGCGTCTGATGTTGTAAGTCGGTATCTTCTTTCAACTTTGGGCGACGGTGACTGTTTTTTATGGAGTGATTTCTTAGAGTTCTACACTTTTCTGATCCTAGACAAAAATGATCAGCAAGAGCTGACTATTAAAAGCCTCTTCTTTGGGCGACGGTGATCGTCCCTCTGTGCCTTGACGGTGGTCTCGACTAATTTGATTGGCCGAGAGCACCGAGTGCTCGGCCGAGGGCGCTGTCTCGCCACTCTACTCGTTAGGTGTGATTATGGCATTAGGGTCCTACTCTTCTAACCATCTACTAAAGAGGTAATAAGTGTTGTACGATCTCATTTGAGCCATTGCCTGTGCTGCAAGCTAATAAATAATGTCTCTTCTTAGGTAGGCCGACGGTAATTATGAAGATCGTTCTTAGGTATTCTCTTCTAACCTTCCAACAAAGAGTTCTTTGGGCAACAATAATAGCCTCCTACGGCTAAGTCTTAGATTAAATAGTTACACCGTACACGGTCATTTTGGCATCAGTTTGGTCAGGAATGATAAGAGAGTGATCATCTAACCAGTTGATTGACGGACTGATCATTTTTTAGTATGTAATTTTTAGCCATCAGACTGGCGTCAGTCTCAGTCTGATGGACTGAACTGATGCTAGATTGACCGCGTTGTAACCGTACTCTTAGGGACTCTTCTAATGTTCTACTAAAGAGGTAATAAGTGTTGTACGAACTCACTGGAGCCATTCACGTGCCTGTGCGGCTCAGGCGAGCGCGGGTGCGGGGTGTGGGGGGTGCGCGGCGCGCGGGGAGTGCGGGGCTCCCGGCCGCCGCCCTCCGGCGAGCTGGCGCCGCTCCGGTCCGACTCCGCCTGCTGACGGACAGACACCCTTACTTAATTTGTATATAAAAACAATTTAAAAAATATATCATCGATGAAATTGACTCCTAGGCAGTTGACAGACCAGCGTCATTTGGTCGGATCATGTCAATCTATACTTATTATAAAACAAAGTCGCTTTTTTCCCTTATGTCCCTTTGTTCCCTTTAATCTTTAAAACTACGCAACGGATTTTAATGATTCTTTCAGTGTTAGATAGCCTATTTATCGAGGAAGGTTATAGGCTATATTTTATCACGCTAAGACTAATAGGAGCGACGAAATAGAGAAAAATGTAGAAAAAACGGGGAAAATTATTTGAAAGGGCTAACTTGAATGCGCTAATCTCAGGAACTACTAGTCCGATTTGAAAAATTATTTCAGTGTTAGATAGCCCATTTATTAGGCTATCTTAGGCTATAGGCATAATTTTTTCAGTGGCTATTAATATTAATTGCGATCTGTCGGCTGGGTTTGACGTAACGCGACCAAACCACGTAGGTCCCCCATCTGCCTAGGAATCAATTTCTCTGATAGTACTAAAGATCGATATACAGAGTGTAAAGAAACTAAGTGATAATAATTTAGGGTGTGTATGGGTCTTATATAGAGTTTGCTGTAAAAGTAGCAGCGCTGAAAGATTAACTTTTTCCATCTTTGTGTGAAAAAAGTCATGACGCGCGGACGCATATAGAATATAGATCCAGCCAAGGAGCACTTTTGCATCCGATTCGATGCAAACCCGAGATTTACGGAAGACTACGTCTACTACAGACCGTATTTTCATGAGTTCGGAACGCAACTGTTCGGATCTGACGTATCTAGTGCGACTGCGCTCTTATGCTAGTAAAACTGTCACTGCTACAACCGTCAAACAGACAGATTAAGCAGTGACAGTAATAATATTATTGAAGTGAAGGCAAACTTATTTTTAAAAACTTAACTGTAGACTTACGGCGCGTAGTAAAAACTTAGTACTAATGGTGAAGCCAAACGAGCGTAATTTGTGAGTTGTGAGTCGCAGAATTTCGGCTAGCAGAAATTCTGCTGCATTCAGTTTCATAGAAAACTCCTATTTCATTCACACGAGCGTAATTTTGTTAGTCATATTTGTATGAAAAAATATTTACGCGACAGAAATTCCGCGACTCACGCCTCATAAAATTACGTTCGTATTGGACTCACTACTCAAGATTAGATACCGCATACATATGTAATGTATGTACTTCGCGTGCCATATCGCGTTTCTAAACGACGTGCAATGCTCGTCTTTCGAATGTCTGTTCTTTAGTCTGCTTTCGGAATCGGACGTCAATCGGAATTTTAAAAATGCCTAAATGCCTAAAAGTGCCATATAGAGCTGTAAAAATTCAAATAGAAACGTTGGCTTTGATAATTAATGGACACGTTTCTTATTATCGGTACATCAGAGTGGTAGGAAAAAAGTGACACGCTCGTTTTCATACAAATGGAGCGACATGCGGTATCTATCTTGATCTATGTCTGTGGGCCTTACCCTAAAAGTGATATGTTGTAGCGGAAAAGAACCCGCTACGCCGTAGCTCTCAAACAGCAGACTACTAAAATGGGACCACGGTTTGATTCTACTTTGTTAAGAGTATGTTTTCATTGTATATTTTTATGAATTAAAGTTTTGACTCAAAAAAAAACTCGAAACACGACTGACAACTCATTCAAGAAAGAATTCGATAATAGGAAAACTTTAGGACTCTACATATAAGAAACACAATGCACCATATTATTATCTTCTGTGGTGTATTATTGTTTCTTAGGTAGAGTACTAAAGTTTTGAGAATTACTGAAATTCAGTGCCAGAATATAATTTCAACTTTGTAGCCTGGTTAAACTTTTGAAACGAAGTTCCTTATCGCGCGTTGCGAAAGGGGGCTAGACGGAAAAGTTGTAATGACACTTTTTTATTGGTACCTGCATAGTAGGGGCAGAGGGCGTTGATAGTATTCTTGGGCGTCAGGGCCGGGACACAAAAACACGGCCCTCAACTAGATGGAGCTTTTTTTATAACTTCGTTCCATCCGGGTGTCCCTTGATACCTCTCAAGTTTTTTATTACATTTCTACTTTTCATATTATATTTATTTCTTTTTTTAAGTCTAAAACATGTTACAGTAACGCTTGCATTAAATGTAAATGCTATTTTCAACTTAAAACAGATCGCTATCAATAAAAGAAACAAATGCGCGAATAAGTCAATAGTCCGACCACTTTTGATCGAAAAAAGAAAAAAACAATCATAGATAAACACTTTTTCTTGCTGTAATTAATATGGTTCTTAAATTCAATATTAAATAAGCTGTGCAATTAGAATGTTTATCGGCCGTTTTAATTGGCAAAAGCATTAACGAAAAACTCGTTATATTAACAAGCTATTTACTGCGACTTGGCTTGTTAATTTAACGGATTTGTAAAATTGTAATAGATGTTGCCCAAAAATTACGTGTTATACAGGGTGAAACGAAACTTGTGTGTGTATCCCTTATGGCTTATACCTACAGGTTGTAACAAAAATAAGTGATAATACTTTAGGGTGTGTACGTGTTCCTTGTAGAGAGTTCATTGTGAAAGTAGCTGCGCTGAAAGTCCAATTTTTTTCACTTTTGTATGAGCAAGGGCCCGAGCGTCACGAGTTTCCCCATACAAAAGTGAAAAAAATTTTGGTGTGTACACACCCTAAAACACTTAGTTTTGTTATACACTGTATAGTATTTTGATTAGAGAATTATATTTCTTCTACCATAAAGTCACAGTCGGTTCTACCATAGAGAAATTATACGTATATTTTCCTTAGTCTATGGTTCTACTATAGAAGAGGTCAACTACGATAACATGACGCGCCCCTCCAAATGACAGTTTCAATGTGTGTAGTCACAACTCACATCCATAAGAAAGAGTTGTATGTAGTAAGTATTCAACCAATCACAGTACACGTAATATTTCAGTTAATGTCACTTATTACCAAGATTTGTTGGTCAACTAATCATAACTAGCCTATCGCGCAAGACAACACACTTCAAACGTTTTGACAACGCACTTCAAACGTTTTGAATTTTTTTCGAGGGGCGCGTCATGTTATCGTAGTTGATCTCTAATAGCATAGCAGTTTGCACAGAAAGGAACAGTTAAATAATGTGATTTCATTTTTGTTTGCTTTTAAATAGCTTTGTTTCGGTCCTAGTCCCTTTAGACATAATATTCTAATATACTTAATTGAGACATTGATAATTTTAACAATTTTAAAAATTATGTTTTATAAATTTAAAAAAGTATAAAGTATTAAACTGACATTACAAATGGACATTTAATTCAATTAAAATATATTAATGAATCGTTTTATCTGTCTCAACAGTATCTTGGTCCGGTTCTCTAATTGCCGTACCCACATTTTATCAAATTGTGAAAATAATTAATGTAATTGAACTATATATGTGGACATATTTTATGCTTAATTTGATATTTTCTTATAAGTATTTTTATTAAATTTAGCGGAAAACTTTGCTTTGCAGTCTTTTGTTTAGTTAAAAAAATGATTTTAAAACTTTTCCTTTAAATTCATGAAAAAAAAAACACTAAAATTGTCATTGAATCCGGTAAATTACGCATTATTTATGAATTTTGTTTGCGTTTAAGTCTTTTGCTTATAAAAGTATTGACACTTTTTATTGCACTTAAAATTATGCAGAAAACGGTAATATTTTTAACGAATTATTGCTTAATCTTGTTGTAAGAGACCAACGCTAATTTAACAACTAAATTAATAATTTAATCGACAAAAAGTTTTGTCAATGATTTCATTATAGAATTCTGTGAATTGTTCATTACATTTTGTTAAAATATCATGTTCTATTTATTTTCTGAATTATATTATACTTAGGGTTATTAAAAGTTAAAGAAATAAAATAATTTATAATTAAGTACTAAATTTTATTTAAAAAATGCAATGTTTAGATTTTTTAAAATTTTGCGTATGAATAGATACTACTCATAAAAACTAGATAATGTAATTATGTAACTTATAACTTATAAGCCACAAGAATTATTTTGTTGACAGTTTAAGTTTATTTTTTCATAAAAAAATTGCACCTAATTACACTTAATTCACCTTTAAGTAACAATTAACACTTCCTAAAATTACAACAATTTTAAAAACTTACAAAGGATAATGTCATTCTCTCCTCGCGTTCAATTTTCAGTTTCAAATTTGTCAGTCCGTCCGCCTGAACATCCCGAAAACAACTTCCGACTTCGGACAAACTTCAGACAAATCTAATACTCGAGTCACCGCAAATAATTAGAAATACAATCACTCGTTATCGACACTACCCGCGTGAAAAAGTTTGAAAAGTTTTCTATCGTAGTTCGGAGCGATACCGGAGGAAACGGCTATCGACAAAGCGGGCACATTTTTTTTTATTTATTTATCGACGATCGCTACACATACAGCCGCGCGGCAACTCGCACAGCGCAGAATGAAAGCGCGTCATCAGTTTAAAAAATCAACCCCTTCGGTGGTGGCGGGAAAAAAATGCGGCCCCCCGGGGGTGGGAGGCCCCTCCGAAATCCTTGCCAAAGCGATCGCCACGGGCGCCGCTTGTCACTTGTCGAATAAGCATAATAATTAGAGTTTTTGATTAGTATTTTAATTGAGTTTAATTGTTAGCCGGCGAAGTTCGCGCGAAGTTTTTTAAAAACTTTTCTACTTAGTCCCGAATCTTATAAACATCAGTTAATTAATTTTTGATCCTTTCGATATTTTAATTTGAGTGTTTCGGCTTGTTTTGGTAAGTTTCTCGAACGGGATTTGGGATTGGGATGAACTTTACTTTCTTATAACTTTTTACAGAAAAATTGTTTACTCTAGAATTAAAATTTTTGGCTGTTAATTAAGGAGATAATACCGACATATTATGTCAGTTTGTCCATCTCTGAACTGGTAATACCTATGTGAAAAAAGTTATTTACAGTCCAAGAAAGTTATCTTAAGTTAGGACTAGTGACTACAATATATTATTATCTAAAGTGGTTAATTTTCAAATAACCTTGGCCGATTTTACTAATTTATACATTACACACACAACAAAAGGCAATAATTTAAAAAATTCGATACGGCCACTCCCGATGTTACGACGTCAGGAGTGGCCAAACTTTTAATCCTAGATTTTATTTATGGAGCGCCAATTTTAATCTGCCATTAGTTGAGTAACGGATTCTTGCGTAATCGTAGTTTTGTTCTCGCAAAAACATATTTTATAGTAATTTAATTGTACCGAGGTCAGGAGTCCAAACCTTCGTTTCCTTCAAAATGTCGAGCTGGGTGTGCGTTACGAATTCGCGAGGAATGTGGACTTCGCGAGACTTTAGACGGAAAATATTAAAAATGAAATTCGCTCGAAACGAGCCCGGCTAACCGAAATGGACAAACGGAGCGGCGGAAAAATTATCACCGGAAAATAACATTCGAAATAATCAGCGGTACACGAAAAAATCAGTAATTATTCAGATGAAGTCGGTCGAGAGGGGGCGTGGGGGCAAAGGCCGGCCAAAATAAAAACGCCGTTGCGTAGGGGCGACCCCCCCGCCGCCCGCGCCTCTACAAATGTTATCTAACTGCTTTCGCTTCGCGGCGCGTCGTTTCGCCGGAATTAGCGCCCGGACGGACGAATTTTCAATTTGTCCCTCATTTTTTCTCGGCCGGTCCGTCCTAATGGACCGGCGATCGGTCCGGCGCCGGCCGGTCCGCGGCACACACGCACGCGCGAGTGTGTGTAGATTTTTACTCATTAATTTTAAAACGCTCCGGATTTTTTTCAGGGCGGGTGCTAGGGGGCGAGGGGGTTAAAATTGGCGATGGCCGCCGGGCGGGGTGTCACCGGCGGGGGTTATTAAATAGATTGGTCCGCGGCCGAACGGAGCCGCCGATCTGCACTTGTACTCGCGTCATTAACGGGTCGAGAACCGATTTTAAATCGTAAAATAACAGCCCGTTACAGGGAAAGTCGAGATCGTCCGCCCGCTCGCGGACGACTTTAATTGCTCCGTCTAATCGTCGGACGAGACGGACGGACGAGTCGAACTCGTCGGGCCCAAGACGCGCGTCGGAGCCGCGGAGTGCGCACACACACGCACGAATATTTTTTTTCTGCGGCCGCTGGGGTGGCACGTGGTGGCGGGGGGTGAATCGTGAAAAATACACGAAAAAAAGGCGAAATTGTAGCAGATATATAATTAAAGTCCGACGTACAGTGCCGGCGCGGATGTATTATGCAGAGCGCGCTTGTGTGACCGCGCTTGTACTGACACTTTCGTTTGTTCTAGCGTGCTGTGCTAATGTACTGTATCCAGTGTCAAAGCTCTAACTTAAAACTATATATTTTAATTTCAACTTATGATTAAATATTATAGTTATAACTTGAACTTTTAATGTTAGTTTTAGCCGAAACGCCGCAAGTAAGGAAATTACAGGAGTAAAGACACAGAGAGTGTCCTTGTGTATTGCGCACACACTTGGGCACTATAAACATGACTTCCATGTAGACTTGGTTGAATCTTGGATGATTTGTAGCTTAGATATTTTTAATATTTTTTTCGTAAAGGCGACTACACACGACATTTTCCGTCCGCATGTGCGCCGCGCCCGCATAAAAGTTAATTGTTAATTGAACATACGTGTGCGCTACCATACGTGTGGGCTCCCGCTACCATATGTGCAATGTGTGCAATGCACACGGGCGCCATCCTCTAAGGGCGCCAAATCGCCATCTTTAGGGGTGCCAAAACCAAGGACCCAAAAAATTTGCCTAAAGGGGCGCCAAAATTCTTTTTTTTGCACACAGGCGCCAGTAGCCCTTACGGGGGCCCTGCGTGTGCGTTTGATAAGACGGATTATTTGGTTATCGTTTTAATTCAGTGATTTGTTTATTAATTTTTTCACGATATGGCTAATGTATTTTAATGATTTAATAAAGGTTTTTGTACTATCCTGCAAGAAGCTGATAAAATTATTATATTACTCAAACTTTCGACAACTTTGAGTATATAAGAAACAAATTATCTACGCTTTCATAAAATCGTTTTCACTTTGGAATCCGTATTAACCACTTATACTACTAGCTAAAGCCGAGCTTTGTGAGGACTCGCCGCTCGCGTCGTTTTTCTGCGTACTTATAATATTTAAGGCTTTTTTTAAATATTTTAATGGCCTGTTTCACCGCTTCCAGATAAGGTGCCGGATAGGCTTATTTGACAGATTCTCCATACTCCATCTGTCAAGTTAGGTGGTGGATAGCCTTATCAGGAAGCGGTGAAACAGGCCCTTAAAGTAACCAAGCCTTGACTAACTGATGATAACACATTTACATGTGAATACTATGTTAAAGCACAAATCAATAGGCGTGATAGTTTTTCCGTAAAGTGTACCACAAAAGGGTTATGAGTTATACTAGGGCTCGCTTCGCCCGCCCTGATAAATGCGAAAGTGTCTTTATCTTTTTGTTTATCCAGATGGATTATTTTCCTCTTCATGCTTAAACCGCTCAACCAATTTTAATGAAATGTAGTATTGTGATACTTTATGTTCCGAAAGTTCATTATAACTTATAAGTGATAAGCATTTACAATCTAATACTATTAATAAAGCTACATAGCTAGTAACATAATTAAGTTACGAATAAAATAGTCTAAACGAGGCTTTACATGCTGCACATAACTGAATTTTGATTTGGAATTTTCCCGGAAATTCTTGGAAAGTTAGCGCTTTATAAGTTAAGCGTGTGGACAATATTTGTCGTTTAGAGGTTTACATTTTATTATAAATATAATTAAGGCTAATTAAAAATTTGGACTATATTAAAATCCATACTAATATTGTAAATGCGAAAGTGTGTCTGTATGTCTGTAAACTCTTTACGCTCAAACCGCGGAATTGATTTTTAACCGACTTTCAAAAAACGAGGAGGTTATATGTTCGGCTGTGGTTTTTTTTTTTATTATTTTTGTATGTTCAACGATTACTCCGCCGTTTGTGAACCGATTCTCGAAATTTTTGGTTTGTTGTGTTAGGTTTCACTCCAATTTGGTACCATATTCACAAAAGTGGTGA
Source organism: Lysandra bellargus (assembly GCA_905333045.1). NCBI lineage: Eukaryota > Metazoa > Arthropoda > Insecta > Lepidoptera > Lycaenidae > Lysandra > Lysandra bellargus. The sequence goes on from HG995358.1 coordinate 4,519,475, forward strand.
CCTGATGATGGGATCCATGAGTAATCGAGGGAAATCCTCAAAATTTATATGGAAACATATGGTGATTTTGGTTTTATAAGAAGCATATGCTACCAAAACGCAAGATTCTGCACCAAGGTATAGTATGGTTCCGAAGATACTAAGAGAACTCCGGATTCCTTATAGATACATGTTTGGGAGTTTAGGCGCTGTTTTAAGAACTGAAAGATATGCTACTATACAAATTACATTCATCATCATCATCATTACCACGTCAGGGTCACCAATGTCACCAAAATTGAACATAACAAAATATTCAATCTAATCTCCAGAGCGTAAGGCACACATTTGACATTACTTCTGAGAAGTAAGTTGCTTCGATAATACAAGTAACATGCTAGAGTGCACAGCTGTCACACTTACCAATCGCGGCCACGGGCGGCCGTAGACTTCACAAGCGATACTATGTATTACAATAATAAAGATAAAGTTTAAAATCATATGACACTGAAAGCCTCGCCGCTGCTAAAATTCCGGATTGGCGCGGCCCTAGCTCGTGTCCACTTCGATTTTTTTAAAATGTATTGTTTAAAATTATCTGCAGCTGATATTATATTTTGTAAGTGTGACTGTTAACAAATTGTAATATGATACGTAGAATAGTATACAGGTGTATTAGGTCCGATTCACACCGGAATGGCGGAGGCGAGGCGAGCAGTTTTAGTGTCATATGATTTTAAACTTTATCTTCATTGTTGTAATTTGTAATATATAGGTATCGCTTGAGCAATCTATGGCCGCCCGTGGACGCTCGTGGCCCCTTGCGGCCGCCGGCGACGTCGATTTCTCAAGCGATACTATGTATATGATTGTAATCATGAAGATAAAGTTTAAAATCATATGACACTGAAACTGCTCGCCTCGCCTCTGCTATTCGGTGTAAATCGGCCCTAATCTACGTATAGTACGCGATTATTTTACTAGGTAACTAAAAAGAGTGAAATTATTATTTTTAACAAAAAATTAAAACCGACTTCCAAGGTAAAAACAATAATAACATCCTTATAATATGAACTAAAAAGTATTAAATAATTTTTCCTATCTCATGGTGCCTTTTTCCGAATTCGGCTAAAACTCAACTATTTCTGTACTCAATCTTCATAATTTTGAAGTCGGTGCCAGTTACAAATGTTTCAAATATTCTGTCATCTGGATTCAACTATATCTGGTACCGACTTCAAAATTATGAAGATTGAGTACGGAAATAGTTGAGTTTTAGCCGAATTCGGAAAAAGGCACCATGAGATAGGAAAAATTATTTAATACTTTTTAGTTCATATTATAAGGATGTTATTATTGTTTCTACCTTGGAAGTCGGTTTTAATTTTTTGTTAAAAATCATAATGATGTATGGTATCGAGATACTCTAAGTCCCGAGAAGGGGCATAGGATACTTTTTTTCCGGAAAAATGTACGGTTCCTGCACGATAAACGAAGTGACTAATAAATAGATAGATGAGCCCGCAACTTCGTTATTAACTATTTGCGCGTTAGCATACATTAATTATTATTCTTCGTCCTTTCTTGGTGTTCAAAGTATTAAGTAGCTAAGTAAGTATTTTTTCTGTAAGGATCTTTTTTCATATAAATCGATTTAGCGGCTTGTAAAAATAACTGATAAACCTTCTCATTTATATCCATAATTATTTTTTTATGAATGAGGAACGATCTTATAATTTTTTTGCAGTTTTCTTCAAGTGACTTTACTTACTAAAAGACTTGATTAATTAAAAACCTTTAAAAGTTATGAATTATGATACAAATACCTTAAAATAATATGTGTCTGATATTATCAGTTGTTATATGAATTCAATGACCTAGGTTTGGTCTGGCGGTAGGTGATGTAGGTTAAACGTTCGATGCCCTAATGCGGAGCGTTGAACGATACAATAGAACGGCTCTCGTAAGAATGAATGAATGAAAAGAATGAAGTGTTCTTGTAGTATAGAAAAGTTTTTAAGGAAATTTAGTAGTAAAAGTGACGAAAGACCTGTCTCCAGATAAATAATTAGGTTTTGGTAGCCAAAACTTTCTTTCTCGAAAATTCATGAAATTATATCAGAAGTGGAGAAGAGTGGATCACTACTATTTTAATAATAATACATTTAATGTAGTTATAACATTATAATTTACACATTTTTTAATTACATAATATTTATTATCATATCTATCTTTCACATCAAAAAAAAATTATAACGCAGAGATCAACTACGATAACATGGCGCGCCCCTCCAAAATTCAAAACGTTTGAAGTGCGTTATCAAAACGATTGAAGTGCGTTGTCTTGCGCGGTAGGCTAGTTATGATTAGTTGACCAACAAATCTTGGTAATAAGTGACATTAAGTGAAATAATATTACGTGTACTGTGATTGGTTGAATACTTACTACATACAAACTCTTTCATAAGGATATGACTACACACATTGAAATTTGGAGGGGCGCGCCATGTTATGAAAGTTGATCTTTATCTGAATTCTGAAGTTCTGAACCTCTCTAGCGGTCTTTTGCGGTCTGCTGTGTCGTTGTGTACACCGTCTTATATTATGTTTCCTCATTCAGGACTGCGGTGCACGCAGCACAGTGTGTATTCACCTTTACTGTTTCTATCGAATCACTGCCGATGTACCCCGATCAAGACGCGTGTATAGAATTATTCGTAATTATTTAGAAGCACTTCAAATAACATAATAAAATTCATTGTTTCTCGGTCGGGGGCATTCGGGCTCCGACAGATGGCGAGGGGGCCCACTAATTCAACATTAAATTCAATAATAACCATCCATTTATTGCGTAATTTCCTACCAATTACATTTCATTTATCGCCAGTAACGAGGTTAGATGGGAGCGTGAGAGGTCTTGTCTATTCTAGCTTTGGAGCGATTTTATATCGATGGCAATTTAACAATTGAGGGCCTGGAATTAAAAATTTTGTGCCGCAAGTTAAGTTGTAGTTAATTCATTAAAAAGACGCAATGGACTTCGTAGTTAAAGGTTTACGACGGGAGAGTAAACTACAATGCGCCAACGGGGAAGCTTTCAGCGCGCTTAGCATGATCACAGTAAACTGACAGATTTGAGGTACAAAATGCCAGACTTCATTTGTCAATTGGTCACCTTATTCATTCTTAGGTTAAAATAAACCATTTATATAGACAAAGCTTTCCGATTAGAGCCTTTTTGTTTCGAGCCGTTCCTATAAATAATTATTAGTAATTTATACAGTCTTCTACATTCAAGTTAAAATCAAACCATAGAAAATTGGTTAAGCCTAGGTTAACAATAATTGTGATACCAATATTATGTTCATTAACATTATAATAGTAACATACTTTACAGGCTACAGTTGTTCACTTAAAAAAATCAATTGCAATTTTAGCCCTATTTGGGCGAAAAATTAAAAACATGTCAAGTGTTAAGGGGACATAATAAGTTGCGCGTGCGCCTGTGACGTCACAACCCGGCTAGCACCACGCGGGGTACTTTAGACCCCCTTGTATTAATATTCAAGTGGTGAATAATTTTTTTTTTCACAATGAACACCATAATTCACTAGGGTCCAGTAATTAGAATGTAGAACAATCGGTGATGAAAAGTTTTACTATCCAGTGCGTAAATGATGATAATTTTTAAAATCGTAGCTATTTTTATAATAATAACAAAATTATTCAATCAGTTATAATAAAAAAGAGAAACATGCATATTTAAAAATTCTAGATCTATTTCTTTTCCATAACAAAATCATATTTTAGTTAGGCTTATCAAAATTCAAAGTAAACAACAGTTTGATATGTAATTATTGTGTTAGCATTAGAAAATTGGTTATGTAATACACACAAACGGCGCTGTTTAAACAACGGATATGAAATTCGCATACTTCAAATATTTTTCGAACGTATTTATACAAAAGAGTTCCTTAAAAATAAATTCGAACGCTACCGTACCAATCGAGGGAGGCCGGTAGTTTTTCAAATATGCAATTTACTGATTTAAAAAAAGAAAAACGCGTCGGGTCGCTCGGACCATGGCGGATGGCGTAAAAAAGAAAACGCGAAATAATGAAAAAATACTATGGTAGGTAAGTAGCGACGGGCTAATTCGGCGGCTTACGGACGCTTGCATTTTAGGGTTAGAAATTAGAATGTCGTGGTTTAGCATTTAAGGCCTGTAGACTTTTGTTTTCTTTTTGTTTAAAGTGATAAGTGAGCGAGAAGTTACTGAGTGAGCAGGACAGAGATAAGGGGAAAATGCGGAAAACTCGACTGATACTATCGAAAACCGCTGAAAAATCCGTAATTTTTGTGGGATGAAACCTTTGCTTGATTCATTCCCGGAAATCAAAGTATCTCCACCCTTAATTCTATTATCAGCCATTCAGCAATAACAGACTTACAGAATTTTGCATTGATAACGATATTTTCAAAAAAAGATAGTATTATCAATGTTACATAATATACTTATGCAACTGCAAAGTGCAATAAACTCATATAAATAATCTTTCTAATTCCAACACAACTATACATAACAACAAACTTTGTGATTTCCATTAAAAAATAACTCTGTTTTGCCACATCGAATATTCATTCAAATTAGTGATGGGAAAACAAAAATATCGAATTATCGATGTGATCATTATGTAATGACAGTATCATTACGGCCGACATAAACACACTTAATTTCTGAACGTTTAAGTATGGCGGCACGAACTTTTGCTATTCTTTCCTATACGACATTATTGAAAGCATTTAAAAACTTATAAGTATACACACAAAGGAAATCCGACCTTGCGCCACGTCGTTATAGTTGAAATTACTTTACTCGTGGAAAGTAGTAATTTGTAATATCGTTAGCTAAGCAAATAAGAACGTAATATATTTTAGGGTATCATTAAAAGCATACAAAGAAATGTAAGGTGCTATTAAAGCTATAGTTCGCAATTAAAATAATAGCCGTCACACCTATAGACAATTAGAACTGTTTTGGCCGTTCCTTAATTAGGGCTAATCAAAAAAAACTTAATGCACCGTAATAGTGGGTAATAATTGCGCCATTTTCAGGTATTAATGAAAATTGCCTTCCCTGACTCATGGGTTTTTCGAATGAGATTGTGTTGTGGCGAAATGTAAAATATGATGGATATAATATTTTAATAATTGTTCAATTTGAAAATATGAGAACTGAGAAAGTTTGATTTTAAGATAAGGTAAAGTCGCCAAAAAATCTAGCAGATCGATTTATTTCCAATAAAATCGATAGAAAATTTAAGATTTTTACATACATTCACAATTTATTTCCATTCTACGTAGAAACATCGATAACAATGTCAATACTACATAGATTTCATATCTAAAAACGTACATAATAAAAAAAAAAACACAAAACGCAATATTATAAATTAAAACATCGATAATCCATCACTAAACACGAACTAGTGGTGGGCAATTAGAGTTATCGATAAACGCTAATGCAGTAAACACTCGCTCAGTATTTTAAATCGAAAAGCCGGCGTGCCGTCTATCAGCTAGTTGAAAAGGGAAATCAGTCAATAATGCACTAATTTCCCCTCCCTAATGGCTCAGTCCGGCCCTCTAGACACTATTACGACACTGCAACTTAGTTAATGCAATCCCTTATTACTCACCTAATGTTTATATAGTTTGTTGCGTTTAGTTTTAAACTAGTTAATATTTAGAATATAAATTGGATTAGGATTCTAAGCGAAATAAGGAACGTCGTTCTAAAAAAATAATATTATCATGTGATTGCATTTTCTTTAATAAAAAAAAGAATGATTTCTAAATATCGATTTCTATCTCTCCAGTCGTCTGTGGGCTTTCCCATATTCTTTTTTATCTCCTTTGCTTTGTTCCAAGGAAATTGATCTAATAAAAATATCGACTCTTATAAGTTATAATAAGCAAAATAATTTACCTCTCAACATTTTTCCGCAGCCCTCATCAAAAATTCCCTAATTAAAAAATTGTCGTCTTAATAACCCTTCTGAATCAGCACCTAATGAGTAATAGTTTTCGGTACAACAAAAGTCAATCGAAAGCGCGCCCCCCCTACCAATTAGTTTTTACAGCACGGTTCATTAGCAGCCAGTGTTATTGTGACTTCACACTTGTACCTAATTAGAACGCGTTTTTATCGAGCTAAGGACTTTTTAATTATGAACGCGATTTTAAAAAAATTCGCACGTTCGAATTACGAATATTGACAGCTAGTGTTGTATCTTTGTCGATATTTGATGATTTGTGTTGTACTTCTTTATTTGTGTGGCCAAAGTTTGTGACTAAGAAGTACAGAATATAACTTAATTTTTTATTTAGTGTTCCTTATCTTAAGCATCATAATTCATAATATAATATAGGAGAAAGTGGTAATGTGGCCCCCCACTTTGTTTATCAAGCATTATTTAAAAAATATAGGAGTCAGAAACCTAAAAAATACGTTGTAGGACTTCTTATTCATTTGTTTAAACATGTCGTATTAGGGAATAAATAAAACTCGTGCAGAATAATCGAAAGTTTTAATTATTCTTAATCAATCATATTTGGTATTTTGAGATCAAGTGATGGTAATGTGACCCCCCGGGGATATTTCATTAAATGTATTGCACAAGTGAAACTTAACGGCAAAAATCACAAATATAATAGTCACCTTTGGAGCCTCCACAGGCTACTTAGCCCATTAGTCAAAAATTTGATACCGTGCCCATGGCTCTCCAGCTCTGTCATTGGAACAACATTACGACCAATGTGAGGGGGGCAAATTACAACCATTACTAATATTTAAACAAACGTACCTAAAATATTTATTAAATGTATAATTTTATATTTACCTTTTGGCTTTTAAATTCCGTAGGAGAATGTTTGAACACCAAAGCCAAATATTTCTGTTTCTTAACAACTATTGAAATAAAATCACACACGCTTAAAAGTTTCGCAGGTCGCAAGTTTAACTTGATCGAATGACAATCGAAATTGACAGCCTCTGTTGGATTTGTACGGTGCTAAATTAGTAGCATGCCGCGAACATCCCGTTCCACCAAAACTATACTGGATAGCGTTGTTAAAACATTAAATATTGAAGGGGGGCAATATATGTGCAGGGGCCACATTACCACCTTTTCCCTGTAGGTATATAATGCGATATGTTTTTATGAATGGTTAGTTTTTCATACAGTTTTCTGAAATATTTATCTACTTACTTAAAGGAGTTTTTGATTAGTTTATAGCCAGTCAAACGTTAATACTTATTAAATAAAAAAGCTGTCCACTGAAACCATTTGGTTATCGGTTTATCTTTTAAAAATCTTAAAGCTCAATAAGTTTAAAATACTTAATAGTATTCTTCATTTGTAATTAAAGTAGCGATAAGGTAGGCCTTTAACATTCGATTTGTAATAGCTAAAGCACCATCAAATATGGTATAGTCAAATTAAATCGTGAAGGAGTCCGAAGTACCAAATACAGAATATAATTACCGTGAGTGTGGGAAAGAATTTTATAATTTTTGGGAAATTTTCTGATGCGGCGTTAAAGATCTTTGGTAATTTAATTTTTTAACTCTTTGAAGATGAAATCGATCATGTAAAGAATTGCGAATAAAAGAGACGTATTAAATATTTGTTATGATTTAGATATTTATTTTCTTAGCAACTGCTTGCTGCTGCAGAAGGTTATTTCGTCACATTAAACCTAGATCTACTGTTAACGTTGATAAATATCAATTTAACGCCTTCGTGGTCTAGTGGTTAAGAGCGTGGCTCCTGATTCAGAGGTCGTGGGTTGCATTCCCGCGTTGGAAACATGTAATTTAAAAGTTTGGTTAAGACAATGTAGGCTGGTCACCTGTTTGTCTGACAAGTAAGGTGATCCATGCGTCGGATGGGCATATAAAAAGTCGGTTCTGCGCCTGATCTCTCGCCAGTCGTGTCGGTCTTCCGTCCCACTGGGTTATGAGAGTGAAGGAATAGAGAGTGCTCTTGTGTACTGCGCACACACTTGATCACTATAAAGTTACTCCTGCGTACCTGTTTCAACTGGCCACCGTCACCGAAATCGGCGAGGGGAGTATTATTATTAATCCTTCGATCGGAGATTCTCGAAATTGCCATTGTATTCTATTGTTGTCGCAATCTTGCGGGGTCGTACGGGGCTTGATGGGTTAAATATAAATTTGAAAACTCTATCTACCCCAGTCTGCAAACACGACAGTTTGCCGTCTCAATTCTCGTTTTTATCTTTCTATTAGCGAGCGGGATGAATAGATCCTTCGATGTATTAGAATAAATTATTATTATAACCCTGGACTAAGAATGTATTAAAGCACAAGATGTGTGTATTTAACTATATCGCGCTCTACGTAGAGAAGCTCACTACCTTTATTCTTTAAGGCAGGGATCAATTTCAATCCAAAACGACAATAAAGACCAATAACAAATTGGAGTTTATGCCCGCCTTAAATAGCTTTTCTAACATTGGTAACACATTCTGCGTGGCATGCAGAATGTATGTACGCCGCAGACTCGATCACACAAAAAGTGTGCCGTTTGCGATCTCCCTTACCCTTAAAAGTCGTGGGCACTAAAATACCCCATTGTTGTAGTCTATTCTAAAACCTTCAATCTTTCCTCGGTTGTAAGATGACCGGAACGCGGCGATCTTTTAAGGAATTAAAATCTTTCTCCGTATGTCAAATGTTGGCTACTGGCCTGTACGTAGAGAATCTGGTACCATAGTCTAAATGTTACGCAACTTTATTAACCCGTGGAACTGTGGGTACTAAAATACCCCATTGTTTCTCAGTCGGTTAGCGTTTATTAACCGAAACCATAAATCCGCCCACTAATTGGGCCGATTAGAAAATTTTAATCATTTTATAGATTTCTTTTGTAATTTTATCGGGTTCGTAATGGTATTTCCTATAAAATTTTATTGGCCGTCCTATGATTTCACCAATTACGAATTTCATCGATTATTAAAATAATCAATTATTAATAATTAACCCGTTTGGTTCGGCGTGCTAAAGGTAAAAAATGTAAGAACTTAGGAGACTTGAGGTATTTTGCTTTAGCATACAGCTCAAATAATTTTGGCTTTGTTAATCTTAATATCTTCCTTTTCTTTTACTAAAGGCATCCAAAAACCGGTGGTGGGCACCTTAGTTACGTTCAGAAGTTTTTTTGATTAGATTTTATTGCTTTTTATAAAATGTTTCCTTTTAAGTTAAAGGACAGGATGTTAATGAATATTTTATTTTATTTAACTGGGCACTAACTTAACTTTTAGGTCTCTTGTATACTCACATAAAAAAAAAACTGGAAAAGCCTTTAACAAACAAAATATATTATTTAAATTTTAGATTGTTAATTAAAATATAAATAATGAAATTTTGGTTAAAAATTTAGACTGTTTCCTATAGTATTGGAAACAAAGATATTGTTTCATCATATTTGTTTGGAAAAACCCTATACCTCATAACAACTTTAATTATTATTTGCCATATTAATGGCTAATTAAGCAATTACTTATATTAACTTTGTTATATTGGTAAAGTCGTCAGGGGAATAAAAACATATTATAATATAATTACCAAGTTGGACGATTGTCCTAAGGTCGGCCTAGGGTTAATGTAGAGGTCAATGAACTAATTTGTCCTTTGAATGTACTTGATTGTGTTTTCAACTTCATTAGTTTGAATTTCAGTGATATTACAAATGTATTATTTATACACATTGCGTTTTATTTATACAGAGTGTTTTTTTTTCCTGGTTCGAGGATTCGCAGAATGTAAATCCTGAGTAAAAGCAACATTTTCTATGACAGCAACTTTCCTTCTATGAGTAGTAAATAAAACATATAGAATGCCCTACTTTTGTGGCAGTCGGTTAAAAACCATAAAATAGTTACTAGTCTATACTCTATACTGTACTCGGCGAAACATGGTGCAGCGGTCATTGACTCCCTGTCAAAAACTTGTCATTTTCTATATAAACCGCGACTGACAATGAAGTGTCAGATGTTGTCAATCTCGGCGTATTATATAAAATGACAAGTTTTTGACAGGGAGTCAATGACCGCTACCACCATGTTTCGCCGAGTACAGTATAGACTATTTAATTTGTCTACCATTTCCGTCTTCTCCCAATACTTATTTAAAAAAGCGACACTTTCAAAAATACTTTACCCAAAGAAACTAAAAGTAAAATAAATGCTGTGAAGTAACCATTAAGTATTGAGTTAATACTTAATATCTAAACAAGTAGTAAGTACCACACCTAGTTATTACGTATGAGGTTACAAATACATTACAATTAATATGGTATTTATTACAATATTATACTTCGTATACTTAAGCCTCGATTACACTAGCGAACATACGACGAATAAAAAGATTTGTCAATTTTCCATTTTTTTTTAATAAACACTCTCTTTTTATTATCTGGTGCATTATAAAAAAACTAATTTGTAGTTATTGACATAGTATTATTTCTTGTAAATAATTTTACACGCTCTGTTATTTTCTTTATTTTGCAGGCTATTTCGGAAGGCGACTTACAAGAATAAGACTAGCTATAGTCTTTATATAAGACTAGCTGTCCCGGCAAACGTTGCTTTGCCATAATATAAAGTATTTCGCCCATATTATTTTATTGAAGTGACTAAATAAGTATGTCACCATGGCAACGTCGATCGCTATCTCGTCGCACAAACCATGGTCGCCGTCAGTCTCAGGTTGTAATAATTTACTATTATTTATTCAACAAATGCACTTATCAATATATAAAGTACCCAGTAGCCGATTCTCAGACCTACTGAATATGCATATAAAATTTAGTAAAAATCAGTAAAGCCGTTTCGGAGGAGTTCGCTGACTAACATTGTGACACGAGAATTTTATATATAAGAAGATATCAAATTATAAAATTCTGTGACTAGCCTCATGCCTTGAACCAAATTAGCAAAGCTAATGTAATATTTTAGTGCAGCAGTCTTGTTTTTCTTTTCTAAGGGCCTGTTTCACCACTTCCTGATAAAGTCCTGGATAGGCTACCCACAACTTATTTGACAGGTTCTCCATACTCTGTCAAGTTAATTGGTGGATAGCCTATCCGGCAGCTATAAGGAAGTGGTGAAACTGTCCCTTACTCTAATAATAATGCTCTACAGTCTAAGCGCGGCTTTACTCTATTTACCGCCAACTTATTATCAATCATGAATTACATACTGGCATTATAATGATCTTAAAATATTATAATGACGGAGTTGGCCTTTACTGACCACTGTAACCGGGTCCCGGGGCGTTCTAATATCGACCCTAGCACCTCGTGATAAGAGCTAGTGTCGTGTCACGTTAGATCAGACGCAGCTACATGAGATCATGGTTGCTGATTTATACGTTTTAACCGTCTTGACCTAAATTCGCGTATTGCCTTTAATTGTTAATAAGCATAATTAAAATGCGTGTTAAACACAATCAGATTTATAAACGGCGATGAACTCAGAAAGTCTTGACAACTTACTTGTGGCCCATTTAAGGTATCGTTGAGACGAAGCGGAGCGGACCGCATTTTATATCTTAAATCAGGGGTTCCCAATCTTTTTCAGCCTGCGGCGCAGTTATACGTTCAATATTTTGTCACGGGCCACGGCGCCCTTCTATACCTAGCTATTACAAAAATATTACATAAATAAACCGTAAACACCTTTAATGCTAATTATAATTAGGTTAAGCAGGTATAATAATAAACAAATATTTAATCATCTGCCTGCTCTGTGTAAATCATATTATAATTTTATTTTATACTTAATATTTGTGATTTCGGATAATGATGGAGGATCGACTCACGGCGCGGCGCCCCTCTTGCCTTTCCACGGCGCACCAGCGCCGCGGCGCACAGTTTGGGTGTATGACCATGAAAAAGTATGTAAATCACAATGTGCTCGTACCTTTAATGGGCTACATGAAATCCGAAGCGACGACAGCGACTCCTATACTTGAAAGTTTGACCAAAATGCTATACCTCTGGTCTCTACGCAAGACATACTGGCCAATTTTAACGCATTGTCTAATGCCTATTTCCAGTGCTAAAGTTTTCCTTCAGCAGTTACCTTTCGCTTATGAAAAAAGGTAGGTATATAATATGTTTACCTACCATTTTTTATATTTTAGAGCTTAAAGGTTTTTCTCTTTTAGGTCACATTTGGTTATTGTTTTGTATTCCTTGCTATTACTATATTTCTATAGTTGGTTCTATTTGTATTCTAGATGAGTCAAATTTTGCCGAATTATACACACGTTTCTAAAATCGATATTAATCAATAATCGGTTTCATATTTTCCACCATAAAACAAATTAATAATTTTAAAACCAGGTGTATCTGTTTAGTCAAATTAAACAATATGCTAAAATCTAACAATTCCGTTAGTCAAAAGTTTAACATAATTCCAACGTCAAGGCAAAATTAATAATTAACTTAATAACATAAAACTACAAAGCGATAGGAAAAAACATATAGAATGAATAAATATATAATGGGGCGATAAATTAGAAATCAATATATAATTTATATGCGACCTTCCGAGCTATTTCATTATTGACAATCGACCATTATGCCGCTCAAATCGCAACACATATAAAGCTTCTTACACACGTTTTATACGTCATTATCGCCGCCATCTTGGGGCCATTTTGGTATTAAATAAAACTATACTAGAGGTATAATCAAAATAATCAAAGACAGAAAATCATTATTTTGATAATTTATACAAAGATTTGTGTCTCGATCCACCGATTGGACTGTACTACTTACTTTGTACATTTTCATTCAAAGTTACAATAATTATGTCATAACGCTGGCCAGCGGTGGCACAGGAGCGAGCACAATGGCAGACCTTGGGGGAGGCCTTTGCCCAGCAGTGGGAAAGCATAGGCTAGGAAAAAAAAAAGTCTAACACTTTTTAGTAACTGAAACGATATTATTATTTACGCATCAATACTGAGATAAGTAGTAAAAAATTTAAATTTTTTAACTATATTTATTTTAAATTATGATATTTACCCAAGTATGAAAGAGACAAAATATATTCTATATCTTATTAAACAAAATTAATATGCTAGATGACACAAACTTATGTTACAAATTACTTTTATAATTAACCAATTTTTAATAACACCACAAAAATAAGATTTATATATTTTATAATGAATTATTATAATATATTGTTGAGTTGTATTTACATAACGATTAATTTGCTTCATTACTAAAAACATATGCTATAGTAATTACTATTTTAATATTTTAAGTGGATGTGGTAATTAATTTTTTATACTATAATTTGAACAAAGCTTTGTCATATTCGTATAATGAACATATAAAATCGGCTTAATAAATTGTTTTGTTTATCGCTAGGTTAAGATTCACTTCAAAAATGTAATCAAAGACTTTTAATCAATTTTTGTTTAAAAATAAAAGTCATAATCAGCCTATCGAAAAATTAATTGAAGGTATTTTTCTATATCTTTCTTACGGATATACTTATACTATGTAAGCGTAAGTTTTCCTAAAATGTTCCCTGTTGCATTAGGGTTGTGAGTTTCAATAAAATATCTGAACTTAGATTTTTGGCGCATAACATCTTTAGATTTAGTAACTAGACGATTCCTTTATCAGCTTCTAAGTTTTTCGTTTCGCAATTTTTTTATAATATTTATTATTTTGTAGTTTAATAAAAGATAGAGTTAGTTTTTGCCCCAAGATCTTTCGGGTTTTTGCAAGCTATAGCTTTAATGTGGCAACCCTACAGTTATGTTAGAGTTGGCTATAGTCCATAGAGTTGGCTTTAGTCCATAGAGTATAGTCTATAGTCTATACTATAGTATGGTGCAAGCTTTACGTGATGATAATCTGCCGCTAATTATACAATGTATTATGTGGGAAGTCGTCGATTACGTTTTATACTTAATTATGTCTTTGTAATTAACGAGATGGTGTGCCACAAGGACGATTCGATGTTGTACCTTGAGGCCATATCATTTGGACATATAAGGCCAAAAACAAAAAAAAAACAGAAAACCAGAAGATAGCAAGCTCAAAAACGTAATGAATTATTGTGGCTAAGTAAAAACATTTCCAATAATGCCAGCTTTATAACAAAAAAGCTAGACCACAACCGGTCCACCAGTTTAGATGCTAGGATGTCACGGACAGACACAATATGTTATATGTTACCTGGATGAGTTAGTTAAAGTGCAAAAAGTTTATTCTATTCTCATTAAATTACATAAAACAGATTCTTGTTTGAATGAAACATCTTATTTAGTTATAGATAATTATTTAATATAATTTTCTGGACATAAACAAAGTAATAAATTATTAATTTTTACGTAAAATTTTACTCCACCAATAAAATATCACAGTTCGTATCAACTAGAATAAAACCAATCAAAATAACTGTCTTAGGTTGACAAGCTTACGTCAAAGTTTTTAGGACTTTTACGAAGGAAGAGAATGCAAATTATCTAGGTAAAGTGCAAAAATAAGCTTTGTTTATTTAAAAAATTTACACTTTAACGGATGGTATCAGGGAATCTGAAAAATTATCTAGGTAATGTGCATGTTAACGTATTCTGCATTCTAACGGTAACATATACACAGACAATCTTTTTCGTCGGGGTTAAAAATTGCTGCCACCGAAGGCTTCCATACCTTAAAATATTAATTCTTCGATCGGGGATTCTCGGAAATGCTATTGTATTCTATTGTTGTCGCGATCACCGGTGCTCGTACGGGGCTTGATGGATTAAAGGAGGTTGCTGTGACTGCGAGTGCGAGAGGATAAAATAATCGACCAAGTGCGAGTCGGACGATTTGTTGTTATAGCGGCAATAGAAATACCTACACAATCACATTTTAACGTGGGAGAGCCATGCTTCGGCACGAATGGGCCGGCTCGACCGGAGAAATACCACGTTCTCACAGAAAACCGGCGTGAAACAGGGCTTGCGCTGTGTTTCGCCGAGTAAACTAGTTTACCGGAGGCCCAATCCCCTATTCCCTTCCCTACCCTCCCCCAATTCCTTCCCTTTCCATCCCTACCCTCCCCTATTCCCTCTTAATAGGCCGGCAACGCACCTGCAGCTCTTCTGATGCTGTGAGTGTCCATGGGCGACGGAAGTTGCTTACCATCAGGTGACCCGTTTGCTCGTTTGCCCCCTTATTTCATTAAAAAAAAACTAAAAATTTCAGAAGTCTTGTTTTGGCGGTTTTTGAGATTCAGCTTGCAGAGACAGACGGATAGCCATCGAAGTGCCAGTAATAGGGTCCCGTTTCACCCTTTGTACTTTTTCCTTTATACGGAACCTAAAAAGCAGCGAAGCTTCGCATTTCCTCATCATATCGGTAAGAAGAAATGGACGTTTTAACCTTTTACATTGTACTTGCTTATCAGCTATTAAGTTACAAAGTTTCTTATTTGGCAAACTTAAAACCCTAAAAAAAGGCAAGTTTCGAATGTTTGGCTCTGAATAGAATGCACGGTGCATGGCTCAGCATGGCTTGGCATGGCTCCGCATGGGCCTAGCATGCATTATCAGGTAATTAGTTCTCGATTATGAGCGAGTCGCGACGTTGCATATTTAATGTATTGTATTGTTCCCGGACTGGTTTACTTCGTCTAATGCAAGCTATTTTAGTATTGTAAGGAATATTTTAGTGCCGATATTGGTGCATTTGTGATACATTCATACACAGTGTTTCAAATACGGGTATATTAAGTCGAAAGGGGGTGTGAATTTCCAAAAGTCGTAGAACAAAAGTTGTTCAGAATGACCCCCTGAGTCACCCCCTTTCGGCTTAGTATACCTTATTTGAAACATATTTTTTTTTGTACTAAGAATAGTTTCTTAGTACGAAAGCGTACCTTTTTATTGTTGATTGGATATTTTTTAGTCTAAAAATCTAAGAAACCTGGCGTTAGATTCATGATAAACTAGCTGTCTTGGCAAACGTAGTTTTGCCATATAAATTACTAGATGATGCCCGCAACTCCGTTGCGCCACTCGTTTATCGCGGGGGGACCGTATATTTTTTTGGAACAAAAAGTATCCTATGTCCTTTCCCGGAACTCGAAGTATCTCCATGCCAAATTTCAGCAAAATCGATTCAGCAGTTTGGGCGTGAATAGGTAACGGACAGACCGACAGATAGACACACTTTCGCATTTATAATATTAGTATGGATTCTTCTTTATGCTATATAGCTAGTTGTCATGTCTATTTCACTGCTACAAGCTGACGCGTTACACACACAAATTATTATTATTTTTCACGTTCAAAAGTTATGTGCCTATTTCCAAGTGTTACAAAAGTGCACACACACTAAAGTGTACACTGCCATGCTTGAAGTAGCGGCTATCAATTTGGCAGCATAACAACTATGTTAAGGCGCTATATCGAAAGTAATTTTACCGCAAGGGCAATTTTATACTTAATTTGTATGACTATAAAGTCGTGAATACGCTGCGGCCTGCAGCTATCGGCTCGCTCAGAAAACATGCGAAAAAACGTAATTATAATAATTTAAAAAATAACGAGGAGCATTTAAGCAAAATGCTTCTATACGATTTTGAGTTGCAAAGGTGTCTATCAATTAAACTAATTTCCTACAATACATCTATTTTCGTTTAAAAATAAGCGTCAAATTTCGTATTTTTAAGAGGTCATTTCGAAAATTAAATGTATCGATGCAAAATACATTAATCGTGTTTCTAGTTCTTCTCAAACCTAGATAAGGCTATGAAGATATGTATAATTGTATATATCTCATTACCATTTATCATTTATTTATCAATTAAACTAATTTCCTACAATACATCTATTTTCGTTTAAAAATAAGCGTCAAATTTCGTATTTTTTAGAGGTCATTTCGAAAATTAAATGTATCGATGCAAAATACATTAATCGTGTTTCTAGTTCTTCTCAAACCTAGATAAGGCTATGAAGATATGTATATCTCATTACCAGATTTGTAACATTTCTGAGGGTCCTATAGTATTACGTAAAAAAGGACAGTTTTTTCAATATAGCGCCTTAAATAAAATATTATCATAAATCTAAATCTAATTTCTGAGATTCTTTATCTGAAGTTTATTTAATCAACAACGTTTTTGATTGGTTATTTAGCGTTAAAACCTAAAAAAACTCGCAGCTCTCTCAGTAGTTAGGGATTCGCCGTTTCCATCCATCCATCCAGCCATCGAAAAATGGGTTTTTCGATGAACTTTCGCCTAAAAAAAGGAAAAAAAAAGTTTGGTGTCAAAATAGGGGTTTTCGACTATGCCCGATCGATATATGCGATCCGATTCTGCGTATTTGCACTAGTTCCAAAGATAGCTTTTGTGTTTAACCCTCATTATCTACTATCTCCACGCTTCATTGTTCCTTAATAATTACAATGGCTACTTATTGCATTGTTATGCTCGCCTCAGTGTCCTATTGTTTTGACTATTACGGCTTATCGCTTACGTCACCTCACTTTCTTATAGGAGATTTATACTCGCGTACCGGGGAATCCCTAACTACTTCTCTCAATTCCCCTTACGCAATTTTTCATGTCCATTTAGTACTCCTACTAGTTTAGTATGATTGTACTTGCTATTGTATACTAATAACGTGTTCTGATAATATGAGAATTATTGACGCAAGTAGTTAAACATGTTCTATAATGACATGCAAAATCACGACAAAAGTCGTGAGAGCAACATGGCTCTTATTAATGACATTAGTGTAATTATGAACTAGATTTTATCGTAAAGGTAAATACTACATAACTCACAGTAAACGTTGTTCTTGTTTATAATAAACGCTAATCATTTTCAACGTCTTACAAAAATTCACCTCGGTACAAAATTTCACCCCCACATTTTTTGTACAGCGTTAGAACGCGTTATTAATCTCTATCTTTATTGATTATTCATACTTGATCGTCATTTCTTAACGTTTTTGCAAACGTCAAACTTAGATACAAGTATGATAAACTGAAAGTATGTCAATAAAGTAGTAATCACGAATCCTTTTTATTTGTATTGGTATATTTTCACCCCTGTGTACAAAACTTCATCCCCGAACATTTGTTTAATGCGGCGTAATGGGCACGTTAAGATTACTAAAATGATATCTACTTTTCTTTATCGCATGTATTACAAACAATTATATTTAAAACAATATTTTCACCTCGTTTTGTAAACTTCACCCCCTTCAACTTCACATGATTTCCTTTGAAACGGTGCATCACGCGCGTAACAAAATAATATCGTCTTTATTTCGTCGTATTTATGGCATATATGTTGAAGGGCATTATAATAATTATATTTGTATCAATATTTTCACCCCGAGTATAAAACTTCACCCCCACACATAATTTCCTTCGGAACGGCGCATTAGGCGCGTTACATCTAATTATGGATCATTATTACTAATTGTACGACCAAGAAGTATTCGCGGCTATTAATGACAAAAGCAATTAGGGTGCACGCACACTAGTGTTTGTGTGTTTGCTGCACTAATGTACGTCTGTCCGGTTATAATTTTCTTTTGTAGTGTGTCCACACTATCGGGTTCATTTCGGACGGTTAATATTAGTGTAGCCCCTTGGCAATAATTGTGTAAAATGATACCAAGATGATATAAAAAGTTTTGGGGCATAGAAATGTTAAAAGAAAAATAGAGTTTTTTAAAGTATCTTTAAGGATAAAACAAGTAATTTAAGATACTTACAATAAGATTAATATAAAATCAATATAAGAAAGAGTATCAATAATAGAAAAGTAATTCTGCAAATCTTTTAGATACCAATACTTACCCCAAAAACTCTTTTTAAACAAAAATATTTTCAAAGTTTTTAATTTCGTTGCGAGGTTTACAAAAAAAAAGTTGATCGATCACAAAAAAGCGACATACAGTAGCACTATTAGACCCTACTTTCGTTATCGAACCTATTTATTTATAAGAATTCAGTAGCGGTCATTAGGTGGACGACTTAGACTATTTTTGACTCTATCGTGTGTGTATAAGGTCGTTAATTGCCTGTTACTTTGCAGCAGCAATAAATACCAGTGTAAGGGTGCCTATTTATACACGTTCGGTAACACAGTATGACATTAGTCTAATCATACTTTAAAATGGCTGATGAAGACTAATTATAGGTCTACCATGATCTGATGGCAAATTTTGACGGCAGATTTTCAAAAAAGGATTGATCGTTGCATAAATTTTTATATTTGCATTTTTAACACACATAATCAGCCGCTATAAGGAAAAAAAAAGGATCAAAACGTTTTATTCCAATTGCCTCGGTATTGATAGTCAATTTCTTTTCTCACTTTTTACCATCAGATTCTGGTAAACCTATATACATATATACTTTGTTTGTGTGTAGTGACTGTACCTCACGATTAAACCACTGAACTAATTGGGATGAAAGGTATGAAAATACTTTGAATTCTAAGAAAGGATACAGTAGTTTTTGTAAAGGAAAATTGTGCCATTCCCGCTGGATACATAAATTTCTGCGCAATAATGTACTCGGCGAAACATGACGGTAGCGGTCATTGACTCCCTGTCAAAAACTTGACATTTTCTATATAAACCGCGATTGACAATTAATTGTCAGATGTTGTCAATCGCGGCTTTGTATAGAAAATGACAAGTTTTTGACAGGGAGTCAATGACCGCTACCGCCATGTTTCGCCGAGTACATTATAGACACATCTAGTAAGATGTAATTTTTATTTTTCATCTCGTTTTTAAAATTGGATGAATTTTCCTAACAAGCTTAAGCAGAAATAAAAACACACACAAAATGTATTAAAATATTTAGTGCACAATATTTACAGATTAAATACTTCCATAGAACAATGAGATATTCCGAATATATTTTTAACTCTTAAAAATGTCGCATAGTATGTGCCGGACCTTACGTAACACTAGTGTGTTACACCACTTACTAACATTTAGGGTTATATTACTCTAATAACACCTTTATGGCGACGACTTAGGGCTCACTCTGGCAAACTCCGAGGCAAAACAACTATGAATGTACGGTAGTAGCGATGAGATCTCATTAGCTTAATGTTTAATGGTCCTAAGCATGCGGGCGACCACTACAGTATAAATACAGTAGACCATCTTCATACTATACCGAACCCGCACGCACACAAAGGTAGGCGTGTTTATACTTCTCAGGTAACTTTCTGATATCTAGATAATGTAGTGTCGCTTCAAGCGATTTAAACTTATCTCTCAGCGTGTGAGTTTGATTTCAAGAGTGCGTTAAAGTTAAGCTACTGTATGTAAAAGTTTTGTGCCACTACTACAGTTCGCTTATCGAGACAAAGGAATGTCTTTAAACATTCATTTATTAGTTAAAGTTTTACTTTTAGTACTATGTATATCAGTTACTTTTTGAGCACTTAATAATTACTTGTACTTTTTTCTGTATTTTAATAAAATGAAATTAAAACCAGCCTGCGAAAATCTGTAAATATAATATGTAATTGATTGTACTGTCGGTTCTTGGTGGAATTTCATAACAAAACACAATTTTTTGTGTTGGAACACAATTCGAAAAGGTGTACGAAAAATTTTGTTTTATTAGTGATTATTAGGTGCTCAAAAAGTACCTGCATTTTAGTAAATCTGTAAAGTCGAAATTTAGTTTTCATTCCATCTCTTTCAAATATTACGTATTAGAATAAGAAAGATAAGGCAGTAAGCAGACTGGCCTCACATTATAAGTATTTAATATAAATGTTTCTTTTTAAGTTATCAAAGTGGCCATTTTCATGAGACAGTAGTCAACAAATCTGACCTACATAGGAGACATCAAACGAAAGCTTTGCTTCTGAATTTTTCAATTATTTCGCGACCATTCAATGGATTTTTTCTCATACTCGTAGACGAAATAGAACCAGAGTTAGATGACCTCTAATCATACGAAATTTGCCAACGTAGCCGGTTCATTTCGTGTTAGCCAAATGCAGGTTTAAAATTGCTTTAAAGGTTGTCTAAACTCTACATTCTTAGACAACATAGGTATGCACTAGATTAATATTTAATACGTTAAAACTAACGTTAAGAATACTGAGCCTTACTAAGTGAATAGTACACTGTGTTTAAATACAGACTTTATTATAGCCATGCAGTTATATTTGGTCCTTGTCTTTTAGGCGACTTTTCACATATCAGACCAGTACAAAATTGTATCACGGTTCATTTAAAAAGTGTGGAATTGTTATAAGTAAGTAGAAAGTATACAATCTACATAATTAAATGTCAATTTACCTAATCAAAACTTCACGTGACGAAAAAGATCACGTTTCTAATGACACGAATTAAAATATTTATCGAAAAAAGTCAAGACTATCCGGGTTACATTCGTCTCAACCCTATCCTTTTCGGCTTTTTAATCACCCGTTAATGATAGCACTAGGGTGACTATTAAAGTTCCAGACAATAATTATAAGCGATGTTAGAGCGAAGAATATTAACGGGTTATTTCAAATGTAAATTGTTTTGTTGAATATTTTTAGAGATGACTAAAATCCATAACCCATACCTTACATAAGATGGAAAAATTTAAGGATATTTAGAACAGCTCTTGAACGATTAAGTATGAAAAAAATGTAGTTTTGCAAAAATGTACTATCGAATAAATTGATTCATAGGTACCTACAGTAGTTGACGGACCACCGTCATTTAGTCGGATTATGTCCATTAAATGTAAGTCGTGACCTCTCTGCTGAGTTTGACATAATGCGACCAAATTATGTAGGTCCACCATCATCACCTATGAATCAACATCTCTGATAGTACCTCTGTATCAGTGAAACTGGGTTGCGCAGAAGGTAAGACTTGAATTTGTGCCTTGAGTACGACAATAATTTATTGGTTTTGAAAGTTTTTTGTTTTAAAACATGCAGAAGATCATTATTATGCCCAAATTACGCGTAAACGATTATAACACAAAGTCAATAGAGTATTATAAAGTAGTAGAGTATTTAAACAATTAGCTTATGAGAATAACATCCTCCGTTTTGGTTTTCAGAAAAATGTGATTGTCCATTTGATGTAAACAGTAATCAAATATAGAATTTTCCGAAAGCGATCCATCAACGCGAAAAGCCTAATCAATAGGACGCAATCAGAAAAAATATAATCACGTATAATCCACAGCAAATTGGATAAAAAAAAAGTAAAAAGTATTTTAGGGCGCGTCATTATTTTGCAGAAGGGATCGGCTAATTACTGGCAGATCGGTATGTCTAATTAATCGATCGCTCCACGCGAGTTTTTTTAATGCGACCTATTTGAATTTCAGTTTCAAGGGGTATCGGGTACGTATTTTTAATTCACGTGTCTAAAATGTGTGAGATCAGCACGTATAGCATGAAGGTTGTCTGGTAGAAGCATGGTTATCGTTGGTGTAATAATATTTTCGCATGCCTTTCGCAAGGGTTGAAAGAATCTGTTGTACTTTTGTAAGGATTGACTTTTTAGTACATGGTAGTTTTTACATGTTTAGCACAAGGAATACTTTTATACATAAGTCGCCAAATTGTTATGAAGTTGTTTGTTACGTAGCTATTTTACTTGAGTGAGGAGTTTTTACTGGAGACTATACGATGGAGCATAAAGATATCATAAATGAACGTTAAATCGACTTATACGTTTGGTGTGGAGATTTGTTTTATGAAATA
The DNA here is from genome assembly GCA_905333045.1 of Lysandra bellargus. NCBI lineage: Eukaryota > Metazoa > Arthropoda > Insecta > Lepidoptera > Lycaenidae > Lysandra > Lysandra bellargus. The sequence goes on from HG995358.1 coordinate 4,542,275, forward strand.
AGGGGGCAAACGAGCAAACGGGTCGCCTAATGGAAAGCAACTACCGTCGCCCATGGACACTCGCAACATCAGAAGAGCTGCAGGTGCGTTGCCGGCCTTTTAAGAGGGAATACGCTCTTTTCTTGAATGTTACTTTAATGCTAAAGGATAAAGCATAGTTTTTACGAAAAGTACAGTTCGGCATTATAACAAAGTTGAGGGGAAACCTCTACTTTTAGATGAAATATGAGTACAGTGAGCATAAAAAGTATTTTCGCTGTAAGGGCTTACGTGTATTTCATTGAAGAGTGTAGCGCTCTTAAAGTAAGTGTCAAAATCCTTTCCCGAGAATAAATTCACTTGTAAAATTCGCAGTTCTTTCGAATAGCTCATTCATTATGCAAAAATGCAGAGATTATCATTTTCATTTAATAAAATACAATTTGCGAGACAATTTCTTAACTAGGTAGAAAAATGAATAATGAAGGAGTTTTGTATGTAAAATGCCCATTGGATTCGCAAGGGTTGTTTAAGTTAATGATAAAGGTAGCTCGATGTACTGACGATTTGAAGAAGGTGGCAGTGGGCTGCCCAAGATCGGAAGGTCGTTATAAGGAAGGCCTCCGTTCAGCAGTGGACATTGGCTGATGATGATAATAATGACGATGTTATTACTAACATCGTCCCAAGCTTAAATATAACTCAAACCGACGATGTAAAAGTTTAACTGAAGAGTAAAACATTGATAGAGATTTGTTAAGGTAGTGAAGGATCATAGAAAACGATTTATAGTCCGATAGCTAGGTAGGTATACATGATTGGTTAGGTTACTTCAAGTCACTAACATTACATAACCCAACCAAATCACGAAGGTCAGCTTCCATTTCTCTATAGTACTACCCTACTTGTACTTCAATGAGTACCAAACTAGAATCGTCTCCAGCGTAATAAAATAGACACAAGCGTTAGATAATATCTATATTCACAAATTATTGGTTACAACCTATGAAGAGAAAGACATAGGGGAGGAGAGGGCCACTTAATTTCACCCCCTTCATTATAATCATCGCACACAACTACCCCTAAAGGGGGAAATGTCTCTGTGTGCTATACGCGGTGCGTTTATACTAGTGATTAGTGTATTTAATTTGAAAATGCTAAGTAGTTCTTATGTGTGTGTGTGCAGGGTCTAACCCTTTGCGATTGTAATTTCACCATTTCCATATTTTAGTTTTGTAGTTTATCGATCGCGTTTGAATATTTAGATTGTAAGTTGTAACAGAGTAATGATACTTTTTGGTTGTGTTATTACAGAAAGTATTTGACTTTTAACTGTAAAATATTTTGCAAATTAAAAAAGCAAAAGTAAATACTTGAAATACTTGCTTAAATCCTGAGTATGGAGAGGTTAAAAAACGATAAAACTTTTTAGGTTAATCCTTTTTTGGGGTCGTTACCCCTTTGAAATATTGACCTTGTTCCGCCAATGTTTTGGAACATGTTTATTGTTTACTCAATAATATTATCTATCGATTACTCTTTTTAACCAACTATTGAAAAGAGAAGGTTGCATACTTATCTTGAATGTTTTACGAAGTGTGTGAGTATTGTATTCTTTGTATTCCATACTGATTTTCTTCACATGAGATGAGTTATCTACTTTTAGCCCAACATTTCTACGACAAAGTTAGGTATTTCAAGCAATAAGTTTCGTAAGCAGTTTACTTTAGTCACTACTCTTATCAAGTTCCAAAGCTGTAGCCAGCGTTCTTATTATAATAGTTTATGTGTTCAATTAATTAGTGTGTAAAACTGCGCTGAGACATTAGCAATTCGCAACAACACTTACACGAGTAACGACTAGCCTGTCCATATAATCATAGAGCAGCCATTACTTGGGACGGTGACCACGATGCGGGGGACTCGCGGGATAATTGTTTTATGACTTCTCTAAGGATTCTAGGAGAAAATTCTGATAAACATAGTTTTTAGGAGTTTTATGGGATTGCGCTGGATATTATCAGCAGTTAATGGTTGAAGTTTCAGTAGTTTTGTTAAGATTCCGAGAAAAGTTCATTTTACCATTATGATTTTGGAAAATTCCACATTTCAAATAAGTGCTTGTTGTTTAAATTAAAAGCGCTTAAAACGTAAAATCAATTTTGTCGAAGGCTCATCACAGATAGTACCTACATAATATTAAGAACTTAAAAGATACAACTTACTCAGAACTATAAGTAAACGGGGACCCTTTAAAATTATATCCTATAGGTACCGTTCGCATTTTTCAATACTGTAATTTTCTTAGGTAAACTATTAACCATTTTAGAAAACGTATCATTTGTGGTATCTTCTAAATGTCTCACAAAAATACAACTCCGGGACTGTCCTAAAACAACACCACCGCGTGGCGGCTCTACATTGGGGGGTGGAATTCTACGACATTAATTTCGTGAAATGAACCTAATTTACATTTAAATAAGGACTCGCCTTAGCCGGGATAAGTTGTGAAACTACCAGCCCCCGGCCGCTGCCCAAAGCGACGCATTTCATTACTATAATTCAATTCGGACGATATAATTTATGCCTTGAGATAGTAATAACACCTCATACTTACGGCGTAAAAAATAATTGTACGTCTGACAGAAGTTGGCAATTTGAATGCCATTTGTTTGCTTATAGTCTCTATGGTAGAGACTTGAGAGGCAGCAAAAACTTTATAGTAGGGGAGGCGAAGAGGGGATTTCGGGAGTAGCTCGAGCGTGTCAGATTAAGTTTGCATTGGCTTCCGACATGTATCTAGTTATCATGGTAAAGAAATCAAATTTCTCACGTGGTGGGTAAACACTTTTTTTAAATATTGAAATGTCGTCGGATCTGTCAGATTAGTTTAGTATGCCCCAAGCTTCCTTAAAAAGCACTGACGATTCAAAGGTTAGGTAAGGCTGTAGGGACATTTTAAAATATAAATAATAAAGCTTCATATTTTCTTAACAGAGCTTCGCAGATATTTTATTTTGCTCTAAACTAAATGATTTAGTCCTTGTTGTCTAAAATATATTTATAATTTATTTAAATAAGCAATTTTCTGAATATATTTTCTTTTTCAAAACTTTAAAATAGCTGCAGTTTCTGAACCCACCGCTAAAAAAAGACTCTTATCATTTTTTTATCAGCTTTACCTAATGTACAAAACCTACTCTCCATGACGCTCGAGTGACTACAAAAATAGCAACCTCTCCTCCTCTGCTATAATGTTTCACGACTTTGAGTTTTGACTATAGTATCGTTTTCAAAGATGGTACATAAAGCTACGAAACGTAAATCGTCGTTTATACAGTGTCACTTAAATAGAAAGCTAGAATTCGCCTAGCAATCAAAAGTTCGACTGTAAGTCAATAAGCTTTAGTTAAATGACTCGCGACTTCATTTACGCAAAAAGTTCGGAAAAAATCAAAAATTTTCAGCCACAAAATTTTATTTAAACACAGTAAAGCGTAGATATCCGACAAACATATATAACTAGTTCATTATTCGTCTTTACAGCATACCAAATCTACGACTTATGTAAAACACCAATCTAAAACAGTATAATAAAGGGGAGAACTCTCCTGATCCGTCAACATCGGAGTAAAAAACTTATAATTGACTCATTTAATTTCATGTAAAGGTCTCTTGTAAAAATAAATAAGCGAATTATAAGAACTGGAAGTTTTAACAGCCAATCGGGGGCGAGAGTACTCATCAATAACAAAATTAAAAATTCCCCAATTTGAATTTTAATTGCGTCCGATTATAATGGCTCGCGGTTATGAAACTTTTTTCGTCGCGCCCCTTAAATAATTCATTTTCGAAGTTTCTGACTAGTCTGGAAGGGGTAATCCTTATAAATTTCCTTTTTACACAAAGCAATATAAGTAATTAGCATAATTTCGTTGAGTAAATGAAATATGGTAATAAGGGGGTGCACTCTCCCTTCTCGGGCGGCGTCGCATCCTCCGTATAATGATTTCGATTGAATTATTTCAAATATGAAGGCGGTCATTATCCTTTGATTATTGTATACTGTACACTTGAGTACTACCTACATATACTTAATGAAGGCTTGTGTGGAATTTTACATAAAATATATTAGCATAATATTTTTTCCTATGACCAGTACTTTGGTTCCACCGAAGTTTGCATCCCTCTCGCACATATTTTCTTCAATTTTTCTAAAATCATTATTTTTGAGTTCGTTCAGTTTATTTCTCAGCGTGCGATGTGAAAGCTTTCCTGGCTTTTTATCTAAGACTTCTAAGCTTTTATATGACCACGCTGTTCTTTATATACTATGTCTAATGTTTATGATGTAAATATGATTCAAATTCGGAGAACTTTTAGTGACTAAAGCACTTCAGCTCTAGCAATATTTAAGTCTTAATTTAGTCTAATATATCTATGAAAGCGTAGTTATTGTGTCTTTTCAGTGTGGAACCTCCCTGGAGATACATTCCATTATTCCATACAAGGCATTTCTGACATCCACAAACACTGGATGTGAGTTTTAACCAAATAATATACTCTGCATTTTTCTAACCTTTCACATAGAAAAAGATCTGCGTATAGGATCTACGTATAAGGACCCAAAAGACGTTTTAATTAGATAGAGAAACAGTGTTTTGTTCAAATATTTTAGTAAGACTGGATTGTATATACGGATAATTTAAACATTATTTTGAACTTCTGTATGCATATAGTAGATTATTAAGGCGCAGGGGATTAATTTTCAAATCTATTCAAATAGAACTATGGGTATAGAGCCGTAGAGGGTCTTGTTCTTAGTGTCTTAAATAAAAGAAGCCAAGACAAATGAGGTATTGATGGATCTTTGACTATGCTTGTAGTTTAAGGAAAACTTTCCATAGATGTAAATAGGTGCGAACTCTAAATAATTTCAACTTTTGTTTGAAGATGTAATATTATTATTATTTTACAATTTACGTATCTCATTATTTTAATTATGTACTAATATTATCAGGTGTTTTAAATACTGACATAAAAAGAAACTAAAATTTCAGATATATTACAAAACCAATTTGAAATATGTAGAGCGCGATGCTGCTACGCGGTGCTACGAAAAATGTAGCAACTTTGCAAAGTCATTGTGAAACGGTTTCCGTTTTTTTAATGCTTTTTACTTATTACTTACATCACGTATGAAAATTGGCATACTTTAATTATAGTTTTATAATGTCGTACATAGCTCTTCACCTTGTTTGTCATTATTTATTAAAGGCAGAGCCCTAGAATATTTTTTTTTATGTCGTAGTGCCGGATCTAACCGTTCCAGCGTCTGCATCTCCAATATTTTTGTATTGGCTAGATGCGGTTGCGGAACAAGGCGGAACTTCCGCATTGAAGGTCGTAAATCATTTCTTATTTTAATTAGAATCCAGCTGAGGTTGTACCTCCGCCATCACGCCAAAAGGCACACTCAATACAACCCCAATTAAAATCTAAGAGCTAATAAAATTCGAAAGGAATCGAACCGGCGAACGCTCTACTTCGAAATGCGATAAAAGGTCTTCGAAAACACAATACCCTTTCCTACCCCCGTCGGACAGGGACGGGCGTATCGAAGACGCGACGAGGGGGAAAGGGACGGCCGTCAATTGGAATTAATTAATTATAATTAAGTTTTAAGTTGACGCGCCGGTTACGGCGTTCGTTTAGACGTCTGTGTGCGATAGTTTGTATGTGTTTAGTATCGATTCGGCCGGAGCTGGAGATAATGAGCAGGGTAGGGCGCATTGTAATAAGTTTTTGAGGTCGATGTTTCGAATGCTAGGCGACTAAGGAGGGTGGCCTTTCGGTGTGTACGGACTTGAACTGATCGCGCGCTATTGTACGCGGTCGGTTATTATAGTTGGGAATTTCGCAACTTTATTGGTGTGCTGTAGGAAATTATTTCCTTTATCTATGCGGTGTACCTTGTAATTTTATAATTTCCTTGCGTTTTCGTATATTAATGAATAGATTTTCTAACGCACTTCTTCAACTTATACTATTTTTTTAATAATAGATATTTTAAATAGTATTAGCTGTATTTCATAAACATTCAAAGATCTGCTTTGCGAAGCTGCTTGCGATATATATTGTTTTTGCTGTATTGAAAATGACCAGAGCCATTTTTGAATACATAATAATTGTAGGACAGACTCTAAATTGCAATACGGTGACGATCCTTTACTAGTACTTACTAATCTTTACTCTAATGTAACTACTATCAAGTAGTTAGATTACAGAGTAAAGCTAGAGTATGGTAGAGTCACAATCATATTACTCACAATATCATACATTACATCTAGGTACAACCAATACCAATTAAGCCCAGAACAAACAGAAATTAACAATAGCCATGCGTCTAGAAATTTCGAATCAAAATGGAGAATTTACTAAAGGTTATCTTGTATTGATATTAAGCCTTGCATGTCTCTAGTCCAGTTCCTCATCCGAAATCGATAACACCCCAGGGGGTGGCCGTGTGTGATCCCTGCCAGGTGGATGTGGCAAAATATTGCCAGAAGATGGTAACTTTTGGTGGAATAGCGTTAAGTTGATTTAGGAAGGTCCTTGGTAATTTATGTTAACATAGTAAAAAAAACATAGTAAAACATTAATGAGGAAATATACTACGTTATTTTAATAGAGTAGAATGTAGATTGTTTTTTTTTTTAAGTTAAAGTGTTGTTACTAAGTGTGGTAGTAAGGGGATAAGTGTTAGAGTTAAGTTTTGACTTAATGTGTGATGTGATTTGTGTATAACTTTGATATTGTGGTTCAAAAGATTTTTGATAAAGAGATTTTGCGACAAAGAGTACAGTACGCAAATAACAATGGCAAATAACAAGCTTTTTTATCATAGGATATAAAAACAACATTCATTTAGGCTCACTTAGCATATTAGTTCATCATCATCATTTTACATTTCAACCATGTTTGTTGTGCACGAAAGATGAAAACTGTATCGCCAAAAACTCCGTTGTAATTTACAGAAATCAGTTAGCATTAGTTATTATAATGTAAACTAACAACTTAAAATAAGCTACTCTAGTATAATAACTTATAACTATACATTATGTAGATTGAGTTAGCAATAGTTATCTAGCAAGTATAATTAATGCCGTATCCAAATGATTTGAAAGTGCGTCACTTAGTTACAAAACTATTAATTTAGTTTAGCAGCACCGCTACCTTATAAGAACAACGTTTAGATGTAGATAGTGTAATTATTTGCTACTGCCGCCCGCTGCGGAGGGAAAGTACTATGTAGGATAGATATAATATAGGGCAATAAGGTGTAATTGAGTCACTGAATAGAGGAAAATTTGGAAAAAATAGTACTTAGCGTAATATAAATGCAAAATAATTTATCGCAAATTGAAGTCTGCTTTTAGATTGCGAACTGAGGGTCACCGCAGATATACAATTTCAAGTTGGTCGGCTATCGTATTTAAACTAAATTACTTACGTAATATCGTAATTTAATTGGGCAACTTTTAAATTGTAGGTAATCGGAAAGGAATTTAGTTGCAAAAATGTGCGAGCTCTCATAAGTCGCTATAGCTATAATTGGTATACTGTGCGACTCAGTTGACCAACTTAAAATTGTAAGTCTGCGGTCGCTCTAACTCTACAAAATAATATGTAAATCAATAAGTTTACACAAAAACAGGATTAGGTGGATAAATGGATAAAATAAAGATACTAGCATAATATTAACATAGTTATTCAAGTACATCCTGATTTCAAATGATCATACAAACAAAATAATGAATTTAGAAAATTTATGTCAAAATTTAATTACTAGAATTATCATACTTTTTCCTCTATAATCCAAGAGTAAAACCACCCAAGAGTGTCAACTGTCAACAAAACATTTTAAAAGCAGCGATTTTAACAAAACAGCGCATTTAAAAATGCAGTAAACATGAAATTAACAATTATTAAAACTAATGAGGCTCATGTGCCAACAGCCTGGAGTGGTGAAAAACTGGGGGCGAGATTCTTCAGGGCTGCCGCGTTATGTTGGGAGGATTCTTGAGTTAGGGTTGTCAAGAAATTAAAATATGTTTTTTGTTTTCTTTTCTTTTTTTTTAAAGAAATGCTGATAATACCTATTTATTGTAGTTAATATAGTAATCAATGACAAGATTATGCAATATTTTTGTGACACTAAACTATTTTACTTAAGTGGCGAACTTTTCAAAACATTTGCCGATTATTGGGAAAGGCTCTAAAAATGTATGTGTCTTTGTTATTTTCAGTACAAAAAAAAGAATGCGTCATAAAAAATTTCCATTAATACCTAATAAAATTTTAAAAAACATACCCAGTTAATAAATGGATCATAATTCATAATAAATTAATGTTCTAACAACATTTGACGTGTTCAAAAAAAGTGAGGGTGAGAGATTCTTGAGGGCTGGCGTGTAAATATTTTGTAGGAATGTAAGGATTCTTTGGATAGGGTTGGCGCGATAGTATTTTATGAATATAAAATATCTAATGAGTTAGGCAGCGTTTACCAGTTTTATGTTAGTTGTTGTTTTTTAAACAATCTAAGCTAAAAATCCTTTAACTATAAAATGAGTTTGAGATAATTTATTTTTAATCTTTCAATTAGTAGATTTTGAAGCATGTTTTAAGAAGCTGTTTAGTCCTTAATCGTAATTTTTCTTATCACCAATCCATACCGAAATTATTCTGCTTAAGACGCTGACAACTGCCAATGACCTTGATCTCGCATCACTTTCGCACCTGTGTCGATTTTCATGCCAGAGAGACAAAGATGTGAAGTGTTCACTCGGTAGAGTGGATACATTTTTCGTTTGTTACAGGAAAAAAATATATATATTATGGGAAATCTAGATGTCAGAACCGAAAATGAAATCCGGCAATCTTTGGATTTTTGCAAAAGGTATCAAATAAACAAATGTTTAAAGCATAGATTGTATTATTACTTTAGTTAGAACTGTTTAAAGTTCCTGAAAGATGTGACTTTGGTATTTTTTTTTCATCCAGTAGGAGTACATTATTTTATTATTTAAATTCGACAAGCTTTTCCAAATATAATAAAAAAAACACATATATTTTTTTGTGCCAATCAATGAAATACATACGTCTACAAAACTGCACAAAGATGTCGAATTGGCAGCTGTCTTCCACTTAATATGGAGCGTTGAAAACATGTCGTTGCACAATTCATTATACAAATAAATCTCAAAATATGGCTCCAAGAACCTGTCCTTACATTTCATAAACTCGACTGAGTTTTCAAATTATATGCTCATAAAGATTTTATGCCTCTTAATAATATGAAATCGTCAGTAAATATGTTTTTATAATCGTAAATAATTTATTTGCAGATGAAGATAAGAACGTTCCTCATAATTAAATGCGACGAAGACAATTAAAGCGTCATAAAGAGTTATAATTATGAGTATAATTATGTCCCAAAGTATTATGATTTTATGTCGTTGGCTCACGGGAGGTACGACAGGTAGCGAGTAATTGCCAACAGCCATTATGGAAAAACTACTATTGTGTGCCGGATGCGTTCATAATCGTTTATCGGACGACATACAATTAACATTCGTAGCCGTCGATCGATAAAGATAATTCTAGCTACAACTTTATCATTTCGGAGTGGCAACGAAAAATGCGAACGCAAAAATAAAACGAGTGTCAACCCTAGCGGAGGCAATGAAAAGTCGGTTAAGCTAATGTTATCGAGGAATAAAAATGTATAATAAAATACAAACACGACGAGGAAACAATTAGCCGGCAGAAGATCGTCGGCGCGCTCCAAAAACCGCTTTAACACCGTCTAACACGATTTAAACTCAAACATGTCTGTTGCGCCGGGAAATTCCTTAAATATTCTCGCCCGCCTCGCCCCTATTGCGACGTAATAGGGGCTACATTAGCCTGATACCCGGCTATTGAAGAAAAGAGAGTTTTCCTACTCGCCGAAGCGACGCGCCATGACATTTGTGTTAACCGAGGGTCCCATTCATAAGGATCCTTACGTAAAGCTAATACTTGTTATGAACTTAATTTGTTGTTTCGAGGAAGTTTCTTTTTTAACTTTTCGACGTTTAATTTTTGCGCTCGCTTGAGTTAACTCTAGCTCACATTTATTATCATTCAAAATTATAACATTCTTAAAAACGAGTCAAAGAATGTAATCACAAGACGATAACTAGCCGATCAACACATAAATGGTTAAAACGAATCACAGATAAAAACAAACGCGTTCGGAATCCGGACGTTTCTTTTTTCTAACGGCGGCAAGGACACGCTCACGGCGCCACCTGTTGCGCGTCACGTGACTTTTTTGCCCAAGGACGCGCGCCTCCTTCGCTCATTCATGCCGGCCCCCGCCCCCTCCTTACGGGGGTTAGAGGTTTTTTTGTTTCCCTACGTGAACCCCCGAGGGCTTTCACCTACGTGCGCTTTCGAGGTCACGGCAGGGATTCGATGCTTTCTTTTTGGCGCGTCTCAACTTTGTTTAGGATTTCGTTCTGTTTACCGGACCGGCCGCCGACCCCGCAACTTATAGGGTCCTCTTGGAAACTTTACTCGGAATTTTTCACTCGTCGCAGTTCTCGATAAGAATTCGATATCATTAAAACGCAATTATCGACCGCAGTTTATCTGTAATGACAATAATGATATTCAATTATGATAAATCGCTTTTTATTCATTAGCGAGCCGTTATTAGAATTAACCGGATTCTAATTAAACCCTGTCCCTGATAGTGCACCGTGGAGCTGTAGACTGCGTAATTTACATTAATCCAATAATTGCATGGAGGTTTCCTAGTTAGAAATTCAAATGAGATGATGTACTGTGAGGGGGGAGGGGGGGGAGTGAGGGGTCAGGGCGGTGGAGAGGGAGGGGGGGGGTCGTCGGTCGAGGAGGTCTTTAGGGAGGCGAGACGCGAGGAAACGGCGCGGCTAACACGCCGCGATTATCTGATCTAAGCACGCCATTGTGGGGTCGTTCTGCATTCGAATGTTCATTCAAAAACACCACACACGGTAATTGCTGGTCGAGAACAACAGCAGAGATTAAATTAAAAAGATAAAAACAACATAGCTAAGATTAAAATAGATGAATTTTTTTTAAATACAAAACTCGAAAGTGACAACCCTAGTTGATTAGATGTTTCTTACTAAAAGTGTATCGGCAGAATATTAAATGGCTCAAGAAATCGGATTTGCGCGTAGAATTTTATCTCATTACGGGCTTGTTTACTTGAATATAATATTTTCTATAGATAACATTATATCGTACCTATTTACTACAGCATAATATTGAAAAATGAAATGCATCTGTCCATACTTCCATACAAATATTATAAATGCGAAAGTGTGTCTGTCTGTCCGTCACGCCCAAACTACTTTGAGATACTTTGAGTCCTAGCAAAGAACATAGGATACTATTTATCCCGGAAAATGTACGGTTTCCGCGCTATAAACTATTAATTTTGCCTCTTCTCTTCTAATAAGGAGTTATAAGCGGTACATAGGACCCAAACTTCGAGCTTAAACTTTTATCTTTATATATCGACATTGATGCTTTGATTTTATATTAAACCGACCCAACGCTAGACTCGAACAGTTTACTTTGACAGCGACACGAAAAATCACTTTGTCAAACGAATTTTTGTTGATACTTTTATGAAGTCGGGGAAATGATCGCGGTCGTAATGCCAACATACAATCAGTCACTATAACCAGGCTATAACACATTAGTTTCCGATTTTATGCGACTTTTTTGGCGTACTCTGACGTTTTGACGGGTGTGAATTTGTGATGGCATAAAACCGCTATCCGCGACTGATAGTGTTTTATAACCACTAACTTAAATATGAAAGAGTTTGGGTACGCAATATACATAGGTAAATAGTTAAGTACATCAAAATTCAAATGTAATAAATTGCCACATTTTTATAATCCATGATTATTATTATAAATGCGAAAAACCACTAAACTGATTTTGCTGTTTGGTATGGAGATACTTTGAATCCCGAGAAAGGACATAGGATACTTTTTACTCCGGAAAAATGTACTTACGGTTATATATAAATGTGCCTACGAAAATTTGGCGCAACAGATTTGCGGGCGTCATCTAGTAATATACTTTAAAATCACTTCTAAAACAATAAATAGGGCGCTAATTATAATTATATAATAAATAAGCTTACTTACATAATAAATAAAACAAGATTCAGTTTATAATCCTAGGTCCTGAAAGTCGTAAAACTAGGTTTCAAACGTTAAACCTAGGGAGTGTCTGGGAATACGTAACACTAACTATACATAAGGAGGTAGGCGCCTTAGTAATTTCCGAAATCGGCCGTCGAATCGAATAGTGTCGGGCTGACTCGTATTATTAGATCGATTAATTGTGATAAACGATTCGATTGAATCGATTTTCTTATGCAATGACGTCACTGAGAGGAATGTTAAGCAATTATCATATTATGGTTACTTTGTTATTTATAAGTTTAATAAGTACGCTTAAGGATGTTAATGCAATATTCATTGTAATTGTGTAATTATTTTAAACGTGATGTTATCTGCAATATGAAATTGTCGTGTCACAGTATTTGTTAAGTATGTCGATATATTTTTATGCATTTTGCAGGTGTATTCGATGCGTCCCGGGTGCGTCTTCCGTCCGCCCCGTGGAGTCCCCTGTCCCACATATCTCGGTGGTCCTCCCCAGGCCGGGGATGCGTAAACGCATTCCCCCAACGCAAAAAAAAAAAAACAAAAAAGGTGTATTCGTTAAGTATGAGAATAAGTTCAATATTTGGAACTTAAAAATATTATCAATATTTTTGCACTTTTTTATTTTTCATTAAGTTTTGGGATAAAATTATATACAATTAAAATTTTGCATATGACAAGAAACGTCTATCGCGATTTAGTATCGATTTTTTAAATTATTAAACTATAATTTTAATTATTAAAAATATCAGTTTACCTTACTTAAAAAAAAGTTATAAAATCAGTGGTTTTTACAATACTACGTGTATTCCTTCGAGAATGCCATATTATCACGCCGCGCGCCATCTTACACCACGCGTATTGTTATCTTGGCGTAATTAAATACGCCATAAATTAATATAAATACATACGTAATTATTTATGTGGGTAACCGGCGGGCCTGGGGGCGGGTGGGGCCAACTGCCAAGAGTGTGGGGCCAATCACAGATATAATTAGATTGAGGCCGGCTCTAATTGTGCTAGTCTCAAGTTGCGGGCCGAAGCTAGGCCGATCTTCAATCGATATAAACACTGTTCACTTAAATATCTATTTTTTGTTATTTTAGGGCGATGAAATAGCGGTTTTTTGTAGAGATAGAACAAAAAAGAAAATAAAATAAGTTAAATTATAGCGGAATTTTCTTTTTGGCCCAAACCATAATCGCCCAAATCGTGAGATGAGCCACATAGGTACACAAGTTTTTGCTTGTCTCGTGGTTTGGAGCCATAGTTAACTTTTAATTTTTGGACAGCCTACGATTAGTAAAAATTGATAGTCCTATGTCAGAGACAAGAATAAAAAAATACATCCAATCTCTGCCCCTTTTTAAAAATTACCCCCATCATGACAGACGTAGACAGTTTAACTGTCGAGACATTGCTAAATTAAATGCCAGAATCAGTTATTAAAACTTTAATACCTTTTCTCGAGTTTTAAGAAAATAATGTCTTTTATCGTTAAGTTTCGACCGCCATGGTCGCAGGCCCATAAACAACCGATAGGTCCAAGTGTTCGGAGAAACCACCCTAATCACCGCATAATTTGTCCGCCGGTCTGTCCGTCATAACTCCAACTCCGAAAGTAATATCATCAACTCGGTGTTAACTTAATTTGACTCAGTCTAACAACTCCAATTAAAGGAATTTGTGTTTCTCTTATCTTCAATATAACATTGAGCATAATTTCAAATTATATTTCAAACTTTCCGATAATGAAGGGTGGGTGGCGGGTGGGGACCGATGAGCACTTCGCTTATTTCATTAGTTACATAAATTCTCCTATTGAGGATGGCTGGCAGAAAGGGGACGGTTTACCCTTATTACGAGAGTCCTCCTTATCAATACAATTATTAATATAATAATATTATTATTGTAATAATTCGAGAGCGGAACGGTGGCTTAACTTCGCCGGCGAGGGCGAGAGATAATGGAATGGAAAACAGTTTGAAGTTTTATTGGAAAATTGGCGGAGACTAATTGGTAACATTATTGATCTTGGAGTCGGCGGGCAAGTTTTTTAATGAAATAGTTGTATTGGGCAGGAATGTCGCGATCTTGGGGCGAATTTTCACTTGATTTTAATTATCTCAGCTCTAATTTTGCTCTTGAGCTTTGTCTTATGTAGCTTGTTATTGTTTATTATGTGATTTTTTTACTAAAAATATAATATCTTTATTCTTAATGTCAATTTATGATAATGCGAACGAGATTTTAAAAAAGACTTGACTCTGAAAAAGTTTGGGATGTAATTATTCACACTAAGTTTATACTTGTAAGTTGCTAAACACTAATTTTAAAAATTGTGTCAAATTAAAAAAATATTTCAGAATTTGTCTTATACTATAATTTTCAAGTTTTACACCCATTCACAAAGTGGTTCTCAAAACAGCAAAGTGTGGTTTGAACGCTGACATTGGAGGTGATTATTTATGCTTGTATTTCACCCCATCCCAGCTAACAAGATGAGTGGACTGTATTAACACAATACCATTGTTTGTAGCTACCGACACTAGTGGGTTTTTACTCTATTATGAGTTTTAGCTCTGCGAAAATGGTTAAGTTATGGGTTGTTAAGTTTTTATGTGAGCTTTTGTAAGTTTAAAAGTCAGTTTTGGATTTTCCCTATTAGGATTTTAACATTGAAGGGCCAAATCAAAAGTTAACTTAGATTAAATAAAAAATATAAAGTGTTATTTCTTTTTCAAAACAACAGTTTAGCAATCTTAAATAAGCGATGTTAAAGATACACATTATACAACTCTAACATTATGAAGGCAAAAGTTTATAAGGGATATTTGTTAATTTTCCACACAAAACTAAACGGATTTTGATAAAATTTGTAAACTACTGAACGGTTTGAGACTTTGGACTTTTGGCGTACTGGCATAGAGTTGCGGAAAAAAATAACTACATACAATATACATACATCAATTCTTACGGTCAATCTTTCGATGGTTATTTTACTCCCCAGTGCCAACAAACTTTACACTATCCAAAATAAATATCATAAATTGTAAATTCACATAAATATTCATTACACACGAAATTGAAACATGAAGATGATCCCGACCCATGGGCACCGCATCTCCTTTGGGCCTGCTCATTATAACACTAATACAAGACTCCGAAGTTCCTCCGAATACATTAAAGGGGTATAAGGATACCCCTTGATGGGGTGGGGTCACCCCGTACCCCACCGGTCACCCGGGGGGTGCCGGCGTTCATTTACATTGTCCAATAACTCCAAGTAGTGTCCGTACGATATTATGCCCTTATATAACCAAAACAATACTTCGCAATTAGACTTGATTAAGCCGAAAGTTATTTTGATTATGTGACAAGATTTGTTGATTAGATAAATTTTAATTTGTTAATGATAATTATAAATGTACATCGGAATATATTTTTAGAAGTAAGTATAAAAATTTCTAATCTCAAAATAAATAGAAAAATATAGGCCGTATCAATGTCGAACCTCAAAAGTAGGTACAGCGTGAATAATAATATAGGGAAATTAAATAACTTTATTTATTGTTATAAAATACATTCCTCTATAACACATTTTCTATCCGATAAGTGAAACTTCATTCTCTAGGAAATATGAACCTTTTCCACACAATAAAAAGGCTGAGTAGCTTTTTTTCTTTCACCCTTTTCGCCCGCGCCAAAGGTTTAGCGCCATTCAACATTCTTCGGTAATTCTTGCGGTGTTGTTTCGGCTTGAGGGTTGGGAGCTGCGGTTTTAGCCTTTTTAGAAAAGTTTAAAAGTTAACTTTAAGTTAATTTATGTGTTTAAGCATTGCATATGTATATGTTTTTGTTAATTTCTAGAATACCTTAGTATTGACTACCTTAAAATATATATTACGTTTTAAATTTTTTATTACATATTTAGATTTCCTAACCTCTAAAAACTTCCACTGTTCCTGTAGACCTGAATTCAACTTAGCAGCTGACATATCTGGCGACGCTGTAGAAGTATGTGAGTATGTGTTATGGATAACTTGAGCAAGATGGGCATTGACAGAAATATACGACATTGCTACCGGACCGGCGCGTGCCTCCATGTGACATTATAGGGCTGCCACACGTCACTTGTACAAAAACTGTTAATATTATAATTATTTTAACTTCTTAAACTGTACTCGGCGAAACATGGCGGTAGCGGTCATTGACTCCCTGTCAGAAACTTTTTATTTTCTATACAAAGCCACGATTGACAACATCTGACACTTCACTGTCAATCGCAATTTATATAAATAATGACAAGTTTTTGGCATGGAGTCAATGACCGCTACCGCCATGTTTCGTCGAGTACAGTATAGTATAGTAATTAATTGATAACTGATAAGTGATTATTTTTTATACTTTTATAGCTGATCCGACAAACGTCGTTTTGGCATATGAGGTGTGGAAGTATGCCTGAGCTTACTGTTTTTATTCTAGTCATTGATAACACCGATTATCACGATTCTCCACGAATTTCAGCAAAATCGGCCCAGTTGATTCGGAGGAGCTTCTCACTAAAAACTAAGAATTAGTCGTAAAGTTTGTTTACGTAGATTTAATCAGAGAAAAGCTTCTAAGTTTAAAAATATACTTAGGGCCTGTTTCACCGTTTCCTGATAAGGTGCCCGATAGGCTTATTTGACAGATTCTTCATACTCTATGCGTCAGTTTAAGTGGTGGATAGCCTTATCAGGAAGCGGTGAAACACGCCCTTAAACGTTTTACTATAATAATTAATCAGCTTTAATGTTACTATCATAGACTACACTATATCAAAAAGTTGTTCCTACTTTTTTCTACATTCAAACTAACAACAAACCTGTCCAAACTCCTAAAACATGTACGTGGTTAGTATATAGCTTGATATTATCACCTGTGATAGCTCTCTGTCTTGGGAGCATAGTTTTAATGTAAATTGTTTAGGGAAGACGTTGGTCCGGGCACGAGGCCGATATTGGAAGCCGTCACCGTGTAATTTGCATCAGCCGGGCCTACGTCGTTTTTAATATTGGACAGGCGAGAATTTCGATTTTGGCAAATAATTGGAAATAGAACGAGACTAAAACTATTGACTTTTCTGCTATAAAAAGTATAATCAAAATGAAGAAACTGGGAACTGAATTTTATCATTAAAAGTTTTATATTAAGTTTTGTACCTTGATTCGCCGTTGTGACCTAAGATAAAAAGCCATAATATTTTTATTGTTATTATTTTCAATTATGACATTAAGGGCCTGTTTCACTACTTCCTGATAAGTGCCGAATAGGCTATCCACCACTTAACTTGACAGATGAAGTATGGAGAATCTGTCAAAAAAGTTGTGAATAGCCTATTCGGCACTTTATCAGAAAGTGGTGAAACAGGCCCTAAGTCTTATTGCTTTTCAAAAGGATATTCTTGAGCTTTGATTTACAAAATTTATTATTATTTATTATAGTATTTTATTGTAAATATAATAATGTTGTATAACATAGTAAGTAGGTAATAATTTATAATATATTTCATTTCTGTGCACGCCCTATCTGATGTTTCGATCAAATTTCTCTTCTTAGGACTGCTGGAAGAAATCTCTTTAGAGATAAGCAGTACCTGTTGTGTCGTCTTTCTTTATAAGTATATCTTGTTAAATGTTTTTGTGTACAATAAATGGTTAAATAAATAAAATAAAATAAAAATAAAAACTTTGGTTTACATCACGTAGAGTTAAAATGATCCTAAACGTAGCTCACAACTTTCTAACTTACAACCCAGTAATTCTTTTATCACGCGTTAACTGTACATTTTCCCGTTTATTTATTTATTTAAATCAGGCATCTTGGACCATATTATACATATACCTTATAGACTAACATAGATAACATTAATTTTATACTAGAACTAACACTAAGCACTAAACACGTATTGTCTGCGACGCGGGGCAGCCAATACGTCTAATAAAACTATCCTTTAAAATTTCGCAAGGCTCAAAGCATCTTCATACAAAATTTCATTAAAAACCTTTCACTAGTTTTTGCGCTACGAAGTAGAAAACAAACTTCTGCCTGTTTTATTTGTGTGATTTAATTTATCTATGATTATAAATGACGCCCGCAACTCCGTTGCGCCAAAAATCGTTTATCGCGCAGGAACCGTACATTTTCCGGGATAAAAAGTTTCTTATGTCTTTTCCTAAGTCTCAAAGCTCTAATTTCAGCAAAATCGATTTAGCGGTTTGATCGTGAAGAGTTAACAGACAGACAACATTTGGCACATTATATATTTACGCGAAAATGTGCCTGTCTGTCTGTTACATCTTCACGCCCAAGCCCGCTGAACCGATTTTTCTGAAATTGGTATGGAGATAGTTTGAGTCCCGGGAAAGGACATAGAATAATTTTCATCCCGGAAAAATGTTCCGAGGTGAAAATTAAAAATTAAAATAAAAACTAATTTAGGCGCATAGGATTTGCGCATTTGCGCATATTTTGGCGCATATGATTTGCGCATTTGCGCATAGGATTTGCGTATTTGCGCATATTTTGGCGCATAGGATTTGCGCATTTGCGCATATTTTGGCGCATAGAATTTGCGAGCATCATCTGGTTTATAATATTAGTATGGATTTATCTCCGATTGCCAACCCTATCAACAAACATAAATACACAAAATCAAGATGCGCACACACGTCTTACACAAAGGCGGGCTTTATTCTCACTGCACTGAGACGCACTACCCTAATTATTGAGCTCGTTCACCCATTGTTGGCAAAGGTAATATTATTGCTGCGAATATACCGATTAGATACGTATATGGACATAGGCGATGTGGGCATAGCAATCTGGGAGATGGGTAAAAATGTAAAGTAATATTAATTATGTAGATTGTAGATGGTCTGACGGAGTGGCGTAGTTTGTAAGAACTAAAACTCCTTAAATAAAGTTAAAAAACCGGCCAAGTGCGAGTTGGACTCGCCCATGAAGGGTTCCGCAGCAGCAATAAGAATTATTTCTATGAAATTATAAGGTTTTTGATTTATTTTAATACTTCATTTTTGATATAATGAAAGTTAAATTAAGGTTTATCATTTATGACGTATAAAAAAACTACTGGCTAGATCTCATTCAAACCAATTTTCGTTGGTAGTTTTTATAGTAATGTACATCATATATTTTTTTTAGAATTATCATGCCCCTACTTTAGAAGTTAGAGAGGGGGTTGGGGACACACATTTTGCCACTTTGGGAGAGTCTCTCTCGCAAACTATTCAGGTTAGAAAAAAATGATATTAGAAACCTCAATATGATTTTTGAAGACCTATCCAGGCCAGACCTATATAGGCCAGATGAAAAATTTTTTTTTTTTTTGTTTCAGTTGTACCTATGGGGACCCCTAAATTTTTAAATAATTTTTCCATTTTTGTATCAAAATCTTAATGCGGTTCACAGACTACATCTGTTTATCAAGTTTCAATAGTATAGCTTTTATAGTTTCGGAGAAAAGTGGCTGTGACATACGGACGGACAGACAGACAGACAGACAGACAGACAGATATGACGAATCTATAAGGGTTCCGTTTTTTGCCATTTTGGCTACGGAACCCTAAAAAGGGCGTCGTCAGGTCACGTAATTCATGGCTCCTACGAACAATAATATAATATTTATAAGGATATGTTGGACATAGCCAGTTTGGGCAGATTATCAGTAATCAGAAAGACTCACAAAAAGTAAAAGGTAATGCCTGGGTGGTTCATTGCTGCTACAAAATATATTTTAGACATGTGCCGATAATGACTTTGGCCGACCACCCGGCTAAAAATAGTCGGCTGCAAAGAAGCCGACTAATCGGCCGACTAGTCGGCCAAGCCGACTGCCGATCATGGTTTCGAAAGTTTCCGTAACGCTTTTTTTTACTGCTGTTTCGCGGGTAAGTCGCACACGCAACAGTCGTGTTATGTTTATCACGCAACAGTCGTGTTATATTGAATCGCTTAATATGTTACTTTATTTTGTTTCTATGATACGGTTGATGGCTTACAAGGTTCATTAAATATTTCATGTACATAAAATCTTTACTTAATAATACATACATAATTTGTTGTTAAAATTATAATTACAAAAATATTTCTTTTACTAGCAAGTAATTTCAGAAGCACTTCATTTTATTTTAAAACTAGCGACCCGCCCCGGCGTCGCACGGGTATAAAATATATAGCCACTGAAAAAATGATTAAAATCTATAACCTATGGTCCTTCACGTAGTCTACTTCTTATTTGTGCCAAATAACATAAAAATTGCTCTAGTAGTTCGCGAGATAAGCTCTTTCAAATAATTTCCCCCGTTTTTTCCACATTCTCCTATTAGTCTTAGCGTAATAAAATATTATAACATATAGCCTTCCTTCAATAAATAGGCTATCTAACACTAAAAGAATTTTTCAAATCTTACCAGTAATTCAATTCTTTCAAATAAATTTTCTCGTTTTTTTCCACATTTTCCTCTATTTTTTCGCTCCTATCAGTCTTAGCGTAATAAAATATAGCCTATAGCCTTCCTCGATAAATGGGCTATCTAACACTGAAAGAATCATCAAAATCCGTTGCGTAGTTTTAAAGATTAAAGGGAACAAAGGGACATGAGGGAAAAAAGCGACTTTGTTTTATAATAAGTATAAATGTGTAATTCACTGATTGAGTGTGATGAACACATTATAAATAATAATCAAGAATTTTCTTAATGTAATTTCAATAATAGCAAAAAAGTAAACAGCCGATTAGTCGGCGCTTTTTGCTGACTATTCGCCGACTAGTAAACCGAACTACAAAAGTGGCCGGATATTCGGCTTTACCGACTAGTCGGCGACTAGTCGGCACATCTCTACTTTGGATACGTATGTGAATCTTTGACATCCATACTTATACTATAAATGCGAAGGTATGTATGTTACCACTTCATGCTTAAAGCGCTAAGCCAATTTTGAAAAGACGTGGGTATATTTTAGGAATAAAGTTTTTTAACAAAGTTTTTTAAAAAATATTAAGGCATATTCAGCATCAAAGTTAAATAATTTTATATTTCGTCTAACATCTCTTGGAAAATAAAGCCGCAAATTGAAACAGAAAAGTAAACAAAAGATTATGCCCTGAAGGTGCCCTTTACGATTGATACAAGTAATTTTCCAATCAGACATTCCTTTAGAATTACATGAAAGTAAAACATTAGTCACCATAACAATAAGAATCCAAATTAACACGGTAAACTAGATTTTTCTTCTTTAAATTTAAATGACGGAATAAATGAGAAATGTGTATTACAATCTGTTTCAGAGTAATTAACGATTTAATTAATATCAGTGATGCAGCTCAGTAAAGGTCAAGACATAGTATAAATGATAAACAGTAGTATTTGTAATAATAAATACAAGTCTCTATCGAGGCGTTCGAACCGATCACACGTACACATATAATATCGCGATTTAGACTTATCTTTAGATAGAGGAACAATGTGAGATTAGAACAAAATAAAAATGCACATAAATTTTAATCAATTTTGTTAATATTTTTACCCAACATGATAGAAAATAATGTAAAAAAATTTACTGAATGGCAGTCTTTCTTCCAGATATTACTATAATATTTCAGACTTTTTCAGACCTATTAAATTATGGTTGCCTGGAAGATACTACTGGCCGCCATCTCTAACTGTATATTTTTTTGTAACCTTTGTTAACTGATTTGTTTCGTTAGTTTGAATAAAGAGTTTATTTTTTATTTTATTTTTTGCTTGAAATACATTTCGTGCGTAAAACACTTCCCTAGGTTTCACGATGTAGAGGAAACGACTGAGTTATACTACTGTATATTCGTATAGTGGTCAAGGTGTACAATCGGTGATTATGTATTCACTTGACAGTTGGCACTGGAGACAATGTGGGTAAAACTAACTTGCTAATGACATTCGACAAGACAGATTATTGTTGAATGTCTCGGAAGTAATAATGGAGTATAGTCTGTAACAAAAAAATACAAAAAGTGAAAACGTGCAGCAGGAAGGGAGATATTGCTTCCATTCCCATGCTGCGCCGGCGGTGCACGTTACTTTGGAGTTTTGAATTATATCAAAATAATTTTCTGGCGCGATTGACGCGTCTTAGCGATTTAGTAAAGTAGTATGAAACTGTATAAATAGTCACTTATCTTTCTACATAATTAGTCAAATCTTTAGCAATTATTGTAAGTAGATCGTAAAACTAATAAATAAAGATCAATGATAATTTATAGACAACTAGAGGACGCCCGCAACTCCGTTGCGCCAAAATTTGTTTATCGCGCTGGAACCGTACATTTTTTCGGGATAAAAACTATCCTATGTCCTTTCCCGGGACTCAAGGTATCTCCATGCCAAACTTCAGTAAAATCGGTTTAGCGGTTTAAGCGTGAAGAGGTAACAGACAGACAGACAGACACACTTGCGCGTTTATAATATTAGTATGGATATGGATAGGGAACAACTACAGATCACTTAATCTTAGAAATATTATTCATGAATCATTATACTTTGCTTCCACCATATGATCTCTACTCGTCCCATTCTAGCCTATAGACAACCCTTAGTAGACTAACTTTGATGTATCTTGGAAATCTAACTACACACTAACAAAAAGCACGAGCAATATACTTAATTTAGTAATTGCTTTGGCACTTTAAACTATCAGAAATCATGTTAATATTAGCATCCGTTTTTGAGGGAGCCTAGAGTTAAGCTTAAATTATGATACTTTAGATTTAGATTCACGGTTTAGATTTTAGATCGAGCCAGCTACGTCAATCATATCTGTACTCCTCAACGTAAATTCACGTGGCGTACGCAACGTACCGTCAAATAAACTGCCAGTCTAATCAAAGCCATTAGACAAGTGAGCCAAACACAGTCAGCTCCCCTCGACCCCCTCGGGGGGTCGCGGGGGGTCAGGGGGTCAAACTGTGGTGACGCCTTTAACGCCTTGCTGGCTGTTGACCAACGGAGCCATAATAAAGATGGCGACGACACGGCTTTTGGCGGGAGATCCGAGAAATATGAGATACTTGGTAAGAACATAAACGATAATAGTAACTGCGCATAGTAATACAACTAGACGTAATAGTAAAGATCATTTCCTACTTTTTTTTTAAATAAAGGGGCCTAACGAGCAAACCGGTCACCTGATGGAAAGCAACTACTGTCGCCCATGGACACTCGCAACATTAGAAGAGCTGCAGGTGTGTTTCCAGACTTTAAGTATGCCTTTATGTAAGTGAGTCTATGTATGTTGGTACTAAAACTTGTGAGACTGATTTTGATGAATGATGAATGATGAAGTACTAAAATGTATTGATAATTTAGTGTCCCAGGAAAGGACATAGGATACTTTTTATCCCGGAAAAATGTACGCATCCCGCGCGATAAACGAACTTTGGCGCAACGGAGTTGCAGGCGTCATCTACACCCGGTTTCTGAAAGGCTGATCAACACTAAAATTAACTAATCGCCTGTTAAATCTCTTGTCAAGTACCAATTGGGTTGCTAGAAGCATGATTAGTTAGTTTAATTTGATCAGCGCGTCAGTTGACACGGTTGTTCAATTTGACTCGAGAATCATATGTCAACCACCATTTTGGGTTTTAGAAACGCTTGTCAAGCCGTGATCATAGATTAAACGTTTGTCAAAAGCTGTGTCAACTAATCGGTAATTGTGGGTGAATTAACTTATGTATTCAATTGATTTTTTTATGTAAATCTACATTTTCTCTTTGAACCTACGTTACTATAAGGTTTGTAAACACATTTATTATGAAGTTTTAATAAAACTTCGTAATAAATACGTCGAAAATGCAAATAAACTGTTTTATTTGCAATACTCGTTTTATTTTCAAAAAATGTATATTATAATCAATTTCATTTATATAACGAAGAAGAATTTAGGAATCGATAACGTCTGAAAAATTTAAAATCAAAATTCTGACAAATGAACGAAAATAAACAAATCGCATGTCAAATCAAAATGATCACAGATTAGTTAATTTTCGTCCGATCAATGTTTCAGAAAACATAAGATTTGAAATTCCCAGAACATTTTGATAGCAATGACAGTCTGCAATTTCTTCTTTTGACATTTCATTGGCATTTTTGATAGTAAATAGTGAAGTAATGAACGAAAATTAACAAATCGCTAGTCAAATTAAAAATGATCATAGATTAGTTAATTTTCGGCTGATCAATGTATCAGAAACTCAAATTGATTTGACATCCATGCTAAATTAACAGCAGTGTTAGTTGATCAGTGATTTGACAGACCTTTCAGAAACCGGGTGTTAGTCTCCTATATTCGAATATACCAACATGTTCCTGCTAGACTTAGAAACCTGAGAATGACTGTGTTTCTTTAGATCAAAGCCATAAAAAATTGTAGATTTTTAGGTTATTTGCATTTTCTTACTTGCTCTATCTCCGTAACAGATCATGAAGAGTCGAGGTCATGACATTCCTTTTTTAAACAAATCAGTTCTAAAGATAAATGTCCAAATTCTGGAGAGTTCAACGATCTTTGTACTAACGTATAAGACAAGAGCCTTATACACAATATACACACATACAGTACACACATCGGCGTAATGAGAGTCCGCCTTAATGTATTCAAGAGTAATCTTATTACATTTACATATTAATCACAGATTTTAATTATCAGCCTCCCCGACTTGCCTGCGACGCTGTGTGTACAAAAATATTATAACTTAATTAATTTTGTGTCTAACGCCTCACATTCGGTGACTGTGGCCGGTTTCATTCGAAGTAGATGTGATTTTATAGTGCCTAAGTATGTGCGCACATTAAACATGGGCAAGAGCCCATCAGAAAAGGAAAGATTTCTTTTTTTCAATCTTTACTTGTAACTTAGTGGAAAGTAAACTGATAAGACCGGCAAGAGATCAGGTGCAAGACAATTTCCGCTAAATGGTAAGAAAAAAACGCTGGAATCATGCTTTTTACAGCGATTAAAAGTACGCTTCATTTACTTTAGTAGGTCCTTTTCCGTAATCCACTTCCACTTTACCAAAATCGGTCTAGTGGAGACCCTTTTTTAATATTATTAGCATTTTCAACTAGCTGCGATAGACTTTTATGTTAAACTGCCGAGAAAAACGTGGTTTGATGAAATATAGTTTTTGTGAACAACGTATTGTTTTAAATAATATAAAATAGGAGCAGATTATTCTAAACAACGATACCGTGGTCCCTTTTTCCCAATGTCAGACAGCAACTGTGTCGAAACTGTCTACTGAATAACTAACAACGTTGCTACATACTTACATTGCAGTTGCACTGATAGTACGGAGGTTACTTACCTGAAAACAAATTAAAAATGCATTTAACTAGACGATATGAATTAGCATTCAATTTTTTTTAATTTTAATGTAGACTAGCTGCCTCCCGCGATATCGTAAGATGTGCAAAATGTGCGCAAGGACCATGCATTTTGTAGCCTTAAAAATTGCCTGTCTTTCATCTTAGATTAAACTTTATAAAAAAGGTACTAATGAGTTAGTAGGCGGCAAACTTTTCTGATATTGATATGATGTGGACTAGAGTCGTTTTTCTATTAGGTGATCTGTTTGTTCGTTTGCTTCTTACTTAAAAATACTTCTTTGTACCAAGACTTTATTAAATAAATTAAATATAGAATTAAATAAACATTATAGATACAGAGTTGAAATAAAGTTTCTTATTATTGTTAATTTGTAGTCTTTCTTCTCGTCATACTCACATTAATATTACGATATAATATTTCATATAAATAAAAATAAAGCCAAATATATTTTAAATGAAAATTAATATTGTGATTGTGGATCACGGCGAGGTAATCAACAATTGACGCCGCTGCTTTGAATTCTACTTAGCCTGATATGCATTTGATATGCGAGCACCGAATCTGTATCCCTCGCAGGGCTGTCACGAGGTCAAAATATTGCAGCTGCAATCGCAACAGGACTGCCAAGGGGGTGAAAATGTTGCATTTTGATAATTTTTGTCGTACAATTTTTGTATCTCTTAAATATTATGTTTTTTGGAAGTAGATAATAAATAGAAGACAGTTATTACCATACTATAATATTCTCTTTTATTGTGCTAGTCAACTTAACGTGTAACATACCAGATAGGTCAACCTTGCAATGTTGCAGGCTTCAGAGAGACTAATTAAAAGAGTTTTCTTCGCGAAATATGTTTAATGACTAACTTAAGAACTAATTACACTAACTTATATACTAGGAGACAGGTAAGACTCACACTACAACCTAACCATTAGTTCCATAACCACCCATGTAAAATATGGTAAGTATTATTTAGATTGTATCAATCAACACAACAATACAATAAAGTAATACATAACTTATTACAATACAAAACAGAATAAATGCAGGAAGCTGTATAATATATTCGTCGTGATTATTCAAAACAATCGATAATTACAATAAATCCACTTTCATATTTTGAGGTCGACGGGCTCGCTACTCATTCGAAACCTGTATTTAATATGGTAAGGAGCAAATAATACACGGTTTTAATCAGGATGGGCTGATGGTCGGTACGCGGTGTAGGCGGGGCGCGAAACCGTAAAGTATTGCAACAAGCTACCGACGCGACGACGCGCCGGCCGGGGCAAATGAGGGCAAGTTATTGCATCTTCGGATTTCATCCCGAAATATTACAATTTTTAACCCTTAGATTTTTTTATTCTTAACATTATTATTTTTAACAAAAAATTAAAACCGATCATCATCATTTTGAAGTCGGTACCAGATATAGCTGAATCTTCAGTCTGCCAAAATATTTGAAACATTTGTAACTGGCACCGACTTCAAAATTATGAAGGATTGAGTACAGAAATAGTTGAGTTTTTGCCGAATTCGGAAAAAGGCACTATTCGATAGGAAAAATTATTTAATACTTTTTAGTTCATATTATAAGGATGTTATTGTTTTTACCTTGGAAGTCGGTTTTAATTTTTTGTTAAAAATAATAATTTCACTCTTTTTAGTTTTTAGTTACCTAGTAAGTAGTAAACTATCGCGTACTGTGTACTATCAAAGAAGTTGATTCCTATGCAGATCGGGGAGCAGTTTGGTTGCGTTACGTCAAACCCAGCCGACAGATCACAATTAACATTGAATTGACATATTCGACCAAATAACGTTGGTCTATCAATTATTGCATAGGAATCAATTTCCTCGATGGTACGTAGAATAATACACCTGTATTATATTATTTTACGTATCTTATTACAAGCTCACCGGTGAGCGAGACACAATAGAATAACAATATATTTCCAAGAATCCACGATCGAAGGATACAAACTATTAGCAACAAATCATAAGTATCGTGCAGAGACCGGTCTCGAACGCTTCAACTCTCAAGCGGCCACATTGTGGTGTTACACGAATTCGGACATCTATTAATAACCGGCCCCACTCGTTCGACTCGAGCGATCTTTGCACGAAAAATTTTGAGTGTGAAGTTTTGAAAATAGACAAACTGTGTTACGCTCGTAAAAATCTCATTATTCGGTATTTTATTCGAAGATGAACTTTTCTCATGTTCTGGGAATTGGATCCCAGGTGCGCGAGGTCTACCGTCTATGGCGGTTGCATACTAAGGTATAATATTAATATATTATCTATCTCGATGGTCGTCGCCGCGCGCCGCTGCGGCTCGGCCGCTAGTGCGCGCCCGGTCGCGAATTTACAAAGGCTATATCATTAGAGTGAAAGCGCAAACTGAACTGGCTTAGCTTTTGTTAGACAAAAACTTGACAAAACCCTTATCTGTTTTAGTACAGAAAATGACCGAAATCGCCTAGAAAGAGATTAGCTAAATTGTTTCTAACGTTGCAGCAACATATTATGCTATTCAATTTGATACCGATATGGTAAATACATCGTCATTGTTAACTTTAAAAATATGTAGGTGGATAGTTATATGAAAATTGTTATTACTTATTATTTTAATGTTACAGTAATGAAATTACTTACGCGTTTCTATTCTGTATTTAAGGGTCCGTATACGAAATTTGTCGATTTCGCTGATTTTACAGACGTGATTTAACAGTTAAAATACAGTATTTCTATAAGTTTTAATGCACAACATGTAAGATCATTTCAATTATAATATAGTGTTGGAGCTAGATTTTTTATTTTTTTTAATTATCTTTAAATAATCCAACTCAAACCCGCGACAGTTTTGTGATTTTTGCTGTAAAAGGTTTAAAATATCACCTTTTTATGAATTGTATTGACGTCTTAACGGTATGAAAAAAATACAATGCACTGTTAAGAAAGTCGTCTATAAAATGTTGGAATTACTTTTTACCACTTTAATATAAAAAACCGTTTAAAAACAGAAAATCTCTATCTGTCCGCTAACTTGGCGATCGTCCTTTTTCACCTGGCATATGAAAGACGGGCGTGAGTGTGAAGAGAGCAGTAGAAAAGAGAATACGGGCTCTTAAGTGACAAAAAATACTACTTAATTAACGAACAAACTTTAATTAATAGGTAAGAAACAGGTATGTACATAACTACACACTTGTTGAGAGTACAAAATATAATTATAAAACTATCTTAGATAAATAAACAAAAGCTCATCTATTAGAGTCTGGCTCGTGACTCAAACGGTATAAGCCTTTGTAAATACGCCGCCCGGTCTGGTACCTGGCAACGCGCGCGCCGTGCCGCCGCGCCGCTCGCTTGACAGCCCTAGCAGATTATAGCAAGCGAGACGCCAGACAGTTAATGTACTATGAACGCAAAGCGCAATGCAAAAGGTTGATATTAGGTTGTTTCATGTGTTGTTGTGAGACATGCATGTTATTTATATTAATTATCGAAGCAGCTTACTTCTCAGAAGTAATGTCAAATGTGTGCCTTATGCTCTGGACTTAAGGATGAATTTGTTTTGTTCAATTTTGGTGACATCGGTGACCCTAATGTGGTAATGATGATGATGATGATGAATGTAATTTGCATAGTAGCATATGCTTTCAGTTCTTAAAACAGCGCCTAAACCCCCAAACTTGTATCTATAAGGAATCCGGAGTTCTCTTAGTATCTTCGGAACCACGGTATACCTCGGTGCAAAATCTTGCGTTTTGGTAGCATATGCTTAGGATGCTTCTCATAAAACCAAAATCACCATATGTTTCCATATAAATTTTGAGGAGTTCCCTCGATTACTCATGGATGCCATCATCAGGTCACCACTTTTGTGAACATGGTACCAAATTGGAGTGAAACCTAATACAACAAAACAAAAATTTCGAAAATCGGTTCACAAACGGCGGAGTAATCGTTGAACATACAAAAAAAAAAAATAAAAAAAAAAATAAAAAAAAAAAAAAATATCCACAGCCGAACATATAACCTCCTCGTTTTTTGGAAGTCGGTTAAAAAGAGCCACGAATTTTTTTTCCGGGAAACGACAACTGTTGTTTAGACAAGTAATTGCATCTTTGGATTTCATCCCGAATAATTGCATTTTTTTTTCGAAACATAATATGTAATAAAATCCATCTACTAGGAAACGACATTTACCGTTTCTAGCCAAATAATAGTGATGATGACAAGGTCAAAGATTAGCGAATTTTGTTAATAAAATAAAGAAATCACGGTAAAAAATAAGTGTTCCCAAAATTTCAGCTTGATAGCATTAGTATTTTTTTTGTTATGCGCCTTCAAAGTTGGATGATCAAGTCGATTTTTTTATTTATTTATTTGTATACCATTCGATAACATATGCAATTAAATGCAACTTTTGTTATGAAACAACTTTCATAAACGCAATGTTTAATATACCTACCGAACAAAATTCTCTCCCAATGCGTACAAACTACGAAAGATCGTTTCGGGCAGGTCTATTTTATGACATGTTTGAATTCATGAATTGTCATATCTTGGTGATTTTTTAAGCTATCAGAGTCATTATTTCAGCGATGTTTCTATTTTAAGGGTATTTCAATTACCAATAAGAAAAAAAAATTAGTCATCATGCCTATTGCATTTTCGTAAATTTGATGCGAAAATATTTCAATTTTTATTTCTTCATTTTATTTTTCTTATTTTTTTATTGTTTTATACCGAAAGGGCTTTCAACTTAACTGGGACTACTGTTGTTTTATATGTGTCGTAATTGAAAGGTGTCTTAAGTGGGGGATTGGCAATAAATGTTTGTGTAACTGAGCAGAACCAAAAAGGACGGCATAATAACAATAATTATACACATCCAGATATCTGACTTCGAAATACACAATTGATAATAATTAAAGGCATCGGCCTAAAAGCTTAGGGCTAATTCGGGGAATAAATCCAACTTAATACTTAAACAATAAAGACCCGCAGTTTTTTAATTAAAAATTAATTAAAACCTTTAAATGCAACCAGTTATAAGTGGATCGCAATTATTTTTTATCATGGCTAACATGGCTCTTATTAAAAAGTAAATGAGATAACCAAATTAATGCATAAATCGAAGACGTAAGTGGATCAAGTGGATAACTAACAATTTAAAATTTAGAAACAATTGCTAATTTTTAACCGACTTCAAAAAAAAAAGAGGTTATGAATTCGACAGGTACCTATACAGTATGTAATATTTCCAGAACTGCCCAATTTTCGTATATGTTAGTCTATATCAGCGTCTGAACAAATGTGCCTAATTTCAAAAGTGTATGTATGTTTTATGTTTGTGTCCGGATATCTCTGAAATTACCATTCCGATTTCAGATAGACTTTCAGAAAATATTTGCAAAAATTTATTCTGAATAAAAAATTTTGAGTTTGAGTTTGAGTAATTCTTTTTTTGTTGTACTAGGTATTGTTCAACTTAGGGAATAGTGCAAGTTTAATCAAAATCGTTGCAGTAGTTTTGTAGATAGGGAGTTTTAATTCTCAATTACTAATTCTCAATTCTAAATTTTATTTCTCAATTCTAAATTTTGAAGTCGGTTTTCTTCTTCAATCTTTTTTTTTAATACAGCTATTTTACTTATAGTTTGAACAAACCTTGTGAGTAATTGTAACTTACCTACTTCATCTGGCTAGTTAGTGCTTTTCTATAAATAAAGACCACAGTTTCTTTTTATTTCAATAGATTTTCCCGGTTCTAAAGCCTCCATTTATGGAAAAACTAAAAATTTCAAATTTTTAGTTACCCACTTCACCTACTTAGGTATACAATCGGATTTACATTAGCTGATTGCTTATTTGCGGCTTTTGGCGAGCTAATTAAAATTAAATATTGAAATGAAGCGGCGTCTTGCGTTTGTGGGATTCCTCGATGCGTTTTGCATCGTTACCTTATAGGATCATGCATGCCCTGACTTCGTTTAGGTAAAAATAAGTGTAAATACTAAATAGTAAATCATATTATGAATACCATAATATTTACTATCCTTACCATGATTACTATATTTATATATACCATATTTACCATCCATATTAATATTATAAATTTGAAAGTGTGTCTTTCTGTCTATCAGTTACCTCTTCACGCCCAAACCACTGAACCAATTTTGCTCAAAATTTGGTATGGAGATACTTTGAGTCCCGGAAAAGGACATATGGAGACTTTTTATATCGAAAAAATGTAAGGTTCCTGCGCGATAAACAAATTTTGGCGCAACGGAGTTATCAAGTAGAAATTTATTATGTGTGATATTGTGTCGATATGTCGATGTTTTTTTCAATCCAAATGTGACTTTTCCAAGGTCCATATCTATATATATAAAACTCAAAGGTGACTGACTGACATGGTGATCTATCAACGCACAGCTCAAACCACTGGACGGATCGGCCTGAAATTTGGCATGCAGGTAGATGTTATAATGTAGGCATCCGCTAAGAAAGGATTTTGATAAATTCTAACCCCAAAGGGTTAAAATAGGGGATGAAAGTTTGTATATAATAATACTTTTTAACGCGAGTAAAGCCACGGGCAAAAGCTCGTTCTTTCTCTACGTCTCTTCAAAAATATCATGTTATATAGTATTATCAAGTTATTATAAGCAATTTGAAATTACTGCTCCATAAGTCTACGTCCTACGAAGCTTTTCATAGACAAGATAAAGAAGGTCAAATTCGATATTTCTTACATTTAGACAGTAATAGACCTTTTAAAACATTTTATTACAATAAACGTAACTGTTTAAGTACTAAAATGTAGTAATTTATTTTCATTCTTACATAGGCTTTTTAGTTGACAATTGTATAATCTTATCAATTTCAATATCTGATTACACAAGTGCGAACAGAAATGGAAAGTTTCTTAATTAAATTAAAAAAAAAACGCGAGTGCGCAGGCGCACGCGATACCACTTAGCATATTGATTAGAATCTTATCACAACCGGCACAGCCGCCAACGGTTCCTACCGTCATCATCATCAGCCCGCAAAGTTTGTGATAAAAAGTAGTCAAAAGTTTGGGGCAAAAGTTTTATAAGCATGAATAAATATTAGTGGCAGCGGTGGTGAAATTTGCTTTTTTTTATAAAATTAGGGGCCAAACAAACAAACCAACAAGGGATCACAATAATTACCGTCGCCCATACACACTCGCAAGTTTAGAAGAGGCGCGTTGAGGCGCTTTTAAGAGGGAATACGCTCTCTTCTTGAATGTTTGCAGGTTGTATAGATCCGGAAGTACTTCTTGCGACAGTTTGTTCCAGAATTATTAAGATTATTATTAAGAGCTTAGGTTTACTTTCTGATAATCAGAAAAAATGCTAATCTTCATTTTTAATTATTGATATCTTACAGATCCACGGTAACAAGCTGTTTTAGTTTTCTTCACCTATTGAATATTATAACGCAGTAAACTTACGAAAGATATTGACAGTTTATGTAACGTTAAATCTAACCAGGTTAGACTTAGTCATTTCGCAAAAACTTTGCCGCCAATTAGTGTTCTATTTATGAATTATGATATAAATCCAGCTACTTCATTAACCGTCCTTATGTTATTTCGAAACTTATAAATTTAATCGTACTTAGCGACAGGAAATCGGCCGATTATAGTCTAGGAGCGTGGGCAGATCGTGTCATTTGAATATAACTTTAATAAACATAGGGGTAATGATGATATTTCATTAGCATAGGCGAGTCGGCCAGCAGATAAATTAAGACAAAATACATAATAGCGGCTTTTAGCGTTACCTCATTCCTTATCATTACAGTTAGTGCCGCGGTTGTGTATATAAACTCCTGTAAGTTTTGTCGTACACGAAATTGTGATTAAGCCGTACTTTCACTGAAATTATACAATTTTATAACAAGAATAACAACGTAAATTATGGCTCATAATGCAATTTTTTTATTTAATCTGTACATTACACTAAAATTAGAGTTGTATTCCATGTATTACGTAAGTTTTTTCCACAATCTAAGGCCTAAGTGGCTTATCGAAATTGATCAAGACAATGACACGTAGGTAGCCGGTTTTTTTATAAAACTGTTATAATATCTAAGACTCTACCTAATTCAACCTGCTTATCGTTTTAATTAGAAGATAAACTCAAAGCATTGTTATAAAATAATGTTCTTAGATATCTCGCGATAATTCCAGTCAGCTCCCGGCCTAGCTATCTTACTTTAATTGCTTGTAACATAAATAACGGGCGACTTATTACGGCCGCCCGCGGGCTCACCGCTATACACTTTTATTTTAAGCCACTATTATAATTTCAATCCTATGATATAAATTTCCATAGTAATAATCATTACTAATTATTAAATGCGAAATTGTGTCTGTCTATCTGTCTGTTCGTCGGCTACGTCCTTACTCCTCTGATTCTGTCGAAATTTTGTATTGAGATACTTGAGTCGCTGGAAAGAACACCAATATAGTTTTTGTTTCAATTATTATTTTTAACAAAAAATTAAAACCGACTTCCAAGGTAAAAACAATATTAATAGCATCCTTATAATATGAACTAAAAAGTATTAAATATTTTTTCCTATCTAATATGTAGTGCCTTTTCCCGAATTCGGCTAAACTTCAACTATTTCTGTACTCAATCTTCATAATTTTGAAGTCGGTACCAGATATAGCTGAATCTTTATTTCTTTGACAGAAAATTTGAAACTTTTGGAACTGGCTTTGGCTTCAAAATTATGAAGATTGAGTACAGAAATAGTTGAAGTTTAGCCGAATTCGGGAAAAGGCACTACATATTAGATAGGAAAAATTATTTAATACTTTTTAGTTCATATTATAAGGATGCTATTAATATTGTTTTTACCTTGGAAGTCGGTTTTAATTTTTTGTTAAAAATAATAATTTCACTATTTTTAGTTACCTAGTAGGTAAACGGTTAGTGCCAATTCAAATTGTATAAAAAATAGTTTCATATTGTCTTCACTAGATGTCACTGAGGCGCTCCTGTGTCGCGCTATCGCTTGTACGTAGAAGTTTTATATAGGTAGTTGTAACTTGTAACAGATTTTCGTTGTGTTGTTGAAAGTTTGTAAGTAACTGACGTCTGACAACTCAACAGTGAGCTTGGTGTGAGCAGTGAGCATTGAATTGACAACATAAATCATAATATTGAGTGGTAATTGATCTCGTATAATTGTTATTAAAGGTGAACGCAGATTTGGCCGCACCGCACGCACCGCAGTCGCCGCATTCGCAATTCTTCATATTGTTACGGATACGGGAAGTTGTTTACGTGTTACGAATACGGGCAGTTGTTTACCTGCGCGCGACAGTTGCGCGTACCTTCTAGAAAAGCCCGACCCTTGTTTATGTGATTGCGTGTTTACGTAAACAATCCAAAATAGAACGCTCCAGAATTCGACGCGGGCCATATAAAAGGTAAACAAGCCGGCAGTCAGGCAGTTCGATCCGAGCGATCATCAAGGCGACTTCAAAGTGAGACAAGTGATCAATAGTGAGTGATTGTGATAGTGAACTAACGACTCGGCTACGACCTAGGACAGTGATAGTGCTCAGTGATTTGGATCTAGTGCTTAGTGTTTGGACTTAGTGATTTGTGTGAGCTAGTGTTAGTGAATAAAGTCTTCAAGAGAGTCACCAGGTCTTTCTCTCCGAATCCTCGAACCCTAGCACGTAACAACTGGTGTCAGAAGTGGGATTTGGAGATGCCATTGACTCCGAGAGAGGACTTCAAGGGGAGTATCAGGACAAGGGCGCAGCGAGCTGCTGCCATTGACTCCGAGAGAGGAGTTGGAGGTGGAGCTGCGGAGGCCACACCCACTGGGGACCAAGCTCCGCCCACTGCGGGGCAGGCCCCACCCGCTGGTCCCGCCCACCAGACTCCGCCCACTGACCACGCCCCCCAGGCCCCGCCCACTCTGGACATGGCCACGCCCACTGGCTCCGCCCACCAAGCCACGCCCACTCAGGCCCCGTCGACTAGCTACGTCCATCCTGCCACGCCCGTCGTTTCTACGGCCCCTCAAATGGCTCCTCAATTGGAAAGCATAATTGAGTTAATTCAGGCTTTGCAAGAGGCCCAAGACCGCAAGATTCTCGGCGCTTTGCAAGATTCTCAAAGGGCAATGATGGAAGCACAAGACCGTAAGCTCGGCGCTTTACAAGAGTCACATGATCGCAAGCTTGGCGCTTTGCAAGAGTTGCAAGAACGCAAGCTCTGCGCCTTGCAGGAGTCACAAGAGCAACAAAAAGTCCTCCAAGAAAAAGCACTTGGAGCTATAAAGGATGTAAGTGACACGGTGGTTAAGCTCCGAAAAGATGTCGACATAATGGACGAACGAGTTACGGGGTTAGGATTGGATGTAGAAAATGTGAAAACCGGCCTCACTGAACTTCAGAAGAAAGTAGTGCGCCTGGAAACCACAGGAGTGGCAGTGTCTAGTGGAACTACCGGAGTGGTGCAAGTGGTACAAGGACCAAGGGTTAAAGTGCCACCATACGACGGTACTACTTCATGGAACGCTTATCGTCAGCAATTCCAGACGGTTGCTTCTGCCAACGGATGGACTGACGAACAATGCCTGACCGCTCTCACTGTTGCGCTCAGAGGGCAAGCTTTGTCGGTCCTAGAAGCACATACAGGAAATGGGTTTCAAGACCTGATGGAGGCCCTTGAATCCAGATACGGGGAGCGACACCTGGAGCACGTGTTCCGTGCTCAACTTCGTGACAGAGTCCAACGCTCAGGAGAGGGACTACAGCAATGGGCGTTGGAAATTGAAAAACTCGTCAAGAAGGCACACCCAGGAGCCGATTCCAAAATGGTCGACACGAATATTGTACAAGCATTTGTCGACGGAATCAGGGATCTGGAGGTCAGAGCTGCAGTAAGGCTACGTCACCACACCTCGTTAAAGGA
This sequence comes from Lysandra bellargus, assembly GCA_905333045.1. Lineage (NCBI taxonomy): Eukaryota > Metazoa > Arthropoda > Insecta > Lepidoptera > Lycaenidae > Lysandra > Lysandra bellargus. Next base: position 4,578,961 of record HG995358.1, read on the forward strand.
AGCGTTGGCGCATGCTTTAGAGGTCGAGGCTGTCCGGCGTGACATACGGCAGACCTATAAGATCCGCGAGGTCCCCGAGGAAGTCAGGGAGGTTAAGGCTCCTACGAAGAAAAATTATGGAGCCATGTGCTATAAGTGCGGTGAGAGGGGCCATCTTCAGCTCAACTGCCCGCAGAAGGAGACCCATCTGGCAAGGATGAAAAGTCTCGAGGAACGCATGAAACAAATAGAGGAGCTGAAGAAAGGAGCTTCATCCCCTGCCCGGGATCAGGGAAACGAATAAAAGCCAGGACTGAGGGGCGAGTACTGGCTGACGCGGAGGAAGCCCCGATAACTGTTATCTCCCAAGCATGCAGCGGGAATAGTCTTGTGATTCAGGGGACTATTAACAGGACGGATTGCAAAATGACTCTAGATACAGGAGCCTCTAGAACGATAGTTAACCCAAATCTGGTAAAAGCCACAAGAAGACACAAGAGGAGAATTAACTGTCGGCTCCTTACTGCCTCCGGTCAGCCAATACCCGTCCTGGGAGAAATGTCAGTAACGATTAATGTAGGGGGATCCTCATACCCCCATGACGTTATCGTGGCTGAAATTATGGATGATTGCATCTTGGGTTTGGATTTCATGAAGAAGCATAACTGCAGAATTAATGTCGCTGACGGAGTTTTCAAGTGTGGCGAAGAAGAAATTTTCATCCTTGGAGGCGCCTGCGGGAAAGTCGCATGTGTAAAGGAAGTCATTATACCTGGACGAGTGGAAGCTAGAGTGCTCGTAAAACTACCGCCAGCTGGAAAGAAGAAGTCAAACAGATGCGTGTTGATCGAAGACATACCTACCAAGACATCAGCGCGGAAACTGATGACGGCGAGAACCCTTGTTAGAGGAAGCAGTAACGCTGTGGTCAGGGTTTTGAATCTGGGTGATCACGAGATCTGCTTGAACAAAGGTGACGTCATTGGAAAGTGCGAGGAAGTTGTCTGGATGAGAAAGTGTAGTTCGATCACAGGCTCAGACTCAGCAAACAGCAGCAACTATGGATTAGTGACTGAGCTACTCGACGACTGCAAGAGTAATCTGACTTATTCGCAGAGCATGAAAGCTAAGAAGTTTTTACAACGCCACGCGAATATCTTCTCCAGTCAGGAAGGCGACCTTGGAAGAACGTCGATGGTTCAGCACAGGATAGATACTGGAAACGAGAACCCAATTCGTCAACGAGCAAGACGGATACCCATTGCAAAGGAAAAAGAAGTTGAAGGCCTTTTGGAGGACATGAGAAGGCATAAGATTATTGAACCGTCTGCAAGTCCGTGGTGCTCACCTGTTGTATTAGTGAAGAAGAAAGATGGCAGCACAAGATTTTGTGTGGACTACAGGCGTCTCAATGATGTCACTAAGAAGGACAGCTATCCATTACCTCGAATCGACGACACTCTGGATACCTTGAGTGGCATGAAATGGTTCTCGACCCTGGACCTGAAATCTGGATACTGGCAGGTCGAAATTCATCCAAAAGACAAGGAGAAGACAGCTTTCTCCACCGGTAAAGGTTTATGGCAGTTTAACGTCATGCCCTTTGGATTGTGCAACGCACCTGCCACATTTGAGCGACTCATGGAGTGTGTACTGGCAGGCTTAGTTGGAGAGGCTTGCTTAGTCTACTTGGACGACGTCATCATTGTTGGCCGCGACTTCGAGGACCATTTGCGAAACCTAGAACGAGTTTTCGCTAAAATAGAGGAGGCCAAGTTAAAGTTGAATCCGAAAAAGTGTCGTTTATTCAGGAGTAAGGTCAATTATCTCGGCCATGTCATCTCCAGTGATGGAATCCAGACGGACCCGGAGAAACTGGAAGCAGTTCAAAATTGGCCAACCCCCAAGAACAAAACCGAAGTGCGGGCATTTCTCGGCCTATGCTCCTACTACAGGCGTTTTGTCAAGGGATTCTCAGAGATAGCCAAGCCATTACATCGGCTGACGGAAGATAAACGACAGTTTATGTGGGACGAGACTTCTGAAGATTCTTTTCAGAAACTGAAGAAACATCTGTGTGAAACACCAATCCTGGGGTATCCACAACATGAAGGTCAGTTTATAGTCGACACTGACGCAAGCAACGCGGCCATTGGAGGGGTGTTATCTCAAAAGCAGGGCGAAAGAGAAGTTGTAATTGCATATTTCAGCAAATCTTTATCTAAGCCAGAGAGAAACTACTGTGTGACAAGAAGAGAACTCTTGGCTGTTGTAAAGACGCTACAACATTTCAGCAAGTATCTCATCGGCAGACAGTTTTTACTGCGAACTGATCACGCAGCGTTGAAGTGGCTACTGCAATTCAAGAACCCTGAAGGTCAAGTAGCTCGATGGATTGAACAGCTCCAAGAGTACGACTTCAAGACGGAACACCGCAGCGGAAAGGCGCATGGGAATGCCGACGCACTTTCACGAAGACCGTGTTCAGAGGACTGCAAACATTGTGTTAAGCAGGAATCTAATGAAGTGACATTAAAGTTAACGAAAACAAGTCCTTTGGGTCCATGGGAGAATGATGCTATGAGGGAGGCTCAAGAAACAGATGACGACCTACGACACATCATCACATGGAAGAAACGAGGTAACGAAAAACCAATCTGGAGTGAGGTTGCACCCACTGGCGCTGCCACTAAGGCGTACTGGGCGCAATGGGACAGTCTGATACTTCAAAATGGAATACTTTACCGAAAATGGGAGAAGACTAACGGCAGAGAGTTCCATCTTCAGATAGTTGTCCCAAGAACGAGAGTACCGGATGTTCTCCGTGAAATGCATGATGGCGTATCAGGAGGTCATCTAGGTGTCAAGAGGACGTTAACAAAAGTGAGAGAAAGGTTCTACTGGTTGCATTGCCGAGATGATGTGCAGGAGTGGTGCCGCAAATGTACAACTTGCGCTGCAGTCAAGGGACCACAGACAAGGAGCCGTGGGAACCTGCGCTTGTATAACGTTGGCGCACCGTGGGAACGAATTGCAGTTGACGTGGCTGGGCCATTTCCTGTAACGGAATCGGGAAACAAGTATTTTATGGTTGTCATGGACTACTTCACCAAATGGCCCGAAGTGTTCGCCATACCAAACCAGGAAGCTACAACAGTTGCTTCTAAGCTGGTCGAGGAAGTGATATCTCGCTTTGGTGTGCCTCTCGAAATCCATTCCGATCAGGGCAGGAACTTCGAATCGCAGGTCTTCCAGGAAGTGTGCAGAATTTTGGGAATGCATAAGACGAGGACCACCGCGTACCATCCACAATCTGATGGAATGGTCGAGAGATTTAACCAGACCCTTGAGAGGCATTTGGCGAAATTAGTAGATGACAAACAAAAAGATTGGGACAAGTATATACCACTCTTCCTTCTGTCGTACCGTACCGCCGAGCATGAAAGCATAAAAGCTACCCCGGCGTATGTCAATTATGGTAGGGAACTAAGAGTTCCAGTAGACCTTTTGACAGGAGGGTCACCGGAGGAACCAAAGACCGTACCAGACTATGTCTGCGATTTAAGGGAAAAGATGCACTACATACACGCCATGGTTCGGGAAAATGGGTTACAGTCAAGTGAGAACATGAAGACCAGATACGACCGGAAAGCGAACACGAGCGGCTTCGAAGAAGGGTCACTGGTATGGCTGCATAACCCAACTCGCCGAAAAGGGAAATCTCCAAAGTTGCAGACCAAGTGGGACGGCCCATATAAAGTGGTTACCCGATTGAATGATGTGACTTACAGGATTCAAAAGCCACCAAGAGGCACATTCAAAGTGGTACACATAGACCGTTTGGCGCGTTATCATGGCAGTAACAACGATGCTCGGGACGAGCATCTCTAAGAGGGGAGTAGTGTTACGGATACGGGAAGTTGTTTACGTGTTACGAATACGGGCAGTTGTTTACCTGCGCGCGACAGTTGCGCGTACCTTCTAGAAAAGCCCGACCCTTGTTTATGTGATTGCGTGTTTACGTAAACAATCCAAAATAGAACGCTCCAGAATTCGACGCGGGCCATATAAAAGGTAAACAAGCCGGCAGTCAGGCAGTTCGATCCGAGCGATCATCAAGGCGACTTCAAAGTGAGACAAGTGATCAATAGTGAGTGATTGTGATAGTGAACTAACGACTCGGCTACGACCTAGGACAGTGATAGTGCTCAGTGATTTGGATCTAGTGCTTAGTGTTTGGACTTAGTGATTTGTGTGAGCTAGTGTTAGTGAATAAAGTCTTCAAGAGAGTCACCAGGTCTTTCTCTCCGAATCCTCGAACCCTAGCACGTAACAATATTATTATGAAGTTGCGAAGACTGCGGCGCGGGTAGGTAGGTATGCGAGCTTGCCTATAACTTCATATAAAGAATTCCGAATGCGGCGACTGCGGTGCGTGCGGTGCGGCCAAATCTGCGTTCACCTTAAGTTGACCTCCGTCATAGTCCGCGAATTTATAAGTGGTCGTCGGTGGTACTGCGTATATTCTACGTATCTTATTACAATTTGTTAAGACTGATATGAGTCATACGGCATACCCCAAGGCCCAAATATCAGGTAGATAGATAAATTTAAACAATACATTTAAAAAGATCTAAGTGAACACGTGCTGCAAAATGCTCGCAGCGCGGCATCACAATAGACATAACTACCAGTACTTCGACTGCTATGAGACTGACGAGTATTAATATCTGTCGTTTCTTTCGTGTTTCGCCAGGATAAGTTAAAGGCTGGCGCGCTGGCTGGTATAATTTAATTTTAAAAATAAGATTTTGAAATTGAATTCTGACAGTTTTCTTTGCATGTGCCAAAATATAAACAACTAAATATTTTGTAGGTTACGACCCTAGCGACGACTTTTGTCATAATACGTCAAACTTAAAAAAATTACATCAGTTCTAAGTCGGCATACTCTATCATTCTGTCTACTCTGGCAGCATGCCGCATGCCCTGACATTCCAGTTAGAACTTGAATACGATGTTTACGTACGCGTCGCCGCGCGCCGCCGCGCGCCGCGCGGCGACGCCGTTGCCTCTGCGGCGCCGACCGCCGTGTATATTAAACAGCCTATAATAATTGGTGTTGTTATGTACAAAATTATTATTATTGTATCCATACCTATGCCTTGTACTATTATCTATTTTGTGCCATGAGACATTGGTGACCTTAACACGACGTGGTAATGATGATGATGACGATGATGATGATGATGAATTTGAATTGCATGGTAGCATATGCTTTCTGTTCTTAAAACAACTCCGAAACTCCCAAACGTGTATCTATAAAGAGTCAGGAGTTCTCTCAGCATCTTCGAAACCATGGTATACCTTGACCCAATATTTGACTTTTTGGTAGCATATTCTTAGTACACTTCACATAAAACCAAAATCACCATATGTTTCCATATAAATTTCGAGGAGTTCCCTCGATTACTCCTGGATCCCATCATCAGGTCACCACTTTTGTGAACATGGTACCAAATTGGAGTGAAACCTAATACAACAAAACAAAAATTTCGAAAATCGGTTCACAAACGGCGGAGTAATCGTTGAACATACAAAAATAAAAAAAAAAAATAAAAAAATAAAAAATATCCACAGCCGAACATATAACCTCCTCGTTTTTTGGAAGTCGGTTAAAAATCTGTTTTGTCTACAACACAAATGAATAAAATTAGAAACGAGGAAAATGAGCATTTTATATCAGTAGCTAACATAGCAACGCATTGCCCGGGAAACGCAAAAAAAGACGCAATGTGATATTCTTAGGTCTCTTTGGTGGGGCGAGAAGTTACCTGGCTCTAGAGAGAGAGGGCACAAAAAATAATGTAAGCTCGAGTAACTCAAAAATGTACGGTTTTTATATGATATATCTATATCGTTTTTTCTGCCTCAAACCTCTATGTCAAGCAAAGTTATATGAATAGCCTGCAACGGCTGAACCGATTTGGCTAATTTTAGTCATGAAATGTTCGTGGAAGTTCAGGAAAGGTTTATATTTTTATTTTTTATTTAATTTATTAGGAGGATACGAAGTTGACCAGGTCATATAGTTATGTGTAACTATTCAAGATGGTCGCATTAAATTCTTAGATCGCGATGTATCTTTCTTCGTCTAGTAACTTGTACACTTATCATAACATTAACGATGATGTACAGCCAATTAGTAGAGGAGACGGCGGGAATGCGGAAAAATCTTGATACTTGCACAAACTGACAGATGTGGCAAAAACCTCTTTGATATTTGTGATTTATAACCTGATTAAAGTAAATAGGTGTTTAGGTGATTGCTATATTATGAATGCAGTGAACAAGACATAGATGATATATCAGAGATGGAAAAAGCGTGGCTTTAGTTACGGTCATTTCGATTTTAGACATTGCGAGGTAAGTAATTTATTTTCTTGCTTTCTGCCAAGTGCTATAGATCCTCAGTTTTTATTAATAAGACGTTTTAGATATAATATAAAAAAGACATAAAATTCTGCAATTGAAAATTAGACAATAACTAGTGCATAGTAAGTACAAGATGAACAGATGTGTAAAACTCACAAGTTTCTGATATCTTAATTAAGTTTACGACTTATGATACTTGTACAATATTATAAAAATCTCTGATCAGAAAGGATAATGATTGTAAATGTGAGAAAAGTAATTAAACATGGAATAAGGTCAGCCGTTTATTGCCGTGGGTGTTGTATTAATAAGGACATTAAAGAGATTTGTTGGTACAACGTAAACTATAATATTAAACCAATATTATAGTATAATTAAAATTATAATTCTTTTGAGGAGCATTTAACTTTTATGAAAATAAATGAAACGAAAATCTTGTGGTTTACATAAATATGTTTGTCCTGCTTAGGAAAAATTTGCCTTACTTTACTTCAAATTGTTTTAGTGCTTGTCTACGAATAATAAAAACTCTATTATTCGTAGGTACTTTTATTATATTAACAAAGGGGTGACAGTAAAATGTGGCGGCATTAGTAAAATTTATAATACCGACCACACGCCTAAACAGCCTTGTTTGTTATAAATCTATAATTGTTATATAAATAAATTAATATTTCAATAAAATATAAAGTAGTAGAACCAAAATTCAGATAAAACCATAATTCTATCTTCCTATAACGTTACATCTAACTCAACAAATAACAGTATCTACATTGCTTAATGTTCTAATCAATTTATGTACGACGTCCACCGTTTTAATATCAACTCTATCTCATCTTCTTAAAGTTCATTTTGGCGGAGCTTAACCGTTGAAATTACATTAAAAAAGAGCTCGTAGACCAGTAACTCTATCCGCAGTAATGATCTAATTACCGTGACAAATGAGCCGCATTAATATCATGGTAAGTGTTCTCGGGGTATCTCGCTACCCACTTGGATTATCGGCTTTTACGCTATTTTGTTGAGAAGGCCAGTGGTCAAAATGGTAGAGTAGCCTGTGGTCAAAATTCGCCCATGAATTTGATTTTTTTTGCTGTCTGATTTGTTGATTTTTTTTACTTTACACGGATCTTCTATAAAAAGCTCTAGCCCAAGGATGAAAAAAGTCAATCATTTTATATTTTATAAAGATAAAGACAATCTGTCTAATTATAATTTGTAGAGAACAAAAAATATATCATAGTAGAGTACGTTGTAGTCGTTATTATTGTTATGTGTATTTCTTAGAGTTATAATATTATAAGTATAAGCTACACTTCCTTAATTTTTTGCTTCGTATAAAATATTTGTGGAAGGGCCTAGGTAATAAACGAACGAAGGTCTAACCCCCAGAGGGTTAGGTAGTTAGGTTAGGTTAGTTACTTTAATATTCGACTAAAGAATACTCGACTAAAGAATACTCTACGTCTCTACGACCTATTACTAGGACAAAATATGGCATAATCAATTAATCTTATGACACCTTATTTCTTTAAATCGGACCAATAGTTGCTACGATGAAATAACTATAACACGGTGAAATTAACTAGACGCACGGTTTGATGACGTCATTATGGAGCTCGCATGCTATATAATATATAACGTGTTAGTTGACGTGTTATATGTAACATGGTCTAATAAAATCCCTTTTTTTAGTCGGGTTAAACATTGTTTTTCAAATACGATTACGGATATACAGGAAAGCTTTTAAGTAAATGTATTATGCATTAGATGAGTATGTAATATGCATTAGATGAGTATGTAAAAAGTTCGAAATCCAAGGCATATTTCATGTTCAAATTTCTAATTAATCTTTTATGTAAATTAACATTAAGATATTACGCACCATACAATTTCTTTTGTTACGAATGAAGTTAGATAATTACATAATTTCTTTAAATGTATTAAAGACGCTACTTGTGATATTATCTCTTCCATTTCTCAGACTGTAATTATTAGAGAATGCGTTTTAAATGGTTTTAATTACATAGAAGGTGCAGAAAAGCCATGCTTGAGGCGGTAAGATACTGAAACTTCGGACTTACGTGTTTTTAAGGATTAAATGAAAAAGGACGTTTCAATTTTGTAAATATGTAAATGATCTTATTATGGCCATGATACTTAAGGCGGGGATTAATCTCAATCCAAAACGATAATTTTGCACACAACTAAAGACCAAGCGTATACGCATCGCAATAAGATTTATTTTAGCTTAGCATAAAACTATTTCTTGATCTGATCTGATCTTCTATATTTTTCAATTTTTTAAATAATATCTTTGGAAATAAATATTAAGAAACAAAATTGTTCGGGTCAGAAGATTTTAATATAGATTTACTAACAATTTATTTAAATAAAATGTATAATTATCCTACTTAGTACTTATATTTCGATGAAATAGATTTTTGTCGGCGGTGAGTTTGTAAATTAATTACAGCCAAAGTATTACGTTTTATTAATATGTTTATGGTTTAAAGTCTTTCAAATATTGTGATTTATATCTCATATTTTTTACATTTCGTTATTATATTGGAACTAGGGAAACCGTGAGTCACGGAATAAAAAATTGGGGTTTATCCTCGCCTTAACGAAATAATATTATTCCATAGTTAGATCGCGAAGTTAGCAATCAAAATGTAATTAAATGCAATTTGTTACTTGACATTTAGAGGGCAGCTAGTAGGTCTTATCTAATAAAACCTTTTTAATTCAATAAATAATTATTTTTCATATCAGAGCTTTTTATAGCCATGATATTATCACAAATTAACACTAAATACATGAATCCAACTTGCGTTGAAAGGATATCGCATAAAACTAATTTAACGTTAATTTACTACAAAAATATGCATAACTAAAAAACAAATATGCCTTATCTAAACTCGTATCTTTTCAAACAATTTAACACGAGTAACTAATTATAGTGAACGTAAATCATCACAAGTCCGGAGTTTCGGTGGTTACAATCAAACTCCTTGTGATTATACCTCAGTCGCCGGGTAATAATCTCAGCCATATTTATGGCTTACCTAATTATCACAATTTTGATACTTGAATTATTAGCCAATAATTCAACACAAATGATTAGGTTTGCTGTTTGTATTTTCTATTATACGTATTACATATTAACATTTAGTAATTTTACTGCTTTTTTCAAACCTAATTAAGAGTCCGTATACGAAATTTTGCCGATTTCGCTCATTTAACAGACGTGATTTAACAGTTAACATACAGTATTTCTATAAGTTTTAATGCACAACATGTAAGATCATTTCAATTATAATATAGTGTTGGAGCTAGGTTTTTTATTTTTTTTAAGTATCTTTAAATAATCCAACTCAAACCCGCGACAGTTTTGCTGTAAAAGGTTTAGAATATCACCTTTTTATGGATTGTATTGACGTCTTAACGGTATGAAAAAAATACAATGTACTGTTGAGAAAGTCGTCTATAAAGTGTTGGAATTACTTTTTACCACTTCAATATAAAAAACCCTTGGCGATCCTCCTTTTTCACCTGGCATATGAAAGACGGGCGTGAGTGTGAAGAGAGTAGTAGAAAAGAGAGGACGGGCTCTTAAAACTAAAAAAAAAATAACCAAATGATCAAAACCGTCAATTCGTTCAGTACCTAGTTTTTGCACAAAATAAACTAATACATGTAATTGCGAACGTAACATAGCTATTTTTTTTTATTTATTTAAATCAGGCATCTTGGCCCATGCACATATAATATTTGCACATGATCGAAGTCGATTGTGTATACTATAGTATAGACAAATTCGCAATCATATTGACAATCATAGGTCATCATGTGGAAGGGCTTTAAAGTGCGACTAAATTCGCCGATGTTTCCAATAAGCTGTTCCGATGAACATTAATACTTTTTATCTCATCATAATACTGCCCGATAGGCCCAACAATCTTATCTGACTCCGCATCTTCGCCGTTTCGCGTTTTTGGGCGATATTTTTAGCTTCGGTTTAATTTCCGCCTACGTGTCACGGGCTCAAAAACTATTGCGCATCGCTCAGACGTTAATACAAAGCAATCTAAATTGGAAAATAGGCAACGCGCAGTGTGTGCTTACCAAAAACGACCATTCCGAATACGACGCGATTAAAAAAAGAAGTCTGATGCCGATCGCGGGGGGTGCCACCCCAGCGCGCCCCCTTTTTTCGTATTTTTTTCTTTTTTTTCGGGAGGTGGGCGTACGGGTGCATACAGCCAGTACCCACCTTTGTTTCGCATAAACAAATTAATTTCGGCCGCTGTTTTTGATGCCTAATTCGTTGATCGTAACTCAAATTTCTAACCGTGCCGTTTTTAATTTGCGCGCGGATTTCATTCGAAAGGATTTCAATAACTAGGATTTTAATGCTGTTTCATAATTATTGAGTGTATCGCATTGCGGATCTACTTTTTACTCATTTATAATGTTTACCGTAGCCCGTAGAATGTTCCAGAACCTTCCTCCAAAATACACCAAAGATCACCAAAAAAAGATGCGTTTTCAGGTGATGATGAGTGCGACACGCGTTCATTAAAGGGGGGACAATGCATGTTTGTGCTGCTTTTTGCACATTTTTTTCATGATTTCATTTCATTTCGCCCACCCCCCTCTCCCCCGTCCTCCTCGCAACTGTGCGGAGGCGCTTTTTTTATAATTCGTTACCTTTTTTATCGGACGGAGGATGGGTGGCGGACGCGGTCCGAACATTTATCAAACGACATTTTTATGCACTATATTTATAAGAACAATGCGTTTTAGACTCGCAAAAGCTTGTAGTGGGCTAACGGTTTATTATAAAGGTTGGGGTCTAATGTTTTTGGGATATTTGTAGCAGGAAATTGCGAGCGTAGATTTACCAAGTACAACTTATCAAATCAAATCATGTACTTTGTGAAACATATAATTGAAATATAATATCATTCTTATATATGAAAATGGATTTTAAAATGTGTTAGTCGCGCTAAAACTTGAAAACGGCTGAACGGATTGGGCTGATTTTAGGCTTAAAATATTCGTAGAAGTGGGAAGGTTTTAAAGTGACACGAAGTTGACCGGGAAAGCTAATAATAAATAAAAATGAATTTCATATTTTGTTAGTCTCGCTAAAATCCGAGAACAGTTGAACCGATTTGGCTAATTTTAGTCTTGAAATATTGGTGGTAGTCCAGGAAAGGTTTATATTGGGAGGAAAATTGTACAAAGTTCTCTAGGTCATCTAGTATACAATACACAGTATTATAACATCATGTCATCTTATCCATTGCTAAAGTAAAGGCTTGCGTTATAAAACTTCAACAACTTTGTGTTTGTATAATCATTAATACAGCTCTGGGAGTGCAGTCTCTGGCAGGACGAAAGAACTACTATGCTAAACAATCTATTCTGTACATCTGGAGTCGCATACTACGGTGATCTCGTGGACAGCGCTAGAAACTTCCGTGCCTTCAAGCGTTTTTGTCACAATTATTATTGGCAACAGTCAAACACAATAAACTCCAATATTAACTTAGCTTTAGCTTAGGAGTCACAATTATTAACCTTATTCCGTGGTGCTCCCCCTTAAGTTCTTTGACTTTCGGTCATTGCAACTTTGTGCTGTCTCCCGCTTTTATGGGGAGGGAAATTGGAATCTTCCTACTCCTCCTATTTTCTTCTGATTAATTTCGTTGCGGGTCCCAAGACAGTTTTAGCATGTCCCTCGGGCTCCCTGAGATCATATCAAAGGGTTTTCGTGGTTGGATACCGCTGTCGATCCTGGCGACACAGGAGATACAGTGGTGGGAATGTGTGGTGGGCCAAATACAGCCTTCTACAATAAAACATCGTCTAAGAAAAAGACTGAAAGAAACAAAATATATAAAAATGTCCAAATCATAATAATAAACATAATTAAAGATCAACAAAGACTCTTTCTTATTGCAAACACCCTATAGCCAATATCCTGTCGTTGTATTGATAATAATCTACAGAGTGCAGCGATAGGTGACGTATACAGGGTGTTCTATTTGTTTCATTGTCATTGTCCTTTGTAACCGTCCATATTGTAATCGGAATCCGTTTAGGAGATAATAGATGTTGCTTTTACTCTTTTTAATACTGCTCGAAGATAATTAATCTTTTATATTCCATTTGATATACGTCTTATTTAACTAGCTTTTAATGTATTTTTAACTTCGCAGATGATTTTTAGGGTTCCGTAGTCAACAAGGAACCCTTATAGTTTCGGTCTGTCTGTCTGTCCGTCTGTCTGTCTGTCCGCGGTTTTGCTCAGAGACTATAGGACCTACAAAGCTGTAATTTGGCATGAATACGCATATTGATTATGACGACAAAATGATACAAATATTTTTTATGGTACCTTCCCTACACATCAAGTGGGGATGAATTATTTTTTTCGCGTTCACGGCATCTTGTGGGGTATCGTTGGATAGGTTTTTTAAAAATCATTTCCCTATTTAGGGATCCGTTTGTGAAATATTAAGTTTTAAAGTGGAAAAAATCGTTAGAGTCCAGTGACCCCTCCTTCTACCAGCTAAACGGTTGCTTCTGGAAATGTGAAAAAAATTAATGGTAGTAGGAAATATGCTGAATTTAAAAGGAAAACTATCACGGCTAAGAAGACTTCATAAGTTATTGAGTAATAGTCGATCAACTAAAAAAAATGTATTTGGCGAAGTACTTATACAGGAACTTTTCGTTTAAATTCCTTTGAAAGTTGATGTTGTTAGCTGTAGTATAAATCACGTTATAAATGTACATTTATTGACCATACAAAAATTTTTAAAAAACTAGCTGTACTACGGAACCTTATATTGCGCGTGGTCCGACACGCACTTGGCCGGTTTTTTAACTCTATTTCAGTTCACCCATAGCCATGGAATTCAGAAAGCTCCTTTCTTAGTGAACCATAATATACATCATAATAGTGTGTGAAATTTGGAAAATGTAAACATATCATTTTTAGGCTTAGACACTTTTATGTAAAGGCTCCATTCCACCGCTGCGCCCGCTGTGCACGGCCACGCGCACGCGTTCGCGCGTAGCGTGTGCGTGGGTTGCAGTGGACACAGTCACATATAATATTTTCTTACAAAGCGAAGCTTGACGCATGTGCGTAGCCTCTCCGTGCGCCGCGGTGGAATGGAGCCCTTACAGTAATTTCGGAAGCCCTATGTTTTCAGTTGGCATGAGAAAAAATACATGTTACAACTCTGGCATCCCTAATGTCGGGCGGCGGCTACTACTTATCATCAGATGATCTCGCTGTTCGTTTGCAGTTTTTTATATCATAACAAAAACTCTACAGAAACCCTAAGCCATGGAATTCAGAAAATAGTTATCATGTGATTCTTTATTTCGTTTTTGGACCAAAATTGATAGAATAAATCTTGAAGAATGAACAAAAGCAGCAAGCTTTATACAATAACATACTTATCATTTCAAATGAAGATATTAAAGTGACGATAAATTGAAATTGAAAAGAACATGAGAATAGTACGTGATAGAGCATTTCGATTTAATCATTCCTTAATGTTAATATTGTTTTAATATTCAATTAATGTAGTTAAAATGAGCTTTTGATTCACAATGTGTATAATGTTTAGAATTTTAAGATAATTTAATTAAGTACAACTGAAGACGTGAGGTGAAGTGGGTAAGTAACAATTTGAAAATGTTCATTTTTTGCATGAATGAATGTTTAGATCTACGATGTCAATACAAAGGTTATAATTCTATGGTTTAGATCCTAAAACCTGATTTGATAAAAAATGTGGATTTTATGTGTAGCCAGATATATTAGTCAGATGATAAAGTAGGTATATTGTATCTTTTGTTTATTTAAATTACAAGGTTAGTAATCCACTTCAAACTTCAGTTCGGCGCATGGTAAGGCTGCGTTTCCACCAGAGCTGAACGGAGCTGTGTTGCGAGGAATGTGTTTTTAAAACCAATAGAATAGGCTACTGGACCTATAATCAATTTCATTGAACAAATACATATTTCTAGTAGAACTTGGCCTAGGAAACCGTATTTCACCCTTATCGTGAAATAAAAGTTTATGATTGATAAATAAAGTCGATTTGAAAATATGATTTTATATTTTTTTATTGTACTGACGAAAACGCTTTTGCGATGCTTCCGATTTGGATGTGACGTCATCACATTCGTAACTTAATATATTTTATTTATCGCGCTCGTTATATATAAGTTTATTTGTACATAAGCCTAGAAAGATTTTTAAAATATATTTTCTTGAATAATTCAAATAAAACATTAGTTTTATGTCTTCTATATTTTATTGTAGTTGGGAAATGAAATGGCCAAAACTTTTTTCCAAAAGTGTTCAACATTACAAATGATTTCTAAATTCTTTTTTAATTTTTTGGAACTGCTAGATTCGTACATATTACTTTTTTCAATAAAGAAAGTATAAAATACAAAAACATGACGTCACGTCGTTTTCGGCGCCATATAAAAAGCATATTGATCAATCAACATTTTTATGGGTTTCTACTATTTAGAATATTAGTTTTTTTTGGTGAAAATTAATGATTAAGAAGCGATTAGCATGAAGAAAAAAAGTAAGTAGGTCAAGTAGCCTATTGCATCATTGACATGACTTTGCCATGACGTCGCTCAGCGCGGCGATGCCATTGGTTCTCAAAAATACATTCCTCGCAACACATCTCCGCTCAGCTCTTGTGGAAACGCAGCCTTAAACCTTTATAAGTTTATATTGTGCCGTATAACTTTTTTTTTTAATTTTTTATTCATAAATAAAGGTTTCATATTTTGTAAAATTACACAGAAGTATTACTTATTACTAGTCGTAACTTAATTCCAACCTTTACGTTTCAACAAATTAGCTACTTTGTGTTATTCTAATTGACAATTCATTCTCAAGCAATTAGGCATTAATTGAAAGAACACTAGTAGTTCAATAATTAAGAAAAATATCAATTGTCTATTTCCATTCAATTCCGAATCGATTATTAATTTTATTGCAATAATAATTATTGTTGTATGAATATTGTTAGTAATAAGTTATAAGATCTCATAGCTGTTTCATATTCATATTTAATGATTGCATTTTATCGTATCTATCTATACTCACATAAAGTATCTATCTATACTTTATATAAAAGATAGTTTACTATTGCAATTAGAATTAATCATTATGATTAATTGTTGCATGTATCTATTGTAAAAAACTGGATAGGTATACTTTATCCCTGTCTACTAAAAAGTTCTAGTAAAAAGTATTTTTTTTTACTGTTTTTTTTCATGTTTTATTTTTCCTAGATAACTACTAAATCCAGAGCACAATTTTTTGACATATTTTAAAATATTTACTTAAAGAGGGAAGCATATTAGCCGTTATGTTTTAGTAATAATAACTAGCGGCCCGGTACGTGCTTCGCTACGTATAAAGTGAAATAATACAAAAATCAGTTAGAACATCGATTCGTTTCTTAAAAAAATATATTGCTTAGTAATTACTAGCTATTTATAAACTTTTACCATAACCATAACCATATTTTTTATTTTTCCATTTTGCGCGTGAATTAACAAAGGGCTACCGACTCTAAAAGAGGCAACATAAAGTTGGCCATGTGAAAATCATGATTCTTACAAATTCACACCACAAACGTTAATATAATTTGTGATTATGAGATGGCATACGATCGAGAGCAATTTTAAACAATTGAGCTAATGCGTTATGCTGATGGAAAAACCATTGTAGCTCACGAATAATTTCTTGTCTTGTTACAATGTTAGAAATAATTGCACAACGTTGATCCAATTCAACACCATTAAAATAAATTTGTAAAAATTGATGATCAGCGTCGGGGGATGATAATAACGAACCAACTTGATGATAAATATGGCCCTGAATCTTTAACATGTATGCAATTGTAGGATGTTGGATAAGAATTGTTAAAACTATCGAATACTTTATGATTAAGATTGATATAAACATGGGACAATCTAGTTGAAAAAATAATAATTTCACTCTTTTAAGATAGTTATATAAGGCTTGGCTTTCTGTAAAGAGTAAAGACTTAATATGTGTTCTGCTTAGTGACTTTGGATCCAGGATACACCAAGGGCGGATCCAGCTGTGGCGCCAGGGAGGGGGGGGGGGGGCACATATGTAGAAACATAATAAAATCAGTATGTTTAACTATTTTACTTAGTGATTCACCTAGGACCGCCCTTGGGATACACCCTCATAAGTCATAATACGAAAACTCATAATCAGCTGACTTCACTACCATCACTTTATAGTATCCGCAATACTTAGGGGCAATTTATACTACTAGTAAGTCAAATAGTATAAATTGACCCTTATAATAATTGGTGAACCAGATGTGGTAGTGATGATGATGATGATGATGAAAGTAATTTGCAAAGTAGCATATGCTTTCAGATCTTAAAACAGCGCCTCAACCCCTAAACTTGTATCTATGAGGAGTTCGGAGTTCTGTTTAGCACCTTCGAACCATGGTATATCATGGTGCAAAATCTTACTTTTGCTAACATATGCCTGGAATACTTCATACTAAAGCAAAATCGGCATATGTTTCCATTTAAATTTTGAGGAGTTCCCTCGATTACTCTTAGATCCAATCATCAGATCACCACTTTTATGAACATGGTACCAATCAACGATCATATTATACCCTATACAATAAAACAAAAATTTCCCCGTCTAAAAATCTAACCGTTTTTCTTGAATTCATCTATTTTCTTGAATTCATTTGTTACAAAAAATGTGATAAATGAAGAACCACTCGACCGATTTTGTGCAAACTTCACATAAACCATCTACTAAATAGTCCGAACAAACACTGAAAATTTGGTTTGGATAAGTGAGCCCGTTCTTGAGTTTTAAAGTGACAACGAAAATTGCCACTTATTTTTATATATTAAGATTTATTTTTCTCGAAAACAAAACTTTCAAATTTTAAGTTTGAAATTCGAAAGTAATATTTCGTATATTAATATTATGTTGGCCATTGCGGTCTAAGATAAGCACATGAAGGCATGCAAATCTGAAATAACAGTTGCAGCGGGGGCATGATTGATCCAAGTCGTTTGTCAGGGGCCCAGTGCCCCCGACAGGGCCCCTGTGCCCCTGCCTAATGCCCAATTTCGTTTTAATTACACACAGATCATTAACGTATGCCAACACTTACATTTTGGAGTATATTTTAGCCGAATAATTTCGAATTTTTCAAATTAGATTGCGTATATTTGGATGAAAAAATACAATTTCTGATCATTTTACTGGCCTGATACATTTATCATAATTCTACAAGGTGGATCAATCAAAAAGTTTTCGTTTCATTAAGGCCGTCCCCCGAGCAAACGACCTTGACCATACATTTGCCGCGTTGCCGAGATCGCACCAAAACCCTATTTTTTACATATCTTAGTACAAAATTGACCTAAAAAAAATTTTAAACGGGGAATACGTTGTTTATGATTTTGTCGATCTATTGGCGTGTGTTTCAAATAAAACTAATTTGTAAATCCTAAGGAGATGCTGCATGTATGCTTGAATTTTAATAAATTGGCTTTAGTTTGGAAGCTGATATCATGAGTATAATAAACAAAAACAAAAAATTTAAAACGTGGAAATGAATGTTGAGATACTGAAGATTATTGTTGTATTATTATTATAACTCTCTAGCTTTCAAATTATGAGCTTATAAGGCACTAAATACGATAAATTTCGGATTCTCCGTAGGGAAGGCCCTTAAACGAAAAATTTTGATTGATCCACCTTGTAGAATTAAAAAATTATGAGTAGTAAAGTATTTTCTTAGAAGTGTAACCTATCTTTTGAATCGAGACGAAAACAGATTTGTGGCTGTTCAATCATAGCTCTAGTACTAATCTTGTTTTTGAAAACTGACCAAGAATGTCCTATGTTATTACTTATTAATAACATTAATCATCATCATCTCACTGCTTGCCAAATGAAGGGTTTCCCATTACCTGTAATGCTACGTTCATATTAAGTAGTTTTTATTTTATGATCTACTAGACTTTTCAAATGCTACAGTGGTCTAAAACAGAAATAATGTCTCACGCGACGAATATAATTATAAATATAAGTTAAATAAGCATTACACTTGCAGCTGACATTTAATTTATGAATGCATTTAAGAACCCGTACTCTCTTTTCTACTGCTCTCTTCACACTCACGCCCGTCTTTCATATGCCAAGTGAAAAAGGACGATCGCCAAGTTAGCGGGCAGATAGAGGTTTTCTGTTTTTTAAAGGATTTTTTATATCAAAGTGGTAAAAAGTAATTCCAACATTGTATAGACGACTTTCTCAACAGTACATTGTATTTTTTTCATACCGTTAAGACGTCAATACAATCCATAAAAAGGTGATATTCTAAACCTTTTACAGCAAAAATCACAAACTGTCGCGGGTTTGAGTTGGATTATTTAAATATACTTTAAAAAAAATAAAAATCTAGCTCCAACACTATATTATAATTGAAATGATCTTACATGTTGTGCATTAAAACTTATAGAAATACTGTATTTTAACTGTTAAATCACGTCTGTTAAATGAGCGAAATCGGCAAAATTTCGTATACGGACTCTTAAACCGCATTACAGACACCTTTGCTTTAGGGTTCCGTACTTTTGAAAAGAAAAATGTTTTATACTTTTTGTAGGATCGATGTGCTCAATGCTTATGCAATTTTCAAATAGACAATATTTAATGAAAACTAGAAATCTTACATTTATGTTACCTTTAAGTTTTTTTAGTAACTAAATAAGCGTAAAAAAGGTACTATTTTTTTTAAAGCCGGTAGTGTCCCACTGCTGGGCAAAGGCCTCCCCTCTTTCCTTCCACACGGCTCTCTCTTTCGCTGTATTTGGCCACTCTTTATCTACAGCGTCTAGTTTGTCGCGCCACCTTTTCTTTGGTTGGCCTGTTATTTATAAGTATGGGAATTGGGACTACAGTTTTTAAGCTTGGGTAGTATAAACAAATATCCAATGAAACAGAGATCTGAAGCAAAGATATTATAACTAAGCAGCTAAAACCCATCCTATGTCCTTTCCTGGGACTTAAAGTATTAAGGTCCCAAGAAAGGACATAGGATACTTTTCATCCCGAAAAAATGTACGGTTCCCGTCATCTAGTAAGTATACTTTTCTAAGCAGCTCCGACCCCCATCTTTGTTGAACTCTACAATTAATACTACGGAACCCCGCAACATTTGGCCACTCTCGTCCAATATAAGTTTGTGAATTACAAGGTGGCCAGCGTAAAAAATGATATCTCCCCCCGGCCACCCACTTTAATTATCATTTTTTGCGCTTTTTACTGCTAATAAATTTAAGGACATGGCGGTAATGTTGTTGCCAGGATCAGCTAGTTATAGGTTTTTGCACTTAATACAATTATGTTGTTAAATCTAGTCAGTTTTATGACAAAGTTTTTTTGGTATTTTGCCATAGTATGTTGGAATTAATTTATAAAATATAGAAGGGTAAGTGCACCAAAATGAAATAATACGTGTTTTAGCGCTGCGTATACAAAATAATATTAAATAGCGTGACGTTGAAAGAGTGTACAAATTTTCTATACATTAATAAAAAAAACTATTTCTAAACTGCTCCTGTCGCAATTAACTTTATATATAATGCATTGTTAGGACTCACTTCGTCTCGTTTCTCTATGTGTTTACTGACCCTAAGGTTGTATTTTCAGACAGCATGAAATTCATACATAAAGCTTTGACAAGGAAAAGCTTAAAGCCAGGATTTTTATATAAGTGCGTGGTTCATTCAAACTAGTTAATGTACTATAAAACAACATTATAATAATTTTATCTGTTTTCCTGTATCACATAATTATTTTCCTTGTTTTGTCGTACTACGTGGTCAGACGTTCATCTATAATATTTAAAACGCTATTAAACATTATATTTCTCTCTACGTTAATATTGTTTTATATTACAAATCTGTATTTAGGCGGATGGAGCCGCGCAGAACGTCAAGGCTCTAGGTCAGCAGTGCTCAACCTTTTTTAGATGCCCTTTTCAAAGGCGAAATTTCTGACGGACCCCAAAATAATGTTTTGTGTTTGGATGATTTGTCTCCATGCTATGCTGGTATCTAATGACGTATCTAAAAACAACTTGTGTATCGTTCTCGAAGCCTCTACAAGGAGTTTGCGGAGCCCCAGGGCTCCGCGTAGCACTCTTTGGGAATGACTGCTCTAGACGTATCACATTTAAACTATACTGTACTCGGCGAAACATGGCGGTAGCATTCACTGCCTCCCTGTCAAAAACTTGTCATTTTCTATATAAAGCCGCAATTGACACATCTGACACTTCACTGTCAATCGCGGTTTTTATAGAAAATAACAAGTTTTTGACAGGGAGTCAATGACCGTTACCGCCATGTTTCGCCGAGTACAGTATAGATCGCCAAAGTGTAGTATTTTTGGCTATAAGTGAGTAAATCGTCCTAACACGAATCATGAATGCAAACTTACACGAATCATGAATGCAAACTTAAATCTTTTCAACTAATTGTAAACAAAAATAGTTAACCTCGCGTGTAACTTCAATTCGGTGATGAATTTGGACACTCAACTTTCACCCTTACAGTTGCAGCCATAAGGATGAAAGCTCACAACTGTATTCCATGTACCTGCAACTAATTTTGTATCTTCCGCCTAAAGGATTAAAGTGCAATTTGCCTTGTAAATGTTTCTAAGTTAAAAACCCTTGCGTCTTGTTTTGCTTCAAACTTGGCTTGTTTAGTTGATATCACTTGTAATTTGGAACATTACGTTTTTAATGTACCCACACTCATCATTTTTTAAAATGTCAGTTTTTAAAGTTCTGAAGTCGAAGGAAACGAAATAGTACCTACTAATAAAACGTTCATCTGTCTATCTTTCACTAGGCTGTATTTCAAGAACCGCGCGATGGCTAGATTTAAGTAAAAATTTCCACAAATTATGTATTTTTGTTGCCGCTAAAACAGCATAAACTAAAAACAAAATAAATTAGGACAGCTTAATATTGCTCGTATAAATATGTCCAATAATATTTAAGAGCTATATAAATAATGCTCGCGTAAGTAAACATTTTATTCGATTTTATCAACTTATTTTGGTGCTGCCATAAGTGGCAGTGGCCTAATGAAATTTGTTGAAAATAGACCACGTTAAAAACGTGATTCTCTCAATATATTTGATGTTAAAATTCGACAGCTTTTTCAATTAAATTTGATACTAGACCATAACATTATTAATTTCGAAATTCGCGTAGAAATACTTAAGCCTTTAAGCCCTTAAAAACCGAATGAATAAAGTAAAATTCGTTATGACATCGGTTTTTAGAATCGCATAATCGGAGCCCGCATTTGAAAAGGTATCGATACAAATTGATAGAATGTAAAAATCTAGGCGGGTAATGAAAAAACTACGCAGTCAATACGTGATGAGAGGCAATTTTACTGCACTTGTAGACATCGCATAGTTCGGGCGGGCGCCGGCCGTGTGGGGGCTACCCGATTCCCCAAAAAAAGAAAAGAAAAAAATAAACATGGCCGCGCCTCCGCGCGCGGGAAAAAATGCAGATATAATGCCGGTAATAATAATAATAATAGCCGATCGGCGCGCCGCCCGCCTCCACCCAATTTTCATTCAAATGTGCTCCTTTTTTTGGACTTTTTTCTCGATATTTTTTGGAATTTCCATTACTAAAGCGAATCGAGTAGCCCTTCTGTAAACTATCTCGATACGTGCACCAATATAATAAACTACTCGTGCAGTGTGTTTATATTTTTTAATTGCAATTAAAAGGATACGGCGTGCAAACATCACAAATTATACTTACTAATCTATTCTCTTCACGAGCTACTAACACAAAGAAACAAATTATTAGTCTACTATAGAAAAGAAAAATCACAAACCACTCCTAAAGAAAAGAAAAGAGACAAAGAAATATCTTACAAGAACATGCATTGTCAATAAACCGGAGTAACCTTGACTAACTCATTCAGAAAAGGAAAAAGTTCTTGCGTGAGTGGAGTAGGGCGCTTCTTGCCCGGGATTCTAACGGCTATTTCACTCGGAAACACGTGGAGTCGAATACTTTTTCCTTTTTTTATTCATTTTCTTTGTCATTTTGTTTGTTTAAAGTTTCTGTAGAAATAGAGAGTGAGACTTATTTTAAAAGTAAGAGCTTGAGAATGTCTTAAACATATTTAGAGTTCTTTATATATTTTTTTTAAATTCTGCTATCTAATTCAAAGTAATATATATAGCCTTAATATCAACGGAAAAGTAGATAACGATGAGCATTTTAAGAAGTCCAGATATGCTTTTTAGACAATCTTAGGGTTTTGATCTAGACTGCTCCAAACACCTCAAATCTTTTGATCTGTCTTTTCTTTTTGTCTGAATAATTAATTAATAAGTCACCTACAATATTTAACATAACGCTTTTTCTTTTTCCACTTCTCGTTTGACACTCCATCACTCATGGAAATTCCATTTTCCGCCGGGGGGAGGCGGGGGGAGGGGTGCATCGCGCAATGGACATGGCGGTTTTTGGGGTGAAAAAGGGGGTGGACGAAAAAAAGATTGTTAAAAAGGCTGGCCCCCGCGACGCACACACGCGGGCGTGCGGGGAAAAAACTCGCTAATCGATACTATAGATTCTGCAAGTAGGTTGCGCGGAGCCGCCAAATTAACTTCGCACCTAACTTGGCGTTACTTTGGCTTTAGGCTTGAAAAGGCCGCCAACTTACGATGCTAAGGAAAGGATGTCCTATGATTTTTCTAACAGTTTTTACGTAATAATGATATCCTATCGCAAAATATTTTTATTGCTTTAAATTCTACTAAATAACAGCATTCAAGAAAATTTCGAACGCCTTCAAAATCTCAAGAAACTTGACTTTACAAGGGCTAGTTTACAAAAATGTTGGTTACTCTTTTAGAAACCTATTCTTAGCTTTGTGTTTAAAATATGTTTTCTAGCCACTTAAGTACATTACAGTAAGATAACAAACAGCAAAACTTATTAGATCTAGTCGTAAAACCTAAGAAATCTATCTTCTACGACAAATAATAAAGCTTAAGCCCAAACTACATTTGCACTACTAAAAATATTCTAATCAAAAGTAAGAAAATTTTAATCGAAGAACTAAAGAAAAGAATTAATAATGTACATCACACACTTTACGTAAGATTTTTCTTCAAGTCTTAAAATATTTTGTTACTATTAACCCATCAAGTCCCATAAGGACACTGGTGACCGGGATAACAATAGAATAACAATAGATTTCCAAGAACCCGCGATCGAAGGATTAATTAGAATATTTCAGCCGTAATTCTAATTAATCACTTCGACGTCTAAAACAAAACATAAGACGAAACTATCAACACTATCACTGAACAAATTAAAGAGAAAAAACTAATTAAAAATAAGAAAATACTTGAAGACATAAAGAAAAGACTTAAGTATCTATAAATAGGTATCTGAATAATAATAATTTCTACTCCTAAAAACAAAACTAGGAACATTATCACACTATCAAACACTAAGATTAATAAATATTACTTACTAGATGATGCTCGCAACTGCGTTGCGCCAAAATTCGTTTAGCGCGGGAACCATACATTTTTCCGGGATAAAAAATATCCTATGTCCTTTCCCGGAACTCAAAGTATCTCCATGCCAAATTTCAGCAAAATCGGTTCAGCCGTTTGGGCGTGAAGAGGTAACAGACAGACAGACAGACAGACACATTTTCGCATTTTTAATATTAGTAATATAGATTCAGACTGTATATATTTTGTAAAACAAATTTGTTGATGTTTAGACTTCTAATTGTGGAAACATAGTGCTTAGAAATTAATCATCCTTCGCGTTAGCTTATGTAACTTATAACTGTAACTTTTCCGTTGAAATAAAAATAAAATCAGTGAAAAGATAAAGAAAAAAATCTAATTAAAAGTAAGAAAACACTTGAAGACATAAAGAAAAGACTTAAGTGTGTATAAATAGGTTAGGGGCGCGCGGGTTAAGCAGTGGCGGATACAATGTGTTCTCAGAGGCGGGTTAAGTGTCTCACCTCATTCTTGAGGTTTATGGGCTCTTGCTGCGGCCGGGGGCTGGGCCGCCCATCAGCGCCCTCCTGCATATCAGCCTCGCATCCCGACTCGTCTGGAACAATTTTTTTATATTATCAGATGAAATTGTTTGCTAAATAAAAAAATGTATATTTAGTAACATATTACATGTTTGTACATCATTAATAGAAGTGGTTGGCTAAAATATTTGTATTTAATTTACTTATAACATGACATTAAATGTACTATGAATTTCAATAGCAATTTTAAGGCTGCACGCTTGGAGATCTAATGATCACTTAAAATTAATGAAGATTTTGAAAATTATTCATTAAAGTTGTAATTAAATCTCTTATTGTGGTGCCGTCATAGCGATAGAAAAATGTAATGTATTAGTATCATAATAATATGATTTTGTCTCTATCTTTAAAATTATATTTTTAATCTAAGATTTAAGTGACCTGTAAATTGCACTAATTATTATTCCTTAAATTACATTTTTTACAAAACCATTAAGTTAAAATGAAACTAATGATTCAACCTGAAAAATAAACAAATTATGTAAAAACCTGCTAGAACCTATTTTATTGTAAGGTTACCAAATTTAGTAAATCGGACTTTAACATTTCAAAGTTAGTTTGAATTAGGTACCAATATGTTTGGGATTATTAAATAATTATCAAAGTAACAAAAAAACCTAATCGTTCTTGTTCTATTTCATATC
This sequence comes from Lysandra bellargus, assembly GCA_905333045.1. Taxonomy (NCBI): domain Eukaryota; kingdom Metazoa; phylum Arthropoda; class Insecta; order Lepidoptera; family Lycaenidae; genus Lysandra; species Lysandra bellargus. The sequence goes on from HG995358.1 coordinate 4,604,289, forward strand.
CATACTTCCATACTAATATTATGAATGCGAAAGTGTATCTGTCTGTCCGTCTGTCTGTCTGTCTGTCCGTCTGTTACCTCTTCACGCCCAAACCGCTGAACCAATTTTGATGAAATTCGGTATGGAGATACTTTGAGTCCCGAGGAAGGACATAGGATGCTTTTTATCCCGAAAAAATGTACGGTTCCCGTGCGATAAACGAATTTTGGCGCAACGGAGTTGCAAGCGTCATCTAGGTAAGTATAATTAGTAATTACTATACGTTTTAGAAGCGAATCTATTTTTTCTAAAAGACCATTCTTAATAGTTATTACTTATTAATATTGATTAATTTTAATAATAAAAATATTGGAACATCTATCGAGTTTTAATTCTATGGTAAAATATAACGAAAGTTTTTTGAACTGCCAAAAATAGTTTTTGGTACTTTCGTAGTACAGCGCTACGCCGTAGCACTTCTACGCGATTTCAACTTTGTCTATTTTTACCTATTTTTACCGACTTAAAATAGAAGGATATTATTGTTATTTGTTACGTATTGTTATTAGATGTGTATTTAACCTGTAAATCTTAAACTACGATAAATCAATAAAATATAAAATTTATATGTAAGAATTAACCAACTAAATACTTTCAAGGAACTTTTCAAGTTTTAATAGTTCCTACTCTTTGTAATAAAACAAATTAATCACACATATTTCATACAATACTTATTTAACAAGCAAATATTAAATCAAACCTTATTAATATCTCAATCGGAAAAACGAATAGCAAATTAAGCGTCGGGAAAACGTGTGAAAATGTTTTTATTTTCTTCTGGAATTGAAGAGCAGGATTGCAGCAGGGTGCAGGAACGTTTGAGTCCGCCTTTGAATGGGGAAGAAAGCTAATCTGACAACCCTGAGGGGAATAGGGTTGTCAAATTTATTAATTTTTATTATTTTTGAATTTATTGAAGAAATAGTTATATTTTACTGGCTTTACTGGATTATTGGCCAATTGTTTTTCTAGTATGCTTTTGAAGGTTAGGAATTTATAAAGATTAGGAAAAGGAAATATTAGGAAGATTCTTGGTTGTTTACAATCACCCTCGTGTAAGGAAGGGGGTGTGATTTTAAATAATCCTTTCTTACTGTTTACTTACGTTAATTGTTTTTTGATCAATTACAATTACAATTTTGGCGTTTTTGAGAAACATTTTTTGTACTTATTTATGTAAATAATAAAAAGTATCTACTACTATGTTAATTCTAGTACCTTTCAAAATAAGTGTGTAATATTTATGATAATTGTTTTCGCCTAAAAATTAACAAACTTATATTGACATTTCAGTATAGAATTTAAATAATAATAATACATGTTATAATAATATTTCCAAAGTACCCATCAATTTATATCACAAAACCACCTTCGGAACTTTCCCAAATCCACAATAAAAGTTCACCCTCAAACGGGCGAAGCTCACACAAAAAACGCGAGGGGTAAGACGGGCCTGACCGACCCCAACACGTAGGTCAGGGAGTTTTGACACCTTTGACACTTGTTTGTGTTACTTCTGACTGTGGTTTGTAACTTTGGTACGCGTGTCCTTTTGGGAGTTTTGGGTCTTAGCTTTAGTAAGTTCTTTGTGTTGTTTTTCAGACGTCTTCGAATGCGAAAATATATCTGTCTCTGGGTCTAACTTTGTGCTACTTTTCAGACATTTGCGAATTCGAAACACAGCTAGCCTGTTTCTCTGTAAAGACATATGTTTATTTGCCTGTGTGCTCGTTTTATAAAGTTGAAGTCATAAAAAGACAAAAATTGATCAAATACTCTAGGTGTCTTAGATTTAGTCCTAATACTATTTTCCAAGATAAGGCCCAGGGTCAGGACTCAGGGAGGACCTTTGACACTTGTTTGTGTTACTTCTGAGTGCGGTTTGTAACTTTGGTACGCGTGTCCAGTCATGGGAGTTTCGGGTCTTAGGAATATTAACTAAGGGCCGGGACACAAAAACACGGCACGGCGCCGTACGGCGTCGTACGGCGTCGTACGACGTCGCGTCGTAGAAACTCATCTTGAATTTCTATGTGAGCTTCTACGGCACGACGTCGTATGACGCCGCACGGCGCCGTGCCGTAGTTTTTTACGACGCGCGCCGTGAATTCTCACGGCGCGGCACCGTACGGCGCCGTACGACGCCGTACGGCGCCGTACTGTGTTTTTGTGTCCCGGCCCTAAGTTGTGATACTTTTTAAGACGAATGCGAAAATAATATATATCTGCCCGCCTCTTTGTCTTTCTGTCCATTTGTCTGACTGTCCCTCTTAAAGTACGGAACCAAAATAATAAAAAAATATATACATATTATAATTTATGTTAAACAAGTTGCTACCTAAAAGTTCATTAAGCCTAACTTTTCTCCGGGACCCAAATCAAATTAAACTAGGGATAGTAAAAAATACAAAAATACATATTCTCGCATTCATAACATTCTCATGAATTCTCATTAAAGGGCTAGATCTCAATTCATGCTCATATTATCTTTAGTCGTTTATTGTTTAAGACATAGATCAAGATAGATACCGCATGTGTGTACTTCGCGTGCCATATCGCGTTTCCAAACGACGAGCAATGCTCGTCTTTTGAAAGTTTTTTTCTTTGATCTGCTATCGGAATCGGACGTTAATCGGAATTTTAAATTGAGCTATAGAAATTCAAATAGAAACGTTGGCCTTGATAACGGACGTGGTTTATACTGACATTAGATACTTTAAATAATAGGATAACATACTTGTTATCCTATTATTTATTGAACAATTCATATATTACCAGCAAATTTGCCTTGTAAGCTGATTATTGACTAATTACACAATTAGTCAGTTTATTCTGTTACGTGCACATAATGTTAATACAATATTTGTTTAAATAATGGTAATTTAATATTATAATGTGGACACCATTTTCTTATAGAATGTGACGCCATTCCTTAGAAATGCTAATATGTTTTTATTTTTAAATATATATTTATTTATAGTATGTATAATTTATAATTTTTTCATCTCTTTTGAAGGTATTTGAATATGATTCGAATTTTATGATTATGAAGTATTTTTACGTTATTTATCACACATGCTCCTTTTTTGAACCTTGAGATTTCTTTGTAAGCATAAAATTTTTGGGAAAAAACTACTGTCAGTAGGTACGAACTTCTAAAATATTTTGCTTTAGTTTAAGTTTCAATTTTGCTACTGTATCGACCTAATCCATTAAAAATTTTACTTGATGATGATGATACACTATGAACTGATTCTTATTGGAAGTTAGACTCATAAGCAAGTCAAGCTAGATTCATATTATAACCTACAATAGTTAGGCTAGATTAGATTAGATCCATAACCAGCTGATGATTCAACGACAGAATTCCGTCGAAATAGCTTCTCCAATATTTCGAGGCATTGGGATTAAAGATCTATATTCTAATATCCTAACCTATTGTCCTATAAACAACACTAACGAAACAAACATAGTCTTTCCGGCCGCGCCACGGGATTTTCGCCCCTACGGCCCTCTCGGACTAAGACACCGAAGATCATTGTTCCGCAAATAGCCGGCCGGCCTAAGCAATGCTGGCTGATGCCAAAACGTAGCAGCCGTCGAATATGATTGCTCCTAATGCGCCGGGCGACGGGGGGCAGGCAGGGGGGTGGAAGGGGGCTGCCCCCTGCGAGGTTACTGCGTCGCGCCGTGTTCTGACCGAGCAGTAAGTCTGGCTTAATCCTATCGGAAACGCGGCCCCCATTGAAGAGATGCACGCAGATCGCACGACGTGTCTTACGATATCGAGATTAGATCTACCAAAAAAATTTACTCTTTTTTTAACCTACTTCCAAAAAAGGAGGTTCTATATTCGGCTGTGGATACATTTTTTAAAAGTTAGTTAACAAGTTTATCTCCTTTAATACTGATTGACCAAACAGCCTCCCACATATTTTTTCTTAGTAACAAAATATAATAATTTATGTAAGCAGATATTTATTACCCAACTAGATGATGCCCGCAGCTCCGTTGCGCGAAAACTCGTTTATCGCGCCGGAACCGTACATTTTCCTGGGACTTTTTATCCTATGTCCTTTCCCGGGACTCAAAGTATCTTCATACAAATTTCAGCAAAATGGGTTCAGCGGTTTGGGCGTGAAAAAGTAACAGACAGACAGACAGACACACTTTCGCATTTATAACATTAGTATGGAAGTAAGGATAAGAATTAAAATAAAACGCACACAAAAAACGCACGCACACGCAAAAATAAAACGAGTTTTTGATCCAAAATAAAGCGATCATGAGAACATTTCACATCTCGTTTATGTCAGTTTAAATTAATTTGTTAATTCAGAATTAAGTTGCATTAACGTCAAAATGACTTTCTTTCGTCCATATTTAGTAAGGTTACATAACTATGAGAATGTTATTGATTGAAAGGTTCCCACGAAAAAAGTTAATATAGAGGACAATATTTATAATTTATTAAAGTGGAACGTGGTACCTTAACACTTTCGATATTATGAGAATAAATGTATTTATTGGGAAGCAAAAATTATTTGCAGTAAAATTATGCATAAATTAATATTATATTTTGATAACTCAAGATTTTAACAAAAGTGACAAACCAGTATTTTTCCTAATTAAAGCTAATTTAATTGAGTTTTGATTTTCCTTAAAACCTTAGCCTTAAATAGATCAAAATACTTAAAGGTTATTTTAGGTGATTTAAAACAACTAGTATAAACCATTTGTTAATCACGTTATAATAATATTATGTAATAAACGATTGTTATAATAAAAGTTTCAGAAAATAGTGCAGTTATGCTTAACATATTGTGTTCTAATTACTATTCATAATAATTATTATCTATAATTTCTATAACTTTTTTTACTTCGTTTACAACAACACAGTAGGCACACACTCATAAATAATGCATGTACTGATAAAGTGGGCCTAAATCTTTGACTTGCCACAGGCTGGTTATTGGACCGTGCATAGATGCAAAAGCCGAGACTTATCCCGCCCTCCACACACCTTGTGCACCCTGCATCTAGGGGGGTCGCCCCCCAGTGGAGGGGGGAGGGGGACATTACAAATTAATAGCACAAAGACCGGCCGCAGATCGCCACTGCGAAAATTTACAGGCCCCAGACACTTACATAGTGCGAGTACATTATGTATTAAGGCTAAATTTTGGCACCGTTCGTTAAGGACAAGAGTTCATAACTTTTAGTACAACGTAACCTGGTAAATATAGTGTGAAATGCAAATATGGGTCAAATAAAAAAGGTCATGCATCATTTTTTTAATTAAAAAAAATTGCGTTAGTTTAATGGGAGATCGAGCTTTTCTTCGAGTTATAAAAATACAGAAAAATACGCGGTTTCCAGGGACGACAGCTAGATAAAATTTTCATTGCATAAATCGCATATATTATGTATATGGAACTGCTGCAGTAGCAGTAGTCGAAAACCTATTAAAATATACAATATTGTTTCATTTAAACTTTAAAGTTTGAGGTTATTATGATCCTAATGCTTTTTATCCATCTGTCAATATCCTTAATATTGTTATTACTTTTTTAAATTGTTAAGAATTAATTAGGTGTAAGAATTGTTTAAATATAAATATAGAGCAGTATGAAGGATTATCTACACTGATCCAATTTCCCGGGGACAGCTGTTTAGACCACTACCCCTATTTCAAGTGAATTTGGAACTTACACGCAGGGAATAGAGCCTATAACCAGTTAACTTGCATCGTTCTCTTACAATGATTTTGTTCTACTAACAGCAAACTTTCACAAGCATACACGGGAAGATAATGTCGATAGTAAAATGACAGTTAAGTCGTACGTCATCTTTGTGACTGACATTTATACCTTACTTGTCAAAATGGCCCAAAAAACCAAGAGTGGGACTATTTCGACCACGAGCCTGATGATACCCACATCTATATGCATCTATAGCTGCTCTATTATCACAAAGAAGTCGTCGGACGTTCCCTTAATTGTATACTTTATTCTGATCGGGCGAATAATATCGGGAGTTTTAACGAACGCTACAAAAGTAAGCGGACAAATTGCTTCTAAAACAACAAAAGCCGACCGGAAAAATTCACAATCGCACCGAATCATTAATCTCAGAAACAAATGGAAATCGTCCGACATCTGCTGTGCCGCTCGAAAAAATGGCCGCCAGTCGACAGTTGTCACGTTATTCTCCACGGGATTAATTAGAAATGCGATTAAAAGCAAACAAAACAGGGAATGGTGAACTTAAATTAATGAAAAATTACCACCCTCCGCGAGCACTCGTCAACTCTTTTTTACGGGGTCGCTCCCGCGCATTAAGCGGCTTTCATTTGAATTCGAAATTAGAATTACGCGCGCTTTATAATTATTGTTTTTTTTTTCGGCGAACGACCGGCGATGTCTAATTTCGAAAGCGGCTAATTATAGAGGATCCTTAATTATGTAGTGAGCGATAATTTTATTACTACACTTAAAATTTAAGTCCTTCGAGACGCGTCGAAGCAAATTGAAAGACTGGATTTTTAATTTCGTCTTAAGCGGTATTCTTCTTAAATAATTACAACGATTTATTTTTTGATAACCGTTAGCAGATTTTAACTTTAATCCTTCGATCGTGGATTCTTGGAAATCTATTGTTATTCTATTGTGTTTCGCTCACCGGTGAGCTTATGGGGCTTGATGGGTTAAATTGTTATCTGTTGATACCTTTTTGTTTTTTAAAGGTAGACTACCTTGTTTAGGGCAATGTTCATACACCTACAGTTTTCAAAATGCAGATGTAATATAGTCGGGAACATCGAGTATGGGCAAATGCAAAACAGAAATGAATCCAAGCAAGAACACATCAATATGGTAACAAGACCGGCTCTATGCATATTGCTCTTCCAATAATACTGTCTATGAACAACCACGAAGAAAATTTTCACTAAGGAAAGGGTATATACTTCACTTTGTTTTCGATAAAAATATATAAAATTTAATTAAATATTTTAAAAAATGTGTAGTATTCAGAAAATATATTATAGCTATAAAATTACTAACAGAAATTCAAGAATGCACAAAACGAAACGACCAATTATTTTGTAAAACAAAATTTGCCAATGCTAAAATGACAACACAAAAATCCACGTCGCAATAACGTTTATGTTGAATCAATCGTAATACAATGACGAAAATTGCAATAGTTGTTTGCTTTTTCAAATGTAAAGCTGAACCGTTTGGGCCGGAATGTCTAAAATGTGCAAATCGAATAACGAAAACTAAACGGTACGTAATGTTGGCATTACGGCTGAAACCTTTGCGTGTTAAAAATGCAAATAAAAAAAAACACGCATGACTTTGCCGCGCGATTTAATTTTAGAACAATGGCGTTCGAAAATAATAAGTGATCGGGACACCCGCGGAAGGGCAATGATGAGTGCTTTTGTGCGCGGAGGGTGTTGAGAGCACTCGACGTACGCGCCTCGAGAAATCCAGAGTTTTTTGTTTAAGTTGATTTTATAAGTACGGTATAAACGCAGGTATGATTAACATTATCATACAAGATACTTGAGATATTGGGATAAACGTAATATGAGTGATAATTTTCTGTTATACTGTAAATTCTACATTAGATCCTTTAAGGCGCTATATCGAAAGTAATTTTACCGCAAGGGCAATTTTATACTTAATTTGTATGACTATAAAGTCGTGAATACGCTGCGGCCAGAAGCTATCGGCTCGCTCGGAAAACGTACGACAAAACGTAATTAAAATTATTTAAAAAATAACTAGGAGCATTTAAGCAAAATGCTTCTATACGATTTTGAGTTGCAAAAGTGTCTATCAATTAGACTAATTTCCTACAATACATCTATTTTCGTTTAAAAATAATCTTCAAATTTCGTATTTTTAAGAAGTCATTTCGAAAATTAAATGTATCGAGGCAAAATACATTAACCGTGTTTCTAGTTCTTCTCAAACCTAGATAAGGCTATGAAGATATGTATATCTCATCACCAGATTTGTAACATTTCTGAGGGTCCTATAGTATTACGTCTTTATGACGTAATACTATAGGACCCTCAGAAATGTTTTTTCAATATAGCGCCTTAACCCATCAATCCCCAAGCGGCACCCGGCTGTCGCATAACAATTGAAAATCTACTGTGTCTTCGATTCCCACGATCGAGGTATTAACTTTTATCCAATCTAGTTATCTGCAATGTAATAAATTTTGTTAAAAACATGTTAAAAGCATTAATTCCAAAGAAAGCTAAGGTTCTTCTGTCATTGTTTATAAAATAACACCAATAAAAATAAGTTCCATGACAACTAGTTTTTAAAATTTTTCTTTGTGTTTTTCTTTACTTGAGAGATATTTGCAGCACTTGAAAATATACTTACCTGAAAGTTCCTCATTTATGAATTCCAAGATCAAGATGGATTTTACACTTCCCCGAGTAGAGAGGGCTACTTGGGGAAGTGTAAAATGTACTTGTCTGTGATTTATGCACTATTCACATGCATCATGCATGCATGCTTAGACCCCGCCTATCAAAGAATCATTTAGACGAGTGTAAAGAAGACTTTATAAAAAATCGTTTACTTAAAAACTATGATATTTTGCCCGCAAATCGGTGCGCCGAAATTAATTTATCGCAATCGCAAATTATTCTTTGTTAAAATTTTTCTACTTTGATTCAGTATATTCCATTTTTTTCAAGAATCAAGGTATCCATATTAAACCAAAATTTGTCAAAATTGGTTACGCCTTACGCAGTATTTGTTTTTAAAAAATCCAAATAAATTGTTATTATAATATATAAGTGCTAATCATTATTATTTATTTGATTCTATGATTAGATATCATGTTATCTATATCTTTTTAAGCATCAGTGAAAAGAAAGCATGATTAATTATTAATATCAGCTATGGACTCCCTACACCACGTCAGTCTGGCCCCGTGCTAAATACTTGAAGGACTTGTGTTACAGGTACCAGACAACGGAAATATATTTAATGCTTTTAATACTATACATATTACGTATATTTAAGATTTTTATTATATCATACACATCCAGACCCGGGAACATTGAAAATTTTAATTTTAATTGACAATTAATTATAAACACAAGCGTTTTTAAAATTGATATTAGGATGAAACATAATAAAGTCAGTAAACTTATTTTTAATAAAATAAAAAGGCTTTCAAATATCATCGACTACGAATAAAAATTATTGAGATCTTTCAGACTTCCGAATACCCAGTAGGCGACTGTCAAAAAGCGTCCAAAATCCGCAACTATCACGATTTAAACACGAAATTAATCCGTCGAACATTTACAAATATCGGTCAATTACCAGGCGAGTGAGATAACAATTGAATTCGGTTTCACTTTCATCGCAGCCCGGTTAACGCTAAATATAATAATAGATGTACGAATACATCAGCGCTCCCTTACCGCCACTTTCAGTTTCGGAACGCATCGCTACTCGTACAGATTAAAATGCTCGCGCAACGTCGACGCACGCTCACTCAATATAGCTTAAATTATGCACTCTTCGTGCACGGTTCCTGGGGAATTCACCGAAGAAATAAAAAAAATCTTGGTAGTTATACTATACTCGGCGAAACACGGCGGTAGCGGCCATTGACTCCGTGTCCAAAAAACTTGTCACTTTCTATATAAATCGCGATTGACAATGAAGTGTCCGATGTTCGTAGTCTAAGGGCGATATCGTATTTTACATACTCGATGCGAACTTAATATGAATCATATCACTTTGAATTCGCAAAAAGTTGGAGATTATCATTCTAAAAGCTACCAAGATAATATTTTCCGATAAATCTGTAATAATCTGTCTTTATAAAAGGTCATTTTTATTCTTAAATATTCTAAATACAGTGCGAGCATTTTTTCATTAAGCGCCTAGACTAAAAAGGTCAACGATCGCCACCGCCATGTTTCGCCGAGTACAGTATAGGTAGTTTTACTTTTCGAAACCCACCAAAAATTTTATTCCCCATTTTACTGGGATCGCACTTGCCCCTTTCACCAATAAATATATTTACGCTGACTATATATTTTAAAAGTCCGCTGTCTTTGACTGTCATATGACTTCCAATGTGCCAGACAACAGCGAACAATGACAGCGAACGTTTAATTTGAAAAGTAACAGAAATGACAGCGACATTTGTAAATTAGATTGTTTGCTATTCTTATATTTTTATTAAGTAGTAAAGGTTTAAATAATACTGATCTACTCCACATTATGCAATTTCATCTTCTATTTTCGTCATCTTCTTTTTATTCAACTTTCATTTGGCATATTCAATAATTGCATGCGTCAAAATCCACCCGCATTGAAAGAAAAGTGTCATAGCGAACGCTACGATTTTAACGCGCGTCACGGGCATGCCACACGTTCGCTGTTGACTGCGCTATAACGCAAAGTTGAACAAAAAAAAAGGCACAATGTGGACAAAGCTAATCGCCGTTTAACTATCCACGTTGGGCCATGGGCCATGGCCAATGATGGATGACTATGATTGTCAAGATATCTAAGATAACATACATATTAATCAAAACTCGTGGACGAGTATTATAATTTATACCCCTCTGCACATTTGCCATTGCTTACTCTATCATACGCAAGCGTAAAGAAGCTATAATAATCTGATTCATGGACGTATGCGGCCTTGGTTATTCCAAAAAATGCTGCCAAACAATTAAATTTGACCGCAGAAATATAATTTACATCTAACATATTCCATTGAACATTTTCTAGATTATTTATCGCGATTATTGTCTGGATTAAGCGGAAAAATAAATGGGCAATTTTAAATTCAGAATCATTTGGTATAACATTCAAATGGGATCCATAGATTACGTAGAAACGTTTAAACAAAGGGGCAACGCGCAATCGAGCAAAAAAGCTGCGATCATTAAAATTATTGTAATGAACTTTAATTTTTTAATGTGGCAACACAAAGCATTCGTGCTCCCGACTGCGATCAAAAAGATTTTAACGATTTATTCAACTAACATCTGTATATACAATACGTGTAGAAACATAAAAATTGCTCATCCATAAACGTTCCTTATAATAACATGATTTACTTTCCTAGCAATATCGAACTTATTCCTGTATGCCCTAGGTCGATTTTCGATGAATTTGTCGTCGATTCATTAGCGATTTGAATGAAAGGGTTGGCAAATCCAACTTCTATTGTTAATAGTCACGCGTCAACTTAGTATTAAACATAATTATGTTTTATGTCGACATAAACATAGCTTAGCTTGCTACATTTCAAATATGAATTCTAGAAGAATATTTGAGTGATAGGAGTCGAATAGTTTTAACAACGAAGAAAAAGGCTCTACAAAAACTTTGAATAGACGAAGAATACAATTATAGTGACGGTAAGAAGTTAAGTAGTTTTAAAACTAGGAAAAATACTTAAAAAAGGATAAAGTGAAAAGTGTAATGATCACAAAGAGCAAGACAACTATTACCTATATAAGTCACAACCGTTGAGCTACATTTTAAATACCAAATTAAATAAAAACGTAGTAAGTAAACAATTACCCTTTTGCTAATAAAAAGACTTTGTATGACAGTCTGTGAACCTGTCTGTGAACAGCTGTGAACTCAGTAATCTAACTAATCAGATAAGCACCAAACACCGCATTTAAGTATAACAAGTGCTTATCTTTTTATTAGTACAGGGCGTTTCATAAAACAATCACCAAATTAATAATTTTGGCGAATTGCGGGCGATAAAAAGTCGCGAGCGGCAAGATGTCCAATTCTAATTATGTTTAATGCCGCTGTTTTTTTTTACTTTTAACGTTGGTCCGCTATAAAAAGATAATCACAAAAATAATTGAAACGAAATAATAAAGGGAGGTTAGGTGGGGGTGGCGATTAATGACTGGGGGTAGAAGGGGGAGGGGGTGGTGGGATAGTCGGCATTACGACCTAAATAATCAACATAATTACACTTTTTACCCCCTGTTACATCCCTTTACTGAAAAAGACTGTCTGTTCGCGACTTTCAAAGTGAACTGTGTCAAGTTGAACGAATTATCACAAGCGTTTAAAATTTAAATGAAGTGCTTGTACATTATTAATATTTATTTAAAATACGATGAGTGAATAGTTATGTTCGGTATAGATTTATAAGACCTTAAGGTAAGGAGTGATGAGTAGTTGTGTATGAATGTAAAATTTATCAGAAAGTAGAGAAAAACTTTCTGGGTGTACATAATAATCTTCAGCGTAAGATTTTGTAGGTCTTCTGATAAAGAAAAATTAGGGGTAAAACTATAAAATATTCCCTTTTTATCCGACTTCCAAAAAACGAGGAAGTTATATGTTCGACTGTGGATTTTTTTTTTTGTATGTTCAACGATTACTCTGCCGTTTGTGAACCGATTTTCGAAATTTTTATTTTGTTGTATTAGGTTTCACTCCAATTTGGTACCATGTTCACAAAAGTGGTGACCTGATGATGGGATCCAGGAGTAATCGAGGGGACTCCTAGAAATTTATATGGAAATATACGGTGATTTTGGTTTTATGTGAAGTGTACTAAGAATATGCTACCAAAAAGTCAAATATTGGGTCAAGGTATACCATGGTTTCGAAGATGCTGAGAGAACTCCTGACTCCTTATAGATACACGTTTGGGAGTTTCGGCGTTGTTTTAAGAACAGAAAGCATATGCTACCATGCAATTCAAATTCATCATCATCATCATCATCGTCATCGTCATTATTACCACGTCGTGTTAAGGTCACCTGCAATGTCTCATGGCACAAAATAGATAATAGTACAAGGCATAGGTATGGATACAATAATGATAATTATATACATAACAACACCAATTATAGGCTGTTTAATATACACGGCGGTCGGTGCCGCAGAGGCAACGGCGTGGCCGCGCGCCGCGCGGCGCGAGCGTAAACATCGTATTCAAGTTCTAACCGGAATGTCAGGGCATGCGGCATGCCGCGCTGCGAGCATTTTTCAGCACGTGTTCACTTAGATTTTTTTAAATGTATTGTTTAAATGTATCTACCTGACATTTGGGCCTTGGGGTATGCCGTATGACTCTTAACAGTCTTAACAAATTGTAATAAGATACGAAGAATATACGCAGTACCACCGACGACCACTTATAAATTCGCGGACTATGACGGAGGTTAACTTAATAACAATTATACGAGATCAATTACCACTCAATATTATGATTTATGTTGTCAATTCAATGCTCACTGCTCACACCAAGCGGCAAGCTCATTGTTGAGTTGTCAGTTGCTTACAAACTTTCAACAACACGCAAGAAATCTGTTACAAGTTACAACTATATAAAACTTCTACGTACAAGCAATAGCGCGACACAGAAGCGCCTCAGTGACATCTAGTGAAGACAATATGAAACTATTTTTATACAATTTGAATTGGCACTAACAGTTTACCTACTAGGTAACTAAAAAGAGTGAAATTATTATTTTTAACAAAAAATTAAAACCGACTTCCAAGGTAAAAACAATATTAATAGCATCCTTATAATATGAACTAAAAAGTATTAAATAATTTTTCCTATCTAATATGTAGTGCCTTTTCCCAAATCCGGCTAAACCTCAACTATTTCTGTACTCAATCTTCATAATTTTGAAGTCGGTGCCAGAAACCTGTCAAAGAAATAAAGATTCAGCTATATCTACTAACTACTAACTATATCGACTTCAAAATTATGAAGATTAAGTACAGAAATAGTTGAGGTTTAGCCGAATTCGGGAAAAGGCACTACATATTAGATAGGAAAAATTATTTTATACTTTTTAGTTCATATTATAAGGATGCTATTAATATTGTTTTTACCTTGTAAGTCGGTTTTAATTTTTTGTTAAAAATAATAATTTCACTCTTTTTATCAAAAATCATAATTAATTATATGATATTCCATACCAATTTCAGTTGAAAGGAGAAAAATTTTATTAATTACTAATTTAATTAAGATTTTGACATCGAATATTTGAAGTTTATGTCATAATCTTCATGAAATCAAAATAAAGTAATCATCAAACCTTTAAAAACGGCATAGAAACTTAATTTTTAATAAATTTTTTGCTTTAGCAATCGATTAAGAGAAATTAGGAGTTATCTGAAGACAAAAAACGTTTTAGTTGGGATCTGTCTGAGTTGGCGCTCAACAATCAGTGTATAATTAAAGATAATGAGACGCCATTCAAGTGTCCAACTGAGTTCTGAGACGGGGCCCACGAATGTTGGAAGTGGCATATTTATTACAATATGGTTAATCAAAATTGATTTGCTGGTTTTTTTTTTAATTCTAGGACTTTAGCAGATATCGACCGGCGATGCATAAAAAGGGTATAGTACAATCCACGGACATAGATCAAGATAGATACCGCATGTGTATGTACTTCGCGTGCCATATCGCGTTCCGAAACGACGAGCAATGCTCGTCTTTCAAAAGTCTGTTCTTTAGTCTGCTATCGGAATCGGACGTCAATCGGAACTTTAAAAATGCCAGTGCCTAAAAGTGCCATATTGAGCTGTAGAAATTTAAATAGAAACGTTGGCCTTGATAATTGACACGTTTCTTATGATCGGTACGTCACAGTGGTCGGAAAAAAGTGACACGCTCGTTTTCATACAAATGGAGCGACATGTGGTATGAGGTATTCTATCTTGATCTATGTCTGTGGTACAATCTGTTTTTCTTAATAGTATGAAATCTTTAACCTAACGTACCTAAGTTAACAAGGTACCTAGTAGGTACCTACTTTAAAGTATATTTTAATAAATCATCTTGATTATTCACTTTCTTGTAAAAAAAACGTATCTCAGATGATTTATACTATTGAAATGATGAAAATAGACGACTTTGTTAAATAATAGGTAGCATTAGATTATTATAGTGATTAGTGAAAATAGATCACTGTCATGTATTGTATTTGTACAAAGTTATTAGCTATTAGCTAAATAATGGATAGTGTTAAATTACCATTGGCATAGAAATGTGAAAAAAAACTTTTAATCTAAATACTTACTGAGCATCGTTGTTAATAAAACTTTGGAACAAGCTTGCCTTATGACATAAAAAAGAATGTATAGCTTCTGAAAGTCAGATCGAAAATATGTTATCCAAAATTTCGCACATCCAAGCGAATTTCTTTCCAAGTAAGACAGAGGTCTAAATGAATGGGTTTGATTCAGTTATAAGGGGCCGGCGGACTGTGGATAGCTCAACTTGTATAATTATATTAAAATCAACTTTATTAAACGAAATACTGGAAATTAATTAATTTATTTGGACCCTTTATTTACTTTCATTGTACTAGAGTAGGCAAAGGAAAAAGTGTTATGTAACAATTTGTTATCAAAGTACCGGGTACAAAAAAATCTAAATTTTTTTCTTAGGGCCAGTTCACAAACAAATATTAAATAAATAAATAAAATACAAAACACTTAAAATTATCAAAGAGCTTGATTTCGCTTGATGTTTTCATTCTGTGTTAACTACTATAATATTACACATCATCGCGTCGCGAATCGTTACGTATCGTCACAGAATATATATTAGTTGTACCAACAGAATTCCCACTGGCAAAACCCGTTTAAAGAAATAACGATTAATGCTACGATACTATAAAGTTCAAATTCCGACCGCGCAGTGCTAGGTGCCTACAATTATATTTGTCCTCATCTCCGTTCTCTTTCTATCGCATAACTCGTACCTTTCCTGAAGAAATCAGGGTTGTCTCTTTTTAAAAATAATATTATAATCTTTATATTTAATTAACTACATTTTATTTCACTCGAAATTAATCTACTATAATAATATGTCTTAGGGTCTAAACACACTAGGCTGAATTACGCCGGCGTAAATTCCGCCGCGTTTAAATTGCATACAAAATACGGGCCGAACGCGAGGGGTGACAGTTGACACACTATTACGTCGCGTTTTGTATGCGTTTGACATTTGCGGCGGAAATAACGCCGGCGTAATTCAGCCTAGTGTGTTTAGACACTTAGTACTACGTAGATTTCATTATCAGAAATTCGCGTGTAACTAGTTAAAACTACTTAATAATAATCTTAATAATTGAAACCGGTCTTATATTACTTACTTAAAGTGTTTGTATAACTTAGTTATTTTTGTAAACAAATGAGGTTTCGAATAGTACACCTACGATGGTTACTATTAGTGATAACTGATAACTAATAACCTTATTATTTTTAACAAAAAATTAAAACCGACTTCCAAGGTAAAACAATAATAACATCCTTATAATATGAACTAAAAAGTATTAAATAATTATTCCTATCTAATAGTGCCTTTTTCCGAATTCGGCTAAAACTCAACTATTTCTGTACCAATCTTCATCATTTTGAAGTCGGCACCAGATGAATCTTCTGTTCTCTGACAGAATATTTGAAACTTTTGGAACTGGCACCGACTTCAAAATTATGAAGATTGAGTACAGAAATAGTTGAGTTTTAGCCGAATTCGGAAAAAGGCACTATTAGATAGGAATAATTATTTAATACTTTTTAGTTCATATTATAAGGATGTTATTATTGTTTTACCTTGGAAGTCGGTTTTAATTTTTTGTTAAAAATAATAATTTCACTCTTTTTAGTTACCAGAGTAAACCATCGCGTACTATAAGTAGAATAATACACCTGTATAATATTATTCTGCGTATCTTATTACAGTCACACTTACAAAATATAATATCAGCTGCAGCCTGCAGATAATTTTAAACAATACATTTAAAAAAAATCGAAGTGAACACGTGACGTGATATGCTAAGTAGCCGGTCACCGGACTAGTTTCAACTTTCAATAGTACTGGCACTCGCTCGACTTGTCGCACGTGACGCGGACGCAGCGCACATAGTCCCTACCCGGCCCGCGCCGCCGCGCCGCCCGCGCCCGCTTGACAGCCCTGCGGCCCTGGCAGATTGAAGTGAGACTGCAGAGAGTGTTATTGTATTATGAACGCTAAACGTAATGCAAAAGGTTGAAATTAGGTTGTTTTCCAGAATATCTCGGCGAAGTGAGACAGAATGTTACATTATCGAAGCAGCTTTAACTTCTTAGAAGTAATGTCAAATGTGTGCCTTATGCTCTGGAGATAAGGTTGAATTTGGTGACATTGGTGACCCTGACATGGTAATGATGATGATAATGATGAATGTAATTTGCATAGTAGCATATGCTTTCAGTTCTTAAAACAGCGCCTAAACTCCCAAACTTGTATCTATAAGGAATCCAGAGTTCTCTTAGTAGCTTCGGAACCATAGTATACCTCGGTGCAAAATCTTGCGTTTTGGTAGCATATGCTTAGGATACTTCTCATAAAACCAAAATCACCATATGTTTCCATATAAATTTCGAGGAGTTCCCTCGATTACCCATGGATCCCATCATCAGGTCACCACTTTTGTGAACATGGTACCAAATTGGAGTGAAACCTAATACAACACAAGATCGGTTCACAAACGGCGGAGTAATCGTTGAACATACAAAAAAAAAAAAAAAATCCACAGCCGAACATATAACCTCCTCGTTTTTTCGGAAGTCGGTTAATTAATTAATACTTATACGTCTACTACTAGTAGGTACCTACTAAGGTAACCCAACTAATATATTCTACTTCAATTAATATTTGAATAAGTACGCAGGTAGGCATGCAACGATCAACTTAAAACTCGTGCGCGCGCGTCACCGCTCGCCTGTGAGTCCCTACTGAAGTGCCCCCCTAGAGGGGTACTTACAGTTCGATGTAGAGATGTCACGAATATTCGGCAACTATTCGGTATTCGGCCTATTCGGCTTCTTTTTTTGCTATTCGGTATTTGGCCGAATAATACGTACTATTCGGCCGAATACCGAATGTCAAACCATGTTAAAAACACATTATGTTCGCGCCAAACTCTAGCGCGACGTTGGAAACACTGCAGCGCCTGAGTTTGCTCTGTGCTGTCGACGTCATACGCTAGACACGCGAGTGACATATAACACTTTCCGCCTTGAAACGTTGCCGGCGCGCGTTCGTAATATACGAAAATCTCGGTTAGCCGATCGGCCCAAACTTCGCGATTAATCCAATAATTATCCGTGATTTATCCTCATGAACTAAGCTCAGTGATAGTGATTAAAGACCAAGGTGGCAGTGTGACTATCAGCTCGTCTCATCTCAGCCCGGCCGCCAGCATATATCATCAACAGGTACCCATTTTTGTCTTCTTTCATTATATCCCAATTTCCCCTCAAACAACCGTCGTAGGGCTATCGCCCCTACACATTATATTCCTCAAAATTATGTATTTATTTCCAAATTACAACACTTTGGTAATTAAAATTGATCAGTGATAGGTTGTGATGGTTAAAAACAAGCTTTTCAACATTTTTGGTAGCAAATGATTAGGTACGCTTATCGTAAATTACCTCAGAAAATTACCTCTCGCTATACACGCTACTTCCAGGAGATAAACTTTGGCAAATTGCGAAAGGTTTGGGTATTGTTTTTCGTTTGTTAACCACCACTTGTAAAGATCGGCCATCCGATCTAGACGAACTGTTTTCAAATAAAAATCCAACTCGTTTGACGCAAATGACTCGTTTGAAAACGCAACGAGGAAAACAGGTTGCGACTTGTCTTAATCCAGCTACTGCGCCCCCGAAAATTTCGTGCTGAATATTCGGCGCTTCGGCCGACAGCGTTGCCGAATATTCGGTATTCGGTATTCGGCCAATTCACTATTCGTGGCATCCCTAGTTCGATGCTTACAGGCGTGAGTGGGACAGGCCTGGTATCGTGTCAGTGTGACCTGACCCTCATATTTAAAGAGCATAATATTTAAATCCTATTAACGTACTCGTATCTTCCAAACATTAAGGCTCTATTCCACCGCGGCGCACGCTGTGTACGGCCACGCGCACCCGTGGACGTGCACGGATTTATTTCTTTGACTTGAGTCAATTCGTGCGTAGCGTGTCCGTGGGTTGCAGTGGACACAGTTAGGGATGTTCCGATACCATCAAAGTATCGATACCTACTCATTTCGATAGTACTCAAATCTTTTTTCGATACTACTCAAATAAATACTCCTAAAGTATCGATACTTACTGTTATCGATACTTATCGATCGAAATCGAAAAATAAATAAATAAAAAAGTGTTAAAAGTATCAGTTGTATTCACTGACCTCCATTTAAACAAGTAGGCTGGACTAATGATACCCTTTGAAATGACAGCTATTTTTTGTGCCTATTTGAAGCGGAATCAGCTCCCCCAATATTCGGGAAGAGAACTAAATTTGAGGTAAAAATTGGCGCTGATAGCAGTAGTGGGAGTACTTGGAAGTAATACTAGTTTCTACCATGGAGGTATACTATTATCTGTGGTTTCTACAACCAATAGCGATTGAGCGGCCATTTGCAAGTTACGTCAGATTTAGTTCTCTTCCCGAATATTGGGGGAGCTGATTCCGCTTCAAATAGGCACAAAATATATCTGGGTATCATCAGTCCAGCGTACTTGTGTAATGGAGGTCAGTGGTTGTATTCGTTTCGTTTTTAAATGCGCATGTGCAGCTTTCGCGCATGCGCAATAATAGAAATTATCATAAATTGCTGTCAGATTTGAACACATGAGTGACATTGACATAAATTTCTAGCTTTGCGCATGCGCAAACTCGGTTGGGGCTCGGGTGAATTCGGATGAGTTCGGCGCGCTCACCCACGCCACCACGCGATGAATACAGAATACTGCATAGTGCTGACTGCTGAGTGCATACTTGCATATTGCATGCTGGTACTGGTGACCGAGTGAAAGGGTTTTTACTTTTGCTCTCTCTATCATTAGTCATTCAGTCTCATGTGTTCGGAAATTTTCGGTGATGCTGATTCGATTCGATACCAAGTATTTTGTCCCGATACCGAGTATGTATCGCAAGATTGATTCGATGCTAAGATTACTTGGTATCGAATCAAAAGTATCGAGTACCTACTCGTATTTACTAGTATCAGAATATCCCTAGACACAGTCACATAATATTATATTTTCTTACAAAGCGAAGCTTGACGCACGTGCGCGTAGTCTCTCCGTGCGCCGCGGTGGAATGGAGCCCTTAAGACAGGGATCAATCTCAATCCAAAACGATAACCTTGCACACAACCAAAGACCAAGCGTATACGCATCGCAATAAGATTCATTTTAGCTTAGCATAAAACTGTAGTTACTAGGGGCGGATCTTCTCTATTTTTCATGTTTTTTTTTTTTAAATATCTTTGTAAATAAATATTAAGAAACAAAATTGTTCGGTTAAAGATATTTTAATATAGATTTACTAACAATTTATTCAAATAAAATGTATAATTATTGATTATCCTAGTTAATACTTATATTTCGATGAATTAGATTTTTGTCGGAGGTGAGTTTGTAAATTAATTACGGCCAAAGTATTACGTTTTATAAAAATGTTAATGGTTTAAAGTCTTTTAAATATTGTGCTTTATATCTCATACTTTTTTACATTTCGTTATTATATTGGAACTAGGTAAACCGGGAATCACGGAATAAAAAATTGGGGTTTATGCCCGCCTTAAACAAATAAGAACACTAAATGACGCCCGCAAGTCGCAACTCCGTTGCGCCAAAACTCGATTATCGCGCGGGAACCGTTCATTTCCCGGGATAAAAAATGTTCTATGTTTCCCGGGTATTCCCGGGACTTAAGGGTCCGTATACGAAATTTGCCGATTTCGCTGATTTAACAGACGTGATTTAACAGTTAAAATACAGTATTTCTATAAGTTTTAAAGCACAACATGTAAGATCATTTCAATTATAATGTAACGTTGGAGCTAGTTTTTTTGTTTTTTAAGTATTTTTAAATAATTCAACTCAAACCCGCGACAGTTTTGTGATTTTTGCTGTAAAAGGTTTAGAATATCACCTGTTTATGGATTGTATTGACGTTTTAACGGTATGAAAAAAATAGAATGTACTGTTGAGAAAGTCGTCTATAAAATGTTGGAATTAGTTTTTACTTTAATATGAAATAGCTGAGTAAAAAAATATGTAACTCGGCAAAATTTTAGAGAAAATGGGCATAGAATCGCTGTTAATTTCAGCAACTTGGAGCTGTAATTCATAAAAATAAAACGACAGAAATAATCTATAGATAAAATTCTATCCAATTCGAGAAAAAATAAAAAATAAAAAAAACAAATTGTGCCAAAAAACACGATTCAAAACAACCTAAATCTCACATTATATTACTCGCCGCAAGGCCTACTTTCCGCGGCTTCTCGCGCTTAAGAGCCCGGGTTACCCTCGAAATTCTCATACATACGTAATACCAAAATCATTTTGTCATACGAAAATATTTAACATGTTTGAGTTATTTTTCAGCTTAAAATAGTAAGTACCTAGGTTCCTAAACAAAAATTAACTTCAAAATATTTAAACACTGTAATTACTATTTTAAGCTGAAAAATAACTCAAACATGTTAAATATTTTCGTATGACAAAATTATTTTGGTATTACGTATGTATGAGAATTTCGAGGGTAACCCGGGCTCTTAAATATATTTTAAATCTAATAATTAATACAATTTATTTTTTTTAAGTCTAATAAGGGGAAAAAACCTAATAATATTTCTGTAGCGAACCTTTGTAATTTCGTATTCATCGGCAAAATTTCGTATACGGACTCTTAATCTAGGCTTAAAGATTATTTACTATCAACAAAGGCAAGCTGCCACTTATTTGATAATATTGTTTACTTAATAGTTATTGTCTAGATACAATTTCATGGCTCGTTTTCTATCTCCGAACCCAATTTCAGCAAAATCGATTTAGCGGTTTGGGCATAAAAAGGCAACAGATAGACAGACAGGCGGATAAATACACTTTCGCATTTATTATAATAGTATGGAATAATTTCGCGGGTTTTTTTTTTAAATAAGGTTATGTAAAAGAAACTATGTCCAAATCAGGAGTACCTCAGAGACTATACTATAGGTCCATTATGACAATAGGGATGATGACAAGGTCAAAGAAAAATTTCAGCTCGATAGCATTTGTATTTTTTTTTTGTTATGCGCCTTCAAAGTTGGATAATCGAGTCGAGTTAATTTTCAATTAAGTTTCTTAATATTTGTATACCATTCGATAACTTATGCAATTAAAAGCAACTTTTGGTATCAAACCACTTTCGTAAACGCAATATTTAATCTACCCATCGAACAAAGTTCTCTTCCGATCCGTATAAACTACGAAAGAGTGACGTCAGTCTTTCGTAGCACTTTGTATGGAGCGTTTCGGGCAGGCCTATTTTATGAGATGTTTAAATTGTCATATCTTGGTAAATTTTTAAGCTATCAGAGTCACTCTTTCAGCGATGTTTCTATTTTTAGGGGTCTTTCAATTACCAATAAGAAAAAAAAATTAGTCATCAAGCCTATAGCCACCTTTACCAACGTATAATCAACGAGCTTTTGCCCGCGGCTTCGCTCGCGTTAAGAAGTAATATTATATACAAACTTTCATCCCCTATTTTAACCCTTTGGGGTTGGAATTTATCAAAATCCTTTCTTAGCGGATGTCTGCGTCATAACATGTACCTGCATGCCAAATTTCAGCCCGATCCGTCCAGTGGTTTGGGCTGTGCGTTGATGGATCACCATGTCAGTCAGTCACCTTTATATATATATATATATATATATATATATATATATATATATATATATATATATATATATATATATATATATATATATATATATCAAAAATAAAATATAAGTTTGTTTATACTAATAATGTTTACCGTCCCCGCCACCCCAAACAAACTTCTAATTAAAATGATTAACTTAATGATCTAAGTCATTAGCGATTTCAATTTCAAATGTTTGTTGAATTTAAAAAGGGTTCCTGCTTTGTTTAATGTTTATAAAAGCTTTCTCAGCCAAGTTAAAATAGAACTTAGTATACTGATGGTTATATAAGAATCATGAGAAACTAAGATCAATTTATTATATTCTATATTTCATCCAATTTTTTTAAGTTTCAGTCATCGAGGTAGCAATTGAGCTGAAATACTAATATTATAATGACCTTACCTCCTCCTTTTTTGTAAGTCGGTTAAAATGGATTCAGGGAGTATCGTCAACTTACTATTAGATCTATCATCTGAATCACCACCGTTCATTCACCCCGTCCCAAAACTAACCCGCAAATCGTCAATGTGATAAAGCCCTAATAGTCGCTTGAAGCAACTACTGTATATTTTTTCTTTATTTTCTTAACCCATCAGTGGGGCACATTACACGCATTAATATTATCACGATTCCGTGATAATATTGATGGTGTAATAGGCCGAATCGCAGTATCGCAGTAGTAGGTAGGTACTTGTGATTCGCGTGATAGGTACTAGAATCATGATAATATTGATGCGTGTAATATGCTCTATAGCAATTGAAAATCTATTATGTCTGCGATACCCACGATGGGGGTGTTAAAAGTACTTTTTAAAGGATTTTTAAGCAATTTTCTGAAATGAAAATAGTATTCGTAAGTCGTAAATTAAGAACAAGAGCTAAAGCTTCACTGAACTATTTAAACATTTTCTTCGAAATGTTCACAGCCTAATGACATATTATTTTTGTAATCGTCGTTCGGAAAATAACGTGCAACCTTGCGGTAATTAACGCGATAAATATTAATTATCACACACATTACTATGTTAATTACTGTGTAATGTCATAGAGCATTATGTATTCATAATTAAGCGGTTGAACACAGAGGTATCATTTTAGATTTAATTTGTTTATACATTTTTTTTATGAAATAGGGGGGGCAAACGAGCAAACGGGTCACCTGATGGAAAACAACTTCCGTCGCCCATGGACATTCGCAGCATTAGAAGAGCTGCAGGTGCGTTGCCGGCCTTTTAAGAGGGAATAGGGTAATAGGGGAGGGTAGGGATGGGAATGGATGGGATGAGAAGGGAAGGAAATAGGATAGGGGATTGGGCCTCCGGTAAACTCACTCACTCGGCGAAACACAGCGCAAGCGCTGTTTCACGCCGGTTTTCTGTGAGAACGTGGTATTTTTCCGGTCGAGCCGGCCCATTCGTGCCGAAGTATGGCTCTCCCACTTATAAAGAATTATCACGTATATATCTGAAATTACCCTGGTCTATGCCTTTAACTTTTACATTATAGTATTTTTACATTATTGGCCCACTTACGCAGATCTGAGTTAAAGTTAACTCAGAGTTAACTTTAGTTTTACTTTAAACGTTCTCAAAGTTGGTTGCTATTGGGGTATATTTGTAAGTGCAACTTAATGAGAGAATATTTTAAAATGAGCCGAACTTTATTTACAACGCAAGATGCACATGGATGATGGAATTGACAGACTTGTTGCCCGCGGTTTTGGGCTGCCAATGCCAATTTTAAAAAGCCTTTTTAGGGTTCCGTAGTCAACAAGGAACCCTTATAGTTTCGGTCTGTCAATCCGTCTGTCTGTCTGTCTGTCCGCAGTTTTGCTCAGAGACTATAGGACCTACAAAGCTGTAATTTGGTATGAATACACATATTAATGATGCCGACAAAATGGTACATAAAATATTAAAAATATTTTTTTGTAGTACCTCCCCTACACATCAAGCGGGGTTGAATTTTTTTTTCGCGCCCACCCCATCGTGTCGTGTGTCGTTGGATAGGTTTTTAAAAAATATTATGAGTATTCATAGATCATTTTATGATTTAGGGATCCATTGGTAAAAGTGGAAAAAATCGTTAGAGTCCAGTGTCCTACCAGCTAAACGGTTGCTTCTAGGAATGTGAAAAAATTCATGGGAGTAGGAAATATGCTGAATTTAAAAGGAAAACTATCACGGCTAAGAAAACTTCATAAGTTATTGAGTAATAGTCGATCAACTAAAAAAACTGTATTCGGCGAAGGATAAACGAACTTTTCGTTCAAATTCCTTTGAAAGTAACTGAGATGATGTTGTTATACCCCAGGAAAATTAAACATTCGACCTCGGAATAACTCGCATAGAGCTGAAAATTGGTAGAGACGTTAAATACACCATTATAAATAAAACATCAAAAGTCCCCGGCGATCCTCCTTGTGCAAAAAATGTTATTCAAGGTCAAATGTATGAAAATGAGGTTTTTCCCGTTTTTTTCCCAAACTGTAAATTTAATCACAAAAATAGAAAGGACAAGAGTGTAGATCATAAAACTCTCTACAAAAAATATTCAGACACTTTTTTCATACGTCTTACCATTCCCTATAAACGGCGGGCTTAAAGTTTGGGAAAATCATATCTATACGTCTTATATTATAAAGCGAAAGAATTTGTGGAACTACTGCTTCGAATTGAAGAATTCGTTTTTTGTTGGATAGGCTTATTTATCGAGGACGACTTGAGCTATATAACATCACGTTGGCACCAATAGGAGCAAAGAAACAGAGGGAAATAGGGAAAAACGGGAAAAATTATTTGAAAGAGCTTATCTCACGAACTGCTAAAGCCATTTTTATGTTATTTGGCGCATATATAGAATAGACCACGTGGAGGGACATAGGCTATTTTGTTTTTCAGGAAAATTCACGGTTTCCATGAAATTTATAATAAACGCGGGCGGAGCCACGCTTAACATCTAGTACTACATACTAGGGTTGTTTGAAATGTTCTCGGCCTGACATACTTCTGAGTGACTTGCAAGCGTACTGTTGCACTTCACGACTCAAAAAATTTAGATTTGGTAAGTCACGTAGAACTCAGAAGTATGTTTGGCTGTGAACATCTCTCGTAAGCTGTTATAGTACAAGAAGTTCAGCTCCGCCCTGTTAATTATGTATTTCACGGAAACCGTACATTTCCTCGAGAAACAAAATAGCCTATGTCCTTCCACGTGCTCTACTTCATATATGTGCCAAATAACATAAAAAATACTTCAGCCGTTTGTGAGATAAGCTCTTTCAAATAATTTTCCCCGTTTCTCCCCATTTTCCTCTGTTTCTTTGCTCCTATTGGTGTCAACGTGATGTTATATATCTCATGTCTTCCTCGATAAATAAGACTATTCAACAAAAAACGAATTCTTCAATCCAAAGCAGTAGTTCCACAAATTCTTTAGCTTTATAATATAAGTATAGAAATGATGTTTCCCAAACTTTAAGCCCGCTATTTATAAGAATGATAAGTCGGATGAAAAAAGTGTCTGAATATTTTTGAAGAGAATTCTACTCTTGTCCTTCCTATTTTTGTGATAAAATGTATAGTTTAGAAAAAAAAAAAACCTCATTTTCATACCTTTGACCTTGAATAAATTTTTTTAGCACAAAGAGGATCGCTGGGGACTTTTGAGGTTTTATTTATAATGGTGTATTTAACGTCTCTACCAATTTTCAGCTCTATGCGAATTATTCCGAGGTTACAATTTTTTTGCGTCTAATTAGACCGGGCTATTAGTAGTGTTAAACATGTTATAAATGTACATTCATTGACCATACAAAAATTTTCAAAAACTAGCGGCACTACGGAACCCTATATTGCGCGTGGCCCGACACGCACTTGGCAGGTTTTTTAAAAAAATGCTTTACACGTTGTAACGTAAACGGACCGTAAGTTTTCATCATTTTTATTCCCTCTTCTTAATCAAATCAATACTTATTCTTTGTTAAGGTTTAAAACCTAAAAGAGTATCTTTAGTTCTTTAATGTTTTTATACTTAATTTTTCCACCCATTCTCAAAATTATCCATACTTTTACCAACGTCATTTTCATCATCATCATGATCACCACTATCGTTACCACTCCCAGCACCATTCCCATCATTATCTAATAGCGCAATAAACCTGATAAGGATATGATATCTTAAAACAATTGTCTAAATTAGGCGCCCAATTGTTGGCATTAAATTTAACCAATTAATTAAATCGAGTGCCTCCTTCCTGGTTATTTAATTAATGGCATGGGGGTCACAAGGAGGTTTTTTGTTTACCCACATTTATAGGTAAAGGCTTGGATTCGTAAGTTATTGTATATTTCTTCTTGTACTTCTATTTTTAAATTGAATTAACTATTTGTGGAAGAATGGCTTTGTTTATAATATTTTTTCTTAATTTTTATCTGTATAACAATAATCATCACTAACCACTATACTTGACGTGATTTCTACTTGACGTGAGCTGATTGAATTTTAGCTCCTTTGTGGTGAGAGTCCCGACGCACCATCTACCGACCTTCGAGAAGGAGGAGTTCTGGCCGATTGGAGTCGTCAACAGGAGGTTCCGAGGACGATTTCTGAACACGTCGCGCCCCACGTCTCAAACAATACGTGTTTAGTGTTAGTGTTAGTATAATTGTATGTATGTTAGTCTATAAGGTATTTATAATATGGGCCAAGATGCCTGAATTAAATAAATAAATAAAATACAAAAAACATTTTTTGCTATTTTTACAATATTTATAAATAATATAATAATAATATCTATGGACGCTTCACATCACGTCAGTCTGGCCCCGTGCTAAGTACCTGATGGACTTGTGTTACAGGTACCAGACAACGGAAATATATTTAATACTTTTATACTATACATATTTTTAAGATTTTTATTATATGATACACATATTTAATACACATCCATGACCCAGGAACTGGCAAATAAATGGCAAAATCTTACAAAGATATTATAGCGATCGGTTTCTTGGTAACAGCATGTAACATATTGACCCTTCGATCGTGGAAAAACGAGACACAATAACTTATCTATTGTTTACGCGGCCGGATGTGGCCGCTTGGGGCTTGATGAAAGGAAACTTTAGATTAAAGGATTTTAAGGGGAACACGAATTTTTTAGGTACCTATTCACGTCTCTTATATTTTCTTAGTACACTCTTTGTATTTTATTTGTCTGTCTGTCTGTAACTTACTAACCTATGTTCTCTTCTTCATAGACTAATGGGCAGACGTGTCTAGAATATATTGGTATAATATAATATCTGGTATCAACGAATTTTGAAAGCCTTTTGGTTTCGGCCCCAAGTACCCTTTCAGCCCTTTTCGAGTATCCGAATTTTGTGCTCGTAGAATCATTGTCCGTAACGAATTATTGATTTGTTGATGTCTGTTTGTCTGTCCGAATATTATGTTTATGTAGATGACGTACCTGTCTCTCAAAAATGTTTGATAGCTCTAAAGTATTTTTTATTATTATTATTATATTACATATATGTTAGATAGCCCATTTATCGAGGAAGGCTATAGGTTATATTTTATCATACTAAGGAGCGAAAAAATAAAGGAAAATGTGGAAAAAACGGGAAAATTATTTGAATGGGCTAACTTGGACGCGCTAATCTCAGGAACTAGTGGTCGAATTTGAAAAATTCTTTCAGTGTTAGATAGCCCATTTATTGAGAAAGGCTCTAGGCCAGGGGTCACCAAATGGCGGACCGCGGTCCGCATCCGGACCGCCAACCCATTGTGTGCGGACCAAGCATGTTCGAAGATGATCTTCGTTCATCTTAGGACTTCAACATCTCCAGGATTTAATGTCAATATAGCTTTAGCTTGCACCAATTTCACTCCAAACTTCAGAGAGATAATATTTAGCTACAAAAGTGGTTACTTTTCTCGTTGATATCTAAATAAATACCTTTGTAATTTCCGTAATTACCTTTGCTTAATACATTTTTTTTATAAAATATGTAGACCGCGAAGGTCATTTCATGTCTTATAACGGACCCCGAGCGAAACTAATTGGTAACCCCTGCTCTAGGCTATATTTTATCACGCTAAGACTAATAGGAGTCTGTCCGAATATTATGTTTATGTAGATGACGTACCTGTCTCTCAAAAATGTTTGATAGCTCTAAAGTATTTATTATTATTATTATTATATTACATATATGTTAGATAGCCCATTTATCGAGGAAGGCTATAGGTTATATTTTATCATACTAAGGAGCGAAAAAATAAAGGAAAATGTGGAAAAAACGGGGGAAATTATTTGAAAGGGCTTATATCTCGCGAACTACTTGAGCAATTTTTATGTTATTTGGCACAGATAAGAAGTAGACCACGTGAAGAATCATAGGCTATCGATTTTAATCATTTTTTCAGTGGCTATATATTTTATATCCGTGCGACGCCGGGGCGGGTCGCTAGTATTATATAATTTAAATACACCAGGCAGCTTAATCAAATGAATCATACTTTTGTAGCTTGTTAATACTATAAACATCACTCCCGAAATATTCAAAACGGCATCTTAATATGTTATTATAATACTTTTGTTTATGTAGATCACCGACCAGGAGCAGATGATCTCCCGGCCGATAGTTTACCCACCCAAGATTAGATCTCCCATCTCTGGGCGAAAATCATCCCTAGCTGTTAAGTTCGTATCATATAATTACACAATAATTCATACTATAATACTAATAAATCGTTGCAACATCTCATATAATTACAACCAATAAATAATACGTCTTTTTTAACGGGCAATTTCGAAATTGGTGGTTAACTTTAATTATTACTTATATATCGGTATAATAAGCTACCTGATCCCGTATAAATCAAATATTCCATTACGGCCCTTTGGTGTTATTAGGCTGGCCTCGACGTTGATGCATGGGCCGCGGCCGCAACTTTTTCGCGGATCCATTTT